>JAJQWJ010000021.1:7907255-9238890 GCA_023637945.1 Phaethornis superciliosus | reverse complement strand
CTTACAAATCTTTTCCTCTTTGAGTCCCAAAATATCATTCCTTGTGATGGAAGAGAGTAATAACATGAGAGCACCATCACAAGCCAGCCAGCAAAGGAGGAAATAACAGGGTGACCTTATAAAATCAGTGCAGGAAAAAAACCCACCCAATTATAGGGTTAAATGCCACTGAAGTAATGATTCTCCTGGTTTATCTCACTCAGGAAACACTGCATTTCAAACCCAGCCATTGGGGACGTATGAAATGGTGCTTAAACCATCAAGGCAAGGTCCCATGATAGAAAAGAGACATTTCCATGTATTCTAAACCAGCCCCAGAGTCTGGGCAGGCAAGGAGTGAGCTTAGTGCCTTCCTTTGTAGCATGAGATCTTTGAAACCCTTATTTGATCGTTTCCCTAGATTAGGATGATTCTTCACTGCTTTGGAGAAATGTGTTCCTCCTGCCCACCAGCCTCCTCTCCCAGAGTGATAAGGCATCTGTAAACACTCTCTGAAACTCAGTACAGAACCTCCTCTGTACACTGCTTTGAAGCAGAGCTGCATGAAGACCTCTATACCAGCTGAAAATATCTTGCAAACTGATAAAGAAGTGCAGGTACAGCTAAAATCCAGTGTGTAATAAGGATTAGCGAGCCTAAGGAGGTTTGTTTGGATTGAAGATGGAGTTGAAATGGAGGAAGCTTGGATTTGCCCAGCATTAAACTCAACTTGGATTTCATCAGATGCTGCACAGCCCCCTCCTGGCCTGCTCCTCCTCGCCCCACTCCAGGTTTAGAGGAAATACTTAGAGCTCATGGGTTTGAAAGGAGCAGTTTAATTTTCCCACTGGTCCAGGTCCTGGTTAAATCCTCTGTGCTCCACTCCAATTCCTGACTTTCCCAACCAGCCCTCAGCTCTCTGCATCTCTCTGTCTACCTGTGTGCTGGGCTGGATTGATCTCGGATATGTGGGCAATTGCTTCACCCAATACAGCCTGAAAGAAGCCTGTTTGATCCCCTGATGATCCTCTGGCATATATTCTGACTAATTGTGTCCATGGAAATCAAGTGCACTTTAACTAATGAAAAAGAAAAAAAAAAAAAAAAGATATCCTGGTCAAAGCTTATTTGAAGAAATGACATGTTTTAAAACCTGACATGACTTAAAACAGAATCATATAAGTTCCTTTGCTAAAACACTTTCAGGATATATTAGGTATAACAATAGTTTTCTACATGAAAATGGCTTTGAAATCTTAAAAGAAAAGTATTTTAAAAGAAAAGAATTTTTGCGGTGCATTAAATTGGACGTGAATATGACAGATTTCAAAGACTGTCAAAATAACGAATTTACATCATAAATGCACAGGCTCCCTTTTTAAAGGCCTCTTCAACAACTCAGGAAGGCGTTTAATGGTGAGCAAGTTCAAAGTGTCAGGGACTCCCACTGGTATGAAAAGGAGGCAATACCCACTATACTCTCTGTGTTTCAGATAATGTATCTGTCTCTTTTCAAGTTAATAAACTGCACTCCTGTCAAATTGCAGATAAATGAAAGCGACCAAGACATTGTTTTCCCCACATATTGCTAAGAAAGATATCTCCCAATATTTCTAAACGACCAGTATGCTAAAAAGAACTTGAAATGAATCCACCCTGCAGTTATTTTACAGCATCAAAGACAATGAAATTTCCACAGAGGCACTTTCTGAAGTTTTAAATGCTTCGTTTCTGATAGCTGCTCATTAAGAAGCTTCGAAAGCTTTTTATTGTTTCAAAGGCAGTCATCTAAATTTTTAATCATTCACTAGTGCTATATGGTCACGATGTTACTCTCTAGCTTTAAAAACCCTTTTTTATTTTATAAACAGTAATGTCAACATAACATTTCCCTGAGTAATTGTTAGGTACGGCCTTACTCAAAGAGCAACTGTGAGGAGGAGAGAAAGAAAGGGAGAAAGAAGAATTTTCCTGCTCCCTTTGGAGAGGGAGAGAAATGAGACACTTCAGAAAATTAAAATCCAGGACCAACAGTTTACAGAGATGGCCACTGACTTAAAACCCTGGTCTTCAGGGGTGGCTTCAGCTCAGTATTTTTATAGCAGGGGAAGATTGCAAGTGGGGTTTTTTTTAAGCTTACAGTGCTGCTCTGTGACACACAGGTGTCCTTAGGGGATTAAAGAGGAGTTAGGGAAATTTCCTGTCCCACCCATTGGAGCAGGAGCAAGCATCCCCAACTTCATCCCCAGCCCAGGGCTCCCCGGGGCAGCAGCCTCCATCACCTCCCAGCACACGTGGAGCCCTGGGGAAGGAGCAACCCAGCAGATTTGGGGCTGGAGGGACATGGTCTGCCTGGGCTGCTCCTGCCCTTCCATCTGCTTTTGCTTTGCTCCTCACTCCAGCACCCACTAAAGACAGGATTTTTTCTTTTCTCCCTGTAGGACTGGAGGTTCTCACATGCTAGGGGCAAGGATGAGGTTGCAGTTTATTTACTCTACAAACTTGTATTAAATTTCTCCCACTAGAAACCACAATCCATCCTCTCTCTTCTTCAGGGACTGCAAGTTTTCCATTTTCAGGATCTAAGAGTTGGACTGAACCCATGTTCCAGCTCAAGCCTCTTCCCTTTCTTGTGCCTCTATTAAAAATGTTCAGTTCACTGATAAGCAGCAAGGAGAGATGGGGACAGATGAAGGCTGCCTCTATTTAGCAAGGACTTGGATCCCTCTGAATGCAGGCACGTGGCATTTCCAATTTTCAGGTAGGGAAAATGCAAAAGGAAAGAAAATACAGAGCAACCAGAATGGCCTGGGCATGGTGCAGTGTTTGGCTGTCACCTGCCAGAGATCTCAAGAGCAGAGGGTGACAGCAAGGTCTTGTTAATATAATGCTTTGCCCTGCTCTAGTGGTACTTGTGATCTGAGATTCTCCAAGGAATTACAAATATTAATTCCATAACCTTCTCCTCCCAGCTGAGGTGACTGATGCTGGGTGAGCAATCCTTGCAGCCCAATAGCTTGGGGCACCCACTGGGACCAGTTCCATAATGGTTCCATCCCCTGGCTGATGGGGATGTCAGCCAAGATCCCACTTTTCATGCTGAATGTGGAACTGTTGAATACTTCTCATGAGTTTTATAGGTTGTGTGCAAGCTTCTGCCTACCATAGATGTATGCTGACACTTTTCTCTGGCTCTCCTCAGCCTGGCTTTGGGTGGCTCCCAGCAGTTTGCTGGCTCTGCCTCGTGACCATGCCAAGACTTCCTTCCCCTCTCTGCTTGGGACCCAGGGTGTCTGTCAACTGATGTCATTATTAAGAGGGAAAAAAAAAAAAAAAAAAGGCAATTTGCCCTTGGAAGCATGGCAAGAGGAATGTTGCTGGTTGCAATTAGTGATATCATGGGACCAATAAAATAAAATGAAGCAGTTGCTCCACTTGTAGCAAAGGCCTGGGAGAAGATGGGATGCCAGCTGCTCCTGGTGGGAGTGGGGCTCAGCCTGGTGCCCCTCTGGATGGACCTGGCTGAGCTGCCATCAACACTTAGTGCTGGGCCTTTCTCTTTCTCCAAGAAGCCTTTTGAGCAGCCCTGGTTCTCTCTTGGCAGCTTTGTTGGACCTTTGTTGAGGTTGTACTTAGCTCTGAGCAGTGAGTGTTCTTGATTCTGGTGCTGGGAAAAATCAAAGGAGAACTGGGACTAGAAGCCACGTCCTTAGCTGGTGTTTGTCAAGGCTTCCCAGCTTCCCTGGAAGTCATCAATGTGTCAGACACATCCTTCCAGTGTCCAAGCCCATGGGATAAAGCCCAGTCTGACCCAAACAGACAAGTCATGAATACTGAAACTGCAGATAAAGTTACCCACACTTAGAAATCCTGATGAAAAGCAAAGATAACAAGAGTGACTGTGGGGAAATGGATGTTGGAGAAGCAGACTGCATCTTCTGGGGGCCATGTAGCATCTGTCTGTCTGTCTGTCTGTCTGCAGCCATGGTGGGAAGGACCTGAGCTGGGGGGCTCTGCAGAGCCTGTCCCACCATGGATGCTGAGGCAGGGGCTGCAGTTCTGTTCCTTCTCACTGGGGAGTTGCTGGTGATGTTGGGTCCTGCTGTGTTGATGCCAGTGGTGCCTTGGGAAGCCTCCATGCCAGCTTTCCAAACTTGAAAATTTCCCAGAACATGCTTTTCTTGTAATGGTAAAAGACTAATCGCAGCTAGCCAGCATCTTGGCTGAAAATAATTCCCATCTTGTGTTCTGGATGACCAAGAGAAAGAAATGAGATGAATAAATAATAAAATCTGCAGAACATTTTATTCTGGCAGAGACAAAACAGCTTCAGATCTGTGTGTGCTATGTTTGGAGCTAAGTTTAGAACTCAGGATTTTGGACAGACTTCTAAATATTGACATGCAGGGTCTCAGGCCCTTGCAAACATTTTGTGTTCTTGGTGATTTTCCTGTTGGGATCCATGCTCTGTTACCTTTCCAGGGAGAGTTTAACTCTGGCCCTCTATGCAGAGAGAGCCCAGAGGCTTTGGGAATAATGAGAAGCTGATAGCTTCTCCATGTGCTACCAGATTGCTTGGCCCATCTTTGAAGCATAAAAGGAGGGGATGGAGTGAGCTACAGCTCTTCCATCTGTGCAATGTTTTCCCATTGGCAGCCTCCCTACAAAGCTGTAATTCATGGGGAAGGTCTGATTCAGGATGCAAGTTCTGTCTTTCCCAGACCCTGTGGGTCCCTGCACCCGGGGGGAGATCCCAGGGCAGCCCCCAGAAGCCAGGGTTGGATTTAAAGCCCCTGCTCAGAGCAGTGCATCAGATGCCAACAACCTGGCCAGCAGCAGAGCTAAACCCAGAGGGTTTCCATTTATTTTCCCTGGCCTGGTGCATGCTCTGGTGTTGGGGGGGGAGGCAAAGGTCCCCCAGTTCCCCACCAGGGATGCTCTGCCATGGTGTGATGCTTCCCTCTCAGCCAGGGGGTTGTTTCCATGTGGCAGGGCAGGGCACAGGGAAGTGCTTCTGTCTTCATCATTCCTGCTTTCTGAGCCTGCATTTTTGCCCCTTTTAGCATCAAACAGCCCCAGAGCTCAACCAGTGCCAGAGCAGAACCAGTGGTGCTCCCAAGGAGGATGGAAATGCAGATGCCTGCCCCTGGGCTGCTGCCTCCCTGGGCCATTTGCTCTCTGAACACCCTGAGTGCTGGATTTCTGTGTTGTAATTACCAGGCTGGTTCCTAACAGCTATAAAGCTGTCCTCAGGAAGCTGTGATGGATGATGTTGTGTTGTCAGAGTGGCCTTTTCTGGGGAGTGTTGCTAACTCCTTGGCATGTTCCTTGAGGTGATCCTCTGCTCTTCCTTGCTTCAGACTGAGCCATAACTCCCACTGCTTCCACTTCCCAGCCAAACTGGTTGCTCTCAGGCTGCAGCTGATGTTTGCAGTGCTGATGTCTAAAGAAAAGCAGCTGAACCTTTTCCTTGAAGCAGAGAGTTTACCAGAGACTCCAGAGGGTCAATTATAGAGAATACCACAGCTATTTATTACTCCAAACTATTTGCACGTCTTTGTACCTTATTTATTTTCTCTGGTTATTCTGAAAGAGTTAAATTTCATTGTTCCATCAGCATTAGCAAATTAGCTCTGTCATTTGGTATCGTTTCTCTTTCCTCCTGAATGGTTTAGGAGACTGATTAACAAAATACTTAAAATACTTGGTCTGACGTTTACTTTCAGATAACATTCAAGGGTTGAAACTTCAAGCTTTGTTACTGCAGAGCCTTCCTGCAAGACCCTAACCCAACACACCTTGTGTGCCATCACCTTTTTCTCTTTACAAGTTCAGCAGAAGGCTTGCAGGACATTTCCAGCATCACTGTACTCATCTCTACAGTGTAGTTGTGCAGGGTGGGACCTGTACCATTTACCTGAGAGAATGGTAATGTATCCTCCTAAACACCTGAAGAATGTGTGCCTGAGTGTTCTCTCAAGTTAAGGGCAAGATTTGCCTGACAGGTATTTAAGATATTTGATTTTAACTTGACTCTCAGGAAATAACAAACTTGTATTTCAAAAGAATTGCTTTATTCAGAAGAATTGAAAATGAAGCCTTTCCCACTGCTTCTTGAGAGTGATGCATTCCTTCCCACCTCCTGGTCCCTTCCTTGATGGGGAGGCAGCATGCTCCAAGTCCAGTTTTAACTTGGGTTATGCAGGGCTAGTTTAACTCTCCTGCTCAGTGTAGAGACTCTAAATATGCCTTTTTGTCCCTAAAGCACTGAGAAAAGGCACTGTGAACCTTGACTTCCAGCTTTCATCATGACCCTTGACTGCTAAGCCTGGTTTCACAAAGGAGACAACTTTGTGCTTGATCATAAGAAGTCCAAAATAATAACAAGGAAAAAAAGCCCAACAAAATAAGCCAAAGCCCTTGTGTGCTCAGGTCCAGACATCTCTTCTCGAGTTGTAATTTGTGTCTGTCTGATCACTCCAGAGTAGTAGCCCTGATTTCCTCACTCCTGAACTCCTGCCATCTCTCCCCAGGCCTGAAGAGGGGTGCTGGGCTGCTCCCACACAATCTGCTCATTTCTTGAACCCTGGAGGAAGAATAAACCTCTATGAAATCCAAACCCAATGGCTAAATGCATTTCCTCTTTCCTCTTCATGTTTTCTGTGCCCATCCTCAGGCTTTTGGGAGCTGTGCTGCATCAGCAGGTGTGTGGTTGGATCCAGCTGTGCTCCTCTTCCATGATGGCAGCTGCTCACATCTGGTTCCCCTTGATTATACTGCTAAGAAATCACCTTGTTCTCATTTTGAAGTAGCAAAGATGGCAGAAAGCCCCTTTATTTTCACTGCAATCAATTCTAGTTGGAGGGTCCTTTAAACTTGCAGGCAAAATCCAAGCAAGATGCAGTGAGCTGGAGCTACCAAAGGTCAAAGCAGAAATGAGCTGAGAAGCTTTTGTACAGAGCAGGACTGATCATCACCAAACCCTTTTCAGGTGGGTGGTAGATTTTCTGCCACTCAGAGCTTTGAGCTAAGGACTGAATATTTCTCAGAGTTGGATTCAAGGCAATCAGCAGGTTACTGGGCAATGCATGGGAATCATTGCAAGAAATTCCCAGCAAAATGCAACACAGGTGTCCCATGCTGCTTTTCTTTGAAATCTCTGTCGGCCTGTAGGATCTACTAATGAGTCAAACTTGGTCTCTCTTCAGTAGACACCTTGGAGGGTCTCATGGGGGCAGATGGGAAATATTTGACCAAATAACTAAAAATGAAATCTTGGTATTCTGACCTCATCAGACTCTAAGCAGGGGATGGCTGGCCCAGTGGTTGAGACTAGAGGAAGAAGAGGCAAAGTGGGGATGGGAATGGGGTGAAGAAACATGTTATTTTTCTCATTTAGGGCCCATCCACTGACTAGACACAACTTGGGCCAGCTGCTGTATCAATCTCCCTCTGGAGAACCACGAGTTGTGGGTTTTTTCTTTTCTTTGCTTCTTGGAAAAAAAAATAAAAAATGCTGGAACATCCTCACTGGAAAACCAGACATGGCATCTTGGAGCCAGGTTTTCTCTGGTAAATAAATTTTAAGTTGAAATCAAACTAAGCAAAGCTGCTAACTAACCCAGACCTGCTGCTGAATTGTTTTGTTGGGTTTTCAAACATCTTTGTGATGGTTCTGTTCTTCCCCTGTTCTCCCAGTGCCATGTCAACGTTACATGATTTGAAAGCCCAAAAATAATGGAAGGGGGAGGAGGAAAATACAAAGCAAATTGTTCAGACACAGCTATCAGGAGGGGTGAGGATTTTTTTTTCGTAAGTCCCAGTAACAACATGAAAGCTCTTTTAAAAAAAAAAAACCAAGAAAACTCTGTTCTCCATGGCAGTTCCAGTAGTGAAGGTAGAAAAGGCTGCTATTAATTATCTGATTGAACTTATTGCTGCAGGTGGAAGCCAGGCAGGAGCTGAAGTGCTTGGGTGGCCACCTCGCTCTGCTTCCCATAAAGCTAATGGGACACCTTGTCAACCCCAGAGGAGATGGGGAGCAGGTTTCTGGAAGACATTGAGCTGAGAAATCTCCCAAAGGAACCTGGCCTGGCTTTCTGGAGCCACCTGGCTCCAAATGTGTGCAGACATGCATGTCTGGCTGTAACCCAAACCTGCTGGAAGAGGGCAGAGTGATGTGACACAGGCAGGGTGCACCCTGGGCGCTCCCATTAGCGGGGCCGGGGCTGTGGCTGCTGCTCAGGAGTTCATTACAAAAAACAGACAGACATCTGCAGGGGTCTTCAAATAATGACTCCTTTTATCTGGTGATTGGCAGAGGTGGGGTGACAAGGATGTGCTGCTTAGCATAAATTGACTTTATTTATTTTTTTTTTTTAATTTGGATACCAAGAGAAAGCAGAGCGCGGAGCAGCTCTGGGGGAGCAGGATTTTGCTTCCCTTGCCCCATGTTAGCAGGGGCTGCCCAAGGCTTTACCCGTAGGCTTGAGGAGGGAGAAAGTGGGCTCTAGCACTCCAGAAATCTTCTGGTGTTTTCCCAGGAGAGGTTTTCCCCCAGCATTGGTGTCCTCAGCAGCTCTGCCTGCACACCCAGTGACCCCGGGCTTAGCCCTTGCCTCCTGCTAAGCTGTTTGGGGCTCTCTGCTCAGGTCTGTCACCATCACTGCCAAGGCATTGCTCAAACTGAGCAATGAATGAAATTATTATGAAATAATAGCACAAGTCCCCCTTGAATTTGTCCTCTTTTCGCCAGCCTGAGCAGCTCTGCCTTTGCTGAGCACTTCCCTGAAGGCAAAAGGACTTCAAGTCACTTTCTGCCTCTTTGGGCTCTCTGACAGGAGAAAGAGCCTGAAACTTTCCAAGGAGATAATTTCAGGACTGCTCAGGCCAAATCAATCACTGGGACATCCATATGGGAAAGATTTGTGCCAGTTCAGGTTTCTCATAAGTCTTCCTAGATTCCCAAGGTTTTATTCTAAATTATTTTTCTTAAGCTAGGCCCAGCAATAGGAAATAAGAAGAGGTTATTAGCTATTTTATAATTATACTCTGACCTTTCAGTTAGGGATTTCAAAGCCATTTGCAAACTTTCATGAACTAAGTCTCAGCACAAAGTAGTGCCACCTCATTTATTTTTTTGGTCAGAAAAGTAAAGTGTTTTCCCAAATATATGAGGAGCTGAGCTGGGATTAGACCCTAGACCCCCAGCTCACAATCCCTTGCTTTAACTGCTAGCTCAGCCTTTCCTTATTCTAGCATGGGAAAAGCAATTGGGCAAAAGAAGCTGCTGGTGGGGCAGGGAATCTATGGGGGATAGAGTCACCATTTTTACAAGAATGGATTATTCAGATCTGGGCTGTGATTTGAGATGGGCTCAAGCTGCAAATTCAGAGGATTTGCAGGACTGAATGCTGAAAACCCCAGAGTGGTGAAGCAGCTGAGTTTGAGCTTGGGGATCTATTACTGTGGATTTCCAGAGATGTCCATTGCAGAGGCCTAGGGCACATCTTCTGCTGCACTTATCTCCTGGCCTCAATACTTTCTGTGCCAGGCAGGAGGTGGGATGGGTGGTTTTCTGTGCATGTCATTATGATTCCTCCTTTCTCATTGGCTAACTCAAGCAAAATTATTTACAGAACTAATAGAAGGGGCAAGATTTTCCCACTGCAGTTTTTTTGCTTTTCTTCCTCCTATTGCACTGCTGGGTATTTGGAATGTTTGTCAAAATAGAAAAAAAAAAAAGAAACAAGAGAGAGGGGGTTGCTGATGTATTTTATTTGGTGTTTTATTTGAGGATCACTGGCTATTTTCAAACTGAACATAAGCAGAAGGCCACAAGAGTTTAAACCTGATTAAAGGATGCAGGAGAACATGAAATGCTGCTCTCCAGAAGCTCTCAGACTCCCTGTTAATCTGTGGTGGCACCTTTTGAGCAACAGGGTTAAGAGATAATAAAGAACACGGGGCAAATGGGATCAAGACAAAAAAAGAAAAAAGCGAATTAGTGAATTAATGAAGAAAGATTGAGAAAAATGTCTTAGATACCTAAAAATAACCAATAGTTTGTCTTAGTTTAAAAGCCTATTTTCAATGCGGTGATAAGTGCACGCAGCAGGGAAGGAAATCCAAGAGAGAGGCTGAAGTAGAAAGTGTAGAGGGTGAATTTAACTGACAAAAGATCACTAGAGCCTGTGGGATCACATTTAGAGGGTTAAAAGGCTAAGCATCTTTGTATTTAACGGAAGATGCTCCTAGAATTCTCAAAAGCAAAAGATGGAGAGAAAACTCTGCTGCCTGGGAACTTGAAAGAGATGCACTTTGGAGCTCAGAGCCTGGAAAGCTGCAAATCAGTTCAGTGGGGAGACCCAAGAGATCCATTTCTTCTCCAGCACCACAGGGAAGAGCCTGGGGATTTGTCATTCCCTGGGGATTTGTCATTCCTGAGACCATTCCCAGGTGTGGGACTCCCTGTGCTCATGCTGCCTGTCCTGCCCCCTGGTTTGGTAGTTCCAAGATAAATTCACCTGCAGCTTAGATTTAGGAGGAGTTTTCAGGGCCTTTCTACCTTATTTGTAGCCAAATGCTTTTCTTGACCAACAGATGAGGAGGAACCTCAGCCAAGAAATGTTTGCTCTGCAGGAAAACACTGCTCTGTGTCTTTGGTTTTGTAGTGAAATACTTTCTATCACTGTGCTGAAAATTGCTCCTGAGTGTTAATCAGCCTGGAATTTGCAGGGTTAGAATGCAACAGAATGATCATAATTCAGAAAAGTTATATATTTTCTGAATTTTTAAATCACTGTCTTTGCTAGAATTTTACCACTTGCTATTTGAATCCAAAAGTGATGGGGTTTTTGGTTTTTTTTTCTTGTAGGGAAGGCACAGTCTGTAGGTAACTTGCCCTCTCCAAAACCCAATAAATGGTGTTCTTGGGGAAGAAAGACCTGAGGATGCTCTATAGAAAGGAATAACACAAACAAAGCTGGTACCATACATTAAAATCAGCAAAACTGCTCCAGGCAATCCAATTGCATTTGTTTATTAGTATTGTGTTGTGATGCTAAACAGAAAATGACAACTGTGAATAAGATAAAGGTCTTCATTGTGCATGAAAAATTTAAATTGTTACTTTAAGGAAAAATTTATTATTTTTTTTTAAACACCATAAAACATTTATGATAACACTTTACAAAATTAGGAAGGGGAGAATTGGCTTGAAGCCTTCTAAATCTATTAAATTTGCATGTTGTTGTTCAAAGCAATGGTTAAAAAAGCAAGAAAAGAAAAAAGTCTGGAAGGCATGAATATATATAGTTGAATATATATCTGACAGCTTTATCTGGGAATCAGAAACCTGGTACTTGAACTAGTTTAGGGCTGAATGAAAGTTTTATCTGTGGCTGAGAATTTCCAAACAATTAATTGACTGAAGTGGAGCATGAACTTTCCATGCTGCACAGGAGAGAAGAGGTTGATTCCCAGAAAGTCCTGGCTCCAGCTCAGCCAGAGACCAGGCTGCTCTGGGGAATGAGTTGCTGAAAAATCAGGAAAAATCTTTGTATCTCATCAGAACCAGCAACTTTCCCAGTCTGAGCCTTTAGGCATCTTTGCAATAAGTTTTGTGTCTCTCTCTAAAATAACCAGAGCAAGGATTACGTCCCATAGGAAGGAGAGGGAAGTGGTAAACTGGGAGCACTGCTGCCAGCAGGACTCTGCATGGTGGGGATGCTCCAGCAGGAAGAACTTGAGAAGAATTTTCTGGTATTTGGGGCTTTTGGGGTGCACGGCCCTAAAGCAAGGCTCTCTCAGGGCAGGGTCAGTGGTGTAAACCCCCAGGAGAGAGCAAGATGGGGAAGTGGCAGAGCTGAGTGGGCTGAAACCACAGCGTGGTTTGACCTGAAAATTTGGAGCTGCCCATGGGAAGGGGGGGAGCAGAGCAAGGAGGAGCTGGGGGGCAATGCAAACCATACCTGCACAGTGAATGTCACACCTCCCACCATGCCAGGGGGACAGGAATGTCCCCATCACCCCCATCTGCCTGGGGAACTGCTGGGAGGAGGCAACCACCCCCAGCCCCCCAGGGGAACAATTTGTTCCCGTGTTTAGCAAAATGAATTGTGGCACAGGAGTAAACATGAGGGCTTCAAACAAACCCATGACTCCAACTGGAATGGTTGGCACTTGGAAAACAAAGAGAAGCAGCAGCAGCAGCAGCCTCCTCGGGTGCCACATTGCTCTGGCAGAGATTTTTGAAATCCCGGCTCTCCGGTCGGCAGGAAACCCCCTCACCCCATTGTGCTGGGTTTGTCGTGACAATTTTCATATTTTATTTATTTCCTCAAAAGAAACAAGGAATGATTACACAATCTTTTCCCCACACCACTTTGGGAGATTTATCAATTATAATCTAGGAGAACGGCCCCGTGTTAGACTTCAAATGCGTCTCATTAAAGACATTTTTTTTTTTTTTAAGGAAGAGTGGTGGCAAAACAAAGAACTGCTGTGCTGTTGTCTTTTACTTCTCTTTAATGTCGGGTTCAGAAGTAATGATGTTGGGAAGAATCATTCTTTGAGCCTGTTTCCTTGTGTTTACTCATTAAAGAGGAGAACCAGGTGCTCTCACGGGGAAATGCACTTTCTAACATTGGCTTTAGAAATCAAAAGTCTCTTCACTTTTGCTAACAAGCACAGCTTTGTGGGGAAGCAATGGGGGGAAAAGAAAAAAAAAAACCAACAAAAAACAAGTAGGACTGACTTTAAAAATGAAATGTTAGTACCCAACCCTGCAATATTAGCTCATAGAAATGGTCCTGAATTTAGAGAGAAGCATTGGTGGGAGGTGTATGGTTACAGGGTACTCACACTGCTTCACGTGGGGGGTTCAGAGCATCATTCCTGGTGAGAGAGGGGCTCCTGCAGGGGGGGGTTGGCTCCTGTTCTCCTCCTCTGGAGGTACCTGTTGGTCTTCACTGCTGAGCCAGGGTAACCAGCTCTCTTGCTGATGTTGATAGTTCAAGCTCTGAGCTCTCGGGAGCAGCCCTGTGACCTAAGTGTAGGTATCTCAGCTCACTTTGGACTCCTCAGGGCACACAGGAGCTGCTGGGAGACTCCTTCCTGCTGATGGGATGTGCAGAGATTGGGCACCTCAAACCTCCATCTGCTCACCCATGTTTAGGCACAGCTCCACCCAGATGTGACGTGATGGGGTGGTGGCAGCAGGGCCTGAGAGACAGAAAAGCTCTTGTTTCTGGGGGAACTGCACTCAGTTTTCCTGAATTTTCTATGAAACCTTGAATTCTATGAATTCAAGAAATTCTATGAATTTCTTCAGAATTCTTGAAGTTTCTATGGGCAAAAATTAGGAGCTCAGAGTAGAGGACCAAACTGGGAAGATGCTTTGACTTTGAAAAGTTTCTCTGTCATCCGTGCCCAGAACATTCACAGTTTGGTACCAGTGTTTGCTGGGAATTGCCTTTGACTCTTGCAATGATGAAGGAAAAGGAAAACTCAGGGTTAACATCTCAAGCTGATTTTCTTCCACTACTTTTTCACATGGGGTGTTACCTGGTTTGCACAGAAGGATCCCTGTCTGCTGTGGGGATGTCAGCACCAAGGCTGTGAGGGATGGATGGATGGATGGATGGATGCACAGAAGGTAAATCTTCATTCTTGAGCAGAGGAGGCAGAGAGGGCTGCTGTGTCATGACCTTTCTGTGTAGCAAAGCCCCTGGATATTTTGGTGGAAGGCAAAAAACTTTCATAATCCCACAAACTGGCTGAAATCTTAAAAAAAAAAATTTAAAAAAAAAATCTTTTGTTTGTGGAGCAGAAAACTTCCATTGCTGCAGGAAATGCTTTTCTGCAAGACTTCAACCAATCCTAATTTCAGCCCTACTTTGGTGAAGCTCCAGATTGGACCTTTATTTGTGCTGATTTACACTGGAGCATCCTCCCAGCTAGGAGTGAGAGGAGCAGCAAAGGCAGCCTGTGCTGAGGACACAGCCAGTCCCCTCGAGTGAGGAACTCTTTTAAT
Source organism: Phaethornis superciliosus (assembly GCA_023637945.1). NCBI lineage: Eukaryota > Metazoa > Chordata > Aves > Apodiformes > Trochilidae > Phaethornis > Phaethornis superciliosus. The sequence continues at coordinate 9,224,876 of JAJQWJ010000021.1, read as the reverse complement.
AATAATTCCAATCACAAAGTGTCCTTCAGGGGGGGTTGCTGTGGCTGGTGCCTTGCTGGAGAGCTGCTTCCAGCCCTGCTGACTGAGCCCCTGCACCTTTGAGCCATCCCATTGATGTAGAATCTGAAAATCTGTGTTAAAAACTGTGAGTGCTTCTCCCCTGGCTTCCAGCCCACCTCCCCAGAGCAGTTGCTTAAACTTTTTACTTGTCCTGCAGGAAAGGCTGTTAGTGGGAAGATATCAAGGGGAATCTGTGTAGATCTGATTGGCAAGCTGTGTTCTTAGTTCTTGGTCCTTTTTTGAGTCGTCGTCTTTTCCCCAGCAGTGCCTTTTAATTCAAGTTTTATAGCTGACCTTGTTACTGTTGTTAGTACAGTTTTTTCCTTTCCCCTTTTTTTTTTTTTTTTTTTTTTTTTTTTGTCGTAGCACTTCTGTAAATGTTTTTGTTCTTTGTTCTAGTTCACTGGCCCTTTGAGGTTCCCTCTGATGTCTAGTCAGTGGTGTGTTTTTGATAAATTCCTCCCTAGCTGGTGCATCTTCTCTCCAGGTATCAAAAATCAGGGCAGTGGTTATTGAAGGGACGCTCATTAGAGTGCTATCTGATTTCACTGCTGCTGCCACCACTAAGGAGTGGGTGCCTCCAAGTCAACAAACGGGCCAGGATTTAAAGAAAGAAGCAGAAGACCTCCTCCTTTCAGACCTCCACTGAACACTGGGCCTTTGTGTGCTGGGCTTTGATTGCCATCTCTGTGCTGGGGACAGCTCTGCAAAGTCCCTGCCAGCCCAGTCCCATGCCCACCATCCAGAGCCACCTCCTCCTTGGCTTCCTGCAGCAGAACCATGCGTGGAAGATGAAGGTGAATAATTGCAAATGAGGGCAAAACGAGGTGGTTTGTACCTCGCTGCTGCTCAGAGCTCTGTTGCAGCAGTGACTTTCACTGACCAGGACTGCCCAATGGGGCTAAAAAGTTCCTCAGCTCCTGCCAGCCATAGCTGGTTCTGGTTTTGGCCTCCAGACTGCTCCCTGGGAAGCTGAGCTGGCCCACACCCCCTCAATGGGTTTTCTGAACCAAGTCTTGGGCTTCAAACTCAGCCCAACCTAAAAGAAATCTTTTCTGCAGCAGGACCCAAGTCAGACACAGTTCAAAGCAGTTTCTTTGTGCATTAATTGTTCAGGGCAAAGCTCTGCCTCCCTGGGAACTCCCTTTTCTACCCACTTGTCCCCAGGCACTCAGAGATCACCAGTTCCCCAAGGTATTTCTGAACCTGACATATAATTTGTTGCACTCCTTGAAGTCTTCTATAGACAGAGAGCAGAGCAAGGAGGACCAGCAGCTCCAGGCTCTTTGTGCCAGCCAAATGGAGAAGTGGGGAATCTGGGGATCCTCATAAAAGGGAAACCAGCAGTCCCACCTCTGTACTTTCCCAGCACAGACCTTTTGTCTTGGATTATTCAGGAACCTTTCTTGTGTTACGCATGATAAACAGCCTTTCCTTGAGTCTCTCATGTTAGAGGTTTAACAAGGCAAAGGGCTTTGTTCTGGTTACAAGCATTGCAAAGAACATCTCTAAGGTTTGTTTACACCAAAGGGCAATGGCATAATAATCCCCTGTGCATCATGCAAGGGCTTGCAATAGGAAAGGTAATGTCTAATAACCTTCATTTCTTAAATGCCTTCCAAACTCCTCCTCAAATACTAGAGGGTGAAGCTCTGCAATTCCCCTGCAAAGTAAGGAGCGGAGGGAAAACGAGCCACTGAAAGGTCAAAGACAGTGTCTGAGCCAGGAGACTTGGCTGCTTTGATTATTTCAGCACTGCCCTATATTCTAAGAACCTTTAGGAAATTAAAGAAACTTCGAGTTGGACAAAGCTGAAGTTAAAAAGGAGATGGAGTGGCCTTTGGCGATGCCTTTTGTACTTCTGAAATGTTGCAAGATGCTGCTCCCTGACCAGACAGGTCCCGTTGGCAATGCTGGGCATCCAGCAGAAATTCTGCCCGAGCCCAACGTGACACAGATTCCCAGGACTGTCAGCAAGGCAACTCAAAGTAGCCTTAAAAGAAATTCAACCTTAAATTCTCTTTGTGGTTTCACTTCAGGAACCAAACTGCCGAGTGCAAACGCTAGAAGTAGATCCTTTAATTTAACATTAAATTTTTGCTTGTTGCAACTTGATGGGCACACTCCAACTGCACCAGTACTTTGTTTTAACTCTAATTCCCTCACCCACACCTGCCTAAACTGCTGGTGAGTTTCTCAGTTGGATGCACACATCCAAGTCCTGGTGTTGAGCTGTGTCAGCAAACACCACACCTCGTTGCTTTTAAAAAGATTGCAAAATGCTTCTTTGGTGCCAGGGAGCAGCCCTCAGAGAGCCAAAAATGAAATGCAAATAGGAGGTTTGGCCCATTGGTGGTGAGAGTCTTCGAAGTAGGACTCCCCTTCCTGTGATGTGAAGGCTCTGAGATGGAATCCCCCCAAGCAAGAAGAGCTCTCAGAAGGGCTGCCAGCACCTGGCAGAATCAAAGCTTTGAAGCTGGGCCTCCCCATTGATAGAAGGCTTTGCATAAGCATCCTCCTATCTCCTCTGATGCCTTTCCAATGTCAGCAAAGTGGAAGCTACAAAATCAGGAGTGGGGTGGGATGGATCCCTCTGATGCACCCTCACTGGCCCAGCAGGTCTGGGCTTTCCTGGAGGCCACCACCCAACCCTGGAGAGGGATCCAACCTCCTCCTGGCTGACTCAGGGGTCTGGCAGGTGAATTCCAGCAAATCCTGCCAGGGTGGTTGGAGATGCTATCACACCTCCACTTCCCCTTGTAGCTCTCCTACCCTCTGCCCACCACTCCCTGCTGGAGCTGGCAGAGCAAAGCTGTGCTGGCAACACAAAAACCCAGTGGCTTCACTGGGATGGGTTAAGGAGGAAAGGAGATTTGTTCTACCAGACTCAGCCTTTGGTTCCCTGCCCCACAGGAGCAGAAATCTCCCCCAGGAGCAGCTCAGGGAGGTAATGGGACAGCAACAGCACCAACAGCTTTTGCACATCCCCTCTGCTGGAGCCCTAATGTGCAAAAATCTCCTTTTTGGACCTCCCAGAAGGAAAATGTGGTGTGGCAATTGAGAGTAAATGCTCCAACCTGTCTCACTGTGTCATCTTCCAGTGTAAGCATGAAGCTTTCAACCACCTTCTCCCCTGACCTTCTCAAAAAGAGAATCAGTCATTTCATCCTCTTCCCAGGACCAGCCTCTCCTCCTCTTCCTCAGGCTGCTCTTCACCAAAGCAACGTTTACCCTGAACCAGACAAAGGTATTCAAAGGTTCACAAATTATTTTATTACTATTATTTTTTTTTACTTTAATGTTTAACCTGCTGAATGACAAAGAAAAATACTTTCTCTTTTAAATCATCTCATAAAGTTCTCTTTTGTTCCTCATGCCCAAAAGATTTCCACTACCAGGGCATAAGGAAGAGAAAGGAGTGAGGCTTCATCTCACTTTTCATCCTTTCCTCTAATTAAGTGACACTCCTCAGCACCCTGCAATACCTGTCTCAGAGCCTGTTTTGAGGTGAGGGTTGTCCTCTGGCCAGGAAGGAAGGGGTTAGAAATGAAAAGAAAATCCCTCAGGCTCTTCCTGGGAAGAGGAACTGGGAATGTGGTGGTTTGGGCACATGGGCCAGGAGAAAGGTGTTGGCTGACAAAATGTCCATGCAAGTCATTTGGTGTGTGGAGAAAGAGCAGAAGGAGTTGGTGCAGCACTTCTGGTTGGGTTCCTTAGAAGTCCAACATTCCTGAGAGCATAGCTGAGAGATGTTCCTTCTCTGCTTGTCTTTCTTCAAGTCCTTGAAGATCTTGTCTGCTGAGCTTTGGGGTACTTTGGGAGGGAAATGGGTACCCAGGAGGTGACTCTTGGGGTCTCTCATGTGGAGCATGGCTGCTCTTCAGTCCCCACAGAGGAGAGCTCAGCCAGATCACTTTTATACATTCAAAATGTTTCATTTCTGAACAAGAACTCCACTGCTTACATCCACCAGACCCAAAACTGAAAGTATATTAAAAGTGCATATTATAGTCTTAATGACTTATCTGTTTTAAAAGGGGAAAAGGGTGAAGAATTGCTGGCCTAAGTGTGGAGGGAGATGTTTCAAATGAATTACCCAAGCCAAGGCCTGGGATAAAAGTATTTTCAATAATAGCATTAGACCAAGAAGCAGCACATCAAGAAATGCCAACTGTAGTCTCTAAGTGCTTAAGCAACTTGAAATCTAAAGATGAAAAGGCAGTGTACACTATTTACTCCTATTAATGCTGAATTGTACAGAAGTACATTTATATTTCATACCTCTTTGAACTGAGAAATATATATAATTCCCACAAGAGGATAAAGTATTTTTGCACTGGAGGATTAGAGGGGTGCTGCTTAAAAGACAATTTAAGGTATGGATCTAAAAGGGACTTTGACAGTAGGTCTGGTCACTGCTCCTGTGCTGTCATTAATGCCCAGAATTGGTAGATCAGGTCTGTGCTTTGCAGACAAAGGTGGTGGAAGGAAATGTCCTAATCCTAGAAGAAATTAAGCAAATTGCTGTGTTATTTGTAGGTGGAGTTCTACTTAAAAATCAAGGGGCTGATCAAGGTCTCAGACCACTTTCCAGCCTTTGTGATGGACTCTTCCACTGTGACCCTCTGGACCTTGTCCATCTGCAACCAAACCCTTTCCAAAATGCTTCCATTGAGGTGCATCCCTACAGAATGGGGATGAATGTTCCTGTTTGAACCCAACCCATCACCTCCCCAGATGCATTTCCCTGTTGGGAGGTTATTAGGAGTGACAAGCCTCTAGTAATGCAATCTATTATTTGAATAAAGCAGCTGCTGTGTTCTGCAGGTGACTCCTTTGTGGTCCCACTCGGAGGAACAGAGCAGGGAACAGTGCCTTTAAACCTTCATTGTGGTGCACAAAGGGGAGAAAAGATAAATAAAAGCCAAAGACCATTAGCTTGTGCCATCAAGTTAACAAGCTCTATCAGCTGGGATGGCTGGAAAAGGATATTGCCCTTTTTGAAGTGATCCAGGGCCTGTCTCCCTTCTCCTTCTTTGGATAGACACCGGATCTGCTGGCCCGAAATCTTTTTTGGGGAGGATAAATTCCCATTTACCTGAGGACCTTCTCTCCTGTGACTTTGTACTCCAGCTGAGGGGATGCCAGGGGCTCAGCCTCTCCCTGCTCCCTTCAACCAGTGTTCCTGGTGCTGGGCTAATTGCAGAGAGGTTTTAGTTGCCATGGACCCGCCACCTGATGCTCTGGGCACGGGCTGGGTGCTGGGGAGAGGGGACACAGCTTTGCCTCCTCCAACCTGGGGATGGGGACAGCACTTTTTACCCAGCAAATATGGGTTTGAAGGCTCCATTGTAGCAGCCCACCGTGGGGAGGGGAAGAGGAGCAGATAATGAGCTGCTGCATGATCAACCAGGAGAAGAAGGTATAAAAGATATAGACCATTAGAAAAGAACAAGGCTTTAAATGCCATCTGAGATTTTAGCTGAAAAGGCCTTTATTAGGTTAAAAAAAAAAAATCTACATTTAACAATATAGAGTACCCAGTCCTGTAGATTTCTACCGCAAACTCCTCTGAAGTAAACTACAAAGGATTGTGATGTTTCTTCTTTCAGACTTTTTTTTTTTTTTTCATATGAACTTTTTTTTTTTTAAGGCACCGTATCCCAGTGAACTATCCTCCATTTCTTTTTCTTGCTGAAGCTGCAGATGTACATTATGCTAGTGTGAAAAAAAGCTAATTAAACTGCATAGGCTCTGCAGGAGGCAGTGAGGGCCTGCAGTGCACGGAGGATGATTGATTTGGACTGTCACACAGCTCTGCTGGGTGTCATAACTTAGTGACAAATAAAGGATTACAGTGTCCCAGAGTAACTCTCTCCCTTTTATTGTTCACCAGACATCAAAGCACAAAAGCATATTAGCATTTTTAATAAGTAGTTAGGTCAGTTGTGGCTTACAGTTTGGAATTGCTGGATGTAAAACTCCAAAATGAAAGAAAAACAAAACTTATTGGGAGATTAAAAAATATAATACCCACCAGGCAGGAGTGATTCTTCCATTGCTTTTGGTTGTGTGTGAGTTATTTGGCTAAAACATGCAGGGAAGATGGGTTCCCAGCCCATTGTCTGAAAAAGTAGATTTCAAGCTATAAAAATAATACTAACAAGTTGAAAACATTTTATCAAAAAACCAATTACCGAACTTCCAGTATTAGAGGCCTGCGTGGTGCATTACTTGTGTGTATTTCATGTGGAGCTTATTGTTTTCTGCTTACCAATTAGCAATATAAAATGATTTTTTAATAATCACCTTATCTCTAATGAACATGTATCCCTGGAAATAAAATGGTGAGTATCTTGTGTTTTTTAAGAAAGCCCAATGTGAGTGAGTTTACTTTAAATAAACAGAAGTTAAATATGAAAACGTGAACCAGGATGGAATAATGGAGCTGGTGTTCTTACCAGGATACAATTAGCTCAGCATAATTGCTACCATTTCCCTTTGAAGTGGGCAGAGTCCTTTCTGATGGTGCTGGTCTGCTCTGCAGAAGCAGAGGGAATGACAAGACAGGGATAATGTCTGCACTCAGGGCACCAGACTGGTCCTTGGGCAACTCCCAGCCTGGGCAAATCCCTGGGGACAGCCAGAAAATGTCCCCTCCTAAATGGAGATGACCCAAGTGATGGCAGATCCCTGACTCCTGGCCATCAGAGAACTGTGAAGGGATTGCTGGTGCAGAGCCTGCTTCCAGGACCAAGATGTTCCTAAATACCATAGGAGGTTTGAGCTGAATGCTCAAGGCTCTTGGCTGGAAACATCTTCTCCTTTGCAGAAAAATGGATGGAAACCAAAGACAGAGGTGAGGTGGCCCCACCATCACCTGGCCCTGTCAGTGAGCTCCAGATCCAGCCTTGCCAGACTGAGATTCCCCAATTTCCCTCCAAAAAGGCTGCCATGGAGATGCAAACCCCACTCTCCTCAGCTCTTCTCTCAATGGCAGAAAAGGGACCGGAACGTTACCAGCATGGGAGATGGAGTTGCTAAAATCAGTTTATTCACCCCAAAGCACCAGCACCTTTTCTTTTTGATCACTGCTGTCACTGATTGCTCTCCTAGCACTATCACTGAACAGTTCTATTGTCTTTTATGCAGGTGTTTGGGAAATTAACCCTTTGCTACCTGCCCTCTTTTATCTCGGTGCTTACTTGCATCCCTTCCTGCTACTTCATGTTTCATTCCAAGAGTGATCCAGCACTAAGAGCATCCAGGAGGTTTTTGGTGGCTGGAGCCACATTTGCTGAACCAACCTGCAAAACAGGCAAAGAACTCAAAAGTTTATTCTGCAGTTTGTCTTGTCCCTGTTGTCTTCCCTTCACGTGGTCACTGGCAAGAGCACCAGAGTCCAGCAGTGGGACAGCTGCATCCTTCTGTGTGGGCAGCAGCCTGTCCTGGGGGAGATCTTCCATTACTCCACTTATCTTCCCAGATGAAAATTTCTAATTTTCTTGCCCCTACCTTCCCTTTTTGCAGCTGTACAAATTACCTTGCTGCCCCACCAGCACCAGCAGAGTTCCTTCTGGCAAGGGCAGCAGCTGCTGAATTGGAAAAGCTCCCTTAAGAAATAATGTGTAGTTTTAAGCTGTCTCTTTATATAGTTTCGGAGCCAAAAAAGAGGAAGAGAGCCAAGATCTCTGTGGAGCTCCAGCAAATATGCCATGGACCGTCAATGGTGCATGACCACATTTAGGGAACTGCTGGAATGGGCCGTAACAGCTGTAAAGCAGATACAGTCTTCAGACTATCCCTGGAGAGATGTTTCCTCCTTATTAATAACAATTCTCTTAATATTTTTTCAAATGAAAACTTCATTTACTTGGTATGAAATTACCTTTTTAAAAAAGAAATCAACGAACCCAAGCAAAAAACCTGGCACTTGGATATCCACGTGTTAGCTACCTTATAAATACCCCTGTTAAATAAGAAAAGATGACACGAACGTAATCGTAAGGGTCTGTCATTTTCAAAGACAAGAAAATGTTTCTCAGTTGAAGACATAGTTATATTATTAACCCATCATCTTGTGCTTACACAAAAGGCACTTAAGGAGATGGCCAAAGAGCACAAAACCACATTTACCATCCTGTAGGTGCCAAAAGGCTGAGGCTCAGTGGAGGAATTTTTGACGCTGGAATTTCCGCTTAAATTTAATTTCCTTTCTTTGGCTCAAATAAAAGTTTTCATTTATTTTCAATGTAGTGCTTTTTAGTAAACCCAAACTTACTGCACTTAAGGATGTTTAAACCTATATCCAGCACTGGATTTTGCAGAGTGAATCCACTGTTAGTGCTTCTGAGTGTGCCCCAGGGCCTTGCAGTTATCGCGTGTACTTGGGGCAGGATGGAAGGGTTTGTCTTCATGCTACAAACAAGCTGGAAACCTCAACAGGACACAGCACCTGAATGTAGCTTCTTAATCTTGGCAGGAGGCAGCACATCCCTTCTATACTTACTACAAAAGATGATTTGGATGAGGATTGTCATCAACTCCCATCCTCACGATCTTATTTCTTTCGTAGGATTATGGTGACTTCTTCCTTCCCCCCCCCCCCCCCCAGAAAAGAGCCAATATTGTCAATTTGTTTCATTTTCTCTGTGGGACACATCAGCATAATTTATGCATACCTGCTCTGCATTTCCTGCTATTTCTCTAGACCTCTCTGGGACCTGGCAGTCTCTGTCTATTTGTGAATCCCATGCAGTCACTTGCTCTTGTAATTTGGGAGGCTCCTGCATAGTTGCAAACGATGGCTTCATTTGTTTTTCCAAGTTCTTACTGAATCACTTATTGGTGCACAAGTGACATTCCAAGGAGGGGATTAATGAAAGCTCCTTTCTTCTTTGTACAACTTACATTACGTCAGGAATTTCTCCACACGCACGCCAGTTCCAGTTATCTGATTGATATCCTCAGACATCACGCATGAAATATGCCTTTCTTCATCTATTTGTGTCTATAAACTGAAAAAGGACCCTTTCTTCTGGAGGAAGAGTCCTGCAGCTCGGAGCTGAACCCTATGGCTCCATCAACAGTTGAGTTGGCCCCTGGCCAAAAAAGCAGCCTTATCTCTTCCAGCAACATCGGTGGAAGGAACCACAAGAGTGAATTTTTGAAAGGAAAAAAAAAAAGGCAACAAAAAATACAAAGCCCCCAAACTCCTGCTGACATTTTCCAACCCTGTCTGGGAGAGGTTGCCTGGCACACGCTGCCCCTCAGCTCTGCTCCCAGGGCTCCTCCTGATGCCTGCTGGGGAAGCAAAGGGATCTGACCCTAAAAACCATAACCTGAAGACTTTACTCTTAGGGCTCCATGCTCCATGTGCTGCACAGTTGGAGAGGCCAGGGAGAAGGGGGGGAGGGAGCTGGGAAAGCAGCCAAGCAGCATGGGTGGAAAAAGGCTTCTGTGGAGCCAGCCCACCTTGGACATGATGCACGACCACATCTCAACCCAGCTGGGGCTGTGCCTGGTGTTCCCTGTATGGAGATGAGGATGAGGATGAATATTTGCAGTGGATATTTGTGCCTGGTGTTCCCTGTATGGAGATGAGGATGAGGATGAATATTTGCAGTGGATATTTAGCACACAGGAGCCTTAGCCAGGTGACGGCATCATTGGGTTGGGGCACTCACCTTCCCCAAACTCTTCTGGCCCACAAGGCAGGACCCTAAGGGGCTGTGGAGAAACTGGTGGAGAACAAGGAGAGGGCAAATAGCATCTCCCTGGTCACACCTCTGAGCCTGAGGGGATAACCATGGTCATCACCTGCAGATCTTCCATGGGAAGTGATGTGGGCAGGGCTGTGGGAAGAGTCAGGGACCAGCTTCCAATCTGCAAAGGAATTGCCTCCTGGCAGCCTGGGTGAGGCTTGGAGGTGGAGAGGATGGCACAGAGCTCAGGATGCCATTTTGTGGCCAGGATTATGACCTGCTATCCTTGGGCTGCAGGCATCCTCCCTGCTGAGCCCAGCCAGGAATGCTGAGCTTCATCCTGGGCAGAACAGGACCTCGGAGTGCTGTTTCCTTCACTCTTTTTTATCCCTAGCAAGGCCATCTGGAGGAGTTTGGATAAGAAGTGATGGTGGGCTTCCTTTCCATGCCCAAGGGAGCAGGTGGAGCTGGCTGCAGTTTTGAGCAGCTCACTGAAAACCAAGTTTGAGTTCTGCAACAGCTGATGGTGATGTCCCACCAAAGTCTGGAGGAGTTTTCATTTGACTGGCCCTGAAATTCAGCCTTTCAAACCCCATTTTAGAACTTTAGCTTCCACTTTGAGAAATGCCCAAGACTTGGAGCTGCTCTGAGAGCCCATTTGCTGATGGATTTCCATAATCCATGAGCCATCAACAACCTCCTACAAAGCAGGCAGGTTCAGCAGAGAAGCCAAAGCCAACAGGGGTTGAAATTCTCTCCTGTCCCTCCTCAAACTGGGCCATGGTTAATGGTGAAAAGACTTTATGCTATTACTGAGAGCTGTAGGACAGAGTATTTCTTGGTGGAGTTTCCTATTTACTTTCTTGCTGTTAAGACTCTTGCTGGTTTACACATGTGCTGGTCTGGAAAGAGGCAGCAGCATTTGAAAAAAGAAAATAAAAAGGCTTTTTGAGAACTATTTGTGCATCCTATGCAAAAGCAAAACGTATCAATGGCCTGGAGGAGAAGCAAAGCCCCAAAGTAATTTTTAATTAGATGCTCCAAAGTACAGAGGGGGAAAAAATAATGTCATAGCAGTGCAAAAAAATAAATAAAAAATAGTCATTTAATATATATTATGGGAGGTGCAGAGGATCCATAAACTTAGAGGTGTTGTAGGGAGCACAGAACTGTTTGCATGCTTGTGAAATAGTAAAGGACTTTTTTTTTTTCCCCCTTCATTTTCCAGCTGAGAGACAAATAAGCTAAAGTGACAGAGGAAGAATGGAAAAAATAAGCAGACTTGGATCTGGACTAAATACACTAGCCTAGATAGAATGTTAATTTTCCCCAGATTGGGGGTAGGTGGAGGAAAAAGCCCAACACTTTGTGTCTCAGAGCTGTCTGAATGATGTACAAATGTGATGCTTCCCAGTGTCAGTGTGGAGCTGGCAGCCAGGATGGATCCTCTGCTCTAAATACCCCTCCCAGGGAGATATTTCCTATCAGGATTTGGCCTCTCTAAGCACATATACTGCAAGGGGTGGAGCTGGGAGCCCTAACTCCAAGTTCTCTATTAAAATGGGAGTATTTGGGAATTTATTTATGGATATTGAGGCAATGAATAAGACACTGGAATGATTACACAAATGTAGCTGTGAAGACTTTGATACTTCAACTCCTGCTTTAGCTGGGTCTCAATTTGATGAAGATTTCCAGCCAGCAAAAACTCCAGGTCATTAGTGTTCATTTGTGGCATTAATGACTTTTAACCACCCGTGCCTCATGGAGTGCACTCCCTCTTTTAGAAATCAGAGTTTTCAGATGTCATTTGGAGAAAACCACTGAAATTCCCCCTCTCTAAAAAAATAAATTAAAAAAAAAATAAGGAAACTTTATAGTAAAACTTACGGTAGGGACGGCACGTGGCAAGATGACTTTTTGTTTGTTTATTTTTTTTTTTATTTCCTAAAAAATTGAATATGTGTGAGTGCAGAGGCAAGTGGTGCAAGGTTGCAGGTGTCCTGTGGAAGGGGTGAAGCAGACATGGAGGGGTTTGGCTGGGGAAAAAGCAGCTGTGGGCAGTGCTGGTGGGCAGATCATGCTGGGGATGATGTGGTGAGGTTTCTCCTTGGGGAAGCTGCAGATATCCAGGATCCCCAGGGGTTGCAGGAAAGCTCTTGCCTCCTATTTGAATCCTCCTCAGGTGAGGGTGAGCACCAGGGACCCAAACCAAAGGACTCTAGGGTTGTATCTTATGTTACAGAGCATCTCTGCTTCACAGCACCAAGGGCACAGGAAAAAGAAAAATCACCTTGTTTGGAAAATCCTGCTTTGCTTCCATGGCATCTGCCAGTCCAGTTGGGCAAAGGAGCCTTCCAGTGAAGGAAGGAAGGGTCATTTCTGCTCTGTCTTGCACAGGAAGAGGCTTCATCACCTGTGATGCAAGGGGAGATGTCCAAAGGGGGGGCTGACCACTCCTAAAAGCATTAACATCAAACTCTTCTGCTGCAGGATCACAACAATATCTGAAACTTTCAGTCACTCTTCCCCTTCCTTTTTTCCTCATCTCTTCAGGTCCTTTGGCCCATATGTTGCTAATTTTCTCTCTTTTTAAAGCACTCTGTTTCATTTAAAGTCAGAATACATTCTATTCATCACCATGAAAATGAGGGGAAAAAGAAAAAGAAAAGAAAAGAGATCTCAAAGGTCAGTGTTCCCCTTAATGTATAAAATAAATGATCAAACCACTGTTTTTTTTCCTTTAGCTTGTTACATTTCTTAATCTACTTTTTAGGTCTACTGTGTGAGATCACAGGAGGGACTTAAGCAGTTGCTCCTAGGAAGGCTTCTTATATATTCTTTCAAGAAAGAGGTCCCTCAAAAACACTTGCCTTTGTAGTTTGAGCTGCTGAGCCAGACTTCAGCCAAGCTGATTACAGGTCAGCAAGCTGGAATGCCACTTTGGTGACATGCACAAGTACCCCAAGGACCTCCCTCAGCAGGGCTCATTTTCACTTCCTGCCCAGCACAGTTACCCAGGAAAAAAACCAAAAAAATCCTTCTTCTTTGCTAAGATATCACACCTACCTCTTGAAATCTGTGCAAGGGAAAACGCAGAGAGAAAGCTGGATGTCTGAAGGAATAATTCAGGAGACCAAAATGCAAGTTAAACTAAAAATCACTTAAAATTGAGAAAAACAAGCAAGATGATCTGCTTGTTCAGCTGGGAGAGTGATGGTTTGGGTCAGCCCATGTCCACCCTCACAGGCTGGAGTAACCCAGGAGACACATCCAGACCCAGAGCCAACTCAAGAGCCAGATGAATCTTTCTTCACAAAGGCTGTGTTCTGCTCTAACCTTAAAATTTGGGCCAAGTTAGTTAAAATGTTCATCAAGATTCATCAAAACTCAGATCTTCTTAGGGAATCTGGGCCTGAGACTTGAACTAACCAGAGTTTGGGCTTCAAATCCACCAGGAGGCAAACGTTGCCCAGAGCTGGACAAAGAGTTGAGTAGATGGTGGCTGGATTTCCCATTCCTGGGGGGAATTCAAGGGGTGCACAGACTTGTTTGAGACCCTGAATCACCCCAGATGTAAGCCATGGGAACTGAAGTGGTTGGGTTTTCCTGAAATTTTATTGCTGCCCTCTGTGCAGAGAACTTACAGGGTGACCTGACTGATAAATAATCTCAGGAAAGTTCCCTTCAGTGCTATAAGATGCCTACTTTCATCTGGCAGTGCTTCAGGGCTGGCATTTCATCTGTAAATGAGCAAAGCCAAGTAATACAGTACAAGCAAAACTATTACAGTCTGGGGTATTTCCAAAACCAGATCCCGACCAATAAAAAAAATAAAATAAAATAAAAAGATGGCAAGGAGGGGCTTTATCAGCGGGTAGCTTTGAGCTGTAAATTTGATACAAACAACACTTCTGGTTGTTTTGAGCAAGCATAGAAGTTTCATGTCTAAGTGAAAGTTTCTTGCTTCCATCAATCTCAATTAAAAGCATTCAGTGGGAACCAGGAGCGATGCTGCTGCAGTCATCCCCAGCTAAAAGGCACTTAGCAGGCAGGCAGCTGCTCTTGGATGCCTTTCCACCACGGGGCTATTTGATCTCTCTGGAGGTTGATGCAGGTCCTGGGAATGGGCTCTATTTGAACAGCAGCCCTGCAACATTTCTACACCTGCACCTGAGAACATGGAGGCAGCGAAAGGCACTGGGGGTCTTTTAGGTCTTGGGTCTGGCTCTGCCACTAAGTTACACATGACCTTGGGCAAGTCAAAAAAGCATCTCTGACCTCAGTTTACCTCGGGAGAAAATGGGAGTGGTAACACTTATCAGGCTCTGTGGTATCCCAGGTTTCACTCATGTGTGTTTCCTCAGTCTGCTGAGCCAAGTGAATCACTGCTCTGCCCATCCCTAGCACGCTCCTTCCCCCTCCAAAACCCAATCCAGAGGGATGGGAACACATAACTCAGGGTTGGAGAAAGTTATAACCTGGCCCTGACCTCTGAGCATTTCCAGGCAAGCATGCACTGGGCTGATCCATCATGATATCATTCTGCTGATCACCTGATGCTTTCCATGAGATCCACTCCTTGCTTTCAACCCAGAGACAAAACCGCTCCGAGGAAAAAAACACGTCCTGCAAAGCCTGACTTTTCCATCTCATGCCACGTTCAACTTGCACACAATTAATTTAACACCCAGCTGGTAGTAAAATTAGGTGCTTCCTGAGAATTAGGTTTTTTAAATTGCTTTCTTAATGCCTTCTGCTCTGTCAGGGCTGTCCTGCTGAGGAAAGGGCTAATACCTTCTCCCAGATTCTGCTTTTCTCTCAGCGTTGCAGTACAATATCCCTGTTGTAAATGTGACTTTTTATCAAAGATACCCAACAGGCTCTCTGGAACTCCTGCAAATCTTCTGCTTCTGGAGGTGGTTTCAGACCTGCAGGTTCTGGGTGGGTTAACCCTGACCTGTTTGACAGGGGTACCATCCCTTGTGCATCCCTGAGAGGCCAGGATGACCCCCAGGTGCTTTTCCAGGGAGGATTTTGGTGTCCAGTTGAGCTTGTGGTTGTGAAATGGAGATGGGATTCAAGCAGCAAGATCTATAGCAAGCCACAAAAATATTTTTAACCTGCAAGGGAGGGGAAGGAGGGAGAGAAGGCCCCTACATGAGACATCCTATGTCTGATTATACTCCGTGCATCCACGCCTATTGAAACTCTCTGATTCCCCTGTTTGAGATTTAGCTGCAACACCCCGTTTGTTACAAACAGATATGTAAAGTCTCCTTGGTACTCAGGTTCATTTAAAGATTTACATTTTGTATTTCCTTGCTCCTTTTCTGACGATGTACATAAAACAGAATTGTAAATGTTTAGGAAAATCAAAGCTATTCTTAGATGCCTGCAATTCCACTAAGTTTGTATTCTCTAATTTGCACCATGAAAGCAAAAGGAAATCTGGGAGAGGAGCTTGTAGTTTGCTTTTTGAGGTTTTCTTTACTGCATATCCATTGAAACTTGGGGCTCAGAGTTATGTTTCCCAAGGCAATTTGAAAGTTTTCTCAGTAACCATTCCTTCTGAAGGACACATCTGCAGCTGCCTCTCCTGCCTTTTGGGGGAGATGTAGTGGAGGGTTTTAAGCTTAAATACAGCAGAATCAGCCCCAGCAGATGTCCAGAAGCTCACCTGGGCTTCCCTACCCAGGCAAAATTGGTTACAGAGCAGGAAATTCTGGGTTTTATAGAGATGCTGTGATTTTCAGGGTAGAGTGGGATGCCCAGCACTGTTCTGAGGCTTAGCCATAGCTGTGATAAACTTCATTCTTAATTTGGTGACCCAAAATGCCAACCTCTCTCTTCCCCTGGTGCTTGGCCAGTCCTGTTGGTGCTAACAGAATCACAATCCAGTTCTGCCTACGTCAGAGATTGTAAACTACTACAGAGGGGAGGGGGAAGAAGAGGTTTCAGATTAGAATCTCTGGAAGAAAATCACTCCCCGGGTAAAGCCAGGTTAGACAAAATCTGCCTTCTGTTTTCTTCTTTCCTCATAGTCAACATCTTAAGAAAGCTCAGCCTCACAAAACCAACTGGGAAGGGAAATGCTGAACAAAACTCCCAACTGGCAGAACAAGAATTTTCAAAGGAACGAGAACTGCATTCCCTGAAGCCAACCCTGACTCTGCTCTTGGTTTTTTTGCTGCTGAATCTGAAATTTTAAAAAAAAAAAAAAAAAGTAGGGTTGTTACTTTACTCCTTGCCCAGGTTTGCAGCTCTGTGGGAAAGGTGGGTTTATTCAAACAAAAGTCTTGCAGAGGCTGTGTGGCTTGATGAACAGAGCTCTGGAGTGGAATTCAGGAAATCCAAGCCCTCCTTCCTGCTCTGCCACCAGCCTGCTGGAAAAACTGAACACTTTCCTCTCAACATGTGCGGTAATGGGAATTGCCAGTCCAGAGAAAATTTCTCATATCTAAAATATTCCTCTGAATTAGGGAAAAAAAAAAAAAAAAAAAAAAAATCAGAGATGTGGAATTTTCCATAAATGGAAAATTTAATTTTTGGAGAATGCAAAGGGGAACATTCCTCCACACCCATGTTCAGCTGCCAGCACAGCATCCTCATGTCCTGCCCAGCTCCAAGGACCAGCAAGGTCCCACAGCTCTGGTGGGGATGGGCAGGGAGGCTGGAGCCTTGAGGAACCTGCCCAAGCTTCTGATCAGATAAAAATGTGACGTATCAGGTTCTTTCTGGTGAAGATGTTTTTTGATTCTCTTCTTAAATCCTGAACGTGCTCCCAGCTGGCATGGTGAGCACACATGCTAAGGACAAAGATGTTCCTGCTGCAGGGAACCTACCAGCTGGATTCAGCCAAGGAGATGCCAGCCTTGTCACTACCCCTGTGACAAACCCATGCTGAATGTCCCCTCCTGCTTGGCCAAAGGGCAGCCCCTCAGCACATCTTGGTGAAGTCAGAGGAATTTGGCACGGTGTTTTACCTTTGCAAGTCAGGGCTGGACGAATGCTTTGCACATATGAACTATCTCATGCTCACCAAACCACTTATTAGTTTCAGGCACAGGCCCCTGTGTTATTATGGCCTTGATAACTTTATTAAATTCAGCCCCAGCTTATTCATCTCACAGAATGGCCTTAACTATTTGTAGATATTTTAAAGTAGCCATCCTTGCATCCTGATGGCTTCCAGACCTCGCTGAGAGACACGCATGTGTTTGAAATGCCTGCTTTCCTTCTCCATTTCACCATAAAGTAGCCAATTTAATTTCGCACAATACCATTTGATAACAACCATGTGTGTGTGTCTTCAACATTTATATACTTCAGAGAAGGTACTTCTTGGTCAGTGTGAGATAATTTCACAAAGAAAAACGGAACCAGATGTTACTGCTTTTTACTTGGCTGCTCCGGCCGCCGGTCTCGTTTCTAATGTCAGTCTCCACTCAGGTTTTCCATTACCTTGGGAAGGGGAGATCTTTACTCTTTATGTTTTTGTCACCAGTGTGCCTGACAGAGCGTGTGGAGTAGCTGAGGTAGATGATTATCAGCTTAACACCTCTGAGATCATTAGTGAGCCCTAAGGATGCTCAGGAAGCAAACAAAGGGCGTACCTTGGGTGTGGGTTTGGAGGAATTCCAAAGGGAAAGGTCAACTTTTGGACCCAAATCTTCTGGATGGTGCCTGAATGCTTAGGATGCAGCACTGAGCATGTCAAGGAGAAGCTAGGGGCATCCTCAGTTGCAGCAAATGAGCAGAAAAATCTGCAGGTGAGCCAACGTCCCCCCCCCCCCCAGGGCACCTGAATGGGTTTTAGAGACTCGGTTACCTGGTGAGGTCTTGTTGCTGTTTCTGGACCTCCTGCCTGGCTGGCAGGGTGGATGGAAACATGGCAACACTTGGATGCGTTGCTTGGATGTTGGGAAAGAGAAGGGCAATTTCCCTGAAGTAGTAAAGCAGTAGGATGTGGAGATCAGATGGATTTCCTGATGAAATGAAGGAGTTATGCTATGGAGAAGTGCAGCTGGGCAGGGGACACCCCACCTGGGCTTGGGGTGAAAGCAGCAGCTTGGGAGAGCAGCTCCAGGAGTGCTGGAGAGCCAAAAAAGCCCACGAGCTCTGAGGCCACTGGTGGAAAGTGGGATTTTATGTAGTGAGCAGGCAGCTTAACACCTGGCAGGCCAAGAGGAGACTGTCAGCTTCATCCTCCTCCTCCTCACCCCACCAAACCAGCATCTTGGGCTGCACCAAGGTCTCCTCCTTGCCCAGCCAGCACAGTTTGTCTCCATTAGGACTCTGGGTTTCAGAGGGGTCCCTGTTGCCCTGGATGGATGCTGGGAACACATTGCTCTGCAGCATTCCAGCTCACAGCCTTTGTGCTGCAAAGCTGCTCCTCACCACAGCAGCATCTGCTGTCACCCACTGGCTTTGCAGCTGGCTCAGCACAGAGAGGAGGGAATCTGTCACCTGCCTGGGCATCAGAATCCAGGCAGCACTGTCCTACAGCCCATCCATCCTTGTGGCAGTGACACATGAGCCTCAGAGCCATGACTTTAGAGGCTGTGTTACCTGGTGAGGTCTTGTTGCTGGACCTCTTGTTGCTGTTTCTGGACCTCCTGGCTGGCTGGCAGGCTGGAAATCAATATAACAGCAGCTGGAACCCAAACCCCTCTCCAAGACCAAGCAGGGATGAGGAGAGCAGAGACACCTTTGAGCTTGAGCATCCCAGCAGAGCTACTGCAAGGCTACAGAGTCAGGCACTGCCTCATCTACAGGTGCTTTCCCCTTGACCCTGCCTGTTCTTAGGCTCCATTATGAGAACAACACTTTGTGATCCTCCCGTGACTCACCAGTCCTGTGACATCCTGGCAGGAGAGAGGACTTGGCTGCCTCTTTCCTGCTGGCAGGGCTGGGAGGCTCTTGGAAGGATCCTTTACAGCAGGGAGTGTCCAACCTCCCTCACAGATGCTTTGGGGATGGCTGGGATGGATTCCAGAGCAGTGCTGGGTTCCTTGGGCCCATGGAGACCTGTGGATGGTTCAGGGAGTCTGTCAAGGACCTCCAAGAGAACCTCAATCCCTTGGCTTTGAGGGCATCACGTGCTTTCTGCTCATTCCCTTCCTTCACTCCTTTTTATTTTGATTGGAATAGGAGCTCAGTGTGAGCCTTGCATGTATTACTTTTAGTTAAACCACCCCAAATTTGCAGAAAACCTTATAGAGGCGTGAGCTGATCTTGTGAGTCATGCTCATTGCCACGAATCCTGGATGACATCTGGTAAAGCTCTGGAAGGGGACATATTCCCCAAGTAGCTGTCTGGAGTCAGGCAAATCCTGTTACAGGGTGGCACGTAGGCTGATGAGCAAAGGTCCTGCAGAAAGTAGTCTTGATAATCACCATTTCTTAGGGACTAATCCTAAGTGGCTTTGCTCCCTGCCACTGCTTGCAGTAATAACAGCAGGTGCCTCTGCAGAAATCCTTTTTCCAGCACCTTCTTCATGTCTCTGCATTCCAAGGGAGAAGTTGAAAGGCTTTCTGATAAGGATACAGAAAAAAAACACACATCAATTTTTAAAAAGTCTTTTTCTATTGAATTGTCAACTGCTTGTGATTTATTTTTTTTCCAGCATTAAAAAATGTAATTTTGTCATTCCGTGCATTTTCAGTCCTGCAAATTGTAGGAGAAGGTAATTCCACTGGAGGCCTGGAAGGAAGGAAGGAGAGTTGTTTGCTTAATACATGCTTAACTTGCAATCATCTTGGCACTGTCCTTGCCTCACTCCAGTACCTTTCATCACTGGAGGAACAACACTGGTTGTGCCTTTCCAATTGCTCCTTCCTCCCTTCCCCTCATGTCCAGCTGCAGTTTACCTGATCCAACCAAAATCTGGGGAGATGCAGGGAGATGATAAGTGCCCTGTGCTGATGAGCATGGTCACAACTCTAAATGGCCTGTGCTGGTGCCTACTGGGAAGGAACTGGTGACATCTGTGCTGCAAGGCTGGCTGGGACCTTTCTACCCCCCAGGGTTCCTTGGAGCAGCCATCCACACTCAATTGCTCCATTGATTTCAGTGGATATCAGAGGAGATATTTGGCTCCCCAGGGCAGGATTATCAACTTGGGGTATCTAAGGTGAGGTCTCAGCTCCACATAAAGGCTAAAGATAAGGGACTGGGTTTTTAGAGGGGTGACTTCAAGTATCCTGAGTCACTACAAATTCCCCTTGTTAATTTAGGTACCAGAAACCTCGTCCTCAGGTGTGTTACACACAGCCTCAGGTATGCTGAAAAACACAACCTTCAGGTCTCTGAGTCTGTCTACAGAAAGCTCTTTCTGTAAAGCAAAGTGTAAATCTTCACTCCACCCCCCAGAAATCACTGCTCAGAGTGGAACCTGCACTGCCACCATTCCTGACCCACATCACCTCCATCAGAGTCCAGATCTCCTCATGCTTGTGAGTGTGATGGGAAAGGGTTTGGGCAAGGAAAGCTCTGTAAAGGTTATGATTTTCATAGAGTTACAAGAATTTCATAGTCTGATTTAGAATCTGTCACCCAAAGCACTTTGAAAAGTCCTGGATAGTGCCTTGGAAAAGAGACTGGTGAAGATCTCCAAGCTGATGTTGCTCTTCTTCATCCCTCTATCATCCTAACACCCTGGTCCTTATTTTCTAGGTCATCCAGTCATGGCTTTCTCTTCTGTGATAATGCTCAGGTCATTTGTTAGTGACAACAGGAGACAGATCTTTTGGTGATGTAAATCACTGTCACTTCAAAGCTTCAATGGAGCAATCCTTACATAGACCTACAGATATCAGATCCTCATGTTTTGCTTTTATCTGTGTCAAAGTTCTTTTTCTTGTTTTCTGAAAGGTAGGATTTTGTTGCAAATTCCTATAATTAAGCTACCTCGTTCCTATGGCAACAGACGCTATACAAATAACTAAAATAAATATTCCAACAAGGTTTAATTCTGGCAAAGCTGTGCTAAAAACCTTTCCATCATTCCTCGTTAGGAAGGCAGCAAAACGTCCTTAACAGACTATCTTATCAAAATTAGCAAAAACATTCAACTTCCCCAAAAAAACCTTCTTTTGAAAAGTTGTTCTAAGCAAGTTTTTAAAATCTCAGAAGTATTAAATCCTCATTAATATAAGCTCAATGTATTTAGGGTGTCAAAAATGTGTTTTATAAAAGCCAAAAGCAGAGTTGCACAAGTTGCCTCATTATCAATAATCTAGCATCGTCCCTTTTATGTGTCATTTCTTTACACAATATACTATCATTTATGACTTTTAGCAAATACATCATGGCAAAGGATTACTCTCATCAGAGGCAGGCTTTGAAAAGGATATGCTAATTTCTAGAGAGCAAGAAAACATCAAAACAGTGCCAGCAAATAGCCAAGGGACTTTCATGTCTTAATATCCTTCAGAAGTGCTTTATCTCCTAGTGCAACGTGTATCATAGTATAAACAGGAAATGAAACAGCCAAGGCATCAAAGAACCACCAGTGCATGGCTGTAATTTTAGATCAGGTTTAATAAAGGTTATCTGCAGCAGGCTAATCAAACAAAAGGGTGTATGTTTTAAAGCACCATTTGATAATTTTCATTTAAGGCTCCCGATCAAAGAGATCCTAACAATGTCTTACTGACTCCAGATAGATCCCTTTGCCTCCCTTTTCAAAGTAGCTTCGTTTATTGCTGGTAAAACTGGTTTTGATGTTCTAATTTTTTAGGTGGAGGAGAGATCAGAAACCACTCTGGTTTCCTGTGCACCTTAATTTGAAAAGCAAGAGGAAGAGAGCTGAGAGGGAAATGAGCAAATGCACCAAAGGTCTGGAAGGTCTCAGGGTCCCTTCTGCAAGCTTCTGGTGCCCAGGCAGGGCTTCCCATCCCAATTTTGGTACAAGGAGAGGAGACACAACTGGCCAAGATCAGGCCAGGCCATTGACTAGCTAATGTGAAGGTGAAATACACTGGGAATGAGAGACAGAAGGGAAAAAGCAGTAGCTTGGGCTTGGCTTGCAAGGCAGAAGCAGCCAGACTGGCACTTTTCCTGACACTTCTCAGCAGTGGCCACCAGGAGAAGCTCCACTGGCACCATTGGTACCTGACTGAGAAAGAGAGAAAACTGCAAGTTGACTGCCCTACCCCTAGGACAAATCCTCCTGATCTTTTCCTCTCTTGTTTTGTGATGGATTTTTTGATTGCCTTTGCTGGACACATCTGATTCCAGTTCCTAAAAAAAAAAAAAAAATTAAAAAAAAAAATAATAAAATCATTTGATGATTTCTGGAAGTAGAATAATCCAAGTAGGAGAGACTGAGAGAAGCTATCCCCTTCTAGCAAGGGAGAGCACTTTCTCAGGATGCCAGTGCAGTTCTCTGTACTCCTGGCTTATTAATTATTCTGTCTGGGAAGCAAGGAGGGAGCTGAGAAATGTCTCCAAGGAAGAGCTTTATCACAATTGTTATGTTTCTGGTAAAAATGAACTAAACATAGTTCAAATATTTCATCCAAGCTTTCAGCACCACTCAAGCCCAGAGATGTTTCTAACTGATTGGCACCCAAAGATGACACTTCCCCTTCAACAGGAATTCTTGCCTTGAAAATCCAGACACAAATACTTCTCAATGGGGCATGGGGGAGGCACGGTGGGATGGCTCCTGGAAGCAGCAGGAAAAGCCTCCAGCTGTCCCAGCCACCAGGTCCAAGCAGGTTTGGGTATTTTGAGGAGAAAACTGAGCATTTTGGGACCAGCCCTCCCAAACCATGTCTGTGGGAAGGGGCTGGCAGGGCAGGGGCAGCCGCTTAGACTGGGACTGGGTGGGCTCTGTGCCCACTTTGCTTTGACAGAGGTTTTGTGATTTGTGTGTTTGTAAAGCTCGTTGTTATTCTTCATGTCCAGAAATCCAAAGAACTACAGGAGGTGGTTCTAAAAAAAAAAAGACAAATAAATAAAAAATTCACCCTTGGGTGCACTTAATACAGTTGGTAAGAAATGTGCTGATTCCCAAATGTTGTCCTTCCCACACCCTTCACAAAACATTAGTTTTATACATATACATTTGTATGTATTTCCTGCTGATGCTCTCTTAAATATTTCAAAGTATACTTATGAACCAATATACTTTTATCACAGGATTGTAGGAAAACAAGACCTTGGTTGTACTCATACAGCCTCACTTTGCTCCTTTCTCTTTTCAAGTGAATTTTAGATTACCAAAGAAGTGCTGATAGTCACAAAAATGTAATTACTGGCCACAGAAACTCAACCATAAGTAATCTCCCTCAAACCAGTCCCATGAAATATTCATGCTTCAGGAACACTGTTCTTTGCAGAGGGTTTGCTTCTGATAACTTCTTTGGGAGAAGCAAAATGGTGATTCCTGGTTTGAGAAACGAAAATCCTGCCCAAAGGTCTTGACAGAAGAATCTGCTAAAAAACCAAAAAACCAACAGAAACAACCAACTGAGCCTGGCTTATTAAAACACCTACAGTAAGTTTTAGGCTCCCATCACAGGCAGCAGAGAGCAGAGCCCACAGGGCCCAGCACCATCCCTCTGGTCCCATATTGATCCTTCACCTCCTTGCAGCTGCCCCTGGTCCCTCCCTGCATGAGATGAAGCAGCTCTGGAGCAGGCACCAATCAATAGAGACTCAGGGTTGGTAATGACCAAATGTCAGGGACTTTTTAGCAGCTTTTTTGAACTAATATTGGTCCTTCCTAATCCCTTTATCAAAGGATACCATGAAAAACACCATGACGGTGGCTACGAGTCACCAACCTTTTGCAGATTCATAGGCTTGAAGCCAGAAGAACCCATTCAATAACTTTTTTTTATTTTTTTCTGCTGATCTTTATTTCATGGGCTGTTAGATTTCATCCGTATCAAGTCCAATAACTGGTGTCTGACTGAGGTACAACTTGTGCTTGGCAATAGCATCACTTCAAAGAAGGAAACTGGTCTTGACTGGAGAAGGCATTGGAGCCAGGAGCTTCACCACCCCTTGGCAGTTCAGCTCAGTGGTTATGACAGTTTATTTCTGGGCACTCTTCTGCCCAAGGAAGTTAACTCAGGGCAAGGGAATGTGTGTGAATAAAGACAAAAATCTCCCTCTATTTAACCATCTGCAGACACAAACATAGGCACAAGTCAGTCAGAAGTACTCTACGATGACTGCTGTATCTATAGACTCTGTTTTGGCTGCCTCAGGTTTCATCTTTTCATTCTTTTCATTGTGCTCCCCTCCTAACCAGTGACCCATATGTTTTACTCTGAAATGCTTTCTGCAGCTCCATCTTCTACTTAGTAACAGTCCCCAGGGTCATGGTGATTTTTTTGTGTCATCTCCAAACGTTTCTTGACTGTTCTGCACTGATCAGAGTGTGGCAGAAGTCCTGAGGAACTGGGACATTTGTTGAGGTTCACACCTTGCTTCCCTACCCATCTTGACTCACTGAGCTTGGAGGGGTTCTGCATCACCATCAGGAGACACCTTGATGTGGATTTATATATCTGACAGGTGGCCTCCTGCCAAGTTACTCACCTGTCTCACTGGGGGCAAGGTTGGGACTTCTACCATGCCTGGAAATATTATTTATCAAGTGGTACTGAGCTGTGCCTGCTGGGTGCTCAGGCTGGGCATGTCCAGCACAGGGTTGTAGGCCAGAGCAAACAACTTTGCTCAGGATTTGTCCTCCAGATCAGGTCAGGATTTCGACCTTCAGATTTCAGGAAAATGTGGACACTAGCTGGCAGGTGGCAAGTAAAAGATACAAGGTGCAAAACATGCCCGAGCTCAGCAAATAGTGTGCCTAAGTCCTAAAATTATCCAGGACACTCTCCATAATCTTTATGGGAGAAAATTAAGTCTTCAAAGCAAGAAGGAATTTAAACTATCCCTGGTTCAAAGAAAATTGTCACATGCCGACAAACATTAAGAATGATAATATTTTCCTAAAGCCCCAGTAAATCGTTGTGTGGTTTCTCTGCATTTCCTTTCCCATTGCTGCTCGTTGCTCAGACATCCACATTCACCCTGGGAGGTGAAGGAGTAAAAACTCCCCACTGAAAAGAGAAGAAGAAAATAGTTTTAATTTGATAGAATGCCCTGGGATAGGGTTGTGACTCAGTCTCCTGTGCAGGCTGCTGCTTTGGAGCATTTACTGAGTACCAGAACATCCCAGCCAAAACAGAAGCTGTCAAAAGTCTTGTCAATCTGTCATATTAACAACTGTAATTAAAAGCATTAAGCAAATTCACTCAGAGCCTCTCTGGGAGGGTGTTAGAACCTGCGTTTACCTCTGTGTTACAGTAATTGCCTCAATTACAACTCCAGGTTGTTAAATGACTTCATGTGCTCAGGGAACAGGAAAGCAGATGAGAAGGACCTAAGAAATGACTTCTGGTGGCATGGTTTTAAAGTATAACAGCACATTGTCAGTGACCCCTTGGCAGCAAAGGAAGGGGAGGGGAATGCAGAGGTGATGAGGAAGGAGCTCACCCTGCTGGAGGGGATGAAGGCAGATCTGCCACACAGGTCAGCGAGAAAATTAAACTTTCATCCCTCCCACTCCAGAACTCTTTTACCCCAAGCAGCTTCAGGATGAAACAAGTTTCTGGATGGCTTCATGAAGCAGAACAGCAAGAGGAGAGCCATCTGTTGCAAGCTACATCCCATACCTCCAGCCTCTTGTTGCCCATCACTTGTGACTTCAGGGCACAGGCACTTTTGAGGGCAGATTTTGACATTTGTTTATTAATTGTCAAGCAGAGATGTCTAAAGCAGAACACGTGATGCAACCTCCCCTTCACACACCCCTCCACACATCTCCTCCAGGAGGCTGGAGCTAACTCAGCATTCACAGCTTGATCACAGATGTGTGAAATGGATCCAGACCCGAAAACTTTGGGTTGGAGCAGCAGTGGTGTGAGAATGGAGTTTGTCCCTGTGTCCCAGGATAGGGTCTGAGCCCATCAGCAAGGAAGGATCTGCCTTCCTACAATCTCACCCTCATCCCAATGACTTATTTGTTCAAATCTTCTTGCCTGTGGCCTCAGAGTTCTTCCAAAGGGCTGGATAAACCCAAGTCTGGATTTTCATTCAGGGCCAAATTCCCATTCCCATCTAAACAGCTTTTTGGGAACACATGCAACATCTGAGAACAGCTAATGGGTATCAGGAGGGTAACATTCATTTGTAAAAGTAACAGTAATTGAGTAATAAGGATGGAAGAGCTCTGACCCAGCAATGCCTCTCTTCCATAGCTGCAGAGAGAGACAGTAAATCAGGAAAGTCAGTTCCCATCAGGGAGTTTTGCCCTGAAGGAGCTTAACTACTTTGGCAGTGCAGATGACATTAAACAGATGAAGAACAAAAATGGCTCAAATATGATTATAATACATATATGTAGCTGTCAAAGCCCCCTTTCAACCTGCACCATATGAAAATAACCTCATCAAAAGAAAAAAAAACACATTAAGGGCTGAGGTTAATTGCAAAAAAAACCCCCTCTAAATAAAATAATAACAGGGCCCAAAAATATTGTTATTAGTGGGAGCCAGCAGCTTGCTCTGAACTTTACGGAAGAAAAAGTTTGCTCTAGAACTTGCAAACCTTGCCATAAACCAGACAAATCCTCACTATCTGCTGGAGCAAACTGGCTGTGTTTTAATGTGCACCAGGTTGCTTATTCCTTGTAAACCAGAACTTCTGTCACTGGTGAGCCCCAGATCACCCACCAGCTGCTCAGCCTCAGGCAAAGGGGCCACATCCAGACCCAACATTAGAACCCCCTCCACCTCCTTCTAGAGCAAAATCCCTGCTCTGACCATCTCCTTGAAACTTAACACAAAAATCAAAGTGGAGCTGAGCTTTATCCCTCCATCACAACCCTGCCCAGAAAGCTGGGCATGAGATTCTCTGGGGATGTGTTGAATCTTTATCACAAAGCTTAAAAAACCACGTGATGACTGCGAGGAATTTTTTTTCATCTGTGTGCAGAGACCCTGAGAGAAGATTTGTGGCCCTTTGCAACCACCTGGTGTGGGATTTACCATTACCCTGGTGTGAATGTGAAGCTGGGTGAGACTAGGAAGTTCTGACAGAGTTTTGCTTTCAAGGTTGGGTTTGTTTAAGTGACTCAAAGGGGTGCTGAGCAGCCTGGCTTGGAGCCAAAGAAAATGTTGATGCAAGTTCTGCAAAGTAAAGCTACCCCCTCCAGGAGTCATGTGCCATTTAATTGTTTTCTATTTTATTTCATGCAACGTCCCCAATTTATCAGTGTGACAAGCAACATGGATCATGTGGCAGCATAGAAGTATTTCTGATTTTCTTTCCTCAAGGCTGGAAAAATCTCCCTTCTTCTGGCTCTCCTTTGCCAAATGCCTCATTTTTAAGCCATGTAACAAAATTTGAAAGGGAAACACGTTAGCTATTCCATAGATGACTCCAAAACTTCATCCTAAAGCTTCACTTGGGCATTACCTTAACTTCCCAGCCCTCAGTCAAAAACATCTTCAGCTCATTACAGCCTACATTTATCCAGGTCATCTCCTTAAATCTCTTCTTCCCAGAGTTCTTTTAGAAAGACAGGACCAATGGGGTTAATCCCTGAGAGTTACCCCCTCTCTTTTATTTGTTTATTTTTAATATCAAAATCTGGCTTCTCATCACTAGTTAACTGATACCTTAGCACTAAGATGCCAATCTGTGGTGGTTGTCTATAGGATTATGAAGCTACAGACTGCAGCTAAAGCTAAGAAGACAGTGAGCTGAGACCAGGTGATGCAGGGAGCCCAAAATAATATAACAGAAGAGCTGCATGATGGCCACCACTGCATCATCTCCCCTCTACCAAAGAGCATCTTCTGGAAGCAGCTCAGTTTCTGGCTTTGACAGTATTCCTGGCATTCTAGGATGAAATTCCTCTCCCCTGATGAGAAGCAAGCTTTGTGTCTGCAGGCTGCTTCCTTTCAGCACTTTTAGCCAAGAATAGTCTCTAGGATTTAGCTGGCATTAGGTGTCCTAGTCAAAATTTTGGGATGTGGTCAGAGGGAGGTGAGGAACAGTGGGGGGGTGTTAAAGAGGGGAGGAAAAGCTTGTGGGAAGTGAAAAAAAACCAAGCTCAGTTTTCATCCAGTCTGCTTATCAGAAAATGGAAGAACCCCCCAGCAGTGTAGCACAAGGACAACATCTCTTCCCACCTTGCTCCAAGCACAGAAGAAAAAAAAAATACAAAACAAAAAAGCCCCAACAAAACAGAGGCAAAACCAGTTTTCCTACAAACCTTTTAATACTAATCAAGCCCTCCCAACTGGGGGCAGCTGGGGTTTTATGCTAACACCTCAGGAGGAGGAGGAGGGGGTAGAAATGTTGCTTTCAGCTGTTTGTGGGTTTGTTAATGAAGGAAAAATGCTCCCAGTTGGGCAGGGAGGGTGCAGAGTGCTGCTGGGGTTGCCCTGGGACTCTGGCACCTGAAATGACTGCTGTGGCAGCTCTGCAGGGATTTCTGGAAGGTAAGATCTTAAATTTGTTCTCTCCTTTAATGAACTTTGGTGCTCTGAGGTGGAGAGGGAGTTCTGCTTTGTGAAGTGATCCTCATCTTTTTGGTGTTGGAGATGCAGGGAGTTGGTTGCTCTTCTGGATGCTGCTGCTCATGGCTGCTGCTTTCTGTTTCCAGTGGGAGTTGATGCAAATAAATCCTGCTGGTTTGATCCACGTGGGTGACAGCAGCCCTGGAGGTTTGAAATAATGCTAAGAACAAACTTCATTAAACTTGCTGCATGTCATGTGGCTTTCATGCAAAAAAAAAAAAAAGAAACCCACAACAAAACCAGCAAAACCACTGCCAGTGTCACCAGTTTGATCTGGACTCTTACAAACTCAGGAGGCCTGTGGTGAACCCAGGTGGACTTTGAGTTTACTTGGATTTTTGGGGTACATTGCCTTTTTTGTTTTGTTTTGCACAAGAGCTGCATGCAGAAGGATGTGTAGTTTTCACAGCCCACTGAAAGTTAAGTGCCAGACCTTCTGAAGTTTGCATTGCAGCAACTTAATTCAAGATTTTTAGGATCTACTTGCAATGGGCTTGGTAGGGAGAAGGAGGAGCAGCCTTGGAACCACCTAAAGGACTATTTCTTCTAGTTTGTTCAGAGACAGTGGATGTGTAACAGTAAGCAAAAAGGGCTATGTTATCTGGGTGTGAGTGATGAAGATGTATTTCAAGAGCAGTAAAGAAGCAAGCAGGGTGATGGAGTTGAGGGCCTTGGACGTGTGGGTTTGGTAGATCAAGGGAGTGCTTTGTTTTAATTGACTTTGCCCCTAAATCTGTCTATCAGTGGTATATGAACCACAAAAGTCACCTGTGGTCTGGATGAATCAGCTAAGAAGGGCTGAAATGCATTTTGCCAGCCAGGATCCTCTGTAGAGTATGTGCTTGTTCTGGAAGAGCTCTGGGCTCTGACAACAGCGAGGGGACATTTCAGAGCCATTAATGACATCTGCAGCCTGGCAGGAATGTGTCAGATAGTTAATTATTGTGTCCAACTGTAATTCTATCAGGCCAGAACATAAGCAGTTTGTTTGGGTACTCTTTCCTCCTCCCCTTTGCTGAAGATAAAGTAGTAAAGTTTAATCATTAAATTTCCATCTTGATCCATGTAGGTCACGCACCAAACCACAGGCAGATAGCAGAGCATTTAGCAGCCTTATCTCCCTTACAATAAAGAAAGAGCAGGAAGCTGAATCTGTTGTCTGTTCTATTTTTTAATATACATTTATTTAAAGAAAAGCCATCTTGAAAATGGAAGAGAGGGGGGAAGAATCTTCCAAACAGCAGCTTCTGTAAACAGGATGAAATCAGATAAAGAAATTACTGTAAAAATATTGCCTCATCTCCGAAGCTCAGAACTTTTTTTTTTTTTCTTTTGCTCTTTTTTATCTTTGAGAAAGATAATGAAAGAGGAAGCTTGAAACCACATTTCCATTGATGTTTGAATACACAACTGCTGGATTTAAGAACTGGAGGAGATCAAAGAGAATGGTTTTCATTCCGATAAAATTATAGCAGTTCTGGTATAGGGTGATGGGCTCATTTATGAACTCTACGACACAAATAGTTGTTCAGACACCCTTTTTCCCCCCTTTCCTTTGCTAAGAACTAAATGAAAAATGCTTGGAATTCCTAAGGATTAATTAGGAGTGTGGCTAACAATGTTATAATAGATACATACTCGCAGAGTGTCTCTCTTTAGAATGTTCTCTGGGAGCACAAAACATCTGTACAATCCAAAGGGAAAGGGAATGTCTGCTCATTGCTACTGTATATTACAGTTCACATGACATGAAAACTTAACAGCATTAGGTTACAAAATTATGTATCCTGACACCACACTACGGTGATTTAATTTTTTATTAACACATACTCTGACACTCATTACTAAGTAGAAGCTGCAAGTTAAAACCATTCATGTGTGCAGAGCAAGCACAAGTATTTATCACATGCTGTATTACATTCTTAAACTGTGCAATAAAAGTTATCAGGAAGGGTCTATATAAAAGGCAGAAGTGATACAGCTGTGATTGGAGGGGAGATCTAAGGATGTGGTCCTGTACTATATCCATGAAAACTTCCTGTGCCTGTGGAAAGATCTGTTGACCTGGGTTGTGCTGTAGCTGTTGGGAGGTGGTGGGTTTTTTTATTATTTTGTGGTTTTGGGGGGATTTGGGTTTTTTGGTTTTTTTTTTTTTTTTTTTTTTTTAGATAGCTGAGGATTATATCAGGGCTTGTGTCAGCTGCAGCGTGGTAACCTCGCCTTTGCATGCCCTGAGGCTGTGAATGTGCTTTAACACAGTTCATGCAGAAATGAATTTGTCCCTGCCCTGCTTGGTGTGGAATCCAGTTTGGTGGATATTTATCCACTTTTTCTTACACTTCAAAATTTTGAAGTTTCACAGAAATCATATTCCGTGGAGGTCACGGTATAGTAGGAAAAATATCAACTTTCTAAACTATTTTTTTTTCCCCTCTGTTTGAGGGATGTTTTGGTTGGTTTGTACATTTAACTTTGTGGTTTGGGGGTGGTTTTTTCTTTGTTTTGTATCTTTGATAACCAAATCAAGTTGGACCATTTCCTCTGCAGAGGAGAGTGCTAGAGCATCTTTCTGATGAGATCTATTTGCCTGGAAAGCTCTTTCCATCAGGGTGGGTGTTGGAGTGCCTGGGTGATGGGGAGGGAACCTCTTCCACCCAGGAGCTGCACAACAAGAACATTTGTGCTCTGTTGGTGATGGCAGCACACAGGGAGATGATGCTTGAGACACAAGCCAGCTCCAGTGCTGGTGCCAAAGTGCATGATTTGCACAGCTCTCACTTCAGATGCAGTTTTAATCCATGTTTTCCTTGAAAAAGAGAGCCACTTCTATCTCACCCAGACAAAAGGGTCAAGGTGCTCGCACACAACAGCCTGGAGGGCTGAAGTGGTGTAAGGAGGGGGAATTTGCAGAAGGACAGTTTGTTTTAGCAGTGCCAACGTGGGCTTTGGTCCTGGTGTGACCTGCTTGCAGGGTAGGCACAGCCACTTGCCATGTGATTTCTTCTAAAAAGCTTTTTTTTGTATTGTTTTTTTGAAGCAGACAGGTTTGTTCTTCATTGTTGACTTGAACCTGAGCCAGTCTGTTGACTGAGCCCCACCTCCCCTCTTTTTTCCACTAAACTTTGTATTAAAACCTTGAGCAGAATGTGGTTCTTGTGGTCTCCCTTCTGCTGAGTCACTGATCAGATGTGGCTCATACCTCAAAGCAGCCCAGAAGTGTGTAAGCTCTTCCCCTGAACTATTTTATTTTGTTTCCTTTGGTGGCAAAGTGCCCCATGTGATGGCACAGTGCTGCCCAAAGGAAAGGAAAACACTGCTGCAACTTAAAAATACCTTGTGTTCAGGAGGGTGGGCATGGAGGACAGCTTGTGCAATTAAAATGGTGATTAACAAAGTCATGCCTAATAAAGGCATCTGTGACTAGCTGAACTCAAGTTAATGACCATGAAAGCCATGGTTAATAACAGAAAAGTCATTAGTGTGATGTGCAGGAGGTAGCCAATGGAAGGTAATGAATAGCATCATTTGTTAATGTTTGACAGTTTAAACTGTCACTTGAAAATTTTATCCCCATGGTGACTGTTTGAAGTTTGTATTTTACTTTGTAGATTACTTCAAGAGCTTCTTTCTAGCTTTAACTTTCCAGTGGGACTCATCTTGTATTTGGAGCTGAGTTTTGGCTGCAAATGAGCAAAGCATCACCAGATCTCTGTCCTGAAGGGAAGAGTGGAACTGGGGACAAATGGGGGGAAAATGCACATTGAAAGAGCAGGCAGGGTGAAAATCAGGAGAGGTTAGGATGTATTCAGAGAGCACAGCTCATGCCAGGCACTGTCTGCCTTTGCCATGAAAATCTCCAGGAATCAGTGGGGAAAATGCTCAAAGGTCACTTTGCAAATGTAGGCTGAGATGTAGAAGGTGTTTGGAGCCTCCAGGGAAGTAAGGTCCTGAAACACCTCCCCAGATAGAGCCAGGCAGGAGGAACTGAGATTAATTTAAAGCCAGAGCTTCTGAAAAGCCTGACTGGATGTGGTACTGGTGGTGGGGGGAGGTCTAGACCATGTTCCTCAGCTGAGTAACATTGGGGCACCAGGGCTCAGCTGGCAGAGAGAGACAGGGATTTCCCAAACTCTTCCATATGGCTGGCCCTGATTTTGCTCAAATTACATGAGAAATGAAGAAAGACAACATCAGTGTCCAAGGAACGTGGGAAAACTCTTGTTGCTGCTTCTCCTAAAAAGCCAGCAAGGGAGATGTGTGCAATACTACGTGCAGCATGTGCAATAAATAAATAATTATGGTGGTTTGCATCTTTCATCCCAACCACCCTTGCCATGGATCCAACTGAAGGATTGGGTTTACTGCAGGATGCTGATAGCTGCAGGCAGCTCCTGTCACCTGGGGCTGATTTAGCTTCCTAAACAGTTTTAAACTAGAAATACAGTGTTTTCTTCTGACTGAAGAATGTAGAGCAGTGCTTCTGGCAAACACTGAGGGAAAATACTTGTTAAGGTTATTTCAGTCATCCAGATAGTACTGACTTAGATAAATACATAACAATGAATAACGTAATAGCTATTTGCTCCTGCTCTTCCTTTTCGATGGGAAGAAGGTTTAATCTATTCATATGCTTCAAAAAAAAGAAAATGCCATTGAGGCCATGAAGTAGTCAATAATTATTTTTGTCATAGGTGCCTGAGTAATGAAATATGCATCTCCAAGCACATGCCAAGGGGTATGGGCTGGTGTTTATCACCTAGGCAGCAGAGGTTTGCTGAGAGAGAGTGGCAAGTGTGGTGGTGTCTCTCAGAAAACATGATTTTTTAATTTTTTTTTTTTCTTTTTTTGGCTTTTGGGTTGTGTTCATACATATTAACAGTTACCTTCCCCTGGGAAGAGTTACCTGATGCCTCAGAAGGAGGAGGGAGCAGGTCAGGTCACATCTTCCTCCCCCCAGCAAGGTCCTTGGTCCCTCTCCAGGTCCTGTGCCACCTCCCTCAGGACAGGGGCTCAGCTCCTTCCAGCTCTTGCTGTCCCTTGCTCCTCCCTGAGCCCGAGTGCTTCTCCTCTTGCTGTCACATCACAGGAGAGCAGCATTTTGGTCCTTTCTGAAGTCTTTGAAGGGCTTTGGGAGGATGGGAAGATGCAATGTCTGGTGTTGATGCCCTCCAGCAGCATCCCAGCACAGGCTCCTCTTCCTCCAGGCACTTCCACCTCTTCTCAGTCCCGTGGCTCTTCCCAAAGAGCATCCCAGGAGTGAGACCTGGCACCCAGCTCCCCTCCCAAGGCTCTGAACCAGTCCCTCAGGGGCAACAGATGCTGAGGCAGTGCTGGTGCTGGAGGAGGAGCGTGGCCAAGTCCTGCTGCTGTAGCTTCATCCTGAAGCTCTTCTAGCTCTCCCTTGGAAGTGTGTTTTCCATGCAGATTGTCCACCTGAGGATACAGGATCCTCTTGTAGGCAGCAGGTAGTTTAATGAAGTTTCACTCTACTTCTTTGAGGCAGGGAAATGATGTTCCCTGGGTTTTTACACCTAGGGAAACTGAGGCACGGGGAAGTGATGCTTCTGTGGGAAAGCCTTACAGGAGATGTGGTTCGGGGGGGTATGGTTTCCTTGGGAAAGGAGAAAGAAAAGTCTTAAAAATCAGGAGGGGAAAAAAATCCAAAGCCAGAAAAGCCTCAGAAAAGGGAAAATAATTTTTCGGAAAGCTGCACATTGAAACAATTTTAAATAAAGCATTTGGAAACAAAGCACAGCAGTTAGCTTAAAATGAAAATCTTCTGGTGGGGAATAGGTCCTGCTTCAAACACTGGAGTCTTAAACATGGGTCAGCCCGAGGTTTAAGAAGGACCAGGAGGATTTTCAGTGCAAAATTAGAATTGCCAAAGAGGCAAGAAGCATAAACAAGAAGAGAGGGGGGGAAAGGATGCTGAGGAAAGGCTGGTGGGGAGCAGGTCTGAGCTGGGGCTGGGGAGAATCCCTCAGCTTGCCCTAGCAAACCAGTTTTGTTCAGCTAAGCCCCAACTCAAACACTTAAAAATTCAGAGTTTTACCAGCCTGGTAGAGAGCTGTGAAGCAGTTGCTGTTGTTTGAGTGAAGAATGAAGCCCCTGTCACCCACATTTTGGGGATGCTGGGGAGCAAGTCCAGCTCCTCCAGGCAAGGCAGGGCTGGGGTGAAGCTGTGTGCATTAAAAAAATATCAATATTTATATAAAAAACAAGCAGTCTCAACCCTTTGTCGGGCTCTGATCATTCCTTTTCTCCCTGGGGACTGAACCTGCATTGGCAAGTGACCCCTCCCCCAGACAGAGGAGTCCTCAGGACATCTTGAGGAGACCTCAGGACATCTTGGGGGAACCCCAGCACATGTTAGAGGAACCCTGGCACCTCTGGGTGCTCGCTGGGGCACGGGCAGGCTCTGGGATGGGACCCATGGATGTACTAGAGGCTCTTCCCTGCTGAGGAGCTGGGAAATCACTGCCCACCCAGGGTCCATCCCCACTCCCCGGGGTGCAGAGGTCTCATCCAGCACCTGGAGCCAGGCTGGGCTTTGGCAGCTGGGAAATGTCTTTTCCTTGTGAGACATGAGGAGGGAAAAGGAAAAGATGAAAGATAGGTGAGCTGAGGCAGTGTGAAACAGCCCTGAGGATGGCATGGGATGGGATGGGATGGGAGATGTCAGCACCAAGCCTGGCTCACTCTGCCCATCACCATTCTTCCCTCCTGAGCAGGACCCTGCACATCAGGGCTCTGGTGAGGTCTCACCAAGGTGCCAGCAGGCTCCTGACTGATCCTCACCTCTTTGTGCTGCTTGGGCATCACTACAAAAAAACCCCAAAGAGGCAGGAATGGGCCTGCTTCCAAGGAGAAGTGCAATAGGCTCAGCTGGCACTGCTGGAGGATTATCTCCTCCATGGATCTCTCCCATCAGCTTCCACTTGGGACACCACTAAGACCTGAGGTAGGCAAGCTGTGTGTCCCTGCCTCAGGGTGGTGTGGGTCAGCAGTATTCTTGCTTGGCCAGGAGCTGAATCCTGGCTGGTTCCCCAGTTGCTGACTCTTTCCAGGCTGTATTTATGATTTCAAGGTCTTCATAGTGCAAATC
The DNA here is from genome assembly GCA_023637945.1 of Phaethornis superciliosus. Taxonomy (NCBI): domain Eukaryota; kingdom Metazoa; phylum Chordata; class Aves; order Apodiformes; family Trochilidae; genus Phaethornis; species Phaethornis superciliosus. The sequence continues at coordinate 9,189,398 of JAJQWJ010000021.1, read as the reverse complement.
CATCATGGGAAATGTCTTTGTCTTATCTGTCACCAGGATGGTGGTGATGTGCTTACACCATGGGAGTCATTTAAGGTGATACCTAAAGATGCTATCAGGAGTGCTGCTCTGAGATGCTCTCTGAGAACAACAGCTAGATACTGTCATTATATCTAGCTGTTTGTGCCTGACTCTTAAGCATCTCTGCTGGTTCTTCCTTTTCCTACATTCTGCCCCTCTCCAGAGTTATGGAGATGCTGCTTTCAGGGTCTCCTTTCCCAAGGGCTGGAAGTGGAGCACCTCCCCTGCTCAGCAGGGGCCAGGAGCAGGGCCCATCTGCTGGTCCAGCTGGGGAGCAGGACAGGGGGGGTTCTTCAGCCCTGTAATTGGTGCCACCAGCCCCTTGATCCTTCTCTGAAGGATAAGGCAGTGTCATGATGGAATCAGGAGCATTAGAGCTGCAGATGATGCTGGTCATCAGTTTTGTAGATCAAGGGGTTTAGCTGTGGGCAGTTAATGTCCCACAGAAGCTGGGGCAAAGCAAGCAATAATTGAAGCCTGTGCCCATTTAAATACCTTCCATCAGAGCTGAAGAACTGAAGCTGGTTTTTTTTTTCCATTGCAGAAATTATTTGGCCTTGAACCGTACAGACCTCACTTGCTATTCTGCAATTGAAAAGAGTCTTTTGTGAGGATTTTTAAAAATAATTACTACAAAGCACTTCAAGAGGAATTCTGATTGTCGTCTATACTTCATTTCATGCTTTCATGACATTTTTGTTCAAGGATGAATCTTTTATGAAATGTCTATTTTAGGTTACACCCTCCAGAACCTTATTATTTGCCTTAAAAAAACCATCGTGGGCAGGAGCATATTCTTTAAGCTCTCCCATTAGTATAACTAAATTCATCAGAGTAATATTACTATTCATGCAAAATAGGTGTCTTCTTTCTTTAAACCTCTTGGCAAGTGGTTAAACTGATTTTAACAAGTATGCAGTGCCAACTTCTTAAAGCCTTCAAAACTCTGAAGATTCCCAGGCTGCAAAGGACTATTTACATGGTTAAAATTATACACAGATCCCCTCTACTTAAAACTGTCCCCTCGTCACATAAGACCCTTGCAAATCCATTCTGACTTCAAAAGAAGGAAAAGTTCTGCTTCCAAGACTTTTTTTTTCCCCCTGTTAGCACAGCCTAGGCTTTCCAGGTTGTGAGAGCCACCAAATCTAGCTCAGGGGCCAAATTTAGCTTTTGGTGTCATGGGTGCTTCTCTCATTGAGACAGAAAACTAATGAAAGGTCTTGAATTTTTAAAGTCTATTGAAAATATAATTGTGGAGATAAAAGATGTAAAAGATTTGATAGAAGCCATTGTCCACTCTTGCAATCCATAACCTCTGTGAAAGCATCACAAGTGATGCCACAAAATCCTTTCTTCTGAGCTGATTATCAGGTTTATGGGTTTCACCTTGACTCCTTGGCTGTCTTTACCTCCCAAATCCCAACTTCTTTCCCACAGTCACTGCAGTGAATGATTCCAAATGCCCCCCATGCTCCCAAAAGGAAAACTTTCACGTTGCAGCCATGAAGAATTCATGGGAATGAATTAGTTTAATTCATAGACATGTTCAGGACAATTGCAGGTTTACTCAGCCAAGAAGCAGAAAGCCATAACATGACCAGGTGGGCAAAATCTGCCCAGGAGCTCTGCTATCACTTCATAGAGTAATAAATTTGAAATGCCATTAAAAGAAAAACTCTCATTAAGGATCTTCAAGTTATTGGACCACATCTGGGGACCTCCTTTGGCCTGAGCTTTGTATCTTTATTACCTTCGCTCCAAGCCTGAGAACCACTTGATAAATTCATTGAAATGCTGATTTTCCCTGAAAGGTGCAAACCTAATGTCCAGGAACATTTGTTCAGGATCATTTTCTTATCCCCAGCCTTGTATTGCAGCATGTCTGGAGCACTAGGAAGTTGCTGTGCTGATCCTAGCACACAAAAAAGGATCTGATGAAGTGCTCTGGCACAGGAATCACACAAGGGATTGTACCCACCACAGGTATTCCTACTGTATTCCTAAATTTTATTTTATTTTCTAACTGTTTTGAGCTGGGCTAATCTGCAAAATGGAGTAATATTTTCAGGAAAATGCTGCAAGTCATATGTTAGGCCCATTTGTGTAAGTCTTCTCATTTTACAAATGCAAGTCAAAAACCTGAGATGCCAACAATTGCTTTGTAGCTCAAAGTTGTTAACTTCTCCTGTTTCCATCTGGGTCATTGATGGAAAAAAAAAAAAAAAAAAAAAAAAGTAAAAAATATACATAATGTGGTGGGGGAATGGGCTAAATGGTCAACCACAAAGCACAGACCCAGATTTGGATCTAAATACCTTTAAAGTTCAGGAGTGCTTGTATCCTGGGAGCTGGTTCAAAGCCATCTCTAGATTACATGTACCTGTCTGGTCTCTTGTTGTTATACTTGTCTGACTTGAAGAGCCACCAGAGGAGGATCTTTCTTGCAAACCTCTCATTAGAGAAAATATGAATTACAGAAAGTAACTCAATACCTACTTAGGCTTGTTGCCATACTGCTTCCCCACTTTCTTCAAAGGAAATTTATCCCGTATTTTGTGTGGATTCAAACCAACACACAAAGGAAAATATGCATGTTTGTAGGGCCAGCAATCAGAGAGAAATCTGCACTGTGGGAGCTGGAGAGATGCTGACTGCAATGCAGGCTGGGCAAAAAGTTTCCATCTTTATTTGCTACGAATACTTTCAAGTTAAAATACAGCCTGAGAAAAACAAAAAAGAGGGAGGAATTTTCTGAAGTGTCAGGCACAACCACTTAGCTGGTTGTGGGAGGTGTGCAGTGCTGACTGCTGGAATTGCTTGTATTGTAGCTGAGGGGTGATGGAGTGCAGGGCTGGGGGTGACACTGCTGTCATTTCATGGTCTCATCCTTTGCTCTGCTTTGGGGACCACGTTCACCGTGCATCACCCGGCCCAGCACTCTTTTTAGGTGCTTTTGCAAATACTAGGGAGGGTTAATCACTTCACAGGTTCCTTTGCAAGTAGGTGGCATGTGCTCTTTAGAGTCTGAGGATGTTTTTTGCCTGGCTGAGCAGTATTTGGGTGAGTGACTGCACGGGCAGAATCACAACAGCAGAACCAGAGCTGGCAGCGCTTTGTCAAGCACCTCGGGATACCTGGGGTCTGAAAGGAAGGAAAATCCCTTTCAGAACTTCCCCATCTCTCTCTGCTTTTCACAAAGTGCTCTGCGTTGATTTGCAAGGCTTCTGAGAGGTGTTTCATGGTTTGAAGGCCATTAGGAGAGTCCCCAGGAGCTGCTGGCAGTAGCAGCTGAGCCCGTGCTGGATCCGTATCCCCGGGATGTGCCAGCCCCAAGCAGGAGTGAATAGCCCAGCTCCTCCTGAGACTCCCAGCCCTTAGTGACCAGCTCATGACAGCACTAATTAAGCAGCAGTCAGCTCTGGCTTTCAAAAGGCAAAGGCTGTCAGCAGGCAAAGGGAGAAATCCCTTTCCCTTGGCAGGAGGCTGCGTAGCGGGACAAGCGCCGGACAAACCCAAGGAGAGCACAAAGCTCAGGCTGCTTCTCTCTCTACAATGAGATGGGGAGCTTTGAAATGTAAAAGTTCCATGGCCAGCACCTTCTGCAAAGAGAAGCAAAGTGATGAAGAACAGAAGCAAATTGCGCTCCCCTGATTTTTTTTTTTTATGTCATTTTTATTTTACTTTATTAAGGCTATTTAAGGATCTTTTGATCTCCCCGAGGTATTTATTACCTTGGACTGTTTGTTATGAATGGTGGCATCGTTGGGGACCAAAGGGAATTAACTGTGTGCAGCTTTACAGCAGACAGCCCTGAGGTTCTGTACTGTGTAGGGCTTTGGCTGGGGGCTCCTGGCAGAGGGGCACAAAGCAAGAAGGCCATAAAACTGGCAGGATGGCATCTCCTGAGAGGGTCTGAGATGGTCACAGCATGGTTTTCTGGCAGTCCTGGGTATTTCCTGGCACCCTGCTTGCAGCTGCAAGCCATAACGGGGTTGCAGATTTGGACTTAGCAGCTCCATGGCAGCAGAATGGGGTGAGATGTGCAGGACTTGGCAGGGGATGGGATGGGGCTGATGCTGCACACACCTCCACCTCCCAGACCTTGCCTTCCAGAGGGTTTTAGGAAGGTTTTCAAAAGGAGAGCTCAAATTCTTCCCTGGCTTTTCCAAAGTGTCCAATCATTGCTGGGCAAAATCCATCCCCTAAGGCAGCCCCATCTGCAGGATCAGTTTCCAATGGTCATGTCACACGTGTCACCCCCCAAACCTTCTCAGATAGGTTGTGACCGAGGTTCATGGGATCCCTTGTTCAGCAGGACACCAGTGGGTCTTTCTTCCTATCAGTAGAGGTTGTGCCATCAATCCTCAGTCCTACCCAGAGATAATCAGAGAGGAAGATTGTGTTGATGAACCTTGTAATGTGCCACTGGTGAAATTTCACCTGGAATATCCATCCTCCCAGCACCTAAAGAGCAGAACAATGGCAACAAATTGGATGGGATTCAGAGAAGAGCAATAAAACTGATGAAAGGGCTGGACTGATTTATGAGGAAGGATTAAAAGAGTTACATATGTTTAGCTTGGCAAAATGATGACTAAGGGTGGGATTCTGTATCTGCCTGCAAGTAAGAGAGGGGTGTAAATACCCAGGGAGGATGGGAATTATTTAGTCTGGTTCAAGTGGGAGTAATAAGATTAAATAAAGGAAATAATCTTTGTGACTGGGTTGAAGGAAAAAATTCTTCATGGTTAGAGACCATTTCCATGTGGAATAATCTCCCAGAAGAAATAGCTGAAGCTTTAGGACTTGAGTCATTAGAGGGGATTTGGAGGAGCAGAGCATGGGGGAAAACAACATAAGAGATTGGAAAACTCCAATTCCTGCTCTCCCAGCCCTGCCATAAGAGCACTTAGGAAGTTTATATCCAGCCAGTAGCTGATTGAGGGAAATAGAGGGAGGGGAGGAAAAACCCCACCATTGTACAAATTCTCAGTGTACTTCAAACTGCAAATTCAAAAGGGAAAAAAAGTCACTATTAGTGCAAATTTTCCAACGAGTGCCATTGCCAAGCTCTCAAGGAGGGTTGTGAAACCCCAGCCCATGGTATGATGGGGAAACAGCACCCATGGATTCAGCCCTGACTCCCTGCACAACTCAAACCAGCTTGGGATCAAGGGGGGAATCAAAATAAAGCAATTAGCAAGCTTCTAGTTAGTTAGTTACTCTAATAGCTTCTTCCTTTTTTTTTTTTTTTTTTTTTTTTTTTTTTTTTTTTTTTTTGTACACTTCTTTTTCTAACAATAATTATGAGAAGTTTGTGTTTTTTTCCCTGTAATTGTGAAAAGGGGGAAAAAATATGGCAATAATATGAAGGGAGCAACTCCACATTACAAACAAGAACCATATGTTGACTTATCATGGGAAATATGTAAATACAGGCTGGAGCTGATCCGGAGCACATGTTGTTACTCATGAAGCAGCTATTTAAAATTCCATGGCTGGATCATTAACTTCACAGTACCCTTTATGGAAGACAACAGAGGGCAAATAATCAGAGTGGCACTGAAAATAGGATTTTTCTGAGGAAATCTCATTTAGCCAGGTTTTATAGGAAGCCCTTTGTGATCTGTCAGCTGAATTGGAGCAGGGTCTCCTCTGGAATGGTTTCCCCCTCACCAGTAAGTTGTCCTGGCTCAAAAGTTCCCTTTGGATGCCTGGGTTGCACCAGAAATTCTCTGCTCTCATCCCACCTCTAGCAGGGGAGCAAAAATAGCTGGAAAAAGTGCCAAGAGATCACTCACCTCTAGTTCCCATTAGAAATGTGGTTTACCTGGAAGGATGTGGTGACTGCTCACAAGCTGGGAGGAAGGTTTGTCCTGTGGTTTCTCTAAAGCTGTGGCTGTGTAAATCCTGTGTTCAAATCTTTGCCTTGCCCCATATTTTCTTAGTCATCCTGGGCAGGTCACTTCTGCTTATCATCTCTTTCCTTTTTTCTGTCGATCCAGACAAGACAATTTCTCTCTGGGGCCAGCCATGATCAAAGGAGGTCTCGATTGAAAGAGATTCCATAATTAGGAAAAAACCTCATAAAATGCAAGAAAGAGATCCTGGACCCCAGAGAAGGCTCTGCCTTAAGCAAACTCTTTAGAGCAGTGAAAGGATGGATTTAGATGAATGCAGGAATCTGGATGGGCTTTGCCTCCTCCCCCTTGGGCTGTGCAAGGCCAGAGCAGTTGTGGTTGGAAATCTCCTTGGTCCATGTTTTGGAATTTTTGTGTGGCAGGATCTGACCAGAACCCTTGGCAGGAGGCAGGGGTGAGGGGTTGAAGGCATTGCTGAGCCTGGTAAATTGGGACTAAACATGTCAGCAGCCTCAGGTTTCATCCCAGAAAGTTGGTGTGAGGCAGCATTTTGCAAAAGTCTTGATTTGCACTTGCTTGGGTATTGCTCAGCACTTAAAAAAAAAAAAACAAAAACAAAAAAAAACAAAAAACCAAAACCAAACAAACAACATAACACAATAATATATCTGGGTTTGTGTCAGCTTGGACAAAATTCCAAGGCCAGCTTGGTCACCTGAGAACTCAGCAGTGCCTGAGGTGAGGAGGATGGGAGCTGCTTTTCCAGCAGCAAGGGAATCCTCAAGCATCCCCTGGATGCTCTGGGCCCCAGGGATGAAGTAAATGCAAGATGAAATCCTGCTCAGTAGTGCCAATCATCTGCTCCCCAGTACCCCCCGAGTGATGCCCCAGCATCTCCTGGCACTGCTCAGGCACAGGCTGGGGAAACATTTACCTCCCCAGCAGTGTATCCCCTGCCAGCACTCCCAATTCAGGCTTTATTTTTTTTTTTTTCCTTCACTGTTGGATCAGCTCTCCTAAATGCAAAGCACAGGTATGTTCTCCAAGTTGTGCCTGGGTTTTTCAGAGCAGCTGTAAGACTCAAAGCCACCAGGAGAGTGCTGCAAAGCAGCTGCTGCCACTCAGCTCTAATGTCTGATTTCCTTCTTGATGTCCAGGCTCTGCTGCTTGTTTATTTTTCTTCTCTTATTGATTTTGTTTGCTGTTCAGCCCCATAACTTATCACAAGAAAACATTCTGGGATTTTGGTTTTTTGGGTTTTGGTGTGTTTTTTTTATTTAATCTAATTATTATTGTGGTTTTCCAGTGCTTGAAACCACAGGGTGAAACCTGTTTATGTACAAATCCAGGTGGATTTTGGGGGAATGATGGAGGGATCCTTATTCTCCTCATTCCCACACTCAGTTTAAATGAGAATCACAAATCTGGCATCTTTGGACTCCCCAGCACTTGACTGACAGTCTAAGCTTGGCTTTTTTTCATGCCTCATAATAAATAATAGTAATGATATTACTATTATTATCGTGTCTCTTCCTAATATTAAAAACTTGACAGCACCTTGGTTAAAACAAAATACCTTACACAAATACAGCAATTCCCTAATCATGCAGTGCCAGCCAGGTTTCCCTTGCATTTTTTCATGTGATTTTGCTGCAAAAGGAACAAAAAGTTCACAAATCTGAATCTTTGGGGCCTTGTTTCATTGTATGCTAGCAAAAGTGCTTAGCCCAGCCTTGGGGCAGGCTGATGCCTCTGTGCTTCTCTCCATCCCAAGGCAGTGGGGACAGTGGTGGGGACAGGGATGTGCAGCTGGGGTGATGCTGGGCTTGAGAAATCCCAGGACAAAGCAGATCTGGGGGCAAGGTGAGGCTGGGGACCTGGCAGCCCATTTCTGAAGGGTTCTTGGACTCCCAGAATCTTCTCAAGGAGCTGTAGATGGGTGGGAAGCTGCAACAACCCCCCTGACTCTGCCTTCTGATAGTAAGAGTTTTTTTAAACTTCCATGATTTTTGAGAGGAAGCAATGTTTGCTCTTTTGTTGTTGTGGTTTTTTTTTCTTCCTTCTTATGTTCTGACAGTTTTGTTTCACTGGGGCATTTTTATGAGGAGCGTTTTATTATTTTACTATGTTATTCATCTGCATTTTAATTGCACACAATAAAACTTGAAAGCTCCCAGCAGAGAGAATCCTAGAGCACTTCCCATCCTGTCCCACTGGGGATGGATGGCTGGGGTCACATCATTTGTCAGCCAACAGAGCTGAACCCTTTGTGAGAAACACACTGATTTCCCTGAGGTATAACAGGAAAAACTTTTAATTGGTAGTGTCAGATGGTTAAATTTCACCCACCTTCATTTTGGGGCAATAGGAGGTGTTGTGAGTGGAGGTTTGAGTTTTGAGGTATCGTTGGGAGGCAGGACAAGGAAGCCCTGAGAGTATCAGTTCTCAGATGAAGGACTTGCACCTTCCTGGGTGAAATGGGTCATCTCAAAGTGCCTGAGAAATGTGGGGACCAAAAACATCAGGGAGAGGACCTGTGCCCCTGCAACAACTCAGCTTTGCATCCTGCACCCTACACCACCAGCACTGCCTGGGGTTGGGCTGGCTTTGCAGAGAAGGTTCTAAAACCCCTTCCCTTGTACTTGGAAGATTATGGCCTGTAAATCACTTTACTTTCCACCTGTCTCTGGCTCTCTGCTGTATGATGGGCTCTTTCTCATAATGATTAAAGAAAAGTTAAAAAAAAAAATAAAGGCAAACAAGGTTAAGTTTTCATGGAAGAAAGTGATGCAGCTCAAATTGTATCCAGAAAAAAATTTAAAAAAGAGAAAGAAAAAGAAAAAAAAAAAGAAAAAAAAAAGTAGTCTTCTATTAAAACATCATCCAGCCACTCCTTTCCCCTGCCCCCAGCTGATATTTCAGGGGATCAGAAGCAGAACAGTGAGGCAACATTAAACCAGCCCGCTGCGAGCTGCAGATATTAGTGCACCTGTGTTTCTCATCAAACGTGCTACCAAAAGGACTGGTTTAAAAGTGCTTTGATCTGACTTGAAATATCCCCAAACATCAGGAACTGGAGGTATTTTAATCTGATTTTACTGGAACTGCGGCGATTTAGGGAAAACAGAACCCAAAATTAAGTTCATATTTCCCGTCAGTCCCTGGGGTTTGGGAGGGGGAGATTTGCACTGAGCATGGGGAGGGCAGGAGCATCACCTTAGTCACAGCAAAGCAGGAGCATCTTCAGAGCAGCCAGCAGCTGCTTAGAGCAAGGAATTTGGTGCTCTTTCCTTTTTAGACATTTTTTTGTGTATTTTTTCCTCAGTTTCTTTCCCTGCTGCACTTATCTCTGTAGCTCTAAAGCATCCGAGGCGTTTTCACACGCAGCCCCTCTTAGGAAGCATCTCCTGATTCAAGAGGATTGCTTGTCCTCAGGTTTGGAGGTCACTCCTCTGGTGGAAAATCCTGAGTGGAATTTAAACACCCAGGGTCTGATCTCCCCTCAGTCCCACACACCCATTTCCCTCCAGGGAATCCTAGAAATCCTCCCTCCATCCTCCCCCCATCCAGCCCTCTGAGATGTTCTCCAGGACATCCTTGGACTCTCCTTAGTTCCTGGTCACATTTGCAGAGGAGTCTGGCAGGACTGAGCCCAGGGACTCAACCAACCCCCTGTTTGTTGCCTGCACATCCCATTTTCCCTTCATGCTGCTGTGTTTGGGCTGTGACCCCACATTTATTATTATTATTATTATTTCCTCTTTCTCTCCTGTGTCGGAGCCTCGGCCGGTGTCACCTGGCAGCACCCTGGTGACTTGCAGCTGAGATTCAGCCTGGAGAGGAGTTTTAATAAGGAGTTTATTCTCAGGCTACCTGCTCAGCAGATGTTGCTGTTTGTTTTGGTTTACGTTTACTTTATTTCTGCTCCTAATGTGCATTTTATGATGTCTTCTGGCAATACTTCTAGACCAGCACTGGATGGCTGATGTTCTCTGGTGTGTTATCTTCAGATCTCTCCAGTTAGACTTCAGAACTTGCTAAAAGACTCAGCTGTAAGCTTTTCCCTTCCCTTCCCTCTTTTTCTCTTTTTCTCTTTTTCTCTTTTTCTCTTTTTCTCTTTTTCTCTCTTTCTCTCTTTCTCTCTTTCTCTCTTTCTCTCTTTCTCTCTCTTTCTCTCTCTTTCTCTCTCTTTTTCTCTCTTTTTCTCTCTTTTTCTCTCTTTTTTTCTCTTTTTTTCTCTTTTTTTCTCTTTTTTTCTCTTTTTCTCTCTTTTTCTCTCTTTTTCTCTCTTTTTCTCTCTTTTTCTCTCTTTTTCTCTCTTTTTCTCTCTTTTTCTCTCTTTTTCTCTCTTTTTCTCTCTTTTTCTCTCTTTTCCTCTCTTTTTCTCTCTTTTCCTCTCTTTTCCTCTCTTTTCCTCTCTTTTCCTCTCTTTTCCTCTCTTTTCCTCTCTTTTCCTCTCTTTTCCTCTCTTTTCCTCTCTTTTCCTCTCTTTTTCTCTCTTTTTCTCTCTTTTTCTCTCTTTTCCTCTCTTTTCCTCTCTTTTTCTCTCTTTTTCTCTCTTTTTCTCTCTTTTTCTCTCTTTTTCTCTCTTTTTCTCTCTTTTTCTCTCTTTTTCTCTCTTTTTCTCTCTTTTTCTCTCTTTTTCTCTCTTTTTCTCTCTTTTTCTCTCTTTTTCTCTCTTTTTCTCTCTTTTCTCTCTTTTTCTCTCTTTTTCTCTCTTTTTCTCTCTTTTTCTCTCTTTTTCTCTCTTTTTCTCTCTTTTTCTCTCTTTTTCTCTCTTTTTCTCTCTTTTTCTCTCTTTTTCTCTCTTTTTCTCTCTTTTTCTCTCTTTTTCTCTCTTTTTCTCTCTTTTTCTCTCTTTTTCTCTCTTTTTCTCTCTTTTTCTCTCTTTTTCTCTCTTTTTCTCTCTTTTTCTCTCTTTTTCTCTCTTTTTCTCTCTTTTTCTCTCTTTTTCTCTCTTTTTCTCTCTTTTTCTCTCTTTTTCTCTCTTTTTCTCTCTTTTTCTCTCTTTTTCTCTCTTTTCTTTTCCCCCAGGACAGCACAGGATTTTCCCAGGGCTCCCATGTGTCTCTCCACTCCTCTCCTTGCCCTGGCAGGAACCTTAGGGAAGGTCCAATTGCTGCCTCACCCGCCCCCCCCCCCAGAACCCACCTCTAACCCAACCATGGCCAACAACACCAAGCTATAGCATGCTGCAGATCCCCTTTCGCTTTATTGCTGGATGAAAAACCCTTGACTTTTAAAAGTAGGATTTTTAAGTAGGATTTTTAAAGCAAACAAGGCTGGCTGAGGCCCCAGAAAAGAGAGACACATAAGCACAAAAGAGAATGAGACCACTCTTGGTCTGCTGGTGGGCTCATCAAAAATAAGATGCATGCCCAGACAGGCTGGAAGATTATCTCCCAACCTGAAAAAAAAAAAAAGTCTCTTCCCAATGGCCGATTTTTTTTTTCATCTGGAGGGTGATGAAGAGCTCAGGCTCAGATAAAGGCTGGAGGGTTGGTGATGATATCAAAAAAGGCAGTTGGAGTTTGGGACCAACAGAGCTGTCATTTCCTAATGCTGCTGCTGTCATCCAGCCTTCTGGGGCACTGAAAAGTCTGGAGTGAGCTATTAAAAAGTATTTTTAAAACATAAAGTCAAACCCTTATCCCAGAGCAGTTCTCTCCTCCACAGCCCCAGCTCAGCCTCCTCTTGGATATTGTGCTAAACTTCAGCATTTGATCAAAAAAAAAAAAAAAAAAGGAAAAAAAAAGGAAAAAGATAAAACAGATAGGTAGAAATCAATAGAGCCTTTAAACACTGTGCTGTGAAAAAGACTGCACTTTACTGTTGTCTTTCTGAACCCTGTGAAATGCTGGGAAACTGTTTTTAATAAACAAGAGTTCAAACAGTGAGGCTCCGTAGCCAACAGTCACGCCTTAAACTCTAAACTTTACATGAAAACTCTCAGATCCCTTTGAACTCTTTTTTTTTCCTCCCTGGCAGAGGATTCCAGTGTTTATGCATTTTTTTGAGATTGCTGGCGGGATCATGAGGAGGGTTTTAATATTTTTTTTAAACAATCTCCTGCCTTCAGAAACCATTAATGCCCACTAAGAAACATCAAGGCATTGCTTTGAAGTGCCTTCTGGCTACAGCCCTCTTACACTCTTTGGTTACTGTGCAATCAAATAATTAAATGGAGTCTAAAAAAATTCTCTTACCTGGTAATTAAACACCCCACGTTGGACAGTTGCGAGGGTTTTTAAAGGCATTGCAAATCTACAAAGGCTTGAAACACAAAGGAACTACATGCAACTAGAATAAGTGAGTAGACACTTTCTCCCTACTTTGGCAACCTGTCCCAGAGGCAAGGTGAGAGCTCAGCCTCCTCTTCCCAGCTCAGCAGAGGTCAGGGCTGTGAATCCCAAAGGGGAAAGGACAGAGCAGAGTCGTAAATTACCAAAGCTAAACTCTCAAGCTTCTTTTTTTTTTTTTTTTCACCCCCCTCCTTTGTTTGTTTGCTTTGGAATAAACAGTCAGGATGAAAAAGTTGGAAATCTTATTTTGGCTACTTCAGCAAATGTTGAGTTATGGGCCGGAGGCCATCCCGAAAGGCTGGACAGGAGCTGTCTCCAAAGGCTTTGGGTGTTTGGCTGGGTGCAGTGTGGCAGCTTTTGGGAATGCTGGGACGTGTCACCCACACTGGGTGACACAGGGACATCAGTGCTGGGCTGGGGCTGGCAGGGCTCACCCAAGCTCCTTCTTTTCTGGAAGGCTGGGGAAGAACCAGGAGGATTTTGGTGTCTGCTTCAAAAGAGCAGGGAGGGGATTGCACGGGGGGTGTTGTGAGCTGGTGTCCAGGAATAATTCATAATTTTATGAAAGAGGGAAAGGGCCACCTCCTCCTCTCCTGCAGAAACTCCTCTCCCTCTGAGGTGGCCTTTGGACGGAAGCTTTCTGAAACCTGGTTGTTTCACTTCCCAGAAGTTAGCTGAGAAAGTTTTCTCTGGTTCCAACCTAAATTGGCCTTTCCTTCCTGGAGCTCTGCTTTGATCTGGGCATTTGAATCTCAATGCAAAACTCTGGTGCTTTGCCTGGATTTTGCATGGCAACAGCATGGGGCAGGATTTAACCCTTCTCCAGCTCTTCTCCCCACCTATAAGTTCTGTCAGCGGCTCCCTCCTTATTCCCAAATCATTTTTGGGTACCAACTGGTTTTGCAGCATCCATCCCCAGAGCAGTGTCCTGTCCCCATCCCTTCCCTTTATCCCTGTCCTGCTGGAGCTGGGGCAGGCTGGTTCATTGCTTGCTTGGTCTCTGAAGACACAGATCAGTCACCTGCTGTGTAATCCTTGAATGTTTTCACCTGTGGAGGAGAGAAACTTTGGTTAGCAGCCTGCTGTGGAACATTTCCAAAGGTGGTTGTGTTTGTAGGGCTACGAGAAATGTTGGATGTAAGGATTTTAAGAATGATGAGCTTTGGAAAAGGCACAAACCTTTTGCTCCGAGCTCTGCCAGGCTGCTGTAGCCACCTGCAAATACTTTGAAGGGGTGGAGAGGTTTTGCTGACTCCATGCTGTTCATATTTTAGGACTGGATGAGACCTGAGGGGTGAGCTGGGCTCCCTCACAGGGATGATGCTGAGGGTGTGGGAAGCAGCTCTGCAAGTGGGGGGGTATAGGGCAGAGCCAAGGTAGGAGCTTCCCAGCCAGGCATCCTGTTTATTCTTCGACTTTTGAAGGATTTCTGGGGGATGAGGGTTCACTTTGAGCCAGCCCAGCAGAAGGAGAGAAGAAGGGGAAGGCAAGGAGAGCTGCCAGAGGAGCAGGGAGCTGGGAGTGCTGTGACTGCAGATGAGGAGGCAGCGCCAGGCATTAGGGATGACGAGGTGGTTGTTTCAAAGCAGGACCAACTGTAGGGTTCAGAAATGTTCCAGACTCCTGCAGGGCCCAAGACAAATGTTGAAAGGCAGAATTCCCGGAAGGTCTTTCTGCTTTCTTTTTTTTTTTTTTAAAAAAAAAAAAAAAAAAAAGATCTACCTGTCAAATCTTATCAAGCGAAGCACTGAATTAAGGAAGGCGAGACTTAATGGGCTTTCTTTCCTAAAAATAGATCTTCTCATGAAAGAGATGAAGGGCATTGCCCAAGGAGGTCAGCCAAAATTGTCTGAAATTATGCTCTCACTTAGATCTGCTGTCCAAAATTAGCCTCTTCTCTCCCTACGTGGGTTCAATGCTCCCTGAAGATGAAACGCATCACAACACTCATTTAATTTAAAAAGGAAGCTAAAACATATGGCATGCCATGGTTTCAGTGTTAGAAAATCCAGCTTAAGACACTTCATTATGATTAGGAGCATGTTAATGAAGGCAAGGGGGAAGAGAGAGTGTGTGTGGGGCTGGGCAAGGCTGAACACAGGGACAGGGGACATTGCTGAGAAGAATGGCAAGGACCTGAGCCAGAGCTGCTTTCACCATCCAGAGCTAGGCTGATCCTTTTTCCAAAAGGGAAGGAAGATGATTTGCCTTCAATGATTCTCCAGGCTCCTCTGTGTGGGTGTTTTCTGGGCTCTGTGATTAAGAGCAAGCATGTGAAAGCAATGGGATAGGAACTTTGTTTAAAGACTCGAGTCTTCCTTTCTGTTTTTTTCCTTTTTAATTAATCTGAGGTTACAACTGGAGTAGTTGGAGGAAGGTGTTTGAGGAACAGGAGGTTAATGGCAGGTGAAAGAGGAAGGGAATAAAATTGCCAATAGGAACCAAGCAGAGTGTGAAGGGGAAGATGCTCCAGCCTAGCTGGCACAGGGCTGGCTCAGGGGTTGAGGGGAATAAACTCCCCAGGGAACAAAACCACCTAAAAAAAAAAAAAAAGGGAGTGAGTTTTGATGGGATTTCACCAATGCAAAGCACCCTCCCCGCTACTGGCACTGTTAAAAATAACCTGCATGTTCTCTACTCTGTCTTTATGTTGATGAAAGGGGAATTTTGCTGCTGTTTTGGGGGTTTTTGTTTTACCACCTTAGGAAGGGGGCTGCAGAAGAGCACTGGAGGGGATGGGCAGAGTCACTGTGCCTTGGGATGCTGTAAATGATGTGCTGGGAAGGAGGGGAGGTCCCTGTCCCCTCTGATGGTGCAGAGGGGCTGCAGGATGGTGACAAATCACTTTGTTCATTGCTTTCCTGGAGATGGGCTCCCCAAGTTCCTGCTGCCTGGCTCTTGTATTCACCACCACCTCTCAGTGATGAGGGAGGCTGGCAGCATCCCTCCTCCACCCCTCACTTCTACTGCTGGGAATTTTGGAGGTCTGAGTTGGTTTTAGCAAGTGAGACCACCCTTGAATATAGGTTCAGACACCAGAGATCATTTGCCTGCCCTGCTGAGGGGCTGAGGTTCCCCATCCTGAGGCACAAACCTCTTTTACCTTCCCCACCAGGACATGCACGTGATAGAAATGATGACTTGAGGGGTTGGTAATGTTACTTTTTTATTCTATTCTTGTGGGGGGCAGCCTCATGTGTTTTTTGGATGCTGACTCAGAGGACTGCAATCCAAATGCAGTTTCATTTTTGTTGAGGGGAAGAAAAAGACACATTTCCAGAGGGCCTTGTCCCCACACACATCAAAGGGAACTGGCCCTGGGACCATTTCTCTCTCCCCAGCCCCACTCCCACCACTTCCAGCCTTTCTTTGAGACCAAGCAAGGCCATAGCTCATTGCCACACATCCCCAACAACCTCCAGCTGTGAAACACTGGGGCAAGTGTCGGGTTGGTTTTTCTCCCCCTAAAAAAATGCCTCTAGGTGATGAATGCCCAATGCTCCCTCCAGGCTCCATGGTCCCAATGCTCCTGAGGACTGTTAAAGGTCTCTCAGGGCATTTTAATTGTGCATTAAGGAGGGTCAGTGGTTTTGTTGGCCCCTGATCCAGCCTGCAGAGCAGACACTTGGCTCTGAAGCTGGCCTGACCCCCACTTGTCCCATCCACACTGCCAATTATCCATCCGAGGTGGCAGATTTCCCTACCTCCAGAGGGGTTGGGGGGCTTAGTGAATATTTCCAGCCTGCTTTGAAGATGGAAAATGCTCAAAGTGTGAAGTGTGATTTCAGCCTGTGGAATGGTTAGGTCTCAGTCTGTCTTTCCTGCAGTGCTTGAGCTTGACTTTTGTGGGCTCCTGCTATTGATATTCCTCTTCTGGAAGGACCCAGATCAGGACATTTCTGCAGGTACTCTGATGCTGCAAGCAGCTCTGCAGGCACTTGGTTTTCAGTATGAGTTTACATAGCTTTCATTAAACCTGATAAACTAAAAAAAAAAAACCAACTCAAACTAAAAAAAAAAAAACCTGGGTCAAAATAAGGTTCTGCTCCCTCCCAGTCTTCTATGCCAGCTGAAAAAGATAAATAAACGGGTTGGATGTTAAACTTTTTAAGCTGTAAAAGTAGAACTTTCCCACGCTGCCTCTCCATTTAGCAGCTGACAAGCCAGACCTGTAATCACCATCTCTACCCCAAGACAAGCTGAAAAACAAAATGTTTCTGGAATGCTGAAGGTAGGTGAACATTTGCAGCATGTCACATATTAAGGTGGTGTCTAACGAGCTCCATGTCCCACTTATAATTGAAACAGAAGAGAGTATTCACTTTCCATTCATTTTTAAAAGACTATTCAAATACCCTTTCATCTCTGCTAAACAGCCTGCCATGTATTTGAAGCCATTTTATATTTTGTTTCTACAGACATCCAAAAAACAGAGGTGAGTATTTTGGAACATTGATAGAAAGATGCAAAGGCTTGTGAGGCACTGAATGGCTTCAAGCTGCCTCCAACACATTCATCTTCCCAAGAAGAATTAGGCACAGTGTGATTCATTTTAATAGCAGAAGAAAAATAATACTACGATGGAGTGCTAAGTTCCCAACCTTTGATGGTAGACTAAAAAAAGAGAGAGGAAAAAAAAACCCAAACCTTTCTTCCCTTATGCTGTTGAAGTCTCCCTACACCCATCCGTTATGTCCAGCTTATCAATTAAGATGAACCCCATGAACTTCAGATGGTTTTTTTTAAAACAAGGCACCATCCATTTGAATGTGTAAAACTGCCTGCAGCTCCCTTGAACTGTGGGATTCAGTCCTGAGCTCTGTGTACTCGGTGTGAAGTGGAGCCCTTTGATAGAAGTTTTACTGATGTTTTAAATGAAGTCTTCTCACACACACAAAATAACCCAGATAATTTAAAACCTCATAGAAAAAAAAAATAGGGTGGAGAGGATAAAGAAATAAAAAAAAAAAAAAAAAAAAAAGAAAACCACCAAAGCCCCTAGTTGATGCCATTGGTCTAGCAAAAAGAGGCTGGTGTTGGTTACCAACAGGAAGAACCAAAAGCATTTTTTTTCCATGCTTACTTTCCCAGGGTTACTTGCTGGAGCAGGGGCAACAGCTGGGAGGCAAATCCATCCTTGGTATGGGCAGCTTCCCTCAGGAACAAATTAGGCTCCTAGGGTAAGTTTTGTACCATAAATACCAGGGAGAGGGAAGGCTCCTGATATCTGCCCTGCTCACCTGCTTCCAACCAACCTCTCCCCAGTTCATCTCAGCCAAAACATCAACCCAGAGCTGGGTTTTACTCCAGCAGGTGATGGTTCCCACTTTACTTGCACCCAGGTAAGGCTGTGACCACTTTCCCTCACTACTGATGGAATCCTCTGTGCAGGAGAGCTCCAGCACCACCAGGGCCCTTTGAACATCCCACCCTGGCCTCACCTTCCCTTTCCCAGAGCAGGAGAAAGTCCCTTGCTCCTCCCTCAGCCCAGGTTTGGCCCTGTACCATGTGCTAAACTTGTAGCTGAGGAGCTGTAAATGATTTAATCACTGCACTGAGGTGCAGCCCCAGCCTCTGCTTGGCTACAACCACTTCCCAGCAGGAGCAGCTCTTGCCAAAACTCAGCTGCTGGTAGTTTCTAGCTACCATCACATATGAAAAGAAACCTTTTAAGGCATTAAGGATGAAGTAAAAAAAACCAACCAAACAAACAAAAAGTCAGACAATATTAATTTGAAAAATATAAAATTTTAATAAAGGCTACATCTCTTAATTACAATAATTATTGTACCAAGTAATTTTTTTTTTTAAATGAAACTCTTTATAATGCATAATTTACAGTATAAGTAGAACAAAATGCCATGGCAAAAGTCATGAGTACAGGACTTGTAATAAAAGGCATAAAATATATTTATACATAAACCCCTTAAACAAACAAGGGAAAGCTTGAACCCTGAATATAGGGCGACGCATGGTCTCGTAACACCATGCAGGCACAGGTACTGTACTGATTAATTTTTAAAAACACTAGAGATAGTGTATTAATATTTTCACCATACAATTTCTACAATATATACAGACTTAACACAAAATAGCAATGGCAAACAGAATGCACAGATTAACTTAATCAACACAAAAAAAACCCAACTGTAGAAATGCAAGGTCTTTCTCAGGAAAAAAAAAAAGTTTGCTCCCCCCCATCCCAACACCCACGCACACAGGGGTGGCAGAAAGCCTTCACCTGTGTCTCCCACTGGCCCACAGAGGTGTTGTGAAGGGAAGGCTGAAAGAAACCAACCGAAACAACCCAAAAAAAAAAAAAAAACCCCACCACACAACGAACCACATGCTCCACACCGAGCTGCAAATCCACCCCGGCGTTGAAATCCAAGCTGTGCTGAGACTGAGACAGAATGGGCACACAAAGTCAGCAGCTAGGTGAACACACACAGGGTTTTTAACCTGGTTTTTAGCAACCTGTCCTTTTGGTGTGCTCAAGTACAGAAATGGGAACTGGATGGCTGCTTCTACAGCTCTGCCAGGCTCAGGGTTTTGCTCTACCTTGCTTCAACCGAGAGGCAGCGGACGCCCCATGGTCCCCTTGCCCCTGGCAGTAGCAAAGCAAAAAAAAAAACCTCACACCACAGAAATCCATGGACAAGCTAACAATTAGCTGTTGTTATATTGCATCTAAAGTATTTAATGCTTAAGACCTTTATTTCAAATTAGAGCAGCATAGATTAAAATGCACCGGTCTCTAGATGAATGGTAGGACAGTATTTTTATTTCTGTTTTTATTATTATTAATTACTATTATTATTTTATATTTAGGAAATTTTTATCTTCACTTGGAGAAATACTGGGCACAATGTCACTCCTTCCCTCCTTCTCTTTCAAAAAAAATAAAACCAAAAAAAACAACCAATCAAACAAATGAGCTCATAGCCAAACTCCTAAATTTCAGATAGTGGGAACAATATAAAAAAGAATAAAATAATCCTTCCTCCCATCACCCCACTTCCTAGCCCCTCTCTTCTCCATTGGTAAAGCAGCATATCCAAAAACTGGACTTAAGGGAAAACAGACTGTTCAATAAATATCAATAAGGATTACTGTTAAGGTAAGCTATACACAGTTTCTCTTAGTCCATAGATTTCAGATCCCCAGGATACCATATATTATGTATGGAAGTCTCTCAAACAGGATCTGCATCTCCAATAGCCAACAGTGGTCATGTTTTTAATAAATAGTTCAGGGTTTTTATCATCTCAGTACCCAACTCATGAATAATAAATGCCTTTTTTTTTTTCTCCTCTAAGGCTAATTCAGCAAAGTCTTCACAGACTTCACTTTTTGTTTTTTTTCTTCATTGGTTCAAAACTTTTCCTTCAGAGTTGGTTTTTTTTTTTCCTTTCTTTGTCATCGCTACTCTTGTGTGTCCAAAGACTTTTCTAGCTTAACTTTTCTCAAGATAACACAGATGCCATCAATCAATCCTTTCTACTTTCCCAAGAATCCTTCCTTCGTACATGGGCAGGATGGTTTCATCTTCCCAAATCTCTTCAAACACCGCGCCGCAGTCAAACTCATCGCTTGCTTTTTTGAAGTAGTATCTGTGGCACAAAGAATTAAAACAGAGTTAAAAATCAAAAGGTAAAAGCAAAGGATGTTTTGGCACTTCTCTTAACCTCAACTTTTCCTATCTCTCCCTCCTAGGATGCTTCTCCAGCTCCCAGTGTGGCCAAAGGCTGCTCAGGTCCAGCAAGATGAAAGTAACCTGGGGGCAGCAGGGATGGTGATGGGACAGAGGGAGGAGGGCTCCTCAGCAGTCACCACAGCTTCTACAGTGAGTAAATTACACACTTTAGCAGTTGGTATCCTCAGACATAATGAAAATTAGAAAGCGTGGTAATTTCAGGTCAAATATCTTATTTAAGAAATAACTAAATAGAATTTCAAAGCAAAGCATTCTTAAGGTTCTCCACTCTCCCCACCTTCTTTCTTTCATGTGTTTTCTTGTTTCAAAGCTGAAGCCCAACATTAAAATTAGCAACTGTTATTAAAAGGAGAGGCTTTTTAGGCACAGGGATGGATGAAAAGAAACCCATCCCAGCTTCCTGCAAGGCAAGCCCTGAAACTCTGTGGCACTCCTCCTGGAAATAAAACCCGGGAGCCTCACATTCGAAACAACCCAATGCCCAATTCACATTAGTATCCATTTTAAGTGACAGAAACTCCTGGGTTTGTTTCCCAACAGGACTGGGAGCAGCTCTGGTCTGGTGACACAGGGAGGTCAAGTAGCAGTGTCCTGCATTCCTGCTCTTTTGCTCCGGGTCGTTAGATCATGAAGCCAACTCTCCCAGAGACAAAAAAGCACCCCCACCCCTCCTGTGTCAAACAGTAAGGACCCCTCTATTATCCTGAATTAGACCGTTCAGCTTCTTGATTAAAGGTTCCTTTTATCCCGTTTGGAGCTTTTCTTCCTTCTAAGGCTGCTTAATTGCATATGCACAAATGAAGGGCTTCCATTCAGAGGGGTAGCATTTAGGGAGCCTGTCCGTCTGCCGCCGCACACCTCCTCGGACATGCCTGCTCCCTTTGGAAAAGTGCTTTGCCATCTGATCACCAGGGATGGAAAAACCTTCATCAGATGGATTACCAAAAAAAAAAAAAAAAAAAAAAAAAAGGAAAAAAAAAAATAAAATTTACCCCTCCCACATCCCTCCCCTGGAGTTCCCAGGGAACTCTGGAGTTGGCAGATGGTTGTTAGGGGAAAGGAAAAGGGTTTGCATATTTTTTTTTTTTAGGATGGTAAAGGAGATCAAATTAAGCTCACTCTTACTACTAAAACTGATAGAGCTGTGGCAAGGTCTTTCTTAAAGTGTTTTTTTTTTTTTCTTACTGATTGTTCTACTACACATTTTTAAAATGCTCAGTAACAACAGCCTGCAAATCTATTTATTTTTAGGGTATGTTAAAATTATTTTAGTAGGGGGATAAAAGCTGGCCTTTTAGTGCGAGAGATGAAACCAGCTCCATTTAGTCAAGGTATGGTTAGGATTTATTTTTGGAAAGTCACTCCAAGCTGAACTGACACATGTTGAGTCTTTAATGGCTCAGCAAGGAAAAAACATCTTATTTAAGTCCTTCAGAGTCTGCACTCATTGAAGTCAAGGGCCCAGCTCCCACCAAGTTTCATGCTGCAGGTCAAGACCACAATTGCCCAGGCCAGCAGCCTTGAAACAAACCCAAAAAACCCCAAGGAAAGTTTGAATGAATTACAAAGAACTTTCTCTTCCTTTTCCCTTTCTCCGCCCCTCTCCAGATAACAGCCGCTCTTCCCAGTAACTTCCTCCATAAGCCCAAGCCCTGGCTGTGTTTACAAAATTTTTGAGAAAACACACTATGACCTTTTACATAATTACAACCTTATTTCTCAGAGAAAAGGGGGGAAAAATAAAAAGGAGGCAAAGCAAAAAGAAAAAAAAAACCCACCAAAACAAAAACCCTCTCCCACATCTTCAAACAAGTCACTTTGCTCTTATTTGCTCAGAAATGGGCTTTCCATTGAAACATATTTTATGTGGCAAGCTTTGCTCCTTTTTTTTTTTTTTTCCCCCTTTTTTAAAGATTATTTTTTTATTATTATTTTTTGGGACATCTGGCACCAATCGAGGCGAGCAGGCCTGGCGTTACAGCGCTGTTTTGAACCGCTGCCATCTTCAGATTACCCGACACCACCCATTTTTTTTGTGCGTGTATGTTTGTTTTTTGTTAACACCATCAGTATTAAATTATTAAATCGCTGCTTAATTCCTTCTCTTTTTTTTTGTTTTCTTTTGGGGTTGTCTTTTTTTTTTTTTTTTGCTTCTTTTCATTTTTCCAAGGAGAGCAAAGCGGCGATTTCCCAGCGGCTGCCCCACGGCTCTTGGCATCGCGGGAGCCCGAGGTACCCTCCTCACAAAACTGATCCAATCAATAAAGAATTTGGAGAGCGGAGCATTTCTGCATGTCTTTGTGCATTAAATGAAAGGCAAGGGCTTCAAAGACATGCTTATTAAATGTGCCTTAAAAAGAAATCAATGCCAGATGTGACCAAAGCAGCCTAGTTAGTGCCTCCCCATAACACACACGCTACTCCGGGCACTGTGGACCTCTTCCCTGAAGGTCACCCGCAGTTTCACTCAAAGTCCAGCCAAAAGTCAAAGCTTAGATCAAAATGATTCCCTGGAGGTACACACATTTGTGTAATTAGTTTCACCTTGTGTCTGTGCAAGATAAAATACTGGGCACATACCCAAGTTCCTTTTATAAATTTCTGTATTGTCTTTACCCAGGTGTAAAGGGGTGAGATCTAAGCAAAACGTTGTTTCATCCTTGTCAGTCACTTAAAAACATTTTCTAAAGTAATTACAGTCTGACAAGGCACAAATAATTGCACCTGGAGGGACTTTCAGGACACAGAGGTTTGAGTAGCCTATTCCTGTGTTCAGGCATGGCATAAAAAAAAATGCCATAGAAAACAAACAAACACAAGTATTTTTTTTCTGGGGAGACACTCCAGAGCTACTGGAGCAGCAGCAGACCAGTGGTGAGGCCAGGGAAACTGGTCTGCAACTGGGGAAGGAGGCTGCATCAGCTGGAGGAGAAGCACAGTAGGCTGGGAGAGGCTTTAGGGGCTGGAAAATGGCACAAGGGTGCAAGAAGCCCAAGGGACCTCTCTTGGAGGTTGTCCAGGTTGGGTGTACTTGCAGGTTGCTGCCATCTGATGGCAGCTGGGCGGGCTGCAAAGATGGTTTTGGGGAAAGATGGGCATTATTTCAGCCCCACTGGGCAAGAGTCACAGACAGACCCCCAGTTCAGCAGCTCCCAGCCTGAGTGTCCTTGGGTGACCTAACTCTGCTCTGCATAGGTGGCCTTTCCAATGCTAAAGACATCCCAGGGATGGAGAAACAGCTGGAAAGCCCTTGTACCAAACCCCAAGGACCATTTGGAGGTTACATCAGAGGCTGAGAGCACAGGGCAAGCCTCCTGGTTCTTTGAAGCCCCAGCAAATTCAGCACAAATTCCAAAATTAAAGCTGGACCTGCCCTCTCCTGCTCACCTGCAGGAGAAGTGGCTTTTGGGATCACTAGATGATCCCACTAGTGCACAGATCTGCTGTGCAAGTATAGCAAAAATAGCCAATGTGAAGCTACTACCATGGGAAGCATAAAAGCAGGGGAAGCAGCAAACTGGTTAAACTGGGAGCTGGGCCCTGGAAACCAGACAGGCTGGGTTTGCTGGTATTTCTGAGGAGGAACTTGATATCATTAGCAGAGCTTTCCCTGCAAGGCAGAGGATTTTTTTTTCCCTTAATGAAGGGGGAAAAAAAAAAGTGAACTCACTAGGTCTCAGCTACATGTCCATTCAGATGCAACATCCCAACCTTTAACTGACCTCATTTATGGCTCCATCATTGGGGGAAAAAAAGTATTAAAAATGTGCCACGCTGAGGGCCCCTTTCTCCAAGTTGCTCTCAGTTTCAGTGGGAAGAGAATAAGATGATCCACAGCCTCCAAAAGGCAAGGTAAATGTGTCACTGTGGGTAGACCTGCAAATATATGCTGATTCTTTTGACTTATCAGACTATACTGAAAAACAAACAATTCCCAGATTCTTACCTGTAATTCCCCTTTTTGCTGAGATGTTCTTTAAAGTGCCCAAGTGTCAGGCTCTGGGCCTTTAACATCCTCCTGTAGGGAATTTCTTCTCCACAAAAAAAATAGGTGACAACCAACTCACTCGACTGAGAGGTGTGAACAACTGGCAGCTTCTTTGGCTCTTTGTGACTGAAAAACAGAAAACATACACAAACCCCTCTATTTTTCCATTTGAGAACAAGCAGTTTCACCACACTCAATCCAGCATTGTTTCTGCCACACGTAGCCCTGGTCAGAAATATCCTGGGTGTGACCCAAAAAAATAAAATGTCAAGATATTCCTGTCCTCACCATGGATGTGTCACAGCCCTTTTTGCTGGGCTCCCAACACCACCTCCTGCTTTATGGCTGGGATGGTGGGAACTGTGGCACTGGAAAGCACCCAGCCATGGCCAGCAGAGACCTCATCTCCTGCTTTATG
This sequence comes from Phaethornis superciliosus, assembly GCA_023637945.1. Taxonomy (NCBI): domain Eukaryota; kingdom Metazoa; phylum Chordata; class Aves; order Apodiformes; family Trochilidae; genus Phaethornis; species Phaethornis superciliosus. Next base: position 9,165,049 of record JAJQWJ010000021.1, on the reverse strand, counting down.
GATGGGAGAAGTAAGGGATGGAGGTGAGATGCTTGCTGGAAGCATCAGAGCAGGACCACAGGCCAGGAGAGGGTGAGTAGGGCACCCCAAAGTCTAACCTCTACCTAGTGAGCCCCAGTACTGCACATTTCTGAATTTCAAAGGCTCATTTCATCTGCCTTCACACAAAGCATCTGCCAAGCTTTCTTCTCCTGCACAAAACCACCTGCAACCCCCAGCAGCTAACAAAGCAAAACCACCACCAGGTTCTTCACCTGAAGACGTGCACAGGTAATCTTATTTTTCCCAGTGAGGATAAAATTAAACAGGATCTTGTCACTTGCACTGAGAAACCCTTCTTCAAGAATAATTAAAACAATATTACCCAGCAAAATGGCAACGCTCCAGTGAATGCCATGCAGCCAAATCTACAACTGCTTCTGAGGCAATGTACACTTGGCATGTCAAAAGGTCACAAAGTGTTAGTCCGCAGTAATTTAGTCTTCCTAATTTGTTCTAAGTCTTTGTAGAGTGGCTTCAGAAAAAAAGCTGCTAGCAAAGACAGCTGGTGGACTTAAGGTCAACCAATTAAAAATGAAAGGCTCTAGTCAGGTGGCTCAGTCTGGACTTCAAACATTACTCATTGCTTAAGATGAAGAGGGTAAGAAAGAAAACTTTAATTATTTAGGCCATTTTAGACCTCTCTGTAGCAGATTTCTTCTTAAAAGAACCATCCTGTAATTAGACTAATCCAATCTTTGTCCACTTTACAGGAATGCAAGTTAAAAAGAGCCAAAGACAAGATTTAAAATGTTTTGTACTTTCTTTAAGAAGAATGTTTGAACGACGAATTTTCAGATATAAGAATTCCCTCTCCTTTCAAAGCTCCATCCATGTAAGGAAAAGATAATTATTATTTTATAAATATATATATATATTTCCCAATCCTTCTATTTTTGTGCAATACTCACTCTTCTGTTGTTAGACTTGCACTGCAGAAAGGGGTGCTTCCCCCCTGAACGGCAGCGGAGTGGTTTCGATCCCTCTGCTGATTTGAGGTTGAACATCTGAAGTGGAAAGGGGGAGGGCAAGTGGGGAAGGAAAAAAAACAAAAACAAAAAAACCAAAAACAAAACAAAAAAACACAACTTAAAAAATTGTTGAAATACAATCTTCTTAATTGAAGTCTCCTGTGGGTCATTACGTTTGCTCTTTGTATCAACTCTCACATGTTGTAAACAATCAAAGGAAGAATTAAAAATGCTGTGGGCTAATTTCTCCTTCCATACCCAAATGAACGATAACCAGTCCAATCCCCCACTTGGTATGTAGCTGGAGTCCATCCCAGAGGAAAAAACGGGCAAATTACAGCCATCAAAAGAGTGGAAGTAATAGTCTAGGATTCAAACTATTTGTGCCCGGGGAGGGTGGGGTTGGAATAAGGAGGCTCATCCTTGGGGCTCAGCCAAGCCCTGCCCTCACACCATCCCCCCCAAGACCCTGGCCTCATGGCTGCCCCCCACCTAGATGAGGAAGACACCACCCATCCTCACTTTCACCCACCTGAAGGATGGCTGAAGAGGAGCCCAACCAGCACCCACCAACCCCAGAGCCCCGGGTGGCACCAGGACCATCCCTCCCGCTGCCGTTACCGTTGTTTCTGTGGCTTGGAGACCTCGGCGAGCCGGCGGCACGCTTCCTCCAGCTGGGCCAGGGTGTTGGGTGGGGTGAGGGGGGGCATGGCGGGGTCCTGGATGAAGGGGTGGGCGGGCTGCACCCCACGAGGGTGGCTGCTGGTCCCCCAGGGGTGATGGCGGCCGGGGGGCCCCTTGGCGAAGTCGGAGCTGTAGGCCTTCTTTGTGCTCTGTGCGCTTGGGGAGGGGAAGAAGTTGGGTTAGAAAAGCTGGAAAATATGACTTTAATAGCAGCTCCTATTCTGCTCGCTCCCTCTCAAAAAGTCTGTCATAACATGAAAGGAGGTTTATTGCCAAAAACATGACATTTTTGTGGTTTTTCTGGTTCTGCGGAACAGCTTTTATATTAAACCGGAGGAGCAAAGAGTCTCATTTGTTTTTAGCGATTGTAAAAATAGACAGCCCATGTAATATATAAATATTTACCAGGAGCGATATTGCTGTAGACAGCTGCATATTTACCTATGGGGTTTGTGCTTATTTTGTCTCTCGCTCTCCAACATCCACTGCCAGACGTTCTGTGCCCGATCGGCCTCACCCCCAGGGAGCTGCACCCCCCCGGGGCCAGGCAGCCCCCCATCCCCAGCCAGCAGGGCGATGCTCTCCGTCCCTCTGCCCGGCCTCTTCGGCAACGTCCCCGTCCTGCTGACAGCAAAAAGAGGACAAGAAGCCCCCCCCGTCAGCTCCCTGAGCTGGGCCATCCATCCCCATCACCCCATCCATCCATCGCAGAGGGATGAGGGGGAGACGGGTTGGGTTGGGTGCAACGCAGAGAGAGAGAGATGCTCATGACTTACCCGAAGGGCTCCAGTGAAGGGAGAGGGGGGTCGGTGTTTTTGGGGTGGCCCTTGCACTTGGGGTAGCAGTAGAAGTCGCCGCCCGCCGGGCAGCAGCACTGCACCCGCTGCGCCGCCTCCGCTTCGATCTGCTCCTTCGTCTTGGGCACGGTGTGGTGGTGGATGTAGTGGTGGTGGACGTGCTTGGTGGTCTGCTTGGCGACGAAGCCCTTGGCCACCAAGGCGCACGTCGCCGGCGAGGCCGCGCCGGGCTGCAGCTTGCCCGCGGGCAAGCGGTCAGGGGAGCGGGCGCGGGGGCTGTGCCGGCCCATGCCGGGTGACTGGCAGCCGGGGGTCTTCAGCACACGGGAGAGGTGCTCATCCAGGATGGCCTGGGGGTCCTCGTCATAGCTGCCAGAGGGCAGGAGAGAGAGCGGGTGCTGGGGGTTCACCATCTCCCGACTGCTCTGCAGGCTGGTGAGGAGCTCCGAGCCCTCCTTCTCTTCATCCTGCCAGCCAAGCCATGGTGAGGAATCAATGCGAGAGGACAGGGAGCCAGCAAAGCCCACCCTGGATGTCCCCCCCTGCAGGCTGAGGAACCCCAGCACCATCGAAACACCTTTTTCCCTCCACGGGAAGGACGCAGCCCCTTGCCCTGTGGGCGAGCGGCGATCGCCCTGCCCGTCCCCACCAGGGTTAATCCTTCTCTTACCTCCTTGATTTGCTGCAGCCTCTCCTCCAGACTGTCCATGGTTTCCTGCTCCTGCTTCAGCTTCTCCAGCCGGGAAATGAGCTCCGCGGCGAAGGCAGCCGGCTCCACCGGGGTCATCTCCTTGGGAAGACGATGGGTCCTCTACAAGGAGCGGGGACAGAAGGCACAAGGCATGTTTAGCGGCGGCGCGGGGCGCGGGGGCTTAGCTGGAGCGGCATCGCCGGCCCCGCTACGCTTGTTGTGTCTCCATGTTTGGATGAAAAGACGACCGCAACAAGGCATGGTCTGCTCTGGATTTTTATGAGCTAGTGCTGTGGCCTCATGGAGTGACATCCTCCCCACCAGCGTTTGCCTTCGGCAGGAGCAGTTGGTCGCACTCTGAGGAACCCCGCTTGTTCTCTCTGTAGTACAACCAGCCCATCAGTAGCTACTCTGAAGTAGAAAATCTTCAAAGACTGTTGTCAAACATCAAAAAAAAAAAAAAAAAAAAAAAAAAAAACCTCTGAGGTGGGAGGGAGAGACTTTAACTCGAGGAATAAAGTGAGTATAAACAGAAAGGAGTTGGAAATTAAAAAAAATAAGATGGAGGAGAAAAAGGGAAAGGAGGGGAAACAAAAAAAAAGGAAAAGAAAAAAAAAAAGAAGTCAAACGGTTGCAGATCAGAGAAGTGCTGGTAATTTATTTCCTGGCTACACACTGGGCACCTTTGAGGTAGTGTTGTCTCAACAGTGTCCTAGATCTCTTCGCCCCCCCCCCCCCTCTATCTCTTTGTACAGAAAATGAAGAAAGCTGCTGCAGGCTAGCGGTGCTACACTGCTGAGCTTGGCTGCCTCAAGCAGATCTATCAAGGGAAAAAGGGAACATCTCCAAATCAAGTGCAGAATATAAAAAGGCAAAACGCGAATTTCTGCCAAAAGCAGCAAACATGGCAGGAAAAGGAGGGGGGGAGGAAAAAAAAAAAAAAAAAAAAAAGAGGAAAAAGAAACCACCCACCCGACTCTGCCCTCCCTCCTGCTACCCCCACACACCCCACTCCTCACCCCCACTCTCTTTCTCTCTGTGTTTTTTATTTCCACCCCCCCTCCAAAAAAGCAGAACTGCCAACTCTTTCACATACTACCCACCAGATGAGGTGGGGCCTCTCTCCGGCAACCACTTAGCTCCAGAAATGATGTGAGGGTAGAAAAAGGCCACTCTGCTGGAAATTGTCACTCTTACACAAGCTGGCTCTATTCAGTCCCTGATCAAAGCACTGCCTTACAGAGAAAGTCGATTTGCACGCCCTGGGACAAAATAATCTAATTTACAAGCTCAGGCTATAGAACTTTCTTTATGGAGGAAGGGGAAAAAAAACCCAGAAAAACAAAAAAGAAAAAGCACATAAACCAACCCCCTCCTCCACCAGAAATATCATCTATGATTTCTTGCTGCTTAAGACAGCAAAAAAAGGAATTTTAGCATATTAATCTCAACACAAGATAAGTTTATACTTGTCTGTGTAAACAGTTTATTCACTGCAGGAATCGGGAGTCTCCAAGTCAACTGAATTAGCAAGTCAGAGAGTTAATTTTCGAGAGCGTGGCAACACTGCAGATGGGACTGTCCTCAAAGCAAGGCACGGATCTGCTGCAAATGTCTCTCTTTTGGGAGACCCTGCTTCCCACCAGCTCACAGACACAGAGCTTTCCAAGGCCGCTGGCAACACGCACGAGGCCAAGCCCCGGTCTGCTCGGCACCGGTGGAGGTGTCAGGGTGGTGGATGGAGCCAAGGTTCTCACTAAATCCAACCCGGGCGTCTTTGCTTGGATTTGGACCAGGAGGACAAACCCAGTGGTATGGAAAAGCCCTCATTAGCACCTGTTTTGCAGGGATGGACCAAACATCGCTGCATGTAAGTAGTTTTTTTGCAAGGATGCCGAGACCACACGGTTCCTGCCCAACACCAAGCAGCTTCTCCATCATCCATCATCTCCATCACCTCCACCAAGCAGCTTCTGCCCAACACCAAGCAGCTTCCATCACGTAGGGATGGAAACGTCCTCCTTCTTTGCTCCCTTCCCAGTCCCCGAATTTCCCATGGCCAACCCAGACCCTTGCAGCTCCCACCTCAACTTACCGGAAAATGAGGTAGAGAAACTTGACCATTGGCCTTGACGCTCCGATGCATCTCCCGCTGGAGCTGCTTCTTGCTCCCAATCCTGTACGGGGGGATCCCATCTCTGCACATGGAAGAGAGGTCACCATCAGCCAGGGCTCTCCCAGTGCTCTAACTTAACAAATTTCTCAGATTTGATGATCTCAGAGGTCCCTTCCAACCCAGCCGATTCTATGATTCTCCAGCACCTCTAAAAGCACCCAGGCATGACACAAGCCAACCTTCCCAAAGGGTGCTGAGCCCTCTGGATGTCACCCGAAGCCAGGAAAAGCCTCAAACATCTGGCAGCTTGGGAAGGACCTGTGTCACCATCTATGTGGATGTGCAGTCATTAAGCAGAAGCTGAAATGGAAGCTGAAGCTACCTCTGGATGGGAAAACACCCAAAGATCCCATCAGCTTCACTTTTGAGAATTCTTAAGAGAAGGGCCCTTCCAGAGGTTAGGTTTCTGCTTCTGCCCTTCATTTTTGTTGCCTTTTCAGCACTGAATTACACTCCCTGGGACCACAACTTTCCTCAAGCTGTGAAACACCCCATGGGATGTTGGCACTGTGGAAAGAAGAAGGAAAAGGCTGAAGATGGATGGCTACCAAAAGGCTGCTTGTCATCTCCAGTCTTATTTAAGATCCAAGATGTTTCTCCTTCCCTGAGGCTGGCCAAGTAGAGTCAAGCTGCCATGAGGCATGAGCAAAGCTGAGCCATGGCCTCCAGGAATGACACTGGTCCCCTCAGCAATGTTGGCTCATGGTCGTGAAGCCATCAGAAGAGACCAAGCAAGGTGCACCGGTGCAAAAAGCCCCTGAACAGCCCCCTCGAGGCAATACAGGATGTTTTCATCTGGCCAGGCAAAAAAAAAAAAAAAAATTACCTCAGTTAGGATTAAAGGGCCTTCTATAGACAGTGGGGACAGCCGGAAGAACATGCCTGGAGATCCTGAATGTCTAATTCCACCCCTTCCCTCAGACTGGTTGAATAACCTTGATCTCTGGTCCCGTCCCTTTCATCCACCTGCCCCCACACCTGACTCATCTCCTCGGTGGAAAAAATAAAATAGCTCCTGCCCAAGGAGCAGCCACGGCAGCCAAGCAGACAGAGGTGGCCCCCATGGTGCTGCCAGAGGAGCCAACATGGCACAGCACCCCTGCATGCCACCTCCCGTGGCCATGGAGGTGGTTGGTGGGCAGACACTGACATGTTTTGGACAGGCAGCCAGAGAAAAGGCAGAGGGGAATGCTCCCCCAGAGACACCAGGACCCTTCTCTTGAGGAGGATGGTCAAACACCATCACTCCATGCTCAAGGTTTGAAGCAGGCCTTGGTGAAGACCTTGGCCAAAGTGTTGGGTTGCCATTACATTGTTTTCATGAGCAAGAGTAAACTGCAAAGCCCGAGTGAAAGACCAGAACAACTTCACCTGGAAAAACTTGGAAAAATCTTTATAATAAAAAAGAGCATTCCAGGACCACAGAGAAAGTCCTTGATGCCACGAGATGAACATCACCTTGTCTAGACACCACCTCTGAAGTGTCCTAATGTCCCCATTGCACAACATGGGACTTCAGAGAGCTTTCTGGGGAAGGAGCCTGGCACACACTGGCCATGGCCACCAATAGCAATGGCTGGTGGCCACCAAGCATTTCTGTTTCACAAGCTCATGACATGCCTTGGCTTTGGGAGAGAGATGGGGGTTAAAAGCAAATCTAAGGTGAAAAATAAATTGTCTGTACCTTCAGAGAAGCATTTGTTCACTGAGGGTCTCTTGGGGAAGACTTCCAATATAGGTAATAATGAGTAAAATTTTAAAGGTAAGTAAAAATGCCACCATGAGCACATCACATGCATACATACATACCAGACTAACCCCATTTACATATTCAATGAAAAAAGAGGTGTCCTCTAGAGTTGGCAGTCCAAGAGCCCAGATGGGGAAGAGCATGGAAGCAGCTGATGGTTTTTGTGTTCAACACGAGGCACCCAAGGACACGACCAAGGGACAACAGGGAGTCCCACAGCCCTCCCGTGCTCCCCACCTCTCTCCAGGTCTGCAAACACCAGATACTATCCCACAGCCCCTCTGCTGTGGCCACCAAGCTAGAAGCAGCTCTCTTTGCAGGGTATCCCCAAGGTCCCAGGTCCAAGGGGCCACCTCTGCCCAAAGGGACAGTCCTGGAGAAGGCTATGGGGCAGGAGTGGGGACTCACACTGTTCCCAGGCAGAATGGCATGAAAATAAAGAGGAAAAGGAACACTGGCCCAACAGCACAGCTTCTCACTTCATTTAGATTTGTCCTTGCTCATGTCAGTCAGTACAGAAGCTGCTCCTTCCTCCTAAAATTGGCGAACTTCAAAACAAACCTCCTGTTCCCTGGTTCTACTGCCCTGCCTCCTCAGAAGAGTTTTACAGCTTATAACTATGTGAAGAATTAAAGCAAACAAAAAAGATATAGATTAAAAAAACCAAAACAGAGTGAGGTATTTCACTGGGATGGGAAAGCTATGGAGCAGCTCAGGAAAGTCAGCCTGGGGAATGGGGAGGATCTTCTACAGCCACTTTGATGAGTGCTCTTTAATCCTAGGCCTTCCACAGAAAACAAGGGAAAAGAGTGGAAGGGATGACCCCTGCATGGAAAAGGGAGAGGACCAGGGTGGAAGGGTGACCCCCAACTGCAGGAAGGTCAGAGGAATGGAGCTGGAGCCAGGCTCTGTGCAGCACGAGATATGGAGCTGGGGGGAACCCTGAAGCTGAAAGACACCACGATGCCTTTGAAACAAAAAGGCTGAGGTTGGCCAGAGGTTCCAGAGCAGGACAAGGTTAACCCCAGCTCTCCAGGTGCCACCTCTCCCCTTGCCCCAGCAGCAAACACTTGCACTCAACTTTCTTGGCTACTAAAAGCTGCAGGCTGAAGAGCTGTAGAGTTTAGGCACTAAATAGTAGAGTTTAATTATAAACATTTCAGCTAACCAGGCTGGGGCTAAGCCAGTCTCTTTCTGGGGGAAACACTAGTTTGAAGTCTTCTACCCAGTCAGCTGCCATTTAAGCTGAGCCAATTATCTTAGCCTTTTGACTCAGATGTGCCTGACCTAACCTGAATGTAGTTTTACTGCTGCTTTGAAATATCAGACTCATGCGCATATGCATTCACTCCCATCTTCATTTGGCAACGGCTCTGAAACAAGCCTCTGATCTTGCCAACATCAAAAGCCTGGTTTGTAAGATAAGGTAATATTTGAAGTTTGCTCAGCAGCATTCCCCTGTGTCCAAAGTAAATCCATAAATAAGATATAAGCAAATAAAAAAAAAATAAAAAAAAAAAAATCCCCTTTCCTCTGCACCACCACCACCCCCCCTCCCTCAATCAAGAAATGGAAATATAAATTTGCATGCTGCTTTGTGGCTGTTACAAAATATATACACACAGACTCAGCCCTGCCATCTATAACTTAAAAAGGAAAAGCAGATCAGGCATTATTTGGAGACCTCTCCAAATCCCAGCACAGTTAAGATTTAGATTTATTTAAAAAAAACAAATGAACAAACAAAACCAAAACAAACAAACAAAAAAAAACCCACCAACCAAAAACACAATCCTTATTTTACTGCTACATCTGACAGACTTCTCCAGAACTAGTTTTTCCTCTTCAGTTGGTACCAATATAAGCCAAAAGAACTAATCTGCATTCACTGATGAAACAGAATAAACCCGGGTCCTCTGTTTGTGAAAGGGGTAAAACCTCGCAGGCAGAAGAGCAGCCAGGAGAGGCTGTGAATCCCACACGTTCCCCTGCAAGCCTGGCAGCAGGAAGTTTTACATCAGCCTTAACTTTAAGCCCAGCCTTCCAACCTGCCAATTTCCTTCTCCCACTTCCCAAACAACAACAACAACAACAAAAAAACACCCCACCAAAACCAACCACCCAACACATCACAACCCGACGGACAGAGCGCGACTCCCGGGATGCAGCAGGAAATATTCCCTCCAAGGCTCCATCACCCCATTCCCCACCACCCCCCAACCTGGATCTGGGGGCAGTTTAATCAGCCAAGCTTCCCCAAACTCTCACAGCCTGCATGGGCCATTGTTACAGCAGGAAAAAACAGGCAGGCTCCTTTCAGGGGCTGCTTTATGGGGAGCTCCTATTCACTTGTTCAAGCAAATTTCAAAGCGGGCTGCTGCCCTCTCATCCCTGCTAAGCTCCCCTGGACTAACAATGGGCTGAAAGCGATTCAGTTAAGCCTTTCATCCACCATGCACTTTATTTCTCACTCAGTGCTCTCATCTGTATAAGGCCTACAATTGGCATTGCTGTGAAGAGAGGGTATAATCCTAGCCCTGTGAATCCCAAGTGACCCTACACTGGTCCAGAAATGACTAACCCAATGAATGCTCTGTTGACACATGATCACATACAACCAGAGCCAGTAAGAAGAAATAAAGAAGTCACCCTATGATTCAGCTGTTTTATTTAATGCCAATATTGTTCAATAAGGGAATCTGGTGGGACAACAAACTATTTTTTTTTTCCGTAATATCAGTTCAAAACACACATGTGAATTTTAAAAAAAAAAAAAAAAGCTTTTGTTTACGCATCAAGGATTTTTGGTAAATCCTGTTTTCCATTGTGCATCATCACACGCATTGACTAAAAACCCAGCATGCAAACCTCTCCAAGGAGCACACAGTAATCACTGGACACGTCTGACAGACAAACTGGAGAAGTTGCACCTATGAGATGAAGCCCAGGAATGCAGCATCCTGCTTTACAGGTGGGCTTTTCTATGGCACTTGCACTTAAGTGAAGCTCATGAAATGCAAAGGGGACTGTCTGCCTTCTGCCCAGATGAAGAGAATCCTCTGTAAGAGCACTAAGTGAGTCTTACCACCTCCCTTACTGACACAAAAGCACCATTCCTCTCCTGCTGGGGAAAGCAAACCAAGGAAGAAGGGTCAAACAACTTGCTCCCAGTTGCACCCTCCTCAGCAGAGTCAGGAGGAAAAGACAGATCCTGCAATTCCTGGGCTCAGCCCCAGCATCATCTCTCATCCCTATGCTCCTCCAACACCCAGACCTGATCCATGCAGCTCCCTTCAAATGGCTCTTTGAAGGCTGCCCCAGCCACACTAGCCAAGCAGCTATGTGCCCCTTCAGGTCACTGGCCCTATGAATGTACATTCTGACATTAATGACAAACCTTAATTACAGAAAGTACTTCCTACAGGAAGTAATCTCCCCCTCTTTGATGACTGATAACTAGTTAAGGAAACCTGGCCTCAAGACAAAAGGCTCAAGGAGATATGCTCCTCGGGTTAGTTAGTCAGGCAGCACCATTAGCATAGGGGAAAACATGTTTGCTCAGCTGCAGTTGCAAGATGGCAATCGAGGGATTCATTTTACTCCATCTGATACCTGCAGCCACTGCAGAGGCTCCCATAAGCCCTGCTACACCTCCAGGTTTGGGTGCACACCTCCCTTTTGGCAGCCCCATCTCAATGGCCAGCAGAAACAAGCCCCTGACCCTGGAGCCATCACTCCCCTAAACCCTTCTGGTGGCAAATCCCAAAAGGACTCAGCCCACCCGGGGTACTCACACGCTGCTGTCTGTCATTGACATGGAGTCATCTGTCAGAGCATCACTGGAGATCTCACTGTCGTTGGCACTGGTTGCTGGGGCAAAAACATAGCCAGAATTCACATGGTATGGGTTAACGGGGTCATTCCTCTTGAAGGACCTAGGGACAAGCAAAACAGGAGTCTAGTTACCAGCCAGGCTTGAGAGAAAGGGAGACAGTTTCATGGTAGCACTCTCCTTATGGGAAAAACACAGCACTGGCTGCTCAGCCTCTTCAGAAGCTGCCACCCATCAGCTCAGGTCAGCTACAACCAGGACACACTCTGTAAGAATCCACCCAAAGTCCAGTTTTAAAGATGTTGCTTTCAGCACTTGAAGCCCACTTCAGAAAATCCTTCCACAGACTTTGTTACCTTCAAAACTTGGTCCCTAGAGCTCAATGTGGCACTGCTGAGGCCAGTGGGAGCTTTGCTGTTGGCATCAGCAGGCGAATGATGAAGTTCACAGCCCAAGTCCCACCAAACACCAAAAATGCTAAAAAATGCTTAATTCTACTCTGAAGAGAGAAGTTAGGGCCCTTTGGGGAGTACAAGTTACAGTACCTGTGTTGCCTGAAACAAGACACCTGCCTGTAGCTGTTGGAGCAGGACCATGCATCAGAGGAGGCATGGACAGGGCTGAAATCTGTTGCCTCAGTCTTGGTCTCCTGAAGACCAGGATGCCATCTTCCTGGCATTACAAACCCCCACAATAAAGCAGCCCAGTTTTTAGGAGAATATACTATCTCTTGAACTTGTGGTTTTGTACAGAGTTGGGTGGGGAGGAGGAGGATGGAGGATGGTGGGAGCAGTGGGATGTATCAGTGGGTTGCAGATCCCAACACCCCTGGGCTTCACCTGGAGAAGAAAAACCAGAGCCCAGCCTGACGTTTGAGTCGAGTACGTGAGAGCAGCAGCATGAAAACTTTCATGGCAGTGTCAGGAGCTGTGAGGGAACGTGGCAGGGTCACCATGGCAGGGTCACCATAAGGGAGGACCCAGGCTTCCCCCTGCCCAACACCTCCCATTACTCCAACTTCCCAGCCAGGATCAATACACATATCTTCAGTGGGTGATAAGGGGATTATGCAGGGAGGTTTGAAGGTGCACATTTTGTCCCTCTTCCAGGGAAAGATGGGGTTGTTAAGCTTCTGCCTTTGTATATCAAAGCAAAGGGCCTTGTCATCTGATAAGGACTGCTGATTTCAATAATTAGGGCCACTTACCCAGGACTTGGGGGCCTAAGGAATGTGCCAGCAGGCTCAGCAGGTTTTTTTTAAAGGGCTTTCCACCTCCCTGCCCCCACGAGGGTCCCAGAAGATGAACTGGGTATAAGTGAGCAGCAACCTCCTCCCATCCTGCTCTCCATCCCTCCCAACCCACCGGGCACCCCACAACCCCACTGCCACGCATTCCTACCCCACCAGCACTGCCAACAGGAGTCTCCATAAAGGCTTCAGTTTGGGTTTTTTTTTTTTTTAAAAAAAAAAAAAAAAAAAAAAAAAAAAAGAAAAAAAAAAGAAAAAAACGGGTGAAAAAAAGGGAAAAAAAAAAAAAGAGTGGGAAGCATGGTGGGGAAGATGGGCCCCTCTGGTATGAGAGGCGCGGGGCTGGCTGCAGGCAGGTATTCAGCACAGCCAGGGCTGCATTCCTTTGCAAAGGAGGCCAAGGCACTTCTGATGGGGAGATCAAGATGTTAAAAAATATGTAACTGGGAAGAAGAAAAGAAAAAGGAAAGAAAAAAAAAAAAAAAAAAAGAAAAAAAGAGATAGTAAGGAATGCCACAGGAAAGAAGTTAAATCTTCAAAGATAAATTAATTCCACATGTGGCTGAAAGCTAAGTTATCCTACTACTACTACTACAAAGTTCCTCTAAAAACCATGTAGTCTTCTACTCTGATTCAGGATGTGCAGTCCTAGAGACCCTTCCTAGATCCTTGGAAGGCTTCTGGGAAGCTGTAAGGGATACAGTTCTTAACGTTATGTCATTTGAGAGCACAACCAAGGACCATGAGGCTCAGAGGTGCAGGATGCTCCCCCCAGGACCCCACCTTGCCAGGAGGTGTCTGTGCCCCCCCTAGGACCCCCACCTTGCCAGGAGGTGTCTGTGCCCCCCCTAGTTTCACCCAGGAGGTCTGTTTTTCCATGTTCTTCCAGCAGACGTGACTGCTGAAGGGGCTGGGGGTGGAGACAGCAAGTCAGTAGGAACTTGACAGAGGGAGAAGAGGTGTATCCAAACACAGTGTTTGGAAAGATATAATTAGAGAAAGTGGCCAGAACTAACTCATCATCCCACCAGGACTGGACCGCAGCACCAATTCACAGACAAAAAAAAAAAAAAAATAAAAAAATTCTCCAAAATTTACATACTTTTAAAGCCAGCCCCCACACTCCATCTCCAACACACTGCCCCACAGAAATCCCCACACCCTCTAAGAAAACCAAGAGGGGGGGGGCTGTTTGGCTACATTTAATTTTTTTTATTATTACTTTTTTTTCTTTCTTTCTTTCTTCCCCCCCCCCCCCCCTATTTCATTTGACCACCTTACTACAGTAATTGCACCCAGCTGCACCAAGTTGCCTGCAAGGGTTTTAAATTCCAGCAGAAAGTGGTGGTCTCCTGGCACAGATGCTGTGCACACAAACACACAGCCCAGCTCCAAACTCACTATGCAAAGTGTTTTCAGCTGTCAGGTAGCAGTTGCTCTGGAGCTTCAAGGAGAATGTCTGATGTTTCTCAGCCTATTCTTATCTTGATGCAATGACACACAGCATGTAACTCACTATCTGCTATGTTAGGCAACGGGCAGATCAGAGGCATTATAGTGCCATGAGAATTTCAGGGGCTCTTGGTTGTATCCCCTCTTATGAGGATGCAGCTTCAAGAGTGTGGGGTTTGGTTTTGTTTCTTTTGTGGTCTGCTTTTTTTTTTTTTTTTTTCTAGGTCAAACTCCATTTCTTAGAAATAAAGCACCCTGGCAGTTGATACCCCACATTTATACAGAGAGAGACAGAAGAAAATCTACATGGAGCATTTTGAGGCAAACCTGAATCTCATTAAGTGTTTTCTTGGGACAAACATCACTGGGCAATCACGGGTTCAAAACCCAAAAATAAAAAAAAAAAAGAATCATGCACAAACCTGAAAAAAAATTACGTATATTTCAACAAAACTATGTTAATCACAGCTTGCATGCTCTAATTGCAGAACACTGCTTGGAGCATAGCTTTACAATGGCATCATTTACTTTGATAATTGAAGCCAAACTTGGTTCCAATAAGTTGACACACAAGGAGCTCCACCAGCAGGTCCCTTCAAAGGCCAGGAAGCACTGGGAGCTGGCAGAAGGCATCTGCAAGCCCCAAACTTCCCAAAGCAAGGCCAGTCCCACTGATGTTAGAGCTTAATGGGAGGCAGATGAGTCCACCTTGGAATAAACACCACCACTGCGAGGGAAGCAGCACTCTCTGTGTACACAAACTCGTGCCTGATAAATTTAGAAGCGCTTATAAATAATAGCTGGAATTCCTGGAGCATGGGGCCAGGTCCAGAGCAGCGTGGGGAGGCCAGTTTTAACCACACCACAACCTACAGAGGGGAGGGGAGTTGCTTTGAAGGATGAGAGGGAGGTTCTACATTTTAAATATTCCCTGCATTAGGGCTCCAAATATACAGCCAGCAGAGTTTGCAAGCACGTGCCCCGTTTTGCAGCCAGGCAGCACAACCACTGTGTTTTCAACTCGACTTCTCCTGTTCCTGTCCATCACCCATGGTGGGGCCAAAGTCTTTCAACTTGCACTCTTCCTGGGGTCCCCCGTTGGCCGTGGGTTTGCCAATGACTCCGTGCCCTGGGATTTCCAGCTGGTCTCCCATCCAACTCCTGGGCTGGCTCTGCTCCTGCCATCAGGTGTGCTCAGCCCAATGCTCCTGGGCTTTTGCTGCTAGGATCACACTGCCACCCACCAAAGGGAATGGCAAGAGCCCGCACAGAGCTCCAAAACCGTAACACGCCGAGCAGAAATTCTTTAATTCCACTGCACACCCGAGGAGGGAGGTGTGGTTTGGCCACTCACCAGGAGAGACTTTGTGCATGCTTCAGCTCCAATCCTAAATGCAATCCTAAATGCTGAGCGATGAGTGATAACCCATCCGTATGCTTATCAGCTTCCAGCCTGTGCACGCACAAGTGGCTTCAGAAATGGGGAGCTCAGGGAGGAACTGAGAAGCATCTCAGCTTGACCTCCCTCTCTTTGCATTGAGATCTCTTGGCCCCATGGAGAGCAAAAGCTCCTGGAAATTCAACGGAAGGTGATCAAAGCAAAATGCACCACCTAATGTCCTAAGAGGGTAGATCTGACATGTGAGGAGCAAGCTGCATTAATCCTGGGACAAAAAAGGAAAAGAAAAGAAAAAAAAAAGGGAAAAAAAAAAAAAACAAAAAAACCCAGCACTAATCAGGCAAGCAGCCACCAGCCTGCAAGAGCTCTCCTGGACTAGGCACATGTGGGTTTTTAGAAGGGCCTGGAGCTCTGGTAGAACATTACAGCCAAGTCCTTCCAGCACTGAAAAACCAACAAAGGCTCAGAGATAAAAGCATCAAACATCCCCCTCCTGGAAAGCAAGCGAAGGGCAGCAGTTCAAACCAGATTCTGGAGAACAGCAGATGCTCAGCCAGTAACATTCAGGCACGAGATGAGGATCCCAAAACCCAAAGACCTCCACAGCCCAGCTGCCAGCCAGTGTGTCCCCTTCCACCGTGCAGCCCCCCAGCAGAAAAGGTCCAGATAGAGGCCAGGATGAAGCACATCCCTCCTGGCTGTACCCACACCCATCAGCCCTCCACTGGTGGGTGTGGGTGAGAGGGAGAGGACCAAATTGGCCTCTGGCTCCCCAGCACCCTCCCAGCTCCTGTGGGCTGGGCACCAGGAAGCCCAGCACAGCTGGAAGCTCTCTGCAGGGCAGGAGTGGAGAACTTGCTCCAGCAAAGCCTCCCCAGGAGAAGCCCGATGCCTTTTGATGTCCATGAATCAGACACACTCTCAAAATTCCTGTAAACGAGATGTCAAACACTCACCATCCCAAACCCCAACCTCCTGGGCCAGCAGAGGAGAGCACACATCTGCAGCAGAGCCCTCTCCTCAGCCCTGATTCAACAATCCACATTTATGGCAAGGGTGGGGAAGAGGAAAGAATACATTTTCAGAGGATTATACAACTCATCATTTGCTCATCGGTCTCTCTTTCCCATCCCCCTCCTCCACTTTGAGATGGTTCTTACTTCCCTCATCCTCACACAGCTGTGCCACCAATACTTCCAACAAAGGAGAAGGGTTCCACAACCCTGATGCACCCCAAGCCAAGGGCACGAGAAGTCCCTGACACCACACAGCACCCACCACATCCAAACAAGACACAACCACATCTTAAGGAGTGTAACTCTGAGCAGGCAGCCAACAGGAGAGCACCCAAGATCAGACTACAACCAGACATTCTACCTGGAATGCTGCTGATGCCTTTAAGTACTCAATTTTTTAAGTATCCTCCTGTGTGCCTTGGCTCCACGCCAACCTACATGGCTTTGACACCATACCAACGCCCAACACGATGGGAGAGGCTGCAGATCACACACACACGGTCAAAATAACAGCAGATTTTGTGCAAGTTGCAGAGTTTGATGTAATAACTGCATACATTTCCTCCTCCATGACCACACAATTGCTTCCCACATAACCAACATAGTTAAAGACTGGTTGATGGTGGAGCTGGGGAACTAGTAGGTTACATTATTCATGTGTCTATATGATCCACTCTACTACTGCTCTTAATAGGTTTGAAAGTTGAACCAATAATTAACTTATGTCCGGAGGACATAGTTGCTATGAAGTTTTTGATCTTAGGAGAACTGAAAGAGCCAATAGGGCTTAAGATCACAGGATCTTGTTTTCCCCCATACAGAGGGGAAAAAAACCCAACAAACCCAGCTGACACCCCCCCAAATTCCAGTGTTTTGAGGTGTGGGGAAGCACCCGTGCTCCCAGCCCCACATCCTGCCCTCAGCCCCTGCTGGCTCCCCAGCACACCACCCCGAGAAGCACTCTCAAAGTCCTTGAAGTCAGAACAAAACCCAATTTCCAGGGGTTCCCTTACCTGTATCCGTTCTCGATCGCTTCCGTAGCTCTGACATTCGCTGTAACCCTCAACGTCTTGCTGGATAGTCCAACTACTGAAGGCAAGATTTTGTTTTTAAAGTCAGCACAGCTCCATTCCTCTTCTTCATTCAAGGTTGGGAGATAGCCACAGACAACTTTTAAGCTCCCCAGCCCGTTGCTGTTGATGTAAGCAGGATTCTCTCCTCCACTCCTTACGTATTCGAGGTATATATCAGAAGTTAAAAACATCTGGTAAGCATTTTCCTCCATCACAGTCTGAATCTCAGTCTGTGCCTGATCAAACATGATAGAATCTATCTGCTGCTTCTTGATGCTATCCCTTATGTAGGTCTTGGTAGCAGGTTTGAGCTGCTTGGAGACGATGCTGTTGTTCTCAATGTACCTTTTGTATATAGCTTTGGCTACTCTTAAAGTTTTGGTATCCTTAAGGTCCATCTGCCTGAAGCCATTGCAGGCAAACCAGAAGTCTAAAGTATCCACACATTTTTCCCTTTCCAGAAAGGTCCGAAAAAGATAGGCACCATCTTGATCTCCCAACAAGGAATGCAAAGATTTGGTCCATCTGGCCAGAGGGGAGTCTGGGGATGCGCTGCCTTCCGGCTCCCCGAGTCCGTTCTCATTCCTCCGCGGGGCAGGAGGCACTGGCATGGCCTTGAAGCTTTGGCTTTTGGGGAGAAACGAGCTGGCAAGTTGAGGGCATGGTGTTTCTCCTTCCTCCCCCGGGACAGGGGGTCGGGGGGCGTCTTCCCTGAAGCTGCTGCTGGGGTCTGGGAGGTGGGCGAGGATCACAGCGCTGCTCATGGTGATGGGGAGAGGGGCTTCCCAGTTCCTCCAGGAGCTGCTTGTGCCTCTGTCTGCCTCTGCCTGGAGTCAGCAGGGGATCCTCTGAGCCTCCTCTCTGCGAGAGGGAAAAGGAGAAGAAGAAAAAAAAAAAAAAAAAAAAAAAAAAAAATTCAAAAAATTACAAAAAAAAAAAAAAGGAAAAAAAAGAAAAAAAAGGAAAAAAGAAAAAAAAAGGAAAAAAAAGGAAAAAAAAGGAAAAAAAAGGAAAAAAAAGAAAAAAAAAGAAAAAAAAAGGAAAAAAAAGGAAAAAAAAGGAAAAAAAAGAAAAAAAAAGGAAAAAAAAGAAAAAAAAAGGAAAAAAAAGGAAAAAAAAGGAAAAAAAAGGAAAAAAAAGGAAAAAAAAAGGAAAAAAAAAGGAAAAAAAAGAAAAAAAAAAGGAAAAAAAAGAAAAAAAAAAAAAGGGGGGGGGGAAGGAGAAAAAAGGAGTATTGATCTAATCAAAACCAGATCCTCCCAACATCAAAGACAAAAAGTAAACAGGCTTTTCAACTCTTCACATTAAAAAAAAAAAAAAAAAAAAAAAAAAAAGAAGAGAGAGAGAGAGAAAGGCAGGGCAGAGGGAGCGCGGCTCTATCGCCAGCCCGATCGCGATTATCAGATCCGCTCCGCTCCGCTCAACTCCCGCACCACTTTTAGCGGGGCTTGAGGGGGGGGGGGGAGGGAGAAAGAAGAAGCAAAACCCCCCCCTTTTCCCTTCTCCTTTCCTCCCCCCTCCGACGGCTCAGGCAGCACAGCGAGTCCCTACCCTGGCATCTGGTTTCCATTCCGCACCCCCCAGCCCCTCTCCCCGCGCAGCACTCCCCAGGCGCGCACGTTGCGCGCCCCAGCACCATCGGGGGCGGCCGGTACCCTGTGCCCCCCCCCCCCACCCCAAAAAAGCCCAAACGGGGCGCACCCTTTGGTGCTTTTTTGAGGCAGAAAACCAGATACTGGAGCAAAAGATTCCCTCCCCCCCCCCCCAAAAAAAAAAAATAAAATACGCGGACGGGGGGTGCTTAAGGCGCGGCCGTACCTGGGCATCCCGGACCAGGGACCCCCCCGCCACCCCCCTGGCTCTGGGAAGAGGAAAATAAATGGAAAGAAGGAGAGGAGGGGGCTGCAGGGGGGATACAGAGACAGAGAACCCCGGGAGGTACCGAGCCCAGCCCGGCCGGGCTTCCCCGAGCTTGGACCGGGGTGCTAAATAATAATGAAAAATAAAAATAATAATAATAATAATAATAAAAACCTGCTCCAGAAATGGCGACGGGCTGGGAGGAGAGAGGTCGGAGCCCGAGCTGGGGGGTGAGGAGGGGAAAGGGGGGAGGTGGAAGGGGGGGGTTGAGGGGGAAAGTCCGAACCGACTTGGATCCTCCGAGCCCAGTGTAACAATCCAGCCCAGCCCGGCCGCGCCCGCGCAAAGCTGGCACCGCAAGGCGCGCAACCCAGAAAAAAAAAAAAAAATTAAATTAAAAAAAAAAAAAAATCGGGAAAAAAAAATCCAATAAATCGGTATTTAGAAGCACCCGAACCGGCGGCAGCGCCGGGCCCATTGCCCCCGAAGTTGCCACTCACCGCGGAACCGGAGCTCCCTGCCTCTCCGCCGCTGCTGCTGCTGCTGGCCCCGCTCCCCCCAGGCCCCTCGCTGTCCTTCCTCCTCCTCCTCCTCCTCCTCCTCTCCTCCCCAGCGGTGCAACCGCATCGGAGAGCATCGGGAAGGGGGGGCGAGGGGTAGGGGGGGGAGGGTTGGGGGGGCTGCGAGGGAAGGAGCCCACTGCTGATCCGCGCCTCCCTCCTCTCCCTCCCCTGGTTATTTATTTTATTTATTTTAAATACAAAAGCGTTGGTCCCACCCCCGCCTCCTCCCCCTTCCTCCCCCCGCCCCTCCCCTCCCCCCCCCCCCCGGGCTCTCCCCGCCAGCGCTGCGCGCATCAAAGCGGAGGCCGGCGGAGCGGTCCTGCAAGGGCGGTAGCGCAAGTCCGCACCCCCCTACCCCTTCCACGCTTTCGCACAGTAAAAAGAGCCAAAAAACGGGGCCCCAGAATTTTGAAAAAAATGAAAATATAAAGAAGGAGAAACCGGGGGAACATCCCCCGCCCCGCCCGGTCCTTCCGGGGCATCCCCGGTGTGAGGCGTGAGGGGGGGGGGGGAAGCTTCTTCCCGGGGATGGAGGGCGGAGGGGTGCTCATCATTTGTAAAAAAAAAAAAAGCAAATTTTTATTTTTTATGAGAAGGGTTTCTTCTATTTTATTTTACCCCCACCGCCCCCTTTTTTTTTTTTTTTTTTTTTTTTTTTTTTTTTTGGCATCCCGGAGCGGTTACGGAGTTGCCAGGACCTTATCAAAGGGAAGCGATCGGCAGCCGCCGCCGCCGCCTTAAAGGGACCGCCGCGCCCTTCCGCGCCTCCCCGCGCACCCTTCCGCGGGCCGCGCTACTGCCTGCTTGCCCCTTTCGCCCTGCCAGCCACAGCACTACAGGGAGGGAGATAATTCCCAGGCATTAAAAAGTTGGCGAAAAGTTTGCATCTCGGAAAATGGGGCGGGTCCACATTTTTTTTTTTTTTTTTAAATAAATAATCTGAAGGCTTTCGCTCTGCATACTAATTAAACAATATCTAATTATTGCAATATAACTGGCACATCGGCAAAACTCCGTCTGCAGTTGCGTTCACATCTTTCCCCCCCCCCCCTTCCATCTGTTAAATATTAAACAGACACGGAATGGAGTTTTTTTTTTTTAACTTCATACAAAAGGTTTTAATTAGGGGTTGGCCCCCAAACCTGTCCTCCAGATCCAAGGCACCTCCCTCCCTCCTCCCGCCCTGCTCCGAGGCCGGACGCGGGGACTCCGGGGGTCCCCTCCGGGGGACCCCATCCCGGGCCGGGCCCTGGGTGCTGCCCCCCTCCCCGCACCCCCTTTTCCTTCTCCTGGAACGCAGCAAACACGCCCGAGCTTGGTGTGCAGGCACAGGGCTCAAGACTGCAGAGCAGGACGGGGAGGGGGAGCTTTTGAAGTCGAGCTCTGCTTTATTTTTGTAATTATTATCAATATTCATTTCTAGATTGCAAGTCCTCCTAAAGGCCCCCTATGGATTCTCTCTACCATATCCCAGAGCAAAGAGGAGGGGATCAAGCACATTCTTGCAGGAGCAAGACCCCATGTGCCAGTCACCCCACTCCTCAAGCCCCTGGGCAGGGAGATGTGGGCACCCCCCCCCCTAAGGAGACCCACACCTCCCTGCACCCCTGCTTGTGGCTGGGCTCAGCACTCCAGAATTCCCCATTTCCTAGGAAAAAGCTTTGGAAAACGAGCCAGCTTGCCTATGGGTCCAGGAAAGTGAGGGGGGACCCCCAAAGTGAAACTCCAAGGGAACAAGGAGGTGCATGGGAGACCCCAGCAGCCAGCACATGGAGGAAACCCCAAATTAGTTCCCAGGGCTGAACCTGATCCTAAATAGGAGGATAGAAACCAAGAGTTGTGGCTGTAAACTCATGTTTCTCCCTTCCCACCCAAGCCACCTCCTCTACACACATTATTGAAGCAGCAACTGGTTTGTAACATCACCAAACCCAGTGCTTGGCTTCACCTCATGCTACAGAGCTCCCCATTTCTTCATCTCCTCTAGGCCCTGCTCAAACCACTGTCTCCACCAAAATGACAAGCAAAAAACCAAAGTTGCCATGTGGCGAGGTGGCCCTGGGACTTGGGCATCCTTTGAAGTTGGAATTTCATCAGCTCTGGGGTGGCTGAACCCATCTGAGAGCCGTGCACAGCAACAAGGAGCTGAGCAGGCTTATAAGTAGCTGCCTGGACTGGACAACTTGAGCTAATAATATGCAATAACATGTTGGTGAATTTCTTGTTGCTACCCAATTACACATTTTCCAGGCCTGAGAATGGCTACCATTGAGCACCAAAAGCAAACTTTCTGCCAGACTCACCAGCCAAGCAGTAAAAGCCATTTCTAAGCAGTTAGACATTACTAGAGTTACTAATATTTTTGCTGCTGCTGATGCCAAGTATCAACGTGCCACAAAGTAATCCATGCCTGAGAGGATGAACAGCCTGTGTCCCCTTGTGATGGTGACAAGTAAAAACACCTCCAACCACCAGAAGTTGGTTGATCATCTCCTGGTACCTGTACCTTGAGCTTGTTTTGAAATGATGTTGGCATAAAAATCTCTCCGAATCCCATTTTCTGCTATAACACAGAAAATTAAGCCATTATAATGGAGGCTGAAAACCTTGGGCTTCTCCACTTTGGAAGAAAATCTCATTAAGCATCATTATAACTCATAAAAAACGTCATTCAGCCAACTAGTTTTCTCCATTGAGCACTCACACTGCCCTGCAGCCACGACCAAGCAGTCAAGGAGCCGGGTACTTAATTTCCTCCATCACCTGGAACAGACATCCACAAGAGCAACCCACCCAAAGACCCACCTACCTCACCCTCCTCTTTATGACAGCCACTAAAAAGAGATGATTTGGGAACAAAATTAGAGGAGGTCAAGCCCCTGGGGACACAGCTTTGGAGAGAAATGCCCATGGAGCAGTTTGTCCTCCCCAAAGCTGTGGTGGCCCCGTTCATTTTTGGCATGTCCAGTCAGGGAGTCTTATATTCTCCTCCTGCCAACAGGGAAGAGTCACGTAGTGCCTGGGATTTGAAAGGAATCCCATGAACTAGGCAGGCAGTGGCAGGTACAAGAAGGTCTTCCAGAGTTTTCTTCATCTTTATTAGCTTCTGGAAGTCCTTGTTCGTAGATCTACAGGGAATCTCTGTGTTCAGGTAGCAGCTGCAGTCATCAAGAAAGCAGAGTATCTTTGAATTTCCTTCTGATTTTTCCAGTCCAAACTTGAATCTGAATTCCCAGGCTGAGCAGAAAGGAAATTAACTATTTATATTTTGTTAGCCAGTCTGCATTTTAGATAAAAATTCAGTAAATGTGTGAGAAAAGGACTGCAAAAAGCTGTGTCAAGCAGTGTCACCCAGCTGTGCTGATGCCCTCGTGGTGCTGCTGCAAAGCCTGGATGTGTCCTCTCCTCACTGGCAGCTGCTATAGGTTGCATTCACAGGCAGTGCAAAGAAGCTTGAAGTGAGATTGTGGCACCAGAAAGGAATAATTTTAGATTAAAAGAGTCGGTTCACAGTGAAGCCACAGAATAAAGAGAAACGCTTTGTGTGGGGGAGCTTTTTTAGAGCAGGTAGTAAAAAAAAAAAAAAAAAAAAAAAAAAGTAAAGAAAGAAAAAAGCAGTGGGAGCCAGTAAAGATTGAAGTGCTGGTCTAAGAGCATCACTCTCTGTTGGAGAGCTGGTTCACACTCACAAGGCTCCTAACACAACACTCCTGTCTTGTCCTAACTGTACTCAGTGGATTTGGCTCCATCACTGCCTCCTCTGCGCACAAGGCAGGTATTTTGCTGGTGTCTTCCTCCAAAAGAGAGGTCTCCAGGTTATTGGTCTTCCTGCAGGAAACCAGGGCAAACTCTAGGAATGTCAAGACTCTGAGGACACCACTAAGGCCACTCTGTCCCCATGTGCAGCCTTCCAGAGGTGCCCATGGTATGAGGAGCCCAGCAGCCTCAGCAAACAATGGTAATGCTTAAATTTCAGACTCTGCATTTCGTGACCTACAAGTCCTATACCAGAGGTCAAAATTATGTCCTTCACTGTGCCCAGAGAGACAAGCAGGGCCAGGGAAATGCCAAACTGCTGAAAAAGCCAAGAGATGCCACCCAAACCCTGGCCAGTCCCTGCCTCTCAGGTCAGTGGATGCTTGTTGTACTAATGCAACTCAAAACTGCTTCCTCTGCTAAAACTTCTGCAGGATCACAAAGGCATTGATGGAAAATATAGAGGAAGGATGTAAGAAGCATGCTGAGCTCCCTCCCCTCCATGCACACCTCTCCCCAGCCCCCACTTGGAGTCCTATTGCCCACCCAGACCCTTGGAACCTCTCCCTACCCTTTGCCTCCCCTTCTTTGACCAAGCCAGAGGAGGTTGAGCCACCCATTGAACCCTTCCCACCTTGGCAAGATGCATCAATCCAGCATTTCCCTGGCAGGAAAACTCCTCTGTGAAGCTCAGCCCGAGGAGGACCTATGTGACAGTGTGATCTTAACCCCAGAATGGTGTCACTCAGAGCTGGGGACTGACATCACCAGCTCAGTCATACACCCCACGAGGTGCTCATGTTGATAACAAGATCAAAGGCTTGCAAGTACTTCCACAGAGGTGCTGGGAACAGTCTTGATCAAAATAAG
Organism: Phaethornis superciliosus; assembly: GCA_023637945.1. Classification (NCBI taxonomy): domain Eukaryota; kingdom Metazoa; phylum Chordata; class Aves; order Apodiformes; family Trochilidae; genus Phaethornis; species Phaethornis superciliosus. Next base: position 9,140,871 of record JAJQWJ010000021.1, on the reverse strand, counting down.
AGGAAGGCCCTGTATACAGAAGACATGAGAGTTTCCAACCCACATGTGAACCTTTGAAGTTATTCTTCCTCCTATTTTTTTTTTCCTCTAAATTAGTTTAACATCGTTAGTTTAAGAGGTATAAAACCCATTGGCTGTGTAATCTCTGTATACTTCAAGCAAGGAGTATTATCCCCACACTCACATGCTTTGCCATTGGGAAGAAGGGGAAGCACTGCCAGAGATACTCAAAAATAAGACAAGAAAACACACAATTAGTTTTATGGGATTTGAAGTTCGTTTCATAAACCCACAGACTTTTGTTACCAAGTATTGCCAGATAAGTCCGACACATTCTCTGTTCCTCTAATCCTTTCAACATTTTCATTCCCCCCTACAGACTTTTTGCCTTGATGTTTTGTTCAGTGCACTCCCTGCTATCTGCACATGCATGGCCAGATTTTTTAGACTTAAAAGGGGCACCGTATCAGCAGTAACCATTCTAGGAGAGCTGATAAAACACACATAAGCACTTTGCTATCTATTAACATTTCTGAACTGCTTCCTTCACCTGCACAGACCAGTGATTGAAAAGAGTGGGGGCAAAAGAGGCAAAAGAGGAGATTTATGACCAACTGACCATGACTTATTTTTTCCACAATGCCTTCCTTACTATGCATGAACAAGACATTGTTTTCTCCACTGGATTCTTGCTTAAGTAATTGTTAGGAGACCAAGCCTACATGACTTCTGATGGGCAACTGCTTGTCTGGAATAAGGTATACAAACCTCATGTCTCCTATTGTGTTTCAAGGCAGCAAAGAGCCCAAATTCCACCCTCGAAGGCAGCATTTAAGTCCTACGGAATTTATTTTTAGGCAAGGATGGATCTTGAGCCCTTCAAGGCAGCAAAGAGCCCAAATTCCACCCTCGAAGGCAGCATTTAAGTCCTACGGAATTTATTTTTAGGCAAGGATGGATCTTTTGATAAAAAATTGGGCACTGCTAAGGCTGCTGGGGATATACATGATGCCATGGCAGAGGCACTGAGTGTGGTCCTCTTGTCAGGACCAGCTGATAACTCCACTTCCACATGCACTCATCCTGCCCGTGCTCTGGGCAGCAAAACCCAGGCCTGGGAGGTTCAGCAGGAGAATGTGGGAGGAACACAGGGAGGTGATGGGAGCATCGGTGCTAGCAAGGCCTCAAGTAGATTCCAGCCTATTTTTTCACGGAAACAGGAACATTTTTTCCATACATGCTCAGGGAAGTCCTTCTGCATGCACAGAGCAAGCAGGGTGTGCTGGCTCTCCTTCTGGAAGAGAACATGGCCAGCTTGGTAACGAGTTGGGTCTGATGGTATCTTGGCACCATTGTGGAGGAAGTGAAATATATGATGTGTTACTAGCCTGAACTGATGTGATTTGATTCTGCAATATAATCCTTTCTGTTTTCTGGCTGTGTAAAAACGGTTACTTGAAAATTCAACTGAGTATGAAGTGGAGTCACTGCAAATCTCAGCGAGAAAGGAAATCCAAATGTTTTGAGTTTAACTATTAAACATAGTTTCCAGCTCGTGGGCTCAGAATTTGAAATTAAACAAATGAAAGAAACATGTTTCAATGGGTTTATGTAGGCAATAATGTCATTAACAGGAAATAAAGAAATTGGGGCTTTGCAGCTGCGGGATGAAATTTAACCCTTGCCGTGCAGCGGGGTGCTCGCTTGCTGGGCACAGAGCTGGGCATCCCACACAGCCTGGAAATCCTGATCTAAACAGCCCTTCAAGGATGAGGATAATGGGAAAAGCAGGAGGAGAGGCAACAGCTGGGAGTGAAGAGGCTTTCCTGGCTGGGGAAAAACTTCTAGATTACTAAGTCAAATAAAACTCTTCGCTTCCAAGGAATAAAAGAAAAAAAAAAAACAAACCAACCCACAGCAAAACCTTTTATGCACAGTTATTTTCAGGTGCACTGTCAAAGTTGAGGACCTTAAAATTATACCTGTTGTGGTTTGTTTCTGCCTGTCTATTCAATTCTCAGTAGCAAGGAGGATAGTGAAGGGTAAGAGATTGCAGCCCTCAAGGTGCTGTCAAGATAATGCTCCCACCCTGGACCCGCACTCAGACCACAAAAAGAAGCATTATAATTTATTATTATTTATGCTGTTATTACTCTGGAAAAGGACCAGCACATTCCCTGGTCCTTAGGGACATGGTCTGGTAGTTTGGTCATGGTTTGTCATGGTTTGACAGCTTAGAGTGCTGGTCAAAGGTTGGAATGGATGATTTTGGAGGTCTCTTCCAACCTAAACCATTCTGTGATTCTGTCTGGTTTAACGTGGGGTCCTGTTTACCCACCCCACCTGGGCAGCTGATCATGGACTCATTAAAAGCAGAGCATAAATGCTGAAATAACTGCTTGTTCTTCTAGCCATAACTTTAGGCAATACCATAATTCCCATCAATTTACCCAATGTACCATTGTCCTGTTACTCAGGCACACACCTAACACAAAAGCAGCTTCTCCTTGATTAATTTCAGTTCATAAAGAGTGTAGTATTAGTGCAGGCTAAAACCCAAGTTATTTAATACATTTAGAAGCATGCAGCTTCCACAGGCTCATACAAGTTCACATCTTCTCCTGAAGTGCACACAGATAAAGAGACTTTTAAGGGCTACACCTGACACCAGGCAACACTGGCAATGTTCATCTGTCCTGAGGGGCTGCAAGGAAATGAGAAACCCCTCTGGGCAGCTACCTGGGGTTCCTCACCATCCAGCCCTCACCTTCAACAGATTTAATAAAGCTGCTGATGGTTCAGCTCTCAGTTTCCAAGCTGGAGCAGTTTTGGGAGTTTTGACCCCATTAAACGCCCTGGGCTCCAACCCAGCCCTTTATCCTGGAGTGCACTGAAAAAATAATCTGCCTGACACTTCTCTCTGCTATTACACCAATGCAAAGCAGGAGGAAAGGATTACACCAGTATAAAACCTGCCGTATGCTGCTACAAACCAGTAAGAAAAAACATGGAATGCAAAAATAAAAAATAAAAAAAAAAGGATTTTTTTCTTCTCTGAAGGCTGAGGCAGATGGGAAGGTTCTCTCTGACTCCTTGAAGTTGCATGGAGCCTGAAGCAGAGGGGAACCCGGGTGGATATTTTGGCAGCAGGGACAGCCCCTTTTCTTGGGCCACCCCCTTCATTAGGAATGCTTCTTGCATTAGCTCAGGGAACTCACCCAACTAAAAATAACTCTCCCACACAAAACCCAAACCAAAACAAAAAAAAACCCTAAACAAAACGACAAAGAAAAAAAGGCTATTTATACTCTAGATCAATTCCTGGGGCTGCTTCACTCTGCACCCCAGGAACGGTGGCACTGGGACAAGGCAGGATGGAGTGACACAGGGGGACAATTCCCATTTGCCAGGAAAACTGCTTGACATCTACAGAGGACTTATTATTTTTTCTCTCTATAACTACCAGGGGTTGCAGATGGGAGGACCCTTGCATGCTTTAATAATTTTGCTTTGGTTTTGGTTGATAAATACATTTTTACGTTGAGTCAGGGCTGTTCTTTGATGGGCTATTTCCAGATACCCGGGTTTAGATGCTTCATACCCAGAGACCCAAAGGGCCAGCTCCAAATGCCCAAAGAGAAAAAGATTACTCAAACAATTTGATAAAATTCAGGAAGAATTACCCATCCCTTCAGCAGACAAGATTAAATGTTTCAAATAATACAATTTTTTTCCCCCCCACGTTGTTTTCTGTTTTGACTTCTTTGGGATCATTCAAAAGGAGGATCAGGCTTTGATCTTCTCTATTGGCAATATTTTTTTCATCTAGGTTTTTATAGTTTGAGAAGAGATGTTACATGCTTGCAACAGAGACTATCAATATGATGTGGGTCTGAACAAAAAAAAAAAAAAAAAGAAACCTGGTGTCAGGTTCTCCATTTGGAGTGTTACCTCAAGCTTTGAAGTTTGTAATGATTCAAAAGCATCTAGAGCTGCTACAAATGTTAATAAAATTAAAGCCATCTGAAAGTGAGGCTTGCATGTGCCTTTGAAAGTAGGTCTGTGATCAGTTATTACCCTCAATTACCTTGTTGTCCACTCTTTTAGCTCGAGGTTAAACTCTTAACACTTTGCTTTGAAGTGGTTATCCTTTTATCTATGACCGGACTGAGGAATTTAAGGGCAATAATCAATGAGAGCTTCATAAGAATAAAGGGGAGACAAGGCAAGGTGAAAAGGTGTGAATGGTCCCTTAATGCCTGGCTGGGGGCTGGAGGGGACACTGGGCTGGGACCTGAGCCTTAACCCAAAAGAAAAAAAAAAAATGGAGGGAAAATTGGGAATTAAAGAAAACAAGAACCCCAGCAACTGCTAAAAATAAAGCAAAAGCAGTAGTTCAGGGTGGGGCTGGGAGTGGGGAGAGCACAGAGAGGTGAAGCCCTCATCAAAGGCACAGGATGGGTAATGAGATATGATTAAAGTATTGGCTTAATCACAGCTTTGATGTCCTCCATGGCACCTCACCCTGCCCAGCCTCAGCAGGGATGGGGATGGGGTCCCTCTCAGTGGGGTCCCCAGCCCCCCAGCAATCACCCCCCCACCCCAAAGCCAGAGAATCACAGAATCATAGAATGGGCTGGGTTGGAAGGGACCTCAGAGCTCATCAAGTCCAACCCTTGATCCACTCCCCCTGTGGTTCCCAGCCCATGGCACTGAGTGCCACATCCAGGCTCTTTTTAAATATCTCCAGGGATGGAGAATCCACTCCTTCCCTGGGCAGCCCATTCCAATGGCTGATCACCCTCTCCGTGAAGAAATTCTTTCTAATATCCAACCTAAACCTCCCCTGGCACAACTTGAGACCATGCCCTCTTGTCTTGCTGTCCTTTGAGGTCCCTGGGCCAAACGCTGGCACCAGGAGATGCTCAGCAGGGTGAGGGTGATTCCCCCCCAAGGATGCTCCAGCAAAGGGGCCTCTGTCCTTGCACAGGAGGGACAGCATCTCTGCCACCCTGCACCTTGCTGCTCCCCAGCCACCCAAAGCCCAGCACAAAGCCACCGGGGGATCCCTTCTTGGAGGAGGGCAGGCCCAAGGAAGGGAGCTGAGAAAATTCACCTGGCTGCTGCTGCTGCCTTGGTCTTGCCCACTCCTTGTCAGAGAGGATGCTGGTGACATCTCTTGTCACACCTCATGAGGGGTTCCAGCATGTGACCCAGCACTTCAGAGGCAGCTGAGCATCCCCTTTTCCTCCATCGGGGGAAAATCAGTGTAATACTCCCAGCCACTTTAAAAAAAAAAAAAAAATTAAAAAAAAAAAAATCTAGTCATTTATTTTTTAATCCCAGGTGCCTAAAGCAAGGTGTTGAAATGCTTGTTGAGCACATCAAGTTTGGCAAGGGATCAAGCCCTGATGGCCTGGGCTTTCTGAAGTCCTGAGCACAACCCACAGCCCTGGCCAGCCCAAGCTGCGTGTGCTCAGCATCTCCCCAAACCCCAGAGCTCCCCTTTGATCCGGGGCCAACCTTGGGAGCTGTGTGTCTCATTTAGAGGTGCTTGGGTTGGAAAATGTTGACAATTATTGTTACTCTCAAATTAAATCGCTGCTTAATTATCAAAACTGATGGTAACTTAAGAGTGGCATTTTCAAAAGAGCCTAAGGGAGTCAGGAGGAGATTTTCAAAGGCAGGTTAATGTCTCAGGGCCACGTCTGCCTCCTCAAACCTGCAGTTTCTTACTGACTGCTCCTGCTTCAGCACCTTTTTAAGGCCACCTGAGAGGTGCTGAGGCCTCTTTACTGAGAAGGTACAAGGTGGACCTGCAACCATGAGCACAGTCTCCAAGCCCTCTAAATGCACTTGGCTAATTCACAGTGAAAAATCAATTGGCTTTGGATGTCTAATTCTCCTATAATCCTTTAGATAATCCCATCTTTAAGCTTTCAAATACTGATAAAAAAAAAAAAAAGAACAAAAAATCCAAACAACCCAAAATCTCCCAAACCAAGGCATTTGTGCAAATAGAATATATGAAATATATGGCTGTTGTCTAACTTTCAGATACTCTGAACTGAAAATGAAGTAGGTTGAGGACAATAGCAATAAAAATCTTGCTCAAGAGAGAGTAAAGGCACCAAGACGGTGAAGCCTGAGGCTGAGAACACTCTTTCATAATTAAAGTAGCCTCCAGACAAGAGTTGTCACACGCAGGCATTGCTCAAAGACCCAACCATTATTGCTTTCATTCTAATTTTTTTTCAGGAGAGGATCTTTTTCTGGCTTGGCTCCACCTTCATTCAAAGCTCCCACTGGCCCCAGTCACTAATGAGAAAGCGTTGATTGGAAAAGGCTAATGACAGCCCCCCAGGAGCTTTGCACTCCAAGGAGTGGCCACAGAGTAGGTGAGGTCTGGTGACAGAGGTGACCCAAACCAGGGACATCAAACACAGCTGGGCTGAGAAACCTCCAAGAGAGGAACGACCTGGCTGAATTTTAGGAAAAATTCTGATAAATTATTTCAACCAAATGGATTTAAACTGGAGTAGAACGTTGGAGCTGTGGGCTCAAGCTCTACGTTTTTCCATAGAGCCAGAGTGCATCTCCCATGCTAGGCTGAGAGCTTGGTGCTTGGGCAAGCAGAGGAGCAGAGGTGTGGCTGGGAAAGAGCAGCGTGGGGCATCCCACCCGGTGACATCTGCTATGGAGCACCGCTGCACTGCAGCATTTACATGTTCTGGGCTTTGGTGGGAACTGGCTTTGGAGTTTCCAGCTCCACGATGAGAAAAAGATGAGTTAGGAACTCCTTTCTGTCTGTAGAAAAAATACTTTTTCAACAAAATCCAAACTGGACTAAAAAAAATATATATATATAAATCAGTTGCTCCTATTTACAGCATCTGGTCCTGAGAGAAACTTATTGGAATGGCAGGATTAACTCCCATTATCTGACGTTATGTTGAGCATGACCATGCCTGTCTACACTTAACTGCTGACCTATCTTAATCATCCCAGTAATTAATATGCTGAAGCAAAGTCATGTTCCAACACAGTCTAATTTTCTAGTGAAGACAAGCTCCAAGAAGGACTGGAAATAAAAGGGAACTCCCTGAGATGGCCTCCTCACACACCAGGGCCACTGTGGGTCATCACTCCTTCACCTCCAGCACCCTTCATGCAGGAACCCAGGAGGAGATTCCTGTCCCAGTTCATTCCAGGCTGAGCAGAGCTCCTGAGGCTGGGGCTGAACCACCCTCTCCCCATCCTCTGATGTTTGGCCAATTGTCAGCACCCGGAGATTCAGGCAAGAGGGAGGGAATGGCAGAAGGTAATGAGGGAAGAAAGAAACACTTTCAAGTTCTCACCACTTCTCTAATAACCTTTTTGCTAGACAGCCTGCCTGGAGACAGCCAGGCACAACCCAGCTCCTGGGGAACCTCCTCAGCCCCTGGGACTCCCAGACCACTGGCCCCAGGGAAGGATGGATCCATCCCAGCCAGGGCTGAGCCCCATCCCACAGGAGGGGGATGCAGGGCTGTACCCTCTTGCCCTGCAGTCATGACTTAATTATCTATTTGAAATTTTTGTCTCTCAGCCCATCACGTTGAGGAAAGATGTCAAATCCTCTAGAATAGGCTGCTTTGCTTTAAAATGTCCCACTCCCTGCACCCAATAAACACACAACAGGGCTTTTCACCTCCTGGGGGGGGGAAATGGACCTCCTAAATATTAAGTTCTTCATCATGAGGGTGGTGAGACAGCGGCACAGGTTGCCCAGAGAGGTGGTGGAAGCCCCATCCATCCCTGGAAGTTTTTAAGGCCAGGCTGGATGGGGCTCTGAGCAACCTGAGCTGGTGGGAGGTGTCCCTGCCCATGGCAGGATGAGTTTAAAGGTCCCAGTCATAGAATTTTCAGGGTTGGAAGGGACCAGGCAAAGGCTGCACCAGGGTCTGCACCCCCAAGAGCTGCTCCTGTGCTCACAGATGGACAAGTCCTACCTCAGGTCCTCCCCCAGGCAAACCTTGCAGAGGAGGGGACCAGCTTCCTTAATCCATGAGAGGAGAAAACTACTGAGAAAATGATGCCCAGAGCTGCAGGACCTCTCCCAGCCCCAGCCCACCTCCATGAAGCTCAGTAGAGCAGCAGTTCCCCACAGCCAGACATGGGCTAATGGGGATCTATCTTAAGGCTTTAATTCATTTTCTCCTCCACCCAAGATAAATTACTTTCTTCTGGGTCTTACCTTGATGCCCCCCCACCTACTCCTCCTCCAGCACTTTTCACTACACTGAGATTTTTTTTTTTCTCCTCAGCACCCTTTTTTCTCCATCAGGCTTAAGAGAGAAAGCAAATAACAAGAGAGAGCTACTCTCCTCTCCATGTTTTACCCATTCCTCCAGGGTATTGCCCCAAAATCCCCCTGGGGATGCTGTGCTGTGGGTATACTGGGACAGACTGGTCCTATTGCAGCTTCTCCATGCTCTTGATACATCACCCAGCACTTCAACCAAATCTCCCATCTCAGCTGCTCTTCTCAAAGGGTGATCCCAGGCCCCGGATAAAAGGGAAAATGTGTCCATAATAAATAACACTGAGATCACAACATTGCAAAATATTTACTCCCTTGGAAAGGTGGCTGTTTGCTTTCAGTGGATACCTGATCCTCAGCCAAACAGTGCTGAAGGGATGTAAAAAGATATTTTTTCTGTGGTTGGCAAGAGAAAACCAGGTGCCCCAAAGTGCAACCACCACGTGTGGCTGGGCTGGGGGAGTCCTGCACCCCATCCCAGGGCTCTCCAGCTCCTGCAAATGCAGAGCAAAGGCACAGTGTAGCTGAAACCCTAATTTTAATACAACTCATCATACGTCAGTGTAGAGACTGAGGGAAGGAGAATAGAAGAGGGGGAGGAAAAAGAAAGAGGTGTTGATAAAATACTTGTTAGAGAGAAAATTGGATTAGTGGTGCCATTCTGGCCATGAAGTTCTTTGAGCTAGAGAAAAGAAAATAATAATCTTGTTCCTTCCCCCCCCCCCCCTCCTCCTTTCTCTCTGCAGCCCACAGAAGGCCTCACAGCCAAAACATCAGTCCCTCTAATCTTATTTTCTTTTTTCTAGCATGTATTTTATTAACCCCTTTTCTCATTTAACTACTATGAATAGCTCAGTGGGTAACATCCTTCTTAGAAAGTGAAAAACCTCCTTGGAGATGAGGTGCAAGGAGAGAAATGCAGACAAACTTCCAGCTCCCTCACTCTGAAGAAAAGCCCCCTCTGTAATCCTGTCTGGTGAATCCCAGCATTGCACCCCAAGGTAGCTGGGAGCTCCAGGTCCCCCCTTTGGAATGGGGACAATTGGAGAATTTATCTGCTGACCCGCAAGGAGCTCCCTCCTGGCTCTGAAGTTCCAGGGGACATGAAATAAAGATTAAAAAATAAATAACTACTCATGGTTCTGGTTGGGAAGGTACTGTGTGGAGCATTGTAGGATGAGGTTGGGGGCTCTGGGTCACCTTTCTTTCTCAGCTTCCTTCACCACCTGCATCAGTCCCATACAACAAAATCCCCCCCAGTATAAGTTGGGATGCAGCAAGGCCAGCACCCCTCTGCTGACAACATGGTGGGTTGGGGGGCTTTTATCCACACCATCCTAAAGTGATACCTGAACTGTCTTTTTTTTTTTTTTTCCTCACCCATGGCAGGATTTAGACCCCCAAATTAAACACACTCAAACTGAGATGTCAGAAAGCTCAGGGGCCACTCTTTCCCCTCCACGGCAGCGATACAAACACAGCCAAAAGAAAGGAAAAAACCTACCAAACCCACAATTTAAACACCAAACCCAACAGAGAGAGTCCTGCCCTGTGCTGCTGTGAGGGAGAACAGAGATTTGGCCTCACCATAAAGAAAACAGCAGCTCCAAGGAGCTTGGCTGCTGCCTCCTTCCCTGCGAGCACCAAACCTTGCTGGGAGGGGAAGGGGAGCAGGATCCAGCCCCGTGTGATATTTGTGTGTTATTTTCCTTGACAGCTGTGGTGCATAGTGGTAAAGTGCATGTTTAATTCATTCACAATTTATGGTGTAATGAGAACAATGAATGTGTCTGAGGGAATAATTGCTTCACGGCGGGGATGCTGGAGAGTTCAAGTTGGTTGGCACCTGGACTTTGAATCGGGGCTGGCAGGGATTGGCTCTGCTGGCCCCACAATGGGGCTGATAACAAAGCTGCTGGGGATGGGGAGGGGGTTCAAAGTCACCCCTCACCCCTGCTGCCAGAGCCTTTCCCCAGGACAGTGGTGGCCGAATCCAAGCCCGGTTCGATCCGGCTGGCCCCATTTACCAGGCACCCTGTGAAGGCTGCAAAAGTGGCTCTGCCCTTTTTCAACCTTCGTTTGGAAGCAACTTTTGCTATGCTGAAACCCCACACCCCTCCAAAACCAGCTTTTTTTTTTTCCCCCCCCTCCCTCCCTTCTTTCTAAGCCCCCATCACTGCTTGGTTCCAGCCACAACTACCCAAACCCTCCTTTTGTTGGGGGTGTAGAAAGGGGGTTGACCCTTTCCAGTGTCCTCAGCAGCCACATGGAGTTTTGGAGGCCTCAGAGGTCAAGAGCATCCATATGGAGGGCCCAGGAGCTCCGTGCATCTCCCAGCTGTCCCCATGGCAGCTGTGCTCATAGCCCCCAAACAAAGCTCATTAAGGGGCTCCTTAGGACGTGCTGGGGTTGCTCCTGGAGGAGCCCTGAAATCAAAACCACCTCGAGAAGGCTGCAGCCAGAAGAAGGCATCACATCTATGCATGGAGAATTATTCATCAGGCTGAGAGCAGAGATCTCCTCCTCTCTCCCAGGCTCCTTCCTGCGGCCGCTGAGCTGGGACAGGCTTAGAGCTGACAACAGAGAGGCCAAAAAAGCCTTGCTAGAGCCTTGGCCCATGCAGTCCCAGATCTGCAGCAGCCCCCTCAGCAGCTCCTGCCTCTTGGCACCCAGCAGACACAGGGATCTGATTGCTCAGGCAGATGTGTCAAAGCACGAGCAACAAATCTGCCATGCCACAAATCCACCCCGAGGGGATCAGCTATGGAGATGGGGCTCCTGGACAGAGCATCACTGGTCTGGGGTAAAACAGGCTTGTAAAGCCCTGTGAGACTGCAGGATGGAAGGTGACATCTAAGCAGAGGCTGATGTTCACTGTTGGACTGGGGAGCTGGGCTAGGGACCAGCAGCCTCCACTCTTCCCATCCATAGGCTGCACAAGCTGGAACCTCTTTTCCACATGGCAAAGCTGTCTGCTGGGGATCTGCTTGTCTCTGACATCTTTTAGAGATGCTGAGAGCCCTGTTGCACCTCACCCCCAGGGCAGGGCTCTAGGACACATTTTTAAGATGGAGCAAGGCTTGGTAGCACGTGGAGTTTGCTTCTAGCTGGGGCAACGCCTGGGTACAGGAGATGTGGGCCAAGCTGATAAGCAAAGCCCTGGAAGGCACTTAAAAAAAAGTGATGAAATGCTCTAGGTGCATCCATTCAAAGCTGAGTTAAGGACCTAATTCGGATTAAAACAATCCAGGTATCAGGCTCCTTTTTCCCCTGAAAAATCTTCCACCTGCCTACACCCCAGAAACGGCCACAGTCAAGGATGGAAGATGGAGTTTGGGTGCAGAGAGGAACATGAATTTGTAATCCTGACAGAGCTGTGCTTTCTCCCATCGAGTCTGAGGTTAAACACAATGTTCTGTCAAGCCACACATGGAGGAAAACATGGTTTGGCAGCAGTGCCTTGTGTAACCACTGCCCAACACGGCAGCCCTGCACGACACAAGCTGCTGCCAGTTCTGCTTTCATCTGCCCCAGGAACACCGAGGCAGCAGCCTGGCTGTAGAAACACCAACCCTGACCCCCTCCCTGTGTTTTGTCACCACTTTCTCTATGGAGAAAGCTGGATGGTTCTGCCTGGGCAGCAGAGATGCCAGGCACCAAATGCTTAGATCCAAGACGCAGCTTTCATCTCTCCCTGGGCAAGGAAAGGTTAAAAGCAAACGTGAGGCAAAACTTAAACTTAACCCCCTGCTCCATCTCCTCCTGAAGCTCAGCCCTGGCCCAAGCCCTCCCCAAAAGTCCCATCCCCAGAGCAGGATCCAACCCCAGCCCTGAGCCCAGTCTCATCTCCAGGCTTCCAACATGACAGACAGCCCAGATGACAGCTCAGGATACAACTATAACCACCCATAATTGCACAGCCTTAATTACAGAGGGTGTTTGGGTTTCTTGGAGAGCATTAGGTTGTGAAGAGCCTCAATCAAAGAGCCCTTAGGGCCTCCAAATCAAGGGTAGCATCAAACCCCAGAGCTGTTTTGAAAACACAGCTTCAAATACACGCTGGGAGGGCAGAAGGGGGGAAAGGCTGGAAGATGGGGGAAGAGTAAATAAATCTCTGGAAGGGGTCCCTCCTGCCAAGGAGGCTGCACCCAAGGGCAAAGGCTGTGACCTTGGGGGTAGGAAGGTCTGCAGGAGCCCCAGGACTCTATGGAGGGTGATTGCAGCCACAGCCTTCACCCCAAAACTGGATGTGGCCATCGTGCCACAAGCAAGGGAGGGAGATGCCTCCTCTCCTGCCTTTTCTCTGTTATTCCCCCAAGCCTGGGGTGTTGTGTCCATAACACCTCTGAGCACTGTGCTTCCCCAGCTTGGGAGCAATTAGAAGAAAAGTCAGTTTAGGAAGAAATTTCTGTGACAAAGTTGGGATGGAGAACTGCAACCCCTGAAAATATTTTTAGCTAGATCATACCAATGTGTACTATATAATTGTCCTGGTTTAGGCCAGGATAAAGGTGATTTTCTGGTTTGTATTTTTGCTTTCAGCTAAGTCTCTTGTAAGTAGTTGCACTTGCTGAAATTAACAGCAAGTTTCTCAGACAGTGTCTGCTTCTAGGACTGAGAACACTCGATGCCTAAACCAGGACAATAATCATGTTTTTATAGTGTGGAAGAGTACTGCAGGGAGGTAAAGTGTGCAAAGAGGGAGTGAAAGCAGCAAAAAGTAAAAAAAAAAAAAAATTAAAAATCATAAATTAAAAGGGAAGGTAATTAATATACACCGAATACAAGGAAGAAATCACAGGTCAAGCCAAAGGACATGGTAACACCTCTAGCTAGCAGAGCTGCAGACAATTCAAAGGCCAGTTATGTTAAAGAAAATCTTACAAAGAAAGATTATTTTCATGACTTACGTCCACTGTTAGAGGACAATGAATGGTGAAAAGGCAAAGGCAGTCTGTAGTTGGCAAAAAGCCAGACAGGCCATTGGAACAGAGAAGGAACCTTTGCAAAAGATAACATAAGAATATATCATACATCTCACAGGAAAACCAGACCAGCAGCAAAGCTTCTTCCAAAGCTGCCATGAGCTGCAAAATGTCCCACATGGAGGGGAAGCTCTGGGGGACCCCAGCAGACATCTCTGTTGTGACAATATTTAAAATCACGGGGGATGTTCCACAGTATTATTGACCTCAGCTCAGGGTTTAATTCCAAAGAGGATAAAAGGCTGATGCTCAATAAATACAGATTTAAAAGAAGGCATTATAATTAATGCCAGTTCTATCTAACAATGCCCTATTAAATTAACTTGGTATTATTTTTCATGGTATTTTAAAGAAAAAGCAAGATGATGACTGAAAGATAGAAAATTCCAACCTGTTGTGGGATTAAGGGAATTTACTCCCTTCTGCTTAAAAAGGCTTAATCAGAGGGGATCTGATCACAGTCAGAAAGGATGGAGAAGAGGATTTTTGTAATATTTGGGCGGTGGTTCTTTTCCTAATAGAAATATTCTATTTCAGCCAAACCTACTGGATGTGAAGCAGAATATTTATTGAGGGAAGTTTAAGGAATGGTGTCCCAAGGCCATTCCTGAGTCACTTTTTGATCTTTAGAGCTCTAAACAGAGTTTCTGAGCACCAATTTCACACTTTAGCAGTCATTATACATATGTTTACTTGGAAATACCTGTCTTATGTAGGGGGAAGGGGAAAAACATAAAGGTTTGTGGATGCAGGGAAGAGAGCATATCAATTAGAAACCTTCCAGTAGCTGCTGGAATTTAAAAATATTATTTCATATTAATGTTTGGCATTTCTCACCCTCTTCCTTACAGTGCCTTATGCACCTTACAACGATTCCCAGGCCGAAACCCAGCACCTTCTGCACCAACAGCATGGGGAAGTGAAGGACCATCAGTCTCTCCTCCACCAACCACCTCCTATCATAGAGTTATTTATAAGAGCAGCCATCACTAAAAAAACCCAACAAGCTGTTTGTGTTGCACTCTCAACCCAAAGGAGAAAAGCCAAGCCCTGGGGAGGGCTGCCCTGTGCTCCTAGTGGGGAATTCCCCATGGGGGGGACCTGGGGCTCTCCAGCCCCCAATGCTCCCCCCCTGCATCCCTGGATGTTCAGGGCCATCGTGCCAGGTCCTGAGCAGGCTGGATCCTGTGCTAGGCTCAGCATCCCAGCCAGACTTAGCACTGCTTGTCACTAAGGTGTGGGCTTGCTCCTGAGAACAAAGCTCTTGACTCCATCCTAAAACATGGTTGGACATTGCCTGGAGAGAAAGGATCAACACCACACGCCCCCCCCCTCCAGAAATACACAAGTTAAAATAGTCCACAGCCCTTCCTAAAGCCAACAGAAAGGTTAAATAACCTGATTCCACCAAGGCATCACAAAGTCATACCCACAAAGCCACTCCACATCAGAAGCTACCTCCACCAGTATGAACCAGCACCAACTTACTGGAGGGTGAGACCTTCCATTCTCCTTTGCAGACAAGATGCTCACAGGAGTTTTTCTGTAGTTATCCAACACCAAGGCTGGAGCTGCTGACACAGAGGATTGGGCATGCAGCTCAGGGGGTGCTGGAAGAACTTTCAGGCAGGAAAAGGGTTGAGACATGTCCAATATTGCCCTTCAGAGAAGGATGACCTCAGCTTTGAGGAAGCCACTTGGGAACTCCATTATAATCTGCACTAAAGGCAAAGCCCAGACTGGAGATCTGAAGCCCCCAGAAGGTTCCTGTGCATCATCAGCACATCCCAGCAGGAGGAGGAGCCAGGACTTAAGTGCAGGTCTAAGCTTAAGTGTTTGCATATGTGCTTTATTGAATTAGGGCTTAAGGTTCAGCTGGGAAGGGCCACCAGTGCCCAGGTCCCTGCCGGAGCTGGGACTGACTGGGGAAAGGCAAACATGGGCTGGAGGTGTTCTCAAGCTGCTGGGGAGGTCAACTGGAAATGCTAAATAAAGATTTGCAGATATCCTCTATGGGCTGGGAGCATCACTTACACATACAGCTGAATTGGTGCTTTAAGGTTTCATCCAAAGGAGCTTCCCAAACATTCGAGCACCATTTTGAAGAGGCCATGAACAACTTCTTTTGGTGGGCTACGTAAAAGGGCAGCTCCTGCCTGCCAGGGGCAAATAATTCCCCATCCCATCACTGCCCCCCTGAACTGTCCTCCAGTAGCAACCTGGGACAAGTGACACTCCATCACTTCCTCTTCTATTTCATCTACTACAGGCCAAGAAAGATGAGGGAGAGGGGAAGAAGAGCTGATTAAAGTCAGGTTTCAATCTAGATTCAAGATGATTCTGAAATTAGTCAGGCAATGACCTCACCCAGCAGTGATGAGCAAACATGGAGATGACAACAAGTGTCAATAATTCTCAGAAGATGTAACACCATTCCTGGGCAGAATTAAACACAGCCTTACAAGCAGCCAGGCTCAGCCTGCTCATGAAATCCATATGGAGTCATTAGCCTTCTTAGGTCTGTTTTTCCACCACCCTCAGATGCAGAATGAGAGCCTGGCTGGATAAAAATGTCCTGAGATTTAGGTGGGCTCAGAATTTAAAGAGTCATTGCTGAGGAATTCACTTCTAAAAATGCTTGCTCTGGAAGAAGAGTGATCTGTTGTGAATCCACAGTCCTCAGTTTTACTTCAGGGTAACTCTGATCCACAGATTTCTTATGGATTCTAGCTCCAGAATTTTAATAAACACCGTGAAGCCTTTTGTGGGGGCAAAAGTGGACAAAGTTAACCTCAGCATTAGTTTAATTTAAAGTTTTATTTAATTAACTTTGAATTACCTCTTTTATTTTGGTTTGAATTGACCAACTGCCTATCCTCCACTGGCTTTATCAAAGTACCCAGGGTACATCTAATTTTAAGTGGGCTTTAGCTGGCAGACTTAAAACTGATCATGCATTTTAGTTTCAGTAACTCTCAATTTCTGCACTCTTTGATAGCACACTTTAAAGAACAAGTCTTCTTTAGTGACAAAGGCTTAAAAGAAATGACCTTTCTGAGCAAAATATCAAAGCTTTGAAAAGATAGTTCCTTGGAAAAAAAAGTCTGAATTAAAATGACCTTGTGTTCTGAAACTTTTTTCATACAATATCTGACATCTTACTTTTGCTTTGTACCCTCCGAACCAGACCAAGTATAATTTAGTAGTGTGGTGTCTCCAGTACATTTTGTGGTTTGGGAGGGACTTGCATTAATTAAGATAATTATAAAAGATCAATCAGGTCCCATATACACTCTCTCCCCAGATTGCTCATCACTGAAAAAAAAAATCCAAGAAAACACTAGAAGACATTCTGGTGATGGCAAATATTTTCTCCTAGTCACAATAAAAATCTTCTCTGTAACAAAATAATTTCTCAGTTTGAGCCATGGGCAGTGGAGATTTGGGCAAATACCTGGAGTATCTGCTGTGAGCAGTGCAATTAAAACAGCTGCAGAAGCAAGCAGAGGGCTGGGAGAAGGAGGGAGGTTGAATCCCTTTTCTCCCACCTGCATCTGAAATGAGCAGATTTGTTCCATGGAACACAAGAACTGAGGGGCACTGAAGTAAAGTGTTACCTGGATTAGAGTCACCTCAATACTGGTAAAAAAAAAAAATAAAAAAAATCAGTAAAGCTAAATAAGAACCAGAAATAAAGCTCTAACCATTCTCAGGTTGGTTTCATCAGAGCTTGTTTTCTGGGTAATAAAGGCAGCTACTGGCAGCTGGCAATTCCTTACCCAGCAGGTGAAAAGAGAGGTAGAGAGCAAGTAAAAGGTATGAAAAGATCTCTAATCCTGCAGCTTGGAAGCTAACTCTTGCTTGTGACATAAAAGATCAAAGAAATGTTAACAGCAACTACAAGAGAACTCCAACCACCCTTAAATTTAATTTCTAATCAGTTTTATAAGCACTTTCAAAATGGCCCTCACACTGTATTTGGGGCTGGCCAGCATCATATACATCATTCCCAGAGTTCTAAAACTCCCAGATTGACCAAGACCTACTTTTCTCAAGCTGCTTTTTTCAGCATCCACGACATCACCAACCCAAATCCTCAAAAAGAATGAAACTGAGGCGTGAATTCAACTGGCTAGAAGAAAGTCCAGATTTTTCTTTATGGATGTACCCTCGTAACTGCTTTCAAAAGCACCAAAACCACCCAGATATAATTTGAAAATGCAAGCAGAACAGCAGCATCAGAAATGCCCCTTCTCTTCCACGTGTGAGAAGAGACATTCCAGTATCCCAAACATCTCCTGTTTGGACACAGGATATATCCAGCAGGTAAATCCCAGCAGCCTGCAGCCCTGGGAGCCTCTCCCCAAGAGCTCGACCACTGATGCTCTTGAGTAAATACATTTCATTTTACTGCCTACAGTTCACTAAAGGCATCCTAACAAATTCCCCCTCCTAAAACTCACTGTTGCCCCAGGCAAGGCTTTGTGGCACCTGCCACAGCACCTCCTACCTTATCAGAGCCATGACAACCCCTTATCTAGAATGAGAAGAACCACTTATTCATTCAAGAAAGGTGGAAAACCTGCCCAGGCCCAGACCAAACTGCCAAGCAGCAAAGCACCCAGCAAGGTTGGAGCTTGGTTTTGGCAAGGAAACCCCTGCCAGGAGGTGGGGGTGGATGGAGCCCAGCTTGCCAAAGCCTCTGCTCCTTGATCTCGGTGCCAGGGGAAGATAAGAATGCAGCTGGTGAGCTGGGACCCAGTGAGCAGCCACCTCCAGCCTTGGGCACTGGAGCTGTCAGAATTCTCTGAATCCCTCTAAATCCTACCCAGACTGTGGCACTTGGAGTGCTGGTGTCACTGGGGTGAGGGAGGAGAGGTGGCTGTCCCCATCAGCAGTGACACAGAGGGTCCTGCTGCCAGTGCCCTGGCTGGACTCAGAAGAGAGGAATTTCTGGCTCCCTCTCAAGCACTCAGACCAGGAACTCTGCCTTGAGACACTGCTGGCAGGACAAACAAAAACCAACCCCAAATTATTCTGGTGTTGGGCATATCTACATTTCTGGATTGCAGATGTACTAATGCCCACTCCAGATGAGGATGTCCCTATGGCTGGGAGGCAGAGATCCCTATGAGGACCCTCTCCTGCTTTCCACCACTTCTCAAACCTCATCCTACAAACCCTCAGGAATCTGCCTGTATTTCCAGGATCATCCAAGAGGATCCTGCACACACCCATGCAGAATCAAGGCTGTACTTTTTCAATTATGCCCCATCATGGTGCTAGCAGCAAATGACAAAGGGCTTTCCTGTGAGCAGAACTTGCAACCCCAGCCATAGATTAACTGCAACTTAACTCTAAACTGATGATGCTCTTAACTGGCCACAGTGGCTGCATTTGTCAGCATGGTATTTTCATTCTTGCTCCAAGATTTTATTCCTTGCAACACAGCGTGAAATATTTTCCCAGTTAACAAAGCCATATAAAATTCTCATATGCACTATGGCAACTTAGGTGAGTGAGATGCCCAATAATACAATAAATGTCAAAACAAAATAGTACAAAATAATATTTTAATCTTATGTAAACACATGGACACAAAACAATGTCAAAATATGTTAAAATATCTTGGACAATAATAATAGAAAATGAGATTATCTTCATGTAGAAAAGTGAAAAGAATGGTACTGGGAAGTAAAAACAAAAATATAGTAGTGCTTGCTCAGTGAGTGAGCTGAGCATGGGCTCAAACACACAGAATACCAAAAGCATAAGTCTGTAATAAGATAATGATAAAAAAAAAAAAAAAAGAATGGAAGATAAAACTAAAAGCATGCTGGCATGAGCAATGGATGTGTTTTAATCAACTTCATTACACTCTATGTGCTAAGAAAACAGCCACTGATCTTTGCATTGGAATTTGCAAGAGCCAAATCTTCAAACCTATTCAAAGCAGTCCGTTTGGCAAGCGGAGAAATCCAACCACTCCAGCAGCTACCTGAAAATGAAGAGATTTGTGTTAGTTTTATCATCTTCTTCTTCTTATAAAAACCTAACAGGGTTAGGGCTGGGTCCTGGATGTGGCTGGTGCTGTGCTGGGTGCTCTGGAGCAGGCAGGGGATCGTGCTGCCCAAGAGCTATGTCTCACCCACAGCCATAGCACATGTGTGTTAAAGCAGCAAAAAGTGGTATTTCAGTGACTGAGGATCAGGTGACACAAAATCTAGTGAGTCTAATCTAGGAAAAAAGATTTGGTCAGGAAGATTTTCCTAAACAGAAGCAGCAGAAAAGGTTCTCCAAGCTTAGGAGCAAATGCAGCGGTAGCTCTGCCGGGACAGGAGCTGCTGTGCTGGCTCCATCCCTGTCCTTCCTTTCCATCAGGACCTGGGACTGGGGCTCCTTCCACCCCCAGTGTGTTGGTCATTTGTGGCCTGATCTATTGTGATAATTCATCTTTTTAAACAGCTTCATTCCTGACTGTGAAGACACTAATTCAGAATAAATGGCTGGAGGGAGTCTAGAGACAACGTTACACCTCTGTATTCATCCAGCCAGGACAGCTACATTGCACATATTATCAAGAATCTATGACATTTTCAGTTTACAGTTACCTTTAGCTAATTCTCATGATTTTAGGATTAATATTTTAGGATTAGTTAGTTTAGGATTAATATTTCCAGATAACTTTCACACTACTGACGCGTGTACGAATGTTTAAGTATCTTACATATTTTTACACTATTCTTACAGGCAAACCTTATTTACCGTAAACCTCACGATAAGAAAGTATCATCAAATTCTATAAATATCAAAAATATCAAAAAAGATGGAGTGGCTTTCCTAGGAAGTTTCCTTTTACTCACCTCTCCATGTGAACCACTTACTCTAAAGGCACAGCAAAGCTTTTTATTGCTGCAGCCCTTGCTATAATTTATATTGGAGGGTGTAAACGTCTGGAAAAAAAAAAAAAAGCAAGCTCTGGCTCATGAAGATCCGGTACTTTGAAGATGTGATCTGCAATATTATGCATTGCATCATTGTTTTCTATCTTAAAAGGAGGTGGCATCACCACAGAGCTGCAGCTGTGCGCCGAGCCACTGTCTCATCATGAATGTGGAGGCAAAGCCCAGACTTGTAATGCACCTGCAAGTTCTCTAATCTTGCTCTAATAGTACTGACTAAGCACTGGGAAAATTCTCAGATGCTTGTTTACTGAAAATAAGGAGCTTTTAAAACTACAACCAGCTTGGAGTGGTTTAATTAAGCCGTAAAGCTTCAAGAACAGGGATCCCCAGGTGTGAAATGGCACAAATGGATCAAAGATCATCCCGCACCTTTTGGCGTGGCAGGCATCCCGCTCTTCCTGGAGGACAGAGACTGTGTTCTGCAGAATATTTACCTGTAAAACACACCCCAGGTGAAAACGGTGTTCAAAATTCAGATTAATAATTTTGCTCTCATTTCATAAATGTGTTTTTCTTATTTCTCCCACCTAAATAAAATTCAGCGACACTTAAGCTGCCTACTAGAATTAATACTTGACAGAAGATGGTTAGAATGGCTGCCCTGGCCCCACTCCAGCTGAGTGTGACCTTCTCCTTTAGGAAAAGAGTCAAAACAGTTTTTAAATTCATGTGGTAGAACCATATGGCTTAGGAAGGGGTTTGGGAGCTCCGGGTCTACTCTCAACTCCCACCAGAAGCCTGTGCTCTGATCCCTGCTCTCATGCTGAAGGTACTCACCTGTTCTCCAAGCTTATGAAAAAGAATCTTTATTAATACACTGTGACCACTTTTGGATGACTCACCAAATACCAACAATCGGGCAGCATACTTTATATTTAGAAACATTTTTAGAAAACTTTGCCCAAGCCTCAAGTATTTTCTTTTATTTTGTTTATTTTTATCACCCCTCGGTGCTTTTACCCAGCCTATTTTCTTCATCCCCCTCCAACAATAAATAATCCTGACAGGTGCAGAGATTCCATTGCCCTTCTTGTCTGATGTTTTCAAGCAGGAATTCCAACAATTTTCCAAGACCAGGACACCTGTGCTTCAGAAAGAGCCCCCAAGTCCTGCGGGCTCCGAGACGCCAGCGAGCGCTGGAAATGCAGCCGGCAGCGAAGTATTTCTGGGACAGCACCCAGGTTTTCCTCTGTGCAGTTACTTTTACTCTTTTGAAATGCTGCTGCTGCTAACAGAAGCCCTGCAGGTGGATATCTGATTCTATTTTTTTTCTAACTCATTAAAAAAAAAAACAAAACCAAAAAAAGTGTGGCATTCTTATACTAGCTGCAGAGTAAGGCTTCCTACCAGACAGTGCTAATAGTCAATCACACTTTAAAAATAGCTTTTTACTATCAACTGGAAATAGATTTTCCCAGTAGTTTCTTAACTCTTTATTTCCCACAACTATTTAAATAAGAGCAGTTCTTCCAGTAGGAATCCCTTGACATGTGAGCAGAGTGTTAACACCCACAGCTAGCAGGTAGGAATATGAAAGCTTCCCCTAAGAAAATCCCTATTTCTATTAAAGGCACTCTTTGCTAGGGGAAGTGTCTCATGCATAGCAAAAAATGCCTATGCATTCTAAAGAAGGGGAAAAAAAAGCAAATACATTAAAGTACCAACCATCTCCATAGAGAGGTTGCATAAGAAAGAGAAAATGGAGAGTCTGCAGGGCTATGCTTGCTAGAAAAAATGATGCTGACAATTGGTAATTGTGTGCTGCATTTGAATGCTTGAGGAAAAAAAAAAAAAGCTAACACTGAATACAGTCTAATTTCTACACTCAGTTGCCAACTAAAGAAAAATCTGGCATCAAAAGATACAACACAGTAGCTCTCAAGGTGAGGAAACTGGAGGAGAAATGTGCTGTGGAAGATGACTGAGAGAGAAGCTGCCACAGTTTGATTTTGAGACTTACTCAGTATTTTTTGGCCAAATTACAGATGGTTATAATTTATTTTCTAGAAGAGGTAGGTTTAATCAAGGCTAAAAAGTTGAAATGTGTTGTAAAAATTTACCTGAGATCTTAAAGATACAATTGTGTCTTCAAGCTCCTGTCTCAAAGATGCTGGCATCAGACCTTTGAGTGTGGTTTCATATTCCTGTCGTATATGGGTTATCTGTAACACAAAAACAACAACAAAATGTTATCTAGATGGCTCCTTCTGGAAGCCAGAGAGTAATTTTTTCACTTCTTTTGCCCAATTTAAAGTCCAAGTAAACTCAGAATTGGGGTATCAAGGGAAAGGGGAGGAGAGAGAAAGAAATACCAGTGATGGCCTGTAAAAAGCAAAGTAAAAGAGAGGAAGAAAGGCAAAAGGAAATGGATGAACAAAGACTAATATACAAAAATGAGGAAAAAAACCATGAAAAGGCAACAGCAAGGCATTTGTTGGGACATGGTCTGAAGAGGGGATAACAATTCCTAAATCTCTTTCAACAGAGTGTTTATGCAAATATAAACCTTGCAAATTTGTAGTCAGGTTTGCTTTTTTTTTGTTTTACTTTGGTGGGATCTGAACCAGGCACTGGAGTGGTGTTTTGGTGTTTGCCCCTTAGACAAGGTGAATTTCCATTTCCCAAGATTTTTGTTCAAAATTTCTCAACTTCTAGATTCTTTTAGACCTCTTTTAGGTTCACTGTGCAACTATTTTTCACTGTACTTTGTGTATTCTTTAACTTCATTTAGGCTGAGACTTTCAACAAACAGGTTCAACAAACATCAAGATGTTTCAAGATGACCACACTAAAATGATTGCATTTCAAGGAGGAGATTTTATTCCATGATTTGATTCAACAGATGCTGAGTAAACAGCACAGTTACAAAGCAATGAAAAATTAAGTCAGATCCCCCCATCTGGGAGGATTGGGCTTTTTATCTCCCCAATACTGTTCCATTTCCTGAACCTTGACCCAGGAAAAGTCTCAGAGAGTTTGGTTTATCTTGGTCTATGGCTGAATCAGGGCCTCCCATCTGTACTTAACTTCCAATAGGATTAACTGCTTAATTCAAATTAAGCAAGTACTTAGGTGTTTTTCTGGATTAGCAGCTGAATATATAAATAAAGATAAAAAGGATTCAATATCAGATTAATTTATAAAATGTCTTCAAACTTTCAAATTGAATCTTTTTCTTTTTTTTCCCCCAACGATTTCCACACCAATGCCATTTTGTGCTAATTTTGTTTTAGTTACCAAATTGCTTGAATCCACCATGGTGACCACAAATCAAAACCTCAGCCTGACATCTGAGGAAGCCCTGAGGAAGAGCTGCCAGCTCCCAGCCTGCAAGGAGCACACATGCCCTGACACGTGAGAACTGCACACAAACTTCCCTGCCAGATGTGCCAATTATCATCTTCTGGGAAAAAAGAAAAAAAAAAAAAAAAGAAAAAAAAGAAAAAAAAAGAAAAAAAAAAAAAAAAAAAAAAAGAAAAAAAAAAAAAAAAAAAGAAAAAAAAGGAAAAAAAGGAAAAAAAGAAAAAAGCAACTCAGGCCAAAATATGCATAATATAATTATCAATACAAAAGGCATAAAGCAATCTGATGAAACCTGAGGAAAGTTTGGTCTCTGAGTCATTGCAACATGCAGGAGAAATCTCCAAATCTCTATGCAAATAGGCAATTAGAGGCTTTCCTTGGGAGCTGCAAGTAAGTGATGCTACTATGCAAATCAAAAGGAAAAAGGGTGAGACAGGAAACCTTGTTTGAACTCTGCTTGTGTATAAGCCAGTGATCAAAATTTATGTTTTTTGAAAGTTACTCCAATAAATTTATGCTACTATAGGCTCACAAAGCTATGCATAGGTGCTTTGCCAGGATAAATATTTTCTGAGCCAATAGCTCATTTGGGTGGGGACCCTGATAGAATAGAAATGTTTATTTCAGTTAATTTCACATGTGAAATTTGTTCTTGGTAAGACGGGTGCAGAAACAGGCACCTAGAACAAAAAAATGCTTTTATTTCCTATATTTTGAATACTTAAGATCTGGTCCAAGGAGTAAAAGGATCTGGATGAGCCATCATCAATATGTTGGGGTGACCCAACCAGCACAGAAACCCTATGGCAGGGGCCTGACTGGGGATGGTGAGGAATCAAGACTGGGAATCAGACTGGGAATGAAGCCCTGCATTTACAGGAGATGTTGGTGTTCAGGAGAAGAACCTGGACCCCCAAATCCCTCACCCCACCAGCCTCTAACCATGCCTATACAGCAGCTGGGACTCCTAGCAGGTGCCTGGCATTCAGTAAAAGCCCCTTATTATAATTTTTCCTAGAGGAAAGTCCAGAAAGTTGTAAGTAGATGCAAGAAAAATGTTAATACAGCTCTGTGAGTGTAATAATAATAATAATAATCATCATCATCATCATCTAATTGTGCAACAGTCTTCTTTCAACCAGGTTTTTAATAGTTTAATCTGCAGCTATCCTCTAAATCCCTGTGTTCACAACACTGTTAACTTTTGCCATTAAGGGCAAAGGAGCAAGGGGATTGTTCCCCCTGGTGTTTCTTGGAAAATCAGGGAGAAATATGGACTGTGTTTTGAAATGTATCTATTTATTACTGGGTCAGCCTGAAAATGGAGAAAGAACATGAGAAACAAGCCCTGGTAGCTGAAATATCACTGGGGGCTGATTTGTTAGGCTACTGCAGAGAGAAAACACACATTTCTTTTGCTGTTCTTTGGCACACAACTGCAATTTGTTTGTTTGCTAAGATGAAGTATTTTACTTTCAACTGTGCTCACTAATAATTGCATCACAATAAGATGAAAATAAGATCCCAGCTGTTTCCTGTCATTTTATGACAAACAACCTGCTGGTATTTTTGGCTGAAGTTACTATCAAGGTTTACTGACCCAAGAGATTAATATAGTGAATGGCAAAAATCTGAATTACTTCTTGTAGCTAAAAAGTAACAGAGAGTGGGCTAATGTTTACTAATTTTAACGGGAAAAGATTTTTATTTTTAACACTTATTTTTGACCAATGAAAGCTATGTCTGCAGGGATTTTTTTTTTTTTTTGTGTGTGCCTTAAAGGCTTTTTTGTTCTTTTATAGCCTCAAGCTGCCTCCCTAGGATCTACAAATACTGTGTCTCCTCTTCCAATCCTGAGAGATGTTTAAAATTGCAATTCTTCAGCCCTCAGGAGGGCTTTAGTCTGCTGGATGGGGATAGCTCTATTTCATTTACTGTTGTGTTCATTTTTCTTCAGTCCTGAGAAAGCTTTTTTTTTTTTTTCTTTTTTTAAAAAAAATCATTTTGTTGAGTTGATTTAATCCATGAACCCCCAGGAAGGTTTTATAGCTTTTAATATTAAGCTGCCAAACTGGTCTTTGTTTATTCAGGTTGGTGGCTAACATATGAGGTTTAAAGTTTTCCCATCAATCATTTTTGGTGTCAGCTGAAAGAACAGAAAGCTGAGGCTGCCACACAGAGCTCGTGTCCCCTTGGTCACACCATCAATTAAACAAGAAGAGACAAATATTCACCCAATTATACAAAGTGATGCAAAAGGAGGGCAGATGTAATTTCTTTCTTGTCATAGTTGAGCACTGACCACTCTCAAAAGAAATAAAAATTGGTTTTGATGCTCAGAAGAGCTCCAAAATGGAGCTTTCCAAGCTGAAGGGCCTGGCCCAATGATTTTCAGTAGCACAGACATTTTCCATTTTACTCCTTCAAGGAGTCTTCAGATGGCACAGTCCAGGTCTGCAGCTTCTCATTGGTATTAAAAGCTTCTGAGAGCTTTCTGTGGGGTTGGGTTAGAAGAAAGGGGGACAGGACCAGTCAGGAACATGTCCCATTGGTACCCACACTGTGGTCACTCTCCTTCCTCTTTGAAAGCAGCAGCTTAAGAGCATCTAGGAGAAATACATCTCCAAGATGACCAGATGCATCTCATTCCAGGTGTCAAAAATCACCTGCAAAGCAAAGGATATTCTGCTTCTCTTCCAGGCTTTGCTACACAGCCACAACCATGATGGATCTAATTCAGGTTCCTGATAGCCAGTTCTCCTCTTATGACTTCCAAGAGGTCTGGGAAGCAGAGCTGATCATCCAGAACATACTGGCCCTGATGCAAAAGCCTCATCTCATTAAAACCAAACCAAACAAACCAAACCCAAATGCAATCTTCTCCACATGTCCCAGTTGTAAATCACTTGGCTCAAATCAGAGGACTGCCAGGAAAAATGCAAATGAAATGCTGAAGTTTACATTGCCAAAGCAAATGAAGGCACCACAGAAGAGTTGTTCAAGCTCCTTTAAAATATATATATCTTGTCTTGAAAGGCATGAAGTTAATATTGGGTTTATGTCAGATAAGAACCAAAGGACTGTTCACTTATCTCAGGTGTTGCAGTACCTTAATTTCTGTCTGTTTATAATATTTGTGAAGGATCATTCCATGCATGCCAAGAAATACTAGGACAGTGACTAAAAGGCATAAATAAGATAATTCAATTATTATTAAATTTTCTGCACATTTCAGGAGGGGTAAGATGAGCAAGGTAATTTCCTGCCTCTCTAAAATCCTTTCTTGCATTATTTAAACAACGGTATATTCCAGTGCTGTTTAAAAGAGAAATCTCTTCCAAAAGGTTGATCATCTGTTCTGCACTACACATCTCTGAAAAAAGATGTGAAAGATCTGCTGTAGGAAATCTGAAGACAGGTTGGGGTACCAAAAAGGTAAAAATAACTCCTTCAGTCTTAGGCAAGTCATTTAATCATAATATCTCCCATAAAATAATATTTAATTGGAGCTTGAAATCTTCAACAATTTTCCCCACTGATGAGTCAAATGATGTATCTGTTTTTTCCAACAAAGCACATGGTGTGACCATTTGTCTTTTCACAATTTAATCAAACATGAATATCTGCTGCTCTTCAGCCCACATCCTCTCTTATTTCAGGCAGTGGGAATTTCTATTCTTGCTGGGAAACACACGTTGAAATATGGTTCTTCCCAATTTAGATAAACAGACTGCAATTTGATACAAATGTTCTCAAGTTCTGAAGCAAAGTAATGAATGCTATAAATTGCAAGGATTTGGCTCAGCTGAAAACAGGAATGGCACAAGATCAGCTGAGAGAGCTCTTTTGTCAAGTGTTCTCCATGGACAAAATACTGCTGGAGAACCTCCCCTCTTTCTAACAGTTCCAACAGAAAATAAATCAGTGCCATAGCTGTCCTCTGGTTTTCTGTCTTTATCTAGGAAACCATTTGAGTGACCCAAACATTTTTGCCTTGTTGTTTTACAAGGCCAGGAGCACCCCCAGCTATGCTGAGCTGTTTGCTGGATGCTGAGCTCTCTGCTCTCAGACTTTTGGTTTTTTCCCAGCCTGCACCCAAAAGGCCTCATTACTTCAGTGGCTTGCCTTTCTTAACCAAGCTCTCCCACCTGGAAAACCCTGTTTGTAGGTAAGCAATACAAATCTATGTAACTCATAGCTGTAAAGGAAGGCAGGCAAAACTTTTTGGAAATCCCCCCCCACCAGTGGGCTGCATATGGCAAGAGCAGCATTCTTAGGACTACACGAGCTGGAAATGAATAAAAGTTTTCACTGTCAACACCACTGAACAACCAGGAATGTTCTGTCTGGAAAATTCATGCTGTTCTCTCAACCTTTCCCCCCTCCAGGACTCTGCTATTGCTCCAGCTGGGATTTGCTGGAATCCCAACTTCTTTTCCCCTCCCTCCAAATGACTCCTAGCAGATGACAAACCAGGACACCATCTTTATTCCTGAGCACTATCTCCTTCATCATCTCTCAACGCCATCCCTCCATCAGCTGGAGAGGCTGTTCCTGATGCTCCTCCTTATCACTGGGCTCTCATGTCCTAGAGAAACAAACCCCAAACCAGCACCAACCTGTGCTGCAAACACCTGATGTTCAGATTCCTGGCTCAGGCCAGGAGTCCTAATAAGCTCTCAAGACAATGAAATAAAGCTGTAAGCATCTTTGTCACCACCAGTGGAATGTATTTATGCATTTTAGTTCTACATTCTGGCATGTGTTACCTTCTGTATAATCCTTTCCATCCTGGGGGAGGGGGGTGGTTCAGCAAATCAAGGTTTCAGTGTTTGAGAGCTGGGGGTGTGAGTGCTCCACAAGAGTGAGAACCCCCAGTGCTCAGCAGCAGGATGAGGCTCAGCATTCCCACACTGTGTGAGCAAGTATATCCATGTAGATAATAATCAGAACCTGCTTTTACTATCACCATTTCCCCTCTTTCAAGAACAAAAATCTAATCAGCAGCTCAAGTGGAAAACAGGTTTCCAAAGCACCAGGGTAGGTAAGAGCCAGCAGAGCAGCATCAGAGCAGCTTGGATGGCTGATCCAGGGCACTCTGTGCTGATGACACTGCAAACAAAATGATACTTCAGAATTTAAATAATACTAATGATCAGAATAAAGCTTTCTAGCTCCAGCCAGGCACCTCACTACCTGGAAAGAAATGAACATGACAGTTCAGGAATGATCACTGAGAGCCCACACCAGGGATGAGGTGTCCCTGCTCTTCTGTCCTCAACTGGCTCCTTCATGCATTGATTTTTTTTTTTTTTTTTAATTCCCTGCCTTAAATACCAGCACCACTGTCATTTGCAGCCCCACTTTCAAGACTTTCAAGACTTCTGACAGAGTTCCCTTAATTGATAATATACAAGCAAACCAGAGAGGCTCTAAACCGACGCACTGCTCTCCTAAAAGCACAAGCTCCTTCTCATTCACAACTCTTTAGGACAAAGAGCTAGAAAACTGTCATTTTAAAATACTCTCTAATTCCTGCATGCTGGCATATGCTTGTTATTTTTTGCTAAAAGTTTGTTGTGTTTTTTTTTTCTTTTTCCCTTTTAACTACATGTTCTGTAGGTTCTGTTTTACTTTCCCCAGCTGGCCACTTCATTCCAACAATTCATTCTGTTCTGTGAAGTAGCTGTATGTTTGTGTATTTTCCAGTTGTGTCTGATTACCAAAGCTAACATTTGATCACTGACTTCCACACGTACATCATCATCATCTACCTCTTTTCCCTTTGACAATTGCACAGTTGGTGAGAGCCTTCTCTCCCGCAGTTCCTGCCATATGGAGCTCCTGGGAACTTTCAACTCCATTGATTTCCAGCTCTTTTCAAATCCCACCTGCAAATCTGTTTTTCTGTGCTTGAATCTCAGCTTCTATCTCCTGCTAATCTGCAGCTTCATGCTGTAGAGTATAACTTATTATACTCTGTTGAATTCTGCATCCCTTTCATAGCAGGCCATTAAAAGAAAACGCTATACAAAATATAAAATATGTCAAAAGCAAAGTTATTTATTCTAACAGTCTCAAGCCTAATTAAAAATTGGGGGACACTTTTGTATCAAAATGTTTAATGAATATATCAATGGAATCACATGCATGGCAGCCACTAATCAGTACAAAAGCGATGGAATTTGGCTGCAAGTCTGTAGTACCTTCACTGCCACAAACCAACAGGGACACCTGTATCCCTGACAGGTCCCTTCCAGAGATAGAGCCAGAACCAGGCATGCTCACAGAAAGAAACTGCAGGAACTATTTTAATGTAATGACAATATCTGGCACTGCTGTTTTTACAAGTCCCAGTGGAAACTTGTTTCAGACTGTCCCTTTCTCCCCCATGGCACCACAGACCCCTGGGGTTAATCCCCATCCACAGGCACTGCTCTCCCTGAATCCCTTTGTGTGGTGAAGATTTTTCCCATCTAGACTGAGCTTCCCGTGGCTCTGAGAACAGAAATGGGTCTTGGGGGGTAGGAGGGGGAAAACTGTGGAAGTGTTTCAGTGCCATGGGTTGGAGCAAGTGGAGCAAAGAGCAGAATGGCATCACCACCTCCAGCACACACTGACTTGTTTCTCACTTCCCAAAGTGCTGGTTGGTTCCACAAAGCAAAGGCTGCCCAAATCTTCTTCACCTGCAGCTGGCCACAATGCAAAGCTTTTCCTTTTTAAATAGAATCATAGATTTTCAGGGTCAGAAGGGATCTTGTAAGATCATCCAGTTCCAGCATCCCCCCTACATCAGGTTGCTCAGAGCCCCATCCAGCCTGGCCTTAAAAAATTCCAGGGATGGGGCTTCCAGCACCTCTCTGGGCAACCTGTGCCAGGGTCTCACCATCCTCATGGTGAAGCACTTCTTCCTAACTTCTAATCTAAATCTCTCCTCCTTTAGTTTGAATCCATTCCCCCATGTCCTATCACTACCTAAAAAGTCCCTCACCAGCTTTCTTGAAATAGCAATTCTTTTTTTCTTTAAATACTAAATCCAGAGCTTATTAGCCTGATCTTAGATGACATGAACATGTTCTGAAAGGAATAACCCTTTGAGAAAGCCTGGGAGTTCAAGGCCAGTGCCCCAAAGGAACCTTTTGGCTCTCACAGCTCCCTGGAGCACCTGAGGTTCAAGTCCTGTAACAGCAGAGGCTGGGTTGGAGCAAGCATCCTGCCATGGGTCACCCACCTCCACCTGGAGGAAACCCCACTGCTTCCACAGGATTTCTCCAGAGAGTACAGAGCAGGGCAAGATGATGGATGTGAGAACAAAGATTTTCTGTGAATTTATCTTGATTGCATCTAAAACTCTGCGATAACTTTGAAAATTCATCTGAAAAGACGCAAAGCCCCAAACCAAAAGGATTTTAGGATGAAAACCCTGGACATCCCCCCACACGTTGCTTATGTCAGTCTCATTGATTCTTTGCTCCCAGTCCCACAAATCTGGAGGCAGGGGCACTGCTCCCACCCAGCAGAAGGGGTGGCACAAGAGAGGAGCTCTCTCTGCTACATGGCAGCTCCAATTTCAGACCAAAGCATCACAGCACTCATCTGAGAACAAGGATGTTTGGTTGGCATGGCAACAGTAAGTTAGGCTGAATGTGGTAAATATCCAGCAGTCATAAGAAAACAGAGCAAGTCACAATAATAAACATTAAAAACGAAAACTTGCTGAATGCTTTTGAATTACAGCTCTTTTACAATTGTCACTCTTGCTTTCATTTGAACATGAGTGAAATCCACTTGAACTAAGCTGTTCCATTTTATTCCAAATACTTCTACAACATCCTCATTCAGATAACTCCTTTTTCCCCTTTTTTAATAATCTATTTGAGAAAAAAGAACTTAAAGGTCTGGAAATGTACATTGCTATTCTCCTTCATTCCCTCAGTTACATTCATGAATGGAACATAGTTGATTTTCTGTCTTCAGAGAATCTCCTTCCTTTAAGACTCTACTTGGGATTTGACTGCTTGGAGGAGCATTCCTATGGTTTGAGTACCTACAGGGATGCTACTACAGTTACTGAACATGGAGAACTTTTTTCCCCTCTATTATCCCCAATTAGAAGTTTTATATCTTACTTAATCCACCCCTGCAGTTAAAAAGTCTTATAAGAAGAAATGAAAAAAATAAGTTGAGTTTGTTTCCTGAAAAAATTATTGTGTGTTATTCTAAAAGAGATTCTTGGAGCTTTTAATCTGCTGCATGGGGGTGA
Organism: Phaethornis superciliosus; assembly: GCA_023637945.1. NCBI lineage: Eukaryota > Metazoa > Chordata > Aves > Apodiformes > Trochilidae > Phaethornis > Phaethornis superciliosus. The sequence goes on along the minus strand of JAJQWJ010000021.1, from coordinate 9,109,053 downwards.
CTGCCCTTATAAAAAGAATTTTAAATGAAATGAGGCATTCTTAAAAAAACAAGGTAATAGAGCAAGGAGATCACCACCATTAATTTTCATTCATGCCTCAAATGAGCAAAATTTGTTGCACATGTCTAAATTCCTGGCTTTGTTAAGGCATATGCTTAAGCTTGCAGAAATGTGCATCATTTTTAATTACACATCAGCAAGATGTGAAGTCTGCTGTATGAACAATTTTGATTTTTTTTTTAACCATGCCTGAAAACTGCACAAAGCCATATGACTCAAGGAAGAGAAACGTTTTCAGGAGAATGAAAGATCTCTGAGAAGTCAGATTAGATCTAGGCACGTATCAGAGACAATCAAGTGCTACACCACAGGGGTATATGATACAGGAACACAACTTAAGGGGGATTAGTTGAGAAGAAGCTGGTTCCCATGGTTACGTATTACTGAGATAGAAGAAATTCCAGCCTTACTTTTCAAGGAAAACACTGTGACACATAAATTTCCTAGGAACCTTCCCAGACTGCTTTAACTGTCTTGATACGTCCACAAATCTGGATATTAAGAAACTATTAAGCATGAGTTACACTTTATTCACTGCTAGTTTGCTAATTACATATGCCTCAAGAAGCTGGACATCTGATTTTTGAAGAAAACATGCAACAGTTTGGGATGAAGCTTTGAGACTCCAATGTAGAAGGAACACTACTGAACCCATGGACCACTGTCCTAGAAAACCATGCTTAGCCAAGACAGGGCAACCTTTATGGAAAAGATAAAATTATTCAGGTTAGTCAAAGTGGGAGATGTTCCCAGGTATTTTTGGCAAACCTATGTTCCTCTGCATTGGATGGTGTCCTTCAAATAACATTTCCGTGCCACACCACTGATGAAATGACACAGACACAACAGGACTGCATCTCCTCACACTGGGGAGAGGATGGGAGAAGTAAACCAGAGTAAACACACATTCATACAAGAAGATGAAGTACTGGAATGAAAAAGCTCCATAAAAACAACAGTTCCTCTTCAACTGCAGCACCACGCTCACCTCCAGACAGCTCAGGGCTTGCCATCAGTCCTTCTAACAAATTTCCCTCCCCTTATTTATGGGCTAGTTTGTCTCTCTGGGTAATTATAATAAAGGTTAACTCCGTGTGATCACCAGAGGGTTATTGTAACAAAGAGTTAAGCTTCATGGATCTGCCAGTCTCTTGGAGACTGAAGAGTTATAAGGCCATTGCACTGAAAAAAGGACAAACATGGAGCACCAAGATACCACCCAACAAGCTATAACGAGAAACAGCTTTTTATTTTTAATTAAAAGCACAACAAAATGCTTTTTCATGTCTCATTCATTTGTTTGTTGTTGTTATAGAATCAAAACACAAGATTTTTCCTTTTAATGAAAACCAGAAGCTGTTTAACCCTCTCTCCTCCTTATTTATAGACATGTAAAAGCCCTGCAAAAGAGGCCTTTGTAATAGTGCCAGTGCAAATTCTGATGTTTTATGCAATTTTGATTCAGGCAATATTTGGTCAAAGCAGAAAGCAAGTTCTAAGTTGCTGCCTTAAATATTTCAACTCCCTATTCAGCTGATGAGCCATTAGCTACTGCTAATGCTGGCTGAACACGTTCACAGGTAGCCTGGCCAAGACAAAATAATAACTGGAAATATGGCAGAGCTGTCAGTTTTGTATTTTTCTTCTGGAAAGATAAAAATCACTAATGGATTACGGAGTCACAGAGAAGACACACCACCAAGTTCCAAAATGTTTGACTGGAAAACAGACCAAAGCATCAAAACAAAAACTTCCTCAGTGGCTCCAGCTTCTCCAAGTCTAGTTTCTTCTAGATCCTCTTTCAAACTGTGTCAGAAAAAAAATGTAAACTGGCCATGACAAAGATTAAAGAAAAAAAAACAAAACAAAACAAAAAATAAGAGATGTGGGACAGAACTCACAGTGTGCAGGTCAGGGTTGTTCCCTGGCAGGGACAACCATGCACCCAACAGCTAATTTTCCTTCTATTCCTTCCTCCTATTTCTGCAGGTATAGCTTTAAAAAATGCTTTATAGAGAACATGTTATTGATACTGTTCACTCAGCACCAAATAGAGTTCTCAGAGTGCAAAAGCTGATTTGCACCACAAATCTGTAAATTCATGTGTGATTCAGGTAAGTCCCACCCATATATTTTTCTGAATACTTCAGCTTAAACTGATTTGAATGCACATCATTAACTTTCCATTTCAATACTAGTCTGTAAACTACATTTCCTGTTTTCCTTGAAGCACACAAACCCTCTGATTCCACTGAAAGTGTCCAGAATAATGTTAGCACTATTAATCAGATGGAATTGTTTACAGACAACACGCTAGGACAATGAATGCATAAGATCAGGAATAAAGATTATTTCTAGCTCAGTTATTGCCCAATTATAATTCTCTTCACAGGAGCCATTAAACAACAGGTTCAGAAACCTCTATTAAAACAGTATATCCACTTCAAAATATATGCATCATTTCACAGCTTGAATAGTTGAAATACCAAGTCAAAATCCAGAGCATGAGGTAAGTATTTGCCTGTAGGGTTCAGACAGTTTAATTCTCTTTTATTACCAAAAGACAGAAAGGAAAGCTAGCTGAAAATTTTGCAGGAGAGCATGTGCTTTTGCTTTGAAGCCAGACATTAGTTTAAACACTCATCCTCCTTGCCCAAGGGAAGAGGAGGAGGGGGGACAGCACCCAGTACCTGCTCGTGGGTCTCCAGCTCCTTGCGTTGCAGCAGCTTCTCTGCAGCCCGTGCCTGGATGCGGTAAGCGTCCACTTCATCCTGTAGGACCTGGAACAACATCAACAGGGGCAAAACACATGTGAGAAACATGGGAGGGTGGAAAAAAAAAAGAGAGAAAAGAGGGCACTCTCAAGGACAGTTTTTCAGCTCAGTTGCTTCCAGCCATAGATGACAGCTGCCAAGTCATGACAGAGCCACCTGGGCCACCCTGGCTCCGGGCGGTTTTTCTGCACAGGTAGAACCACTGATGGAGTCATTAATCTGAATAATAGTCTTATTATAGGCTACAAGCATTCCTACTAAAAAGCTAATAAATATCTTCAAAGATTGAAAGGGAAATGGAAGCACTGTAACAACTGCATTTGCAATTGCAAATGTCTCAGATTTTTATCATCTTATTGGTACAACCTGTGCTTCCTAGTAACCCTTTTGCACTGTACCAATAACTTTTTCCTTAAGCCAGAAGAATAATCCTCCCTCTGGAAAACCATGTCTGGAATTTGCAGTGAAAATGTATTCCATATTACTGAAACAGGATGCTTGCTGAGACAAGGGGCTCCCCTCCCACCTTCTAGTAAAGTCTAGCATGTGATCTACAAATGAAGTATAAATGGCAATAAATAAAAGGAATACTATGATCATGTCACTTCACCACAACTATCCAGTCTTTATTTAGTTTAGAAATAACCACTTCTGAACCAAGCTCATAAAACGCACTGACAAATTTATTTTGTCATTATTGTTCTTCTTATATATTTATTTTTATTAAGGCAGTTCCTCAGAGCCTTGAACTTTTTGTTACATGCTTAACAAAAGAACGGTCATGCCCCAAGGAGCTGATAGTCTATGCTATTTCTAACACACACACCAAACAAACAATAGCAAGTTTCAAAGATTACTTTTTTTTTTTAAGTTTCCTACTCATTGTTGAATGTTTGAATACACACTTAACATTTACTTACACATTTACTAAAAGCTTAGTTATGTTGTCAGCTTGAATAAAGGCGCAAGTGCTGACTTGAAGCAAAATGCACAATGTGGATGGGAGATTGACACCACCACAGAGGCAGCCAAGAGGGAATATTCTGAGTTATCTTTTGTATGCCAAGAAATCAGAGAATTGCTAAACCATTGGCTGAAAAGTGTGGTGCAGACTCAGGACCAGACCTGGGAAGGGACTCACGCTGGAGATCAGCTATAAGTGACACTCAAGGTGCCTCCAGGGGTGCTTTTTAAAAAAGCTGAGCTCCTTTTTATAAAGGAGACCCATGAGTGCAGGGCTGCTCAGTGCCACATGGTGAACACTTGCTTGCTTCAAGGAGAATACCTGTACATCAACAAGAATCATGAAAAGTTCTCCCAGGACAAAGATTTAACATAAAAAAACCACAAACAACCCAAAACAAAAAAAAAAAAGACAAAACAAAACCTTGCTCTTTTCCACAGCACTGAAATATAGTGTACTCAAATCATTTACAGGATAACATTGCTATTGAGATAAGATAAGAGGACTACTTATGATCTTGCACATTGTTTTGAAGTGATGCCAGGCATTAACTTTAAAGTCTTCTAGCTGTAAAGCTATTGCATGTTCTGATGCCAAAAATTTTAACCAGACCCAAGCATGAACTTCAAATCTGCCCAGGGACTTTTACACTATCACCTCTTCTGAGAAATGTTGAAATCCAGGCTTTGAATATATAACCAGTCTTCAATAGTCAACAAAGCTTGCAGTACCAGGAATTTGCATGAATATAATGAAATTTATGTGTGAACTCTGGGCTTTTTGTTTTCTTTTTTGTACACCTCATTTTGTACAGTAAAACACAAACAAGAATACTCTGATTTCAAAACGAAAATGATCAGGTAATGCAATCAGAACAGTCAGAAGCAGCATGTTCTATCAGGAAGATCACAGCAGACTTTGACAAAAGTCTTGCCATGACTCCAAAGCATCCAGACACAACCAGAACAACTCCCTGGATAAACCACAAAGGATGAGCCCTCTTCTAGTTTTTCCTTACACACTCCAGGCGTGCCATGGCACGGGGAAAGAAAGAGGAAGAAGGAAACCTCACTCCACCTCAGCCATCCTGCCTGGACTCTCTCCTTGAGCTCAGGAGCAAGTTTCAGTCTTTCACAAGACTCAGACAATGGTCAAGAGGTAGAATGTACCCAGACAAATGTGTCCAGATATCTATGGACAGATATGCCTCAGAGAACAGATGTATGGCACACTCCATCCCCAAAATCTGCAGGTACTGAACACAAGATCCCAAATTATCCCTGGTAGGGACAGCAACTACAGGGGAGAAAGGAGGGAATCAGTGCACTGCTGCTTCCTTAATTCTCAATTTTTACTTATTTATAACAAACAATCCTTCTTTTTGCAGAGATGTTCCTTTATATCTGAGAGTTTGCAGTGTACTGTAATTTAATTTGGGAAATTTAATGACACAGTGTCATTAGTCCACCTACCTAAGGCAGCATTTGCCAGAATGGAGCACACATTTTGTTTCATTCTGAGAGGAGACAATGTCTTAAACAAGTACAATTTAGAAATAAGCTATTTTTATTATAGCATATGTGTATAGCAAACTGTTAAGGCTTGTAATTATCCATCCATCAGTTGAACAAAATACACTGTATGAATTTACAGACTTCTCTGATCACATCAAAACTGGTTGCAGGTAAGTTTTGTATTGGGAAGCAGGGAAAAACAAAAAAAAAAGCTTTAACTCCTCTTATCAATCACCTCTAACTTGACCAGTTTTGGGCTATTGCTGTGTTGCATACCAACTCTCTTGGTCACTTTGTAGAACCAAGTTTTATGTTCCATGAGTAATTAATGTTCATTTGGGTATTTCAGCTTTCCTATCAGCACAAGGACAAAAAAATAAAACCCAAAGATCAGTATTTTATCAAAGCCATGCAGAAAAACCCCCCAAACAACCCAACATCAAAATCTCCTGGTTGCTGCAGATTCCAGCATATGATTAGCTCTGAAAACAGTAATTAGAAGTAAGCAAGTTTGTTGCCCATGATATTAATTTTCTAGGAGGAATCATGATGGATGTCATGAATAATGTGCTTTTTTGAAGATCACACTGAAAATTCTCTCTATTGTCAAAAAGCTTCATCTGCAGCAGCCAGAGCCTGAATGCTGAAGAGACCCAGTGCCCTCAAATCTTTTTCTGTATCTGACAGAGAAGCTTTTGTCACACAGAATACTCCTAAAAGCAGCAGACAGCTTACCCCAGGTACCTCGCTGAACGTCGCTTTTGTAAAATTAAATAATGGGTTTGGGCATGTTTTGTTCAGAAATGCAGGTTTTTATTTTACAGCTTCAAAGTACCAGATTTTGTCCAGAGAAGAAGAGCTTAATGCTTAGTAATTGCTGAGATGAAGAAAAAATATTAAAAAAAAATTAAACAGGTCAATTTTTAAGTGTCAAAAGGTTTTTTTCCTGAATGGAAAAGATAACCTAACTTATTTAGTTAAACTTTTCCAGGTACAGAATTAATCCCCATCTCTCAGCTTGGCTAAGTTCACTTACATCACTCTTAAAATGTGAGTATTTTTTTTCAGTTAAACCGGCTTTCAAATGCCATGTAAACATGTTTGCTGTTGAAAGTCTACACCATACCTGACCTTGGAAGTGCTTTGTGTTGGCCTGAGAACAAAGAAATGAAAATGTTTCACTTTCCAGCCCAGATATCCTACACTTTGAAATGCACTTAAAAATGTAAATGAGATAATAAGCTCGACTGCAACAATGGGGGTGAAGTACAGCTGTACGAAAGGAACATTCATGTGATTTATTTATAAAAATGGAAAGATCTTGAAATAAAAGCGTATTGCAAATGTTTTGGTTGCATACAACACTGAGAGACACGAGAAGGATGGAAGGGAAAAGTAATGGTTTTGAGATTACACCATGGAAATGGTATGGTCAGATTTTGGAACCTCCAGTGGAGCTGGTGGATGAGTTCATCCCTGTCACTGGGATAGATGGAATATTGAGTACCAGCTGATACCAAGGAGATAGGAGCACCTGAACTGAATTTCTGGGTAGGTACTTTTTCTATTATTCTCCTGTGGCTCAATTATCACCAGCAAAATGTTTAATGAAGTTTATTGCAAACCCAGCTCTGCCCATGGTCACCTGGAGCTCTTTGGTGACAAGGGAGCAGCACATGGGGAGCTGGTGCCACTTTTGGCCTCTGCAGCTGGCAGGGATTTTGGGATGATGCTGAAGCCCAGAGGAATTCAGCCTGGCTGCTGGGGGCCTGACTGAGGCTGCAAAAGGGTTTTGTGTTTTTTTTTTAAAAGAAGCCAAATTGTAAAGCATATAATTTTGACAAGGAGCCATAGAGAGACAAAAAGGTATGATGCCAGCATTACAAAATCCCTTCTCAAGGCAGGAATAAATTTTTGGCATTAGTTACAGGGCTTAACCCAAATCAACTAAAAGCTGGTAAGAGAAAGAGTTCTAAGAATCACAAGAACAAGTATGAAATGGGAATATATGAAGGATTTAGTCTTTAATATTTGGAAACTGATTTGATTATCCTTTAACCATAGGATATTTTTAAAAAGAAGCGTTGGATTCCCTGAAAAAAAAAATGTAGTCCTGCAGGGATTACATAAGGAGAAATCATTATTATTTTTCATTACTTGGTATTGATTATTACTGTTAAGATACTGTACTTACAAAAGTGTGATGTTTTGCTTCTTCAACCTGAAATTATTTCCTACTTCTGGTGTGCAGGCAAGGCTTGATTCCTGCTCCCACCACATCAGTGGCAAGTCTGGGACCACCACGATTTATTTCTCTGGTACTGAGGGTTGAAGAAATAAGTGACATTTAGAAGGAAAGGAAAATCTTCTAGAAAATATTAAAACCTCAAAGTATTTTTGCTTTGAAACAAAAAAGGGCCAGCAGGAAAGTCACTGCTCCTGGTGATCAGATCATGCCAGAGGCTTTTTTTAGGTAGACATATGTAATTCTTATTGGCCATCCAGCAACTCTGCACACATGGAAGAGCACCTGTATCAAGAAAAGACCTCAATATTTATGACCACTGCAGGATAATTCTACAACTACAGGTATTAACAGTTTGCACTTTTCATCTTCAAAGAATATTTCAAACGTTACCAAATTAATATAATTAGTTAATGAAAGATGCAGTAATAAAAGCCACCATAATTACCTACTCTAGATTTAATTATCTCCTTACTAATGCCCACAGAAGAAGGCTTCCACTTTACATCCTCAAAACATGTGCCAACAATAATTCTGAATACAGGCCCCTCTTAAAGTGCTTTCTAAATTCAAATTAAATCCATTGATGTGTTTTCTCTCCCTGTTCATGAGAAGAAAATCCAGCTCTGGAACTCCAAAGAAAATCCATGCAAATATTAACAAAAATTACAGCAAGTTATGTTCCAGAAATACATATGGAAATGCTTTAAAACTTGGTCATAGATACATTCAATCTTGAGTGCCTTTATCTCTCCATGAAGCTGTCTGGCCAAAACTTCCCTTTTATTCTACATGGTCTCACTAATTACAGAGTCAAATCCAACTCCTACTCAAAGAAAGCAGGTCAAGTATCCCATCAAAATTAATATCAGAATTTTTAAAGTCATCATTACTTTTGCTAAAGTATTTTATGGCTATAGGTAAATTTGTCTGAGTTTATCACTACTAGAAATAAATTGGGAAAATATTCCTATGAAGATCACTGATGTAACACCACGAGTCAGAGCAAAACAAGTGTGTGTTTAAAAAGTAAAGTACTCATGTTTCAGCCAAATTGCTGGTGCATCCTTAATGCTTTTTGGGTTCTCAAAGAGTTTTTGTCCACTGATTCTGCTCCAAACCTTGGACACCGCTCAATCTCTGCGCTGCATTCCAGGCCACAACTGTTTGAAAACCTCTCTACTTAAGTTCTCTCTTGTTTTTGGTGTAAAGCAAAGGAAATCTTATGGTTTTAACCTAATACATATGTTTGCTGTTCACATATGGCAAAATTCCTTTCTGGTGGGAACTTTTTCACTGTTGCTGCAACACACTATATATCCAAGAAGTCTCCTTTGATGTTGAACTATTGCTCCACTACTCATTACACTACTGATTCAATATGAAAGGAAAATTTCTGTGGTTTTTGTTAAAACAATAGCTTTGGTTTTGAAAAGTTTTCCACAACCTATACGCAGGAGCCAACGTTACTGCAACAGAAAAGAAAATCTCCCTATAATGTTGTACTGAAAATATTTACAGTGTTTTAATAACAGAAATTATCCTTCCATGCTATAGGTAACATTACAATTACTACTATGACTGTGCAGAAAATTTATGCCTTATTGCTCCTCAGGAACAGAAATTAAAACACCTTAAGTGGTAAGTTTTTTCTCTCTTTAACACTTTCCTTCTACTGACCTCCTAGCCTCTTACCATCAGGTCAGCTTCATTACACATGGGTGGGGGAAGGAGAAGTCCTGCAATGCCCAAGCAGCACCATGTGCAATGACAGAATGGCAAATCTGGGAAACTTCATGCCTGATATGGAACTTTAACCACTAAACACCATTTCATGAAGAGTGAATGTGAATTACAATGTGGAACAAAAATGCTCATACCTTTATAAATGTGTCCCTAGAAGAGCTGGTTGCCCATTCTCTGTTATGGTTATGAAATAAAAAATGGGGTTTGGTTAGGAATAAGATAAAAGGGGTAGTTTCCAAAGGCAGAAAATTAATCAGCTCCCACTTGGGATAATGTGAACACCCATACACCAAGCACATTTGGAGGTTTGGTCCACTTTGGTGATATTTCAAACTGGGATCTTGCAAACCCACCCAAGGTTTGGCTCTGCCCATTCACTCAATCAAGCAGCTCCTCTTTGCATGGGTCTATATTGCTGCTGAGATTTGTCAGCAGGAGATGCCACTGGGAAGTCCAACAATTCATTCCCTTGAGGGGCTGTGGGAAGCAAGAAAAGGGTTCAGGAAGGAAGGGAATAATTTGAATCAAGGAACAAAATCAAGTTTCTTCAGTAGTAGCAATTTTTTTTTTGAAGTAACTTACTTAACATTAAAGAAACATATATGCAAACTTTTTTCCCGTGTGGTAGACTCTAATGCTTCACTATTTTCTTTTTTTGCAGGTCAGAGACTGATTGGCAGCATAAGATATCATTTAGTTTTTGAGTGGATCATCAGCATTAGTTCCTGAGCGCTCCCTTAATGCTTTCACAACAGACTTCAACTGGATTGCCAACACACATTTTTTTCCTGCTTCTTTTTACCTATAAAATATCGCTGCGTTTTCAGCATTTTCTGTAAATATCTACTTGATCTGATGAAAGTTTTAGACCATTTTTTTTTTGCCAAGTCTTTAGCCATATATCCCTAAACCACCTTGATAGCACAAGCAGAGCTATTCGTAAGCTTTAATATTAGGCAAGGGCTTAAGCATTTTGCTGAGTCAGGGCTTGGCTGCCTGGCACTATAAACTCAATTCTTTTGAAGTGCAAAGGACGTCACAAGGCAGAGCAAGTCCTGCAAAGATCAAAATTCACAGAAATCAGCAGTATAAACTTTAAAGTTAGGCTTTTTTTTTTTTTTTTTTTCTTTTTTCAGAAGGACACAAGGAAGGAATTGCTCTCGCTTTGTTTTCAGTGGCTCAGGTGATGGGAGCAGGGGAGGGAGGCAAGGTTCAAAGAGCAGCAATAAACTTGCTTTCATCTGCTGTCCTCAATGAACCACAAACCCCAACAAGCAGTTGCCATGTGGAAGCATTGCTGTGCCTACTACCGGGGACATTTTCAGGTTGTTCTGATGAAGTCATTTGGAAAGCTTGTCAGCTGGGAAGAGTTACTGTAATGTTTACCTGGAGGATTTCTTAGTGTGCTTTTAAACCTGGCTCTTCCTTTCTTCCAGCCTTCACCAGTTTCATGGTCAAGAGCAGGGGCAGAGGTTGCCCCAAGGAGAAAACTGCTGAACTTTTCCCCCCTTTGCTCTCAGAGGTGTAGACAGGAACACTGATGGTTCACATATACCAGATAAATTGAATCTTTTAAACCCAAAGACACCGTGACATCTTAAGCACACACTTGTGAAGGAAAAGTTCAAAACTCCATTTTAAACCACTTATGAGAGGATTTACCAAGATCCTGCCTAATGTTCAGCTGACGCATTGTCAAAAACATTTATCACAAACCTTTTGAAGTTTCTTAGCTCCCCTCTAGTTATTAAAACTTGAACTGCAGAGTTTGTTATCAGCCTCCGAGCACACATAAAATACATCAGGTATTTTTTAGTCAACCTTTCAGTCTGATTTTGAGACTATTATACAAAATAAAACATTCCCAATCAGGTTAAGGTCTGACAGATAATGCAGAACTGCTGTGCCTGATTGATCCAGAGGACAATTTTCATTGCCTAATTTGTATTTCATAAAACACTTTGCAGTCAAAGGGAATGGCACAGAGTCTGCCACTCCTGGCACAGGTCTCCTGTGAAGACCTGATGTCAGCTTCAAGATTTTCCTTGATTTTTTTGTCTTGAATCTTTGACGTTCTGTCGTAAGAACATCTAAAACATCACCTCAGTGGACAGACACGCTGTGAGAAACTGCAACTGGAAAAACCAGCAAAACATCTGGGTTTGCTGCTTGCTGTTTTCTTACCAACTGCTTTGCAAAAACAAACAAAAAGTTTGCAAAAATCAGGCATTCGAGCAGAATTTCCTGCAATGATTTAGAGAACGCCAGACTCATGATAGAGCAGATTTATCCATCACTTGCTGAACAAGGCAATCCTCTCACCCATTCACCTTCATTCCCAGCTAAGTTTATCACCAAACTGCCACTTTAAGTGGGTGTTCAGAAACTTTACACCTGGAGAGGGACCAGAGGTTCCAGCAGATCCCGGGTGCTATACAAATGTCTCCTTCAAATGCATTCCTCATCAAAGATGTACGAAGACCTGGAAATATAAACATTTCTAATAGGCTTTACCTGGAGGATTTCAGGCTTTGCAAAGCATCTTATTCTGCTATGCTCTTTTAAAAAGGAAATCTGAAAGGCTCAGCTATTTGTAAACAATAGGTTAATCTGATGTCCAGAAAGAAAGAAAGAAAAACTATTTATTATGTGCCACGATCTAGCAGTGAGCCCAATTTTGCTGGAATCCTTCCATTACATAAAATAAGATACATGCTCTTACACACACACACACAAAGAAACCTAATAATGTCTTTATACCTTTCAAAGTAACCTTAATCAACAATATTACCTCGCAAGGCAAACCACTGCTTTTTGAACTGAACAAGAGTGAGCTTGACTCAACAGTGCCTGCACACTCGGTACTTGTAAGAGGTGAGAGGCAGCAAAGTAATAACTTCTAAAATTATGTCTGTCTGTAAGCCAAAAGTTGGGTGATTCTTGACAGGGGAGGATATACACTTGAAAACTTGGATATTCTTTTATTCAAAGTCTTTAATAACCTCCAGCCTAATTACATTTCCAACAAGACATGATAATGCAACTGCTCCTATTTAAAAGTATGTATGAAAACTGAGCAGTTTTGAAGCCTGATTCTTTTTTTCTTTTTTCTTTTTTTCTTTTTTAAAGTCATGTTGAGATGAAGCTCATTTACTTAAAAAGAAAAAATGAAAAAAGAATGTCCTCTGCAGCTGGTCAAACAGATTACGAAACTCTAATCTCACTAGCCTGAGGAAAATGAAAACTGTTTTTCAAGTATCTATTTTATAGAGGATTGACTTTATACTTTTTAAAAGGTGTATTAACATAACTGATCAGAACATCCCAGAACATCCCAGAGTGTTTCTGATCTAGTTAATCATATGACATTACAAGAGATACTTGCTGTCATAATGCCAATTTTTCTAAAGTTCTAAAATCCTTTAAGTTCATTTTTTTTTTTTTTTTCAAAATCAGACCTGGGTAAGATCTTTCTTAGCTTATTCGGAAGTTTTTCCTTCCATTTTAGAGCTCTAAAATACTAGTGCAGTGTATTTTAGATAGACAGATGTACACACATGGAGCAAAGAACCATGTCAGGCTCCACAACCTATTTAGATGTTTCTGCCAGCTCTTCATTTTACTCTAAATCCTGCATAACTGTTTTCTGGGAGTATCTACCACCCTATTTCTTCAGCTTAAAAAGGTCATGACAATGTAATGTAAAATACTCCCAAAGGAGTACAATACACCAAGCCCAGGAACCTAACAGTGGGGAATATTTTGCCTCAGCCCATCACAAGTGCTAAGGGCACAAGGACTCAAAGAGCAACAAGGCAGATCCACAAAATAAAAAGCCATCAAAGACTATTAAATGCAGACAGCTGCTCCCATAACTGTCATCTTGCTGCAGAATGGGGAAGTTCACAGAGAAAATCACCCTAAAGCTTCAGCCTGTTCTTCTCTTCCCTGGGCATCTGTTAACAGATACCACGTCCCAGGAGATGGAGACAGACAGACTCCAGTTTGACCCAGCACAGCCACTTCTATAGTCCTGCAGCCAAAACCATCTTCATAGTTCATCTTCTACAGGACTTCCAAGTTTCTGAATGACAAGTGTCAAATCTCCATGTCCACAGTACACTTCAGTCACCATCCAAAATGCTCTGAACAAGACAAACAACCCAACTGGTGTCTCCCAATTCTAAAAACACTTGGTGAGAATGCTTCTCAGCATGTAGAAAATGCTACAAGAGTTCAACTGGCTGAGGAAGGCTTGATCAATGTTAAGCAAATGCTGCCAAACCTTTTTTTTTGGCACATCTAAAAGGCAGGCAGGCTCTTTTCATTTTCTCTCTCTTCTTTTTTTAATATGTAAGTAGTTCCAAATATTCTTAGATGGATGACATTTTAAAAATGCAAAAGCATTACAAATAACAGAAAACAGATCAAGTCCTGAAGCACCACCAGTTTCTCATTTGTGCAGCTACATAAGAACATCTCTCATTAGACCAGGGCAGCACAAAGAGCAGAGCTTCCCAGCTACTTTACACACACTCACAAACTTTTCCTGGTCACAAATGAGACATCAGCTGCATGAAAAACAATATATGGTGCAGTGTGAAAGAAGGATTCTCTGCTCTGCAGAAACAGCTTCTGCAAACAGAAAGAGAAGGGACATCCCAAAGGCTGGATACAGAGATAGGTGCTAGCAATGAGCCCACAAAAATGCCAAACTTGACCTGCAAATGCACATTTCCATGCCAGGCCAGAGGGGAGACCTGGTGGAGGACAGTAGAGAGGAAAAAGCAGCATGTAACCACTCAAGGTGAGTATAAATGTTAACAGTGACAACAAAGACCTCCCTGTATTTTTTGCCCATCAATTACTTCACATTTTCCCACGTCCCCCTGGCTTTTTGGATTTACACAAATGTAAGGAGAAGTGATGTGTTATTCTGGTAGGAGGAAGGAAACAACACATCAGGTAGGAGCTGTTCCTTGGAGCTCATAGCACAGCTGTGGTCAGAGGTGTTTTCAGGTATGCAGACAATTAAAATCCACTGATATGATTCAAATTGCTACACAGTCTTCAGTAATTGCTGCCTGACCTTGCCGAATTGCCAGGGCAAAACTGTAAAGGATATGAATGATATGAACAACAATAGAAGAAATTTAAATACAGCCATATTGAGACAAGCAATGCTTTTTTTCTGAATACAGAGACAGCCAGTGCCTGTCTGAGATCCTCCAAGCTGCCTGCACATCTCTGCCTTGATCCAACTGTACAGGTGTTCCTGCAGGTATCTAATGTTTAGTAGCCTGAATTTTGATTTATGCCATTTCATTCTGCCACTCCCAAGCTTCTCTGCAAGCAAACAAACTCACTTTTCATGTTTAGTTTTCTCCCAGTTGTACTTTCACCCTCTCTTACATCAGCAGCAGGGAGAGCACCTGGGGCTCCTTGGAGGCTCATCCGTGGGTATCATCCCTCCCTCAACAAGCACATCCTTTTCCTGTGTCTCCTCCAGGTTAGATCCTGGGGGTGGAAGGGGGGGGATATGCTGGATGAGAAGAGGATCACACTGGCAACAGGACTGGAAAAGCCAAGCTGGGCCCTGGCACCATGTAGGATACCCATGGCAGTCCCTGGGCAGCCACGTAGAAAATACAAAGGAAAATATTACACTGCTTCAGGATTTAAGTTTTTTTCAACAGTTCTGATGGAGAGAGTGATTGAAATTCTACTGAATTTAAAATGTTGCGTTCCTGAGGCAGTGACTCTCAGGAATTGGGATGAATTCTATCCTGGCCCTGCTGCCCATTGGGCAAAAGCACAGACACCGTGCTTTCCTAAACCACAGCATATCTGCAGGAAGCTTCAGTGCTGACATGGGCTAACTAATTATTTCCCAGGAAAAAGGACTGTTTTACTTTCTCCTGATCTCCTGATCTCTAGATCTCCTGATCTAGAAGAACTTCATTCACTCATTTTTGTTTCACACATGATCCAATTTGGTGTCAGGACATGACCAAGCGACGCTCTCCTTCTACCCCCCCAGCAAGTGTCATTCCTTTGAGATGTTCTCAACTGTTAGAGAGCAAAACTGAGCTGGGACTTTGTGACAAATCTCAGAAAGAGAAGTAAACAGTCCATGATGTGTGTTTTGTCTTCTAAGGCCAACACGGACAGGCTTGAAATCCATGAGCTCATGCCATGCCGGGCCAGGAAAATGGCAAATTCAGGGCATAGGTTTCCAGCATAAAAATACTCGTGAGGTGATCTGATGTGACTCTATTCACCTGCCAACAGTCCTGGCAGGAAAATAAACAGGTTCTGGGGATGAGCTGCTGCTGGAGGCAAAGCAGAAACCATCAAAAGAGCTGCCCTGACCTGTGAGGAACTGGCCTTTTTGCTTTCAACTTCAGCAGATTTTAATGAACTCTTTGTACTTGGCAATCTGGGGTTTTCACTGAGGATGTATTTCTCTTGAGGTGTGCCAAATGCAGGAGACATATTCAACATTAGAAATATAAATTTTGGGTCTTCTAGTGGATTGGCCAAGCTGAGGAAGGCAGTTCCAGCAGGTACCTTCAGCACTACTGCAGGTAACTGGTTGTATCAGCTTGGTTGGATTAGATGCATACACGAACATGCCTCAGTACTAAAGGATTTGGTTTCATAATTACAAACATATTGACTTAATTGAAGTTATTGACTTCAGTGCTGTGAAACCTTGAGCTAAAAATAAGTACAGACAGTTTAAGCAACACAAGTTAAAAAGTGGTTGTGTCAGAGGAGTAAGTTTTTTGTTGTGCTTGACTAACCTCTGCCTTATTGCTCTTCCAGTCCTTATCAGGCAGTTTTGAAGGGGATATTGCCAAAAAGCTCATTTAGAGTCCTATATTTTATCCTGTAGGCAACACTTATTTCATTTGCCTGAGATTAAATTTTACAGACAGAGCTCTGAAGAAGAAAACAGGTGACCTGTTTTTTCTCCATGAAATAGTCTCCTCCTTGAAGGCTTTCTGAAGAGGCCAAAGATACAAAACTATTGATGCCTGCACAGAAGAGCTTAAGAAAAAGCTTTAGCCTTGAAGTTCTCAGCCTTCCCTATAAGCTCCATCCTCAAATCCTTAGTCTTTATGTATGTTTTCAAGGGTCAACAAATGAAAGATTCACAATATCAAACCCTGTTCAGCAAGGAAGAGAATCAACATGGTGTGGATGGTGCAGGAATCAGCAACATGAAACCAACCCCAAACAGCAGTGCAAGAGGGAGTATGCACATCAAGTGCAGATTCCACAAAAGGCTACAAGAATAATATGCATTTTCTGTAAAACAAACCCAACTTTTCACCTGATATATTCATGTACTAGATAAATCTATATAGAGTTTCCTTATACTGCAAGGCAGCAAGGTGTGCTGGGCCTAACTGAAAATACTGACAGTACAAATTTTAATGGGAAAAAGAACAAAGTGTGATACACAGGAACAGTCTTCTCTGTTTCTGGATTCTAGTGCTATTTTAGCTGCCAACAATACACAGAATTTCCACTGCAGAGGGCAAGTCAAGCCAATTTCCCTTAGGATGGAGGCACCTGAAAACTCACTGAGGTTATTCTATTAGTGCCTACACATTCTGTAAGCAGATGAACTGCTTCATTTGGAATCCATGTCAAACCACAAGAACTGGCTGATAATAACATTCAATTAAAATGATCCTGTTCTAGAAAAAAATTTGGCTAAGAGCTACATCTCCCACCTCCTAGCTGGACACAATAGAGTGATTGAGGCTAGAAGGAAACAGGAGAGGTTTAGATCAAGGATCTGAGGGGTCAGGTTTGGCAACAGGATTTGTAGCTTTAACCTCTTACATGAGTTTGTGAGATGAAAAAGCCACTTCTGCTGAGCATGGAACTGTGAGAAAGTCAGAGCTAGGATTCCCAACTACACAAGCTGTGCTAATTAGACAGATGTTTTGAAAAACCCAAGCTCTACACTCAATGCATATTCCTGCCTTTTGATGTCACACTTGGTGCTGCTTCACACCACTAAGGGCTCACTGAGAAAGGCAGAAGCTGCTCCCCTGCTAGGCTGCCTGGGTGAGTTTGCCATCTGATCTACTGAATACACAGATAAAAGTCACTGAATACTTTTTTCCTTTTCAAGTACAGTACTGTAACTTGGAAAGTTCCTTTCTTCTCAACTCCACTGATGCAAGAAAGTGGCAGAAATATGGCAGCTTTGGCTGCTTTTCTTTAGTAGCTCTTTGTGACTAATCTTTTAATGCTAAGGAAACAATGGGTATTTTCATCTTGTATGGAAAAAAAAAAAATCACTCTAGCTATAGAAAATGAAGGCGATACCTTCCAAAAACTGTAAGGGTGCTGCTGACCACTTGGTTCTACTGCAACCCTGCCTGAAAATACTGGTAAATAGTTACCCCTGTACAGGTATCAGATTCACCAGGTTTCTCTTGTTACACTTAAGAAAAGGCCAACTATTAGGAAAATGGTAAGTTTAACAAAGATATTTCTATTTCACTGTGATCTGCCATTCAAAAGTGTTAGCCAGTCAGTTTTTAAAAAACACTCTGATATTTGATCTGCTTGAGTTTCGGTTACATGTAAAGCTGGAGAGCCAGCAGAAAATTCTAAATGGAATCTGAAGATTTCTAAAGTCAACATGCATTTTGGCAAGAGCATTTTAACATCCAAAGCTGAACCCCTCTGTGACTTCTCTCCTGCTGATCTCCCTGGAGCAGCGAGCACCCTGCTTAGGAAAAAAACCAAACCACCCTAGACTAGAACATCAAGTTTAATAAATTGATAAATAAATAGATAAATAAATAAATACATAGATAAATAGATAAATAAATAAATACATAAATAAAATGTTTGCACAACTCCTGGAAATTGTGTAGCTCTGCTGGAATCAGTCTGTGCAACCTGGTGCTCTTTCTGTTGGCTCCTGGGATGAGCCACACCATAAGATAGATATCTACAGGAAGGGTATGTTGATAAGTAGGCCAGGTCCACATCCCCAAATCTCTATTTGCCAAACCCTGCAACTTGTGTTACCCTGCCAGGCTTGAAAAAATCCTCACTGCAGAGTAATAAATGTTTGCGGACTATGGGAGGTTTGCTTTGAAGATGTCATTTTCTCCAGCAATCTTTTGTTGGTTGAATATGTAGTTCACACATATTGTGTTTCCACCTACATGGCTGGAGAAGCCCTGCAGTCATGGCTGTTCCAGGAGCAGGGAAGGAGGCTGTGTTCCAGGAACTCACTGGAACTGGAACAAAGAACAGCCCTTGGAAAGTCTACACAATTCTACGCTCAGACTGTTTTACAGATGCCCTGTTTTTGGAGGACATGAGACACTTCTTTTTTTTCCTTCTTCTTCTTCTTTTCTCTCACCCAATCTTTTGAGCACAGGCTCTCCCTCCCAGGCAGCCTGCCTGGGAACTTCAGGGTATCTCCCCAGCTCTGTCTTTCTAAGCACCACTTTCCCCTCCACATAAAAATCCCTGAGCTCTTTGGAGACTAAACCGGCTTTGAAATGCAACAATAAACTGGAACCATCATAGCAGCCTTAAAAAAAAAAAAAAAAAAAAAGCTGATTTTCATTTTCTTATATCATAAAACATTGACTGCCCTTCTTTATTAGCTGTGTAGGCTTATGGCAGTCTTACTTAACACTTACTAGTGAGAGTATTTTCTCTGTACTTCTCTAATCACCTAGGACTCCACTCAGTGTTACTACTCCTGTCTTGTCAGTTAAAAGCCTAAAATTTATGGCTTGTTTTAATTTCCTTCTCACTATTTTACAAGGCAAAATCAGTGTAGTCCAGCTCATTAAAAGGAACTGATAGCTTAGCTATGTAAGACTTCAAATTTTGTTATGCATTTATGGAATCTTTCATTCCATAATATGGAGACTGGTAGATGGAAAGTGACACCCCTTTTAGGGGCTAAAAAAAAAATAAAAATAAAAAGGACTTAATGCAGCAAAGTGCTTTCTGAAGAGAAAGGAAAACAAAAGAGATAATGTAGGAAAAACTGAAAATACAAACTGGTAAATCTGCCAGATAAAACTGGACTGCAGTTCAGAGGACTAGGCAAGCACTAGTTCTAGTCTTTCATAAAACTTGTATGATTTTGCTGTTGGCCATGGCAAGTTCTTCAATGTGTTGAGACATGAAAAGTCAAGAAAAATGCCGGAGTGCAAAGCTTGCTGCAGGAAAAAAAAAAAAGATGACTCAATTCTTTGTCTCACAGAGCATGTCAAAGATATTATAAAGTACTTACAGATGCTCAGCCACTCGGATTGCCTGATCAGCCAAACATCTGAAACCCTGTAATTTTGAAGAGAAGGTACTGTGCTTCAGACAATGAAATAATTTCTGTGGCAACAGAAAGATATGATTTTGAAAAGGAGAGAGGACTTTTTAGAATCAGAATTTCAGTTGTCATCAACAACTCTCTATCCTTAACATGAAAGCCAGCCTATTTTTTTTATCATTTAAAATGAATGTGCCAGTACAGCCTTTTAAAGATAACCATGCAATGGAATCAAGGGAAAAAGCATGAACAAGACTTTAAAACCTTGGGGCTAAACCCTCATTTCTCTAGGAGACAGAATTTTGTTGAAACTAATATTCATATAAACAAAAACTGAAAAACAGGTGCCTCAGAGTTTGGACCCCATGCAAAAGAGAAAGGAAAACCATATCAGACCTGCAGGTTTCATTTACCTATGCTTTTGGAAGACATGACCTCCTTTGCTGATCAAACAGAATGGAGGCAATTATGAGCAAGATAATTTTATTTGCCTGGTAAATTTTAATGCCTGCTTTCCAATGCTAAGATAAAAATGTTGGTGCCTTGTAATTCTCTGCTACTAAAAGACACTGCAGCCCCACTGGTATTATTATAGACTGAAGTTTCCAACTAAGAAACAGAGATCTATGAAAAATGACTCCATGTATTTAACATCAAGATGGTCCCCTAAATCTATTTCACCATGCCAAATGATTTATCGTGGCAATGTTTAGCCACAAAAGCAATTAGATGGCTTTGAGATCCCTCTGGAGTATTTTGTGACACACAGACATCTCTGAAGACCTTCAGTGACTGACAGAATTTGGCATTTCTGTGGCCATCCAGCCATCACCCAGAGTAATTCATGTTCTGACCAGATGCCTTATAAGACATGAGTCAGTGTCAGCTTCAGCAGTGAAATGCTGACCTCCTTTTTACAGGCACTGTTAGCTAAAATAAAACCAACTTCAGCCAACTTAAAACATAGAATATTTTTATAAAGCTTATAAATAATGTGGGTCTTACTGGCAAAAGTTGATTACACAGCTATCCAACCATCACCAGCTAACCCTACTGCTTCCATTCCTGCTGGAGAGGAGAGCAAGTCAAGATTCACTTGATATATTCTTGAGTAATATATATCTTGACTTTATCCTAAGTTTTAGACTTTCATTTCCTGCTTACACTAAGATTTCAGGGTTTTTTCCCCCAATTCATGTCCTCAGTCCTATTAGTTACACACAATCATAGCCTTCTGAACAACCAATTGTTACAGTCTTTCTCCTGCAAACAAAAAGAAAAAGCTGAAAATGTAAATTATTCCTCTTTTGTTTGCCATGGCTTGGAAACTTGTCAGCAGCCTTAACAAAAAGGCAAAGGACTGATATGGTCCAGATCTCTCCAAGGGGTCTGGACTGAATTTGTTAGAAGTGGTTTTAACACTGGGCAATGCCATTTCCCCCAAAATCACTCCAGATCTGACACTGGTTGGATCCTCAAACCACTCTTGCAGAAGGGCTGAGGCAGAAGGATCTGGACCTCAGGAGTCCTGAGTTACTTTGCATCTTTGCCACAAACTTTGTACAAAGTCAAGCTCTACCTTCCAGTGTCTCATTGGTAAGATAAAACCAACCATGCAATTAAGGAGCACTAAGAAGGATGTCTAAAACACCCAGAGGCAGCTTTGCTCCTGGCTTTTAAACCAACAAATGGCAATATTCTTTGTAATTACAAGTGGAATTTGCTAATAAACACTGTGGATAATGAAACAGAAGCTCACGCAAAAATCAGCTTGTTCACGGAATTTTGAAAACCACAGTTTTTCTGATACATTGCATTTTAGAGATGCTGGTAAATACCATCAGTATTGTATGGTATCATCTTTGTGTTTTGACAGCTACTTTCTGGAAACAAATATATCAGCTGCCCTTCCAGAAACGTTCTGAATACTTTAAAAAAAAAAAACAAAAAAACAAAAAAACCAAGGTTTAAAATAATTTGTTTTACTTTTAGCAGGAAGCAAACATAAAAAGGGAACATACAGGGAAACCAGAAGAACCTGTGGGCAGGAGTGTGGCCCTGGCACAGCAGGACATGGGCTGGGCTGTCACCCCCAGTTTGCTGGCATCATCTACCAAAACTGAGTCATATCAATGTAACCTTCCCCCTGGGGAAAAAGTATGACAGAATAAAAGGAAATAGGGTGCCTATCACTGAGTATTTTGTTTCACTTGCCTTGAGAAATCTCACTGTGCTGATAAAACCCTTGGTCCAGCCTTTGCAGAGAGGAAATTATCTTTCTGCTTCAAGATACATCAGTATCTAACAAACATAGACTATTAGAACACTTAATGCTCACATAGGTCCAGAAAATTTTAAATGAGTTCTCTCTTTTGCTCAGTTACAGATATAAAACATATTTTTGATTCCCCCCCTAACATTAAAAAACTTAAAAACAACTTTTTCAAAATTTTTCACATGAAGAGGAACATTATTATATAACATTCTTTCCTAGAAATCTTTTAAGTCTTATTTATTAAGAGAATTAATCTGATCACAAGCTGGCTGACACACAAAGTATTGAAATTTGTCCTCTTCAAACCATGTTTTGCTAATGAAATTTTGGTGTTAATTCAGAGAATATAACAGAATACTAGAATCTGTACTATGAGCCAAATAACAAATGTGGTTCCTCTGGCAAGAAAAGCACCATTTTCTCCCTGTTCTGTTGTGGCTTTGTCACTGTGTGCTCTCCATCATCCATTTCTTTCCAGAATCCACTTTTTGATGTGGAGTCCCTACTTGGCCATCAATTTCTCCATTAAAATGCTCTGAACATGTTTTGCAGTTCCAATCCCCAAATCCAAAAAGGATTTAATAAAAAAAGTTAAATTAAAAAACCAAACAAAAACAAAAGAAAAAAAAGAAACAACACAAAACACACCAACAAAACAAACAAAAAACCTAAAACACACAAAAAACCCCAACCCTAAGGCTGGAATTTCATAAATAACCTCAAGGTATCTCTCCAATGCAATCAACTTTTCTGAGTCCAGCCAGTAACCACTGCCAAAAGCAGCAGCAACATTAGGTAAATGCTCTGACCATCTGACAGTGTTGTTGTGGCTAGATTGCTATCAGGCTGCCAGAAAACCAGCTTAAATTTAACTTTAATAAGTTTACACTACACTTCAACAACCACTGGAGCTCCTGCACAGCCCTTCTCAGGAGCTTGGAATCCAAACCCTCCTGGAGGGTGGGTGCCAAAATCCCAGGCTAAAGCATCCCCAATGGGTTAACAGACATGGCAATTTAAGCAGCTTTTCCAAGCATCTGCAGGGCATTAATATAATTGTGCTCTCAACTAATCCCATGGTCTAAACCAATGGTTCCTGATCTTTGAAGTGTAAGAAGATGAGAGGAGCAGCATGGCCCGGAGACCAGGTGAGCTTTGCTGGATTTGCCCCATGCCAGGCCAACCATGGTGTCCTTGGACTCTGTTCTAAACAACTCCAGTCCTGGGAAGTTCAAAGCAAAGATATCCACGTGGGACTGAAGGCTGAGCTGTGCTTTTGGGATCATTCCCTGTGCCAAGACTCTTGTAATCCCAACAGCCTCCAACTCGACAGCAGGGAGAAGGCAGCAGCAGGAGCCCCTTGTCAGCCCCCTGCTCCTCTGAGCTTCACCCCATGGCATCCAAATTGCTTACCCACAGGAAAGGAATGTGCTGAGCCAAAATTTTCTCCTGGTTTTATGACTGTGACAGATCAGGGTGCGACCCCAAATACAAAGTGCTTTAAGCATTTGCCTCCAACTGACCCAAACTGCGGCCATCTGAAGCCAAGCAGGTTGGCTCAGACTGGGTTTTTTAGGTTGTCAAAAGAAACAAAAAGTCCTTACAAGTTTCATTAGTTCCTTTTTCACTAGTGCTTAAGATCTTCTGCTAAAAAAAAAAAATCAAAACTAAAAAGATAGATAGAATTTTGAAATAACAACCTGGAAATGTTTCATGAGCAAAAAGAGTCAGGAACTTGAATTAATATCAAAATCATGTATTATAGCATCCACATCTGGAGATCCCTTTATTGACTAAATCCAAAACTTCACTCAGAACCAGTTGGTTTCTGTAAAAATGTATTTCTCCTTTTGAAAGGAAATAATAATTGGAAGGTCTTACAGGAAGTCACCCAATACCATATAGAGGAAATTGCAATCTGTTCCTCAATTTTTGTTTAAATCAATGTTATATTTAGCAAATACCCATTTTTAAATGACAGTCTTCTCAACAGCTTGTATTATAGTAAGTCTTCTCAAAGGCTTATGTTATATTAAGAACTGCTTTGTCTTCACAATGTTTCTTTAATCATTCCCTCCAAGTGTTCAGCATGCCCTAGGTTAGGTATTGTTCCCCGTGTCCAGGACATCTAGGATTCCACTTTCACCAAAAGCAATTCTTTTTGCCCCAGGCTAATCAAAAGCAAAGTATTTCTGCATATGTTCATCTAGAACTATGTATAGTTCTCAAAAACACTAAATGATTGGATATTAAAAACACTTTTGCTTCCAGAAGCACACACAGCAGTTTACCTTCCTAAGAATTTTCTGTACTGGCTCGCAGTAAATTTCCACTAAATCAGTGGTTTCAAAAGATTGTAATAAAAAAATATAGTATTAATTACACCAAACAAAGTTCAGGAGCTCCAAGCATAACAGCTCCTGTGATTTCTTCCCCAGGCTGACCAAACCATACAAAAAATACTCAAAGTAAGTGTGAAAATCTCTCTGGGACACTGCTCAGGACTCCCCTCTGGTTTTTATGTATTTCATCACTTTGTGAGGAAATAACATCAAAATTAAATTTATGAGAGCTGAGCACAGATTTCCCCTGTCATTATTAGTGTTCAAAACCAGTTGTGACCAACAGCTGAGTTATTTTCACTGAATGTCACTTAGTTTAAGTGAATCTATAAATTCCACAGTGGCATTTGCATCAGGTGATAAGAAAAAAAAGCTGGCAAACATTCTAAAATACATATTGGTAATATATATATATATATATATATAATTCCAGAAGGTATCATGCATGCCACCTGTTGAATTACAGTGTATTCCTGACTATTTGGAAGATTATTCCACCGCCACAGGGCTTCTGTGATGGCCACTGGGAAAGTGGACAACTACCAACAATACATTGGCCTAAGTGGCAAAAATCCACCTGTACTCCCAAATAATGCAACTTCACTATGACCAATTTGCATTATCCTCATTTTATTATCCCAATGATAATAAAAACTGCTTCTGGAGATTCCATGTGGATTACAGATTACAGCCAGCATTTTTTTTAGTTATGCCCTTTACAGAAGAGACTAAAGAATGATCAGAAAGGAAACTCAACAAGCACAAATCAAGGCAGGTATTTTCCTTAAGGAAAAAAAAATCATTAAACAATACACAAAAGAAAAGAAAAAGAACACTCTGCAGATGGTAAGGTAGTAATGTCAGCCTGATTTCATTATGCAAATAATTTAAATACAGAGGGCAATCTCATTTGTGCTACAACTGAAAATCAAGTAGTTCCAATATAAAAGAACTCCCATGGTTTCTTTTCTGCACAAAAAACTTAGAAAAACTGTAGGAGTTCATTTTTTCAAGAGTTTCTAGATTTAATAATAGAGTTTTTTGTTTGGTACCAGTAAATTTTTTTTTTAAATGAAGAAAAAAGGAATTTTCTCCTTCTATGCAACTTTTAAGTGTTTTGATTGTCGACCTTGGCAGATTAAATAGTTTTAAAAACCTTTGAAAGCTCTGAGAAGAAAAACAATTCAGCTTGCTTCTACAGGAGGGATTTTCTGCAGCCACTTGGAATCAGGGTGGCAAAGCAACAAGGAACTGAGCCCAAATAGAACTCACAATCTCAAAGCTTATTTGAAAAAGGGCAGCGAATGCAACATGGATGCAAAATATGGAGAAATCTGGTGTAAAAATGTTGGAAATAACTATTTTATTCCAATAATATATTTAGCAGAGACTTCTTGCAGCCCTGAACACAAGAGTTGAGATGTTCTCATGAACCCAAGCTAATGCCCATGCCACACTGCTGGCTCACAGGTGGTGCAACTCTGCACTCCTATTTATCCCCATTTTTTCAATCCCTGGAAATAAGTTAAAATATCTGAGT
This sequence comes from Phaethornis superciliosus, assembly GCA_023637945.1. Lineage (NCBI taxonomy): Eukaryota > Metazoa > Chordata > Aves > Apodiformes > Trochilidae > Phaethornis > Phaethornis superciliosus. Next base: position 9,083,266 of record JAJQWJ010000021.1, on the reverse strand, counting down.
ATTAAAAGAACGAGGACAGAAAAAATTTTGAGTATGTGACCAAAGTGGACGGATTAGATTTGCCAAACCCAAAGTTTTTATGCAGGATATGATCAGCTTGAGGAAAGAGCCCAAATCCTCCAACACATCAAAGCCAAGGTCCGGCGAATGGAATTAGTGAGCCTTGGGTAAACAATAGCAACCTCCATTCACCTGCCCACTGCAGAACTTTTGATGACACTCAACCAGCCAAGACTGACTACAATCCCCAGATTACCTTGAGTGCTCTCTCATTATCTGTAATCAGCTGCTGCTTCTTATCTTCCAACTTTTGTACAACTTCCTGGAGCCGCTGCTCTGCGGCGAGCTGCTGCCGGCTGCTCTCCTCTGTCAGAGAGGAAATGGTTGTCTTAAGTTCAGCTATGATCTAAAAAGAAAACAGCATGCTAAAATCTCTCTTCAGCAAAAGGCAGGTGTTTTGCATGTTTTTACGCTCGGCACGAGCATGGCATTGGCAAACCCTGCTCTGCAAGAGGAACAATTCAAATGAACGGAGCGAGCGTGAAATTCCGAGCAGGGAAAAAGCAATCCTGTAAGGTTGCAAACGACAAAGATTGCTGAATAGAAAATATTTGGGAAGGGTTTTCCACTAGGACATTCCAAAATATTTACACATGAGAACAAAGCACATCTGTGATGTTCAAAACAGAGCATGTTCCCAGTCCTCTACGGCACTGGAACCTGGGCTGCAGATCTACGTGGCTTCAATGGGGGTTGTTTACTAGAATACTTTATGGTTTCATATTGCAGATAAACCCCCCAAATTTACATGCTGGACTGAAAGTTAAGCTTGATAAGTGACATTACTGAGCTGCTGAAGGAACATATGCTGCTCAGCAATACAGTAGGGACCTAACTAGGACCCCTAAATTACACCTTTAACATGATTCACTCGTGATTTGTTGAAATGTATTTGTTTCACCTTTTTTATCACTGTGCAAAGTTATAATTAAAGCTGATCCTTCAGGCATACTTAGAGAATTTCATGCTGACATGCAAGTCATCACCCAGTAAAGCACTTAAACATCTGGGCGAGTCACTGACTTTAATGGATATATTCAAGCTTTAGGTTAAGCTGCTGCAGCAGCATCAAACAGTCTAATGCTAAAATCACTTTAGCACCCAAGCAATTCAGGGAGAGAACTGCCAGAATGCTCAGACTTGTGTTTGTGAGGTCTCCTCATCAGTAAAGAAATATATAAATACACTAAGGCCTCAGAGTTCTTGAAAAAATTGGATTTTTTTTTTAGAACTATTAGCAGGATCTAGGTCTAACTTAGTAAGAAATACTCTACAAATGGAAGTACTAGAATCTAGAAAAAAAGAAAAAACTAGAAAAGAGCTGATTAAAACCCTACTGTAAATATATTTAAACCTGGTTTACTACCTGAAAATCCCAGAGAGTGACAAATGTTGAGTAAAACCTACATGGGTAATTTCCATATTTCTTTTCTAAAACCAAAAGCATATTAAAAAAAGATAATATACCAATCAAAGGGAAGGCTATGGTATCAGTGGGTCAAAGCCCAGAAACGATGTAGGTAGCTGTTAACTAAAAACAATCCCTTTAATATAAGACAAAAGTGAAATGTAAAGCTTTTACTGGGTTAAGACTCTGGACTAGCATAGGAGTTCTGAAATTCAGGCAAATAAATTTCAGCAGGAACTGATGGAGAAAGATCTGCTTTGTGCAGTACTTTTCAGAGAGGGGAAAAAAAATGTTTACTTTGTATAAACTTCAGAGGAAATTTCTTGAAATATCTGCTCTGTGTGGGTGTTAAAAATGAATGTTCCAAGAGGCCACTGAGAGTAAGATTAGACAGATGTTGTCAGCAACATGACCACAAGAAAAGTTGCTATTGACCTATTATTAATACTGAGCTACAGAAAAAACTATGTTCAAGGAACTTCAGAGGTTTGATTCAAACCCACAAAAGTAAAGAAATTCAGACATCAGGGTGAAACTCCTTTATTGTGCCAAATAGCTCTGACATATGATGTGTGTGGTGTGTCTGCCACAGAACACCAGTTCTGGTCATTGGGTCCATCTCTCTCAGTAAAGAGAACAGTGTATTAGCTACAGCAAGGCATAGCTTGGCCAAAATGCAAAAAAAAGAAAGTCTCAATTTTTCCATTTTGAAACTATTCTACAGGCCAAAAAATTTCGGTCTGATAAAACCCATTATGATATTTTGGTTAAAAAGTTATTACCTTGCACTACACTACCTAGATGTTCCCACTGTACCAATTAAAGCAATTTTCCTCACTCCTCTTTTAAAACTTCAGAATTGCTTCAATTTTTCCATCTGTCTTTAACAAGTGGACCAAGTACCATTTTTGCACTGACAGTAAATCATGTCATAAAAATTACAAAACCAAAAGGTAAAATACAGTTGGCAGTGAAAGGGAACTTTTCCTTAACATTTAACATGTGTTAAATGTTACTTTTCAGCATTGTGGCTTTTCTGTTATTCAGGTTCAGATGACAAGACAAAAAATATGGGGTTTTCTGGTGGTGTTAATTGCTTTATAAATAAAATCTCTCAACAAACTGCTAAAAAGAGATTTAGGAGAGCATCCTCTCTGACTTATCACTGAAGAGGTGAGGGTTGAAGGGACCAGCTCACCCAGCAGTGTCACTGAGAGCTGGTTGCTCAGGACCATGTCCAGTCAGGTTTTTAATATCTCCAAGGATGGAGACCCCACTGTATGCAAAAAAAAAAAAAAAATGTGCAGAAAATACATATTCTAAAACATAGAATTATAATGTAAAAACCTATTTACCCGTGACAGTCCAAGACTGAAAATATTTTGAAGTGTTTCTGAAACAGTCAAGTTTGCAGTTTTTTCTTGTCTCACTGACCACCTCTGCCTAGCCTAGAGGTTCCTAAACCATTCTTTGCCTTTTTAAAATTAATTTTGATAAGGTATTATTAGACTTTTGTTACTGTTGCTGAGAACACTCTTTGCAAGTAAGAGGCAGCATTCTGCTGTGCTGGGAGGAATGAGAAGAATGACACCTCCACAGAAACCCTTGTGGCAATTTTCTTCTTATTAAAAGCTTAACTTCTGGTTGCATCTCCATCATTTTTCACACTTCAGTACTACCTGTCAATTACCAGGAAAGCTAAAATATTTTAAAATCGTCCTGCTTTATCATTTTTAAGCATATAGGTAAATTCAGTGTACATTTTCATCTTCCCTGTTCAAAAGACTGCTCTGAAGAACAACAACTCAAGTCAAAACCAGTTTGCTTTTCAGCTATGTTCTGCAAAGTGTTATTTTGGGCAGAAATGTTGGACTGTCTAGGAGCAAGGCTAAAAATCTTGATGGCACAGTTGGGATTGCTGTCCTGCCATCCAACCCCACCTTGGGATATGAAATACAAGTCCTGGTTGTGCTGCTGCTCCTGGTTTTAGGAGATGTGCTGGTTGATAGGGCACCCCACCTTCCCTTCCCACCCATTAGTGGAGGACTCAGCCCTCTCGGGTCCTCAGAAGAGGAAAAATGAGCTGAAAAAGAGGAAATTTAGAACTCTTAAAATCCCCACCTATTTTTTTTTTTTTTTTTTTTTTTTTGAGTCAGACTAGCGCTCTGTGTTTTTTTGGAAGGTTCAAATCTGCAAGACAGACACTGGATGTTTGATTGGGAAAATGCTCAGGGCTTCTCCTCAGCCTCAGAGCATAAGTCCTTAGACTTTTCATCAAGTTCCCACATCGGATGGATTCACGGGAGGTTCCTGCTTTCTCCCTACCTACCTGCGAGGACTTCGCCAGCTTCTGGCTGTACTCCTTCTCAGTCTGCTTCAGCCGGTTGTGTGCCTGAAACACAGACACAGACACACAGAAAAAACCCACCAGATTAGTTGGGATGAAGAACGTGTAGAGACACTTTGCCACCGAGCCCTCTGCTTGGCACCTCACCCACATGCCTATCGCCGGGCTGGGAGCCGCGCCAGCTCCAACGCCCTTTGGTGGCAGCCAAAAAACCACCAGCCCTCGCCTTTGATCTCCAGCCAGCTATTCATCACTTAAAAAGGAGGGGAGAAACTGCACCTCTGCTGCCAATTATTAGAAAAACATAAAGACTTCTGTGGATTAAAAAAAGAAAAATAAAATAAAATAAAATGAGAGCAAGCGCGCGCCTGCGTGTGTGGCAGGGAGGCAGCAGACACACAATTCCTCAGGGTGACTTTGTTTCTGATGAGAGGGAAAGAAGAAAGTCCCAGAAACAGGCTGCCAGGGTACATACAGCACATGGGGAACACGACTCAGTGTCTCAGCTTGGGGTCTGCAACTGCTTTTTGTCCCATGGCACGTCCCTGCCTATTTGAAGGGGGTGATTCCACTGAAAGTGGAGCCAGCGTGCAGCTGAAGCAGCTGGGAGCTCTTGGACACTCACAGTTCTTGCCTGGTTTTAGCACTTTTTTCCCCCCTCACACCTCAAAGATAAAGAGTGAAAACAAGGCTGCCTTGGCATCGTGGAATCTAACAAGCAAATATTTCCATAATTCTGGGGGAAAATAGTTCTTAAGGGTTTTTTCCCCAGGTTTCAGAAATAATTTGGCGATGGTGATGACAAAAATAATAAATTAATTCAATTCAATTTAAGGACACAATTCCTCTATGTATTTTTCTTGCAAGGTGTCACGTTGTAACATTGCCAGAGCAGCCTCAAAGCTCTGTCCTCAGATGAACTGCTGAGCACTCCCCTGTTCTTGGCTCTAAAATTGGAGGACAGGTGTCTAAGAAAAATATTTTCTTAGGGGGACAGAGTCTTACGAAGCTGAGTTCTGAAGCAAATTTAAGCTGATTAAGCTTTCAAAATCAATCTGACCTCGTGTTCCAATCTTTGATCTGTCATCCTTAGTTTTCCAGCACAGCATCCAGCACACAAACACCAGCTCCTCCAGCTGCCTGGGTGCCAGAGCTGCTTTTGGGGGAGCACAGAAGCTGCCAGGCACATCCCCCCTTCCAAACCTCAGATCCAATTGCAAGGCTGAAACTCCAGTTCTGCAACCAGCAGGGATTTCAGCCAAGCAAACAGTCTCATTGATTTTACTGGACTATAAATTTAGGAGCTTAAAGTTGCAGCGAGTGTTTGTGAGTCCCTGCCAAGCATGATAGAGCTTGAATCATCCTATACAATCCAGCAGTTATCTATTGGGCAGATTAATATATTGCAGCCAGTGAAAAATAATCTTAAAGTTTACATGATACTGCAATTTCAGATCTTCAGTCCCTTCAAATTCCAAGATGATGAAACAGATGGAGGTCTGTGTTTCATCTGTTGTAATCAAAACTAATTATCAAATTGGAGCATAATTTTCGAGGACACATGTTTTGGTTGGTGGTTTGTGTTGGGTTTTTTTTTTCCCCTCTAAATAACATCACTACATATAGGTATAAAACAGCATAGAGAAATATTCTGGAGTGACAGGCACATTAAATTCCATTTCTTCTACTTTTATCATTTCAAGTGAGCATTTCAAGCACTGCAAGGGCATATTGTGGGGCTGCATAAATAGCAAGAGAGCAGCAACACAGAGCTCTGTGTAAGCTGCATTTCTCTTTGTACTCAGGCTGATCCATGTTAAAACACTCTTTCTATTGTCATCTAGTTTCAGGTTACGTTTTACCATCACTGCATATCATCTGTGGGGGGGGAAAGTAAAAAATAAATGACAGTAATAGTATAAATTACTGGTACTTCCAGAAAGGGAGAGATACAGGTCAGCAAAGCACTGCAAAGAAGATCACATCACAGCTGCTCTCACTCAGCTTGCCTGGGGTAAAAGTCTTCATCTTTCATAGAAACAGCTTTAAAACCTCCTGAACTCACAGAAGAAATCCCAATAAATAATATAAAAACCCACTCACAACTTCCATAAACAAATTAGAACTTGTTTGTTCACACTGTGTAGAACCAGGCTGACCTCTGATAGACAGAAGAGGAGATCCAAAAGGAGTATCTGCTGAATTTCAGCCTTCAATGAATACAAAGAAAGTGTATCCTACCAGCTTGTTTAAAGGCAATTGCAACATTTTATTTTATAATGCCTTTAACAAATTCCAATTAGCAAAATATTTATAAGTTGTCTCCCACTCATCAACAAACCACAAATTCTTGTATTTCCTTGCAGTCCCAAACAACCTGATTTGAGGGCTCTGATTTTCAGAAGCACTGAGCTACCCCAACTTCCACCAGAGGTGGCAAAACCACATTTAAAGCATCTCTAGCTCTCACTCTGGCTATCTGGACCCTGTGGCACTAAAATTCTGGACACTTGCTGAGTTCAGCTCTGTTCCCTAATGCCACGGGGGTTTTGCATCCTCCCAGACTGCCCAGGGAGCACCAGAGAAGCTCTGCAGGATTCAGCTTGGAGCACACTGGGCAGCTGAAGATCTAACTCATGGCCATGCCCAGGAATATGCTTTTACTGCAAAAATTAAACTAATTTTTCCTGCAGAAAGTTTTTTAGCAGGCTGCTCAGATCGTGCACTGGATGAAGCCTCAGCTGCTTCTGTATTACTTGAAAGGAATTCCCTAATTTTCAGGTCAGGTGCTATTTCAGAAACATAATGAATAAGAATCCAACTGGCAGGTGAACATTTGGAGGGTCAGCCAGTATTCATTAAAGTATAACTCTTTTTATAGCAACGGGCAGCACCACAAATACAGCTAATGGCCTTAAACCAGTTTTCTGTGTGTGAGAGGTAGCTGTTGAAATTGACGCTTGGCAAAAACTTGACAGAAATATCAATTGTAATAACCATTTTTAGAATAAAAGGGTGTAAATTGGATAAGCCATAGGGGAATCCCACTGATTCAAAAATTAACTTCTGTTTAGTTTCACACAGTTAAGACATATTTTAGCTAAAACTATCTGATTAGGATAATTTTACATGCAGTTATTTTATATTATAGAGTGAGGACTTTTCCATTAAAAAGATTACGTCCTTGTTACAGTTAATTGGTTTTAAAAACCAACTATAATTCTATAACAAGCCTTAAAGCATCATATTGTGGTTGCTGAACAAAACTGCACTGACTTCAACAAAACATTTCACGAAAAAATTAAAAATGGTATTAGCCCTACAGATGTGGTAGCTGAATTAAAGGATACTGCTTAACATTGCCTTATTTTCATTTTTTCCTTTCATGAACCAGAACACAACTATTAATAAAAGAGCAAGGGACCTATGAGGTGATCACACCACAGAAGTATAACACCTCCTACCCTGATTAACAAAGTTTTTATATGATATTTTTTAGGTATAAGATGCATTAGAGGGGACATTTAGGGCTTGGCAGGCACATGGACAACTTCATCCTCCAGTAACATCCCTGAAGGAGTTTAGGACACCTTGAATGTTTGTCAAAAATGCAGCTGTTAAGAATTTTTTGGAGCAGTACAAATCCCTGCATATCTTCCAGCTTTGGAACGGTGATTTTCAGATGGAGATTTAGATTTCAATTATGCTACAAATTTCATAGGAAAACTAACTGCTGCAACTCAACTGCAGAGAGATCTGTAAGATTTAGGGATGCCTAGGGAAATCTTGTTCTTGTCTATGTGATTTACAGTTTTGTGAGTGATTTGGTAGTGCTTGGATTTGATTTTAATCTCCCCAAAACATAAACAAGCAACAAAGCCCCCACAAACACAGCTCTCAATCTACACATCCAGAGTCACCAACAGAAAAGCAAATTTAAGAAATCTGTTCAGGGTACTAGATATGAATAATTTTCCAAAATGCCTGCAACTAACTAAGTGATGGCCATACATAAGCTGATCTTCCATAATTAGTTAGATAAAAGTGAAAGCAAACTTTAAAAAAAAAAAAAAAAGGGGGGGGGGGTTTGGAAATCAAAGGGTGGGGGAAGGAGAAGAAAGAAAACTTGCTCCAGGGAAGAAGCAACTCTTCTCTGATGTGTAGCAAAGAATTTAACATCAAAGAACTAATGTAAATGGGGCCCATTTACCTTAAAAAACAACACACCACTCTGCACTCTGGAAAACTTCTATTTAAGTTTGACAGCTTATGCTTTATACCAAAATTCAAGATTGTGTAATTTGACAGATGTCAAAAGAAAATGACCTGCAGAATGGCTAGATCTAGCAATTTTTGTTATTAAGTATGTTAAATCACTATGTACAGTATCTGTTTAAACTTCAGAGATCAGCAGATCACCTTTTAAGTCCAATTGTAGGTAGAAATTTCATTTTGACCTCAAAGCCTGAAACATGCATTTTTCTTCTGTGCCTCTAATAGTGACACTGGGTGACTTCCCAGGCCAACACCCTCGTTGGTTCTGCTGCTCTCCCCAACAAACAGACACTAAAAAGAAAGCTGAATCTCTGTGTAGCAGTGAAAATAGCATAGCAGTTCAAATATGTAATTTGAGACACCCAAAAGACCATTAAATATAGTTCAATATCCAAAACGATGTTAACAGAATAATTAGTCAAGTACCAAATGACTTCAAGGGCTTTGAAAATGAATGATAGAAATCCCAGTCTGTCATATCCACAAATCCTATTAATATTCTATTTTACATTCCACTTTTGTAGGTCTATACATTTTTTTTTCCTTTTTTTTTTTTCTTTAAACATACATCTCTAGAGTAAAAAAAAACCCTTTCATTCATGTGCTAAGTACTTTTCATTGGGAAAAAAATCCCCAAGAAATGAATTTGACATTCTACCTGTATGAAGAATTGCCTTTCTGCTGTATTTTGTAATTCTATGCTTAATGGGGGCTTGCTGAAACATTGCTTCTGCACTTGGTGCTGTAGGAAAACCTTCATTTCCAGTCCTCTCATTTCAGCCCACATTCTACTTCTAACCATTGTGAAACGCTGTAGAGAAATTAAATATATTTAACCCTCCTGAACATTCTTTTCTGTGTCTGATGCCAGAGTTATACCATCCTTAGACTGGTATGCAGTCCCTGGCTTCAGCTAAATGGATTTCTGAGCACCTAAATATTTGCCAGGGTCCCCAATACTGATTTCTATTCAACATTGCAGTGAGCCAGACACCTTATTTAAAAACAACCCCACAACTCAGCCTAAAACCCAAGCCTTGTATACAATACAAGGTTTGAAAAGCAGATGAGTAGCCTGGTTTTGCCCCAGGAAACTTTTCAATACCTTAAATACACTTTATACAGGATGGAACTGATGAGTGAACCAGGCCCAGAAATGACAGACAGAGAATTGTAAGGTGATCTGTCCTGTCACATTTTGGCAAAGCAAGCTGGGAGGCAGGTGGCTTTTACATTATGGCACAATTCCTTCTCATGCTCAACACTCCCCCAAGATGAGCTGAATAAACCCAGTGAAGATGTTGAGACTGCAGCACATGAAGGTACTGAAGCCTGCTGTTCCCACTCCTACATGCCTAAATCTGGGCCAGCACCAATCCATTGCTGGAGAATGATTTTTCACATTTCCTGGCTTTCCTCTGTTCTGTCCAACTAAATTAAGATGGTTATTTAAAGCGGGTTTAAGACACTATATCAAAAGTGGTAGCATTTTCTTTTCCAGAGCCTTAACAAATAAAACATGCACTCAAAGGGCACCATTTGAGCTTTTACAAGCTGCCATTATACACCAGGAACCTCAGGCACCTCCAGCTCATGTGCACCCTGTCTCTCTCTCCTACTCCAATATAAAGAAGTTTACAGAATAGATTCTATCACTCAGGCCCAGATGGTTTTGGTACCCAAACAGCTGCCACCAAGGAAAAATCACAAAGGGATAGGCTGCTAAACCTCTTTGAAGATGCAAGTCAAAGCTCATGTTTCCTCCACAAATAGAAGGCAACAATACCATGATGTGACACTGATCCGTGATTTGATTCATTTAAAGGCTATTTAATATGAGCTTTACAACACACAACTCTTTCAATAATCAGAGATTTCCGAGCCCCGTGCACTTTCTCATTGTACATCAGGTAAGTTTACACTCCTTGACTTTTTACCAGTCAGAGACCATAAGGCTCCTGAAAGGAATACAAAGGGATAAGGATGTGGTTTTTATTTTTTAAGATCCTCCATTGCTGTTTGAAGTTGAATTTTGTGGCACTAACAAGCAAGTGTTAAGAAGATAACAACTCGAAAAAAATCCTATGTATGTATCATTTTGAGGAAGAACCATTTTTGTTGAATAGAGGAAGAACAGGAAACGAAGGGACAGACTTAGTTTTACCAAGTTAACTCAGTATTACAAAGTTTCATCACTAGTTGAGAGCCCAACAGAAGTTAAGCTTCTACAGCTGGAAAGAAAAACATTCAAACTACAACAAAATCCCCTAACAAATCTATGATCTGAAGCAATCAGTGTTCCTTAGCAAGATTATGCTGGATTACTTTTTGTAGTTTTAAATACAACAAAGCTTCCCCAAAAGAATGACAACTTCCCAGAGCCAGCAAGCATTACTGCATTGATGACTAACCATGCACAAGTCCAGCAAAGCCCCAATTAAAAAGAGAATGGAATATATTGCTCAATCATTAAAGCAATTAAAAACATAAATAAGACATTGCGAGACTCTTAACATTCCCTGTGTTTAATTATTTATCCATTCTCTCTCCTGCAGCTGCAGGTCAGAATTAACTGAACTAAATACAGGAGAACTCTTTTGGGGATTTGTACCTTATTCAGTTTCAAGCAAACACCCCAATTCATTGCAAATTCACAGAAGAACTGCAACAGTTTCACCTAAATCAGATTTTCTACAAGTTAAACACCCTTCCTACACTCAGATGTGATTGTGAAACTACTTTGATCTCTGTTCCCAAATTTATTGCTCCGTGTAATCCATGACAAACTATAATGTGATTTACTGTATCTCTATATGACAGCCCAGCAGCTGACAGAACGTAATAATTTTGCATAAGAAAAAAAAAACCTTCTGGCACCAAAATATACAAATCATAATTGAGGTACTTTAGTATCACATTACAATGAAGCATATGCAGACTGATCATAAGGACTTCAAAACAATTAGAACTCTTTTTCACCCATTTAATGAAGGTGGATTTTACTCTGTGACATGTTCTGCAGCTGTAAGCAAGTCGTTTTGGAATATTTGTTTCTTCATATTAAAGACTGAGAGAATAATGACATTGTTTTACCCTGTCTTTATTTCCCAAACACTCCTGTCCCTCAAAAAAGGGAAAAAAAAACCAAACCACCTGCAGTTTTTTTCTATTGTAAAGATAGGAAGAATAAATAAGCATAAACAATGCCTTCAAATTATGCCAGAATTTAATGTTAAATAAAATAAAATGTTTTATATTAGTTTGGTCTTGATTACCAAGCATTTTTTCTAAAATCAAACTACAGTGGAAAAATTCTGATACCCCAATCCTGCCCTAAGCAGGGATGTGATGCACACATTCATGGGGCAGCTTTTGCTTTGCCTTGTGCTGATTCTCATGGTCGGGAGACTTGAGTGAGAAAATCTTTGCGTAAAGAATTCATTATCCCAGAAACTTGCGAGCAAGGTGACAAAGTGTGTAGCATGGAACGGAGGAGACATTCCCTCTTAGCGTTTACTGGTTTTGGTAACAAACACCAGTTATTGTTGCTTGCATAAGCACAACCATTAAGGTGTCCCAGTGGAACCAGCAGCAATCACTGCAGGCACTGGGATTCAGCAACAGGACATCAGGGGCAGGATCTGTCCTCTCCCCCTTGGCTAAGCACCCAGACCAGATGCTATTCATTCAGTAATTCTGAAAGAATCTAAGAATGAATTGGCTGAGTTAAAAATAAATAAAATAAATAAATATCTCACATTACAACCAGCTACTGGACTGGAGAGAAGCCAGTGGTTTCCCTCATGTTATAATGGGCCCTGGGATGTTGAGATAAGCAAAACTGATAAATTAGAGAAAACTACCTACATTTAATCAGCTTTCTCTAAGAGACATAGTACTGTGGGGGGAAAAAAAAATGAGGCAATGAGTCACTTGGGCCTTAAAAAAATATTTAATGAACTTAAAATAATAAGCAATTGAGTATAACAAGATAAAGTTGGTGTGTTACAGTTTGTTTGGATAGTGAAAAAAGGCTCAGGAAACTATAGAAAAAATAATTAGAACAGTCATTCTGCCACTGGAAAAGCCTCCTGCACTTCTTAACCAGGCAAGTTAATATTGAAAATGTCAGTTGTATTTAAAAGCATCAGGTATGTCCTCCAAAATCAGGCTCATGGGCCACTGAGCCCACTGCCCTCTCCTCCAGGTGCTGCCTGCAGAAACCTGGCCCCCTTCCTTCTGCAGGCTGTACCTCTCATATTCCCCCAGCACCCACAGCTGCCCTCTCAGGGAAATTAGAAGTTAAATCCCTGCTTATTCCCATTAGTGACTGGTTATGAACACACTGCTCATAAAACTGTTTAATTTGAACCTGCTGATAACATCTGCCTCCACAACCTCCACGGAAATCAATTCAAGACGCTCTCTAACTATTGTTTAGAGAAGTACCTCCTTTCACCAGTTTTGAATTAATCTCTTATTAGTTCCCAGCAACTACACCCAAGTTCCTGGGAGGTAAAGAAGCAGTCAGCATTCACCTTATTCACCATCTTCATGATTTGGTGAGGCTTGATCGTATGAGGCTGGAAGTTATAGAATTGAGAAAAAGCAGAGTGCCTTGGCTGAGGCTGAACAAGAAGCAATTGGTGTTTGGACACAGACGTCACAAGAATTAGGAGACAGAGAAGATGTGAATGCTTCTTAGACAGAGATCTTAGATTAATACCAGTTGGTTTAAAAAAAAACCAACAAAAAACCACAACCAAATTTCTCAACCAACTACTCAACTATAATTGATCTGATGGGGAGTGAATAAAGTTTGTTGAAAGACAGCCCATGTGATGGAGCACAAGTTTTATCAGTCCTTGCCCTGCTGAAAGCTATCTTAATTCCATATTTTGTCATAATTTATCATTTGGCTCAACTATGCTTCTTCTTGTCTGGTTCTCATTTCTTAACAGTGTTGCATCAGTCATATTAATTTTTAACCCTCCGAGGTTATTTGGGAATGCAAATAACCTGGGGCTTGATCTCCTCTCAAACATTAATGAAGATGTTAAAAAGTAAACCTACTGTTCACGAGTGCAAATAAACATTTAAAAATTTCAGTCTCAAAAAGGCACAATATATAACAACTGGTGGAAAGTGCCTTCAAGCAAGGAGAAAAACATATGTCTACAGTATAATTAGATACCAATTTAATGATATCATTATATTATGGAAGAATACATGTCCACATTTTATGGTTGACCTATTTGCCCCCATGTAAATAACCAGGGTATCACTGCAATGAGTCTGAAAAATCTCAATGCTTCTATAAATGAAGCTGTCTAAGCTGGGGCTATTGGTGTCCAAGTTAATGAAGTGAAAGGTGTCACTCAGGTCAAAAACTCCATTATGCTACAAAGTCTAAGCAGGAACTTCCTGAATTGCTGCAGAGATGGTCCAGTTCCCAGAAGATCTTAGAGACAAAGATGAAACTGACTCTTGTAGTTAATGAAATGTAGAGTTGGCAGAGAAGAACAACAGCCAGAGACAGTAGTGAAGAGCATCAGCTACCAGCAAGCATGCCATGCTGCTTCTTTATCAGCAGAAATAACTCAAATGCTTCAGGGAAACTCAGTGTCTTTAACAGAGTATCTCTTGAAGTACTTTTTTAATCTCTGCAGATGTCATATTCTTTCTCTTCATCTTCTATTCCTTCGCCAGTGCTGAGCAGCATGACATCAGCTGGAGGAGCACTGACAACAGAGCTGGAACAGATCCTCTGAGTTACTGAGATTCCTACATATGCTGTATGAAAGTTTGCCCAAGGAGCATGGCCAACTGGACTGCACCCCAGGGCTCTACTTGCTGCTTAATTAATCCAGCATCACAAAGCTTGATGATAAAAGAAGGGCTGAAAAGCTCTCCAGGTACATGATACCTTCTTTGCAAACCATATGCAAGTAGAAGTTGTTCTAAAAATGAAGCATCCAACTACAGGACACTGACTGCAGATTACAAAACAACATAACTATCCTGTGAAGTTGTTACTCTTCATTAGGGAAACAGTCACATCAAGTACAATACTTTTAATTGATTTATTTATTTATTTTAATTTAACCTTCACTTGGAATTTCATGGGCATTTTAGCTTTTCTATCTACTTCTCACTACAGAGGTAGAGTGACTGTAACAAGTATAGACTAGAAAACATTTTAAATGTCAGGTTTTATTTAACATAACAGAAATCTCAGACTAAAACTATGATACCACTAAAGCAGGAATTGCAGGGCTCTGGCCAGGTTGCATGTCACCTCAGAGTCCCAGCTCTCCAGAGGGAACCATTTCACAACTGCACTGAAATCTGATTTGCAGAAATTAAAGTGCTTGACTCTTTTTTTTTTTTTTTTTTTGACTACAGCTTCATTCTGTAATCCAATATCACGTGCATTCAGCACAGTCAGCACACAAAAATGTAAATTACTTCTCCACAAGAAAAGCAGAACTGAAAAACAATTAGATGTTCCTGGAACCTGCATAAGGATTTAACAGGATGATTCAAAATATCTACTTAAATACAGGAGTCAATAAAAAGCTAAATGTTGAAAATTATTTAGAGAGGGGAAAAAAAAAAACCCACAACCTTTTTTTTCTCCCATTCCAATTTACTCACGTGGGCTGCTCAAAGAGAGCTTTTTTTGTGAGAAATTTGCAGTTCCAGGGTTGCTTCCTTTGAGCATTGCTCTCACATCTAATGCTCTGCTCAGGTCAGGCTTTCTGAACGTTCCTTTTTCTTTGCCAAGAAAACACCACAGATGGATGTTCCAAAACAGTTGTGTCAGCCAAGCTTTACATCTGCACACACTTAGCAATGCACTTTTGTCTCTTGCTTTCAGTAATTTGTGGCAAACCTGAAAAGGCTCCCAGGCTTTGTACAGCCCCTTACACCTGGCTGCTGAGGGCTCCTGCCCTAAGTGCTGCTGATGCACCCTAAAGCACACCTGCCCCATTGAAATGTCTCATGAGTGAAGAATAACTACAGGACTAGGCATCTCTAATATGTTTAGGTCTTAAACAGTTTATGTTTCGTTTCATCCTAATGAGGTATGACTTCAAATAAAAAAAAAATAAAGCTCCCATCCCGTCAGAAAATGCCATAATCACTTGCTGTAATGAAATGCAAGCAACTTAAATCTACCCTTCAAAAGTAAATTAAAGTCGTTGGGATTGAATGCGAGCGTTCTGAAATTATATTTAAGATTTCTTAACTAATAGACAAAAATTGAGACATTCTCAAGCTATTTTTATGTTAGAGACAGATGAAAGATCTTCTGGATATCCTGCAGCCCTCAGAACACGATAAGCACTGTTCCAAATCCTCTGCTATGGTCTCCAGTTTGTGTTTAATTCATACCCAACGTGGCTTATCTGATCCTAAAGCCATTAAAATGTCTTATTCTTCCATGCCAAGGTGGTTCTGTGTTCAGGTAGAGCCCTCATCACCTCCTCCAGTGCTCCTCCAGCTCAGGGGGCAGGAAGACTCAGAGATGCCCAACTTATCATAGAATCATGGAATTGTTTGGGTTGGAAAAGCCCTTGATATGGACTTTTCCCTTCAGTATTATTTCCACAACAACAGATGCCATGTTAGTTTTCCTGTAATGCAAGTTTCACTGGCCCATTTGGCAACCTGATGAATATTTACCCACTCATCACTCCCTGCTGATTGGGAGATGCAATAACTATCAAAATAGACTTGATTTTAGAACCACAGGTTCAAAACCATCCCCATACCATCTTTGTTGAGCAACTTCCTGGCACCGTGTGCTGCAATCACTAACAAAATTATTCAACTAAAGTATTACAATAAACAATGTTCTGTTTTAAAGTTGATATTTTTAATCAACAGAAAATGAAAGGTCTCAGAACCTTAAAATTATGTTCCCCTAAACTACCCAAAAACTGTCTATAAATGTCAAATATTTACATGCCCTGGCCTCTTGCAATGAAAACTGTTCTTCTAGCTCTGAACCCTCTAATTCCTACCCATTTTTACTACAGTTTTTCTCTTCACTGAAGTTTTAGCCTTTTTGTTTGTATTTCATCATGTTCACGTGAAAAACAATTACACAAAGCAACCCACAGAGAAATCAGTGTTGCTCAGAGAACAGACCACAGAGGCATAAGATCCTTCACTTGGGAATGGATTGACCTTCAGAAAATCTGGACAGTCATCTGTTCCAGGCCTACATGGGAAATGGAGCTTCCCCTTGGATTTTTAAGCAATCTTTACAGGATTGGGGAAAAAAAAGGTCAAAAAAAAAAAAAGTCAAAAAAACCCAAAAAACCCCAAAACAAAACAAAACCAACAAACAAACAAAAAATTCAAGATTACAATTTTTTTCTCCCATATTATCCTAAATCTCAAGGTAACAAGATTGGGTGAAAAAATAAAAAGCCTTTTAAAAACAAGTTTCAAGACTCATGTCCCAATTAAGATATATTCCCCCCCCTTGGATAAAATCTCCATCATCAAAGTTCTGTAGACTTTAATAGGATCAAGATTTGAACTAAGTTAGCTGAAAATAACTTTTGAGCTTTAAATAGTGTTTTCCCTCTAAGATACTTTGATTTTTGGACTTTGTGGCCACTTTTCACAGCTCTACCTTTGGAAGATAGAAATGAAGCAGAATGGAAAAGGGAGATTGAAAGTGAATACAAGGATTCTTCCAAGTTTCTAGAAGACTTCCTAGCAGAGATTCTTTTTAGTTTTCCTCTCCTATCTTTAACATAATATGTGCTCTTTTGACTAGAGGTACAAACAGGGAAGCTAGCTAAACAATAACATTTTCAATAGTAATTAATATAGCTTAAAATTAGCAATTTTTTTTTTGAAAAATAGAAAAAAACCCAACAAATTAAAAAATTGTATTTCTGACAGAAATGACAATTCAAGACTATTAAAGATATTGCCCTATGAAGGATTATTTGTAACTTTAATTTGAGGATGTAAAGAAGTTAACTTTTCTTTTGCTATACTACACGTGTAGAAAAAGATCAAAGAAAGAAAAGAATTGAGATTCAAATTCCATTTTTAAGCAAAAATGACAATGTCTTCCTGAGTTAAAATTAATCCTTTAATGATGATTTTCAAAGGTTTAAATACTTTCTGTGACCTTGGCTTTAAATAATTATGCCAAGCAGAGCTTTCTTTACATCCAGAAAAGATTCTGAATTGTTGATCACAGCCGTTTTAATGGCTTCAGACTGGCTGATTTCCAACATAATCCTCCAAATGCTGTTTAAAATTACACACCAAGAACCTGATGCAGGTAAATGAAATGTCACTTTCACAAAAGCTGTTCAAACAGTATATGCAGATTGTTAATTTGTGCCACGGTACTTCGCTTTGCAATAAAATGTATGATTTATTGCATTAACACATTTAAAAAAGACACTTCAACAACTATCTGCTTACATATACAGAGAGTCTACCATAAATATTAAATAGGGTTTTTTTAGTTGAGCTTTTGAAGGAAAACTCTGAAGTTTGAGCTTCTATCATCCCTAACATGGTGAAATACTTGAATTCAAGATGCTGGTATAAGGGGCTGCTCAGCAAGCACGGAGCTGCAGAGAGTGACCCCACTGAACAGAGTGTACCCAAAACATTAATTTCTATTTTGAAGCCTTTCACACAGTACCTGCTTGCCTGATGCACACAGCCATTGTAAGCAACTAGACCAATTTCCTTGCAGTTTTAACCTCAACTCCTTAAGAACTCTCCCTCTTATTAAGGGAGAAAAAGCTCAGTAAGATAGAACCACCCTTTCTTCTCTACTCCAGCAAAAGAAAAGTGATTATTTTAGTCTTTTGGCTGGTTTTGCCTTTGAAATCATTTGGATCTTTCAAGTGCCACCATCTCCCAAGCACCTCAGGGTTGTCCCAACTCCACACTCAACCCAGCTGGCAGATGTTGCCCCAGCATCACTCTGGGGCTGCTGTGTGCTGGGAGCTCTTGTGACACAACCCCAAAACCTTCCATCCTTTTGCCAGGACTGTGACATCCAGTGCCAGATCTACAGCATCCATCTGGGTTTTGTGCAACTCAAGTGAGCCCTGAATGTGTTTCTGCAGTGAAACTTTAAGCATCAGAGGTGATTTTGAGTTGATTGCTCCCACCTTGCCACCCCCACAAGAAGCAGCCCAAGTGCAACCTCCTACCTTGTCCAAGGCCTTCTCTGTTTCTGCTGTGTGCAGCTTTTTCAGGTGTAATGTCATTATTTCTGCCTCTGCTTTCAGCTTATTCACTGCAGCCTCATGGTCCCGAGCTGTCCTCTGCTTTTCCTCTTCCCACTGATGCCTCAGCTCCAGCAGCTGCTGCTTCCGCTGAGCATCCACCTGGATCAGCTCTTCCCTCAGCTTGCAGATTTGGTTCTCCAAATCACAGATAATCTGAAAGAAAGAACAAAGTAAAAAACACACACACACACAAAAAACAACCAACCAACCAAACAAAACACCAACAATAAACCAACCAAAAAAACAAACCCAGAAACCATCCCTCAAAACTTTTGATCATCTCAGCCAAGCCTTCAGTTGGGCTAGGAAGGAGACTCAAAAGATTCTCTATCTTTTCTCTTGGCCTCTCTTCCTGCTTTTCCCCCTCTCTTCATACATGCAGATGAATAAAGCTCTCTGCTACCCCATAGTGTGGCTGGAGCCAGAGGTACTTTTTTGGAGGGGGTGCCCCCATGGGTCAAGAAATATAGTTTGTGGTATATAATCACTATGTAGAATGTCCAGGCCTTTTTTTTTGTTTTTCTGATGATGACCTGCTGCTTCCTCATAAGATATCAGAGTATCACCTATTATTTATCAATCACTGTATTACATCACAATGTGCTGATGTGCACCAGGAAAGTATCAAGGAATGTTCTCCTTCAAGTGAGGGAACTGAAGCATTCCCAGAGGATGACCTGGGCCAGTGCAGAGAACCCTTGAGACTGGAAACAGTCCAGATAGGACACACCACTTCAAAATGCAAAACACAGACTTCAGAACCCACAATTAAAAACCTCACAACAGTGTTTTCCCTTTTTTTCTCCCTGCTCCACAAGGAACTGTGCAGTTGCCTGGAATTCCTTCCCAGAGGATGTGAGTACAGTGAGATGAGAAATCGATGTTCTACCAAAGAGATGGAGGTGGCTCAGCTCAAGCTTATTAAAGGCTTCATAAGAAAATCTGATGGAAACTGCTCTATATTTAAAGATGCCATTGCCCTGGAATGTCAGTTACTGTTTCTAGAGCTCTGAACTGATCTCTTTCCCAACTACTATTTTTCTTCTTTGGACATGTTCAATATACTGTCTGTATTCAGCTAAACCATCTATTTGCTTTGAAAAAAACCCATTCATTTCTGACCAAAGCTGGGAAGTGAATGACTATCAGAAACACAACCCTGGACATTAATATCCCAGGAGATTGTTATAAATACTGTGATCAGAGAGAGAAAAATCAAGGTTTGAAAGCTTCCCTGTTTTTTCAAACCATTTGAGTTGTAAGGTGTAATAAAGGACTTATCATCTCCTCTCAAACCTTCAGTTGTGTTCTTTGACTCTCACTGCTGTAACATGTATTAAATTATATTAACCACCTTGGAAATTTATCATAAGACTGACATTATGCTTCCATGCTTTCTTAATTACTCATTGGCATTATTCCTTACTGTGCCAAAGGTAAAAGTGTGTGTGTGTGCAGAGATGGAATGAGCAAATCATGTGTATACAGCAGTATTTATAGAGGCCACATATTTCAGCTCTATCAGCATTATCTCAAACATATGTTTCATATAGTGTAATCTGCACTAGATCCTTTCCTTCCTTTACATATGCTTAATTTTTCTTTAAAAAAAAGTAGGGTACACTTTAGTATATAATTGCACAGACAACATAAAGTACCTTTTAACATATAATTATAATCTACAATATATTGTTGTAATTCTTTTGGAAAAAAATGCCTCCTCAACATCATAATGAAATGTTAGCCTAAGTGGCTTTTACTTCACCAAAGAAATGCTCAGAGCTACAATTTCTATAGGATTATATGGTCTGAGTTCTAAACTGCCACAGGTAGTATTGAAACAGGGCCCCTTGTTGGGCATCAGTATTTGGGGTTTTTAATACATGTCCCAGTACAAACCCTGCCTGGAATAGTAACAATTACCCTTTAATCTGAGAGAGCTCTTTGTGAGAACTCATTCCCCCCACTACCACTTTCCTTCTCTCTCTCTCTCTCTTTTTCTTTCTTTGTTTTTTTTCCCCTTCTGTAAAACAAAAAAAATCCTTAAACTTTTTCTCATGTAAAACTAAGATATTATACTTCTCAGAAGTTTCCTAAAAACTTTTACAAAATATTTAGGATGAGGATTCAAGGTTAATGATACAGGAGAAATTCATTTATAAATCATACTACAAGCCAAAACAGAGACTGGGTGAATTCCTGACTCAACTGTTACATTTGTCAGCTTTTCTTTGTTCTATATTCAGTAATTCTTGCACAAAGCCATTAGAAATTAAAGAGCACAACATATTGCCTCCTACTGCCACATGGAAAAAGTCCCAGCTCCAAGCCTTCAGATTCCAAACTGAGGAGCCAAAAGGTAATGGGCTGAGTGTTACAGGTAAAGTTAACAGTAATTAATATGCAAAGGACAATTAATGTTGGACCTACTAGATGGCAAAAGCAGATCTGCTTCTATTAGGAAAGAATAAAGCCTCTGAAGACAGGATGATGGCAGCAAAACTAATATGATTTAAAAACTCTTTTTGGAGCAACTTCACTGCCAGTAAGATGATGTTAAGAGACATCTAATCTCTCCAAAGTGACTGGAAAAAGCCTATATTGGGGATCACAGACACAGTTCTTGTCAATTACTTAAAAATAAGTCTAGCTCTCACAGCCAGATTATTTTTTCCCATAAACAAGTCACTGGCAGAAGCACCTTACAACTGAACAACTTTGTGTAACATGGGTATCTTCAAACTGCTAAAGGAAACAAATCCCAAACTTCTCATCACTAAGATTCTGCTAGCCCACATGCCAGGTTTAATAAACTATTATTAGACTTAAGTGTAGGCAAATGAGTACTACTAGGAAAAAAAAAACCAAACCAACCCAGGATGACACAATTCTCAGTGGTGAAAAATCCATGAAATTTAAAGCTTAAGAGCAACTGTCTTTTCTCAGTAATCCTGTGAAAAAAAAAAGATGGGATTACAAAATCTGAGATCTGCGGGCAGGATGCTTGCTTGGCTTGTTTGGAAAACTGAATTGTCCTCCTCAGGATTGCTTTCTTATATTCTTTTTCTAGCTGCTCTAATCTGTGTTTGTCAACTGTATCTACTGAATTGTTTCCATGGTCCAAACAACAATTTGGGTACAAGAGCTGCTGTGAAACGTGCACATCTTTAACACTCCAGAGAAAATAATTCCTGTGCTAAGCATAAGGTTTAAACATAAGAAATAGGGACTTCACAGTATATAATAGGTCCAAAGTTTTATTGCTACTTCCTGCTTTTTTTTTTTTTTTTTTTAGTCATACTGTAATACCCTTTGATTTAGCTGTATGGGTATGAGTAAATGAAATAAAAGAGATCTGTATCTTTTCTCCAAAGAACACCAAAGCTCATAGTGATTCCAGAGGATGGCCATACCATGGCAACATGCCCCAAACAAGAAAGCATTTTGTAAAATGACTATTAATCCACATAAAGAAAAACAAATAGAAAGAAACCACAAGCTAACAGAGCACCCCAGATGGAACAAAAATACGAATCTGTAAACTGTATGACAGAGTAGAAATTTCATCTGAATTTATATGTCTCACTTGCATGTATGTCTATGCACATATGACAATCCCATAGCTGAAGAAACTGCTAGCTGAGATGGTGATTTCTATTTCTGTTTCAAAGGAATAACTTAGAATTCTAACTAAGAATATCTGTGCTGAAATAGTGTCATAAAAAGGGTGGGTCATAAGCCCACAGCAATTTGCCTGTAGGGAAAAAATAGACTTGAAAGAAAAAAAGGAAGGTTGCTCACTTACTTTGGCTTATTTAAAATGCCAATAAATGTTCTGCATGCTATTTAGAAGGAAAACATGTGCTCTTAATTTTAAAAAGTAAATTGCATAAGAAAATATAAAGCTAGCAAAAAGTTTAAATTAAAATCTGTTGCCGATGCCTAAAACTCTGCTCCAGTCACATGCAACAGAGAAATGGACCAAATGACTGCAGTCTAATTAAACAACAACAACAAAAAAAACTCCTTTATTTTTCAGGAGCTCCTAGTTCAACTCCATGAAGCATTTACTTGGATGAATTTCTAAGCAAGAGGCCAGAGCATGACCGCATCTTTTATATTCTCAGTGATGGACTTGCCTGTCTCCTCTCAGTAATGCATTACACACCAAACCACATCCACCTCATCACCCTACTTTGCTTCAAATAGTGTCGAGGGCATTTTAAACTCACAAAAACAGAGTTAAGATCAACTCCACTCTTACTCCCTGGGGCTCAGATCTAGAGTCATTTAGGTGTTGCTTCAGCAGTTTTACTGTAAGTGACTAACATCTCCCAGCAGATGAAGCTGCAATAACCTTTCCTTGCTCTTCATTGTTGTGTACTCAGGCTGAAGAACAAAAGACCACTGCAATCCTCAAGTGCATCATGACAACTCTTCAAGTTTCTGAAGTTCTCCTCACTGGGCTAAGTTGGCTTCAGCTAAAGGTGACTGCACAGCTCTCAATTCGTTGTGTTTAATTTTGCTTGCATATGACATTAAAAAACCAAAAAACTAACAAAACCAAAGCAACAGAATCCCCCCCAAAACCTCTGAGCAGTTCCATGGACATCACTCAAACAAAAACTGTTAAGTTACACAATCACAACAATCCTTTCCAGGATAATAACCTAAAATATGAGCCCATGAGTAACCTCCTTGTCTGAGCAACAGATAGCAGCTGCTGCTTCTGCATGTGCTGATATTTTCTCAGCATTTTCTCACCTGAGAGAACATTAAAATTAGTGCCTGCACTTGAACAGGGAGCTCAGAAAAACCACCAGCCCCTCTAAAAGGGAGGTTTGTTTCCCACTGGCGTGAGGTGACAGAGATGGATGAGGGATACACAACATTTGTTATTGGGTAGTGGATTGTTTTTGAAAGATCAGTCCAGTCAAGGGAAAGGAAGTATGTAGTAAAAACAAATCTCACTTTGATGATGAAGAAGAATTTAAAGGAAAATAAGGAACAAAGTAGAAACACCCAGTAATCTGGTGGTGACAAGGAGTCCCTTTTTACCCCCAATCAGTGCAATGTCCCAGAAGAGGTGGATGGAGCATCCTGTCCCAGTCATGCAGCAACTGGTGACATATGTAGTGCCAAACACCCTCCAAGGGATTATCTGTTGAAAGTGGGAATTGGAACTACTTTAGCTTTCTTATTAATAAACAAAGCTTTATAAAGTGCTGAGAAACAGATAAGAGCAGTTCCTCTACCATCAGAAAAATAAGCTATGAATCTAACATAAAAGACTCTGAAAAAGTAAACAAATACGATTTGTTTGCAGCTCTCAGCTTTGGAAAAAAACATCACTGTTAGAACTTCAAAGATGTGCAATGTTGGTTTGTGCTTCAAACAGCAAGTTTCAGCAAGTCACAACAATCAGTCTTACACTTGATCTCATTCTGGATTTAGGGAACTATCCCCATGATTTTTACCCTTCAGAGATAAAAGAGCTGTGCAGTACCAAGGGCCAGGCACCATCCTGGTGCCTCTCTGATCTTTTTGTCCACCAAGCATCCTACTGAGTCGGACTCCCTGGTCCCAGTATACCTCTGCTTTTTTCCATGCCAGATGAATATCAACTGGGCAGTTCAGCCAGCTGGCAGCTATGTTTGTGGCTCCTTTGTAACAGGACAATGATACAAAGGGTGCACAGCAGTGCTGAAAAAAGCGATCTTTTTGTTTAAGCAGCAGTCAAAATCTGCAGAGATATCACATCTAAACTGATATTTAAAAGAACTTTGAACTAGCAAGTCATTAAAATTTACTAACTCAAGCTTTTAACATCTTCCAACCAAAGGTTTGTAATTAACCCAATAATCTCCACTTTAACCAACTATATTTTCTATACAATTGCAATTTCAGTGAAAATAGGTAAGAATTGATTATCCATTTTTTCTTGTCACTGGTAATTTGTCGATATTATGAATCCTTATATAGAGAGATTTGATTTGCTAAAGAAAACTGCTTCAGCAAATGTCACACACATTATCACATGGGTAATGATGTGTCAGAGCACAATTTAGTATTTAGCTTTCACAGCACAATCCATAGCACAGTGAAAGTTTAAATGCCTTTTGGGTAAGAACACATAGGCCCATAAATATGGTAATTAAGGGACCAGAGAAATGAAATGGTGTGAAATGAAGTGAAAATGAACAACAGTTCAGTGACCAACAGGTTGGTCTCACCTCCTAAGAGCACTGGTAGAATCTTCCAAAAAGCATCAGGTTCTGCAAGCTCTTCTGGTGGGAACCACGGAGGTGCAGGAGCTCTGCTAGCACCACCATGGCTAGAAACAGTCCTGAGCTCCAGTCTGGTACTTCCTGGAGACACTAAAATATAATTTTATATTATATATATAAAATACTATTTAGCAAAAGCTAAAACTTCACTACTCAGAGAGATGCATTTCTTTCCAGGCTTTTAATTTGTGCATACCTAAGTGATCTCGTTCTTGAAAGAAAAAAATTCTGTCTGTAAGGCTGGTGCACAACTTGTTAACTGGAACACATCTTTATCCTTTACAAGATTACACTGCAGTGATGGGTTGGTATAGCTACATTCAGAAATGCAATGTTCTTAGTTTATAAATCAGGCTGTAAAACACCAAATTAAGCTATTTTCTGGTAAGAAAACAGTTACAGACACCACAGTACTCACTAACCTGCAGAGCATGCAGAGAGTGGCAGTTCTCTAGACACAAAGAGATGACATGTTCAACTATCAAAAAAAAAAAAAAAACAACAAAAAAACAAAACAAAAAAACAAACAACAAAAAACCCAGCTTATGTAGAAGCAGTGCAGATGGCATGTATAGTCCTAACAGTAAAATATTTGCTGTTCAGCAGTGTAAAATCTGAATCCCTGTATTACAGGCCTTAAGCAATGGTTTATCAGCTCCATCTCATCACAATCACAGCTTCTCTCACCTTTGCAAAAGGACCTCTGGCACCCCTCTTGAAAATATCCACTAGGACTTGTAAAGTGAGGTGTTGAGCTGCTAACTTACATATTTTTTTTCTATTCATTTTAACAGCATTGAGCTGCTTTTAGAGGTCAAACCTTTGTAAGGTTCCCTAGTAGGACTGTTTCAGCACTGTGTATGCTCTGAGAATGCCTCTGGTATTTCTGGATCTGACAGAAGTATATTCCTACCAAACTGACTTATTTTGCATCTCCTAGGGTGCTAGGGCTGGGGGTAGGTTTAACACCATCCTCTCTGCTGGAGGCTAAACAAACACTCTCCAGCTCAAAACCATGGGCAACTTTGGTTTTCCCCTGCATGTAACACAGTCCCCAGAGAAATCCAGCACCCTTTAAATTTTATTTCTTAGTAATACACTTGCTGCATCTTGCCTACTCTTGTTCTACAGCTTCAGCATATTCCTGAAATATGATGGAAGTGTTGACTCCTGGAGAACAATGAAGAGAAATTACCCTCTGCTGAGCTCCATTTGGAATAAAATGAATGAAAAGAAGCTATCCATGTCATTCGTAGAGGAAGACATGCTTAGGCAACATTTCCATAGATAATCTAAACCCCAAACTCTTCACTATATATTTCTATATATATTCACTTCACCATATATTTCTGAAGCCTGAAAAGAAATATGGAGGATGCAGGTATCAAAATCCCAGTAAGAAAAGCTGCACTGAAAATCTCAGCACCTTTCTTGTTTCTGCATCTATGATTGCCTGGGAGGAAGAGGGAAAAAAATTCTCAAGATCTGCTGTGACATGGCATTAAGCAAAACACACATTTTTTGTGGTTTGTTTGGGTTTTGTTTGTTTGTTTGTTTTGGGTTGGGGTTTTTTTGTTTGTTTTTTGGTTTTTTTTAAGGAGTGCATTGAAATAGATGTGGTGTTTTAAAGAAGACAGCTGCCTAATTCATTAATATAAATGGCACTTAAGCTACAAACTGGGCTTAAAAAAAAAAAAAAAAGGGGTGGGTGAGAAGGGGGAGGCAAAGAGAAAGAAAGAAAATCAGACATCCATTTGAACAGCTCCACAAAGAGCTTAAAATTAACAGAGCTTATTTTGATTTCTTAATTTACATAAAACCATTTGATTTTAATTCAGTTAATAGCAGCTAGAAAGCAGAAGTTCATATGGGCTGGTTATTGTCACTGCTTTCCTAATAAAATGGAAGAACCTCAAGCCTGCACAGAACTAAACAATACAGTGTACTGGTGAGTAAAAGGATTACTTACCAAGTTGAAATTGAGATAAATGGAAATACAGTTTCCATTTAACAGTTCCAAGACCTGGAAAAGACTTGGCTTTCCTGTCTGGAAGATGGATCAGTTTCTTACATGATTTATTATATTTGCTTTGAAATAAGATTAGTGAGTCAGAAATTAAAACATCCAGCCTCCTTTCTCCTTTTTATCTGATGAAAGAAATGTTTACACATGTATTTCTCTTTGTCCAAACAAAATTATGTGAAGAAGATAACTGAGAGACCTACCTAGAAAGGACTAGCTGAAGGATTCTTTTCCTTGTCTCTTTCTGCTAAGAAATGTAACAGACACTCAACTGGGCACCTAATAATCTACATAAGTGCATTAATGGAACTTAAATATGATGGAGACCAAAAAAAAAATTCAGCCATAAATATCTGCCTAATGCAGTGATCCCCTACAATGAAATCCCCTAAAATTCAGAGTGGCTAAAAAACAAATAAAAAAATCTATATCTACGACCATGTTGGCTGCATCATACAAACCATAACAATCTATCCCTAAACAGTGACAGATGAAAATTACACCAAATTACACATTTAATCTTCCCCATTTTCCTTTGTGAAAAAATATAAAATTTTCTTTTCTGTATTTCAGGATGTGAATGGAAAATATTCCTTTTGTGTTAACGCCAGACATATATTTAGCCACAGAGTAACTTTAGAGTAAAGCTTGTTCTGAAAGTGAAGAAAAGGTACTGATATTTAAGGAAGAATAGGACTTTCCTGCAATGGAACACAGACATGGAGAGTAAAGATCTCTGCAGTGGGCTGGGAAGAACTACCTATCAATCTGACACTATTTCTGTGTCCAGCATGCCCTAAGTCAGAGCATTTAAAAAACATTTGCATTTCAATTTCCCATGCATTAAATTTAACAGCATTAGCACTTCCTGAACAACATGTAATTCTGATTTAAATGCAGCCATGATGTATTACAGATTTAGGGATTACAACAGACATTCATCCCTATGAAGCAGCAAAATTAAACATATTATAATTCCTAATTTGTCCCCAGAAGAAGTACAGGCTCTATTGTCTATGAGAAATGTCTTTGCCATGTCAACTAATGAAAAGGCTTCTCAAGAAGTAAAAAAGCCTAAACAACCCACCCCATCCTCCAAAACCCCACCCAGCATCACACTGCATTTAGATGCAATTTTTTTGAGTATTCCAGAAGTTTTACCCTCTACTGTAAGGGTTTTATGGTGACTGTAACAGAAACTGCAAAATTCAGCAGGACAAATGTAAGAGAAGACACAAAGTCCAAGGAGTCAGTTGTTCATGCTAAGAGATCTGCATCTTTAACTTCTGAAGTTAATATTTGCAGAAGTCCAAACTTTAGATATTAATTCCTGGTCAGGTCATCTGCAAGCACTACCTCAATTGGAAGCTGAGGGACTTGAGGAAGAGTTGAAATTCACACTTATGTTCAAGCTCTGCCCTGGCTGTTAATCAAGGTGAAAAAGATAAAATTTTTCAAAATTCCAGCATGGTCCCAGGAAGCCAACTAAGGAGCTGAAAGCTCTCATTCTCTGGGCTGATGACTAAAGATGACTTGAATGCAGTAGCCTGTGTGTACTGTTCTGCTCTACTAAAGAACCTAATACACCAGGAAACTCTCATTACTGATGTCATGCTGCTATATTGAAGATGACAGTCTTTAACCAAGCATGAAGCCCTCATTCTCAGTCTCATGAATGGCAATACGTGTGGGCAGAAAGCCTGAAACCCAGCAGCTTCAGAAATAAAAATTGTGTCACTTACAGGTTTACACTTTAAAGAAATAATCAGCTTCCAACTTTCCAAAGAGCCCTGGTATCTGGAAGGCAGTAACAATGGCTGCAGTACAGCTGTTAACCCATGAGATGTGGTAAATTCTTAGCTGCTTGCACAAGAAGCAGAATTACACATGTGCAACTTTTGGCGTTCTCCCATTTGAAATCAACTCCTAGTTGGAAGAAGCACATTCTAGTTGATCATCTCCAGTGTCAATCCTTACATCAAACAGATAAGTTTGTCACCTCCACCTGAGGATGAAAGTCCTAGAGAAGAAAGTCTTCAACTTTGGTGTTAGGTTGGAGTCAAAGGCAGGAGCTGACAGTTCCTATTGTGTGCTTTCTGCACACATCTCCAGCTGACACCACATCTGCTCTCCTTCTCTGCACCTTCATCCTCAAGTGCTGGTTGCCCTCAGCCACTCAGAGTGGCTCCTCTGAGTTCAGAGACTTTCTGGAAGCATCTTGCTCCACACCTGCCAGTTCAGAAAGACAAGATCAATCCCAGGATGATCTGTACAAAATAAATGAAACCTCTGTGCATAACATTTTTCTTGGAATCGAGAGTATTTTTGGCTCAGTATCTTCCTCTGGCACCTTTACATTGATCTCGATCCTTTTCATCCTTCTCAGTTTGCCCTTGAATTCAGCTGATGCCACTTTCATTTTCTGAATGACAAATAGGCCATAGCATCCTAGGGCAGGGATTTCTTCACACTGATTTATTCAACTGTTTAGACTCTACTGGACTCCAAAGAAATATTAATATATATTTAAACATAAAATCAAAATGCATGCTAAGCACAAACTCTATGAAATATCAGTAAAGCGAAATAACCCATTCAGTATAACCATTTATACATAATTACTACTCACCCACCCACATTCAAAAAAAGAAATTACACCTCAACATTGCATTCAGAGATCAGAAGCAATGCATTAGTCCTAAACTGAACACTCTGGTTGGGAAGAGAGGTTGTGGGGAGGGTTTGAAGGAAAAACTGTTGACTGGAGGCAGAGTAGGGAAGAGAACAGTCTCATTTCTGTACAACAACGAAGCACAGTGTTTCCAGAGGCCATCAATTGCAGACTGTTGAAACCTACTGCTTGTCCTTTCCTGAAGAGCATCAGTGTTTGGAAGGACATAATCTGAGAGTGCATAAGTAATAGCTCATGTCTCTGTACCACATTTCTACTAACATGAAGCATGAAGATCAGGGAACCACTGGAGAGATTATTTCTTGATTATCACGCAATGCTATTTTTGACAAATAACGATGCAGTTGTTGAGACAGAGATTTCTGTTTTCTCCACATGCATGCCTAATTACCACACTAATGAAGGAGATTACTATAAAGGAATAGCAAGGCTGTCTCTGCTAAACCTCCTTAAAACTCCTGCACAGCAAACCAAACATGGCCTTGACTACATTAGAAGCCATCCCTGATTAATGCCACCTATTTTCTGATGCAAAAGATGCCAAAGAACTCTTATCACAAGGGGTTGTTTGCACAGCTTTAGAAACCAGAGCAATCTACTAAGCATCCAACACAATATTCAGGCAGAGCAGGTAAGAATTAATTGGTACTTTCCCCCCCTCCCTCCCCGAATTTCAGATGCTGAAACTGTTTTTCCCTTTATTGAACCAGCTCGGCCCAGACTAGCTCGTCCCGCAGTGACATGTATATTGAATACAAATCAGACAGCATAGCTTTAAATCTGTGTTGCAGCTCTCATTTCCAATTCGAGAACTGTACTATAATCATAAGCTTCTGGTGGATGAAAGGAAATCAGCTCTCTGAATATTAGCTAATGCCACATTTGCAAGTCCTGAAGAGATCTGTGCTGTTTAAAAAAAAAAAAAAAAAAAAAAAAAAAAAGATCATTTCTCGTGAACCTATATATATGAATTGCTTTGTACTGCTCGACTGATAGAAGCGATGCCTGTGCTGGGATTAAACCCTTTTCATCATAAAACCTCATCTGGTTCCGAGTCCAAGTCCATCAAACCTTTTCCCTTTAAAGTCCCGCCTTTGATTCTACATCAATTTATTCAAACCGCAGCTGGGTGGCTGAAAACGAAAGGACAGCATCATTTAAACCAACCATGTTCCTAACTTGAAAGAAGGGCTATAATTAAAAAAATGGGCATAAAAGAATGGAAATGGGATAATATTTTTTAATGGTAGTTCAAAGGCCGACAGATGTCAGAGCCTTTGAAGATGTCAGTACACTGAGCAAGAAGTTGCCATTAAATAGTTTGCCTGAGAGGTGAAGCAGCTTTTTAATGACTGAAAAAGCCCTTGCAGACCCATCCTTGTGTTTTTAATTTGTCAGAGTTTCTGCAGTATTTTCTGATTAATGACACATGATTATAACTGCATAGCATACATATTTTTATACTTGGTTAAATGAATACTTTATTCCACATTCCTTCAGTGCCAGATAAGAACAGGAAAGCTTTACTACAGAGTCCAAAACTATTCAGATTGCTCAAATATTTATGGTAATTTGAGGGGATTGGCCAGATACAGAGCTACTATGTGTTGCTACCTTTTGTTCTTTAATGGTGCTATTACCACTGCCACCACAATGTGCATGCATTAAGTGAGCATGTGAGCCACTAATGTATTGTACCCTTCTTGTGCCCTAAACAATCAGAGCTTTCATAATTCACCCACGAACCAAGCCAGCAAATCAAAATAACAGTCAGAAAAACTCCTCAATTGATCCTAAACAATACACACAATGGCTGCTGATGTATTGTAAGTGGGAAATAACTATTCTCAAAAACAAAAAAATAAAAAAACAAACCCCATTTTGCTAGGAAACATGTTCAGAAGAAGAATACCAATATTTAGAAATGCAGATAAAGTCCATCATGGGTTGCAAAATCCCTATGATAACAAAAGCTTTTCTTTTTGTTCCCCAGATTTCCACCATGAGTAGAAAATGTAGCAACCCAAGACCCACAGACAATTTCTTCTGCTCCAAAGTAAGCTCCCAGATGACAAAAATAAGTGCCTTGGGACTGTGTGCCCACCAAACTGAGCAGAGGGAGCAGAGGGAAGCACCCCAGCCATGGGGAAGGACTGGAAGAGCACATCCTGCCTTGCATCACACCTTGGTGAAGTCATTCCTATGAAAACCCATTCATGACAAAGGAATTTGATTAATGTATTGTTCTTTCTGCTCTTCCAACCTCAATTCAGATTGTCAGTTGGATCATAAATAGAAATTTGATCGATTGAGCTAAAGCTTAATGTACAGAGAGAACAGAGATACCTTGGCAGAGCTTTGTGAAATCAAATTGCTGGTTTGCCCAGAACATTTCCATGATTTCCTAAGTATGAATATTTGGCTTGCTGCAATCCACACCCATCAGGAACCTTTTTGTAAATACCACACTGCCTAACACCAGCATCAGGAATCAACTCCAGGAGAGGAAGAGAACTTTTGGATACTGACTGCTACTCTGCTCCCATGCATCTACAACTGAGAAAAGCTGTTAGCAAATGTCCTGCTGTGTGTCCAAAGCATCATACCAGGATGCAACTGCAAAGGCAAGCACTGGGAATTTTGATGAGGAAAAATTGATGGCTGCAGAGAGAAAAAATATAATTCAGAGACTTAATTCTCCCAAAGTTATTCATTGAACAAAAATAAAGTCCTGCTAGGAAAAATAAGGCTATGGAGGATTCCACTATAAAGAAGTGGAATATTTTCCCTGGAGACATTTAAAAAAGACTGGATGTGGCACTCAGTGCCATGGTCTAGCAACTGCTCCGGTGGGTCAAGGGTTGGACTTGATGATCTCTGAGGTCATCAAGCCCAGCTAATTCTATGATTCTATGAAGTGCAGAAGTAGACTACTTGCTGTACAAACAATTGTAAATCCAATTTCCAAATAACCTGCAGCCTTCTTTCTGAGGTTATTCTAAAGTTACCTTCACAGATAATTTTATTTTTAAAAGGAAAACAAAACTAATCTCCTTACTAATCACTAACAAAAACGTGCACCACCAGAATACTTGATTTTATCAGGAATCTCACTAGGAGTTGAAACCTCAGTCTACAAACATTACATTACACACTTTTCCCAGAAAACAAAATTCACAGGCAAGCAGCCAGGAAGCTGCTCAGCAGGATGGGGTGGAGGTGGCTCCAGGGAACACGTGCTACAGCCTGAGTGTCACCCAGTGAGAGGGTGGCTCCTCTGGCACCCACATCCCAGGAGCTTGGCAGATCCTGGAGTGGTGAAGCAGGGGCACACTCTGGGTGCACCATGACAAGGAGACCAAGCTCTCCTCATCTACTTCTCTCCAAAGGCTGTTGATGATGGTACAGAGATGTAATATTTGCAGCACTATGGCACATCTTAAGCAGTTGTGGTTTAGCTGAAATGCAGCTTCTGAGAACAAAGAAAAGGCACTTCACTAAGCTCTGGCACTCTATTGAATTCCCAATTAATTTTACAAACTAAAAGAATGTTACCCACAAAAGAGGTACCAGGCTTATGAATAAACGTGACAAGATTCTTCTGAAATAGAAAATATCAGACACCCTGAAAGTAATGTTTTGCTACAGAAACCCATCTCAGCATGCAAAGCTGAGCCATTCAGATTCTATCCATTAGAGGGCAATAACACGTGTACACACACACATGTACATCCAAACAATCCCACCCACCTCCAACTGACTTTAGCAAAAAATTTAATATTTTCTCTCTGATGCGAGCAATAATATATAAACAGCTTGTGTCCTGTTCTGTTCTCTCCCCCTCTGCTCTCCAACAGGATTCAAGAGCTCAAAAGTTACAATTATAGTATATTAGTAGTAGTGTAACAGATTATTGTGTAACTTTGCTTTCCTACAGGGAAATCAACACAATACACAGTATTAGAAGGCTTACAGTTAGTTGTTATTAAACACAGCTACAGAAGAACAACTGGCATTTTTATAAGGATGTGAATCATTCTAAGGGTGCCTAAACTTGGAACAGACAAAAAAATTCTTCATGTGCTCATCTCCCACCTACTTTTCCTTGCTATTCAGTCACATAAGAAACTCCTGCTAAGAGCAGCAGCTAGAGAGATGGCAAGTATCCACTGTACTTCAGATGTCTCCTAATGCTCCAGACAACTCCTGGAAAGGCATTTTCCCTGTGTCATTAGCAGAGGCACTTGAGGGAAGCAGCTCATGTGCTGTGTCTTCTGCTTTCTTGCTCAAACCATGTCAGTCTCCTGATAAGCCTCATTATCACAGGTCCTCAACCTTCTGCTTCTTGCACATTTCTTGCATCCTATGAGCACATTCATGTGGGACAGGAATCGTTTGTTATTTATTTTTACTAACACAATGTAAACTCAGACCCCTGAGAGGATTCCAGCAATATAAATAATTACCAGGAGCCCCTAAACTATTGCTTCTCAACACCTTTTTAGTTACAGGATTGCTGGAGTTCACAGGAAGACACAGACAGCTGGAGCAGTCACCTAACAAGCAGCAATTCCTATGAGCACCCAGACTACATTGATTTTTTTGAGGGGTATTTTTGGTTTTAAATATATTACTTTGCACCGATCAATCTCTGTTTCATTAGAAGCAGTAGTTCAGGTAATGATTTCAATACCAGCTTGATATTTCCATCAGCCATTGACTAAATATTCACTTCGAATTATACTAAAGGTTTAATTGAAGATCTGAATTCAACTTCAGAAGGTCCAAGATAAAAATCTAGACTAATAGTCAGGTCTACAGCTACCTCAGACAGCCCAGATCTGCCCATGACAGGGGCAGGGACCTCAAACTCAAAGTCCCCAAAGACATCAAATACAGCAGGAGAACATGCAGCTATTTTCAAATATTCCAGTGTACTCTGTGTACTCCAAAAATCACCTTCCTCACCGTTTCTCTTTTCTAAATTCATTTTACAGATGCCAATACAGCAGAAGGCACTGACTATAAAAGAATTCAAGCTGTCAGAGACAACATTAGAAGAACTGTAGCACCCAGACAAAAGAGTTCACTCTTCCTGGGATTTTCAGGTAAGTAAAAACACTATGTCAAGCTCTTTTCTTCTTATGTTTTTTGGTTTTATTTTTTTAACTGCAACAGAGTTGGTTTTCTAAACTCTGAACAACAACTTCAAAACCTGAGGATGGAATATTTACAATCAGGGCAGTATTTTAAGGCCCCAAAATAAAGTTTTCTTATTTGCTATATTTCAGAAAAACTTTCATACTTAGGAATCCAAATTACTATGAGATATGTAATTGCACTTTGAAAAATATTGTTTTCTCCATTCAACAGAGATCTACAGCATCCTTGACACCGATTTCTGTCATTTTGTCATGATAAACACTCAGGTATTAAGTACCTTCCACATCATGCACCCAGGCATGATTCCAATTAGTGCTGAATAGAAGACAAAAATGTCAGCATAATAAGCTTCAATTTGCAAAGTCTTTGAACATTTGAGGATACCACCACTTTGCCAATCATTTCTTGTACTTTGGCTTTTTTTTTCTTTTTTTTTCACGTCACCTTCCCTGTCGAAAGGAAGTCTTTCAAATCTACAGAAATAGGAGACATGAACGTCAGTCATTGGCTTGACTGAGCTAAAAGATCCAAAACTGACTCCCCAGTACATCAACAGAGAACTATGATGTGCACAATATTCCCTCAAAGCTAATTTGCTGCCAACATGTAGAATAATTGGGGGAAAAAAGTCTACTGTCAAGTCATACTGTGAATTTTTTATTTTTTTTTTTTTTGCATGAAATCAACACTAAAGACCTTAAATCACTGTCAGAGTCTCTGCCACTCTTTCAAAATAAAGTGTATTTGTTGAAGTAAAATGACAATCATTTTCTCAAGGGTAAGAAAAAGAGCAGCTCTGCAGTCTGACTTCATAATGTATTTTAAAAGAATGTATTTTGTTTCTAATTTGGTTTTGTTTGGTTTGTTTCAAGGAATGGGGAAAAGGAGGGGAAAAGGAGGGGAAAAGGAGGGGAAAAGGAGGGGAAAAGGAGGGGAAAAGGAGGGGAAAAGGAGGGGAAAAGGAGGGGAAAAGGAGGGGAAAAGGAGGGGAAAAGGAAGGAAAAAAGGAAGGAAAAAAGGAAGGAAAAAAGGAAGGAAAAAAGGAAGGAAAAAAGGAAGGAAAAAAGGAAGGAAAAAAGGAAGGAAAAAAGGAAGGAAAAAAGGAAGGAAAAAAGGAAGGAAAAAAGGAAGGAAAAAAGGAAGGAAAAAAGGAAGGAAAAAAGGAAGGAAAAAAGGAAGGAAAAAAGGAAGGAAAAAAGGAAGGAAAAAAGGAAGAAAAAAAGGAAGAAAAAAGGAAGAAAAAAAGGAAGGAAAAAAGGAAGGAAAAAAGGAAGGAAAAAAGGAAGAAAAAAAGGAAGAAAAAAAGGAAGAAAAAAAGGAAGAAAAAAAGGAAGAAAAAAAGGAAGAAAAAAAGGAAGAAAAAAAGGAAGAAAAAAAGGAAGAAAAAAAGGAAGAAAAGGGGGAAGAAAAAGTTTCCAAGAAAATAAGACAAACTGCAATGAGGACACAAAGTTCTGTAAACGGGAACACACACACATGTCCAAAACCCAAAGCTGAGGCAAAGCATTCTCTATCTGGAATGTCCCCAAATGCACAACCCTAAAAGCCCTGAGCTTATCTGGGCTTGAGGGAAAACAAACAGAAAAAAGGCAGCAGGAAAGAGGAGAAGATAATGAATCAGGATGGGAAAGGTGGAGCAAGACTAAGGGCCTCCCAGGCTCTGGCAGGCAGCTGCTCAGAAAAAAAGCCAGGTGAGGGTTTCTTCTGAGCTGACTGCCTGGAAAAAAGTGGGGAAGGCTTTCAGCTGAGGGCTGAGCTAATTCCTGACATCTCAGGCAGAAAGAGAGAGCCACAGATCATAGGGGGTTGGGGTTTTCCCCCTCTCCTCCCCATTGCTCCTGTCCCTGAAACAGGAAAAGCAGAGAAGTCTCCCATTGTTCTTTCTGATTAAAGCCATGCATGGAGGAATTAGCAGAGCAGTGGTGGGATGCCCAGGACACTGCTCTATGCCATAACCATCTCAGCTGCAATTTGTTACTTGTTTTCCCACTTGAAGGTTTCTCTAGAACACTTTCATGTGGGAGTGTGTGGAGCTTTATGGATGGTCTCATATTTCTCAGCTGACATATCTTCAGCCAAAGTATGTCAGCTACAGGAGAGGGCAAGGCTGTTCACTGGCTGTGTGATTTCTTCTTTCCCCCATCACAAACCACATAAAAGGAAAATACAAATAATCAGCTCTCCAAAATTGCCATTTATTACCTCATCATGAAACCGTCTACTGGACCCTGCAGTGGTATTGAGTAATATCATTACTTAAGCCATAAAGAGGTTGTATTTATTACTCAAAATTGGGAAAATTAGCATCCATATGGATCCTATTGTTTTAAGACCAGTAATCCTGCCAAAACAAGTGGTGTTAACATTGCAAGCTACAGATTGTCATAATTTCTCTTTTAGTGTTTCATTCTTTCAGTTGGTATTTCTAATACCTTTGAATTGAGGAATAGAATGGATCATAAAATCTCTCCTATCCAATAAATCATTTTAGAGCTAGACTACTGTTCAAAACTTGATTTATGGTGGCAGTGAGTGAATGGAATTAACATCTGCTGACCTAAGGAAGAGAAACTAAATTGATTTTAGGTAATCTCTCTATAGCAGAAGGGAAAAGAGACTAAGCATGGTCTTTAAAAAAAAATTAACTACTTAATTTGCAATACATAGCACCTCAGTAGGTAGTCATAGGCAGGACACCCCTAACCCTGGAACATTTATGGAGTAAAACTCCATTAAATTAATTTTCTGGCACATGAGGAATAAAAGGGTCATTGGAAGCAGCCAACCTGGATATACTGAGGGCAAATTATGCTTGAGCAAACTGATTGTCCTCTATAAAGAAATGACTGACTCTGCAGGAAGGGGAGGCCTGTCAATGTCTTTTATCTTGACTTTGGCAAGGCTTTTGATACAGATTTTATAGCATCTGTATAGTCAGTCTGAAGAGACAGACTGGGTGGCTGGACCACTGGGTTTGATGAGGAGTCAACAGGCCATCATCTACAAGCAGAACTTCTGAAAGGTCAGATGGGGCTGATATAGCATAACATCTGCTCCAACAACCTGGATGATAGGACACAACAAACCCTGTGGGGATGGTGTCTCTTGGGGGGAAGTGGTCAGCATGTTGGAGAGCTGGGCTGCCCTTCACACAGACCTCAAACTGTGCAATCTGGAGGAATGAGCCCACGAGGACCTTCAGGAAGTTCAACAAATGAGGTTTGTCTGAGCTTACTGTCTATTCATGTTCATTATTCATTGTAATCATCACTCACAAATCCTACAAGCAAAGCCACACCCTATATGCAAGGGCCACACCTAGAATGTCTGTTAAAAACTGGCATAAAGATCCTTTACCCCACTGAGAAGCAAGACAGATCTGATGTCTTTTTCAGGGAAATTATTCTGTATGTATTAACTTCTCTGCAGGAAATAATCACTTTTTCCTAAACAGGGAGTACTGGTATAGAATGCAATTACTGCCACATGATACACACCCTGTCTCTACACAAGTGAAATTAAATACTCTGCTTTTTCAGCTGACAAAATCAAAACCAAACAAATACCCAATGTTTACTACAGTTATAACAACTATCATAAATATCCAATTTCACATTCTGTGTACAGAAAGTCCATTTTGCTGAGAAGAACTCCATCTCAGAATCAGAGTTCACATTATGTGATGAGGCAGTTTCTATGGCAACTGCTTTCTCTTTTACATACACTGTAGACAGCACAAAATGTCAGTTCCTTCCTAGGCTAACCTAACACTTTTAATCAGCAAACTGTAATTTATTCACCATTATGTATGGCTTCAAAAAAAATGTCCTTAGTAAATATTCCAAATGCTGAACAGCCTGAAGTATAAAAGGACAGAGGAGTAAGCAAAGTCAGCCCTCCTGCACCAAATTCTTCCCTATCGAATTTCAGTCATACCCTAAAAATTGTGAGTCAAGGAAAAAATGGGGAAGAGATCATAGCTGATCACCCACTACAGCACGAGAACACTTTGATGGGTCCATTAAGCAAGGAAGTGGCAGATGTTTCCAGCTTGTTCAACAGGCTTTTCAAAGGCATCTCAAAAAGAAGCAGCTTAGAAGCAGGGACTCGAAGCAGGAGGAACAACAAATGTGCCAAGGTGGCTTCAGCTGAGCATGAAAGGTGCACAGGAGTATTTCCCCAGGAACCTGCTGTATTTGGCTATTTTATTAAACTCTCAACTTCACAGCAATATTTAAGTTAAAGCCCAGTTTGACTGTCTCTACAGGACCCAGCATCAGTCCCTTGATTTTAGTAGATCTTCCCCATCAGTGGGATCCATTCCCGCCCTGAGTCAGCAGACAATGAATAACAAAAAAACCCCAAAAAACGTGCAAGTGCTGCAACAAATATTTGGTACTTTAAATATTTTACATTAAAACAGTCATGTCCATTATGCTGGGTTGACTGGTGGTAAATTAACCATGCTGCAACATAGCCAAAGGCTTTTGTTTAGCAAAGGCTAAAAGGGAATGGTTGTCTCTCTCCAGACTTTCCACATAAAATATAACAAATATTTGGATTGCAACTCCATCATTTAGATTGTCTGCAGAGAAAGCCTGTGTAGCAAACAATGCATTTCTTCTCATGCCAAAGGCATCTTCTACTCAGAAAAGAAAAAGAAGTCAAAGAAAAAATGAGTCACAATTTATTTACACAAAGTTCTATACAGAAGTGACTTCAGCACCACCACCACCCTCTGAATGTTTCACAGGCTACATCTACCTGTATCCTCCAGGCACAATCGAGCAAACTGCTTCCACAGATACCCTTTGGACTGGTGTTTTGAGATACAGGAACAATTACATGGAGCAGAAGAGATGATCCATGATTTATCAGCACAGTAACAATAGGGTCTTTCAGATCAAAGTTTAAGAGAGTCTCCCATTGTGAAACAAATGCTCCCAAATTCCTTCTGTGTTAGTAAAGCACTGAAAAGCTGCTGCTATGGCAGCATTTACACACAGACAGAAATGGTGCATGTGTTGGGGCAGCCAGTTATCACTAAACAAGTATGTAATATTTCTTTTTTTTTTATTTTCTCATCAGTGGTTGATAAAGCTCTCCATCACAAACATCTCAGCACAGTACCACTGCAGACTGACCACATAGATGGAGGCCAGATAAATCTCTTCAGTTCCCCCCCACTTTGTTGATACATTGACTGTCTGTACAAAACTACAAACATATGCCAAGGATTTGTTGGAACAAAAATAATGATCATTGCTGGAATGAAAATAATGATCATGACTGGTTTTCTTTTTATAGCGTTAACTCAGCAGGCTCAAAGAGCTCAGAATTAATTCAGACAAAATGAGGAACAAAGCAACAGTTGCAGAAAGATCACTGTTTACAAGTGCAAAATAGCAGATTTTCTAAGAGGAGGTGCCAGAGGAGAAGTGAAAGTTTGCCCTGTATATTGGGCCCTGGGGAAAAAGCTGCTGATTCTAAGGTAAAGGAAACCAGGATGGTAAAGGCCAAGAGGATTACAGGAAGTGCAAAAATCCAGCAAGGAAAAAGGAAGAGGATATTTTGGCCATGGGAAAAAGGAAGCTGATAGTTCAGCCATGGGAAAACACCTTATTAACTCTTCTTGATCCCTCTGGCTTGCTCATTTTTCCATTCCCAATCTGTGTGTTCATATGACCTCAGAACTGCTCGAGGTTTGCCCTAATAAATAATGGTTTATTGAGAGCCTTGACATCCCTAGACACCAGTGATCA
The DNA here is from genome assembly GCA_023637945.1 of Phaethornis superciliosus. Lineage (NCBI taxonomy): Eukaryota > Metazoa > Chordata > Aves > Apodiformes > Trochilidae > Phaethornis > Phaethornis superciliosus. The sequence continues at coordinate 9,042,963 of JAJQWJ010000021.1, read as the reverse complement.
TCTCTTCAAGCAGCCCCATGTTTGAGAGCACGAGCAGTAGATGTTAAAATGAAACACTGGGATGGCAGTAATAAATAGTGGCAAAGTCTGCCTTGGTGTTCCAGCTCCTCCTGACCCAATTACATATGGATGGAAACAGTGGCCTCACCAATTATCTTGTAGCAGAACCTGGAAAGAGAATTCCATTTCCTTACAGAAACTTTTTTTCCTCTTGCTTTAGTGCTAAGGATTGTATTTGAAGTTCCAGGGGTACAATTTTTCTCTTCTTCTTGCCCGAAGGTCAACAGTTGAAGAACAAGAAAGAAAATGATCCAACTTTGTATGGCAGCTGGAACATGAAAATCTTTGAGCTGGCTGAGGGCACGTGTAAGATGCTGGGGTGAGCATGACATTTGCAGGATAAAGGGAAAATCTGAGGGTACAGCTGGTACCACAGTTCATAGGGCAGCAGTTAGTAAAATTTCCTAACCTGGCTATCTTAGTTTGCAGAAGCAAATGAATTGTATAATCCGCTGTAATTAGAAGTCTTGCTTCAGCAAATAGCCAATTCAGTAGCAAAGCTGGTTTTATGCAAACAAAAGGAGTTTCCCTGTTTGGTGAACTATTGTATAAACAGAGATGGGAGGTGGGAATAAATGACCAACCAAACTGTAGCTTGAAAAGGATCCTAAAGAAAAGCCAGATGTAAAATAATCTAAATAAATAGAAGTTGTGATTCAAAACTACCCTTTAAAAAAGAATCCTGTATTATTAACTACTATTTAAAGAACAACAATATTATGGCAGTTCACATAAAACATACAGGATTTAAAAGACTACAAGAACACAGCATGGTATAAAAGCCTTTGTACTGCTTTGACTTTTATTGACCTACATGTCAATTTACTCCTCCCCAAGCATTATAACCCTAGGTAAAAAAAATCAAAGCAAGCCTCCTAGAAATGGATAAATCCAAGAGCTAAAGTCGAATGCAATTGTTATCCAGAAATTCATCAGCAATACAAAAAGTGATTATGTTTCTTTCCTCAACACATACGAAACTTGTATTTCAAATAAGTAGTAACACTATTTTATAGTTAAGTAATAACTGTCAGTGTACTGAAATCTTAATTTTTTTACTTTAGTTCTGAGTAAAGCTTTAATAAATGTACTCATATTTGAATAAAATCTAACCATTTTACACAATACCTTCCACAGTAGCTGAAGACCTATATGAAAGTAGATGGCTTGGATATGCAATAAAAAAATAATTAGATCTTTTCAGTAGCAGTAAAATTAATTGTTCCACAGTACTCAGTCATAGGTGTCTTTAGTAATACAGGAAGAAATACGTATTTTAAATATTACCTACTCTTTCACATGGAAAAGGATTTCAGAAAGAATAACAGGGAATACCTTTAATAAAGGTGCTTTCACACCATTCACCAAACACTGAAGAGATGGGTACTTCAAGCCGAATGACTCTTTTGGGATTAACATTAATTATTTCATTTTTTTTCAATACCCAGCAAATCTACTTTGCATTTAGCAAAGCAAAATGGCCTCTTCTCCAGTCTCACCACACCTTCACTCTAACATAAAGCAGTTCTAAAAATTGCTGCTGTCAAACATGGTTCCATTTGAAGAGGTTTTTAAAAAGCCACATCACCTCACAGATTCACTGTGATATCTTTGTTAAAAGACTGCCAAATGTTTCATAAATTACAACGGCCATTAGTCATGTTAGATGTCCAAAACACGCGTTCAGTAAACACACGTGAAGATTTAAAAAATTATTAAAAATACGTGCCATAACTCCATAGGAAACACGAATATTGTCTGTTAGGCGCATTGCAAAGGGAAAAGTGGTTTTTAATCCAAAGACCAGAGGAAGGAACAAAGAACTATTTATTTTCCAAAATGGAAAAAATGTGCCCCTGAAAGCTGATAGATTCTTACCGGAATTTAAATAAACAACAGCTCTTCGAGTCAAAGGCAGCCGCATTTTCTTCCCTGATTTACATGTCATTCTCATGGCAGCAATGTTCAAATGACTGTACAGGGATATTCAAACTACAAAGAAAAGCCCTGTAAAAAGGCCAAAGTTTTTGCTATTCAGACTGTTCAGATTTTCCTAATAGCTGTGATAATTTCCAATTTTTTTACATAGCAGCTGCAGTAGCATTACATATCCCACTGCAAATACAAAGCACAACCAAACTTTGGGCTCCAGTTGTTGCCAGAAATGTCCTCCAACAGAAGTGAACAGAGATATACTGGCAAGGCACCTCCCAGATTGTCTGATTTCTCTCAAGGCAGTTCCTTTACAAATTACAAGGCAGTTCCATCCAGATTAATACAATCATGAACGCTGGTGTGAAGACAGTACAATTCTATATATATTTCTAAATCTATTTTTTAACATAGTGCTACATCTTTGCCTTTGTAGGCAAACATGACATCAGGAGTGCAGGTGAGAGGATGGTACCACCTGGGAAAGGCGCTGGCAAACAGCGAGCTAAGATGCATCTTGGGCCAAAGGAAAATAATCCAAAGATGAAAACCCATCAATTTAACAATTTAAATCTCTGTTCACCCTTATAACTAATAGGAAACTAAAGGGCAAAGTTTAATTTTCCAGAAGCCACCTGAATATCCTCCTCCACGCGTTCTCACAAAAGTATCTCTCGTTTTCCTTGGAAAACCATGATGGTGGAAATGGAGAATTGAATCCTGGCTCTGCAATCTCGACCTCATCCTCCCCCTACAAGCTGTTTGTTTTCCAATAGACTTAAGCCAGATTTCGGCAGAGCCCAAGTTGTAACAACAACAAAAAAATTATTAAAAATTAGATCTCCGTTTTCACTTAGCTACATTATAGTTGCCAGTAAGACACAGCCTACCAGTCTACAGGAAAGTGAAGTGAAAATGCCTCAATGTGAGTCTTACATCTCATAGGGAAGGCGGTGGTGCGCGGAAAACAAACGTCGCTAAAGATGCCTTACCAAAATGTCCAGTTTTGGTATAAAATAATCCATGCGTGATAAGTAATTCTAATGCTGATTACTAAAGACCATTTTCTGAATACCCTTTAAACTACAAAATCACCTTACATTTTTAAATATTGCCACTGCAGGCCATTTTAGTATAGGATCTTGGGAAAATATACCATGCCATCTTAACAAAATACATTGGAATAAAAGCAATAAGATGGTTTTTGAACTGAAAACTCATAAAGATCATTTTCCATGCTGACAGGGCGCATTTCATCCAGAAGTTTGAAGAGTCAAATGCTACCCCAGCTGGGGATTATTCTGCCAAATGGCTTCCAACAGTGACCACAGAGATGGAGGATGGGAGGGGTGCGTGTGTGTGTCGGAAAAGAAACGTGACGGTAAGCAAGCCCAAACCCACATCATCTTAGCAAACAGCCAACACACGTAGCCAAACACACAATGCAAATCTACAATGCAAAACTGAAACAAAAAAGACATGAACAGAATGAAATAAAACCATTTGTGAGTTACCTGCAGGGATTTAAAACAAAAAAATTTAACTAATGAAGCAGATATAATTCATACGGATTTGGCCAGGAAGGGGAAAAGGAGGGGTGCGTGTGAGGGCTGGGGTGGGGGGAGAAGAACAGATACCTTTTTTTCTTAAACAAATCCATCATGAAAGAAAAAGAGACAAGATTATAAATAGGCCGAGTTATAGCGCACCATGGGATTTTTAATCTGGCTACCTGTGGTTTTTGCAGTTAAAGCCCTATTCAGCAGTGGGAAGGGAGGGGGGAAAGCGGGAAAAAAGGAAAGGAAAAAAAAAGGAAAAAGAAAACCAAAATCACGTTTCTGTGCCAGTTTCGCTAAGGCTCCCACAGCGTGCATCACCAACAATGCTGGCAAACAGGAAACCCTCACTATTAGCATTTTCTAATAAGCCTTTCAAACATTATTGATCATTACCTGGCCATCTCGTTTCCTGCATTCTTGAGTTTGACTCTCGTGCTGTGCCATGGCAGCGCGAAGCAGTTTTTCCCGTTTCTCGATTTCCCGTCCATGGTCTCGGACCAGGCAGTCCTTCTCTGCGTTGTGCTGCTGGAATAGGTGCGTCTTCTCCTGTTCATGCTCCAGCTTCAGCTCCACTATCTGATTGGACAGGGAGGAGTACAGTTCATCAACAGAACATCCTTGTCGTCATGACAACTCGTCTACAGCTTAATTTCCCCCTTAATTTCATCAAGTTGGCAATTTTATTTTTACGTCACTGTTACCTCACCTTTTTCAAAAAAGACACCGTTAGCATGACAGAATTCCTCCAGACAATCCCAACAATGGAGACTAACCCAGCAAATCATCCTTAACCAATTTGTTGGTACAAAAGTCGGAGCGTATGGAAAAATAAATAAAAAAAAAAAAATAATAATAAAAAAAAATTTGCATTATCGCATTCTGTGTCCGGTCCCTTCCCCTGTGTCCTGCTGCTGCTCATCAGCAGGGCTGAGGATCCTAAATGGTTAACAGGCAGCCTGCTCTCCCCTTCCCTTAAGTATACACACACACACACAACCCCCCCACTCCAGCAATTAAATCTTTTACAGATTTCTTTATGATTTCCAAAGCGAACGCTCTTCCCTCGACATTCCGCAACGCCCGTTGGATATACAGTTGTCTGCTTTTAGATATATATATATCTATCTATAAAAAAAAAGAAAGAAAATGATAAAAAAACCCAACAAAGCTCTATTATCCCGTTGTCAGCTACGCTATCCCAACATAAACAGATGTATGTGTTCCAGAAGGGCACCTGCTGTGCCGCAAGCTTGCACCATGATTTCATAAGAAGCCCTCTATTCTCAGGATCCTTTCCCAGTCCGAACCACACTGGATGCTGTGACCTTGGCCAGTCTTAGCCTCTCCCTGCTAGCCTGAATGGCAGCCCGAGACCAAGGGCCTGGTTGCCGCAGCTTTGATACTAATCCTCCCCGCCTGCGCACAATGGCACCCTACCTGGCCTGCACACTGGAGCAGCCCGCCCGCCTTTGAAGCAGGTGATGAATAGGGACGGCAGGAAGCCGCTTCCCCACTGAACTCCAGGCCACACAGCTGCTAAAGAACAGTCACTTGGATTTTTCTTCAGTTTTGGTGGATTTCGGAGGAGGAGGGGAGGGGGGAAAAAAAAAAAATTAGGGGGGAAAGAAAAAAAAAAAAAAAAAAGCTCTTATGGCCAATATGGTTGCTGCGTGAGAAAAGGGGAAAAAAAAAAAAGAGCCAACAGGAGGAGCCGGCTGTGTGTGCGCCGAGAGCGCCCCGGCACCTGATCTTAAAGCTGTAGCATTCAATTCTGGAATAATATTGGTTGTTTGCGTGGCTTTCGGGGTTTAAAATTTGGAGTAAAAAACCCCCCGGGTTTTCTCCAACTCCAGACGGGCGTATGCAGAGTTGGAAAGTAAGATCCAACAGCTGTGCTGCAGCTCCGAGCATCCTGCTGAAAAGGGAGCAAGTAGAACAGATGCAATATTCTATGGTTTAAGATATCTACTAAATAGATACTAGATAGTACTAAAGAGTACTAAAATACTCATTAACAGCCATCTGAAGTCCTTGAAGGAGTTAAGCCCCCAGGAGGCATTTATTATCTCTACTGGGCCTGGGATCCTTGCACAAAGTTCTTAATTTAAGTCCAGATTTTGTGCAAGGTTTGCCTACAAAACTGGTTTCTTTGCAGATGTTATTGGTGGCCTTAGTGTGCCTGAAAGAAAGACTTCTTCCTCCCTAAAATAATTTTTAAAAGCTTTGCCAGAGTTATGGCAAAAAATGTTTCACAGTTTTTCATAAAACAGACCTCATTAAAAAGAAATCATGTCAATAAGAGAGGTCTTTATTCAGTCAGTCTCTTTTAATTACTGGATTTTCAGCTGGTTGTGCCACGTAAGGTCTGGGACAAGTCAGTTTGTTGTGGGAAGTTCAATTACTTAGGTTTTCACTTTTTTAACTAAAAACAAGAATTGGCAGAAGGCGGGGAATGTGTGCTGGAAGGGGGCAAAGGACAGATCCACTTCTTCAGCCTGTTACATGATACACGTATATGTCACCAGGTCACCCAACTAAAGTCATTCCAGTTTATTCAGTCATCTCTTCACCTACAGCCTTCATATGACAAATGATATTTTTGAATTGAAGAGCTGGAAAGAGCAAAGAGGGACCAGGGTCCTTCTGGAGGGGTGTCCCCTGGTCTGGGCCATGGAAGCAGAAAGGACAGTGGTGTGAGGGGAGATGTTTTATAAAAGGCAAATATGTTGAAGGAAAAAAACACCAAACCCCCAGCACTTCAACCAAAGCATTCCCCAGGATGGTTTGGGTTTGGTTTTTAGAGGTTTCTCCACGCAGGGAGCAGAGGTGGACAGAGAGCATGGGGAAGAGAGCATTTTCTTCTCTGAAGTTAAAAGATTTTGAAGCCCATCTTCCCTACTGATCATTAACAAGTAAACCACATTTGTAACCAACAAAATATGTCCCTAGACAAATCATGAAGAGACTGAGGAGCTATTTGACTGCTCCAGTGAACACTCAACTGAACCTCCTGCTCTCCTCAGAACTACTGCCAAGCAACACAGTTTTTCATCCACCCCTCCCTCTCTCATTCTTGTATTGTTGTTTGGGTTTTTTAATATGAAAAAAGAATTAGTGTATATCAACAAAAGGAAGGAAACAACTCAGCAGCAGTAGGAGAGGAAAACTATATTAATTCTTCATAAATCAGTATGGATCCTGTCTCTTCTTCAAGGCAGGGAGCACCTTTATGAATGCTGTAACAAAACCACCTCCTATAAAACTTGTTTTGTGTTGAGAGCTTTCTCCATTTATCCCTAGACACTTATCACTTCATCAAGTTACATTGAAATGTTCCAAATGTCCAAATCCAGGACACAAGTGTCTAGAAGGCAGACAGTTTTAGGTGCTTTGCATTTCAGACAGGCAATATAATATTCACAACAGGAACTAGGGGCAGCACTGAGAAGATTAATTCATTAAATAACAGTGTGTGCCTGATTACCATAATCAGTTTGTATTTATTGTGGCTTAGGTATCCCTCATTTTGCCCTCCCAAATGATGAGATTCTCTTATTTTCTTCTCTGCACATCTGTTCCAAGCTCCAGCCAGGACCTGGACACTGAAACAAGGAGGACTGTCTGACCCCAGATGGTTGTTTCACACTGTGAAACACTGGTATTACCAAGTAATGCAACTATCTTAAAATTATGACCTTGTCTTATATGAATTCTTATTTTTTTTATTTCCCTCTACATTTTCTATGACAGAACCATATTCCAGGCAACAGCCAATAGCTGATTTGTTAAGCCATCAGCAGAACTACACCTTTTAGTTTTCATTTCTGTGTCTAATTGAAATTTAACAATATTTACCCAACTCTTGTGGAGAAAAGAGAATAACAAATCTTAAGAAAAAGATCAAAATGGATTATCCCAAATAATAACCATCTCTCACTAGCATCAAGACACAGAGACACCCATACCAGCTGCCAAACAATTGGTGCTGATGAGGGCTTTCCAACAAGGGCAGATTTAACTGCACCTACACAAGGAGGTGCTTAAAAACAACCTGCTAAAATGAGAAAGAATTTAAGAAAGTGAATCACAGCAAAAGAAATCAGATTGTTGTTAGCACTGTTTCAATTTGTACATCTGAAGAAAGAAGATCTACAGTAAATAGCCAGCTGATTGCAAAAGGTATTTTCAGAACCCAAATACTTGTAATATAATCAATGCCAGCAAATACTTTTAAGTCACTAATATAGCCAAAACCTTCTACCACTTTTACATCTCAGACTAACTTTAGGCTTGGCAATTTTAGAGCAATTCCAACTTGTTCTCGGGAACAAGTGAGTTTCTGTAGGAAATTCTTTTTGTAGGAAATTAGTTAGCTCATGACCTCTTTGAAAAATGTAGCTGCCACAATAAATATTTGACACCAAAGGATGAAAACCCGTGTAACTTTACATCCTCAATTCTAGAAATACTGTGACACCTATATAAAATACAGCTCTGCATGGAAGGGGGATTTTATTAGGGTTATTTTGGCATGACTCAATTTCTGAGGGCTGGAGAAGCCACCAAGTTACATATGGCAAAGACCTAAACTCACTTGTACAAGGTTCATATAGCACATCTGTCTTGGAGCAATTCTCTCATGTAAATTAGATGTCTTCATCATCATTACTCTGCTCAAAACCAGCCCTAAAGTCTGCCCAGCCCAGCATACAGCAGATGATCTACTCCCTAATAACAACTCTGGGAAAATCAAGCATTTTCTGTCTCCTAAGCCTATAAATAAACGTGTGTGTTTCATGAGGATATGGGGATTACCCATCTCCACAAATACACTGCTTCTATAAGTAATCTGATAGAAGAGGCTGGAGGAATGAGTATTAATCATGCTGGGCTCTGGCTTAGCATAACTTTGAGCAGAAAAGAGGAATCTTCACTGCAAGGCAAGGGAGCCTGCCAGAACTACTCTGCAGCACATAAATCACACGGATTTGAAACGTACACATTTTTTGGAGATTTTGCTATCATTTAGAACCCAAAGTACTCCCAAGATAAAAGGGCTGTAAACAAGCCAAGGACAAATGGGGCAGTAAAAAAATGTGCAAAACTACATATTACCACTGAAGGAAGTAATCCATACAGGGTGATGTACATGCAGAACCAATGCATGTTACTGCCTATTTCAGTGCAGGCTGCAATAATTTAATGGGCATAACTATGTTCCCTGCTGTACTTCACTTCATAGTCAGCTACTACTAACTGTATTCCAACTGCAGATTAAGGATAGCAAGAAATACTCTAAAAGAGGCATGCTGGTTTATCAGCCAAGCTGCAGCCTGTTTCATCCTCCTCACTACAACACCCCACCTGAGTCCTATCCCTACATATATACAATGAGATATCAAACCTCTACATTTTTTACTTACAAAGACTTTCCAGACCTTTAACATTTTTAAAGGATGGGCAGCACAAACCTCACCTCAGTCCCCCTGTCCTCCCAGTAAATAAATTAAGTTTTTCCATCACCAACACACTGGAAATGAAGTTGCATCCCTGTGATGAAAACACAGGCTCCCACTCCCCTGGCCCAGCAAAGCCAATGAAGTCTGCAAAGAGAAATATTCCTTTCCAACCAATACACCTTGAGTCTCTGCAAATTCCTGTTTGTAGCAGACCCTCATACAGAATTTACTGTACGTAGTCTTTGTTTAGGGATTCAGAGTTTATCCAAGGGCCTCCTTTGAACACTGAGAACTCGACTTCAGAGGTGTTCACAGCCTGACTCACTATTTACTGCAGGCACCAATTTATGCTCCTGGAATCATCTCCCCTCTCCCTCCTTCCCCCAAAGTTGATTCTCTTTGCTGTTCAGGGAGCTCAGGCTTTTAACTCTGAATCACACACGAGTTAGATGCCTGAAGGAGACAGTGTAAATACCCATCTGTTTGGTTAACAAGTCTGTAAACAGCAATGGTACAGTGATAAGATTTCCTCCCACTCTTTACTTGGAGGTTAAATTCGAATTCTTTTCCCACTTGCAAGTTTTAGCTGTATCAAAGTGAAAAGTTGATGCTGATGACTGAAGAAACTATTCCTCAGATATTCTGTGCAAATGGCATTCATCTGTGTGTTAGGATGGTTCAAAGGAAACATCACAAATCCTAGATTAATTTATGAAATGAAATTTATGCAGCTTGTTCCTGATGACATGAAACATTTTGAGCTTCTGCTAATGTGCTCGTTTGGCCTCCATGCAAGAACAGACTGTATTTCAATTATCTTAGACTTTAGACAAAGAGGAGAGGAACAAAGCTTTTCACAGAGGCTCTGTCCTTAAAAGTAAACCAGCATACTAAAAAATGAATTGTGAATCTCCAAATAGAACTGGACTGATTAAAGTACAGCTAAGAAATGGCTAGAACATTATGTGTCTGAGGAATACCATATCTCCAGCATGTCTTTGCAAACATTTTTTTCACCTAAGATGAAGGTACACATAAGGTGACTGACTCCATCTTGATATAGGACTGATGATGTTTGTAGCAGTTCCGAGGACAAGATTATCAGCTGGAAGATGAATTCAGCTAAAAGTAACATGTCAAATAAAAAAAAATTTAAACACAACAACATCCAGAAGCAGCAGCCCATTCTCCCCACTTTCCGCTTTAGAAAGGCAGAGTGATCATGAGGAAAACAGGAGGTAATTTAGAATGCTGACTCCTGGAGGATCAGCTCATGGACCCTTCAACCCTTCAATTGACCCTTCTGCAGGACCCACCTCTCCAGTGCTCTTCAGCCATGGGACTAAATGATGCATCTCAGGCTAAAAAGCTTTTGGCTCCATTGCACCGGCTTTTCACAGCCACTCACAAACCCTTTTCACCAGCAGAACTCATTTTATGTGAGGAGCTTCCTCTCAAAGTCCCATCCCCAAGTCACAGCATTTTCTTGGTTTAATGCTTAATGCCCTCTTTTGGGTCTGTTCCTTGCTTAAGCTGTATGTTCTCTCTCAGGGGGTCACAGCCTTTACACCACTCTTTCATACACAACCTGTTCTGGCTCTGTTGCTCAGAGAGGACAGGGAAATTCTCAGTGAGACTCTTCAGAACCTTTAGCTGCTGGATGTCTGAATTAAATAATGTTTATTCCCTAAATACACTTGAATAAATCTTCTAAGGGAAAAATAGAAAAAACACACTCAGGTCAAAAATACCCCACCTTCAGATAAAAGCACACCCAGGACAAAAATACCCTACCCTCCAGCATTTCAAGGAATTATCACTGCAATTTTAAGCAAAGCATCATCACAGCCTTGATCACACCAACACTGGTGAAATCTCTTGGCATAAAGTTAAACAGATCCAAAGTAACAAAGGAGATGCACAACCATTAATTGTTAATCTAAATAATGCTTCAGAATATTTTTAAGCAACTGAGCATGAGACTGTGCCTGGAGTCTAAATACTAAATGGCACTACTAGCACTCAATAAAATGTTTGGTTTTAAATATACACAGTTACATATAAAAACAGTGGTTGTGCTTACAAAGTTCTTCTTTTGCCTGAGAATTTCACTTTCCTTTAAATTAACCTCATTCTGAAGTCATAAAAGACGTATAGAAAGATCTAAAGAGTATTCTTCTCCTCTTAATATTTTCCCCTGCTCCAGCACTCTTAAAATAAGAACAATTTCCCAACACTACCTCTGATACTTGTCCTTGCTGCTGGCAGGTAAGAATCCAGGCTTGCTTTGTTCACCTTTAACCAGCTGATTCTGCACTTTTGTACCTCTTCTTCTTTAATACAAAAGGCCCATATAAGCTCAACCACACCTTTGCCTTATTCCCTATATAAGAGTGTAGATTATATCTTTCAACTTTAAGATGCTTTCAAAGTGATTTAAATACACAGTAAAATATTTTTGAGGGTATCCTGTTTCTTTCCTATTGGGTTTTGACCAAAGGACAAGACAACAATTCTTACTATTCCTTCAAAAGTTTTACAAAAGTCAGAACACAAAGATAAATCTCACAGGCTATGGAAGCATGAATAATTATTATTTTAGAATGAAAACAAAGAAGATATGAACCAAAACAAAAGGCTTATTTATACATCCAGGTTGGCATTTGATCCCAGAAAGTATCTCCATAACTCAGCAAGTAGCTCCATCCTGCTATCACAAGAATTTATCAACTTTTCCATAGTGTGCTCTCCCTGCTAGGAAAATGAAATTTCCTATACTTTGGCTCCCTTGCTATCTCAGTATTTTCACACTCATTCAGTTAAAGCATTTCAGCAACTATTTATAGCAAAAAAAAAAAAAAAAAAAGAAAAAAAGGTGTAAGAGTCATCTATTACTGCATTATTTTTTTTTAAGAGGACAGTCTAATGCTATTTAAACATGAGGTTCTCCAAAAGTTCACCGAAGTGTTCCATTCACGAGAACTTCTGGAAATCTGCTTGGAAAGGAAAATGTGTACATACTTGACCATTCTGAAAAATGTCCTTGTGTGAAGCCTTAGTCCACCCCAAGTGCTATGATGTGGGACCCCAGCTGGCCCTGAGGGACGTGCTCTCAGAAAGCACTCAACTGGGGTAGACATGGGGAAGAGATGAAAAAGAAAATTCACTAACCCTATCAAATTTGCCAGTCTGAAATCCATTACTGAAAAACTGGGGCTTAAGCTCTTTCAAATGTTTGGGCTGCTGGAAAAATGATTTCAATCGAAACGCTTCCCAGGTCTTTTGAGCTAAACTGAGGATGTAATTAGAAATAGGAAAAAAAAAAACCAAAAAGGGAGTGGGTGCAAAAAAACCAAACAACCTTTCTTCCTGTGCTGACGGGGCCATAAAGCCTGACTACAGATACTGAACCATTTCAAAGGCAGGAAAGGCTGAGGCCTTCACTATGGTGTCCACTGGCTTTGAAGTGCCGAAAGCAGCTGCTCCCAGCAGATAGGAACTGTGGTGCTGCTGGAGTTATTTTTTTCTTCAAAATATACTTCCAAATCTAACAGCTGCGAGTAGAACAAAGTTGAGCTAAAGTATATCTAAAGAGAGAAAAAAAAAAAACCAAAAAATCCCTACCGGTTTCTCTCTAAGAGTGTTCTCAGTGGATACTTCAAAAGAAAGTGGCACTGAATCAGATAAAGCTGGAACCAGGAGTGACACATGACAGCTGAAACCAAATACAGCAAGATCCAGAATTTCTTCTTTGCCTTATGAATGCACTCAAAGGCATTTGAGAAGTTAAAAACTTATTGTTGTGTATGGTTTTCTAATTATTTTTCAAGAAAAATAATATAAACTATTGATCAATATCAATATTGATCAGCTTACTTACTGAGAAAACTATCAAATTAATAGTAATATATAATGCACCAGTATATCTTATCTCAGGCAAAGCACACAACAAACAGTCCACATTCATATCTGTAATCTCTTTGGAATCAATGTCCAGCACAGACACACATTCATACAATGTAGGGAGGTAAAAATCACAGCTCCCAAGTTAAGTTCCTACACTTCCAAGATGTTTTTCAGGTTGGAGCTGTATAACACAAGTTCCTTTGGTTCTTCATTACCAACTGTATAAAATTTTATGGGCAAAAGAATCATCCAGTGTGCAGCTAGTGCATAGAGCCAATGCTCTGCCATGCACCATGCCAACCTTTGCAAAATCCAAATGAAGGTCAATTTTCTTTCCCTTTGTGTATAGTTCCATCTGACAGATTCAGACACTGACAGCAGAACATCTCAAAGTCATTACTCCATTTCTCAGGTAACTAAAGCATCCATTTTTTTGGCTGGGTGTCTGTTTCCCAAATGGAAGTCTGCTAGAGCCCTGCTGACATTCCTCCTCCAGTAACAGCCAAAGGAACATGCAGTAAAATAAGGCAAGGAAAAATCTGCTTTAAAAATAGTTTAGATGTTCTGAAGCATAAATAGAGAGTAATACAGAGAAACAGAAGTTGGGAACTGCTGGAAGGAAATCTGAAGAGTGGAAGGACTGAGCTCATAGGGCTCTGTGGCTGGGCTGGAGGAGCTTTGTACTGCAGAACTGACAATACAAAAAGAACACCACTTCCAATGATAACCCACGGCAAGCTGCAGGAAGGGTCACATATTTGTCATGTTCACAAGCTTCAAAGGACATTCCAAATGAAGTACGAAGAGAAATAAATTTCAGAAAACAGGCATAAACAGGATTCCTCTGAAAATTCTTCTGAAGCTCTCATTGTTTAGCTGTTTACTGCTGAAATCCTTTCCTAGGGTTTCAGTGATTTTTCATTGGGTCTAGCTGCTCTTTCTTACAGTAAAATGTAGTTACTATAAATAAAAGTAAAGAAGTAAACATCTCCTCTTCTTGGAAAATGCTTTCACTGGTGTTTACCACAACATCAACATTGTTACAGAATACCCACCTAAAAGGACTCACCGGAAAAGTTTGAAGTATCACAATCATTTCTTGCTTTTTCTGAGCTTTTTGATCTACTCTCCAGAAAGTCTGACTATAACAATCATGATGATACAAGAAAACAAACAAAAACCCCAAGAAAAACCCACCCCCCCCCCCCCCCGACATTACTAGGCAGTATCGTTTTCCTTCGATCTGCAAAGACAACTGATTACTTGGAAGAAGACTGTATTGGTGGTTTAGTATCCTGAAAGAAAATATCATTTGTAGCTGGCAACAAGAATATCATAATATCTGACAAACTGCAGCTTAGTGTTTATAAATCATAGTCCATGTTGCAGTGATATGGGGGGGAACAGTTCTGAGCCCCTAAACAGAAGAATCATTAAAAAAATATCACCCAGGAAAAAAAAAAAAGTGTGGAGATGTATCCATTATATGGTACAGCTTCTCATCCTTTGTCAGGTGACAACCCAATTCTTAATGTTGACAGTTCTGAGTGAGAATAAGGAAAATACTTTGATCCGAACCAACACACTCTATTCGATTGAAATTAAAGTTGAGCACCACACACAAAACACACTTGTTCCTCCCAAGCTCTGACAAAGTCTCTTCCCAGCTCCTACCAAAGTGACTCCCTTCCCCAATTAGTTGAAAAAGCCCCTTCCAGGCAGACCAGAGCAGGTCTTGTATCACCATCCATGTGGAGTCTTTCATCCTCTTACCAGCATGGAAGATAAACAGAAATAAAACCATATTTTCCTTGTGGAAATATAAACTTGTAATGACACAAAATCATTGCTAAGACAGAAGTTTAAGCTTATGGACTAACTGTAGCACTGCTGTAAAGCAACTTTTAAAATTTCCAGTCCTCCAGCAGGTGTTACCAAGCAGATGTCACTTCAATATCATGACAAAGAACCATCTCACACAAGCCTTTGCCAGGTTGTTATAGCTGGGGAGCTCTCAAGTCTGTATCATGCAATAATTTTTCAGTTTCTATGTCTGATTTTTTCCCTTTAGACTTAGCAAAACACTGAACTCCAATTTCTTGTCTCCGCCCAAATGTTTCCCCGAATATTTCCCACCCTGAAATTACGTTATAATGAAGAAAATTGCTATCAGTGGGCCAAAACAAGCATTCGTACAAACACTCCCCATGTTAAGAATGATAAAAGAAGAATAAAATGCTGTTTCTTGACAAGAAGAAAAACAAATAATGTGTGAAATAATTTCACCTGGCCATTATGCAAACAGGTGTTGCCACCTGTAAGCCTGGGAAACAATTGAAAGAGTCAGAGGTACAAAGGACTGCAAAGAGGAAACAATATTTTCTATATAGACTCTACCTCCTCCATCCCCCATTGCATAAACTCTGCATACCTATAAATTTTTCCTTTTCACAAAGTACAATAAAGCACAAGAGCAGGATTAAGCCTTCCACAGGAACCAACCTACATCTGCATGAGAAGCTGTCCCTCCTCCCCTGCATCTGAAGAAGCAAACCCACTGACCTGTTGCTCATATCTCTGCTTGAGCTCTTCTAATTGCCAGGAGAATTCTTTAGATTGCTTTTCCCGGAGCAATTTTGATCTGCTTAGATCTGCTTCAACCTGTTCCATCTACAAGGGAAAAGAAAGGGAATATTTAATTTTTTTTTTTTAAAAAAAAGGCGTAACTTGAAATGCTCTGGAGTTTCTGCAGTTGTTTGCAAATCCAAGACACAAGTGTAACTTGCTAAGAATTAAAATAATACTATTTGTATGCAGTGAAAATTAGTATTCAGGAAATACGCAGTTATTAGTAATTTAAGGATAGAGTGATCACCAACACTATGCCACTCCTCAGGTACAAAATACTGGCTCAGTTTTTCACTAGACAGTGGTGGAGATCTCAAAAATCAAGGGAATATTTTTCATGGACACATTTCAGACTCAAATAGATTTCACTCAAAAATGCATTGCTTGTGGAAATTGAAGGGAAATCATGTGTAGAGCAGTGCACAAACTACACATTTAAAGCATGTTTACATTAAATCAGTAAAATAACTTAAAAGAGAATGATTTGGCTGCAAGTATCTGAAGATAATCATTGCCTACGAATAACGAGTGCCACAGATTCCAGCACACAGCATCAAGGAAGCAATCTCAAAACTCAATTAACAAAGGCTTTTGTATCAAAAGCACAAGTGTTAGCTGCACATCAGGCCTGTTTCCAGGAGAATACATTTATCCACATTTATACAGTTCTATGCCCTAGTGCAAACTCATCAGTTACTTTCAAATCTAGGTCCCAAGGCAAGCAGCAAATAAACCAGCTCCCTAAAAATGAGAGCAAAAGGGTGGAGATGTCAGGAGGACCAGCATTGCCACCAGCCCATCTGCTGCACAAAAGAAGAAAAACACGTGAATTTCTGAGCCACAAAGCCAAAATCCTGTTTGGCCTCAGGGAGTGCTCTGTCTTCACCAGATGTCTTTGCCAGTCGGTCTGGACATCACTTCTAAGCCAGGGAAAGAGGAGAAAAGGCAACACTCAGTAGGAAAAGCACTGGAAATTGGAAATATTCCAGCAAGAGAGGAAGAGCTTAGGCTAGGAATTGTTGACCAGATAGAAAGAGGGAAAAAAAGGAACAAGTAATCCTTGCAATAGTTCTTCAACCTCACTGCAACAAGCTGCTATTAAGAAAAGGGACCTCAAAGAATATTTCATTAGCAATTTCTCCTACTTCCAAACATTTGAAGTGTATGTCCATAGCTCAATTAAAACCAACCTTGTTCTCTATTAAAGGATTTTTATTTTTAAGAGAATGAGAACATTCTGAAAAGTGAAGTAGTAAAAACATATGCAAAGATCCTTTAATCCTGGCTTTTGTGCTTTAATCATAAGGTGACTTTTCTCTGTTTTCTACAAGTGCAGTGTGGGCTCTTGACCACTGTCAAACTCAAGAAATACTAAAGCTAAAGTACCATGGCAAAGGCTATCTATTGTTTCTCTTTTTGCTAGTGACTAGCAGGAAAAATGCAGATCTTCTAGTTAAAAATGTATCACTTGCCTATCAACGGCTATCAGGTGACTCTTAATAATCACAAGCTTCATAGAATAGGAAGCAGATGGCAAAAAAAATATCAGAGCCAAACTAATGAATCAAATATTGATTGGAAGAACTGAGAATGCCAGACCTCAGTCTACTTATCTCCCTAACTACCTTTACCACACACCAAAAAGTGGCTTTAGAAGGCAAATATTTCTAGTGTAGTCAAAAATAGTGTTGCTATAGCTACTACAATTTTTGCTTTATAAGTAACACATTCCATTTAACCACAAAAAAATACAATTTTCCAGTATGTTCTATTCTAACGGGTGATTTATGTAAAGGCTACGTTTATGCAGAAGAATGAAAAAGGACAAAATTATGAAGACAGCTTCAGTAATGTTTCTTTGATGTATTTCCTTGAACCTTGCTTCCTGCAGAATGCTGTTGCTTAATCATACAATATCATTTACTATTTGTATATTGTAGGTTGCAAGTGGGTACAGAATAAACCCGTGGCTGACTCTTGGAATACAAGTTTATTTTCAAAATTCCTCAGAACACAGCAATATTCTAAAAGAATTTCATTGTAAATTTAAAATTACAACTGATTATTAATCTTTCAGAATTCAATTATATTCCTTTTGGAGAAGAAATAAGAATTGCCTTACTTAATTTCTCACTTTTGTCGAAGATTTTCAGAAAAAAAACCAAAAAACTTCACGAGAGCAACAAAAAGAATTTGTTAAGCCATAGAGCAGCATCCTTAAAAATCCATTCCACAATCAGATTGCAGCATCCTACTGTTGACAGAGAGGTTTGCTTCTGATACGTCAGGCTGAAAAACTGGGTGTATGGCCAGGTAGAGTGACCAGCTTGAGTTATGTATTGAAACTTCAACCACATGAGCAAGTTAAAGAAATTCTCCCCTCTTCCCCTTCTTTTTGATCACCTGTCACTTGCTCCTTATTTTGCTCATCATTCTGCACCTCCAAAACCCCAGGGGGAAAGGTTTAACTATTGTTTGCTCCACAAGGAATTTAAGAAACTGAAATCTTTAGATTAATTCCTGCTACTAATTTTCAGGGACAAGAAAAATCCATTTTCAGGAGTATTCAGGAAACACTTGGGCGGAGACAAGAATTGGAGTTGTGTTTTGCTAAGCCTAAAGGGAAAAATCCATTTTTCTGTCCCCTGCCTATGCCTGCCAGCAGTCACAATGGCTCTGCCCCTGTTTAGGCTTAAAACTGATTACAAGCTCTCATTAATGGAAGACAGAGTCCTTCCAAAAAGAGTAGGAAGAGACACACGTTTAAGCGGAAAATTACAAACGTCGTTCCCCAGGGGTGTCTAAACTAACACTTTATAGCCTCACTCCCGAAAAATCCCTAATCAGAATCAAAACTGCAGACCCCTTTGTAACAATGACAATTCTGCCTTTTGTCAGAAAGATGAAACAACTGCTCCCATCCCTTTTTTGACTTGCTAGCAAAGACACTCCATTGTCGAAGATTTTGATGTCGCACTCTCAAGTGAAGCATGTTTCTGGTATTAGAAGATCAGAATGTGCTATCCTACTGAGACAGAGTTTCAGAAAGGCTGGCATTGTGACCTTCTCACCTGCTGTTTCATTTCAGCATAGACTTTTTCTGACTTCAGCTCCACCTGCCGCTTAAACTCCTCCAGGGCAGCATCTGCCTGCTGGGCCTGCAGCCTCTGTACCTCTGTCACCCGAGTCAGCTGCTCCTCCTTCTCCCTAGAAAGTCACAGAAATTTTTCAGAGTTCAAGTATCAAATAAAAGAACCAGTGTGCTCGTGTAAAAGGGAGGCCTTTAACCCTAGCACTTTTAAATGGTATTCAGATTGCAATTTCCTGTCCCAGCTTCTGCCAAACTTCCCTGAGCAAGACTTTGAAGAAGGGAATGGAAGGGCAGAGTTATTTTTGCTTTCACTTACTGAATTTTGCACACCTAAACACAACCCCTCTATCTTCACAGTCTGGGTTGACTTGAATGGTTTACAACCTGCTGTGTAACCCCCTTTTTTTAACCTCACCTTTAAAAGTCTATTGCCCCCCCATTTATTTTAAATTAATACTTTCTAGCCCGATTGTCTCCTCTCACTAAAA
The DNA here is from genome assembly GCA_023637945.1 of Phaethornis superciliosus. Lineage (NCBI taxonomy): Eukaryota > Metazoa > Chordata > Aves > Apodiformes > Trochilidae > Phaethornis > Phaethornis superciliosus. Next base: position 9,023,840 of record JAJQWJ010000021.1, on the reverse strand, counting down.
ACAAAACAGAATTTTGCCACTTTTGCTCAAAAGCAGGATTATTGACTGCTTTATATATATCCAAGTGGAAAGCAGGGTTATGTGTGACTTCTCATAAGATACCTTCTTAATTTATTAGAAACCCATCACGCTGCAATATTTATTCAGCCTTTAAAGTAATGACTGATGTTAAATCTTTACACAAAGATAGTTAACAGCCTATATATTATTTGACGTATTGATGTTGCTACATATATAGAAACTGGTTTGGGTTTCTTAAGATATCACAGTTTCTCAACAGTAATGCATGGATTAGAGAAGTGCACACATCTGAGAAACAGATAGATCCATCATATTGACACATGACAGACAAAAATTCTGGTAATTTCAAGAAATCTAGATGTGTGCCACATAGGCACTTATCAACTTTCCATGATCCTGGGGTTGTATGACTTTGTGTTGAAGTCCATGGAACACAATGGTGGGCTCAATGGATAAAGCTGGCTCCACCAGGGGAGCACAGAAGACACATTCAAATGGACCTGTGGTTGACATTTTCATTTTACAGGCAGAGGAAGTACCTCACGATACATTCCCCATTTTGACAGAAATTATTTCCATATAAAACAAAGAATCTGACACATAAGAGATGGAAAAGATTGGTTAATTCATCTGGTCTGTCACCTTGCCAGCACTGAACCAGCTATTACAGCACTGAGCAAGGATTTTCTAAAGGTCAGGAAGCTGCCAAGCCCAAAGTTACAGCATTCACATCCTCTTCTGTGGTTTTCATTCCAGCCTTTGACAATGGGAAAAGGAACATAATCCTACATCTTCACAAAGTGTCTGCTTCAGTGTGGGAGAGAGGGGTAATTCTATTAGCAACGAGATCAAAGAAATGCCACAAGCCCTGAGTAAGCATATTACTTTTTACTTTTATGGGTTTTTTTCCATTGTGTATATTTAAAAAAAAAATAAAATTATTCTGGTAGCTTACTCACAGCTGATAGAATAACTCAGACATAAGGAAACTGTTATTTTCCTTACAGAAAAAGGAAAACACTTTCCTTACCCAGCAAAAACTAAAGCAAAAGCAGAATAAAATCCTGTATCACATTTTCAGTGATATTTGCTCAGGGTTTGGGGGTTGTGTTCATAGAAGAGTGTGTGCAAACTTTCTTCAAATTTGCTGGAGAGCATCCATCACCTCTATGCAGATATCTTTTATATATGGAAGTAGACTTCCATAGCAATACCATTTTCTAAACTCCTTTAAGGGGGAAGCATATCCGTATATTAGTTTAAATTACCATATTGTCCACTGGTTTATGGAATGATAAAAATTGCAGCACAAAAAAACAAAGCACCCCCAAAAACCAACATTTTTGACCCCTCCCAATTCACTTGACAAAACCACCATTCTTTCTGCTATGGAGGATTCAAAACATTAAAACTGCAAGTACAAAAATCCTCCACCACCTCTCAGAACGGGCACACCAATGATGCCTCCAGAGCTAAAAATGATTTGAACTTTCTGATGAGTCAGTTATGCATTGGTTCTTGCTGCAAAAGCATTTGGCTCAATTATTCCCCTGACACCCATGTTCTAGGGAGCTGCTTTTTTGGTCCAGCAGATGGAAATGAAACAAATCTAAACATAAGAGGATGTCAGTCCTCGTGCTGTTAGTGAGCCTCCAAATGCATGCCTCTCCCTCCCAAGGAATATATTTTTATTTTGAAATTTTATGATGCAAACTTTTTTTGGAAACTGGTTTCATGCACCTTCCTTTAAGACTTAATCCCATGAATAGCTGAAACATGTCATTATAACCAGGAATAAAACTTCCTTTTTTAAGGATGGGGGAGCTAGCTCTCTCTACTTTTTGTGCACTAAAGATTGGTACAGAAGCTTAGAAAACATGTACAACAATGGACCCTGGTTCACAAATATAAGAAAAGCTTCACTTTTTTTTTTCTTTTTTTTTTTTCTTTTTTTTTTTTCCCCAAGACACGAAGCAATGTGCCTTGCATGAAGCACTAAAATATTCACTTTGAAGATTATTTTTTTCAGTGGGACTAGTTGTGGGGCCGAATGCAATACAATTACAGCACTTAAATCCCCTAAAGCTGAGCCGGCTTGAATATAAAAATAGGGTGAATTTAGTCTTTGCCCCCAATTTAAAAAGCAGCAAATTCCTCTTGTTTCAGTCTATAAAGGATACAGCAACAGAATTAGCAATCTTCCACAGCACAAACCATCTCAGTGAAAGTTGACTATGAAGTCCAGAATTACAATTTCAGACAGTAGCACTCTGAAGTGGACTGATAAATGGAAAAACATAAATATCTTGCATGCTTCCTCTTCATGCTTAATTGTAAATATTTTCTCTGCTTCATAAAATGCCTTCCAAGAGGTAACAAATAAACACAATAAGATATTACAGCAGTGCAAGTCAGGTTAATGAAACACAGGGTAATCCAGTGATTTACAGGAGAGGTTAAATAAACTTAATACATCCCAGTGAATGTGGCTGGACCAGCATTGTCACTCAGAGGGTTGAGTGACATTCCCTGGATGGAAACAGGGGCTGGCCACCACCAACAGGAGATGCACCTGCCTCAGCCACTTCAGAAATGAAAAGATTTTAGGTTGTATGTAAGCACAGAGTTGTACAAAATGTGTCCCATCAGGAGCCACATGGTGAAAAATTCTGTGGCCAGTGAGTTCTACATCCCAGTAGCAAATCTGCACACAAGTGCCCTGGTTGTTTAGAGACCTTTGCAGTTAGATGAAAAATAACCAGATTGGGAAAATCCTGATGGTTTCTTATGATAATCATGCCAGGCTTTAATGCAGAAATATACAATTTCTTCACTGGGTTTTCAAGTACTGCTGGCAGCAGGGAAACCTGCACATAGCCAAACACAACTTTGTTCCTTGCCTGGAGTGGAGAAACAGATTTTTAGGGTAAGAATGCATTTTGCCACTGAAAACACTTTTGAAACTTAGGTTCTGAGAGAGTCCACAAGAGGGAAAGCCTCCATTTCTTGTCTGAATCAGAACAATATGAGCCTGGATTTATGCCTGTGGATAAAAATGAGACATGGAAAAGCAGAGGAATGGCTGAGCCTTCCTCCTCCTGATGAAGCAGAGATCTTTAAACAGTGATCTGCTTAGAAACACTCTAGGAAATCTAGAAAAATGCACTCTTAGAAATCCTGCAGATCCCATATTGCATATATGTGCTGCCCCTCTGTAGGTAGATTTGCTGCACTCACATGAGTCTTTGCCCATTGCTTCCTCCCTCTCCCAAATATTAACATTTCTGAGAGAAAACTGCTTCACTACCCATCAGACTGCACTGTTCACTTGCAGAAAGGCAGCTGACAAAGAATATCACTGGGTTTGTTTCTAAACAGCTTTCCTTTCTATTTGTTGACACAAGCAATAAAAAAAGAAAAAATCATCTCTTTCACTAATCTGTGTTGAAATAAAATCAGTTATCACCGTTTACAAAGTCTATTTGTCTTTTTCAAAAAAACCTATATAAACACATGTTCCCAAAGGACAAGAGAACTCAGTAGACAACATAATACGCAGCATACTAAGTAGCTAAAAAAAAAAAAAAAAAAAGAAAAAACCCCAAAAAAGCAATAAACCTTCAAAGCTTACACTACTTTCCCACGCAAAAGCAAAATTCAAGAAATTTCCCTTAGTACTTTTTGTGCATAAGCTCCAGACACCCAAATACCCATACAGCACATGGACATAGATAAATCCTGTACCCAGAAATAAAAGTGAACCCAGGATCCTGCTCCTGAGCTCAGAGAGCCTCTCCCATGGAGGTGCCTGGATAAAGGCAGGATGGGGCAGTTAATCCATGACACCACTTTTTAGACAGGTAAATAATCACTAAAAATCATCCCACACAACCCCTGATTTATTTTTTAGAATGCAGACTACTTCAACTACATAAATAATGTATTAAGGCCAAAAATCCCAGTTATCTGTAGGAAGAGGGGGTTCCTGGTTTAGTTTATTGCTAAGGAAAAATGCTTCAGGAATAACAACAATTCTCTGAAATCCTCAGAAAACAATTTTACTTTCTCTCTCTCAAATAAATAGTGACAGTTGAGTAAAAGCTTTCTGTGTAAATTACATCTTGGACCTCAATGCACCCATCTCAGCTGTGGTTGGAGCAGTTTGGAGGAAAACTGAGGAACAACCAGGGCTCTCCTGCAACAGCAGCACCCAAACATATGGAATATGTGCAGAACACTTCCTTTTGGTGTGGAGAGGAAGAAAGAGAGTGTGAAGTCATTCGAGCGGAATGATAACTAAACCAAAGCCAGATCAAAGGAATAAAGAAGAAAGACTGAAATGTGAAGCTGAAATATTTATTGCCTTCAAAACATCATCCCTATCCTGTCCCTGGGCACTTGAATCTTTCGAAGTTATTAGAAAGCATCCTAACTTGTTTCATCAATTCAAAGAAAGAAAGCAAAATATACAAAGCAGATAAAAATTTAATCTTTCATTCCCTGATGTTACGTCTAAGTTGTGTGTGTCTTTTGTGAGAAAAAACACCCATCCACTTAGAAATTGTCTACAGTTTGCATAATATGAAATGTTAACATCAAAAAGCTGGTCTGCAGGTCTTCAAGTAAGCTATAACAATGAACTATATTTACAGTACAGTTAATATTTTAAATTATATACTTATGTTTTAAATAAATCATGAGATAACATTAACAAACCAAACCACTATTTAAAGCCATTAATGAATTTAGAGTAAATAATATTCCACGTGTGTAACATCACACTTCTGTGAAATCACAGTAATGTATTACATTCAGAATTAATGGCTCTCAAATTAACTAGCCATTGGTTAAACACACTAATAATTATTATAACTATTTCTCATTACAATAATGACAGGGCACTGTTGTGCTAGGTGTTATGCAAACAGAGTAAAAACAGCAACAGCAAAATGATGGATGAGATGTGGGTTCAAAGGCTGGGGCAAGTGCTGTAAATGTGGCTGGAAAGGAAAATGTTATAATTTTGCTCAAACACTGCAGAACCTGTCTCCAAGATTTACAGACCACATATAGGAAAGGCCACAGAGGCTCAGTTATCAAGAGAGGAGGATTAGAACAGAGATTAGCAGTCATGGCTTTTGCATGCTGAGATGACAGCTAAACCTCAACAAGGAGAGCAGGGAGGGGAGAATTAAGAGAGAGAGGTGTAGATCATGGCTTAGATAAAATCAGCCAAGACTGTAATTACAAGGTGGGCCTGAAAGTCAGCAGCACAGATAGTAAAGAGATTCTTGAGACACCTAGAGAAGAGGTGCAGAGAATGAAAGGCAGGGATCAGAGAACAGTCCTGCAGCACTGAAAGCAAAATAAACCATCCAAAGGATAAACTATGGGAGAGATCACTGACCAGAGAAGAGCCAGGCAAGAAGAATCACTTAACACTAACAAAGAACAACCCGAGATGTGTTTTGAGTGACAGAGCCAACACTGGTTGGCAAATCAAAGACAATGAAGATGACACAACAGTATTAAGACTGTCTTCAGTTGTTCCACTACAGAATTCTAAATGAAAAGCCTAATTACTTCAGCTTAAAGCATGCCAGGTTTATTATTTCAAAGAGGTGCAGATAAAAACACCCTGGTCAAAAGCCTTTAATAATACAAATTATTCTCCACCAAAAAATTTGTCTTCTACCCTTAGACAATCGTGGCCACACCACCAAATGCCAATATTGAGTAAGTAAAGAGTCCTGAAAGTTAACATATACCTTGCCTACACAAGGAGGCAGAAGGATAGAGTTTTAATCTGTCATTCAGTGTACTTAAGGTAATTTTTTTAACAACAGTCTTTGTGCTATTATAGTTTAAGACTCAGAATAATAATATTCAACAGTATAATCATGCAGTACTGCTGAATGGCAAGTATCTACTCAGTAGTTTCTTCTTTAGAGAATACTTATTCTTCTGAAGAATTCAAATTCTTTAGAAGAACAAAGTAATTCCATGAACTATTTTTGTACATAGTTTTTAACTAACTCAAAAAAGGTGACAGCTTGAAACATTCCAAGCTTATTAAAAATCAGAAATTGAATTTAATCATCTATGAAACTTTAGCCACCTGAAGGCTCTTCTCATTTCATCAATATTGCAGGCACTCTATGGTCCTGAAACACACTACTTAAAGATACACTACTATGAAAGGGAAGCCTTTTGGAATAATAAGGGCACAATTCTGACATTAGTGTCAAGTATTTGTAGGTTCATTTAGTGAGGTTAAAATCCATAGCCCTTAGCTGCAATAATTATTGGACTAGAAATTTACAGCAGTGAACCTACACTGATTCTGCTCCTCTCACAAGGCAATGCTTCTTGTTTCATTCAGCTATACATTATACTGAAGCACTTTCCTAGTTGATACAGTAAAAAAAGATGTCATATGATATCTCTATAATAGTCTTGAGGGACATAATGCTCCCATAGACATGGATTAAAATCAACTGTTACTTTTTTTTTTGTCCAACTGGAGCTTTCCTTTAAATACATATTTCATTACTGCCAGTAGGTCTCTAGAGAAACTGGTGAAAGAAAATGAAAGGCTGTAAATAGTTAATAGAACACTTGATTTTTTTTTTCTTTTAAGTGAGACTATTAAATAAAGCTACCACATTTTTTGTCCTCTGGTCATACTTTACACTGTGCCTCCTAGAGAGAGGGTTATGTCAGCATGTTCACTGGGCTACAGGAATGTTTACAATATGCTGGAAACTTTGACTGGTTTTGCTCTAAAAGCTTTCAGATGCTCAAACAGCACCAAGTGGAGGACAGCTGGCTGGTTTCCACTGATTCTTAGAGGAGGAAAAAACAAAACAAAACAAAACAAAACAAAACTCAACCAAACAAAAAAACCCACACAGCCCTGGTTTTCAAGAGTCAAATTTTATCCAAACTCTTCAGCCACTTAACATTACCACTTGTTTTAAATCAAAGTTTGCTTTTTTTCAACATACTGCAACTGTTGCAACGAGACAACACCAAGCACTTTAATAAAAGAGAATGAGGAACACAATGAACATGGGTATAAATTCTTAACAATGTTCTTTATTGCAACATTTGGAATTAAAGACAATTCCTCCTCATATTTCTTTAATTATTTCCGGCTTTAAACAGTAATAACTTTTCCATTCCTACAAGAATTCCTCCACACACAAATACTTCATTTTCAAGGAAAAATGGAATTGACTACAGGAAAACAGATACACTTAAGCAATTATCAAAAAAATATTAGCAAAAAGTTATTATTCAGAATCTGGATTCAACTTGGAGGAGGAAAAAAAGGAAAAAATAATAAGCTTGTGGTTAAAGCTATCACTCCATTTATTTATTTGTCATCGTCTTGGTGATTATCATGCAGTTGTATTTTTCTGTGTGCAATGGCATGTATGACATCCACTTCTACAGGAAATCCACACAATACAGTCCCTACAAGAGTATACTGAAAAAGCAGCTGTTTGAAAATAATGTTCTTGAAGGTTTTGGTATCATTAAATTGTCAAATCCCCTGTAACTCAGATGTTTTTCAAAATATAATTTCTGTGTCTTTTGGGAAACAAGATTTAATAATTTTTTTTTATTTTTTTTTTTTTTTAATGTTGGGATCTAACATAACAGCAAATGCAAAACTATGAAACTGTAACCTGCCAAACAAAATTAAATCCACTGCTACTTATTCTATCTCCTTCTGCCATTTATCTTCACATTTTGATTTTTCCTTGCCTTCATGTTTCTCTTTACTAGCTCAGAAGCATTGTGCATACTGTTGATTCCTCTCACATTTATGTCCCCTCATTTTTTACATTGTCCCTCTTATAATAATACAAATTACATAAGCACCATGGGAATTTTCCATGAGATTAGTAATCTCCAAGACTAAAAAGACACTTGCACAAAACTTCTGGTGTTAAAATATGACCCATTATTACATATTCTGAACAAAGCCAAAAGAGCCTTTCAAACCAAACAAATCCAGGCCTCCTCTTTGTATAACAAAGAAAACTTTCCACTGATAAATGAGTCCCTACACAGCCATAGCTGCAGAAAAAAAGAACAGAGATTCTGCAAAGGACCATCTCATCCTGTTCTGCTTTTGTCTCGTCTCCATTTCACCAGCACAGGTGAAACGTAGAAAACACCAGGTGAACTTTAAGAAAATAAAATAAAATATAAAAATACTCGGGCAACCTAGTAACTCAAAATCCAACATAAAGCCCAACCCAGACAAAAGCCCCGTAGAAGTAAAAAAGCTGCTAAAGTTGCAGAACAATCATAATTAGATTTCATACTGACCCTAGCTGCTGCTTCTCAGTAAGATTGACAGAAAAGCCATTCTCCTAAGGCTTTACAAGTATCAGTACTAAGTTAAAAACCTCAGGAAAAATCTGGGAAGAGCTTCAGCTCCATTGCTCCATGTACTTTCTGACAATGTCAGGCAGGGAACAAATGACTCAGAAGGCAAAGCATCCTAGGAGTTGACAAGTAGAAGCTCTTTGAATAGAGAAATTACTAAGAGCTCAGGGAGAGTAACTGCTATGAAAAAAACTTAATTTCTTTCCCAAAACAGCATTTTTCCAACTTGTTTTAATGAATATAAGTGCAAATGCATTTTTATCACATACCTTCTCTGAAACAAAACCTTGGAGTAGTAAGAACTGCACTACAAACAACAACTGAAATTTAAAATATATATTAGTATCACTGAAGATCACTTGACAAAGTCCCTAGAAATAGTAGAGAGATACCAGCCTGTGGAGACATAAAGCACTAACCCAGCTAAAATACTGGGAATAATAACCAACAATGAAAAAAACTTATGAAGTCTACAATAGGGAAACTCCATGGTGCAATCCCCAATGAGAAATCCACTTCTTGATTCTCATGTCAAGGATTCCTAGAGAAAATATGTGCATGTTCACAAGTATACAGAGAAGAAGACAGGCAAATCACTTCTAATTCTGTCTTCTTTTTAACATCTACATGTAGCACCTTCACACCATGCCCATGGTTGAAAAGATTTTGAAATACTTTGGTCTGCCATCTAAACCAGGTCACAAAATACTGTGAAAACTGTGTGTGCTTTAGAAACTCTTGGAAAAATACAAATCTGCAGGGGTGACCTTGCTAGTTTCTGGGAAGCTTAACCCTTCTTTCTTCCCCAGAAGACTTTTAAACAAGTTCAGATGAAGGGTAGACAAGCAATGGAGAAAAGAGGTGTTGCTAGTTTCTTATGCAAACAAACAATTTTATTAAGTGACTTTCAATAAACCAGCTGCTAAACATTTGCTTTGTATCATCACCACTTGCAAAGTGCTGAGATTTGGCTCAGCAGGCAGGTTTAAAAAAAAAAACAAAACAAAACAACAACCAAGAAAGAAAGATGGAGAAGAAGAATGCCATGAAGCATTTCACTGTGGTTCTTGCACACACAGTGCTGGACACTTCAGGATTCAGGGACAACACCTGCACCTGTCAAGGCAACTCTTAATTTCATTTCATTTCTCCAAACATGACCTGAAAAAAATTGTTTCCCTCAAACACACTACAAAATAGAAGAGTAAGAACTTCAGAAAGTTGTATTTCAGCAGCATAATGAAATATTATTTTGTGTATGAGCATTAAAACAGATCCCATCATAATTTCCATGTGAGAACCATCACAGCCATTACCCTGAGAAACCAGCAGCAGTAAGGTAGCTGCATCTGCATTCAGGTTCCACATAAGAGTCTCAGCCCACGTAGGTGTTTATAATTCAGTCCAAAAATTCCATCTTAAGATGGACAAACTTCATAAGTCTACACAGTCATAAAATTATTCTGGACTCCAGAATGGAAGTGGCAAAACCAACGCACATTAAAACTGAGGTGGCCTAAGTACATGCTGTAATCAAATAAAAACTGTAACTTTTATACTGTTTCATCTTTAGTTCTTTATATATTTTTACTCGTAACATATAAATGGACTTCAAACCAAATGCTATAAACCAAACATTTCCTCTTGTACACCTGATATCCTCCTTGATGTAGGTCAAGCTGGCAGTTACACATCATGCTCTGATGGAGTATATAAATACTAATGATGCACATGGCTATTCTGTTCTTTCTTTGGATCATAAAAGGTTTTTACTTCTGATCTTAAGCAGCAGTGCTCTAAATTTCTCTGTTTATCTGCAAATAAATGAGGCCTTAAAGTATAGGCACTTCTGCTGGCTGCAAATAATGCCTGGCACAAGACTGTGAAACAATGGGGAGCCATTGGGGTCATGGCTGTGACCACCCCACAAACATTAAATTCTGAATATTTTAATTGTGAATGTAACATATTATCATCTCCAGGGTCCTTACTGAACATGTACTCTCACTGGTGGTTCCTGAAATTAAGTCTTCTAATTACTTCTGAAATGTTTCCAATGACTAGAAAGACTTGTCTGTAGTTTACAATGCTATTTGAGAACCACAAGAAACAGTAAAAATCTTCAAACAATCCTGGAGTGAGGGCTAGAGTTCAACTTGTTCCTTGAGGGCTGGCATCAACAGAAGTCATTATTTTGTACACCTTCTGGTGAGAAGAAATATCATTTAATATTTGAGATTGACCATCACACTAAGGAAAGCAGTAACAGTTCTGAATGTTCTCTTTATGTAAGCTATATACAATTTTGGAGCCCAATTCAATAATCGGGGCAGATATTTATTAAAAATACAACTTCTAGGCACAGCAAGAGCCTTCACAGCCAGAACTGGTCCCAAGTGAAGGAAGTGTAAATATTTAGTTGTTTAAAACCACAACTATTTAATGTGGAAAAGAGGTCTTTAGACCTCTGTGTTACATATTAGAAAGTGTGCAAGCCCTACCACTGTTGAGAAGAGTGCCCAAGTGCAGATTAGATAAGTAAAGTTATTTCAAGAAAATTTCGTTTTCACTGAAAAAGAAATAAGAGTAAAAACAGGGAAAGAGGCTTTAACACACATCACAGTCTCCCTTTGAAACCACAAAGCCATGCTTGTTACCAGTTTCCTAAGCTGCCACATCTCTAAGCTTCTGTATTTCAGTTCTTAAATGAATTAATTAATTGGGCATTAATACATTAGCAGAGGCAAAACAAATGTTTTTAATATATAGGTAGCCAATTTCCACAGAGCAAGACACAACAGATCATGTTGAGAGCTACTCTGGATAACAGGCATGCATAAAGTCAGCAAGACCTTGTATTTCTCTTCTCATTTCTTCAACAACAAAAGGGATACAGATTTTTTTCTTACTTTTCTTTTTCCATTGCACTCAGCTTAGTTTCTTTATTTCCTATAATTTCCCATATATCTTTATCTTCTGTTCCTGCTCTTAAAATAAGAGAGTTAAAAAACCAAACTCAAGGGATTACAGAAACAACCTTTCCCCCATGTAATTACACAGAAGCTTTTTAAGAATACTGGGAGCACTTCCTCAAGTCCCTTTTCCTCTGAAGCCATGCCTATGACATGCATTGCTAAACTAAATATAAAATTTATATCTACAAGTCACCACCATTAGCGAGAAGTTTATAGCAGTTATTTCACAAAAGATTTCTTTTTGACAGGAATTCCTACCATAAACCTCAGAAGAAAAAACACGAGCCTCCCACAAAGTATGTAAACTCCTTTTCAGTATTAAAGCTGTGGCTATACTATTGATTTGAAGTGAAAGAAACTTCTAGAAATGTGGATTTTGCAATGTCTCTAATCACTTTCACTATGCACCTAAGTGAATATGTTTGAAAACGCCACAGCACTATTTGCTAGCATGCCACTAGAAAAAATAACAACCCAAAACCCCACTCAAATGCCTGCCACTTCCCTTGCTCTGCCTCTGAGGATAAGTAGCAACTCAAGATGCAATCCTGTGGCCATTGCAGAATCAAAGTGCATTCAGATCAAAGTAGGCAGAAATCACTGATGCACCTACTGGGTTCTGAGCTGCAATTCCACAAGGCATCCATCCTACTGAAGATGCTGAACTATATTTCATCTTCCTCAAGAAAGATAAGGTTGTTTTCTAAAGGTTCTGCCTGTAGCTTGGAATTACTTAATTTGATTCTGCAAATAGTCAAACAAATACAGCAAAATATTTTCACAGAAGATGTTAGATCCTGTGGACTCATTGAAAGCAAAAGATTGTTAAAAGGACAAAGTTTTGCAGCAATGGAGGGAAAAAAGCCATAAAGCAAGCATATATTTGAGGCACAAAAAAATCACTGCTTGTTATGCATTAGTTATACATTGTATACAAACTTAATAACAGTATAGACTCATTATTATAGAGTTAGCCATCTCCAAAATTAAAATATTTTCCACTTCAAATTAGGAGAGGGATATATCATTTAATATTAAAAATTGCTACGTGATTTTATAACCCAAACATTAAACCTAAGCTTGATTACAGCCAGGGCATATCTGAAATAAATAAGGAGCTCCTCAGCTATTTCCAGAGCTGCTCAGTACAGTGCTGGTAACAAAAAAGGGAGTTCAAAAGCCACAGTATACTAACCCACTTTACAAATATTTGCCTGAAGTGGAGCTCTACCATGTGTACTCTCCACTGAAAGCACCCACATGGGGAATAAACTCTGAGCAGCCAGAGGGCTGTAAAGTCAGACTTATTTTATTAGCATAAGAAAGTGCAACCTGACCTGGTATTGGAAAGGTGTAGAAGAAAATTATTACAACTACATTATCAGTGAACCAGGTATCAACATCCTCAAAGATTAGGTTTAAGTGATAATCACTCAATCTCCCTAAAATTATAAATAGTAGTCAGTGTAAAGAATGTAAAGATTTAAAAATAAGAGTTTTTATTAGTGTCTGTAGTGATTTAAAACAGTCTCTATTGATGCCAAATACCTAAAGGATTATAAATACAGACTTCAGCCCTGCAGCTTCCATGGAATAAAAGTATCTTCCCAGTGCCTCTATCAGCATAGGTAAGATCCATTGGAATATTTAACTGAATGCCCTTCTTCCAGAATAATCTGTTTCCCTTCGAAATTATTTCCATAACTTTGATTTTCAACTAGATAAACATATGGAAACAACATTTTACATAATAAAAAGTGGAAGCAGCATAACAAGAGCTCAACTTGTCATATGTGCATCTGCTGTATGTAAACCACTCCTCCACTCAGAAAACAAACTTGTTGCATCCTGATTAGACTTTTAATGTACCAGGTCAGCAAAGAAGCTGTTCCAAGTTAAAGAAAAGTGTTTTCTGTTTGCTAGAGACCATTTCTCTGTATCGTAGCTATATATGGAAAACAAGGATCCCCACAAAAACAGTGTGGTATCAAAGAGAGAAAAATAAAATCACATTAAATGTGTAATAAATGTTTGTAATTTATCGATATTAAAAATAACAAATATCATATGCTAAATCAAGTTAAAATACAATTAAAATAAATGCACCTTTCAAATGTATCCCTTCCTCTGAAATAGTCTGAAGCAACTAGTCTTTAGCTTAGATTATTTGCCTACTGTTTAGACATTCCCAAGTGAAGACAATTTCATTTCTTTGACAGGGCAAGACCAGCAGAAATCACAAATTGCAATTCTAGTTCATTCCTACCCCTTAAAACTCAATAAATTTGGCTGGCTTTGTTCTGTCTTTACTTTTTAAATTTTTATGTCTAACTATTTCCTGAAGATGCAGTTTTAGAATGCCAAGATAATCCAGACAAATCATAGGGAGGCAGTCAGGTAAGAAAAAGCATAAGTTTATTAAATAAATATAACTGAAAATTTGGAGATGCTTCAAGAATTATTCCATATTCACTTACTTCAAAGATTCTCTCAGTTTGCGAATTTTCTTTTGAGCATCCTCTTTTTCTTTCTCCAGATCACTCCGAATATCATGAATCTATCATTTGAAGGAAAAAATAGCATATTTTAGCTAAAATGAAGTCTCATAAGACAATATTATTTAAATGATAAAAATTATTTATTTTGCATATTTCTTTTGCACTGATATAACCATCCCTAAAATTGAATAAAATGCAGTAAGGATTAACAGAGAGATTAAATATGATAATAGAAGAAGTAGAGCAATTTTTTTTCTCGAAATGAATATTATTCTCTAGAATAAAGGAATATCAGTAATTATCTAAAAGGGAACCAGGTTTTCTTTAGATAAATACAGGAAAACATGAAGAAACTTGCCTAAAATAACAGCACTCGATGCTCTATAATGCAGAGTTCCTACTTACCAATTTGTGAACACCCATTCAAAGCAAACTGCTTTTTAAATCACTTTTTATAATGATAAAATCACCAACCATAATGACAGTGAATAATGTGAATTCAAAGTAATGCATCCTCAGACATTAACTAGCTGAGGTTAGACACTCCTAAGGAAAGGAAAACCTTGAGGAAAAGTGGGGGGGTTTGGCACACTTGTACAATCAGTAACTAACAAACCCCCTAACAGCACAGACACCTTGACAGAGCATCTTGGCTAATAAATATGTATAATAATACCTTTAATTCTCCTCTCAATGCTCACATTTTTTCCAGTATGTTTTAGTTAGCATTTGGATTTGAAGTACTATTTTAATTCCTGTTAGAATTCAACCAAGACAGAACAAAAAGGGCAACTTTCATGACCTGACAAGGAAGATATCCCAATGAGAAGAAATTGTTTCTCTCCCAGTGAAGAAATATAATCCCCAAACCACTGAATGAAAATGCACTCCCACTTCCTAACTTCACTAACCAGAAGCAGACATTTTCATGAGGAATTCCTTTCTCTGGTACTTTCAGAGAGGAAAGGAGCTTCAGAATTTGGCAGCCCCCCAGGTAAAGGATAAAGCATGGCTTTTCATAACACTTGTTGCCAAAGGCAGATTATGAACAGGAGTTTGTTTTGCTTTTAGGCTTCTACAAGTGACACCGTGGTGATGGGACCTACTTAACCAACTTTTTCTTTATCTCAGGGGCAGCACAGGAAATCCTTTATTAACCTGCAATCCTTTGCAATGTTATATTAAGTCACTACAATAAAGAAAAACGTGTTCAAATAAGTGTAAAGTCAGAAGTGTATGAGTAGAGTCCCATGGAAAAACAAATTCTGAGACTTTTACCATAAACAGTTCCATGAAGGTGTTTACTCCACAGAAGCCCTGAATATGTTGCTGGTTTCAAAGAGCCTCAAACCAGACAGGCTGTTGATCCCAGCATAAAGTATTGCCAAAACTGGTAAAATTCTATACAGTAAACAGCTGGCTCGAGCCTGGCTCTCAGGAATAATCTGTCACTGTTCTTACACTTAGCTGGATGTTTGGAAAACAAGCAGTAGATTATTTATAAAAAGCAGGTGTTTCCTTTGCTTGTAAAACCATTTAACCTCCCTGGTTCCTGATCCAGCAGATAAGAATATTTAATCAACCAGTGACATTAAGGGTTAGTACCTATTATTTGTTTGATGTTTAACTATCCTAGCAGGCAGCAGCCACTGTAGACCAATAAAGATTATTAGATAATGGATAGGTTCTTAAGTGAACAGATTGCACCAGAGACCTCACCATTCCTTTACCTGAAGGCAAGCTTGATTTAGTAATTTATGGGCCAATCTCTACTACTTTATGGATTTACATCCAGATTGTTACCATATATTGTTTTCTCTTCCTTTCTCAAGGCTTGTATTTGGAAAACACAGTCCCATCACAATTTAGGACTGGGCAAACTGTTATTTATTAGAAACACCACTGCAGAGAGGTGATAGGGATGCACCCACCTTATTGTCCAGGATCCTGAACTGTAACTTTGTAAGTTGAAATGCTTGATGGCATTTCAACTTGGTCACATTTAATTTGTACTTATCTGCAGAGGAAGTGATGTACTGCAAAAAACCAAGGTCCACTATGCTTCAGTAGAAGAGATCCCAATTCTACTAATATATTTTCCTTTTGACCTGAAGGATTATTTCAATCCTAGGCTTTTCTTCAGGCCCAAGTTCATAAAAACAGTAATTTGTTTAAAAAAACAAATGTAGGCTAGGATTAGATCAAAACTTATCTTGGAATGAAAAAGTATTTGAATTCAAGTCAGCAGAAGGCACCAACTTAAAACAAAAGTCACTGCAATTCACATTGCAAATGCTATTATTACCATGTGCCAAGTAGCTATGATCACAGTTATTTTTCATTATATATTGGCCACATTTGGAAATGAGATGGTGAATAAACACATCTTTCCATGAAATGGGCACCTAACACCCCCTCTTACTTACACACTGAATGAGCTGAACATCTAACCACTAAAATTGAAGTTTCATTTGAAACCTCTTGATGTTTAAAGTAGACAGTATTTGCAACATGCTTAAAGATGAAGTAGTTTTGATGAGAAATACATGGTTTTAAGTTTCTGATGTAAACACAATTCATGTTCACAATATATAGAGAGCACATTCAAATCACAGGAATGAGATAAAGACATATTGGGAAGAAGTATGAAACAACATATGAATACTGACAACAAGTCAGGATAAATTCAATTAAGTTCATTATATTTTCTCTAACAGCAGATTCCAGCAAAAGGAGGAGATACAAACAGGACACTGGCACTTCTTGGGTAATGCTCTCCCAGCCTTCAGCATTTGGCAACAGGTACCACAAATTAGAAGTGGTAACTCTGTACTTAAATAGCCATACTTAAAATCTTCCTTGAATTTGTCCATTTAATTTTCCAACCCACGTGAAATTCTTGGATTCCAAAATTTACTGCTTTGGGGATTTCAGAATTTAAATCTTTAGTTTCTGTATGCACCGACACTGGGAATGTGCACAGGAGGGTGTATGTTTTGAAGCATTACCTGCTTTTCATACACACGTTCAAAGTGAAGTTTGTCCTGCTGAAGTTTGTAGTCTTGATCCTGCAAAGGAAGAGATTTGTATTTTACAGAAATAAATGACACTTTTCCATTATTTCAAAACAGTCATTAAATACACTCACTTGCAATTACATTAAAAATTAAAAATCCCCTTCATACCTTCATGAAAAAAGTTTTGACATACAAAAAAAATGTCAACCATCAGCAAAAATATCCACACAGGACAAAACTTTCTCAAAAGTCGTGATTCACATTTTCTAAAGAGAAACAGCAACTTGTTTTCCAGAGCTATTAAAATGCCATTTTGTACTGTGGCTACTGTGAAATAAAGGCACAGGAGGAAAAGTAGATGGCAAAACTCAGACAAGATTGATGCATGATACAGATGTGGAACTCATTACCCTGAGATAGAAAGATTAATTTAATTGCCTCTAGGAAGCCAGAACATCGACCCAAACTGCTCCATAGCAACAAAAATTTTAAAAATTGAAACTTACTGAACAAACATTTGCAGTTCAGGAAAAAAAATATATTCTTAATTCTTTGACATGGTTCTCTATAGTGCACTGCTGCACATTTATACTGTTTTTAACATGTGAATTACAACAGTCAAAAAGTTCCTGTGAAAACACTGCTCTTACCTATCAAGTGATCTCTTTTAGTCATATTTTTTAAATCAGTCAAGGTGACACTTTACATATTTCTATGAATAAAATACAAAGATAAATGTTCTACAGAAGTGCATTTCAGTATGGATAGCTAAACATCCAAATCACTTGAAAAAGTAGAAAGGGCTGGTCATTTTTGAGTAAGAAATTCAGGGCTCACCCTCAGCTGTTGTTGTCTTTGATCTTCTAAATCTTGTAACTGTTGTTTTAATAGAGACACACTATGCTGTAATTCTTCAATCGTGTCAGATGCCTGCAGGGATTCAAAAGAAAAAGGAAATTTTTTGGTTGGATTTCTCATTAGTTCTACAGAACATCTTTCGCATTTTTAAATTTCTTTCTCAAAGGTGCCTAAAAGTCAGAAAAATTATCAACTTGGGAAAAAAAAAATCTGCATGAGTTTACAACTCCAGATACATCACTTGTGTTCATCTGCTGAGCTTGGAAATTTAAAGAAAAATGCAAAAAATGTCTAATAATAAAAATTCTTGTCAATAACAAAAAATATCCTGTAATAAAATGGAAAAAGTATCAAAGATGCCAGGATTCCAGTAAATAACTGCAAAAGGACCCCACTTGTCCTACTGCTCAACAGCATTTCAAGCGTGAGTCTTTTCTACAATTCTTTAACTTGAACATGATATTAAATATATACTATATATCTATGTATATATCCATATTTTTATATATATATATATAGTATATCTATGTATATGAGTAGGTATCACCTGATGTTCTCACAGAAATAAACCGGAATTATTATATTTTAGGTGGAATGTATGTGTGCAGAATTTAAAAACAGCTTCTTAAGTACACAAATATTTTACATACTGTTTCATAGAAAAGAGGCCTGCAAGAAGTTTATTTCTGAAAAAAATATTATCCCTCATTGAAGAGTCTTTATGAAAACTATCTTTTTAAGAGTGTTGAGGTTCTTTGGTATTTTTACAGATGCATAGAGAAAATCTGCATACTAATTGTACTTTATCTGAATCACCTATGGAAATACCACCAGTACGTACAGATGTGCACACACCAGCACTATCAGCCAACCTTAGATGATGCTTCAAATTTGAGAGTGAGAAAATGAAATCACAATTTTTTAAAACTTATGAACACAAATAACTTTGAGAACTGAACCGTTCCTTGGATTTATTCATAGCCATGACACTTATGTTGGAGACCACTTAAAAATCTACAACAGTTTAATGCCTACAACACCTGGAAGCATACCTTAGATGCAGAGAGAGCATGTTCCTGCTTTATAAAATTTATATCAGTGTCACATTTACTTTGTAGCTGCTGCATGTTCTCCTCATATTGCTGTATAATATGGTCCTTGTCTTTCTGAAGTGAGCTGTACCTACAAGCAGAAAGCAAACAGAATATGGAAATTGTTTTCATATTTTGGCACCTTACCTGCTCACTATCAAGTGTACAGAATGTAGAAGCCTGCCTCATTATAACAGAATGAAATGTTTATAGGTAATGGAAAGATAACATATTCCTTATGATGGCTGATTGGGTCCTTTCCAAAATGAGTTTGACATGAATGAATGAATCTTTGTGATGTGAATTAATAAATCCTTGTGACATGAATTAATAAATCTTTGTGGCAATTTTCTTATGCCAATTATCACTCACTATTTTTTTGAAATAAAAGTAATAATGTTTCTTTTCAGAAATTCTGTATTCTTCAATGTTAAAACCAGCAAGCACTACCTCATTACCTTGCTTTCACTGCCTGGAGTTCTGAGTAGACCGTCTGGTAACGTTGTTCTGCATCAGTCTTTTCTTGAGATAATTTTTGACGCTGTAAATTACTATTTTCGACCTCAACAGTCAACTGCTGGACACGAGCCTCCAGTTTTTTGACTGTCTGGTTCTAAAAAAATAGGTCAGTGTTGAGAAAACACCAGAAAACATGAGGGTAAACCCCTGTTGTTATTCAGTAGCCTAAAGCAACAAAGTTCTTTGGTGGTCCAGAAACACAAGAGTTAGAACAGCAAAGCTATCATCAATCATAACAGTAAATCCTATGTTGTATATAGAAAAAATAAATAAATCTTCAAAATATGGATGTCTACTCCCCTCCCCAAAGTAACACGTCTTCTCCCCCAAGCCAAACACATGTGCAACCGATTTCTAAACTTTTAAGATCTTTTTAAAAGGAGAGAGATGAAATGTTTCTGTGGAGATCTGTAATAGATATCACACACAGAGTTTTTAGACCTTCCATTCCTCAAAAAGTGTGTTACCACTAGCAGTATGCACAACATGCATGTGGGAAAGAGTATTTGAGGATACAATTACACACAGAGAGATTTTATTGATCATTGTGTCAATCAACAGCTATAAAAGTCAGCTAGAATATATATTCAACCATGTAGTATCCAGTGCAATCAGTTTCTTCTTGCTAAAATATTCTTCTGAGTACTTTTATGACCATAATATCTTTACAGATACAAGTGTGTGTATATAAATATATATGTATATGTGTGTATATATATAAATTTCTAAAATAAAAAAAAGGAGCAAGGCACCCAGCTTGCTGAAGAACTACAGATCTTAAGCAACTGCCTTTTATCTGCCCATTTTAGCTAAATAACATCCAAGGATGTAAACAGATACAGCAATAGTTGCTTTGGATTTGTTGGATATAAGAGGAATATTACAATACAAATGCTAATTTAACAGTGCAAATGCTATCTAGTTGTGTTCCAAATCAATAAACAAGTGTTAACTAAATTATTCACCAACCACCTTGTAAGGTAAGTGTATCATCTCCATTTTATTACTGGGAAAAGGAGGCACTGACAGAAGGAAAGTTTGCACAGACACAATTTGTACCAGGACTGAGAACCCACTGCTGAAGTCTCTGCAGGTACACCTTGCCCCAACCCACTTTTCTGGAGCATTTATTTAATTACAGTGATTTCCTTTCCATTAACAAGATCTATCAAAAGCTGTATCTTTTTCCCAGAACTTCTAATAGAAACAATTTTTAAAATTAGCAGAATGACAGCAGGCAGGTAGCATAAGACTGTTGTACTCCTTCCTGTTCTTCCCTAATTTTATGCTAATATGCACAGAAATAAGAATTCCTCAGAGGCTGGAGTCAAAAAATAAGGCACAGCTGTCCTTTCAGGATGTACGTATCATAGTTATTTTTATATTAACAAAGGTCCAAAAATGAGGGAAGAGGAACAGTATTTTCACCCTCTGTTAAAGGAAAATAAAAACTTCAAACATCTGCCATCTCCAGTCAGTGCCCCAACTGTCACAGAACTCTTAAATGAGCCTGGATTAATGCAAGAACACCCCCAGAATGGTCACCTCAACTTTGTCAAGTGGTTTAAAATATTTCATGACCATAGCACAACAAATTTTTCCCTCAGTCCTAGGTCAGCAGCACAGCGTAGGGGGTTGGGGTTTTATGCTTTGGGTTTGTGGGTTTTTTGAAAACGATCAACAAGACACACACAAAAAGAGGTCATAGTTACCATATTGCCAAGTATCATAATTCCTCCCCCCTCCTCTCAGAAGTGAATTCAGTGTACAAAACCCAAGCCCTGAGTTGCAGGACATTAGTTACACTGCTCAACCCATTTCCCTTCCTAACAGCAAAAGGCATTCTTGACAACATGGAACTCTGAAATACCAACAAAAAAACACCACAAAAAATCAGGAGAAAGAAAGAAAGAGAGAGAGAAAAAAAGAAAACTAATTTCCAGTGACAGTCTACTCTTTCATCTTAAGCCCTGCCTTGAACTCTGCCGTGTTTAATTATTAAATCAGAAGCTGCTCAGCAAGATCTGTCTAGTTTTGATGGTTCTTAAATTCAATCTTGCTGACAGACTGTGTCCATTTTTCTCTGTATTTACTGTTGCCTATGACATGATCTGAATGCTAATTTTAAAATTCAACAGTCATTAATAAAGTAATAAATTTTTTTTTCCCTCATTCAATTTTCTTCATACTGATGAAAAGTAGAGGATGCTTTCTTCAGGATACTTGTTAAATTTTTGGTTTTTACATCATTTCGACAGCAAGCACAAAATCCAAATCACGCCTGCTTACATGTTTCTAATTATTCTAGGAAGGAAATGTAATGGATTAAAATAATACAATAATTATTTTTGAAATTCTTTTTAGTCAATCTTTAACAGAAACATTTTATGATAGGAAGAGGTAGGTAAGCAAGCAGTCACATCTACAAAAATAAATGCCTTGTATAAATCCTTTTTTATAATCTACAATCGTACAGTGACAAAAGTTCTGCTAACTTAACCAAGAACAGTGAGGAAGGCTAGAAATGGTCCTTCAACACCAATATATCTGTGTAATGTTCACTGAAGGGCTGGACTTTGATGAATTTAATCCAGGGGGAAAAATCCTTGGCTGGACTGGCTGGACACTGCCCTCTCCCAGGATAGAACAACTGCATTGCTCTCTTTAAAATATTTCTGATTTCAGCAGTATATATGGACACTTTTACCCAAATGTAAGAAATCTGCATCCTGGAAGCCACTTCCTGTCGTGCTATATTTTCAGAAAACTTACAGTGGAATTTAGCTGTTCCAAATAATCTTCCTCCATTTTGCTGAGGCGAGCATTGGTGTCCTCAAACAGTTCCTGCATATTTTCTGTGTGCTTCTTCTGAATTGTAAAATTCTTCTTCTCCATCTCAGCCACAGTATTGTGAAGCTGCACCACAAAAAATATTACCAGCTAATAAATGGCATATAAACCCAGCAGTTTTAAATATTACTCTAGTATACAAATGGAAGACCTAACAAGCACAAACCACATTTCTGTCCTGGTACAAATCTAGATCATTGCCTAAGTACATCTACCATGACTCCATAAGGTGGCCACTTTAAAAGGTATACAGACCATAACAGTACAAAACATTAAAACATATATTTTTGCCCTTTTCTGCCATTCTATTTTATGTATTTAAACTGAACACTGAACACGTTACAGAAACAGTAATATTCTCTCCAGACATACAGCCTTTCTCTACCCCTCAATTAATAAGAGGCTAGAGTGCCTTGACTATCAACTTGCCTAAAAAAAAAGGATTATTTGTGTCATTTCTAACCCTTGATTTATATTCTAAACACCAGTAGCCTCCTTTGCTAGTTCAGCAGCCTCAACTCTAAATTTTCTATCTGTAGTAATAATAAATAACAATAATAATTATTATTATTATTATTCCTCCCAAATTGTGTGTTCATTGTATAACAGCTTTTGGGTATTTCTCAAGTTTCTAACAAATCCATTTCAGAGCTGAAGGAGAAAGCTGCAATATACAAAATAAAAGCATCTTTCTAAACACAGCTGAAATCAGGTTAATTTCCACAAAGATGGACTTTTCTTTCCAACATATAGCCTAGCAAAATCATGGAGGTGTCTGTGAATCTGGGCCATTATTTAACAGACTTCAACAGCGTGCAGTCACCAACCTAACATAAATTTATCATCTGAAAGAAAAGAATTCTAATATATTATTGTTGGAAGTATCATATATCCTGTGGTGTGCAGATGATTTGATGACTTTGAGATATGTTTTAAAAGTCTGGGAAAATAAATAGTTAATCTGGAAGTATAAAGATATAAATAAAACCAAAAATTCTCTCCTTCCTGTATAACAGACTATAGTAATAGCTACATTAATGTCAACAACATCTATTTAGACAACCTGCATCTATTCACAGGAAGAAAAACACAGAAATAATTAGTATTTAAAGTTATAACAATATTGCACTGTTAACTTTTACTTTATTTCACACTTTCCACTATCCAGATTTTTCCATAAGATGCATGTTCTGATTTCACTTTCATCATTTCATTCAGTTAAGATCAACATTTTCATTTGCCTTCTGGTTTCCACAATTGCCATCATCCCTGATGACAGCTACAGCTGTAGAAACAGCACTTGTTAGGTAACTCCAAAAAGCAAAAGACCTCAGGCTGAAAATAATCCTTCCTCTAAAACCAACACCTAAGAGTGAAGCCTCATGGTCTTAAGCACAAAAGGTGAGATTTCAGATTTTTCTCTTACAAGGCAAGAATTAAAAGCAGCATCACTTCCAGGTGCGAAAAATATTAAATTAAATTATTATTATTAAGTGACAAAACAGTGATCCCAGATAGACACTGCAGGAGCCAAAGACAGTAAGGTATTAGTGATTACCCTTTTCTCCCACTCATTGTTCAAAGAATCATTGCTTTGCTCACACATCTTCTTCAGCTCCTCAATCTGCTTCTCTTTTGCTTCTCTGACGATTTGTAACTCCCGAACAACAGTCTGAACTGTCAAAAATGGGAAAATCAGAAACCATTCAAGAAAAAACTTGGGCATTTTTCAGTGTTAACAACAGATGCAATCAGTTTTCCAATTGACCGAGCTTTCTGATGGGGTTTTTTTGGCTCTTAAATATACTTAATGCATCTCACTAAAATATTACAAGGTCTGTTCTTCTCTATGTTATTTGCAAAATATTTCATAGTGAGTGAAGCAGTAAATATATGTCAACAAAATTCTGTTACCTAATGAAAAAAGGTAATGTATTTTTTTTAACCTGATTCCATGTCCATCCTTAAGAGAAAAGGTTCTTTGGAAGGTCGAATGCCCAAGACATACAAGAAAACAAAGTTCTCAAACTTAAATTGAAAGTCATTGCATCAAGAATTCACAGTCTGACAAATTTTGTGGAAAACTAAGCAGGTGAATATTCAATTTTCAAAGATGACTGATGATTTTCAAAGTTGTTATATATATTATGACTTATAACTTTTTTTTTTTTTTTTAAACAAAGGTTACCAAACTTGTGTATTATTTCATATTGTGGTTTAGTTAATAGTGTAAATAGAGTCCAAGGAATTCTAAAATAAACTAACATTCAAAAACTGCTGACAAGCCACTTGGGCCAAGTTTTGTACTTATGCCAATATTTAAGACTGCTACTACTCATGTTTGAAATCTCTTGCCACAATAGTCCTAAATAAACAAGACCTTGTGGTTTGATAGAAATGTACTGAATGTATAAATAAATTAACCTCGGGGGAGAGATTCCATGAAGTATGAAATAAGTGGTCAAAATACTTCGGTATCATCAAAGAAACTTTATTATTTTTTGGTGATGCTCAAAACCTGTAAGTATTAAATCTAACAAGATCACATGGCCTCTTGGAAAATTTGGTTTGGAAACTGGATAGCAATGACAACCAGAAAAGCCTCTAAAAATCTGATGGAAAAAAATAGGTCAAGAACTGCAAATGAAAAGGACATCTGCACCTAAAGGAACATGGAAGGATGCCACAGGAAGGAAGAAGAACAATACCACCACACAGGTAACAACTACCAAGATGAAAATCACCTTTTTTCTGCAGTTTTCTTATCGTCTCCTCAGCTTCATTTTGTTTGGTTTTGTAGACAGACTTCAGTACCTCTATTTCATCATTTTTTCTATCTAAAATCTGTAGGGATAATTCACAAGATTTTAACAAAAGTAAAAAAAAAAATGCAAAAACTGCAGCTGGTGCACAAAAGGGCAGACACTGGGCTCTGTCAAAGAAGCTGCCTGCACGAAGTGCTTAGGTTGTGCCATACTAAGTGATTAAATCCAAGTAATTTTCACAGCTAAGATTGCCAAGTCATAAACAAAGAAAGAATTGATTTAGATAAGTATAAGAAGTAGATTAAAAAAGAATTTTGTGGTTTAGGGGCAGGTCTTTTTGCTTTCCTTTAAACACTGTGAAAATCCAATTTGCTTCTGTTTAGTTTGGAAGTTTCCAGGTTATTTCTACTGCAAATAAAAGCTGCTTCCTTTTTCACATTTATGTTCCAAAATACTATTTAAAAGTATCTAAAATTCTCAGCAGGTTTAAGAAATAAATAATTGGTGAACTTCATTACACTCTTTTGTGCTTCAATAATTGCAATTCTTTCACATATTCCCAGAAACAATGTGTTGGGATAGAGCAAGTACATGAGGTGTAACTACATTCACATTTCTTTATGTGCTGATTTTGGGGGGGAAATGCTAGAATATTTGCACACTTTGAGATAGCGTTTTAATTTAAACCCCATGTTTAAGAGAAACATTAAAGTCACAGAAATTTTATAACAGTGCCCCAAATCTCTCATCAAACAGGAGCTTTCATCTTAAAACAACACTACTCCATCTGCATTAAATGTTTTGTGTCTTTAAAGATGAATATGACACGATTTAACCTTTTCTAAAACATTATTAAACAACTTCAAAAGACAGAATTCTAACATCAGTTAGAAAAGGATGACAAACTCGAGGGATGAGAAAGCATTTAAACTATTTCTTATTTTCACAAAGCTGTTTCCTTTAGGCCGTCGGCGTCGCTCGCTTACGCTTGCAAGGCTTTGAGAACAGATGAGCCAAATATGCACCTGACCAAATATTAACATCCTTTCAGGAGGCTTTGATGTGTCATGGTGTTGTGTCAACTGACTTCCTCCAAGTCTGTGACTCAGTCAGTCTCCAGAAACAAACCAGAGGTGCTCAGTAAGGCTGAGCTTCCAGCAGGATCAGTCAGCAGCAGCCCGACCCCGAGCACTCAACTCCCACCAGGCTCCAGGGATCCCAGGAGGCAGAATTTGACCCCAGATGTTTAAACCATGGCCTTAAAAAGTAACAGTCAATTCTTTGATAGTCTTTTTTTTGTCATCTGCCCCAATGTGGTGTTATGTAATGAAATCAAACCAAATCCAACTTAACCCAAAGCAAGTATATCTGATGTCATTTGCTCGCTGGGAAGAATTAAAAGCCATATGCAGCTTTAATGAGGCAATAACATGAATAATGAACTGTTTATTGACCAGCTATGCTTTAAGATAGTGTCAAAAGAGAGACATGGGAACAAGCACCACTGCTACATTGATGGGAACACACGTGATAGACCTGTGGATTTTCCTACTCTTATTTTTTACACTCCGTCCATAAAAATTTAAGTTGTTTTGGGTTTTTTCTTTCACGTTTTTCTGTAATACGAGTGCTCTCTGTCTAAAGCAAAAATAATGAGTTGGTGATTTCATCAGCATATGAACCCACAGAAGCTGTTAGCCTGGTAAAATAGATTTTCTTGTTCAAACAACCAGCTTCCATTTTCATCTCCTTTCTGCAAGCATTTTCCCTTCCTAGGTTTATGTTATCAGAGACTATTCTGCATTCCTTTCAACTTATGCAAACTGCTACCTACAAACTTACTTTAAAAGAAAATGAATTGCAATTGTAAAAAAGTACAATTCCAAATTATTTATTATAATAAGACTATTATATAGTTTTATATACTGTCTTTGAAAAAAATACAAATGCCTTTTACCTTTTGAACTTCAACATCATGCTTCTTCTGTAATGTAAGTTTTTCTTCATGAAATCTACCTTCTGTTATTTTCATTTTCATCTCCAGCTTTAAAAGCAAAATAGAACAGATATAAAACTTAATTTTAAAAAATTACACTAATGACCTTTCAGTCTTTTAAATTATTCATTTATATCACTAAGAAGGCAATGGGAAGTGACTAACAAATAACTTCTATGAAAAAAAAATCTATATTCAGTCTCTCAATATTTTCATATTTCTTTTAGAAAACTGTTACAAAAGATCTCAACTTAAATATTTTTTTAGGAAATGTATTTGTAATATGTTTTGGTGGAAAAAACCCCAAACTACTACTGTCCAGAAAAAATAATCTTTCAGTTAAATAAAAACAGACTAATAAAACTCTTAATTTTTCTGCTAATACACCAAATATGGTAAACTTGCTTTTATTCTTTAGGCAGGTGTTACACTTATACAAAGAATGTCCTTTAGCCCAGATGCATGTTTATTTTTGTTTGTCTTCCGTTATTCATAGATTTCACATTATAAACACATTTCCTTTTAAAGGTTACCTATAAAGGGATTAAGGATATTGCTGCCAAATTTGATTGTGAAAATACATTTCCTGCTTCTGCAGTGTTTGTTCAAAGCAGTGGACTTGAACCCCTCTGACACAAGAACACATTTGCCACTTTTTGCTCAGAGCCTTGGTTTTTACCTTCACAGTATTTTTAAATCTCTTGCATAATTTCACTGCGCCCCTGAAGATGCCTTCAGGACTCTGCAAACCTGACAGGTATTTTATGCTTCTCAGAGTTTTCTAAAAACCAAAAGTGACACCTCAAGGGCAGATTCAGACAATTCCACTTCTACATTTCATCATTTCTGCTCTTCAGATAGCAAAGGCGACAGAAAAGCTTCCCCAGAGTGATGGATCCCAAGGACTCCCCTCTCACTTTAGAAAGGACAGACAGAAAACATTGGAGTGTAAGTACCAACACCTCACCAGGAGACATCTTTAAGTGGTCTGTTGTCAACAGAAAAAAAAATCCCTATTTGCCTTTTGGATGTTCCAAGAGCCCATGGTGCTGAGATGCACCCACCTTGAAGGCAGCAGCTGGAGTCCCATCACCATCCAGCAACTCTCAGATTTTTGTTTAGATCAACTAAGAACGTAATTTCTAATACTCTCAGCTGACAAACTCTAAAGGAACCAAGCATTATTAATTCTGCCTTTTACTCCTTTGACTTATCAAAAGCTATAATTTAAGCATGCACCTTTAGCTAGCACACAAACAATAAACACCCTGCAAATTATTTTCTTTTATATTATTGCTTTGTGTTGCTTATTGTAACTTGAGAATACGACTACAGGATGACTTGGACATGTGAGCTATAATAATCCAGTGCAAAAATGTAAAATACTGTCCATATATAGAAGACTCCTCAAAAAATAGAATAGAAATAGAAGACTCCTCAAGAACTAAAAACAGAAGCAACAGCAACAAATTCTTCTATTTTTTAACTCCTCATCCACTGATATTCCAAATATATACCTGCTTATTGCAGCACATACAAAGGCTACTTATCTCCCAAGGCTAAATAGGAACAGTCCTATGCAAACTACCTGGGGGAAAGAAGTTAGACTGACAACTAATAGTAAATAAAAAAAATAGATAGTATTCTCAGCTTTCAGCAAACTCTTAATTCAAAAATATGCATCATGATAAAGAAGTATGTTTTATTCATGAAATACACACATATGTATGAAAAAAATAGATGAATGTATCCCTCCAAAGTGACATTAAATAAGAAAATTTTAGTATTAGGTAGTAAATGTTGACTTAAAAAAAAGAGCACAATAATCCACTTCCAGATAGACAGTTTGTGATCATTTCATAAATAAATACGAAGCTCTTAAAAACACAAATATTGGAAGCTAAACGTGAGACTCCAAACTACTTGAACTACATTAAAAGCTTCTGAATTACTGATGTGTACCTATTAATCCACACAAACACATTACATTTAAAATATCAATAAAGTAACAACGTCTTTGCTGATATAAATTAATCCATGGCAGTCTGCATCACCTGAGGTCTAGTCCATATTTAATGATTCTGTAGGAGAGAAGACTATAAAAACATATCAATCTCTAAAATCTGTCCTGTATTGAATGTGGACATAAAATTATAAAATTTCAAGGTGATTGCCCTCAGTCTCATGGCTCTTCTCCCACAGGTTGACAGCAGCAACACCCATACTTGAAGCTGGCTCACACTCCTTGTCATTAATCTTCCACTTAACACCATTCTTGCACTAGCTCTCACCAATTTTAGTTCATAAAGTTATTGCACTATGTCCAGTGAAACACGTCCCCCCTAAAATTTCAGATCTTGGGACCACTTTCCAGAAAGGAGACCTAGTTGTAACAAGACAAATTTGGAAAATATGTTCAGGATACAGAAGTCAGGTTTTAATCACAGCAAACACTGAAATAACAAAATAGACCACTTTCTTTGAATATTTAAAGATTTTTTTTTAATTTTTTTTTTTTTATTTAATAAAATTCTGCAGTTTCAGCACACCAGACAGTTTCCTGCCCTGTCTGCTTCAGCCTCAACTGACATAATTTTGTTCCTTCAGTACCTACGAGACAAATACATTTCCTATAGCAAAGTATGGAGATCTGGTTTCATTTCTAAATCTGATTTTACACCCACCCTTTGTGAAAGGCAGACTCCCAGTATCTCACTGCAAAAGTTGCTAAAACAATTGAGTCATGTAAATACATTTTTCAAAATGATCTCATTAAGGCAGGGGCTGAAGCAAAGGGGCTCATCCCAATTGGGAGGGAACCTTCTCCCCATCCATTTCAAAGTTTAAACACGTTATTAAATACTGGGTTTGATAAAGGAATATCTTTCTAATTAAAACCAGACCAAACCGAGTCAACTAAATATCTGTAGTTCCAAATGTCAAACCTCATTTTTTGCTAAATTCTCTCAATTTCCTGTGCAACATCACTGGGAAACTTTATGTTCAACTTCTTTATGAAGCACCCTTTGCACCTCACTGTTTCATTTTATTTATTAAAAACATTTTGAGAAAGAAAATCACCTACAACAGTACTAAAGACCTTTGGAAGTAGAGACAATATATAAAAACCACTGAGAAGAGTCATTCACCATGTTAAAAGCAATTAACTGCACTCATCCTCATCTCTTTTAATAGCTTTTATTACCAGCCAAGAAGCAGCAGAGAACATGAAATTTATGGCATCTTACCACTCAGACACAAAAAGAAGTGTAGATATTTAGCTATAGCTGAGAAGTTGGCAACTATGTATGAAATGCAGCCCTTGCTGTTGCCTGAACATCATTCCTTTGGATTTCTGTCATTGTTTACTCTCCTAAAAAGAGTATGAGGCAATTAAACCCTAAGGCCATGTAAACATTACTGATGTCAAACATCTGTTCTGTCCCTGTTATTTAAAGCCATGGAGGTTGGTATCAACACAACTGCTTTTATGTGCCTAGTCACATTTTTTTTTCCTCATTTAAAAAAACAAAACACCACCAAAACGAGCAAGTAGTTACCTGAAAAAGAGTTTCATCATATCACTGTCCTATATTTTCACAGCACTTGTTAGGTGCCATGAAAACATAAATAATAACTGTCAAACAAACCAGGAGAGTCTAATCTGCAACTGTCATAAATCTTTGGCAAGGAAAAGGCAGGATCTCAGTTTTTCACAACACAAGCCAAGCGTTCACCTTGTCACCATTTAGAAAAAATTTGTCAAAATGTTTAAATCCCTGATTTAAAAGTAAATCAGTAAGTAGCCCAACAAAATTAATCAGACAGAGCACTATTCACTTCTCTTTATTACAGGGGATCACCCGCAGGCCAGAGGTGGCATCTTGAAGGTTTAACATCCATCAAAGATTTGGGGGAAGGAATATTTGACAACACACTACTTCTTGCTTGCCAGATTTGTTTTCAAATCTATGAATATATGGGGGAGGGAGGAAGTGAGGAAGGAGGAGAAGGATGTAAACAATAAATGAGAACTTCAAAGTAAGAACTAACAATGTAGAACAATGATTTGTGTATCTTCCGACAAAACTTGCTTGTCTTGGTGTTATGCAGCTGCTAAAAGAAATCAGTGCACAACACAAAGCTTTGATATTTTCATAGAAGGGAAGGGTTTCTTAAGCAACAAAACCAACAAACAACTAGAACTTTCTACTGAGTCGTGTTTACTCTATTTTTGCATCCAGGGTTAAAAAAATAAATATCAATGATTTATAGGTTTTTTAAGGCCAAGGCAGGAGTTACTGTATGTGCAAAATATTTGAGATTCATTATAATGAAAGACATGCAGATAAAAGCAATTTGGAATGGTATATTTCTCATCATAATTATAAGTTATTGTGTTATTGCTATGCTTATAGTGTACCCTCACAAATTTTTAAGACTAGGTTTGAGATATATCAATACTTTTAATATTCAGAACCGTTCAGGAGTCAGAAGAACTACTTAAATACCTAAAAGAAAAACCACTGGAGTGGAAAAAAAGGAAACAAATTCATACTTCATAACTATTTATACAAATTTCTACAGTAAATATAAAATTTCATAATATTGGAACTGGCTGTCCAATTTAAAACTGAACTGCTGAAAAACTTGTGCCAAGTTTACAGTATGTGGAAGAAACTCTGTTCACTTCAAACTTCATTGCATTTGGATGTAGTGAGCACACTTACCACATGATTTATAGCTCAACATCCCATCATATGCTTAAAAAGCAGCTTCTACTCACTTGCTCAAACAATTCTGAGGATCAGTATCTACTCTTGAAGTGTTTTTAACTGAAGAGAGAAATGAAAAGAAAGTAGGAAAACACAGAAGATGCCTACAGAAATACATCTCATCTTTCACACAGTGATGATTGTGATCACATTCCCTTCTCATGGCAACCAAGAGGTGGAAAATCTTCACAATTAAAACAGGCAAAGCACCATAGGGGAGAAGACTCACTGATGCTCTGGGTCTCCAGCAAACTGAACCATGCATACCATGAGCAAAATATCAGATATAACTACAGGTCTTAAAAACACAAACTGATTTGACTTTCCTTGCAAATGCAGATGCTGTTTAAGGAGTGCATAGTACAGGAGAGTTTAGTGATTTTTACTCAAAATCTAAGACAGGCAAGAGGAAAAATTATTTTCTGAAAGGAGGTTACAACTCTCATGTCTGTGTTGCTCACTCAGAATAAACCTTTCTGAGGGAGAACAGGTGAAGGAGTCCCAAGACTTGAGCAGAACATAAACCAGACCTGATGTGGACCACCTTATATGTAGCAGTTCACCCTAAAATTCCAGGAAGGGGAAAACCAGGACACCTAAACTGTGCCAAGGTAAAGCAATGCAGGTCTATGGACAAGCATGCAGCCCTACCCAACTCCTTACAAAGAGCAAGATATGAGGGTGAATGTTTTCCTGAGGAAAAAAAAAAGAAATACATGGTTGAAAAGTTTGCTTTTTTTCACAGGTTATCATTTTAAGAGGAGTTCTGGGGACAGAACCAGTACTTGCATCTCCCTGAGGCTCTGTTTTGTTCCCTTGATTAATGGGAGTCCATACTATACAGGACATAAAGACCATAAAGAACTTTTATGATATGCAAAGGGGACTCTTTGAAGTATCAAGGGTCATTGTTTCTCTCTGTTTCGGATGTAGACATTTCCCAAAAAATGTTCTGGGAGGGGCAGGGGAGATGGTGGTATCTATTTTTGGCCCCTAGCTGTTTTTACTTGATTGAAATTTCCAAGGCCCTATCAGACTTTACAAACAAATCCTATAAATTAAAGGAAGTAATAAATAATATTTTTCCAAGTGGAACATTGCATACAATAAGAGCAGGTTTTCCATCTGGGATTCACATTAACATTGGGCTTTTTTTCCTGATGTTTGTGCTCATCCTCCAAGTGTAACAGAAATTTTCCGAAAAATCAAATACACAACTACATTTTGAAAGGGCAGGTCCCTCAACCATTCCTAATTTTGCATTGAATATCATCAATATTTTCATACAATGCAATGCCTAAGGTGAAACAAATGTCCTGTAAAGTCTCTGATGCAAAGACTTTACAGTCTGGACAAAGCAGAGACAGACTGAAGGAAAAGCAGTGTGAAACAAGTAAGCCAGAAATTAGAATGTAAAAAGACCATGTATAAACATGGCATTTTGCCCAGATTCAAAGGTCCCTCCACAAGAGCCAATGTTTATGATCTGGACTATATTATTTGACCTAACAAACATTTATACTTCTCTCCACCTACCTAACCTTCTTTCTATCTTCACTCTTTAAAACCACTACAACTGCTATTTCCACTTGATATTTTTTACAGGGTCCTCTTTGAAGAGAAACTAGATATTCACTTAAGAAAAAAAATTGCTATCACCTTGCCTCATTTTTATAGCAACTAAAAATGAAAGTCTTTGTCCCAAACCAAAACATAACAGCCTTCCCCTGTCAAGAATAGCCTGAATTTTTTAATGACACTGAACATAATTACACATTTGCTGTATACCGAAAAATAATTGGACAATTGTTCTTAGTCTCATGTAAATGCCATTAGTTTCTTTCAAGAAAGAACAATGTATTTTTCATAGATTTCCAAGTTGGGGGTGGTGGGAATAGAGAGGAAAGCATAAAGCTTTGTGTTCCAACTGTAATAACTTCAAATGGTATTTTTACTACAATGGATGTTTTACATAACTAAAAAACATAACACACATGTTAGCAAGAACAGCACATCACATTACTGAACAGCTTTATTTGGAGTGGCAAGTGTCCCACTCTATTTGTAGTACAGACTCCAACATCAGTAAATACCAAAAAAAAGTTTAAAACATGTTTAGAAAAAAAGAAGTGTTTAGAAATTGTGAAAGCTTATGCAGGGCAATAACTGATTAGATGCAATTTCATAACAGACAACTCAAAATGCAACAAGCTCTCTTCAGATGCCAGCATTGGAAATGAAACCCATTTGAACCTAGGGAGCACACTGAAATAATACTGATTTCAGAGGGGGTTAGTAAAATCTGGACATAAAAAATAGCAGATACTTGAAAACTTCATGTAATTCTGCATAGTGCTAATGCCAGTGAAGTACAGCAGTCCACACCACTTTTTATTTTTCCCCATAGTCATTACTTATTTTCAATGTGTTGTATATCAGCAGCTACTGAACTTTTTACAGTTATTTTAGGATCTCCTAAGAGTCATTATAATTGTACTCCCACCTTTATTTCACAAGTGCAATACGTAAAAACAAGAGTGCGTAGCAACTACTTTTTCCACTTCATTTCTCCTTTAAATAACAGGATCTATAAATGTAAAAAAATCAAACTTTTTTTTTTTTTTCTACTTTGTGGTAGATATTAATCATGCAGCAACAGATTAATTCCCAGCTGCTTGGCAACCATCTGGACATTCTACTGGTTAAAACACTAGTTTGAATTGCTAACCTACCTCTTTGATCTTTCTCAATGTCTCCAGCACATATGTGCAATAATTAAAGACACAGTTCCCTAACTATTGCCAAATAAATAAATAAATAACTGTACATGTACATATACATCTCCAGGACCAGACCAATTAGTATCAGGAATTATAAATCACAAGGCAGTTTTTGAAAGCATGTCTCATCCTGACATGCACTTTATGTCTCACCAGTCTAGCAATAAAATAAAGTTTGGGGTTTATTACATTGCAATTCTGAAGAGTTATCAAAGCAAGACAAAATGTGATTTCCTCACATGGAAGACAATGGACAACTTGCATATGTCCTTAGGAACAGGAGATTAATCAGCCAGGAATCATGTTAACACAAGTCAAGATTGCTTTGTTTTTAAACATGAAGTAAGAGATTACTATTCAGAATGATCACTTGGTGGGAAGAATCAGTTTGCAACTGAATTCTCCACATAAATCAGACACCACATTCAAAATAGACATCAGAAAAAAAGGAGAAAATCCAAATGAACCAGAGAATACTGGCAGTCACAAGACACACTGCTTGGCATAGGTTTAATGGGAATAAAGTAGTTTCAGAGCCAAGTTGTTAAAAGACAAAAGTAACTGGAAAAAACAACCACCAAAAATGCCTAAAAAACAAAAAATGTAAGATGAAAGTAATAATCACATCATATCTGCCATTTTTATATTTTCTGGCCCCTTCTTATGCTTCACACTTGTTCAAAGATAATAGTAACAGGCATTCTTACATTTTGGACATTCCCTAGAATTAAAAATCTAACTAGGTAAAGAAAAAAAGGATCAGAAGTAAAATTCAAAAAAAAATTCAACACCTGAAGCTCCAGTTGTTGGAAGGTTTAAGTTCTGGGCCCACCTACAGATGCCTTTGCAACTCAAATGTTTTCAGAAAGTCCATCAAAATACTCTCTCCTATTACTAGCAAATACCTATGAGCTTAAAATCATGAACAGGATAACCAGCCCTGTTATATGCCTAAGTTCCTTTATGTATCCACATGTATTATATCCATTACCAAGAAGATTTAAACTTGAGACATAGATACACATGGAACACAAAAACACTTTTCTTTCATTACAGAAGAGAACAATATTTTGTTACCATTAGTGGAAGATGTGAACAAAATGTCTGTTTTCAATGAGGAAAAAAATATCAAAGCACTGATGCAACTAAAAGCACAAGCTAATTTTACGTTGGTAAAACCTTAGTTTTATTACAAGAGTCCTTTTAGGATACTGTCCCCATAATAGTTTTATTTATTGCCTTTAATTTGGCAAGCACTAAACATTTAATTCATGTCTTTAAATACTCTCCTATGGAACAGAGCAATTAGGAGGAAGAAATAAAAACCAAAAGGACAACAGTTCTAATCAAGTATCTCCTGACTGCCTGTTTTATCTCCTTCAAGTTTCCATTTTGGGGGGTTTTGCCTCTCCTAAAACCCCACCTCTTCTCTATAGCACTACCAGCAATTGTTATTCACTCTCCCTCCTAAGTTCTGCAACTTTTTTTTTTTCTCCCTGTATTTTTTCCTCTACGTTCTCCGTATGGTCCCTTTTGCAGGAAATCTGTACCACAGCCCTTACACAACCCTCTTCAAGTTATAATCTCTTGCCAGATAAGTGAGAAGCATAATAAATCTGCTGCTTTCAACACCTTCAATTCAGAACACTTTTAGCCAGGCCAAGACTTGAGTACAACATCATCACTGCAGCATGTTGATACTTTTGGTGAAGTAACACTACATCCTTGGCTTGATGATCTTTATAAACACAATTAATGTCATGCAAAAAAATGTGAGTGCTCATCCACAACAAGATGATTAGAAAGATAAAGGTTATATACAGTTTTTTTAAAAACCTTTATCTTAAACATCTAATTCTTGCTTAGAAAAAAATCCAAACAAAACAAACAAAAACATCACAAAAGCCACACAAAATACCGCAAAACAAACAAACAAAAAAAGACAACCCAATACTCTCTTCTTTTTTATCTTGCTTCCTGTCTTCAATCCATGAAAATCCATTTTCAGGGAAAATTACATCTTTTTCCTATTCGCAACAATCTTAACTTATCTTTAACTACCCAGCTCATCTCTTCCTCAGTCCGAGTGGAAATTATCCTGCAGGAATAATTCAGAAAATTCACCCAGTGCCTTCCCTTGAACCACCACCCTCCCTCCAGCTGCACTGCCCTAACTAATCCAGCTGTTTGTAGGAAAGAATCTGGGTTCTGCCAGACTCCTTTATAGTATAAGAGAAGCTGAAAAACCACCCATGATCCCGTGTGCAAAGACTTTATCGCTGCATCTCCAAAAATCAAAATATAAAAGTGAGAGAAGTACAGTGATTAAGCCCACAAAAGCACTGGGTAACCCAGACAGACGAAGCTTGGTCACACCATCATTGCACAAAGTATCAACCTTGTCAGTTTGCCTTAAAAAAAAAAAGAAAAAGATTTAAGAGTTGGTGTGTACCTCAGTACAAATTTAGTCCTGGTGTCAGTGATAACCTTCAACTTAAAAGAAAATTATTTCCAATACTCTTTCTTTAGATTTGTTTTGATTTCATTTGCTGAGTCTAGGTAAATATCTTTGCTTACAGAAACAGAACAGAAAGACTGAGAAAAAGGCTAAGAAAAACTAAGACTGACAAAATGAAAAATTAAGAAACAGATCATTAAAGACACACTAAAACTTGTGTAAAAGATGCAGCAGATAAACTAGTTGAGAAAGGTTAACAAGCATCATACTTTAACATAGCTAAATCTCTTTTTTAATTCTAGAAGAATTTCAACCCCATATCTTAGCAGTAGTACTCATTCCCTTTTTTTGAAAAAAATACAAATAGGAACTTTTGCTTCCCATCCCTTCCTCTGCTCCATGGAGGCCAGGGTGGTAACTCCAGATGACTGAAGGTGAAGTTCAAAGGGATGCTTTTTCCTATTTATCAAGATAAAGTAGTCATGCCATCTGTTCTGGTTTGCTGTGCTGCTGAAAACTGAT
Organism: Phaethornis superciliosus; assembly: GCA_023637945.1. Taxonomy (NCBI): domain Eukaryota; kingdom Metazoa; phylum Chordata; class Aves; order Apodiformes; family Trochilidae; genus Phaethornis; species Phaethornis superciliosus. The sequence continues at coordinate 8,986,312 of JAJQWJ010000021.1, read as the reverse complement.
ATGTTTGTTGTTTTGTTGCATCTCCCTTGTCTGAACCCATGAATTTTTGGTAATGACAGTTTCCCAAACAGTTTAATCCATGTCAGAAGTATTTGGGGAAAATATGAGTAAAACCCACTGCCTGATGACACTCACATTTTCATAAATCTGTGATGTGGTTATCATTGAAAATGGCCATGTGTTTAGCATTACAAAGTCCAAACAGGTGCAGGAATGGTTTATGAACAAAGGTCTAAAGGTTAAAAGCAAAAAAATCAGTTATCCTATTTTATGTTCTCCTGTTCTGCTACAAAGAAGTTGAGAACAGTTAAAAGTTTACCAAAGCTCTTCTGTTCAGCACTATTTTTCTTCTACTATATTTACGTTCTAGAAATGAAAAGGCTTTATTCTTAATTGAGCTTCACAAACAAAATAAGATGAAAACACATTTAAGTTTTCTACTTAATAGCACACACATGGTGGTTGTGAAATACTGTCTATAACATTTCCAGTTTAAACCAGCCCACAGTTGAGTACCATTAGCAAAAATCCTGGATTTTTACTGTGTGGTTTTGAAGATTTTTCCACTGAGCTAAAGAAGCATTTGCTGAGTATTTTATGCAGCTACTTGGCATGCATTCCTGTTTATTTAATTTGAAAATATTATTTAAATGACAACATTGTGCTTTCAATTTATTTATTTTTTTGGTCTATTTTCACATCTTATGAAACCTTGCCTTGCCTTATCCTGAGGCAATGGTGGTCTGAACATTCTCGATACAAAAGAGCAGCCAATATTAGACCAGAGAAAGTGAGAGGCACATGTATTGTGCAACTACCATATCAGATGCTTCTTTAAGCATCAAATTCAACTGCCAGCTATCAACACAAAGTAGCATTTCCACATACATTATTTAAATTTTTATTTAATTAATTAATTTAACTGTGTACATGTCTCCATTTCCCAAGAGCTCATAGTTGAATGCAGATAATTGAAAGAGAGAATAGAACTGGGGTTTCTTTTTTAGCCTTTTTTGATACATGTTCATGTTCCTTTCCTGAAGCCTGGACCATCAGACCAGTGATTCACTGGCTGTCCAAGAGAAATAGGCAATATTTACATAGTTTCAAATGAATCTGAAATATCTGTGTGGTAAATATGTTGTTCATTTGAGTTTTATCTCATGACTGATGTTTCAAAAGAACTGGGTATCTTGTGACAAAAACATCATAGGTGCACAACATCCCTTAACTATGAAAAAGGTACAAAAAGAGAAACCACAAAACTTTATTTTTGTATGTGTTCAGAAGAAAACACCACGGAATGGGAGAATTACAGAGGTGAGCTTTCACAGGAATCTCACCAATTAATGCTATTCATATAAATAAATATTTATATTTGCCAGATATATTATAATAAATAATACAAACCCTCATATGGATAAAAGGGAATTGGAACTAGATGAGGGAAATACAGAAATATATTATAAATATATTATTTATATTATTATGAGGGAAATACAGAAATAATGTAGGTCCTAATAGAAATAGGCTCAAGTTCTGCAGATTTCTAAAGGTATATAGAAAGTAAACAAAAATCATCACCAAAACAAGTGTTTAAGTGCTTTGGCCAGAAAGTAGTTTGGAAATTTCTTAGAATTTCAACTCTTCTCCAGTAAAAATTCCTTCAAAGGAAGAGTAAATGTGTTCAGAAAGTCTGTTTTATTCCCTGGGTAATTGGGAAATACATGAAGTGTTTAATGAAAAGCTCTGTCACTTCAGTAAAAATTCTTAAATGAGACTTTTAGGCTATAACAACTTGGTCAATATAATTTTGAAAGAAAGTACCCTTTCTAATTTGGGTGTAAGCTTTTTACTCTAAAAAGACCAAGTGAAATCTCTTACCTCTTTTCTGTACATTCGAAACAGTGTCTGCTCATCATGAAAACTGCTGCTGCTTCCTAGGCTGACTCTGGGGCTTGTCTATTGAACAAGAAAAAGTTGAAAATAACATACTAAGTTCAAAGCAGCAATTCCAAGCTAAATCAATTCCAACCAGAAATTAACAAATATTAAAGTCTATTTGTTTGCCCTTATAAAACAGCAAGGGAAGAGAAGCACCTACCAAAGACATTGGCATCGGTTTTTCCCGCAAATATCTTGGATTTTCTAACTGAAAACAAAGGTAGACAAAAAGTAATTGTGTCAGTATTGTCTCATTACTTATATATACAGTAAGAAATAACTCTATATATCCAAAAAAGTTCCAATGGCAACCTTGAGTACATACTTAATCCCTCAAAAGAGCAAAAACAACACAGATTTAAGCATGCCCTTGGATGTACACCCCAGGTTTAGAAGCTGATTCCCATTAAGAAATTTATCTATTAAAGCATAGACAATTTGCAACTCATCAACACAGGACCATCTCTAGGTACATGGCTGCAACCTGGAAGTAACACCCAAAATTTTCCTGAGCATAATTCTTTCTCCCTGAGAACATTTCAACCCAGAAAAGCACTCAGCAGAATGCAAAGGTCCAATAACATCCTGCCATATTTCACAAGGTATAGAAATAGAAATTCTTTAGAAGAGATGATTTTGTTGGCTCTGACCTACTCAGCAAATTTCCAAATTTTTTGTGTTACCTATGCAAATGAATGAAAAATTGCACTTTTTATCCCAAGGCTTCATGGCTGTAAAAATTCCATCTATGCATGTTTCAAAATAATTTGGCACCTAAACACATAACTTATGCAAACTATATTAGAATGATTTTAATGTAGTGTTTTTGAAAAATTAGTTGAGTGCATTGAAACAACATCCACATATGTAAGTCATAGAAACAAAACATAAGGAAATAATTCATTAACAGTAGTGTATAATTAAAGTAGCTCTTTTAAACACTATTTTTAAGAACTGAACACAAAACATTGTTCAAAACCCACATCCTCTATCAGACAGCTATATCTTGTTAATTTTCTCAGAAGTTGAGGCTCAAACATCACATCACAGAGAATGCATAACACCCAGGAAAAGCTTTCAAGGGTATAATCCTGTCAAATATGGCAGTGAGATTTGGAATATTAATGTGATTGCAATACACACCTTACAACAGTTAATCTATTTTCCCCCCCCCCAAAAAAAGATTAAATTGATCTATAAGGTATGGCAAATACATCAAAAGCTTACACTTTCTCCAGTACTATTAGATAAATTTGTGTTGAATTTACCCCTGAAAAAGAGGCTTAATCCCTCTGAAATTTCAATTTGATGCAGTATTATTCAATTCCTGTCCAGAAAGGCTATGTAGGATTTCTACATGCTGTTGAAGAATCATCACATTTCACCCAGAAATAGTTGTGGACATTTAACACATACATTCGATCTCTATGAACAGTATTCTCTAATATTTTAATACTATAGGTGAAAGCATAAGGTAATCAATAATTTAACAAATAACCCATTTTTTATGCCAACGAGTTTACTAAAACAGATAAACTGAACTTCCAGAAGAGGAATACAGGAATGCAGACATCATGGGGCATTAACCACACAAGATAGAGAACAGTGGTGAAACAAATTGAGAGATTGAAATTAAAAGCACAGAAATTCTAAAGCAGAAAAATTTAGGAGGACTCTACCCTAGAGATTTGGACCTCCAAATTTCTAATCGAAAATTCTCTGATTTTACTTGTATTATACTCTTGCTTCCTTCTAACAAAATTATTCTGCTTCCCCATCCAGCCCACAGACCAATGCAGACATCCAGGGCTGCACCAGGTTCTGAGCCCTGAGCTGGTCCCTGCAAAGCTGGGCAGCCTGGTGGAATTTGGAGGTTAAGGCTCCAGAACCAGATTTCAAAGGCTTACATATTTCCCAAAAGCCCTCCCTCTCGTGCAAAATTAATATTCATTCTTTACTTTTCCTTTTTTAAAGCTAAAAAGTATTTTAAATACATATCGTTAATTGAAATACTTTATTTGCCCATTAAATTAAGCTGTTTATAGTATTTATTTCAAAACCAATCTCAATAGCTAAGGTATACCCTATTTATTCCTGAGAAAGAAGGAAAATGTGTCTCTAATACTTTGTATGGCCCAAGTCTTGCATATTTTGCTTTTGTAACAGCAGCCATATGTACTTTGAAGTTAAATGTTCCCACTTTGTTACTTGTTGTGGATTATAGCCACTTAAACTGATCTGTAAATATTTAATGTCTCAACATTCATTCTTTTTATGCTAGTCTTCTGCAAAACTTCTTGTTCCCAAAATTATACCACATTAAAGGGGGAATATCACAATAAAGAATGCCCAAAAAAGAAAAAAGCTTGTATTTATGAGAAACATGCAAATTTTAAAATAATAAGCAAAAGGTCAAAGACAAACCAAAATACATATGTATGAAACTGAAGGACTGCCATGGGAAGAACAGTAAATCACATGCTTTTTTAAGAGTAGGAATCAAATAAATGTCACCATGAAAGACATCTTTATTTGAACTAGAACTGAACTCTAATTTGTAAATACCACTTCTTAACAAAAAAGGCATTTTGAATTTCTTTGTAGGAAAGACTTTGGATTCTCCTGGTCTATAAGGCAGTCAAACAGACAACAAACTATGTTTTAATTTCTGAGGACTGGCACAGTCACCTTCTAGTACTTAAATCTTCCCAAGCCCCAGCTGGGAAGGCTTTGGCTGATCAGATCTCCAGTCAGACATCCCCATTATTAACAGAAATAATCTGCTTTATGAAAATCTACCTATTCTCCTAACCTGAAAAACTGAAAATCTGCATAATGGAATTTGCAGAAAGTTAGATGTAGTTTTTTAGTATTTTGTTTCTACATAAAGGAGCCAAAACTGAACTTTTCCAAAGAATACAATTTTCAAGCAATTGAAGCATCGACAGGAGGAGCAAACTAAGCTGAAATTGTTTCCCTCAAAAGCAAAGACAGTGCAGAAAAAGCCCAACTCTAAGCCTTCTGTACTTCCACAAGACTCATCCTCAGGAAATAAACTATATTCCACCCCTCAGGGTGAAAACAGATTATAAGATGACACAGAAACTTATACCAAAGCTTCTGCTCTTCTGACACACTAAATACCACAACAACATTCATGGTATGCTTTCATCCTATCACTTCCAAAGTCACAAACTTGGTGTTTGGAAGATGTTCCTCAAGATATGGTGATCTTTAGCAACGCTTTTTACAGGTCAGTAACAGAGTGAGAAGGGAATTTGCATATATTAAAGTTCAGGGAAAAAAAAAAACAAACCCAAAACCACTGGGATCAGCAGGCTTGTTGCACGTTCCCCCTTAAGTTTCTTTAAAGACAAAATGGGATTGTTTTCAAAACAAGGATAGAAAAAAACCCACACATGAAAGAGTTAAGAACATTTAAGATTTTGAAATGGTAAACAACTAAACTGAACCTTGCCCTAAGTTCTTCCTTTAATCTCCCAAATGCAGCCAGCCAGCATGTTCCCTACAGAAATAACTGCTGAGTAGCTTCAGGAAATTTGAGTAAGGACATTCTTATCTAACATCATAATTTGTAGGGAAGTTCACTTTAATGCTGCTTCTGCAGTCCTAGTGGAAGGACATTAAAGCACATGAAGATTGTTTGTCAGCATGGATGTTGAATTTATTTTTTCAAGTCACATCACCACTTGGAGTTCACTGTGGGAAAGTTTTTACAGTGTTGCTGCCCTCCAACACCACAACATATACAGTAGGTATGTTTATAGTAAGCAGACAGACTAAGAAACCAAACAAAAGATAATCAAATGGTTTGTACAGAAATGGTTGAGCATAACTAGACTGGAAAGATACAGGCAGATGTGAGCCAAGTACAGAAAACAGGCATAACACACACTGCTGCTGTAGCCACCCAAGAATTCTCTCCACTTGCATCTACTTTAACCCTGTCTTAGATAATTTCTCCCAGAAAGGAGAACATAACACATGCCTGTCACTGACTGTGGAATTTCTTTGGTCTAAGTTCTCCAAAACCTTTATTAGGCAACAACATTTCCCATGAGAAATTCTTCTGGACAACACCTGGGTGTCCAGGTTCTCGAGAGTTGAAGATCCCTCTGGTTGAACACCTCTGGTAAAAGCTAAAGAGTTAATTCTTTCCTGGCTGAATTCCAATGATGAAAAATTATTTTCTCCCTGATTAAAAAAACCTTTTGATATTTCCCCGAGGTAAAATCTCTTTGTATGCTTTCTACCTTAAACGAAGGGCTGAATTTCCTGGGATGTTTAAACAAGTTGCTTTGTCACATAAAATCCTCCACAATTCAGAGACAAATTAAACTATCAGAAAAATCATGAGGCTTTGTCCCCACTATTGCATGAAAAATAGAGAGAAGCACACATTTTTCAACCATCAAAGATCAAGGACATTTTGAAAAGCCTTTAAAAACAACTGGTTTTTATATTAGGCAGTTCCAAGTGAAAAACATTCTGAATTTCCTTTCCTAATTTTCTCCCATTATTAAGTATTCTTCTGGGTCAAGGGTCTTCCCTATCCAAGGTGGCATCACTTGTAAATTAATTTTCTACAACATTCAGCAGTCACATCTTGCACTCAAACCTTACATGTCCTGAACTGCTGCCATCATCAAACAAGCTTGTCTTTTTTTCACTTTTAACAATTAAATATTCTTTTTTAAGTGTGAAGCTCTACTTCAAACTTCTTGAAGCTTTAAGAAGCCCATTGGAGGCTGTGAGCCAGAGCAAGGAAACACTGTTCAACAGCAACCTCCCTTTTACAACCTCAAATCCACTTTGTCAGGGAACTCCCAACAAGTCTTATCAGGCAATCAAAGTCTCTCACTAGTGACTTGTTTAATTACCATCCCTGGAGAGGAGACTTGAAAAACTGATTTATGTGTCACAGTAGCCAATTTGTTATCCAAGAAAGCTCCCATATCAGTGGAGGATCATCATACTTTAATAACCACCCATTATCAACACAACATGATTGCACACTGGAATTTCAATTAGAAAAAGAAATAAGAAAACAAATACAATTAAAGAGATAAGCAAGGAGGCAGATCAACACTGATATAAAAATGCTGCATATAAAAAGATTCTTTGTCAGCATCAATTGGAACAATTTGTAAAATGGCCATGAGCAAGTTTCCCCCTTAAAGCAGCTTTATAAGCTCCAAGTATTACAGCTATCTGTTCATACAAACCAGGTATTTATACAACCCAAATATCAAAAATCTGCAAGTGACTGCTTGCACTTTTGTTTTAAACACCTGCCTAGCACTTTCACAAATTGGAGTTAACTGCTATTAAAACTGCTTTCTAGATCTCCACACTTTACAAAACTACCATGCCTGAAAACTACAGTTGTCCAAGTCTGGAAGTGCTAGAAATTGCTTTTTTTACTCTAACTTCAGCTGCCCTCTATCCCAAACTGAGTGAGTTTTCAACCTGTGAGAATAAGCAGAAAAGGTGAAAGAAAAAAAAAAAAAAGACTCTTCACTAAAACAAGTGGCTTTTTAATAAAATAAATTTCTATGAGAATATTAATCCAAATCCAATTGGTTAAAGACTTGGTGGAACAAAGGAAAGAGTTAAAAAAAAAACAAAGCAACCCAAAAGAAAAAAATCAATGGAACACAGCTACAGAGAGAAGCAACTTCAGTAGAACCTTGGAATTGTTGTAAATAATTAAGCATTTTTAATGTTCTCTTCGAGATGACACATATTCATCATCACCCATTTACATTTCTAAAAGATTTATTCCTCCATATAGTTTTGTTGACTAAATTCAGAGAAGCAGGCTACATTACTACAGAGGTTTCATTTCAAGTCAGTAAATAAGTAATGGATTCTGTTCATTTTACCCCAAGGTTCCAACTATTGAGACGTGCTTCAAGGTCACTGTCATCCAAAGAAATGGGTTTTTTAGGACGACGCTCCTGGAATATGAAAAAGTCAAATAAAAATATCAGAAGAGCTGGCAGATACAAAGTAAAACAGAAAAAATCTTATCATTAGACTTGGCCATGCCTACACTGCACTTCCTAATAGTGTCATGATACCTCTGACAGCTTTAATCGAAATAGCTCAATTACCAGTAAGGTACCATGCTCAGGAAAAAGTTCAGAGGATAAATTAACCTGTCTCCTCACTTTAATGGTGTTCTTTATTTTATCTATTTCCAAAGTGATAGCCTTTTTTACAAAGGTTGAGTTTACTAAATAAAAAAGTAAATATTCCATTCTTCAGGCAACACATTATTCTAGAAATAAGCCATCTCCACAGTATCTTTTGGGATGCTAATCCAGCATTCAGAGATGAGATGATCAGCCTCTAAATAATATAAAGAAAAAAGGGACACCACAGCAAGGAAGAATTACAGTGGGCAGAGCTGTAAAAGCAGAGGACAGAGGAGCTCTGCCCAGCTCAAGGTTAGAGGTCCTCTCTGCAGAAAAAAATTCCAATATTCAGCGAGGACTGTAGTTATTGTTGCTCAAGGCTATGTCTTTCAGAAGAGTTTTTCCTGTAGGGTAACAGTAACTACTGATCCCATTTAATATATAAAACAGGGGAGTCAGTACCAAAAAAAGTTTTTTTCCTGAGGTCCAACGCTATTTAGAAAAACAGAAGGTTGAAGTGTGAATTACTTTGTCTCATTAAGTTTTGTTAGCAAGAATTGGCATTCAAGCATCTCTTTTTTTAAATCTCATTCATTATGGCCATGCAGTGAATGGAGCTTTGACTTGAGTTAATCAACACTGGGTTGTGGCAGTTCTTAATGTTTCTTAAAAGACTCCCTGTTCCTCTACCTGGGTCTGAATTATGCCAGAACATCTGTGCATCACTGACAACAGAACAAGATGCTATTTGTTCCAGCCAGCCAAATGTTCATCAAACTGTTTGGCAAAGCAAGAGAGGATTATTTCACTTAAAGGCCCTTTTAAAGCTGTAATCACAGTAAAAATCAGTCTATGAAGCTGAAGAACAATGAAGTGCAGTGATTTGTCTAACACTGCTCTGGACGCCTGTAGTAGAGCAAGGAACAAAAGAAAATCAACCAACCAACATAACATACACCAAAAAACCCCACCCCCTAAAAACAAACAAACAAAAAACTTTAAACCCTCTAATCCAGATTTCAAATGAAGGAAATCCTTTTCTTTACAATAACTGTTCCATAAGAAATATTTCTTTAAGTCAAGTAAAACAAACAGGAGAGCAATAAAGAGAAATTAACTAAGCTCAGCATCTGTTTTTATTTTTAGTTATGGCTTTTTTCTTAAATTACATTTGCATATATACAATCAACACACATTATAAGTGCATTCATAGCAACAAAAGTCTGGAGCAGAGACATTCAGTTTTTGCCAACAGACCATCTGTAGCCTGCCATGATAAAGCATCCCTTTGCTAGCCTGCTCCAAATGCACATCAGAAAACAAATTACAAATTGTCTCAGCAAGCTGGGCCCAGAAGCAAGCTTGCAGTTTCTCCCACTTGCACTTCTGTCCTCACAAACTTTTGACGTGCCCAGTAAAGAAGGGTAAGAACAGTCTATAAAACAGCTCAGGTATCAATAAGCCCACTTCCACCTGCAAACAATCTTTCTGAGCTGTTCCTCTGATACAAACGAAAAATAAGTGTGGGCACACCAACAACAGACACACAGGAAATTCAGTGTTTGCTGGAGCTATGCACTACTAGGAACCCCAGCACACAGACTTCTCAGTAAAGACTGAGCACTGCATGGCTACAGAACACGTTTAGGAAGAAAACCAGCATGCTTGATAACACGTATGTGTCAGGAGTAATTTTCAGTTTAAGTGCTTTCAATTATATGTACATCACCAGTAAATATTTTTGACTAAAAGGGTTCTACACGCAGCCTGTTCACTGCCATAATGCTAGCTGTGGCAAGGCTGAGAAAACAAACTGTCCAAAATTCACTCTTTCAGAGGTCAACCATGATTAAACAGAGCCAAAGACATCTATGCAGCTTTCTTTAATCTACTCTTGCAAAATACAAGATGATGTCAATACAGTCAGTTTGCCAAGCCTGGAGAAAGCAATGCAGCAGACATTAAACACACTGCACTAAACAAAGGTCAACTGTTGGGATGAACTGAGAGCATCCTACAAGAAATTCTTCCCCCTGCACTTGCAGGGGAAAGATTTTGATGAGCTTTAGTCCTTCCTATCATTCCTTCCCAAATGTCTGCACTTGTACAGAGGGATGATGACTCAGGTAATTAGAAAGCAGCTTGATGAGGATAAGCAAAAACAATTAATTGAACCTAGAGTAAGTTTTATGATAAAAAGCAGAAGCATCTTACAGACAGGGGTGTGGCAAGGTTATCTTCATCTGCTTGGTGAGGAGGACTCCTAGAATGTGATCTTAAGGCTGGCTTCTCATTATACTGGAATTTTTCCCTGTTATTAACAAAGAGGAAGCAGAAAGAGAAGACTTCATTTCTCAGCAACTTGTGGTGCACAACGTTAATCTCAAAATAAAACCTTTTAAAATATAAGTAAAAAAAAGATGTCAAGATGTAAAGATCCAAAACAGTAGAATAAGAAAAAATTCTTATTAAAGGCACGTCAGAGGCAAACAAAAGCATTCCATTAGAAAAACAACAGCCAAAACACCCACACCAACAAAGCCACCAGAAATACCATGTGTGTCATAGTATATGAAAACCTGTTCTTTGCAAGGAATAATCTGTCACCAGAGAAAAAACAGTGGTCAGGGATTTTCAACTTCTTTTTTTTTTTTTCAATATTTTTTGTCATAAATAAAGCATTTGTACAAAAAAACCCAAACAACAGCAGTCAGGTGAAGGCATGGTGACTAATGCACCTGGTCACCACATCTTTCTCAAGTAGAGAATAAGAGATAAGAACAAAAAAAATTAAAAAGCTTTGAATGAGCTGATATAGCAAAAGATTCAAAACAGTAGAGGAAAAACACCCTTCACATACACTCTAATGTCAAAGTCATAGGTACTGAAGTAATTAAAAGCTCCTGTTAGTCCATTTACCTTCCTGTGACTAGCTATACTATATTAAAATCAAGCCAGGCCATTAAAATACTTTTCATTCTTTCCATTCAGCAGCAAATTAGACAGCAAGTTATGCCAAAAAGACACTGAGATGAATTAAGTGTTTATGAACAGCAAGACAGCTGTTGGATGTGCAGTGCAAACCAGTCACTTCTAGGCAGACAAATTCTTCTGAAAGCTCACCACAACAGCAGAGAACAGGGAAATATTACAACTGGGAGTATACCTTCCCTTCCAGCACCAATAAATACCAACATCATCCAGGGATTCAAAAATAACAATCACAAAGCAATAAATAGTTTAGATAAGCAAAGTCTTAGAGGTAAAAAAGGTCAAAAAAACACCAAAACAAACAAACAAACTAAACCAATGACTGTCCCTAGCATTCCAAACCATGCATTTCTTACCAAGATTTCATTTGACACAAAATTATCTTTCTTTGAAAGCAGACAAATCTTTTCGTGTCAGTAAATCTGCACTTTTATCAGACTTCTTTTCTGAAGGATACTCAGGTTACCTAACAAATCAATGAAGTTCCATTTATTTAAAATGAAAAAAACAACATAATTCATGCCCCTATCACTGAGAGGTTAATGAGTATCAATTCATATACAGACCAACCCAAGTTACCTGAAATAATTTTAATTGTCAAAATAGGGGAAAAGGGATAGGCATATTCTCTTATATTTGCTGTTTTGAAGAGGAACTGAAACAGAAGTAGCTTTACTCAATTCTATAAACAGAATCTGAAAACATCATTAAGGATGGACCCCAATTTTCCTCGTATCAAGCATATTCTCCCCTTTGAGTCCCTTTTCCAGCCTCCAGCCAGAGAAAAATAACTATGAAAAGAACTCCGTTTGTTTGCTTTTTTTGAAGGAGGGGATGTTGAGATAAAGAAACATCAAAACATTCTACTGACACCACCTGGTTTGCCCTGAGAAAGTGTCTGAGACCTGAGTCCCAGCTGGGATGCAGAAGTTCCCTTCAGCTATGGCTGTTGCACACCTATGGAGTGTTCAGTCCACAGCCCAGGGCCAAGGACAGGGACAAATCTGATGGAACGAGGTCACCATCTGCTGGCACTCTCTACAAACTACAGATTTCAGAACTTGGCTCTTCAAAACTGCAGATACCAAGCAGCAGGGGATTTGTTTCTAGAAAACAGAAGGGCTGAACATTTACCTGCTCACTTCTTCCTGCAGAACTCACTAATTTCATGTCAATTTCTCATTGCTCGAAAGATTAATTTATGTAGAGCTATGGAAATATCTAATTGCTAACTGATAAATTCAGATTTCCTTTGATACAGCTCCACTCTTGCTACAAGTACCCAGCAGCAGAACACATACAGCCAAGTTTCAATTCCAAATTTCTTTAAACCAGTAACTTATTCCATGATATTGACTTGCTTCTCCTGGCATGAAATAATATGCAATACAGATAGAGACCTCACCAAAGCCTTGGCAGTCATCTGTTGATCACCAGTGCAAGTATTGCCATAATTCCAGAGCACAAAAAAGGAAATTAAATAAACCTTCACTACCCCAGGCACATCTCTGGCAACTTAGTCCAAGCTTAACCTTAGGTGCAGATACTGAATGGGAAGAAGGGTCAGATTTCCAACATTCTACTAAATCCAGCACAAGCAAGGAATTCAGAAGAACTAGGGGTATTTTTATGCTGCAAATATGGCTTTATAAAGATAACAATATGTTAATTTGGCTTAACAGGGGAAAGTTGTGCTGATAATTCTTTATTGCCTCTAACACCCAGACTGATGCTGCTACTCCAAGTGACCAAGACAATCTGATCTGATCCAGGCATCTCAACGTGGCACAAGACTCCCTAACACAGATTTAGTTGTATACTCCAGAAGCATTTCTAAAGCACAATACAGTCCTTGTTTTCATAAGCTCAAACCTAAATATTTTTATTGACTGTATATAGGCAACATTTCCCAAAACTTCTTCCTATCACCAAGCCTAAAGCAGTAAAACTGGAACATCACTGGACATTTCTGCATTCTCCATCCTTGTTTCTTAAACCACAAGGTTGATTTCAGGGCATTTGAGTGGAAGCAACTAGAAGGTCCCTTTGAATTATTATTGTAGGGCTGGGAAGGAGAAGATGCACCAGTCCTGAGAGCAACATTTTAAACGACTGCTAGAATCACACATTGTTAATGGATACATGAGAAAAGTTCCAAAACACTCAGTATCAACACTTGCAAGAGTGCCTGTCATCTATCCAAGTCCCAGCTCAAAAATTTAATGCAAGACCCAGTACTGTGAAATACATTAGAATCACTAAAAAAACCCCACAAAAAAACCCAACTAATGATAACCACTTAAGAAAACTACAAGTGAACACATTAAAAAAAAGCATTACATTTCCAAAACAAAACCTGTAAGTACATTTCTAATGCAACAAAACCAAACCAGAAGTTTCATATAGAATTAGAGCAATAATTTTGTTCCTTTTGTACAGAGCACACTGAGTTTCAAATAATATTCACACCCTACCTTCCAAGAGCACCTTTTTCACCAAGGACTTGAGAAAGATTGAACACCAACTAAACTTCAAAATGAGAATTAAGAGGCAATTCCATCCATGACTGAAATGCAGCCACATTATGGAATGCAATGTAGAACCAGTGCAAATCAGCACTGCACAAGAAAAGCTGAAAATAAATATTTAAGAACAGAACATAGATTAAAAACCAATTTACCTAAGATTCCCACAAAAATAGGACAGAAAAACAAGTTTATTTGTATAACAGTGACAACTGACCAGCCCTTCAACACTGCAGGGACAATTTCCTTAGCAGAAAGGAAAAGAATCCTTAATATCCTGATGCATTTTATATGCTCAGCAAATAGCTCTATTCCCACCTGGCTGGAACTAAAGGTGCTGCTTAAGTTTACTGGCTCCTACAAACCTACAAAAAGAGACTGTCCAACAGATTGCCAAGACAAGGTACAGGTACAGATTCTCAGGATTCTGCTGTACAGCTGCAAATGAGAAATATTGACATTTTTGCATTATCATAATGACAAATGTGCAGGATCCAGGCACAGGGGGTGCTACTCACCAACAAAGCACACAGATTTGCAGTAGAGAGCATGATATAAACTAAAGCATTTTAAAATCAACCTCAGAGATTGTTCAGACAAGGATGGAGTTATTGAAAACTGCTCTCCCCACAACGGAGAATAAAACAACATTGTCAAGTATCCCTCAGGCAGCAGCTCTGATTTTTAGTCTCATAAGGAATATAATAAAAGTATGAAAGTTATCATTAAGTTGGAAGCTCTTATCAGCATTCTTATACATAAACACTTTATTCAACAGGAGTTCATGAGAGAGTGTAATAAATTCATACATACAAATTAAAACATACAGATGGAGCTTATCATATCAAACATCTGTTAAAGAGTAATCAAATACTGAATAAAGCAAACACAAAAATCTTACCCATATGTAACTGATGTTGCTAAAAATGATTCCTCTTTAGAAGAAGTCTTCCAAGATTCCTCAGGTTTAGATTCACTGTTTCCCAGTTCTCCCATTACCCAGTCAGGTAAGCAGTCTGAGCCACTACTCTGAACTCTGGTTGAATTTGGTTCATCAAAATAAATTGACTATAATTAAAATAAATGCAAAATTCATTATTACTAGCATATATTTACACAAATATAATCTTTACATTGTTCATGTTGTTTCTTGCAGGTATACCTGCACTGTAAGAACTCTTTTTCCAGTTAAGTCAGCAAGGTGTGCAATCTTGCTAGTCAGTGGAAATTAGTACAACAGGCAACAGGTAGAAACGTTTTCCAGTACTTTACTACTTTCAGTATGGGTAATTTTAGCATAAATTGGGACTGGTACTTCACTAAAGCTGATGACAATTAGCTGCTGGGTATTCATGTCTTCAGAAAACAAACTGCAAGCTTAACTATGGGAAATACTGTTAGCTTTTCTTCCATTGAGACTATTAAAGTCACCTAATTTAAGCACATTTTTTCTTCCACAAGAACCTGCTGATTAAGACAAAATATAGCCTCAAGATTCTTTTATTACATGCCTTCAAAGAATTACACAAAAATTATATGTCCTTCAGAACACCTATTTTACAACCTGAATTTTAAAGAACTGGGTCTCAAAAGGTTTTGCACATTGAAAGATTTTTCCAGCACCAGTTATGAGATGTGCAATGTAAACACCTGTAGTTGCCACATGCAATTCCACTCAATTAAATCTGAATTCTCACGTATATGCCAAATCATAGACTGAAAAATACTTGCAAAATATATTTAAGCAAGTTTGCCTAACAAAGTTACACCCACCATGTAGGAAGGTAAAGTTTTCAGTCTTCCTGGTTCTGGTTTGTGTGTGAATGGACCTTCCAGCACACCTCTCTTTAACATGTGGAGCAGGAGTTTGGCATAAAGGTTCCGATTCTTCCTTCCCACCACCCCTGTGCCTGCTCCTGAGGGCTCACACAGCTTTTTAATCCACAGTGCACACCTTTGTCTTTCTGAAAATACAGAGATACATAATCACTACACATTTTCAGGGCAAATCATATACACAGAAAAAATAAAAGCCCTTAGTGGTTCACTAATTTTGTAGATGCTTCCTTTCTATCCCAAAGTTTAAAGCAAAACAAACAAAAAAACCCAAGTGACAGAACCAAATGAAAGACGATGGCTAAAAACCCAGATTAAAAGTAAGTCTTTAACAATAATTCAAATTTATGTCATCCAGACATGTTTTCTATAAATTCATGTTTACAAGCTTACAAAACCTCTAGGTAATCATATTCACAATTAATCTCCAGTAAGCACAAAACTCATAAATCACCAAGAATTCTGAACTTACTGCAAGAGCTGACTTTAACTACAACATAAAGCTTGCAGGAGCATTATTTTTAAATACACAGTAAGTCTTAATTCATTTTAAAAATATCTATTTACACAAGTTTTGCTACCAGATAATTAAACTATTGAATTACTGATGATTCAGAACTATAATATCAGATGTTAAACATCTTCTTAAAGCGACACAAGTACATATAACTATCAGTAAACTGGAATTTTGTTATTAACATTTCTCTATATGCTCATTTTACCATATTTACCTGACCTATGCTGTAGTTTTAGAACATAAGGCTTCATGTCCACAACACAGTGCTCAAATTCTGCATCTAGTTTTTCCCATACTTCTTCTTCACCATTCATTTTGAACCAACACAAAGTAACCTGCAAAATGATTCAGATTGAAGTAGAAAAGATCAAACACCCCTAGATTTCAGTCTCTGTACACCTAAGGCATGCTTTGGAACTATATGGAAAATAAAACCAGGTATTTTATTAAGCTCAAATAAACACCAAAATAACAGTGGTTCTTTGCAAACAACAAATATCCGATGTAATCTCCAAGAAGGGCTGTTTAGATTTGGAAATGAACAGTCAACCACACAAAAAGGAATTAAATTACACACAATTTGTATACAACACCTATAAAACACCCCCATGAATTTGTTACAGCCGTCTAAGTTTACCTTCCCTGGAATTAGTTTGTTATTTTAAAGAAGAGAAACGGCAGGAAAATCAGCAAACAGAGCTCTGAAATAAACGAAACCAACAAATAGTGTCGGAAGTGCTGTTGAGGTTGAAAAAAAAAACAACAACAACAAAAAAAAAGGCGAACTCTTCCTCCCAGCCCTCTGCTCAGTTTCCCAGCTGGAGTTCGCATCGTTTTCTCCCTTGCACTTTGCAACCAGGCCAGTTTTTGACAGCTTAAACTGAACACAGCATCCAGAATGTTGGGAACCCTTCCCTGCGACCGGGACCGGGACCGGGACCCCCGGGACCCCCGGGACCCTCGGGACCCCCGACCCGAGCAGCGGGGCCGCCGGCACCCACCCTGCAAGGCGAAACCAAACCTTTCCTTCGGCTGCTGAACCCAAGCCCTTCCTCCTTTGCCCACAGCTGATTTCCAGGGATTCCCCGCAGCTGATTTCCAGGGATTTCCCGCCGCCAACCTTCCCGTCCCACCCCGCCTCAGCGTTGGAGTTCGCGGCATTTGATGCCCCCCAGCCCCGCACCCCCTTTACCTCGCTCTGCGCACTTCCCAGGCCTGGTTCCGAAAGGAGAAGAGGGAGTTAAAGGAGGGATGGGGGGCCGAGCCGAGCCGAACCGAGCCGGCGAGTCCCGGCCCCCCTCAATGAGGGCAAAGCAGCCCCGAGCAGAACCGGGCCGGGGCCGAGCGGCCAACGGTTCAAACCGACCCCACCCCCGCTCCCGGCGGTCCCGGGCTCCGCGCGTTTCCGTTTCCGCGGGTTGCTGAGCGACAACAGCCGGGGACAACCCAACCCAACCCGAGCCGGAGGCGACGAGGCCGGGGCTACCACTGGCCCTGGTACCGCCCAGGAAAGGAGGGGTGAGGGCTGAGAGGGCAGCGGGGGAGGTTGGGTTGTGCGGGTCGGAAACCGAACGCTTCGGATGGATCGAAGGTGTTCCCCCCCCTTCTCCTTTTTCCATCGAGGGACACAATCCCTGCCTGTGTTCATTAATTACTGTGAGAAGTGATTAATGTCCCAGCCGCATCCCCCCCACCCCCGGTTCTTCCCCCAAAATATGTATCCGGGGGTAAATATTGATTTATACGCTCAAGGCTTTCGCGCAGCTTAAAAAGAGCCCTGCAGAGCCCCAGGGAACACCAAGGGAAAAGTTGGAGAGGGCAGGAATGCCACAGGACAGGGCAGGAATGCCACAGGACAGGGCAGGAATGCCACAGGACAGGGCAGGAATGCCATAGGACAGGGCAGGAATGCCATAGGAGAGGGCTCAGACCCTGGTTATACCAGGGATGGATTGGGTGCTTCAGTCTGGGCTGGAAAAGTGAGGGTGCAGAACCAGCAGGAGATAAATTTGGGTTGCTGAGGTTGTGTTTCTTCTGTTTCAATTGCTTGTGTTTGGGTTTTGGCTGTGTTTATTTTAACAGCTTCCTTTCAATCAATATTTGAGGGGGAAAAAATAAAAATAAAAATAAAAAAAAGTGCTTCCACTCAGAAGCTTAGTGGGGAATATTTGCCACTCAGAAGTGAAAGGTCAATAAATGAGAAGGGGCTTTTGAGGCTGAGCAGTGATTTTGTAGCTCTCTAGTGGGTATCAGACACGAGCAGATAAAATGAGACTGAAATTGCAGTTGCAGGCTGAATAATTGCAGAGCAAATTTCAGCCACGGTTTCTGAAGGGTTTTTAAGTAAAATTTTTTAAAGTAAATCCTTGTAGATAGCAGAGTGATTTTGTTCATGTTTCATGGGTTGTTTATGTCCTATCCCAAGGACAGAAAATAAGAGGGAGTGTTGGAGAATAGAAAAATATAAGTGCTTGCCTGACATTCTCCACAAAAACCAGAGGTTACTCTTGTTTTGTAGCCATGTCAAGAACACCATGGTTTAATCCAAAAGCTTTAGAGAAATGTCCTTTCTGCTCTCCAGTCTCTTCCTGAGTCAATAAAATAATTGCATGTGTTTGATCCCAAATAAAACATCTGACCTCTTTGATTCAATTAATTATTTCTCCTTCCCCAAAATCCATCATTGACATCATCTCTGTGTGTATAGCATCTGAAGGGCTTTTATCTCTAATGAGTAAACTCTTTAACTCTTCTAAGCATGATTCACATGCACATATACATCAACCAAGAGTTTCTTAAATGTACACTAGAAAATTGGCTGTTTGCTTTGATTCCTCAGCTGATCTGCAGCAGAAATGATTCTGCATTAGGGCTCATCTGCTGATAGCTCTGACAGCTACAGTGGTTGCCTACTCATAGGCACATAGCTCCTTAAATCAACATTTACATAGAAGCAGTGCAGAAATCACTTGTGGAATATTCTATCCCTAGTAGAATGTCATGAGTAGGTAACAAAGATTATTCATTGCTTTGAAATTCCAAATTTAAAGTAATTGTCATTTAATATCTTTCTGAAGATATGACTGCTGTTAATCTGTTTTAAAATAGTGGAAGATACTTGAAACACAACAAGGCTCCTGGGTGTCTGACTTACTGAAAGAGCTGAGCTTCCCAAACTTTTCACCTCTTGAGTCATCATTTCAGATACCAGATTTGTCATGGGAAGATGGTAATCATTAAATCACTTTGTCCATGTCAGTGCAAATCACAGGAGACAGACAATAATTTTTTTAGCTGGTAGAATATGGAAAGCTGAATGGACTCACCAACATGACTATTTGCAGGCAGGTTATAAAAATAACTTCATTGAAGTAAATCATATTTTTAAAATCTCATTTTACCATGTTCTCTTATCTCTGGAACTGCCTCAGCAGGTTGCCATCAGTAACATGAGCACAGCTTAAGGTGTTCTTTCAAACATCTTTTTTTTGAAAGGGCAGGTTTCACTCACTAATACCAACTTTTGAAACACCTCTAGTTGCAATACATTATTTTCAGTAAGTAGAAATGGGAACATTTGCTTAGAAAAATCTAAATGTTGCTGGGACAACTGTTTTTGTGCAAAACACAAAGCATTTCAAGGAGAAGTAGCATTTCTGTGGCAGTGAATGCTAAGTTTACTTAGGCCAACTTCACAGTGTTTTGCTATGAAACACAAGTTAATATTAAACTGTGTTCTGAACATCCAGATCCCAGAGACATAGCCACTCAACATTTAGACAAGATTTCCAGTGAGGTTCCTGCCACCTGATCCATGTGTGATTTCAAGTAGTTATGAATATCTTGGCCTGTAAATCAAACATCATTCAAGGGTCCCACTTAACCATGCTAGGAGCCCAAACACACTGTACTTGGTACCCAAAAAATACTCTGTGCAGGTGCTAGTGTGAATTTGTCTCTCTTTGCATTAGAGAATTAAATTGCTGATGAGTACAAAGTATTAAATAGTTAATAACAGCAGCCTCAATCTCTCCTATAAGTGTACGACAAATATTTATAATTTTCTAGTATGTTGAGAGTATAACTTTTTATTTCTTAATGGAAATACAGTCATAAGTGGAAAACTTGCAAGACTGGATCATACCAGTGAACTGCCTGTATAATAAATAAAATTAAAAGAACAGTTTGCTTCAAAGCTATTTAATGACCAGAAATCAGTACTGTTGCTCAATGGTGTACAGTTCTCTTTTCCTGTTAGAAAAGAATCAGTTACATTGCGTAATATTGAAACAGTGCTAAAAATTAACAGTTGTTTTAAAACAGTTTCAGGTGAAGTTAGAATCTCAAAAACATAATGTCTTATTAACTTTAGCAATTTTTTAAAAAAGAGCCCTTTATCTGATGCTGTTGTTATTTAAAGTACGGTTGGATACGTGGCTTCTAAACTCTTTTGGAAATCTCAGTCTTCTTCTTACTAAATTCTGGAAAATCCCAGGCTGAGTATCTTCTGTCTATCTGTAATTAAAGGTCTGCTCCCTATCACAGGGGAGCAGTAATGGAATCAGAACCCAGCTAATTACTAATGATGAAGTTCTTTCTGCATAAATCAGTGAAGACCTAGAGGATTTGCCTGCTGATTAGGTATGTTAAATAACAACACACTATTGACTGAAAAATTACTTTATTGCTGCTATTGAGAAAGTCATTTACAATTGCATAAATTGTGGAAATGCAGAGAGAGAAATGGTATTGCAGGGATTTTGAAGGAGGCAGAGAAAAGAGAATGAAAGTTAATGGCTGAAATATTGTGTCATAGCTTGTGAAAAGAGGCTTGCAGAGATGGTGGGAAGGATAATAGGGGAGACTGTGTTCAGAGAAAATCTGGAGTTCACCTGGAAATTTACACTCACAGGACCTAAGTTTCCCTCCCTGGTATGTGATGTTTTGTCCAGTAAAGCAGAAGCTTAGGACTGCATTGCTTCTCTGATTCACTGTTCATCTTCACATGGTTTCATGTCTGATGGGTCCTTTTTCACCAGAGTCGAAAAAAAGCCCCGTTCTGTTGAAAACATGGAGTTAATATTTTGAGGTTAAATTCTTGCAATGTGTGATTGCTGGAAGCAGGAGGCTTCATGGACCCTGCTAGGTGAGCAGCCCATCTTTGCCTCATTGAAATACATTATTGCTATTTTAATGGAAGCATCCAGAAGCCAAGCCAAATGTGAGGAGAAATGTTTTCCTCACACAGAGGCTCTGTTTTATCCTTCACTTGCAAATGAAAATAAAACTATTCAAGAGATACTGATAGAAAAAATGCAAGGCATTTTCCCTAAGAAGCTCTAATATTTGATCTGTGTATTTTTCTAAAAACCTGTGTCCATGTGAACCAGTTCCTCCAGCATCAATCCCTCACTACTGGCAGCTGCTTTTTAAGGCTCTTGGTGTGAAGTTACAACCAGTGTGTTGCCCATCAGCAACAGGGAAGAATAATTCACCAGAATAGATGTGAGTACATCAGGTTCTCTGGGCTGCAGCAGTGCTCAGGCTCTTTACTCCTAGAGAAGACATTGCCCCAGGGATTCATGAAATCCCAGAATATTTCACCTATGGCCTTTTGGTGGGGTTAGGCCACCCTAAATAACAAAACAGGAATTTAAGCAGGGCTCTAACATACCCAAAAAAAGTCTTGCTCTGCACTCTCTCCTCTCAGCCCATTTCTACCTAAATACCCAGTAACTTTAGTGCAAGACAGATGAATTAGTCAGTCAAATGGGGCTTGAAGATGAATTATGGCATTGCCCTCCAGTACTTGTTTTTGCACCCCCAGAAGCTGTTTTGTAATGACAGTGTTTTCCTACCTTTGAAACAGGCAGGGAGAGTAAGGTTGCCATCCACACAGGGAACATCTACAGTGTAGGCACAGGATTTCTCTTTATTCTTGCAGAAGAAGGAGACAGTTTCACCATGCTGAATGCCATCCTTCAGGTCATTTTGTACCCTTTTCTTCTCACCATTGTATAACACTACAGCTTTCTTAGCTGGGATTTTACATGGGCCTGTGAAACAATGCAGTTATAAGCAAGACATAAAGATAATTATAGTTCTGTTCTGAAAAGGGGGTAGATTAGATTCCATCAGAAATCTGTACAGGTGATATTTGAGAATGAAAACTAATGCATTGTACTTACAATGCTGAAGAAACTCAGACCCCCAGGAATAGGGTCAAAAGTTTTCAGTAAAAACCCAGCGTCAGTAAAAATTCTAATTACATTAATTGGAAGTGTAGAGGAAATATTCAGACCAAATAAAATTGCATGGGTGATTATTGAAGTCAATTCAGATACATCATGTCATACAACATTCAGTGTTAGCAGTGGTTTTAGATTATCAATGTCCTGAATTTACTACTTTGGTTTTCTTGGGAGGACAGCTATTGCACAAAGGTGTAATAGCTCACTAGCAATCAGAGCAGAGGTCTTTAAAGAGAACTAAATTTAATACAAGGATTCTAACAGATAATGTGTGTATACCTTTACAGGTTGGCTTCGTGGACCAGTTTCCAGTCTTTTCACATCGGGAATGCTTGGGTCCATCCAGCACATAGCTGGGGTTGCAGCTGAAGCTGACACTTTCATTATAGTGATATGTTCTACGAGCAACAAGCTCTATGAATCCATTTTCAATTCCAACTGGAGTGGAGCACGTGACAACTGTAGTACAAAAATAAAAACCAAGCTTTATCAATGTTGTGGTTCTGAAAGACATATGTACTTCAAAAAAAAAAACCACATAGAACTCTCAGAGTGGTTCATTTTAGCCTCTTGCACAGGAAAACGTAGCCAGGTGAAAGATTATTTTAAAATAAACATTGCATGTTTTAAACACACATCTGTTGCTATCTGTGGTTATAGCCAAAAAATACTTAAATGTGGCATAGTTTCACTGAAAACAGTGAAGTGAGAGGAAGGTTGTCAGTTTCTCAGCTTAATCCTGGCACTTAGCAGAATAAAATGTTCCCTGCATCCTGGAGGCAGGGCTCTGAGTCCCCAGTACATTTAGCAGGTTTTGTTTAAACAACCTTTATACCTGCAGCAAATATTTTGTCAGTCCCATGTTGGGTGCAATCTAGTTAGCAATCACCTTGCATTCAGCAGTCTGATTTTCAGAATGATTCTACTGTATGCTTGCAATACCAACTGGAAAATAAAATATCCAAGTTGTTCATATAAGGCTATATATAAAATTTAAGGGAATATTTTTAGGTGGTGATACATGTCCCATACCTTTGCACTCTGGAATGCTGCTCCAGTTCCCATCAGCCATGCAGGTGGCTGTCTCATTCCCAATCAGTGCCAGAGGAGGTACACATTCAAAAGTTATTGTGTCCAGGAATTTAGAAATATTTCCAGGCTTTGAGCGACGGTAAGAAAGGGTTCCAAACTCAGGAAGTGAAGGAGGTGCACAAGTCACCGCTAGCAAAATATTCACAGAAATTAAAGCTCAGAGAGCTAATTACTACTGGACTCACAGGAACAACATGCTTCTCACTAAATTAACCCACAGCACCCTTTACACAAGCATGGCTAACAAGCAAAAAAGTTCAGATTAAAAGTCTCAAGAGCCTTAGAGTCTGTATGGAATGATTTTTTGCTCTATTTTTCAAGCAGTATTATACAGTGTAGTCTTCTTGTAGTAAATTATTTATGCAGGACAGGTTAGAACAAAAACATTTTTAACAGTTGCAAATGCATTACAATATCCTCTTTGTATACAAAAGGAGAATGAATTTGAGTGGATAAGCATCTTACCTTCTGCTCTAAATAACATCCCTGATCCAGGCTTTTTGTACAGAACTTTAAATGTGTATTTCTAAAGCTAAATTCCACACATTTAAAACCAAACATACAGGGTGCTTCTTTTCCTAGCCTTTTCTTTCTTTTTTTTATTTTTTGCAGAGTACTAGAGGAGGTCTCTGACTAAGTGCAGTGTAACTCTGAGCAATGCAAAGGAATATTTCTGTCATAAGAATAAGGACAAAACAGTCCTTTAGTATTTGATAACTTACGTTGACACTGGGGAAAAATTCCACTCCACTTTCCATCTGCCATGCATTGGCTCATTCTTGTCCCAACGAGGTTGTAACTGGAAACAAAAATACCTACTTATCAGAAAGGGTAACAAACAAGGAATCCAACAAGTTGTTCTTTGCAAGAAAAATTACCATTTCTCATAAACAGACTTAAGAATCCAGATCTGAAAGCATTCTCTGGTTCTAATGCTTACTGACCTCAAAGTTTAAATACAAATATGAAAAACTGTTAGTATTTGAGTAGTGAAAGTTCCAGACAAAAGGCTTGATGCAGAAAGATGTTTTGGCCTTTCAACTGTGTATTCTACCTTACACATTAATTTCTACAACTGATTAATGCTGGGGATATATGTAAGTAGTGAGCATTGATCTGTGGTTGCTAATGTAAATGTTAGGGTTTCTTAGGAGGAGTTCCTAGCTAATTATGGCAATTATGATCAAACTATTACAAAGAACTCAGTACTTTTAAGAGCTAAAGTCACTGAGATGCATTATTTTATTTATTTATTTATGTGCACTCTAAATGCTTCTTTCCTTTCCTCTGTACTTTTATTAGTAGCACTTACTCTGAGTCTTAAAGAAATGTTCATTATGTGTCTATCATTGCAATACCACACAGCTGAGAACCAGTAAATTATAATTAGCAAAATTAAATCAAGTTCCTTTGCTACAACTCGTGTCACAGCTGAGTTACTTACTCTTTACCTTCCTCTAGTTTTGTAGGAGGTGATTGAGGTGGTTGGTGGTGTTTGGGGACTTTTAGGCTATGTCTAATCTATGACCTCCACAGGTAAGCACTGTTTCTTAGCTAATTACTCAAGTAAAATTAACTGTGTATTACCATCAAATATTTTCTTGCATGTAGCATAACTTTTTTTTTTTTTTAACTGTCTCCTCATTTCTAAAACTAGCAAGTATCCTTGAGTAAAAGCACATTTGCTTCAGAGACAAGGTAGGATTAACACTTTATTTTTATTTGCTGAATTTGGAAAAGCCTAGAAACTAAGTTTTCAATCTCCAGAGCCTAATGGCATGACAACTTGGATGGAGATTATCGTCTCCCTGCTGTAGGATTTCATCTCATGGTTTAGTAAGAGGATTTAAAAGCAGGGGAAAGTAGTCCAAAAATAAATCTTTGCATAAAATCTCTGCTATTTTGATGGTTTCTTTATCTGTAAGATATTGCTTTGGAGAAACACAGTGTAAGGGTGGTATAGACTGAACAGAGGATGTGTTTTGTTGGTTTTTTTAGTTTCTGAAATGCAGGTGAGCTTTTATGTGCTGCAGTTGGAGTTTCCTGGCTTGTAATGCTGCTGCAGCAGCTGGTGCTAGAATGTGACATTTTGTTTTAGTTTGGTTATTTAACAGCAGGAGGGAGGGGACACTTACCCTGGTTCACATGAAAAACTTAAAGAACTCTGGTAGTGGTGGTCTATAGCATCAATTTTTCCATGCTCCAAGGGTGGAGGTCTGGGACATCTCTTTGCTGTTGATTGAAGATTTTAAAAAGCCTATTATTTTGTGAGGCATGAAACTACTATAATGGCAAAAAAATCATAAAGGGGTCCTGGTGTTTTTTGCTTTTCTCCACTCATGTACTACATTTTGTAAGTCCAACTGTTCTACATTTGTATCAAGGTATAGTAGTTTCAGATTAAATTTAATTTAATCTAGTGATTAAGTAATTTTTATCATTTGATAGCATGAAGAAAGCTACTTTTATGCAATGAAATGATAACCATGAGCAATGAGGGGCTCAATGAATGCAGTTATTATCACCCACTATATGTCAGTAGAATATAAACACTGCTGGGCTGTCAGATTAAGGTTCCCCTTGTCCTGCTCCATCCCAGATCTTAAGGGAAAGGATGGGACAGGCATGGGAAGATCCCTCCCCTGTTATTTGCCCCTCTTCTCCCCCACACCCAGTTATCCTTAAGCCAGGAAAGAACCATCAGAGAGCAGAAGTCTCTCTGTTAAAATACATCACATTGAGCGTGTTGACTCTAAGTATCCTTTTCAACTCTGCAAGAGGACATAAAATTGAGGCTCAGGGTTCCCTGTGGTTTACTCACGGAGGCAGAGCAGGGTGTTGAGAGGCCATCTGCCTGTTGGGAGGCAGGTGTACCTGGTTTGGCCATTGTTGGGGACAAACCCAGGCCTGCAGGTGTATTCTATCGTCTCTCCCACATCGTACACACTTTTGTCTACATTGATTGTGGCAAACATCACTTCTGGTGGCCTGGGGCAGACTGGAGGAAAGGAGACAATTGATAAGAAGTTGGGCAGAAAATTGGAGTTGGGTTTAATTCACAACTGGAAGCACAAGTTTCTGTATTATGGTCAGCTAGACCAAGTTCCTGCCCTGAGCCCTGTAATCTACAGGTATGGAATTCACTGAGACAGACAAAGGCTACTACAAGTATTAGGAAAAAAAAAAAAAAGTTCTGCCTCTTGTACTTGGCAGCTCTATCTGTGGTCCTATTGTTGCTTGTTTTTTAATGAACGTTTACTTTCTCTTGGAAGTGGATTTAAGAGGGTATTCTGTAAAATGAGTCAATTGTAAATTATCTTGGATGAAAGACACTGAGAGAGATTTAGAAGCAAACTAATGCACTTCATTTTTAATCCAAATTATTTTGGTGAGGTCAGGCTGAAACAACAATTTTTAATTTTTTATTTTTTTTTTTAAATTCAATTTATTTTCATCTGATTTCCCCCATTTTCAGTGGGGCAAACACTCTGCTACATTAGACAGTTCTGACTCCACAACAGCTTGAACGTGTTGACAGCTTGAACAACTCATCAGCCAGAGGGTGAGAAGAGGAGGGGAGCAGTGAGGGAGGAACAGGGGGTGCAGACTCTGCTCCTGCAAAGGCCCAGGAGAGAGGCTCCTCCTGAGGCTGTGGGGACACAAGAGAAGGACACAAAAATGGTGCTGTAGAAATGCATAGCAAACAGAGGGAGAGAGCAGATGGAACAGTGCCCAGAGCCCTTGATGTAGGGGAAAGGAGGAGGAAAATGAGACAGGAGCTCAGGGGACAGGCAGGTGAGCAAGGAGATGGGCAGAGGGATGGAGCCAGGTCAACTCCTGGCAGAGGAAGGAATTGAAGGGAAAAAGGCATTTAGAGAAATTTCCCCTTCAAAACAGTTGATCAAAATTGTTTGAAGGCTTTAAAATCCTGTTGGTCTCTCCAGTTTCCCTCATTCACCCATCAAGATAGCACTGGCTGTTAGAAGGTAGAAGGTGCTTACCTTTTGCTGCAAGAAAACAGTGGCTCAGAGCAACCAGGCACCCGAGCAGTGCCAGGGAGAACATTGCTGCCAGTCTGTCAGCCCAAATGACCCTGGGTCCAGTGTTTCTTCTCTCAAAAATAAAGGCATCCCCAAAAGGATGGTTACATATTAACTCTTTGTATTTATTCCCATCCTAGTAAACAGAAGATAAAAGATTCCTTGTGTTGCTTGTAATAAAGGCTGAGAGAATCATCACATGTTATGTTTGTAGAGAATGCAGGGATTCAAATAGCTGTTTCTGCTGAAAACACCTCCTCTCTGGCTGCTTCTGCAGAGCAGCTCCTGTTGGGACCCATGTTTGTGAAAAAAGAGTATTCTCAGCCTCTTTAGAGGATGAGGGTGTTTGGGATCAAATAATACAACTGTCATGAAGAAGCTTTTGTTTCTCACTTTAGTGTGTATGTTTCTAGCTACTAAAGAGTCCTGAGTCTCACAACAAAATCTTTTTAAGGTGAAATAAATAGTGTTGGAGGGACAGTGGGATTGCCATCTGCCTCCAGCGAATTTTACCTAAACAGTGACCAGCTTTACATAAAACAGTGACCTGGCCTGAAATTCAGGCTGCAGGGGTTGGTTTGATCAGATTGATGTTGTCTGTAACCATGTTTCTATTAGCAAATAAGTAAAAGCAGCAAAGACAGGGCTTGCAATGCCAGCACTGCAGGAAAAGTGAAATAAAGATTCTGGACTGTGTTCCTTTGTGACAACAGGGTCAAAGTGACATAATTTTGGGTGGCATAAAAACTTGGTTTGGTGCTGTGATTTGGGGTCATCAAGTGAAAATTCCACAGATATCAGCTGAGGTTCTCATCACTGCAGTTCTCCTAATTTAGCAGATTTTAACTGCAGGAGCATCTGAAGTGCAACCAAAATAACATTTGTGTAATCATTGTTCCACAGTTTGGTATTTCTAATCTAAGTATCCTCCTTCCCTGCTGACTCACAGCCTGTGAGGGGGAGTGAGGGACATTTGAAGCTCTAACTAGCTTCTGACTGGGTTGTGTCAAACTCTTACTGCTGTGATCTTAAATAGTTTATTTTTTGTTTTATAAAGTTTCTCTGTTTGCATTTAAAACATAAACTTTAGCCACAACATTAAACAATTAGGAACAGGCTATGCTTCCCAGAAAGCAAGTGCTGTGAGTGTTCTGCTCAAAATATTTACCAAATGCACAGTGCCAAAGGGCAGAGAACCACTGCTAAATCAACAGAGAAAAACCTGGTTTTCTGTATTTGCATCTGATTATTTTCCCCTTTGTTGCAGCCTGCACCCCCTTCTTTTTCTCTAGAAATCATCCCAAGTTTCTTTTCCTTTCCCAACATGCTGTAATGCTGTCATCAACTTTCTTGCCTCTGTTTTAAATTCTTCCTTAGGTCGGCCTGCTATTTTGATTACATTCTTCTCTGTGTTTAAAATAGCACAGAAAGAGATGGGCACAACTGAGTCCCTTTCAACCTTGAGCACATCAGCATTTCTAGCTCTGCTCAGCAGATGGCAGAAGGTACCATGTCTGCCATGTGCCCTCCAGACACATTCTTGATCTGAAAAGTTTCCTATGCCACTTTAAAAAAGGGGAAAAACCATTTAGTTCAATTATGTACACGTTGGTTTTTCTGCAGGTTTAGTGTGGGATAACTTTACTGCTTTTAGAATTGAAAGTCAAATTGGATAACTGTATGTAAAAGGGAAAGAGGGATGAATATTTAAACTTGACACAACAGCATGACTGCCAATATTGTGATTCTTTTTGAAAACTTATTTCTCTCCAGTAATAAATGTTAGAATGTATGTTACAAATAAGTGGTTATTTTCTA
Source organism: Phaethornis superciliosus (assembly GCA_023637945.1). Classification (NCBI taxonomy): domain Eukaryota; kingdom Metazoa; phylum Chordata; class Aves; order Apodiformes; family Trochilidae; genus Phaethornis; species Phaethornis superciliosus. The sequence continues at coordinate 8,957,137 of JAJQWJ010000021.1, read as the reverse complement.
ATTGCTGGAGAAGGCATGATTACTATTGTATGGATTCATCTTGGCAGAGCAAATGAACCTAGCTCTTTCTGACTTGAGTGACAGTAAGTAATTGTATATATCACCTGCTTTTCCATCAAATCCAACCCCACTCCTCTAGCTATTTATTATAATAGCTCCTATAAACCAAATCATGAAGGAATCATGACCATATAAATGCAGGACAGACTGATGGGCTGTATTACAAATAGTATTGTAAGGGGAAAAAAAATGGTAGATGCAAGCAAAGAAAGTGGTGCAAGAACACCCTGAGATGCTATTGTGTAGCAGGACATGTGGAGTATTGGTATCCCAGAAGTCTAATTGTTACCTGGCTTAGTGATGGCATAACCTAAAAGGAGAAGAGAGGGGAGGAATGTGACCAAGTGGGCTCTGCAGAAGCAGTGTTACTCAGCTTAAAATATGAAGGGCAGACCAGCAGAAATCAAGAGTGCATGTTTGAAAATGTGGTAACTGAGTGATGGAGCCAAACATCACTGGTGAACCAAAAGAATGGTTTCAGTAAGGAATTATAGGCAAGAAGAGGAGAAGCCAGCAAAGGCTTCAGAAGTGAAAGTAAGGATGTGTCATGAAGAGAAGGAGGAAAAAAAAATAGAAGAGGGATCCTAAAAGAAACATGGTGATGAAAACCAGTCTGTGCAACAGCATTCTTCATTGACAGCAGAGGTCATCTGGAGCAGTGGTAACAATAGGAAAAAACATTGTAATAATCAGAACACAAGATAATAAGGTAGACAAAGACTTTCAGACAGGAATTTCTCTCTTCTAGAGATATTATGCAGAAATTTTGCAAGCACTAGACAGACTGCAGGTCAGTGTGAGGTAACAGCTAATGAGCCAGACTGTAAATCCTTCCTCTAATCTGTCTACCTGCTTCTCTAGTTGATGCTTCAATTTTCCTTATGTTGTAGGATATATCACACCTCTGATCTTGCCAGATGCCCAGGCAGTCTGCCCTGTGGGACACTTATTCTTGCACCTTCACTACCCACCACTTGCACCATGTTGAGTGCTCTTCAACCAGAAAATGCACAGCCAAGCCCTGCCAGTTCAAAATGCAGATGTTTCTCAAACCAAGAAGAATGTATTTGGTTAGGGACACTGAGAGAGAGCATAAAGCCAGGCCTGACTGCAATCCTCCTGGATATGCCAGCATCCCTTTGCTGAGACACTGGTATGTGTTGGAATCAACAATCTTATCTTTTGTCCTGCAAGGATAAAATTTCCAGGTTCCTTCACACTCTTCATTTTCTTTCTTGCATCAGTCCCTGGGTTTCTCTGTGCACACCCATTCCCTCTCCAGAGTAGGAAGAGGTGATGGTCATGAGGCTGATGGATGTTCCCATGTCCCTCTGCAGGAGCAGATGTTAAGTCACAGGGCAAATCACTGCTTGTCATGTTGCCCAGACAGTTCTTTCAATGTTTGTTCTCAGTTCATTTATGTGCTGTACAAACATTTTTACCACCTCTACTCAATACATCCAAAATTGGAGTGCTCCGTTGTGTTGAAGAGATGGGAAATAAAACTTGAGAAGGGAAACGGAATCATTTTTAGTCTTAAAAAAAAGCTGCATTTGTTTCTGCACAAATTGATATTCCTACTTCCTCGATATTACTTGCATTTCACACTCAGTGTGGAACTGTATGACAATTTAGAAGTACATATTCATTACTAGTGAAATATTCAGACAGTCAGAAGCCAAAATTCACTTGCAGTGGATTCTTTTCCAGGGAAAGTTTATATTTCATGTATTTGGAGATGCTGGTAACAAACACATAGTAGCTGTTACTGACCTGAGTGAATGTCTCAGTGATACAAAGAGCAAGCAGTGTCTGCATAGCTCAAAAAAATGTATTTTCAGTTAGTAGCATATTTTAGGGGTAAATTGCAATTCTAACTGCCACTGAGGTTCCTTAATGTTTTTTTCTGAAGTTAGTGAAATAATAATTATTTTAGTCCTAGACCCTTGAATCACTTGAAGCATCCACCTGTTTACTGGAAATATAGTATTAAAATACCCAATTTTTTATTATTCTGGGATGTCAGAGGGTTGGCACTAAAAAAATTTCAAGGTGACAGCAGACCTACATTCTCTCTCAGAGGTGTGAAGGTGTTCTGCTTTTCACATGCATTAAATTCACAGTGTACAGAACCCAAGAGCATTTTAAAGCTACTTCCTCCTCTCCGCCTTCTCGTTTCCTGCACAAAAAATCCACAGAATCTTTCTCACAGTTCTACTGTGACCCAAATATTGTGAAACAGTCTGTTCCTCTCATAAATTCAGCAAAATGCTGTCTAAAAAAAAAAAATAAAAATCTTGTGTTAAGTTTCTTCACTGTGAATGTTAAATTTTGAAGCCTTGGGGGCAAATTATTCTCTCTGAGAATTTGAACCTGCTGTGAACAGCTCTGCAAGGGGCAATTTTGGAGATGTTGACATTAAAGCACAGTATAAAACCACAGACCTTCTGCTTTTTTTACCTCTCTCCACCTTTTTTTTTGCCTTTTGCCTCTGTGCAGGTGTAGAGTTAGATAACTGAACTCAAGAAAGCATCCAGACATCCTAAAGGAGAGGAGAGAAAGGACAGGAGTATACTCTCCAATCTCAACCAAAACTGTTTCTCTACCCCAATCAAGCTTCAAAAATTTTCAAGATTCCTTTCATCATTGTTCTTCCACTTTCTTTTAAGCCAGGTGCTACAGATTTCTAGGAGAGCAGCATCTGAGCTTGGGTTTTCTATATACATTTATATATATGTATGTATTGCCTCAGGTAGTCATCTTCTTTACAAGCTGGAGAGAGTTCAGACCTGGTCAGGACCTGATGTGAGTTCTCCAAGGAAAGCACAGTGCTGCAGGAATGCACTTTATGCTTTTAGTACATCAGAAATGTCATTAACATTTTACCACTTTGGGATCCAGTGGGGCAATCTTTGCTGGTTTTCATCCTCGAATGACTCCATCCTTCCCAAGAAAGGATTTCTCTGGCTGAATGAGAAAGCTCTAAAATTGCCTGAGCCTCCCTTGTCCCAGTGCCCTAAGGCTATCAGGAAGTCCAGTTACCACCAGGCTTATTTCCTGCAATTCTTTGGTTTTCCCAAATTGTGAGTAGGGAACTCCGTATTCAAGAAGCTGTTGGGTATTTTCATCTACATTAAAAACTGTATTTAAAAGTCCATCTGTCTAAAACCAACCCAGGATCGATGCTCTTGGGCTGTCTCAGAGGCACCCACTGGTATCACCAAATAAATTGACAGCTTCAACCTAGATAGATCCTATGATCCCTGTTAACCCAGAGGTATCAGCAGTGAAATTCTTTCTGGGCAGAAGTCCAGAGTGTTCCAGATGAGTAAACCCATCTTCTGGGGGATTTGGGTCTTGTGTCATCAAAAGGGAGAGTGATCTCCCTTCTGGTGTCAAGTTTTTAATGGGATTTTGTCAATGTTTTTATACTGGATTTGAATCAATTTGGATATAATTACAAATGCAAGATGGAAAACTTTCCCAAATCTTTATTAACACAAATAGGGGACTGTAATTTTCCCATATATATTTTAATCTGCTATTCTTAGCAAATGTACTTCAAAAGTGGAATTCCTCACTTTGCCGTTGACGGACAAGGCTGAAAAAACCAAAAATGTCATTTCAGCACTGAAAATTTTATGAAATACTAGATCCAGACGCTAGATCCATTTTATGAAATACTAGATCCAATAGCCAAAAGGCTATTGACTTTTACAAGCTGATTTCTACGAGTGCTCTTGAATATTGAAAAAAGGCGTGGGAGAATTTAGGGCTGACGTAACAGAAAATATTATTTTACCTTGAGCCAGAAATTTTGCTAGAAAATCCTGCTGCTATTGAAGCTCCCTCATGCCCCTCTGTTGATGTGGCCAGGGGTAGGTGCTCATGACATGGCATTGCTCTGTGGCTGGGTCCTGGTAACAGACTCATTTTTTACCACAAAATATGGAACTTCCATAGCGTGGCCCATCAGAGGGTTGGAAGTGAATAATAAACTCAGTTCTTTTTGTGACAGCTTCTAATCTCCAGCAATAAATCCAGGGCAAAAGCCTTTCTAAGAGGAAGCAGGTTTTCAATGGGCAGGTATCAGGAAGTGAAATCAGACTTTCAGAAGGGCTCAAATTCTATTTAGACAACTAAATGAAGGCCATGTTTTTAAAAGTGCTCACTTTATTAAAGTAAATTTCTGCTGTATTGGGCTTTTTTGGACACTGTAGCTACCTCATGGTGTCCAGAAGGCCACTCAGCTGCTTTGACAATCTCCACATATGTATATCTCTAAAAAATTTGATTCTAGTGTTGTAATCTGCATCATCAGCTAGCCAGCTTTTTCTTGGAGTTTTGTGATTATTTTGTATTTTTAAGTAAATATAACAAAAATAAATATCAGAGGTCAGTTTTCTTTTATTGGTTGCACATGGAGACACAAAGATGCTGCCAACAATATGGCAACAGAAGAAAATAAAATTGCAGTCATTCCAACATTGCCAGAACTGGTATCATCAGTGACAAATTTTAGTTGAAAAGAGAAGATGTCCAGATGTTTTGGAAAGAAGAGATCATGAGCATTCTATGAAGTGCACAATATTTATGATACAAGATGAAAACTCACCGAAATTGCAGGTATGTGCTTGCTACACATTTTCTTTTTTTTAATTCTAAGAAAAAACCCAAATGCATTTTCCCTCCCTCGTGTTACTTAACCATGTAGCCAGGAATGAAGGGTCATTGTTTTGCCATGGACATCAGAATAGAGTCAAACTGAATAATATTAGTCAGCTGTACAAGTTGCCTTAATGACTGTGCCAAACCTTTTTAAAGCAAGCTGCTTTAAAAGCTCTTATCTCACAGACACAACATAATGCAGCTGGAACCAAACCCACTGCCACTTGCATATGGATTTTATTTTTTTTTCCTTAGCAGCATTTTGTGTGAGATAGCTGATTTTAAAAAATCCATTTTCTGGAAAAAAACCCTCTTTTTTAAAGAAAATAATGTTGAAAGAGCATCTGTAACATTTTAGTAAGTAGAAACAGCAGTTTGGGGCTGTTCAGGACACCAGACCTTGGAAAGAGAACAGGAACATGAGTCTTAGGTAGCAGAACCTAAGGAGATGTTCTCTTGTTATGATATGTATTAGTTTGCTAATCTTTCCAGTCTTTAATCCACAATACTGGATTAATAGACCAAAAATAGTCTCTACTGTCATTAAAGGTTAGTTTCTGTTTATTTTTGGTTTGGTGGTTTTTGGTTTTTGGAAAATTAATATTCCATTGAGGAGTTAGATGAAGGTTACATGGTGAGAAACAGAATCCTTCCTCATGTCTCTGCCTGAGATTTTCCAAACTTCATTTTTCAGTTAAATGTCACTTTGGGGTTTTGAAAGTGTTTTGGTTTTGTTTTGTTTTTTTAAATTTATGTCAGCTTGTTTGGTGTGTCACTGCTTTCTCTTTTCAGTTCTTCTAAATTAAACAAATATTTTAAAGCTATATTTGCCCAGCCAACCTCTTGTCATTTCAATTATTAGTGTTTCCATAAGTGTAAACACTTGTGTAGAGCACAGAAAGATGTGGTACAATTGATAATCACCCCACTGAAAATGGTCTTGTTCTTTCTCTGCATCATTATATTGTGATACAATAGTGACAGAGAAAAAAAAAGAATATCCTGTATATTCCAGCTGATGTGATTTTGTTTTCTTCTCATGTTTATTTCTCCAGAATAAACCAAACGCAACATGTAAGTTGCTATTTCTTGTATCTGTGACAAATGATAGCCAGCTGTCAAAAGTAATAATTTGAAATATGAGATATATAATACCTATTCACACCTCAGCTTCACATAGCAAAATTCTACTCAGATTAGTCTTGCAAAATTACCATCTTTTTAACAGAGGGGTTTTTGCATTATGGTAAATAAAGTGACACCCTTCTGCCCCCCTCAGAATAGAGGGAAATTTCCCTTTGACTTCAGTGTCAGTGAGATGGCCTGACCCATAACTAGCATACAGAAACTGTAAGCATTGTCCTGCCACATCAGGTGCTACCTGGTGCTAAACATGCTGGTATCCCAAAACAGATGTTTTCCTGCAATCAAGCAGCATAAACTAATTTTGTATCAGTTTAGTGTCAGCAAAGCACCCTGGAGATGCCAACAGACAGTGCAGTGATTCATTTCCCAGCTTGGCTTTGGACACAGGTTACTTTTCAGTGGATCCCATACTGAGCTACTTTTGTCTCCAAACTGAAACCCTAAATGTACAACTTACATTTTTGGTGCAAAAAAAAAGCTGGAAAAGGTCAGGGTTTTGAAGATACCTTTTTATCAGCTGACATTGAGTCACTAAATACTTTTTCCTTAGTTAAACAAGCAAAGGAAGGCCACAGGAGTGGTGATGCTGGTGCCCATCTAAGTGAGGAGTAGGTGGCTCACAGTGACCACAGGTGCACACCTAAGAAGAACTGAGAGCAGGAAAAACAGATATGACACTTTCCTCTGAGAATCCCTCCCTTTCCGAGCATTTTTGGGTTGGAGAATTTTCTGAGCCAGCTCTGGTCTCTGTTCATGACACCCAGTGTTTGGTCTTCCCAGGATTTCCCACTCCCCTGAGCCCCCCTGGAATTGTTCTGCACCAGAGCTGGTTCTTGCATTTGGTTTTTCTGGTCAAGGAGCTCCAGGGTTCAATTGTCTCTTTGGAAAACCACCTACTTTGTTTCTTACAAACCTATGGGCCATGTTTCTCTAAATAAATAATAAAGGCTCTGTTGTGTAGTTGGGACAAGAGAGGTTTGTTCTTTTTTCCACATCATTTGAGTGCTTTGTTTCTATATCAAAGTCAGAGTATTTCAGCCTCCTTTGTGTGTACAGTTGAAGACTGAAAATTTGCCTGCACAAGAGAATTGTTTCTGATTTATTCAAAAGAATGTGAACTGCTTTTTGGATAAGAGATTCAAAATTTCCCAGAATGATTGCTGGTGGGAAGGATGGAATCTGCAGAACAACATTGATAGCAAATACTGCAGCTCAGGCAGAAATTTTTATTTATCCAATCTAGAGTCAAACCCCATGAAACATCCCAAAGGACCCCTGTCACATTTCAGTGTATACCAGGATCAAGCTCTTATTCAGCTCTGTGCCTAGGAGATATTCTTGCATGCTCCTAATACACCTGAGATATAAGAAAAGAAAACATGTTGTCACTCAGCTTTCTGATGAGAACACTGATATAAAAAAAGTGTTTTACATTCAATGTTCTGTACATCATCAGCTATTTATTTCCAGTTCTATGGAGAGCTGCTATGAGGATAATTCACAAGCTATCTGCTTGAGAAATGGTTTGCACCACATTCAAGGAAACTCAAGTTGAAATATTGGCATCCTTTACAAATCACAAAGGGGAGGCGGATTTTGCTGACTAGGACTGATCAATTAATTGCAATTTCATCCCTAGCAAATGAATAATTATTATGATTTTCTTTTTTCTTTTTCCTGTACCTGCTCTCCTTTTTGACTGTGTTGTACCTTCAAATTTTCCCATTAGTACCAGCCTGTGTAAATAAACCAGCTGTCACATGGCATAATTTAATAATAAAATCCGCCTCATGACCTGGTATTTCCCAACCTGCAATCTGAGGAGAAATGGACAAAGAAGAAAATCAGTGTAAATAGAGAAAGGCAGAGGGAGAGTTGTGCAGACTGGGGATGCACAGCAGCAGAACCACACAAGATGCAGAAACCTGTGTTGATAGAGAGAGGTACAATGTATTTCTACCTCCTTCCCACCACTTAGTTCCATACAAAACAACCACTCCCCCAAATGTATTTATTTATGTTACCACATCCTACCTTTTGCTGATTATTTGGAAACGTTGGAGATACTTTGTTGCCAAAGTGTCTGGGTAAGAACAACAATCAATTTGGTTGATGAATGGGGAGGAGGATCTGGAAAGCCCCAGGAGCAGTGGCCAGGAGCTCAGAAGGGGATTTACTGGTCACAACAGGACAACCAGCCAAAAGGAGCTGAAACTCTCAAGTCTGTAGGTGATTCCAAACCAGGAATGTGTTGCACGGTAAAAGAAATTTGGAAAAGCTGGCTTTTGAAATTTGATTCAGTGTGAGTGGAAACTGATAACTGCTTTGCACTTAATTATTCCACAACAGTTGTGAGGAGAAATGTCCCATAAGAGCACGGAGTGGCAATTCCTTTGGAAGGTTAAAATGGGTGATGCAAATAATTTTTAAACAGTGAGTTTGCAATGATCAACTCAGCCTTCCTGAAAAACGTTTGGAAAATAGCTACTTGTTCTGATAACTGGAAAAGGAAGTGGTTGTAATTTGTTTTGAGATGTGAGGAGAAATTAGGTTGTGAACTTCCTTATAGGTCTCAATCAGGAAGTGATTCCTGTTCATTTAATATTTCTTACAAGCAGGAAACAATAAAATAGAGAGCTACAATTGCCAAAGAAGCTGATGAAGGTGTTCTCCTTGGCATTGTCTTTGCACAGCACATGTAAATAGGGACAGAACAATCCAGCCACTTTCCCTTTAGGAAAGAGACGTTTTTAAATTGCTTTTTGATCCAAAAACTATGCAGGCAGTACCTCAGTGATCCATCAGATGAGTAGATAGAGAAGGCATTTTGCAGGCAGCAGAATGACTCTAAGAAACATCTTTCAAAATGAACACAGATGCTTGCACTTACAGACCTAGAATGGTATCGATGCAAATAAGAAACTGAGAAGTTTTGCTTGTTACAGCAATAATGAAACTCTTCAGAGAAAAACTCAAAAGCCATCCAGTGGGAACATCTATCTGGGATGAACTCTCCTGGATGTTATCCAAATATTCATACAGGAATTTTTAATTTTTTTTTTAATGAGAAAAAAATTGTGAATGGTGCTCTAGAGACAGGAATTCTGAAGCTACTTGCCAGAAGATTGGGAAAGCTGGCACTCTGATTTAAGAGCCATCTATATGGCTTTAAAAAAAACCCATAATGCTGACTCCTTGTCCAGATGGCCTGAATCAGAAACAAATTGCAAACGCTACCCTAGGCAGAAGAGCAAGTGATGGGGTGCTGGTGGGAATGTGCATGCACAGGAAAAGGTGGCAGGCATCTTCCCTCCAGTAATTTGCAGAGGAAGGATGAGTTCCTGTATCACCCACAGAGTAGGAAAAATGGGTGTCCAAGCAATAAAAAGCCTCCCAGTGGTAAGATGAGTTATTTGTTAAGTACAATAAGGGGACATCATTTTGTAATGGTTTATCCAGTTTCCTGAGCATTGCTATGCACACATAATGGATATATAATATAATATAATGTGTATTATATATATGTATTATTGTGTATTATATATATAATATAATATAATGTGTATAATCACAATGTACCAGTAATTATTAGGTCTGAGATTAAAAGGTTGCTTTACAGAGACTGAGTAAATTGATCCTAATGTGATTGTATAGTGTCACATCTGGTGTCATTCAGCTCATCCCTGGGGTCTAATGAGGGATTGGAAGGCACTGGAATTAAGAGCCTGGGGCAGGATGAATCTTGGCCACAGTCACTCTTAGGAAAGAAGCTGGAATCCAAAACTATTTATCAGATTTGTGAGATTTTAAGAAATAACCAGGATATGAGTTGCATCTGATTCAGTCTGATTCTCCAGTCTCAGTGGCTGTTTGTAATGCAGTGCTGAAGGAATAGAAATAGATACATTCCATATTTCTTGATAGAACACTTAATGAGAGTACAAAATGTCTCCTAGTGCTCCTCATGCTCTGGTATAAGTTAATAAGGCAAGAAAAATCTATTCCCTCTGAAGAGGAATAAGGGATTTGAAACACGTAGAATAGGTAGAAACCAAATTAAAAATCCTTCTATTTTATTGAATTTCAGATCAAATTGCAAGCAGTTGCTTGTAAAATAGGAGTCCACAAAGAAAAGGCATACAGAAAGAGTTTACAGGGCGTCTGATTTGATACTATAAGTTCAGGAAAAAAAGCAGAGCTAATCATGTCATCAGGTATTTGATGAAATACCATGGACATACCAGTCCAGCCAGGCTGCACCCAGAAACCTAGGTTTTTAAATTAAGAGTAAGATTGAATGCAACAGGTTTTATCTGCTTTATGATAAATATTTGTGTGCACTTTTATCATCAGCAAGTAAGACTTAATTTGAGTTAATTAGCTAGCTTTCATTCTTGCAAAATAAAACATTGCACGTGCTCACCCAGCCAGACTTACAAGTATGTAGATGTATTGGGGTTGAGGAACTTGAAATAAGCATCCACTTCCCCTATATGAAAATCTGTAGCCATGGGAATTACATTTATTTTTAAAACTATCATCAGGGCTTGTTGGGAATTTTTTATTTTGTTGTGGTTCTCTGTTGTTTAGCAAATGTATTGTGGTTTTTACCCACAGACTTTTTCTGAATGTATGGAGATACTGTATAAATTGCTATATGAGAGGATGTATGTATGCCATAATGTGTCTGTGTCCAGGGCCTTGAAACATTTTGTGTGTAAATGAAGATGAACTCTTCACAGACTATTTTATTACATTGTTAGTGTGCCACATAAAAGCAAAGTAAGTCTTTTGTGTCTAGGGGGGATGCATTAACCAGTGAAAAGGACTTTTTTTTTCTTTCCTGCACGTTTTGTTGAGGGTATTTATATTGTAAATTAAAGATACATGACACACTGCAGTGGAGCACGACCAGGAGGCCACTCTTCTTCTGGAGCTGTTGAGTTCCCCGTGGGTTGTGGGTGATGTACAACCCTCTGCTGTCCTCTCAGGAAGTGTTTGCCTGTACTCTGCTGGTACTGGGTTGCAGGGAGGGGGAAGATTTGGGAAGGAGAGCATCTGGGCTACACCTTAGCTGTGGTGCTAGTGGAATAATGTGTCTGAGGAAGCGGAGGCAGGAGAGAGGAGCTGGGGCTGGGTCAGGTGTGCTGCTTGCAGGGTGGGAGCGGAGCAGCAGCCACACGGGGGGAAGGTAGCGGGGAGGGTGCGGGGCACAACCGAGGGGGGGGGACACACACAGGACACCCCGAATCTGCTGCTGTCAGGCTCTGCCGGGCCCCCGGGGGCTGCTGAGGGCCGGGTCCCAAGGTGGGAGGGGGAAGGTGGCAGTTTCCACGGGAGACAAAGCGTGTGTGAACTGCCCTCGGGGGGCGTGAAATGAGCCGAGGGGCGTGCGAGAGAGAGAGGAGCCGGGGGGGGCTGTGAGAAAGGGACCGCTGCGTGGTCTGGGGGGAGCTGGGGTGGGTCTGTGTGTGTGTGTGTGAGAGTGTGTGTGTGTGTGTGTGTATCTGTGCGTGTGTGCGGGGAGTGCCTGTGCGAGGAGCGGGGGACACTGACGGGAGGCGGCAGGTGCCGCCACACACCCCCCACACCTCCCCCCCCCTCCATCCCCGGGAGCCCCCGAGCTCCCCCCCTCCGGGGGACGGCCCTGGGCCGGGTCCGCCCCTCCCCGCCCCACCCGCGGCCGGGGGCTCGCTCACCCCGCGGGCGGAGCAGCCGCTGAGGGCCTGGGGCCGGGATCCTCCTCCCGTTCCCTACGCGCCGTTCCCACGTCAGGCGGCGGGAGCGGGAGGCAGCGCCCAGCGCCGCCGTTACCAGAGACTCGGCGGCCGCCGGACGGGGCGGACGTCGGGACGGTGACTCCCGGCAAGGGGGTGGAGAGGAGGGCGCTATGGCCGACGTATTCCCGGGCTCGGAGCCCGGCGCGGCCCCGGACGCTGCTCGGCGCTTCGCTCGTAAAGGGGCCCTGAGACAGAAGAACGTACACGAGGTGAAGGAACACAAATTCATCGCCCGCTTCTTCAAGCAGCCCACCTTCTGCAGCCACTGCACCGACTTCATCTGGTGAGACACCCCGGCAGTGCCTTGCCCTCTTTCTCACACCCACCCGCGGCCCCTCACCTCCTCCCGGGCCCGCTGAGCTGTCGGGAATTCCCTCTCCGGGGGGAAGGGAAGGGGAAGGGGGAAGCTCCCACAGCTCTGCCCGGGCTCCGGTGAGCGTCCCGTGTCTCCCCGCCCACCCGCCGCTTCCCCGCCCTGTGGCTGAGCGGCTGCCCCCGGCCTCTCCCTTCAGGTTCTGGCCGGGGAGCCCCCGATGGGATAAAATCGTGCTGTGCTGCCTCGGTGTCCCGGCTCTGCCGTCTCCTCCTCCTCCACCTCCTCCTCTTCCTCCTCCTTCTTCTCCTCCTGGGGGGCTCTTTGCCGCCGCCGGTGCTCCGAGGGGACCCCCGGCCCGCTCCGGGGGAGCCCCTCAACTTGCCGGTTCCGCAGGGATCGGCTGGGGCTGAGGACTTTTACTGGGGATAGCGCTTCTTAAATCCATCCAGATTTATATTTCCTCAGTTTTTTGTCCCGTCCCCCCCCTTCTCAACCCCGACCCGGGCTCTGCTTGGCTTGCCCCTCCATGCCCCCTTCTCTGTGCCCGCTTTCCCCGGGGCAGAGGGGAGCTCGGCCGGCGCTACAGCTGCTCCGGGAGAACCGGCGGGGTTTCAGTTTCAGATGGTAGGAAGATTGGTTTTCAGGTGTGGCACAACTTCAGCAGCCCTGCCTTTAACTTTGTGAGCGGTTTCCTCCCTCTGCAGAGGGAGGGCAGGGAGATTGGGAGCTGACGGTGACACCGCTGCTACCTCACGTGTTTAGGGAAGGGAGGTGTGGGGGGGGTTGGTTTGTGTGGGTTGGTTTTTTGGGGGTTTTTTGGTGTTTTAAAAGTGTGGGTCGGGCTGGTTCTGCCCTCTGCCCGGTGAGGCAAGAGCAGCGGGTGTGGACCTCTCCTTGAGTTGTGTTTTGTACATTCAGAGCCTCTCTAACATAACCAGCTTTGCCTTCCTCTCCTTTACCTGAGCTGTGCCTCAGCTTTGCTCTGCTGCTGAAGTTTTTGCTGCTGGTTTTTTGGCCTGGAATTGAAAGCTGTGATTTGCATCAGCCAAAGTTGTAAAAGAGGTAGAGGGCTCTGCACCCAGCTTGCTCTCAAAGAGCAAGGTGTCTTGTTCTTTTTGTATGTGTTTACATGCACAGAACTTTGCCTTCCTTCTTGAGTTTTCCTGTGGAGCTGGATATATAAATAGATATAAAATATTATCACTATACATATAACCATATATATATGTTTATATTATATATATATAACTATATATAAAATGCTGTGATAGCTCCTCAAATGATTAAAATATATTTGCAGAGTGAGGAAAAGGAGGCTGCAGAAAAAAAACAAAGAGAAACAGATCAAGGTTTTGAGTGTGCCCGTTTTTTCCTCCCCTTTTTAATATTTTTTTTCCTTTAAAGGCTGCAAAGTTTGGTATTGTGAGAGACCTTCAGAAACTGCTTTAAAGTTAATCTAAAACAGAGTTAATTGGAAGGTGTGAAAAAATGCTGCAGGGTTATTGTCAGATTGTGTTTGTGCACATAAGTAGAACAATTAAAAACCAAAGTGAAATGTTCTCCTGAGCTGACAGGATGGATTTGAAAGTGAAAGGGTGTCCTGTGGCTGACAGGTGGCAAGGGAAGCTGCACTCTTTTGTCTTGTCTTGTTAATCCCTCTGAGGAAGCTCTTAACACTCATCAGATGAGCGTCTGATAACTGGAAAACTTTTCTTTCATTTCCTCAGATGGGCAACACTTGAATAAACATCATCCACCATAAAAAGTGTTTCATCTCTTTCCCAAATAACGTGTGGCAATTAACGTCTGTTTTAAGATATAAAGAATAGTAAATACTAAAAAATAGTAACTACAACCTTTCAATGAACTCTGCAAATAGACTTTTCTTAGATTATATTTGACCAGGTGACGTTGGTTGGAGCTTTGGGCAACCTGGTCTAGTGGGAAGTGTCCCTGCCCATGCAGGAGGTTGGTATTGGATGATCTTTAAGGTCCCTTCCAACCCAAGCTATTCTATATTTACCCATTTGCTTTGTTTCCGAAGCCTGGATGGTTTTAAAAAGATTTTTAATTTAAAATACATTGTAACTGGTGAAGGCTGGAGTACTCCAGCCTGCATGGATTCAGCTCAGACCTTACAGGAAGGCTCTGCTTTCAGAGTAGATAATTCAGGAATGTCCTTTGCAAATAGGTCTGTTTATAAGGATAAAAATTTATCTAAAGTCTGTTTCGTGTTCTTAGTCCTGCTGTCAGCTCTCCTGCAATTGCACTTGTACACTTCCAGTCCATGTGTTTTGCTCCTGTGAAGATGAGAGAAACCAGCAGCAGAGTGAGAGTATAGTTTAGTCCCATGTGCTTCCAAGAAAACAAATAATTTTATATTTCTTCTGGTTTCCTGACTTTTGGCCCACTTAGAAGAGCAGCAGACACTTTTGTGTAGAAATTCATGGAAATGCTTGAAGTGGTGTGATTTCAGCTTCCACCTGAAGTAGCTGTGTACTAAAGGTTTTGCCTCGAAATAAATGAAAAAAAGTTGATAATGAAACTTCATGTCATTAATTGCATGCAGCCTGCTGGCTGCTTACTGCAGCTCCTGACTTGCAGTCATTTATCTGTGAGTGTGAGCAGCCCCAGATGAAAAACAATCTGCAAAGAGAGGAAATGCAGAGAAACATTTGCAGGGAGGCTACTCCAAACATTTATTTGTTGTGGAAAAGGGAATGTTGGATGCTTAAAGATGAATAAATAAAACCAGCAGCAGTGCAATTTGCTGGAGGTGTAATAGATATAGGAGCCCTGGGTACCAGGTACAACACTTGTGTGTCACTATAGTCACTGGGGAAATATTACATCCACGTGTTTATTTTGCTATGGAAATGAAGCAAGAAAGTTGAAAGAGCAAAGAAACTTTCAGCAAAGAGCTGAAAGTTAAAAAAGCAACAGTATGAAACCAGTGGTTCTGTCTTGTTATCTATATTCAAACAAACAAAACCTTTAAGCTGCCTCCTTTTCATCCAACAAAGTGGTATCAAGCTGAGGCACAGAGCAGCATTGACACACAATCCTAAAATCTGGATGAAAGACTAAGTCTGGTTTGGTTTATATGCCTTTGCTAGAACTTGGAAGCCTTATCATTACTGTTAAGTATACAAGTGGCATTAAACAAGTTGAAATATTGTGCAGTAATCACAGATGATATAACTGTAGATCCAAAATAGCTTGTAAAATAATAACAAAAATTTAAAAATTGTTGCCAGAAACTGAAATTGCATAGCTGGTGTCAGCTATTGTTATCTGCTTTGAAATAGGTGGGCTTTTCTGTGTTGTATATTTAAAAATCTGTTGCTGTCAGAGCAAAATCTCCAGTAATTTAATATGAATCTATTTTTATGTTTTTATAGATCATTGACAAGAAATCATAACGAAACATCCTAAGACAGGTGTGTTTTCTTTTTTCTTTTTTTTTTTTTTTTTTTTATTTTATTTTTTATGCAGGGGCTTTGGGAAGCAAGGATTTCAGTGCCAAGGTAAGCCACACATGTTTTGTTGGCTAGCACACATTGTTGCATCTTACTTCGAAGGCAGCCAAAACTTGCCTGCAGCAAGAGGGAAACAAGCCTGGAAAAACTAATCAAGCAACTCATTTGCCTATGTAAATTCTAAAGGAAGACAATTATTCAGTTAAGTAACTATTGGTATTTATATTATATACACTGAATAATCAAATAATTGCTTATACTGTAATAACACAAAAAGGGTTATTTTTTTTTATTTATAAATCTCATCATGGTAAATGTCAGATAATCTGCATGCAGTGCAGTTTCTAACTTTTCCTGAAAATAATCTGTGCAATTTAGCTTTTGCAGAGACCATTTTTCACATCAGAAGCTCTTGTCTGTGTGGGCGTTTTGGAAAATGGATTCACTTTTTAGTCATATGGCTTCTTTTCATAACCCAAACTCCCTCTTTTTAATTTTTATATGTTTAGGAGGACCTCTGGTTTGAACTACATTTTAGGACAGGCAGTGTTTTTCTGTCTTATGTAATACTGAATTGCAAAAAAATCCATGCCTACAAAATTGCTGATTTAATAAATTCTCCTAACCTTGAGAAACTGAAAGCTGCTATAGTGGGAGATAACTATAGACATGAAAGCCAGAACACAATAGGCTGAATTCTCACATACTCTGGTTCTTGGCCTTTTTCCAAAATCCACCTTATTATTTAGCATTTAGTCATAAATTAACCACACCCAACTATTTTTATTTTTTTCTGTCATATATTTGCCTCACTAGGATGAGGCTTTTTGTTGTGCCTTTCCACCCACCTTCCTCCCTATCAATTTTACCTGCAGATATACATTGTGTACTCATTAGTTTGCCTTTTGGTGATTTCTTTCATTGCATTTTTAAATTTAGATGTTTGCTAATGCTTTGGAGCATACTTGACTATCCTGAATGTGGCTTTTAGTTAGTAGTTGGGGAAATGATGGATTCTGTGGTATTTCTGTGAAAGTTTATGTCAGCTGCTACTTCTTGAAATTAAACCTCTGAGAAACTGAATGTAAAAGAATGATGCATTTCTAAGATGTTGCAATAATTGTTCTTCTTTCTGCAAGTTTCTGCTTGCAGATGCACACATGTAGTAAGACATTGCATGCCTTGGGAAGGTAAGCATGCAACTTTTATGGTACTCTGAATCTTGTATGCAACTTCCTCTTTGTTCCAAGATACTACTACTAAATTCTGTAGCTATTTGCCAGTTAGTTGCAACTCATCACATCTACAGGAGAGCTACAGACCCTGTAGTCCTCAGCTGGTTAGGGAATGGCAGTTCCTGAATCCCATTCAGAATAGCCTAGTGGTTCCTAGTTAAAGAACTTAGTTAAGGAACTGTTTGAATATTCATTAGAGATTTCCACTGGGACACAGAAAATAACTGGGGTTGTGTTTAAATTATGCAGTTTTCAATCTTAAGCTTTACAGTTTGTCCAGTGTCAGCTTTCTCCCATCTTCCAGTAGTATTGTTCAGCTTCAGCATTGCTTAAAAATATTTAAATGAGTTCTTTGGAACTGAAGAGAAATACTTCAGTTTGTTAAAGCTTTGCAATTATTTTTTTTTTTCTATCTTTCTCTTGATTTTTATGGGATCCCTGTGACTTTGCAAAATACAATGAATTCAATTTTGGTATGGCTTTTAATGGCCTTATTTGAGCAGAAGTTAAGGGTGTAATTGCATTATTACTGCACAAATGCTTATCGAGGGACAGTCCACATCCTAAGTAGTTCCTCTTTCTCAGTGCCTTTATTCTAGTGTGGCTGGTGACTGTATGTGCTAACAAAGAGTTTTTTGGAATATCTGCTTAGGTTTAAAACTGTAAATTGGGATCTGTTATTTCATGGTGAGGCTGCAGAATTCTGTTGTGTTATCAGAAATAAGTTCTTCAGAGAGTGGGTTCAGGGTCAGAATATAGCAGTAGAAAAAGCCTGGGCCTGTTTTTTGTGAAGTGTGAATTTGAAAATGGACTTGAAAGAGTTCAGATGGATTAACTTTCTTGTAAGCAATATGTCTTTACTGCCTCCTAGTATTAGGAAATGTTTTACAGTTTGAAATTTGTGATTATTGTTGATTTATACAAACATGAACTAATAAAAAACAGGAGTTTTCTTGTGCCTTGGATTAAAGTTTAGTTCTTGGTTTTCTGTCCTGATGGTTATTTCCCCTACTAAGAGCTCCTTGTTCATTTTACTATCTTCATTGTCCTTTGTAACTCAAAAAGAAAAGCTCAAAAATATGTTCTATCTTCCTTACTTGGAAATGTTATTGCCAAAGGGTGATAAGTTACAAAGTGAGTTCCCCTCCCTGTGCCAGAACTCTTGTATCACCATCATTTTTGTAGTAAGATTGGGTATTACAAACCACAGTTAAAACAATATCCAAGTTCATTTTTATGCTGTTTATGTTACTATTAGTCATGTGCTGCAGTTTACATTATCTAACATTTCTGTAAGCTTGAGATTGAGAAATTAATTCCATGGGAGTCACTACAAGTCTGTGACTGTTGATGTTTTCTACGTAACTTAACAGCATGAAATCTGCTGAGATGGAAATTTAGTGTATACTTAAAGCAGCTGACTTGTTAATGTATCTTCATGCATATAACTTAAAGGTATCTGTTAAAAAATGGAACCTCCAAAGAAAAAAAAAATTCCATGTACACACATCCCCTAACAAGAAAAAAAACCACCTGGGAGCATAAAGTGCATCTGTGCACAGTTTCCGTGCTCTCTTTACCCAGCTTTGTCCTCTCCATTGGCCATTTGCCTTCAGCCTGATTTGTGGGCTGTTTGTGGACTCAAAGGGCAGTAATTTTAATGAGATGCAGATAATCTGATCCAGCCAACAGAAGCATGCAGCTAAGATACTTGTGGACTTGTCAGCTTTTATTTATTCATTCCTCCCCTCCTTTGGCTGTCCCTCTTCTTCCTTTTGGAATCAATGTCCCATATCATGAGGAAGTACAGTCCTGTTAACTGCCTGACCCCTGTGTCACTTGAGATTCTGGTTTTTTCCCTATACCTGAACCATCTTTGAAAAATTGCCCATGTTCCAAGTCTTTCCTGAGCACAGCACTGATGGATACGGATGAAAGTCCTGACTCTTAATGAGTGCAAATACATTTGTGTTGGTTCAAGTCAGGAAAGTCCTTTGGAAATGCTTCCTTCCAGTCATCCCTGCTTTCCCAGGGCTTTGGTTTGCATTGCTGGCTGGTCTTGGAGCACCCTTTGGGTGATAGCAGAGAGCTGGGTCACAGCAGCACATTTAATGTCCCCCAGCTGCTAAAAGGTGTTTGATTCATGCATCAGACTGCAGCTCATCCAACAGAAAATCCCTGGAATGTGGAGTGTATGGCTGGCCAGTTCTTAGCACTGTTTTCCTCTAGAAATCCTTCCCTGTTGGAGCTCTGCTTGCTAACACAGACACAGAGGTTATGCTTTCAGCTCTTCTGTTCAGTGAAGGGGTTTTGTGGTCTCTAAGCAACATTGTGCTATAGAAAGGGCAAAAGGGCACCTTGGTCAGAAGAGGGAAGGTGTTTGTGAGGATTCCCTATTACCACCATCGTGTGCATCACAAAAAAAATTCTCTGTATCAAATAGCTGTGCAATACACAAGTCACCAAACAGAAAATTCACTTGATGTAGAACATGAGAGTGAAATAGAGACATATGCCATTGTACTTCTGTCTTCCTAGAAAATTTCCTCAGTGATATTGTGCTCATCATAATTAAATCTTATCCTGCAGCAGAAGTCTTGCATTACGTTTCAAGGCCAAGACCATCTTTACCCTTCCCACACTTCCGACATGCTAAGTTTTGGTTTGTTTACTTGAATCAGTTGGGTATCCCAGCAATGTGTTCCAGTTAAAGGAAACTGAGTGTTCCAGTGCCCTGGATGTAATTCTGTGAAGCTCTTCAGCTTCTAATTAAACATGTGGGAGTGATGGCTTGTTCTGAGTTGACAGCTGAACCAGTTTGAGTCCTGGGCAAGACAGACTTTGGCATATTCTTTATTTTCCCCTCTGCTTTTGGTGTAACACTGCACATCAGCTGCAGATCCGCAGCCACATATGGTGTTAATTTTGTAGAAGATTTTCATGGATGTGACTTATGCCATAAGCAGAATTTAATGAAATGTTGGAAAGAAAGTTGCAGAAAGATGAAAAATTTCCCTCCTGGGATGCACAGATAGTTATTTTTCTTTTAAGTTTGTTTTTGTGGGCTGTTTCTCTTCAGGGTGAGAGGTAAAAAATAATAAGTTGTTTAATAAATACTTTAGGCTCAGCTCCTCAGTTTTCACATCTGCAGTAGAAAGCATAAAAGTCTAAGAGGAAAGCACTCCCTTGTGTATAGTTAAAAGCAGGAACTCCCCTTCAAGTGTTTTTAAATTCTTGTAGATGCTGAACATTGTGACTGATTGCAGTTGTGCTTCTTGAAGACTTGTAGAGGTTGGAGTGCTTGGGAGTTATCAGCTGTTAATTTCTCATTTTCTTATGAATTCTGCCTTCCATAAATGTGATTCAGAACAGTTACCTTCTAAGTCAGGCGACTGAACACGTGCATACATATCTTTCTGTGGATTTCATTGTCATTTACTCTGATACCTTAATTATGATTTCATTTACATGAAGTTTTTTCGTTCCTTTATGTAACTTAGGCTGTAAAATCTGCAGACACACAGGCCTCTTTTTCAGAATGTTTTCTAGTAAGTTCATGTGGGTTTGGGAATCACACTCCTGTTTTTATTAATTAAAAATATTTCATCAAATGAGTTTTATGGAAATGTGGAATATATCCCTATGAATGTAGAAGCTCACTGGAATGCTTATTTTTGTCCAACCTTTACAAAATGTCTTTATTTAATAATTTATTTAGTCTGACACAAGAACACACTTTTGGAACTAAAAATGTAACTGAAACGTCCAGAAACTCTTTTATTTGTTGCTTTTGAATTTTGCAGCTTCATTTTAAAAATGAAATCTAATGTTTGTCTTGATACAGTGACCAATGAAGGACTAGAAAAACATACATAGGTTTTGACATTGTCAGAAGTGTCTGGGAGTGAGTGGACAATGGCCAACACAGATTGTATGGCACATTTAAGACTTTAATTACCTTTTGTAATAATTTTCAAGTTTTGTTTTTATTTTGATAAGAAAATAGCCCATATTGAGAAAACAAAACTATTTTTTAAACTAGTATTATATCCATCACCCTTTTTTCTTTAGCTTTAATCAAAAGAATTTTGTAAAGCTATTAATATTGTGTATAGTGCAAGCATTTGCATATATGATAAATGAAGCTTCTAATGGCATTTGAATGTTGTAATTTTTATTCTGGAGCAAAACTTTATGAAGATTGTGTTTCTATGTTGTTCCTTCTTCTTCTGTGTGCATTTCCATGGCAGCTTCTGGTTCTCTCTGGATGAAGAAGCATTTTACCTCTTGCCTGTCCTCTAGTACCTGGTACCTGCACTAGTTTTCCTTGTTATTCACACACAGGGTTTGAGGCACAGAGCATTTTTATGTGTCTGAAAATGATGTCATCCTGCTGGTTGATGACAGATTCTGAGCATCCTGATTTTCTCACACTCTAGAATTTTATAAAATGAAAATGAATTTGAATTTTTGAAATTGTTTGATCTGGAGGAATTGTTAGAAAATAATCATATTGCAGTAAATGTATAAATAGATCAATGCAACAGAATTTACTATAAGGGTGTATATATTTTTTTCAACTTTTTTCCATCGTGACAGATTAGTTGATTTGGTTTGTGATCTGCTTTAAAATTTTGCCAGATTTTGGATTACGCTTACCTTGTTTGCTAACTTTTAGTCTAAATGAATTAGATTTGAGACCAAGTATGTCAGTTTTATATCTTCCTTTTTTGTCATCAGCTTTTACAAATTGCCTCTGTTGTGTATATTTTTATAAAATGGAACTCCCCTGTTAATACAAGTGAATGCAAGCACAGTAGAAAGCAATAAGTACAATCCTGGGTGTGGATATTTTTCATTTCTTGTATACAGGCCCATTGAGACGAATGTTGGAAGCATACAGAAAGAAGGGAGAAAAAGATAATTTGCTTTACGTTCTGTTTCAGATATTTTGGTGCCTAGATGTTGCTCAGAATTCCTTTTGACATTCTGGGGATATCCTCAAGTCTGAGCCTTTCCAATGCAGTAAAAGCTCCATCAATCTTCTTGTCCAGCTCAGTAAAACTGCTTCTTCTGGTGTCTCCTTTGGCTTGTGAGTCCAGGACAAATGAATCCAACTGTTGCAATTGTCTGAAGACCCTGGGGAATAAAGATTAAATATGAAAACTTACCAAAATTCTATTCTTTCCCCAATATATCAGCAGGAAAAAGTGGCATTTATTCATGTGCTGCTATTTGCTTGTTTAAATCTGACCTGTATGGCAGCACAAAAAAAGCAGAGGTGGTTCAGTGTTAGTTTCTGAATTGCAAAGAAGCAGTATCCCTGATTTCTCTCTCTCAATAAAAAAATAAAGGAGTGTTGAAGAGTGTAGCTGCTGAAGAGTTTTACAGTGCAAGTGGTGGATATGTTTTATACTTTTTTCTCCTAATAGCTCATCCAGTCATTGTGCCAACTGCACAGCATGCTGCTGCATTAGCTGATTTTATGCTCTGCTGTTCTGTACTCTATTGCCAGTTGTTTCACTCAGTAGCACTTTTAAGTGTTTTGTTCTGGCTCTAGATACCCAGGTGTGCCTGATGAATCCTGTAGGCTGTAAAACTGCCTGCCCTTCTTCTCATACAAAGATTTTTTTAATTATTTTTATTTTTTTTTTTTCCCCTAAGCTTTCTGCAAAACTGTGTCAGCTTCCTGATGCTGGATAATGAGGAACAGTTGAGTTGTCATGTTTGTATACAGTTCTGTTCATTTCATTTATCTTGAGCTTGGGTTTCTTTGAACACTTTGCAAAACAAGTATTCTCTTGTCTATTATCAAACCTGGTACAAGGCCAGGTGTCACTTTTGTTTAAGATTATAAATGCATTACATTACAAATATCTAAGGCTTGTATTTTATTCATCATTTGCTGCATGCTGCATCATCATTTTGTGGCAGCAAATGTTTTACATGGTTCCTATGAGCTTGAATACTTGACAACAAGTATCCTGAAGCCAATAAAGTCTGAATTTCAGGAGTACTCCTGAAATTCCATCAAGCAGGGCATCCCTGGGAGTCTAGGACTGCTTTAGTATCTGGGACAGAAGTAAGGGAGCAGATATGCATGACTTTGACATTTTGCTCAAGATGCCTTGTCCTAGTACAAGTTTCTTTTTTTATTAATAGAATAGAAAATCTAATAAGAACACTGCAAAATATTTGATAATAGAGCCATTTCTATTTTGGGAAGAGGAAGGGCAAAACTTTGTCACCATTGGTTTCTGTAGAAGATCTTTGACTTCAGAGTCTTTTTTTTTTCCTGCCTGTGCCTTAAACTTCTCTCTGGGTCTGTTCTGTTGTTGTGTGTATTCATATCCAGATCCTGCAGCTGCAGTTTTTAAATGACCCAGACACCTTAATGGGCATATGAAGTCTCAAGGTTTTTTGCTGCTACTCTCCTCTTAAGTGCTTTTGAATCCTGCAAACAGAACAATAAAATGTGGGTGGTTAGGTTAGTGTGACTGACAGGATTGAGACTGAGATAATGAGTGAAAAAATTCATTGATGCCAGGCCATGAATTTATGGACACATGATAGTTTTGGAGTATTGATTATTTAAGTAAATGTGTAGCTAAAGATTGATGAAGGAAATGGAAGACTTCATCATATATTTTTAATGTATTAGGGAGGTCTAATTTGATTTATTCAGGTTTTTATAGACAAGCTTCTTACAAAAATCATTGACAAATGTACTCAGTAAAGTTTAAATTCTAAACACTGTCCATGAAGTTTATTTTGTAATTTAAATCAATACGTTAAAAAGAGGAAGAACTTATGTAGAATTAAATTTTTAATAAATCTTGCTCTTTCTTGGCTTATTTCAACTTATGCAAATATTGACCTTTGAATTCTTAGCATTGGCTGTGTTTTATTGAGCCTTACTTTGAAGAGGAGAAGGGATATGTGTGGTATCATCTTTAAACTTTTGTTGTAGCAATTAAAAGGGCAGTGTCAGACATGTGGATCATTTGGCATTTAACATGACAAAATGAAAAGGAATTTGGTGATGAACTCCATAGGGTTAATTTTGAAACCTTAAAATGTGAAGTCTAGAGAATAGAAAGCAAGCTGCTCAGCAGGGAGCATAACTGATGAATTTCCAGAACATCCAAAACACAGTTCATATCAGTTCTGCAGTCAGGGCTACTTTTTGTAAGAGTGTAGGATTGTATTCATGTTGAGCTAATAAATGTTGTTACTATTTTAAAGCCTGGATCATGCAAGCTGCTTTGTATCAATGGATCAGTATTATAGTCAATGAATGTCCCTTACATAGTTCTATATGGACAATTGTTGTGAACTGACCTTAATCTGTATTTAATAATATAGTCTTTAATATTTTTTTTTTATTTACAGTGCAGAGGTCCTCTGAGTAACTGAAGACTCATATTTTGCAGAATTCTGCATTCATATTTATTCATATTTAGTAAAGTGAATTGCCCTTGAGGCAGAAGGTTTTATAATGTGGAGACACAATGTGTGCTGATAGAGGCACATACTGTCCTATTACCTTCTATATGTATTTTTCTGAAGTGGAAGTTATTTACTTCAGCCTGGATTAAAATTTCAATTTACAAGCATGATAACATCTTAAATTTTTTTTAAAAAAAACATGCTGTCATATAGATAGTTGATATAATTTAAGTTATGCTTCTTGTGGCTCTGTGTAAGGACAGAGCTATGAACACCATCTGAAACATTCATTGGGTATAAAACGTGCCTCGTCAGGAGAAAGTGGCCAACTTACCAACCATGAAAAAACCCCAAACCCTTGTTACACACACATCTCTCCTAAGAGCAATTAAGAAGCAGTAATGAGAAAATACAAGCTTTTCTTCTTGGGTAACTCATAGAATGGCTTCATCCTGGGTGCAGCTTCCCTGTTGTGGTGTTTTGCCTAAGAAATCTTCAGGTGATGGCTCTGGGTCTGTGTGTTGTGGTAGGAAAAAAAATTGCTCCTTGTGCAAAGTTCTGTCTGTAGTTACTATTGAGTTTCAGGGTGAAGGAGTTCATCCAGTCAGGTTATTTTGCTGTATGCAGTTAATTAAGAGGATGACAGGAATAGATTGGATGATGGGAAAGAGAATTATCTTGCTTGAAAAAATGTTCAAAAAGCATTTTCTGTTGTGCTGTCTGTAATACTGATACAAAAATGTTTAACTTGTTTGTTTTTGTCTCTCCCCCTTCCCCCGACAGCGTATTTTGAAAAAATAGAACCCTTATTCTTGTTGCACTGGCAAATTATTTATCTCTAGGTTGAGGCTTGAAAGCAGAATAATTCATTCTTCTGCAGTATCTCCTTCTGCAGTTTGAAATTATTCTGACCTGATGGTGAGATGCAGGGTAGCAGATGCAATCTTTGGATCAACCAGCTACAGCTTTTGTGTTAACCAGTCATCAGGAAATATCAGGAAATTACTGGAGTACAAAACATCTGTTGGAAATACATTGAAGTCTTTTGTGAAATAGGATGGGGAAAAACATCCTAGAAAGGGGAGTGGCTTTAGAAACATCTTTGCTAAACAAAAAAGTGTGGACCATGGGCATGAGCTCTTTTCAGGAGGTGACTTAGATGGAGATGGGTTTGTGTGGCATCTCTCCAATTGTTTTGTTCCTCTGACTGATGCATAAGTGAATTCTGCAGTTTCTGTTTGGGTTTTCTGTCAGTTTGAGATCTGCCTGTGTGCAAGCTGATGAGCAGGAGTTTGGGGGGATTTGGTTTCCAAGAGTTAAAGCCTGCAAGTTTTAGTTGCTTCTGATTCCAGGTTTAATCTCGACTTCACCAGGTATGTTGCCACCCAATTTTTGAAGGAATGCTGTCTTGATTTTTCTGCATTCCAAAGGAAAGCTTTAAGACTATGAATCAACCCTTGAACATTTGCTTAGCCCTCAACTTTGATATTTTATTAAATTGTTTTAATGGCGTAATCCATGTTGCCATGAGGATGCTTTTCAAGGCCACGTGTCTGCTCTTAGAAATTGCTGTCCTACTGGGTTTTATAACAGCATGTCCTAGTTCTAAAGTTGCCTCTCATGTTGTCCTGATGCAAACACTCCCAGCCTTTCCCCTTCCTCACCATCTCCCACTCTCTCTCTACGTGTGCCATAAGCTTCACTTACCTGTTCTTAAAAGGCAATTGAAGCACCAGAACTTTGCAAAGCATTGATGTGACACTTGAAGTGGAAGCCTTGAAGTAAGATAATGAGTTCTGTATTTCTTGTTAACACAGGATAAAACATAATTTTCTTTCAAGACTCTTGGGAACGAATCCTTTAAAAATCTCGAACTGAAAATAGAAAAAAATCTAAGCTGATGCATAATTTGGACTTTGGGTTTAGGAGAGGTAGAACACTGGTTATTATTTAACACATATAGTATCTACAAAATAGTTCAAAAATTAGTCAGTGCTAATCTTAAAATGGGAACTGCTTTCAAGTTGATTTGGGGTGTGGAAACCTCTCTCTGTATCTTATTTGTTAAATTATCTCATGAGAGCAGTTTACACAAAGATTCTCTTGAGCAATTTAAAATGTCAAAGTTTTCTCAGCTTCAAAACAGCTGTGTCCATAAATGGTTTTTGTGTTGATTAAAAACTCTAAACTTTCTCTAGGAGGCTGCACTAATCCAGTGTGGTTTTCAGAATTGCACCTGTGTCTCCAAATGAGCTTTATGAAAAGAGCCATTTGGTTTAGGGTTAAAAAAAATCTGCATGCTATCTTCTGAGAAAATACCAAGATCTCTGGCTACCCAACTGTTTATATATAGTTTTCCTAATAATTTTAAAAGGCAGACATTTATCAGAGATCCTGGCTTCCTAGTTTTGTTTATTGCCTGTGAATTCATGCCCTTAGACTTGCTTTTTACACAAGGACTTGCAGATCATAATATGCTTATGGTATTCTCCCCTATAAATGCCTGGTTTTTTTGTGTTTAGCCAGTAACCCTCTGCATTTTTTTCGTTGATTTTCATTAGAAATGAAATTGCATTGAGTCTCATTTGTTAGTAATCTCCACCTGTAAAGCTCAGGTTCTACAGATGTGTCGGAACCAAGGTCACAAGATAAATCTGTAAATAACCAGGACCTTTTTTGGTTGCCATCATTGTTGTATAAAGTCCTGTGCAAAGATGTACTATGCTTTACAAGAATCCTTATCCTAAGGAGTCTGAATATGAAAGGGATAAATAAGTCAGGGTAAGAAGAGAACAGAGCAATTCAGAGCAGGGCTACACGAGGCTGGACACTGGGGCTTGATCAGAACTTCTCCTGTGTCTGCCCTTGCCCTTTGCAGAACAGGATCTGGGGTTATTTTTTGGCTAATGGGAAATCGTGGTTATCCAAGCAGAATATCACAGAGGAGGTCATTGTCTAGAAGCAGAGCCAGATCATTTGGGCTTTCAATGAGGAATTATTTTGATAACTTATTACACCAGAAAGAGTTATGTTCTCTTACTCGTCCATTTACTCTTATGATGAGGAAGTGTATTCTTTTCTAAACCTCCTTTGCTTTCTGTAGGATGCTTGCAGGCTGACTGGAGGGTTGTTTAAATGAGAACAACTGGATAATGGATCCCTTTCTCAATGGCTGCTTGCTCCTGAGTAATCCATTCTAAGATCATCCATCCAGCTGGCATTAATTCAGTTTCTGGTAACTGCAACAACCCTGCCCATGCCAGACCCAAGTTTGTCACTGCTCCAGTGTTGTCATTTTGTCACTTGCTTGACAAGTGTGAATTTAAATTCTGATTTCATAGCTGAAAGATTTTATGTATTTAGGTTGGGAAGGCGGTGCATTGCTTCCTCTGTTTTAGTCCAGTACAGGATTTAACGTAGGAAATCCATGCAGGTCTGAGGCTTTTTTGCAAATGATTATGCATACCAATAGTTTGTCCTATTCTGCCCTCATTAAATCACTGTTTGCAGCTGAAAGGTTCTGTGTAAGGGCTGGAGAGGTGAACATATGCTAAGGTGAGAGTGTGATTTGCAGTAAATTTCTGAAATTTGGAATCCTCCTCCAAGATCATAGCTTTGGGTCATGATTAAACAGCAACTCTCTCAACATTCTAACAGAACCTTATCATCACTGGATTCTGCTTATAGAGAAGAAACATTTTAAAAGCTTGTTGCAGATGGTGTTCCATCCTTAAAGATAATAGGATTAAAATGTGTGACTAGGACATCTTCAGAAAAAATGATGGTGCTGGATACTGTGTCACAACCTTTGTGGAGCAGACAACGCTGCAGTAATTCTGTGCCTTAGTGATTTTGATTCTGGTGGAAACTTGGTGCAGCTGCATCCTAAAAAGCCTGGAAAAACTATTTATAGTAACTAATTTCTGCAGATAGCAACAAATTCAGCATGCTCTCACCATCTCTGGGATGTTTCCTTATTTGAAGCTGATGGAATGAAAGAGATGTGTTAAAAACACAGCATATAACATAGCTATAAACCCACTCAGTTTGAGAAGTATTTGCACTTCCTGACATCACTTCTTTCATCCTGGAGCACCTTTTTCACCTCCAGCTCCTTCTTTGACCTCACTTTGAGTCAGATTTTGTCTGGTTTAGAAGCTTTCAAGCTGGAGGGAGAGTACAAAACTCCTCTTGGAGATGCCAAGGGCTTGCATCCCAGCCTGCTGCTTTGCAGGGCTGTGCTGGAGCCTGGAGCAAAGGGGCAGAAGAGTCTTATCCCAAAATGTCCTGGCTTGCCCTACCCTGCCTCTGGAGCACAGGTAGTTCCAGCTGCTGGGGTGAAACTTTTGGGGGCTTCTCCTCTCTCCTACCCTGGAAGGGATTTGTGCTTGGCAAGAGTTTACCTTCCCTGAATGTATGTCATCATGATAGTTATTCCTGTGAAAAGGTAGGAGAAGGAAATGAGAAATGGGAAGCAGAGAAGAGAGAGCAGGAGGAGCCTTGCCAGAGGGTGAGTACCATGAGCCAGGAGAGCTGGGACCTGTCAGGGCATCCTCTCTTGGTACAACCCTGGTGGTTCCTGGAGCCTACAGACAGCTGGGTTTACACTGTGCTGCAGGTCTACTGTATTCTAAGAACACTTTGAATGTCAAGCTTTGAGAGGAAATGTAGTCCAAGAAGCCAAAATTTCCATAGGACATGGTTTTGCACACATTTGAAAAATTTCAGTTTTAAATTTTACCACGTTTTCACTATTCAGATTTTGTTTGAAATTCTTTCCTTCTTGAGTCTTTAGGAAGACCATTATTTTTTTTTCAGCTACTCATAATTATGAGCAATAAGTGAAATGTATCTTGTGCTATTTAATTCCTTCAAAGCCTTGTATGATAGTACTTGCATCAAAAATATAATTAGTAAATGGCAGGATGTTTGGTTCCTATTATTTTGCTTTGCCACTAGCAGTCATTTTAGCATACACAAGTGGTATTTTTACAAATTTATAATGAAACCTTTTTCATTTTTAAAATGCTGTGTAGTTGTTTAATATTACAGTTAGGAATCAGTTCATAATGACATTCCATGTGACTTCCATCTTTAATCTGACAGTAAAGTAAGGAAAATTTCCTTGCTCCCCACAAATCACACTCTGAACTACAACAGTCAGCTGGACTGGGCTAAAAATAACCTGGGAAGCCCTACCCTGTATATTGTGACATTACTGCCTTTTATTTATGGATATCTTATAAGGAAAAGTAACTTCTATGATGTGCAGTCTAGGAAAACTGCCACTCTTTAGTGCCTGAAATATGCTTTAAGTTTCAGGTGCCTGAGCAACATTGTGTGTTATACCATTGCTCAGAGCAAGGGATCCTGGTACTGTAGAATAAGTGCAGTTTAGTTGCTATATTTAGTTGCTATATATGCTGAAATAATTTACAGAACCCCCATATTTATGACTCCCTTCAAGCCCTCCAGGTAAAACTCTGTTATTCCCTGGTTTGGAACCCGGGCAGGGAGAGGCACCCATGTGTGAGCATTGCCTTTCCTCTGGGGATTGCAGGTTGTGTAGCTGCAGTTTGCCCTTATCAGGTGGTTCAGTATCAGTATCAGTGTAGAGGAAGGTGCAGAACCTCCTGAAGAACTGGCTGCAGGCATTCTGCATTGGACCTTGCTCTGCCAGGGGTCCCTGAACATGCCTGGGGTCAGAAAGCAGAAGTTCTTAAACTGCTGATGGCACTTGGAGCTATGTTGCCCCCAGCCCTCAGTTGCCTTGCTTTTATTCCTTTAGGAATAGATAAAAATCTGGAAAATTATCATTATCCATAGGATCTATCTCATTTCTTGTATTTTAATAAAATACTCAAAACCATGGGGAATGGACACTTTAGAGCCATTTTTAGCTTGTAAGGAGAATTTCTCACTTTGCCCCATAGAGCACCTCTGCCAGGTGAGACATGCTTCATGTTAAAAGTGGCAAAGCTTTGAATATCTTGCAGAGGAAGATCTGGAGCAAACCACTCCACCTCCCCCAAACGTTAATTATTACTCTTTAGAAATAATTAACTCAGGACTATTGATACTGCCAGCCTCATCTTGGTACCAGGCAATCTCTCCTTGGGAGCTGACATGTTTGTTTCTGTGCAGGTAGTTCTGAATAAGCAGTAACTCTGTGTGTCACCTCACACTTCCTCCTTGTTAAAAAAAAAAAATCAGTGTATTATTTTACAGGGCTACATGATTCATTTATGAAATTGTAAAAGCAATCAAAAGGATGATTAAGAAAAAAAAACTGTTTTACCTCTGTTGACTCTGAGGCTGTGATTGTTGGAATTCATTAAATATTTGACTGGACTACAATATATTGTTTGAATACTGTGCTTGATTTTTATTTTTTTTTTCTCATATAAATGTTTTCCTTTCCTTCTTATCAGTTGTTCTGTAAGTAGAGTGCTTCACTAATGTTATGAAAAGTAAGGATTTCTTAGGTTCAGTTTAATAGTGATACTAATCAAAGTTATACACTGAAACTTGCTTTGTGATGACTGTAGAAAATTTTGGGAAAAAAAAATTACTTACCAAATAATAATCTTGAAAAAATCATTTTAAGAAACAGAAAGAAAAAAGAATCATTTTAAGAAACTGAAAGAAATGCATTGCATACCCGTTGGTGGGAATAAAGTAAACTGGGTTTCATTTCTGTATTGTTATCACTCTCCCTGTGGAAGAGTTCCCAAGGTCTGTTCCTGCTGTGATTTATTTTTCTGTTGTTTTAGTAATTTATTTAAGATTAGTTGCAAGGTAGTTAAGTTTGTAATTGAGTACTGTTGAAGATGATTATGTCTTCTAAATGTTTCAAACCTTTGCTACTGATTTCTACTAGGTAATAAATTCTACAGTTCAAGTTTTATTCTGTGCTCAAATCTAGGGAGTAAACTCAGCATCTGGTTTTAAGTTAAATTAGTTGAACTAAAGTGCTGCTATCTCATTTTTTTAATTTTCAGAGATTAGTTATATTCAAGTTATTCTGTAATAAGAGCATTTTAGACTTAAATAATGTGTGAAATCATGATGTTATCAAACCTGAGTTGCATTAAAAGAAACCCTCTACATTTTCCCCCAAACACTGTAGTTCTTAATATTCGAAATATATCAATTTATTTCTTGCTTCTTGGCTTCAATTATAAATAACATCAAAATCTTAAAAGTGTTTAGAAGTAGAGATTTCCTTTGTACTTCTTTTGGTGATCTGTTTTTGACCCTGTGGAACATTGACACATTATTTATATCTTTGAATATAGATAAGTGCAGTTTTCTACATACGCTGAATTGTAATTGTAGCTTCTCCTCTTTGCTCTTGCTGGGTGGAAGTGATATATTTTACAGTTTAAAAGTAGCAAAATTTTGAAATGACAGCTGACAAAAATAGTGTTCTGCTTGCAGGCCATGTGCCAGGGAGGTGAGGTACAGCCCCTGATGCCAGCCACTTGTGACATGCTTGGTGTACTCTGTTTTCAGTCCACAAAATTAATTATTCTTTTAACTCCTATATAAAAGCAAATTTTCTTCGTTCTAAAAATAGCTGTGCTGATCATCTCCTTGACTGCATTTTGTTGGGTATTAGGTATCTCTCCTGGCTCATCTGTATGATGTTTATTTTTAGGGCCTCTATTAATAGCCCTAAAATGTGATGTAAGAAGACTAAAGCAGTATTAAATTGTAAAACTTAATTATTGTCTTTGTAGTTTTCACTGTTAAACGTAAGTTTAATCCATACTAGTGTTTAATACAGGAAGTTTTAAACAGGAGAAGCTGAAGTATGAGACTGAGGTGTATGACAGTGGGTTTGGTATTCAAAAAGGTGTGAATTTAAATGAAGGGAAGGTGTCTGTTACAAACCACTTCTATTATCTGTGTATTTACAGTATTTGTTAATTTATATAGGAACCTATATGATCAAAGTTGTAGTTACTTCAGCCAGCAAACCTTGATTACCTAAACAGCCTAAATGGAGAGATTTTTCAGTCAAATATTCTCTATATTGCCCTCTGCATATGCATTGTGCTGGTTCTTGTAACTCTGGGTGTTCAGAGCTCTGGTTCTCCAAGGCAATTCTGCAAAACCTTAAGGTTCTCAAGTGATGTGCTTCAGGTTTTTCACCCAATTCTCCCATCCTAAAAACCCCCAACCAATCAAAAAAATATTTAAATGGGGAGCTTCTGAACCTCTAGTTATTTTAAATGAAGGATCTGAAAGTATTGTTCTTTATTTTCAGCAACAGCTGTAGAATTATAAGTAACTTTTTTGATAGCACTACCACTTTTTTTTGTATCCTGTACTGCTTGTTGACTTCTTCTGTTGTTGTTGTCGTGCTCTGCGACTGCTGGAATAGATATTGAAGATATTTTTTCAGTGGGTACATGAAGCCTGCCATTGTACATTTAAAATGCTGTCTGTTATTTCAGCACTGATATCCTTTTTATTTCTATCAGGCACTTTTTTTCTTTTTCACTTAAAGCCCTCCTAGTGACCTTTTTATCTCGGAAGAAATTCTATCACTTGTGGCAGGTGATTTTCTGTTAATCCAAGGCCTAATAAGTATATATTTCTCATTAAGTTTAGGATGAAAACTGCAGGTCTTCTGACTATTGAAAGACAGTTGTCCTGGGATAGCTTTCCAAAGAGATTAACAGACCAAGAAACCAAGTGATTTTAATATGACCTTCTGAAAAGAATTGTGTCATGCTTGCTGGTAGGAGCAAGGAGCTGGATTCAATTACCCTTGGAGGAACTTTTCAGTCCTCTGTTCCTAATTAAGTAGGATTTTGCTATATTCAGCTAATAAGTTGTTATTGAGCTAGTGAGTGCTGCTAATATAAGAAAAAACATAATTGAAACTGAAATCCTGTTATTATAATGTATAGAAGCTGCTATATTAGTGAAAATATACAATTATAATGATAAAAACTGTGATTCAAGCATGAATAAAAAGGCTTTAAGGTTTTTACCAGTTTTCATGTTTTGCCTCCTTCCAGGCTACTACTGTGTAAAAATATGTTTTGGAGATTTTTTGTTTTGTTGTTTTGTTTTTTTTTTTCATATGATGCATTTCAGTAATCTTCTTGTAATCCTCTGATAAACTGCTTAGTTTGATGGAGAATGTTAGACATGATTGGTAACACAGTTGGCCCCTGTGAAATCACTTTCATTTTATAACGTGCTCTTAGCTGCCGTAGAGCTATCCTTGCATTAACCTAATCAACCTCTTTTTGAGAAAGGAGATATATCCTGGATTAAACTATTAAAATCAGGCCATTAGGAACAATAGCAGACAATCTGCATAATTTTAGAATGTTTCCTGGTTTTATCTACGTTTTGTTTTGTGATAAATCCTTCTTATTCGTGTCATTTAATCTTTTATTTCCATGTTACTTTGTTATATAGATCTTTCCTGGAACATTTGCACTGGTTATTAGCAGAATTTAAGAGTCTTTTGTAGGTAGGTAAAGGCAGCAAATATTCATCTCCTAACTGATTTCTTTCAGGTCTTCCAAGGAAAATAAGTACCTTCCTTAATTTGTAGAAGGGCAATTTTAGCCCTAAATGTATCCCATGAGCTTGTAAAAAACATGTACAGAGGTGCTGAAAGTCCATATTTGAAGTTATTTTATATTCATTAGAATACAGCATGCTTCTTAATTTGACTTTGATGTTTTCTTGCTAATTTTTTTTTTTTTTAGTGCTTTAATTTCCTTATGCCAAATAGACCTGAAATGAGTATGTCCCCTAGGTATAAAGAAGGGAGTGCTCTCATTCCTAAATGATAGCTGTGGGGGGAGGGAGAGGAATGGTTTTCTAAATACTTTAGTCATGAAAAAAACCACTGGTAGGATTTAAACGTTTTGCTAGGGCTTTTTCCTCTGTAATATATTTCAAGAAATACGTTCATTTGTAAATATATGTGGAGAGATGCAGACACTCCCATAAACTGGGAATATATTAGAGAAGCAATAACAAAAGTGAACTGGTTTCAAGATGCTCAGTTTATGTGGTATTTAAAAAAGAATTGCCCTGTATCTTTTCCAAGCCTTTAACTTCAGATGAACTGCCTTGCTGCAGACTCTTTTCCCACACTAAATTTTATAAATTAAACACTTTGTACAGTTAGTTTCAGGCAAGCTATTGCATTTTGTTTACCTGCACTAAAGGTGTCTGAAAATAATGCAAAATTTGGCAGCAACTTGAGGCAGAACTACAGCAGCAGTGTGTTGTGATAAAGATAATTGTGTTCTCAAATGTGCATTTAAGGTATTTTAGAGAAACTCCACCTATATGAGGATTTACCCCAAATAACCTTAATCAGTGGGAAGCCATTGCTTTCAGTACTGAACTGTTCTGCTTCCAAGCTTGGCCTAATTTTAGTTTACAAGCCCCGTAAGTAAAGTCCTAGAGCATCTGAAACTTTATGTAATTCTGATGTTTGGTTCTGTTTGTGGGACTCCTGGGAACATGCCTGGTGCTTTTTAGCAGCAGTTTGCCTCCCTGTAATGGAGAACTGAGATAAATCTTGTTCCTAGAGCAAGAGCTATTGATGATGACACCAGTGTATGAACAGGAGCTCAACTAAAAATCCATTTTAATTTCAGGCTCCATTAGTGATTCGGAGAGAAATCATTATTTGTTAAACAGAAAATAAGAACTGATGCATTTTGAACCACTTGGCTTTCAAACCTCTAAGTCAGTCTAATAGAATACAAACGTGTTGATTGATTTTTATTTTTTTTTTTAATATATTTTTAGTTTTCATTATTTCTTTGTCTGTTTGAAAAAATGAACTGGGGAAAATGAGTAAACTGACTTTAAAACAAGAAAACCTGCTGTAGATGGACACTGCAACATGGCAGTGTGGATTAATTTAATTGTTTCAAGTAATTCACTTAATTGCATAATCTTGGTTACATTCAGATCTTGAAATAACTGCTAATCATCTATCTACTAGTCAGAAAAGTCTGAATGATCAAAAAGGATTCCTAGATGTTTTTAGTGTTCTGCAGTAATTTATTCCTTGACTAATTGAAGTGAAATATCCTCCAATTGTTTAAGACTGTGTTGGCTATTTCAAATCAACATAATGTGCAGCCTTGGTGTAGATTTCTCATCTGATCCTTCACTTTTCTGAGAAACATGAACTTCAGACTCAGTACTTTTTTTATTACTGCCATAAATATTTAATTTGAAAAGCATAGCATTGGATTTTCAAGTTATTGCTTTAAAATTAAAGCATTTTATCTGCAGTACCTTTTTTTCATGGTTTGGAGTAGATTTTAAAGAACATAATTCAAATGATGTCATTCCAGACACTTGGTCTAGCAAAAACACTTAAAATGTGAGCACTCTTAATGCCATAAGCACATTTCAGTGAGGCAAGTTACCACCAAGGTGCATTGGATCATGTAACTGATACACAATTTTCCATTGTATATCACCTTTTTCATGAGGGAAATCTCTCAGGGAACACCATCCTATTTCTCCTTAAATTAGTTCACTTCTTGCTGACTTCCAGAGTATCTGATTTTTGTTCAATTCAAATTGCCCTGCTTCTCATGAGTTTTGCTGAATTTCCTCGTGCTGAACTCAGACCCACAAGACACTGAATATTGTGCCTGGGACCTAGAAATTGATTTGGGATGTGCCTAAAAGCCTGTTTACAAAAAGCTCTGTCCTTACGTGGAATTTCTTGGATGCTGAGGGTTAGGAATGTGTGCAGGTGATTGCACTGAGCTTTGGGATGTGTTACAGGGACTCTCAAAAGCTGAAATACCCAAGGTTTAAGCTGCCACTACCAGTGAAGTCCTGGTGACACAAGGCTAGCCAAAAAAATATTTATTCAGTCTCTCAAGTCGATTTTGCAGCTTGAGTTACCCTCTTCTGCACAAATAAATATGAGGCTACATGAACATGCTGGTTTCAAGGTGAATTTGGTATTGCTAAAGGAGCTGCTGTCATTTGGATATGTCCTAAGGTGTGTTTTTTCAGGTTCCTTTGGAGCAGAGTTATCACAATCAATTGGGGTAGTATTTATGTGTGTTAATTGTCCTTGATAGAGATTTTATAGCAAAATTAAGACCTCTCTTTGAAGACATAGACATGGGAAACTGAAAACAGGAGGAGGCACTCACATGTATTTTTTTAAATTGCCAGCAGTTTTTTGATATCTTTTTTTGCATAAAATAATTGCTGTCTCTTTAATATAATCCTGTGGTCAAGTCTATGCTGAATCTCCTTATGGGTATGTCAGGCACTCTCACCATCTTACAAATGTTTTTCTAGTCTCTTACACTTGAATTACAACTCTATATATTTGCATCAGGGAATATCTCTTAAATGTAAATGGTGTGGTGAAGGTAACATGAACAAAAGCAAACGAGGCTTGCAGCCTTGGAAAATGAAACCAGACCATACCCTACTGAGCTGGAATGTGGTAGTACAGGAAGGAACATGTAGTGGCACCTTTTATGTATGGAAGCTGTAATGTATAGAGATTTGTGTGGAACAGAAATAAATCCTTCAGTTGACTGTTGCCATATGGTTGATTCGTCACTACCGTTGCCTTGTCCTTCAATAGTTCATGATATTTTCAGTGCTCACCAAGGAAATCACCTTTTTGAGTGGACTGAAACAGTCCTTGTGCTCCCAGGGTATTTTTGCCTTTAAGTTTTGGCAGTTCTTGTAAGTGCTGAGAGTGTGGCTGTTGGCAGCAGCTCATGGGTTTAGAGCAGCTTAAGCCTGTGGCTTATGGGTGACATGCTACCCTACTTTTCACTAGTGACAGAAATTAAAAAGTTACAGCTGAGGCTGATAATGAGGATGAAATGCAGAATTTTTGTGTTAGTTGGTGGTATTGCTGCCCAAAAGCCAGGCAGGTTCCCTGCTGGTCACAAACCTTGCTCCTCAGAGCTCTATCAGTTTCTTCCTAAATCCAGATATCCCTAAAGATAATTCACCCCAGTATTTCTGTGATGCTGTATTAAAAAGAGCTGCAGCAATATGAACTCTTCACTCTTTCAAATCACTTTTTTTTTTTTTTCTGATATTTTTTGACATTTTGACACTCACTAATGCACACTGGTAATACATTTAGTAGTAAGTACTTAAAAAAAAGGAAGATGGTGAATGATCTAAGATTACAACTGAGCTGTGTTATTGGGCTGTTTCCATCTTTTCTAATTAATAGATAAGCAAATAGTAGAGGCAACACTGCCAGCAGAAGCTCAAGATTGAGCTTTTATCTAACTCTTGATATTTTTTCCAATATCAGTCAACTGTAAAGTTGCAGTGGGTGGGAATGAAAGTAGAAGTTGACATTTCTTTCCTTTCCTCAACTAATAATCTGACCTTTTGAATCACTCTGCTTTAAAGCTGGGGAGTATTTTGAGAGTAAACTCTTTCCCCCCCCCACCCCCACCTTTCACTTATCCAGAAAACTGTGAAATGAAACAGAAATGCAGAAAAAACAGAGGTGGGAGGGACCTCTGTCAGCCATCTGCTCTGGCCCCCTGCACAAAGCAGCCTCAGCCTCCAACTTTATATCCAACTTCAAAGTTTTGTCTGTTTGCTCAAGTCCATGCCTGACTGGAGTTGGAATATCCCCAAGGACAGAGATTTCGCAGCCTCTCTGGGCAACAGAGCATCATTGTTCTGCTGTTTGACCACCTTCATAGCAAAAATATTTTTCTTAATGACAAGGTAGAATTTTTCTTGTTGGAACATGTGCATCCCTTGGGCTCTTGCTTGGCTGCCAGACACTGGCCCAGTCTGTTCCTACTGCTCCTCATTCAGTAAAACCAGGGAGCTGGTGTGGGTTACTGGTGGTACCAGGGGCTGAGGTGTGGAGGTTGGTTGTGGGAATGGTGCAGTGCATGGAAAAAGTTCAGAGATTTCAATCTCCTTGGCCTTGGGTAGTCTTCAAAAATACATGGCCCTGTCTTGGGGGAATCATTTACATGAGGAGGTGTCTGGGGTGCACAGCTGGGATCTTTATTCCTTCTCCAGACCCAGATATGTAGTCAAGCAAATAACCAATATTTTTTCTGGGATAATGTGACAATACAGTTGAGAAATAGATATAAGTCCTAATGGTGTTTATTTATCTACAGAAGCAAATTTAAAAGTTGATTTGAATTCCTCATGTCCTTGCTCTTTACCTCATGTATTTATATCTTTTTTCTTATAAAAGTGTTATTTTTATTTTATTATTCTGTGTTAGATTCTGCAGATCTCTGTGACTTTCTAGTTGCAGCAATCAGGAACATTTTTGGTGATTGATCAGAGTCATAGTTGGTTTGCTTGTAAACTCTTCTGCCTTTTAGCTATTTTGCATCTCCTATAAGCTGAGACTTTCCTTGTAGCTCAGGTAGGAATAGGAGATGATATCCTGGGATTTGTGTCCCATATGAACACCACAGCTTCTGGTGCATTATTAGGCACAAGGAATTCAGAGTTGGTGAGAGGTTTTTGATGTTGGCCTTGATGTTGTCATCAAATTTACTGAGTTGTTGAGAAGCAAACAGCATCCTTTGGTCCCTGGTTTGCAAGAGGAATTAAGCAATGCAGTGTAACTAGAAATCAGGTTTTTGTAGGGAAGAATTTCCTAGGAGATAGTGTGAGCAAACTGTTAAAAACTGTCAGAACTTTTATAAAGCTGTCAAACTCCCAATTTGTCTTGAATTTCATTCTCTGAAAATTCTACTCAAAAGATTTCACAAATCTGTGGTCTGCCTTTGTTACATCCCTGAAGAAGTGGGTTGGCAGTGTTTCTCCTTCACATCATGGTTTCCTGTGAAGCTGAGCAAAAAAAACCTTTTTAACAGGTACATTGAGCTAGGCTGGAGATTTAGGTGGCTGTATCCTTAGAAGCACTGTCCAACTTTTTGTAAACTGCTTTTCCAGCCACATCCGTGCTTCTCCAAACTGCTTTCCCATGCAGCATTCCCATCAGCTGTTCCACAAACATTCCCTCTTGGCTGTTTACTTGTACACTGAATTTCAGAGTGTAGAAGTCCTTGCTTTCAAAATAATTTGTCTTTTAGAATGCCTGAGTTCCAGCAAACAGAAGAGCTTGCTGCTCCCGTGTTAGGTCACTCACAGCTCAGTTATTTGGGTTCAAGCTAAAATTATCATTAAAAACACAGGTTTGTGATTAAAACTTTTCAGTCTTTTTTTTTTTATCCAAGAAATGGCAGAATTTGCAGATGAGATCTGAGCATGAGATCAGTTTTTTTGTTTGTTTGTTTCTCAGAAATGTATCAAGATTTTGATAAATCCACTCACTCTCCTTCCTCTCCTGCATTTTTCTAAATAGCTTCATTGCTTCCACTCATCTCTGCCTTAGGTATTGCACAATGTCAGCTGGGATTTTTGATGTCCTAAATAATCAATAATGACTGCATTTGCAAAATTACTTTGCTGATGAAATTTTCTGTACATGGCTTCCAACTCTTGATCAGAAACTTGAAGCAATACATTGAAACTGAAATTAGCAGAAATTATAATTAATATAACTGTGGTCCCCTTTTTCCTGGCAGGAGATACTTAAGACAATTTATGCTTTTTTTTTTTTTTCCCCCTTAATGTTTTAAAAAAAACTATCTATGATTAAAAGTTGTTTACTTGACAAGGAATCTGTGTATATTGCCTAACTTACCCCTAATTACTGAGTTGGTTTAAAATCAACACAGCATGAAAGGGCCATCCTGCCTCTCTTATATGGTATATGATGCTATATGTGGTATCTGCAGCTAAAGCACTACTGGTATTTTTAGTGCAGAGAGATGATCTTTCTCATTCACAGCTTTTTTTTTTCTTTTCTTATTAATTTCTTGCAGGTGAGCTATTTTTTCCCTCCCTGCACCGAGAGGAATAAAACCATCTTGTGCCCAGGAGTTTGTGTAATATAGTTCAGGACATTTTGACTTATCCACTTACATATTAAATATTTACAATGATGTCATTACCGATCTTTATTAATTTATTAATATTAATATTAAATTGAATTCTGTAATAATTAAACTAGCAGCAATGCTTATGCTATTATGATGCTGCTGTTTGCTGACCAATCTGCTGACACTTTCAGTATATTCAAACTGACCTCTGTAGGGTTAATTGGTAGTGAAGAAATTATTATCTTACTGCTTAGCTGACAACTTTACAGATGGATGTGGCTCTCCCCTTTTTCTGGTTTCACCCTTTCAATTTTATTAAAAAAAAGCAACTCTTGATACAAAGTATTGGGGGAAAAAAAAAAAAAACAACCAAAAAACCCCAATGAGACACAGAGTCCTGTGGCTTTTGCAGTTTGCTGCAATGCTGACCTTTCAGGCTGCTAGCAGAAAAGTAGCCCAGAAAGCCTACTTTTGGTTTCATTTTTAGAAATAGAATTCAGAGGAAAGCAGTAATCCTAAGAAGCTTCTGTCATGATCCATGTGGCACCAGGACTACTGTAGTTGAAGTCTGTATCGGAATTAAGTCTATTAGAGGATAATATTCTTTGGCATTAAACATGTCTGCAGAATTTTGGCAAAGCAAGTTGTGTGTGTGTTTGTCAGCACTTTTTTTACTGCCTGTTGGTTGTGGCTAAACTGCCTTGTGTGAACGACTAAAGGTTTGTTTAGCATCTCAAAAAATACGAATATTCTCAAACTCCATCCTCTTGGTCCTGATTATATTGAGCTAAAAGCCTTGGCAGAACTATTTCTAGAAAATTCCCATTACTGCTTTTCAGATATGGACATGCTTGCTGTTCACTTACAGCTCTCTTTAATGACAAACACTACTTGGAAATGGCTTAATTGGATTGTCTGCTTAATAGCATCAGGATTGGTGTGCTGGTTTAGCTGAGCTCTAATGGTGCTTTGCTGGTTAAGAGATCAGTGAAGCAGCAAAATGGAAAGAGAAACTTCAGATCTTATCTAAGAGCCTTTGGTCCTCAGAATACTGCTATTCAAAAAAAAGAAAAAAAAAAAAAAAAGGGAGGGGGACTGTTGAAGAAAATGCTAAAGATATTATCTATATTCTTTGACTAAATTTAGTCTGACTGCTTTATTATTCTTTTCTAATTGGTCCAGCCACTGTATGTGTTTCTGTTTCTGGCCAGCCCTGTGGCTTGGCACAGAGAGTAGTGTTAGCACAAAAAAAATTTTTTTTTGTTGTGTTTGCATTCTTGGTCCTACAGCCATACGAAGGGATCTCTCAGGGTTAAAACTCCTGGGACGTGGGCAAAATAGCTTCTGGTTGCTCTTTGCCATCGGAAACAAGTTATTTCTGGAAATACAAATTTTGTGTAATTTGGTGTTCCTTGTGTCTTGAGAGAAGAATCAAAATAAATAAATAGGCAAGTGTCACAGTGAAGACTTACACGAAAGCAGTAGACCATGGCA
Organism: Phaethornis superciliosus; assembly: GCA_023637945.1. Lineage (NCBI taxonomy): Eukaryota > Metazoa > Chordata > Aves > Apodiformes > Trochilidae > Phaethornis > Phaethornis superciliosus. Next base: position 8,915,572 of record JAJQWJ010000021.1, on the reverse strand, counting down.
GATGGACATTGTTTTAGTGAGCAAAAGTCTATGGGCTGAGCTTGTGTGAATGGTGAATTTGTTTATTATTTCATCCTGGCTGTCAAGAAACTGTGACAAATTCAGATTCTGGTTTCCCATTAGTTCTGTGTCCAGAGAAGTCTTCATTGCTCATGCACTTGAATATTAGAGAAGGCTACGAGGCATAATAAAATACTCAGAAGTATATAATACATATTTAACAAAATTTCAAGAAGCAGATGGCTAATTAGGTAGTTTGATAGTGCTGAGCTGATCACATCTTCTAGCTCTGAATAAAAATGTAACAAAACTTCATTTGAATATTTTAAACAGACTTACATAATGTTTTCTAGTTAGTATTAAGTCAAGCAAGTACTGCTGGGATTGTCCATATTAATGCAAAAAGACAAAATTAGTATTCTGCTTCAGATTGAATCTGGTTTAGCTGCTGCTGACTGTGATTCAGTTTCTTGAGGCAACACAAACCGAATGGGCTATTATGGTTACTATTTCAGTCTCTACAATTTTTCCAAACCATAGCCAAAATGCTATTGGGTAAATACTAAACATACAGGAAAAACTTGGTTATTTTAAATAACATGTCAATCTGTTGGGATTTTGAGGAATTACATCACTAGAATGACTTCAGTTTGTATGCTGTCTTCCCAGCTGTCTATCAAGTTGTTTTCACAGATAAATACAGGAAAAGAAAATACTACAAAAAAACTGTGAGTAAAAATTCTTAGTTACAAAGCTAATTAGAGACGGGGAAAAAAAGTTTACAAAAGGTTGGAAAGTCCATTTTGAAAGTGAAGTGAATATGAGGCAGTTCACTCTGGTAATTCAGAAATGACTGCAGATTCCCAACAGTGAGGGTGTTGTGGGAAAGGTGAAAATAGTGTTCTGTAAAGGATGTGTGTACAAAGCAAGAAAGAAAATCCTGTCAGGTATATATGGAGGAGTTTTAAAAGTAATACAGAGAGGATCTGGATCTGGGAGTGAAGAAGATGTTCATCTGCTCATAAATTTGCTTTTCTGAAGAATTTTTTTTTTTCCAGAAATGGATAATTTAGTATTGCACTGTGTAGGACTTTTTGAATTAAATGCTATTGTATTTGTCAAACAAGTGAAACTGAGAATACTTCCTACACAGTATCATGTACATGATACATAGTTCTTTATGGAGACCAAAATTTGGAAATGTTTTTCTCATCTCTGTAGTGTGCAGAAATTAGCAAATTTTCCTCCTACCTCTTCCCTCCCTTCCTTTCCTTTTCTTTTGAGTCTCAGTCTTGATAAGCTAAATGAAAGTGGAGATTTGCATTGTTTCCAGGCTGTGCAAAGGCAAATATATCAAATATCTAGGCTGTGTTGGTTGTCTCTCTGTGCTCTCTAGCTTGCTGCAGAGTTCTCAAAAGCGTTTGCCAAGATGAATTAAAATTACAACTTCTAAAATGACCTCAGAGCAAACCCAAGTTTTTGTGTACTTGCAGTCCAGTTCCTTGTCTGCTTCTCTACAGAACATTTTCTTTTCCTAAGTTCCAGTCTCAAAAGAACTGAACACTGTTGGCAGACAAATTAGTGCTGTACTAGCATTTTGGTTTTATTTAAAGAAATCTATCTAGACAGGGTCAGGAGTCTTATTTGCAATAACCTTTCAGCCTTGCTTTTTGATGCCAGATGACTAAACGTGGCTCTTGCCATACTGTACAGTGTGCCATGGCTCTTCTGAATGATAGAAAGGAGGAGGAGAAGATATTTGCCTCTCTCTTTTAATTGATTTCCTCTCTCCTTCTCCAACAAGCTGTCAAATTTGAATGTTTGCCCCAGTTTTCTTTGTCATATGTAGAGATAGTGGGTTGGTTGTTCAAAGCTGGCAGGAATCAGCAGATATTCTGCCAGGAAGGAGAATTCAGATGTGATTGATGTCTTAGGACATTGGGGGAAGCAGTGGGATTCATGTAAGGAGTTGCATTTATAGGGCTGTCACCACTAAACACCAGAACACTAAAGAACATGTTTCCTATATGGAACTTTTCACTGTATTATTCTTTGTCAATTTTGAGCCATTAGTTTTGTAGCTCTTTTTACTTCAGCTTTAACTTTCAAATTCCTTTGCTTTTTTTTAGATGCCATCTAAGAATGACTGAAATAAATTCCTTTTATCCGAATTTTGTGTGAACTCAGCACTGGAATTTTTGCATAAAAGAACAGATTGGTGTTAGAGGAATAATGTGAGTCCATACAAACCACACAAGATTGGCTCAGTACTCATTCCTGTTTGCTCCTGCTACCTTGGAAACAAAGGATGGCATGACAACAAAAGCAATTCAGGAAGAAAGGTTAAACCTCACAAACACTGGAAATGTATTCTTGTGGGGAAACTCTTTTTATTTCAGAAAGGAGTTTCAAATTTTAGTGTATGTAAGAAGTGTCTGAAATTCATCTTTGAGTGATAACTGAAAGACATGAAAATGTCATTTGAATGTAACAACACTTTATAAATGTTATTTGAAGTGCTATTTATTTATTTATTTTACTTATGCTGATCCCTATTTTATTTCTCAAATATCTACTCTGCAGTAGTCTCTGTGTCTTTATTTCCCTAATAACCCAATTTAGCCAGGATAAGGATATTAAAGGCAAATGTCAAAACATGTCCAAAATAGTATGCTTGAGCTCACATTACAATTTGTTGTTTGTAGAAGGGTAATAACACAATAGATTTTTAGAACGACTTCATTTTAAACCTATCTTCTCATGAGAAGGAAACTTACATAGGTGCAAGTTCTCCAATTCATTAATACTATGTTTTGCTGCTTATTTGGGGTGTCCAAAGGCCAGGCCAAAAAAGGAAAGAAAGAAGGTATTTATTTTTTTGAATAAACACTTCTGCTCTAGTTTGAAGGTCTCTCTATTCATGCTGAGGCAGCAGTGAGGTGAACAAATAGTGTTTGCTTCCCTTTTCAGTTCCTCTTCAAGAAGGGCTTTTCTTATTTGGTTAGAGTCTTTCAGTTCAGTCACCTAGCAACTTCTTAGGGCCTTGATTCAATCAGTAGTCTCTAAATGTAAAACCAGGAAGAAAACAAAAGTCCTCAGAAAAGCTAAACTGAAAAACTATGAGTCATGAAGTTAGCTGCTGCCACTCAGGAACACCCCAGCAGAATTATACTTTAATTCTGACATACACACTGCCAATAAGGACACCAAATTTTAAGATTTCAGAACACTTGAACATTACTCCTCTGAAGCATTATAAAATGCATAATAGGAAACTGTGTTCTCATCTTAGCATCAGCTTGAACCTTGCTAAAGAAAGGAGGCAAAATTTTATTTAACGTGTCATCTCGTGTCAATGCATTTCTCATGTAAGGGGCTTTCAGTGCAAAAAGCTTTTCTTTGTCTTTTGTGGCTGTACCTGTCACAGCAACTCAACATATTGTTCTGAACTACCCATGAACATGGCATGCTGCTGGAATCTGTCTGCTCAACTCAGCAGAAATGTCCATTGCTTCAAGACTTCTGCTTCAAATGCTTCTTCATTGTTTTAAAATTAAACCCTCACACAGAGTCTTCTGCACTGGGATAAGTACTAAAATTAAACTGGTTTTTTTTTTTCTCCTACTTCCAGTGCTAAAAAACATTGCCACCTGGGGAGATGACAGTGGTTTCATCACTTACATTTCATCACTTACATTTTAGCTATACCTTATTAGCTTTTTCTGTAAAGTGATGACTCTATGGCCAGAAGTAAGAAAATGCTTAAAATATCTCTGTCAAGCTTTTAAATATTGTCTAAGTTCTCTGCAGGACACCAAAGTGTTTTGATTATCAGTGAAAGAGGAGAAATCTCAAGAGTCATTTCATCCGGTTCCTTTGTCATTTCATCCAATCCATTGGTTATTTTGACCTTTTTTTAGTTTCTTTTCTCATGTGATTGAAGCATCAGAACACTCAAACATTCCATATTTGTGATGTAACATCTTTAGAATGATGTTTCAAACAAGTTTTTATTAGAGAAAATACAGAACCACACTCACGCTAATGTAAAAGGTTCATTTAGGAATTTATATTGGAAAGTGGAGACAAGTTAAAAGGGGATAAAAGTAGTCATATAACTAATTTGCATGGAAAAGTTCTTTTTATGGGCTGCATTTCTTCTCCATTATAAGTACTCTGGTAAAAATGCTTTAAAATAGGTATTGTAGGGTATAATTTTGTTAGATCTAAATCAAGAACCCCTTGAAAGTTCCTTTACTCTGGAACACCTAGAATCTGGCTGTAATATTTGATACTTACAAACTTCCTGCCACATGCCATTTGTCTGAAATGGATGAAAATTCTGCATCCAGATAGATCCCTAGCAGGATACAGCTGTCAGCAGAAGTCTTGATTGAATTGTACTGCATGACAAGATCAGGCTGGCACATTAGGATGGTGTGCAGGCTCCTTCAGAAACCACAGTGAAGTCATCTTGTATTTCAGTTACAGATTTTCCTTGTTTGTTTCTTTCCCCTGGATTTATGACTAAATTATTACAGCAGAATATTAAATTCGGAGTTTATCTGTTTGAGCTTCAGGATTCAGTTTAGGCAGCCAGATGCTATTCAGAAGATAAGCAAATTACCCAGGTAATATAGATATAATCTTAGATATAGAAGCTCCTCTGATATAGAAGCTCCTTTTGTAGCTACATTGATATGAAAGGAGCTGTGATCAGCCCCCCCAAGAAAGGATTTGCTGCCTGAATATTGAATACATTTTTTGAGAGCATGGTAAGGGAAAAATACAAACATGAGGAGCCAAAGGATTGTAGTCATCATATTTTTCCAGGAAATTACTTAAACTTGTGTGAAAGAATTTTATTCATTATGAGACTTGGCTGAAGGAAAATATACAACTGTATATTCTGCAGAAAAAAATCTTTCAAGCTGTCGAAGGCCATGAATGAAACATTCATACTTTCAATGAACGTGTTGTCCCAGAAGACAGTCGTGTTTTGAGCAGAATAAAAATAGTAGCTGAAAGAATGGAAAAGAGTATTAAATGTATTAGGTAAAGGAAGAAAAATTTCATCTTATAAAGAATGGCTTATTTCAAGTTATCATTAAAACACAGCTTTGGCTGTTGCATTTTCTGTGTGCACGTATGGAGTGGGATGGGCCCATGAAGCTATAAAATGGGTCAAAAGTCTGAAGAATATTTTGGCAGCAAAGTCATTCTGTTCCCACGAAGAAAACCCAGAGGAAGGATTCTTATTGCAGTGAATTTCTGCACCTTAAATTGAGCTGAGCTATGTATCCATCCTGCCTGCCATAGGGTATTTCTTCTCTAAGTTGCCCAGACATTGCAAGTCCTGGGAGACTTTTTTAGGAACAGTTTTCAGTTGCTGTTTCTGTGGGCATTTCACAGAGAAGGGACAAACAGATGACCTCTTTTGTATAGCAACCTAGTATTCACACTGCAAACGCCCTGGAGATGGAAGCCTGTATAAGTGACCCAGGCCAATGTTCACTCCACCTCTTTATTGCATTCTTGATAAAATGATACATTAATAGTTTAAATCATTAAAGCAAAATTTTGTTAGCAGGAAGTAATCAGTGAAATGCATCCTTGCTTAAATCTGCTAAATCTACTAATACTTTTTGGCTTTTAGGACTCAATGATGCAGCATGCAGTCCAAAAGCTTCTTAGGTTCTTTTAATCTTAAAATCAGGAAGCAATGTCTCTACCCAATGTGTTGCTTCATCTGAGGGGCAGGCAGGTTCCTTGCTACAAATGAACACAGATTTTCATCTTGAGATTCAAATTCTTTTCCAGGTAATCTAAAAATTGCCCTGTTCATCTGCCTCCATCTATACAAGGCATTTAAAGAGAAAATACATTATTCTCCACACAAAAAATGATAATAGCAGAAATTATACCACAATCTCTAGCTCAATTTTTTTTTTCATCTTGTATTTCTATGCAAAGTATGCTGTGAGAGTACATACTGGTTTATAAACTTGTGAATTTACAGGCAATTTCTATAGCTGGGCACATCTGAAAATTATTAAACATTTCCATAGCATGAAAATGTTAAGTGCTGATAAAAACATACAGGGAAATTGAGTTTCTTTTCTCTTCATTCTGACCTACTATATTGTAAAAGATAGTGAGAATCATGGGTAGCAGCCACTACTGGTTTAGTAGCCAAGAGTAAAAAAAGAACTGAAGTCCTAAACTCCCCCAACATTTACATGGGAAGAGGTTTCCTGTGGCTCATGTTAAGCCTGTGAAAAGTCCTCCACATATCTTGGAGGACACGGAGTATAACTGCTTTTTATTAAATTCAGTGATTTCAGTTAGAATACTTAATGACAAAGGCTACAGCCAGGAAAAGTTGGAGTATATTTTCCCCATCAGATAGGAAGGAGACAATTAAGACATCATCTAGGTCAATGAATGAGTCTAGACACACTAATAGCCACCAAGAAATTTGTATCTCTTCTTCCAGCTTCCATAATATGCCCAGAAAAAAGGAAGGAATGAACTGAAAATGATGAAAGTCACTGCGCTCTATTTATAGGAGACTTGGGTTTCTCTATCCTTAGACTCATGCTGCTTGGTCCTAAATGAGCTTTTTGCTGTGTTTTCTGTATCTGGAATGAGGCATAAAAGTCGATGTAGGAGGGCAGCACTTAGATACCAGAATGAAGATAAAACAGTTTTTCACCTGAAATCTCTAGGAAAGAAATCTTCAGTAAGTGTCCTGCTAATGGAAGGCAGAAGGCAATGGAATTGTTCTTGTTTGGCCACCCTAGGACAGGGGATTCTCATTATTTGATGCAGTGGGCTCAGCCAGATGCATGGTCAGCCAGGCAGCAGCAGTTGCCTCTAAGCACAATGCATCTTGTTAATTTAAAACTTATTTTGCTGTAGCCAACATATAGAATGAGATTAATCCCTGCACACTTAAATGCCAACATTATAAATTTTGGACTCTGAAAAAAGTCTCAAATGCCTTTGTTAGCCTGTGGAAAGCAATGCCCTCTGCTTAGGTGTCATTAATCTCATCTTAACACATTTTTTTAATAGAGCAGCATCCATCCTTTTTAATGGGGCACTTTTCCACATGATGCAGGCAATTTAAGTCAGGAGGTGATAAAGCATTTCTTTTAAGAAGTGCCCACTTCCCTCCATTGATTAAAATCTTTCTTTTTAAAAATGCCTACCTTCCTCCATTGATTATAAAGCCATGAGCTCAAATATGATCTCTGTAAATATCTAAACATGTAGATGAGCAAAGTCCCACTGGTGTTCGTTTATGAATTTGGATTAATCAGGAAAACCAAGGCAATCCCCTTGTCCTCTGTAACTTGGTGATTTGTGATGCTTCCACCAGGAAACATGATAAAAATGTTACATCCTAGAAATGTCAGCTCTAAACCAGAGAGAAACCAAGTCAGGGGTTTCTCAATAGAAGTCAAGACCTGGATTTATATTTTAACAGTAGTGTCCATTAGCTTAACAAGTAGCAGAGCTTTGCTGATTTTGTATTTGGCCATTTGGGCATTTACATGAATATAAGAACATGAACATAAGCACTATGCAAAGGAAGCTGTCATGTGAACAGAAATGCTTTTGCCTCTTAAAGCAAAACAGACTTTCTTGTAAATTCCTCATTAACAATGATAAATGTGCACAGCATTACTGGAAGTAGAATTTAAAAGGACAAAGTATGTCTGAGAAGGGAGTCAGTCATTCACTGAAAAGGCTGAAAAGCCATTTGAGTACGCTGAGGTTTTAATAATTCTTGTATCAAACTGAATAACTACCTTGAAGTAGGATTAATTTTCCACATTAAAAAGATGGCATGGGGTTTCATTTTTTTCTTCTTTCACTGTAGGCCATTTTTAAAACCATTGAACAAAGCCTGGCATATAAGATGCTGAAATGAAGAGGGCAGCTTAAAGCATGGGAGGCCAATTTATATGGGACAAAAAAGCTCCTGAAAACAAACTGGAATATGCATCAGCAAACCAGAACACCAGGTGCAGCTATTAGCAAAACACCCCAAGTATCATGGAAGCTGATCAGATTTTGGTTCCATCTTACTCCAAAACGTTGATCTGGTAAATGCAAAAAAAAAAAAAAAAAAAGAAAAGAAACATCTTGCTAATAAACTAGCTTATTTTTTTTTCAAGTCTTGTTCATACCAGCAGAAGTGGAAGCATGGAAGAACTAAAGGAGAGCTGAATAACAGATTCAGCCAGAATTTTTTGGAAACGTTATGTGTTTTTAGTAAAGTATTTTTTTAAAAAACCCAAAACTCCCTAAAAAACCACCCTCAGAGATTTGCATATTCTCTTAATGGGGTATTTTGAGCTTCTGTTGAAGCAGATATAGTTTTAAGAGATTGACTTAAGTGCCAATTGGGTTGTTTTTGTTTTTGTTTTGCTTTGTTTAATTTTATTTCTGCTTGTACCAGAGATTCTGAATGTGAGTTGGGATGAAGGCTTGTTTTCTGCAGCTTGTATTAGAACTTGAGGTTGTTAGAAACATCTTGCTAATAAACTAGCTTAATTTTTTTTCAAGTCTTGTTCATACCAGCAGAAGTGGAAGCATGGAAGGACTAAAGGAGAGCTGAATAACAGATTCAGCCAGAATTTTTTGGAAATGTTATGTGTTTTTATTAAAGCATTTTTAAAAACAAACCCAAAACTCCCTAAAAAACCACCCTCAGAGATTTGCATATTTTCTTAATGGGATATTTTGAGCTTCTGTTGAAGCAGATATAGTTTTAAGAGATTGACTTAAGTGCCAATTGGGTAATACAGCAAGAAGAAAAGCTATAATCCTTTTCTTTATAGCAGGGAGTCATTCAAAGCTGAAATATGACAAATCACAACAACTACACTTGTGAAACCCCTTGCATTTGTTAACAGGCTTAGTGTGTTAATGTTTCTGTGAATGGATGTAAAATTCAAACAAAAAAGCCCCCCACTTTTGTGTAATTTTAAGGCATAAATATGATTTTTTGTTCAGAATGCATGAAGTACCACTTTAGACCACGTAGCAGTATTTTAAAAGAGAAGTTTACAATTTTTGTGGCTTTTCTATAAAAGTTTAAGCATTTGAGATAGTTTCTTTTTAAAAAAAAATCTGTTATCTAGAAATATGAAAGTTCTGTGATAAGAATGAGATTTCATTATACATCAGGGAAATTAACTATGAATTCCTGATTATAGTAATACCTGGTATTACTATTAGTAGTAGTAGCTGTGTTTAGTGTTGCTTAGCACAAGTATGTCTGAGAAGAAAATATAAAAAAAAATTCTTTATTTTGCAGTTATAACTGTGAGGTTGTACAGAGAAGGAAAAAAAATTTAAAGACATGGAAATAAAAAAGGGACTCAGCAGCTTCTACACATATTGTTAGCACTGCACATTTTTTAAAATAATAGAATGCATTTTTTTCTGTTCCTTTTTTTTTTTTTTTTTTTTTTTGTTACTCATCCTCAATTTGTTCCAAACACTGAGTCACTTTCATAAATCTGTTTATAACACATTTTCATCAGTCAGTGCATTTCAGAACAAGGACCAATTGGTTTTTTCAGTGGTGGAAATTCTCACCAATCACATCTAAGAGACCTCAGGTGGTTCCTCTGCTTTTTGGTGCCAGCTCAAAGAAGGGTCTGGGCAGGGCAGGAATAAGGAGCTGGGGAGTGGAGCAGATACCAGAAGCATTTCTTGAAGCAGTGAGGTTTTTTGGTTTTTTTTCCCCTGTGTGAAATATATCTGAAACTCCAGGCTAATGTTCCTTTCTTTAAGAGAGAATTTGACAGGTTGAGGTTGTTAAACTTGTTTTCTGCCCATGGAGCACAGACAGCCTGGGGCACAGGGGAATTCTTGCTGCCCTGAAACTGGAGTTGCTGTAGGTTTGTACTCCAGTTTGGAGGGAACTTTTTACCCAGACTGGTGAAGAAAATTTTCAAAGAAATTTGCAATGGAAAGGCTCTAGAGACTGATTTGGGACTTTGTTGCCTTCTCTCTCCTGGCCATTCACCTAAGACAGAGTTTAGTCCTGTTTTAACATTCTACACTGAATTTAGAAAAGGCACATTTGCAAATTAATCGTGGCAACTTTAAAGCAAAATTCCTGCCACACCAAAAGCTCCTCTTCCATCCAGGTATTAATGGAGATTTGCTTTCTTATATAATATTTTGCTGATCTGTGATACTACTCTGGATGAGGGATGCACTTTTTCAAGCTTTGGAGCCTGAAATTAGTTTTGCATTTATTGTACCATTCACTGTAATTCATGTAAAAGTCATCTATTTGCATGCCAGTTGGAATCTACTGAAATTTGTTATTTTTCATCCAGTTCTGTAACAGTTTTACACTGTTTACAGTGTGAACATGCAGTTTTATATAAATCTCTTGCTTTCGTACAGTTTTTACTGCATTATTTTACTGAAATTCTGAAGGATTTTAGCACCCTGCAGTGCACAGCATTAAATAATTGAAAATAAAAACTAATTTGGCTGAAATAATGGAATATTCACAATCAGAAATATTAAACAGCATATAAGAGATGTGAGAGATAATGAATGAGCTATGTTACATATAAGGGCCTTATTCAGGCTACTTATTGTAAGGACTTAAACCCAAATCTTGGAAGAGATAAAGTGGCCTTTTGTATCTTTGCATGGAATAATCTGCATTTCCAAGCTGAGACCCAAGGAGAAACACAGCTGATAGAACCCAGACATTCAGTGGGCAATGAATAAATATGAATTATAGCACACTGGAAATTATTTAAGGAGGGGACTTGCCATAGTCACTCTGCTGAATAATCCTTGAGGTTTTGTCACCTTTCCTCAGCTTTCAGCATCTCCCATTGCTGTTGTAGCACACCAAAGAAATCCTGTCCTACTTTCAGGGCTCTTTGTGGCCTTCTGGAACCCCTCAGCAGAACTCTCTGGGTCTGTTCCTCTGCCACCATTATCGAATTTTTTTTCTTATAGAATATTTTCATGCAGTTTCCTTCTAACAATGTGGTTTGGAAATGTGGCACCTGCTTGCTGGGCTATGCTGCCTGGGAGAACTGCTCTGGGGTTCATGCATTTTGTAGCTGGTGACTAACTGCTCCCAGATGCCTTTCTGGGGCTGGATGCCAGATTTAGCGTCTGGTTTTTGTTGGTTGGGTTTGGTTGTTTGTTTTTTTTTTTTTTTCCTTTCCGTGCCCCTGACTCAACTAAAAAGGTCAGAAGAATGCTGTGGTTAAGCAGAGTCTAATGACACATTTCTGACCTATGCTTAATTCTTCCTGGGGAAAAAAGAATAATAATAAAATAATAATAAAATAATAAATAGAATAAGAATTAAATAAAGAATAATAATAAAATTATAAAAAGAAAACAAAACCAGAAAGCCAACCAAACAAAAAAAGAAAAAAGAAAACCCACAAAACCTCAACCAAACAAAAACAAAACAAAACACAACACCAAAACAAACCCAAGCAAACAAACAAAAAAACCAAGGTCCATTTTAACTTATGCAGATACCTAGCAGGGTAATTTATATTGTGCTTCTATTTTACAATGTACAGAGCCACAAGTGCTATTGCTAATTCTGGAAGAATCCCAGGTATCCCTTAGGGCATGGTGGAGACTTTTAAAAAAACTAATTTGTTACACCAGTAATGACAAAAATGGGTCTTTTGGACTGCAGGCTTTTTATGCATGTTCATTTGTGAGTAGGAATTAGTTGCAATCTCTTCTGTATTCATTTGGGTTTCTTGGCCTACTGGAAGCAATATTCTCAGATAAATGTCAGCTAATATATCATTGACATTCATTCCTTGGTTTTTATTTACACTAATATATTGCTTTTAGTAACTACATGGGATAGGAAATAGTGTTTATTTTTCCATAGCATGAAAATACTACTCATCCTATCTGACATAAACTGAGAAATACTTTTTATATTGCTGCTTCAGTGAGCCAGGAAAAACTGCACAAATATGTCATGATCATACAGTGGAAAATGCTCGTGTAGTGTTTTCATAGTGAAGGTTCTCTATAACTTGATAAGTTATAGTTCTAGGAATGTTGTCTGTGTTTGAAAAATGGTTTGAAAAATGGTTTGACATCTTTGTCAACCATCTAGACAAACTGAAGAAATCTCCTCGGTTGGTTTAATCATGCTGGATGATTGAGTTTTGACCATTAATATAGGTCATGATATTATAACCTATTATGGTAGAGTTGCTTTATCTAGCATAAATTTAGCATAAATCTACTCTGGTGGTCTTGCAGTTCTATTTTTGTGCTCCATGAACTGTCATGTTCTGTGTATAGAGCTAGCTTGGGGAACTGATCCAGCTAAAACCTAACCTTGCCAAGGAAAACTGAATGCATAAATGTTAAGACACAGAAGCAAGCAAACAGGGCCACTGGTTTTGACAGCAATGTGCCATATATCAAGTTAAAGTGGTCACTTAACCATGACTCAAGAAATCATCACTGTGTCAGCTCTGATGTAGTGTTACCCCAGGAGTTCAGACATTTCAGCTGGCAAAGCCCTGAGAACCAGGGTGTGTAAGGTAAGAACTTTACTTGAAAGCCTAGTGCTGAATTGATAGATTGATGGGTACAATTAGTTGACTATTCCTGAATTTGTGCTCAAAATGTACGTTTTTTTTAGGTTTCCTTGCTACAAATAATTGAATATTCCTGAATTCGTGCTCAAAATGTGTTGGGGTTAGGGTTTCCTTGCTTCAAATCTCTCACCTTAACTACTTGTTTGGCTTGCAATTATATTTTTCTTTAAATGTTTTACTGCAAATGTAAATAATGCAATTACATGTTCCCATGGTTTTGTATTTTATTATGTATGTACTGCCTACCCCTGAGCCCACAGGTATTTCCTATGAATGCCACATTTGCTATTTGGAATGAATTAATTTGTGTCATTCACTCAGGCATGTAATTTTTATAACTACCAAACTTGAAGAAATTAATCTGCTTGTTGTGAGTAAATAATGTACCCTTCAAACAGATTGGGAGAAAGAAACAGGGTGAATTATATTAACTTTGTAATTGGCTTTTCTCTATGTGTGTGTTGTCTTGTTTTACATTGGCAATACATTTCTAACTGTAATTGGTCTAATGCAGAGTTTTATTTGTGTGCATGTTATTTTTCTTCCCGAGAACTTGCAGTTACTTTGGGATGAAACTGTTTTCAGTGACTGATGTGAGCAGGAAAGTGATACTGAAGTTTCTAGCAGATGATCCTTCAATAAGATGTATGTAATTGGGTAAGACTTCCAAGAAGTATTGGGCATCTGTTGGGTAACAAAGATAATTAAGGCTAACAGCAACAGTAAACAAATTAACAAAATCTCTTCAATTTCTTGATATAATTCTACTACTGAAGCAGAATGAGTGGGTAAGATTAAAAACCCCAGCCTGACCCCTTTGAGAAAAGTGTCTGAAGTGATCATCTGTTGGTTTTATAGTACCCATTGTGTCCAAAAGGAGCTGAACTTTCTCTTTTCCTCTTTATCCTTTGAAAATTTCAGCCATATCTTTTGAACTTTTTTATTTTAAAATAGTTCCTGCTACTCAAGCCACTTTTCTGCCAGAGGCAGAACTGGAAGAATGGGGTGTATGATGGTGACTGGGCTTGTGAGAGCAAAGCCACTGCAATTGCTCTTGGGTTTAGAGAAGGTTTACTCATTGAGGACCTCATTCCTTTCTCAGTCTGGATGATGGGACCAGGATTCAGTGAGACTGTGTCTTGCTGCATTGATGGAGGCAATTACTTTGATTTTCCCAAAGCTTTTCTGCTTCTCTTGGTCTCCAGGATCCCAGCTGTATTACAAAACAAAATGAAACCCAACAGCTGCATTCTGAGATCCGTTTCATCTTGTATCCCTTCATTCTAGAGAGTCTTAAAATACCTCCAGCCTATGCTACTTCTCACTGAGTGCTTTTCCCAGCCCTTTATTTTTGCATTAGGTGATACATCAAACTGAAAGCAGCTGCTTTATTTAAGGCTTCTGCTATTAGGGTCACTGCTGAATTAGTTGAAAAATCTGAAAAATTAATATTCAGTGTTCACAAGAAACATTTCTAGGCTTTCCTATTGTGTTAGCTCTTCAAGTGAAAGAACTAACATCCTTGCAGATGTGCTTGTACACAGCTACAGAGCAGGTGACAGCAGACACCCAGAGTGTCTTTGCTGGCATAAAGCATGGTAATATCAGCAGATTTGTTTAAAGAAAAGTGAATTCAAGCTACAAAAGGGATAGGAAAAGTCTGTGATTGTAGGTCATCTTTTCTGGCTCTTCCTAGTTCTTGGAAAATCTGCTCCAGCTCAGTTTTGATAGATGACTTGTGGGTCATTATTCATTTATAAAATGGGACACCTCAAAGGGGAGGCATTAATAGCTTTGTGAAATTTTAGCAAAGGCTTCACATAGAAGTTGTGATCTCTGTCTTTTAAAATGTCCATAATTAACAAGTAGATTGAAATATTGTTGAATACTTCAGCTTATATTCAGTAATATTTAGAACCTTTCCCTCAGTTTTGTAAGCACGGTGCTACATTTAACAGGGAAAAAAATATCATGTACTTTCTTTTTCCTGTAGTGGAAGGCAGAAATGAGAAATCTGCTATAGTGTGTGTCTGAATATAGTATTCAGACAAATCTGAACGTGTTCAGTGGGGGATTTTATTTCACTGAACCCAAACTCTTTCAAAAATGTGTTGTGTATAGCTGCAGGTGCGTACTATATATGTACTCCCAGGTCTGCCAAAGCTGTTTGGGTAAATGAAAACCTGCCTGCATTCCGTGCCAGGCACACAGACTGTATTTGCAGACTGCTGTAGATCTGGCAAAGCCAGCTTACCAGTGCCATCCATCTGTTGTAGACTTGGTGTGAAGCAGTTAATGACCTGAGTAGTTCAGACTGTCCGGATCATCTGTGTAATCCTTTCACACAAATAAGATATAGGTGCCCTTACCCATCACTTTCTCTTAATTGTTTAAAAATATGCAGTAGAAATCTAATTTCTGTCCTCCCCCCCACTTATTTAGCCTGATTGAACCTGACAAATTGAAATTCTTTGCAACCAGGTCAGATGTATGAACCTGAGGATAAGCAAAGCAATTAGTGACTGGTGGACTTGAAGCTTAGAAGCAGGAATCAGCCCTAATTTATCACTATTGATTTCATGTAGCCTGTATTCTTTTGACTTCAAGGTAGGTTTTTGATGCTGCTTCGTGGAGGTAATTTGAGGTTTGTAGAAGCTGCAATGAAAACAAAGCTACACCGTGAAGTAAGCCGTGAGTAGCACTACACAGATGAGTTACACAGAGGTGCTGTGTAACCTCGTAGTGTTACAGAAGAGCTTTAAGAAGCTTAGTAACAGGTTAAGATGATGAGGAGAGACAGTTTTTTTTTCCTATTAACCATGTTATCCTGGAACAGACTGCATCTCTCTGGGTTGTAGGCTGTTTTAGTGAGAAAGTTGTTGTAAATGCCAAGTAGAGAGATTGCATACTGCAGTTGTAAGTGTTAGCCTGGATACTCTCATGAGGTAGCACTCTCTTCTAGCTGGGGTGAAACACTGGCAAAAAAAACCCAAAACCAGATGATGTGTTATAAATGATACATGTTGTAAAAGTGGGGGTAGTGTAATTTCTACAAAATCCTTGTGGATTCAGTATGCTAATAACATTCAAAAGTAACATTTCATCTGACCTTTTTTTTTTGAAAAAAAAAAAACCAAACATATTCAGAAGAAGAGAAAGACAAGTATTCCTAAATCCTATTTCTTTCTTGTTACTCTTCTTGCTCTGGAAGTATTCCCTGCTCCAGACTTTAATCTATTCTCAGTAAACTTATTTAAACAGTACTGCTTATTTAAATAACAAGTGTAGTTGGTATTTAAATGATTTGTTTGTTTGTTTTGAAGTAGTACCCTATTTCCATTTAATGTAATTGCTATATTTAATCCTAGAATGAACTATCACATGCCATGTGACAAATTCATTCATTGCTTGGTGCTGTGCAGAAAACACAAGCCAGCAATGAATATGGGCCCCTTGGGGAAATTCTGTGGCCTCACTGAAAATGCAAAGCATGTGAACCAGCAACATAAAAATTATGCAGTGCTCCAAGCTACTGTAGAGGCTCTTTAAGTTCTCCACTATTCTGTGAGAGTCGTTTCATGCTTGTTATACTTTGTCACCCCTTAGTCCAAAATCAATTCTTGTTCAAAACCCAACGACAAAACCTGAAAGCAGAAACCCAACAAGAAATATTGAGTGTACATAGAGTCGTTTCCCTGGTGCTGCTGCTGACCAGACCTCTTTACCAGTTTCTTTGGAAGAATCAATATTTGAAACCTGGAAACTAATTATGTCAGTAGGAGTATAGTTTTCTATTGTTTTGAGGCAACTAATTTTGCCACAATGGCAGAGCCACAGCTTCCAAATTGGTTTAGATAGGAAGATAATACATGATTTTTATAGTGTTTAAGTTCTTATAATTTTATTATTGGAGTTGAGAGAATAGTTTTAACCATTATAAAAATGAGTCAAAGACTACTTCAAAAGACCTCACTGATTCTTCTACATATTGTAACTGGCAGGTCAGTCAGACTGCCTTAGAAATTTATTCTTTCCACCCTTATTTCACAGCTTAATTTGTTTTACAGAACACATAAATGCTGTGGTTAGTAGAGATATTGGTGTCTATTGGGGAGACATGAATATATTTTTTGTTTTTCTTCAAAAAGTATATAAAAGTGCTTTTAAAATATCTGTTGGACTTTTTGAATCACTCCAAATTGTCACATATATGACTTGTGACATTTTTTCCCTAGTTCTTTGGATTGCTTGTGGCTGTAGAGTTCTTCAGACACATAGATAAAGGATGTGTGGGTGACTGGGGCTCAACAATGGTTTTTCTCCTTTGTAGATCACCTAATAGAGAAGATTGCCTCTGTTATTTATTATTGTAATATTTCATTTCTGCTCCCCAGTCTGTGTCATATATGAAAACTCCCAGTCACAGTATTGTTTAGCAGATAACTCTCACTTAGCAATAAATCACTATAATCTTTGCCCATCACATAATTTAGAAAACAGTTTGAAATTTACAGCTGTGCCTTGTAACCCTGTGAACGATGACTATATATATATATATATATATTTAATAACAAGATGTTTTTCTCAGAACTGTGAACTGACAGGAAAATGGTGGGGAGAATGAATTGCCCCTCGTTATGCATCATAAATCCCACAAATCATGCAGTGGATCTTCTGCATGGTGCTTCAAGGATGCACTGAGTGCTCCTTACTACATTTTTCTTTGTTTTCATGCTATCTCTTTAGCACTGGCTGCTCCCTGTAACTTTGCTGGGAGGATGGAGGGTGAGGGATCAGCCTGGAAGATGCAGTATGCCAGTGGAGAACCAGCACTGAGTCTGTTTTTGCAACACGGAGCCTCTTTTGTTCTCTCCCTTCCTCCCTGTGCCCTCCCTGGGCTGCAGCAGTTTTTGTCTCCAGTAGGTCCAGAGCTGGAAAGCTCACAAAAATATTATATATACCCTTGATCAACATCACGATATCAAATCATGTCAAAAGATGAAAATATCTCAATTGCTTTCTTTTGAATTTTAATTCTCAGCCTCCAGATATCACTTGATCTCAAGCAGCTATGCATGATTGTGGACTTCATGTACACTTGTTAGAATGTAAAGCAATAAATTTCCTGGCAGTCTCTGTAAAGCAGGGCAATATAACTCTCATTGCAAGAAGGTGATGAATATAATGTCACTTCTTAACAGCTGCAATAAATAATGTGAAGCTATCAACATCTTTTCAAAACACGTAATGAGTGAGAAGTTATTTTTCATCTCTACTCCTAAAAAATGGGAATGTTATTTTAAGCAGATAACATTTTGTTTGCCCTTATCTGAATTAAATAAATTTTTCCATTATTTTTCTATCACTCTATTGCTTTGTAAATTAAGGGAATTTCAAAAACTAATGCTAAAATACACCCTAATGGCTGCATTTCAAGATGAAAATTTGGATATTTTATGTATGGAAGTGATGGCTGCTAACAGGGGATTTTAATTCACTTTTATTATTTTCCCTTTAGATTTATGATTTAATGAGAGTTGCCCACTCCATTGTTGGTTTGTTCATTTGGTTTTTTATGTGGATCTGTTTGTTTCCCCTTTGAGTATTCTCAAAAAGGGAGGCAGGTCTGATGCTTTTGAATATCTTACTAAGTTACTAAGCTCTTCAGAGATAGGTTAACCAGTACAAATCCAGGTGGAAAATAAGGAAAAGAAATTGAGACTGCCCATGTTGTGGTGCACACAACAGTCAATTTATAGACTGAACAGACAGGTTTTAAAAAGTTCAGAAGTCACCAGTGCTAACTGAAACCTTAATAAGTCACTTTTATTGGAGAGTCCCTTGAAGTCCAAAAGGACAAGTGCTGTCTGGTTTATTTATTTTGGGAGCTGAATTTCAGTTTCAGTGTGATTAGCATCATTTGGAAAGAAGTTAGGAGTGTTCCTCGCTTTAGAACCAGGCTGTAGCAAAGAGTGGCACTGGTTTTCCTACGTATCTATCTTTATACTCATCATATATCATATTAAAAACAAGGGTTACACTGTCTCTAGCTGGATGAATTCTTTGTCATGCTATGAAAAACTGTCAGCTGGGAGATAGGTTGTGACTATGGTACTTCACCATTAGTTAACTTCTTTGTTTTCTGAAGGATGTAGTGATTTTCTATGTGATTTTCTCCTGCAAACATAAATCAGGCTATTATTGTCTTCAGGAGTAGAAGGTTTGGAATCAGAAAAACAATTTGGAAGTGAAGCATTTTTCAGCTGCAAGTTATATTAATAGTAATTATCACTTAGTGACCTTTCAGTTGATAGAAACAAACCATCAAAATGATAATTGTGGGATTCATTTGGATCTAGACTGATGAACAAACTAAAGCTGGCCACATACATTCAGCCACAACTTTGGTTGACATGAAGTCAGCATGGAATCAATGGAGCAAAAACTATTTTATTGCATTTGCTCAAAGAATAAACATGTCAGAAATAGAACAGTTAAAAACAATTGCTGAGTGGGATGATGAGGAAAAATTGCTGGAGAAGAACATCAGGGTGATCAGATTTGTTTAAAGCCAGAGAGCTGACTGAAAGATGTGGATGAGGCCAGGTTGACATTAGGGTGGAATCATTGTGTGCTGCAAGGACATGAAGATGCACTTGATAACATCTTTCTCAGCTCTCTCCATCATGTGAAAGAAATTCATATCAGTTTTAAATGGGAAAGAGAGCTGTTAAAATGGCCTCATGAAATGGGATGCTTAGAAAAATTAAGATAATTTGGTTTCCACTGCAGATGAGGAAATCCAGTGTTTGCAATTGCCAACCAATAGAAATCTGATTTATTCTTTAGAGGTGTCCTTTGAAAGAGTGCATTTTTATGTATTGGAAGTGCAAAATCTGAAGTGTTCAGGGAATGTATTATCTGTAAGGGATTGCTAATTACTTTGGAATCATTTCATTATAATCTCCCAAGTCATTGCTTGATGGTGTTTATTTGAAGATTTCACAATCTTACTCTAAGATTGTTGTGTCATGTTGAGATGTGACCCAATTTTGAAATGTCTGAACTAAGCTTTAATTTAAGACAGAACCTTTAGTGAAGGTGAAAAGGTAAAATACCCACATCTCAAAACAAGCACACACAAGCATTTTGTTCTTTTTATGTAGTTTAGGGGGATATGTGTGACCCATACCTGGGTGGCAACCTATAGACATGGTCACAGGACATAAGTAAATTAAAACAAGTTTTCCTTATCTCAGAGAGAAAAAGTTCTTTTGCATCATTCATAAATTTTAAATGTCATACTGTATCAGGAGCTGATTTTCTTTTCCCATTATCTCCTGTGATTCTGTGCTATGAGAACACTTTGTTCTCTACAAAAACCTCCACTCACCAGTTTAGTTTCTCACAGAAGTGGTTAAGTATAAAGACATAGATTTTGGTAGGTGAGGAGCATTCTGCTCTTTCCTGAGTGACTGCTGACAGTTCCTCTTACAGATATGGCTTTAGATTCAGGAAATGTGACTCCATAGAACTGTTCATCCTACACTATATTTTAACATTATGGGCTGCCTGAAATATTGAATATTTATAATTGTATATATATTATTTGCTTGATGTCTGGCTTTCTTGTGTCTAACATTTGGCTTTGCTTTCCTTGTCTGACTTACAGGTGAAATATTTCACTATGAGGGTTTTTTTCCCTCTGTAAATATATTTGTTACGACAGCAAATAAAACCCCCCAGGTATATACCATTCTAACTGTTGATTTCTCTTTTCTTTCTAGTTTGCTGTTTTGTGGTTCATAAGAGGTGCCATGAGTTTGTTACCTTCTCCTGTCCCGGGGCTGACAAGGGACCTGACACTGATGTAAGTCCACTGACATTTAATACTCTGTTTTTACACATACTTTTATATTGTAACACTTAACTTCTGGAATGAATTACAGGCAATTCGAATAGGATCTTTATGATAATTGTAGTTCAAGTGTTTTTTAACAGTCCTGAAGTGAGTATTTATGGACTGTAAGATCTAATTTTGGTAGGAAAAGTACTAGGGAACATGTGACCACGAACAGGATCCCTCAGAATGTGACAGCCCTGAGGTATTTACTCAAGCATGAAGTCAGCATTTTATTTTTGTTTGCTTTAAGTTGGATGCATTTGGTATTAACAATTTCCAGGGTATTTTCTGAGCTTTCTTTGTATCCATCTTATCTCAAAGTATACCTTGACTCGGGTCCTTTTCCTCTCTGTACACAAGGACCTATAGCTTCAGTTAGATAAGAGTTTAATCATGAGCCAGCTGGCTTATCTGAGATAGGTTTTCAAAACTTGAATAATATTCATGCTTGAGCTAGTATGCCAGTCAAGATACACCCATTCTGTCTGGCTCTGTCAATACTTCTAATATACATGTAGCATTTTTGGTCAACAACCAGTTTTTCCTTTCAACACATCTGCTCCTGTGCTGAGACACACGTACAAGAATTTTGTGCCACCCTGCTGAAATAAGAAACTAATCTTGTTTGTTCACAGAAAAATAACATTTCTTTGGGTTTTATAAATTCCACTTTACAGTGAAGTAATTTAACATCTGCTTATCAGAACAATGCATTCTGAGTGTTCTTTCTCTGAATGGCTCTGTTTTGTTTCTTATAGCATATTCATGCTCTAGATTGTAGGTTATTATCTCCACTGATGAAATGCAGCAGAAGACTTTTCTTGTGAGGTTTTAATGAGCTCCTCATGAACTGTTTTAATATTCTAGCCACGAGGTCAATGAACAATATGCGGGCAGAAGCTCCAAGTGGTTTTGGGAAATTTCATATTAAAAAGTTTTCTTCTTTTAAAATTTAAATATGGGCAAATGTTGAAGCTCTGAGAAGTATTTTAAAGCCAGTTTGTTTGAAAAGCTTTCGCACACATTTGTTTGTGAGACCTTTTAATTTTATCAAGAATTTCTTCCTGGTTATAGAGTCTGGTATGTGGCAGGTTGTTAATAGTCTTTAATATTGCTGACTGCATTTCCTGATATGCTTCTTTGGCCTTGGTGATTAAATAAATCAGCCTAATGCTTTATTTTAGTATTTGGGTTATGAAATCATCTTTTTCAACATTTACACAGAAGCAGTATCTCAAAAACACTTTGAAGATTAAAAGCAAGCAGTAAAAAAAGGTTTTATTAAAATAGTGCTACATTACTGGGTCCTATTACACAAAGAGGATTGTAGAATGTTAGACATTAATTTACTGAAATGCTTGACTATAATGTCTACCCTTTTAAAACGCAGTAACTTCTTCCTGTTAGAGTTACTACAAATGAAATATCGTGTGCTACAAAGCTTAACATAATACTTAGCAGCTTTTTAAATAGTAAAAATTAATTTTCTAAATTATTTCATGCAGGTGCACAATTAATTTGCATAGTCATATTCTCCAGCATCTTTGCATGATATAGCCCTTCCGTTAATTGTAAGAACAATTTTGTCATTAATTGGAAATTTCCAGAGCAATAATTATAAATTATAATAATTATAGGTTAAAATCCTATTTATTTCATATTGTAATAACTTTAAATTACTGTACACTGTCCTTGTAGCATCATTATAAGAAACCATACAGGCTTTCATGAAGCTGGCTGCAGACTTGTGGCTGAGGGCTCTGCCCAAAGTACAGATTTAAAAATAATGCTCTTGTTCAAGCAGCTTGATTCTCCCTTTCAAAGTAAATTGTGTACAGCCAGACTGGGATCATCCAGGTGTTTTCAAAGCTCTTTGTAGCATTTTTGGGTTGCAGAAATCCCCTGCAAAAAGGGGGAGTGCTGCTCACAAGTTGAGGCATTTCTCAACATATTTGACTGTTGCAACAGAAAGGTCTTTTTTTAATTTCTAGATCTTTAACAACAGAAGAGATTCTGGACTATACTATCCACAGATCTGTCCTTGTTCCCTTTCTTACCTTCCATATAACTAAGTATTGAATAAATTTTGACTATTCAGCTGAATAAAAGTCCTGTTCTCTGCATCATGCTAGTGCTGTACAAATACTGTCTCCTCATGTAACATTTATATTTGCTACAATGTCTGATTGCTGTAAAAAAGGGAATAAATTATTTTTATTACTTTAAAATTAAATGCCTTGAAGGAAGGTGAGGATAAAAGAGAGAAAAGCTTAAAGTCACCTTAATTTTGATTTACTATGGCTAGCTGAAATCAGAGCTTGGAAGGTATGGGCTTGCACCAAAAAGAAAATAATAGTTGTGAACAAAGTGGTTGTCCTTGACTGAAATGCTGGTGTCTGGGGAACAATATCCTGTTTCAGATGCATAAGAATTCACACAATCAAAAAATTTTGCATTTCCTTCATACTTGGCAGGCTGGGATCTCTGATGTCTGAGCAAAATACCAACTTGAGAAGTTATTTTGCTGCTATCTAATGGCTCTCTGTAGCTCAAAGAGAAATTACTCCTCATCTCTTCATGGCCAACTCTCTTAGGGTGATGCTATTGAGTACAATTTACCAGCTCCTGCTGCTATTGTACTCGAAGGTTACACAAAGCATCATCTCCAATTCAGATACTTGCTTTTGGGAGGTTGCTTGGTGTTCACAAAAACTATTTTAAGTCACTGAAAAAAGGTTTTATGACTTGAATAACTCCCAGTAAAAATAGAACAACCACCTCAAGAAGTGGCTGGTGCTGTACTTAGCTTTGTTAGGATGTGTTTGATATTAAGGGATAACTAGTCAAATTTCTTTCAAAAAGAGACTTTAAAATTGAGAGATAAATTTTGTTTCCTTTTTTTAAGGGGATGTAGTGACAACAAAGTGTTTTCAAACTGCATGTGCTTTATTGAAATATTCCCATTTCCATGCCATGTAGAATAAAAAAAAAAAAAAAAAAGGGAGGGGAAGTTATCACCAGTAATTTTAAATTGTCTATTTTTTTTCCTCTGAATATGAATTTATAAAACTTAATATAGACTTCACAAGAACTTGGACATCACTGTCTGGATCAGCTCTACTTTTCTTTCAGATTATAATGAAACAGAGGATCCAAAGGAAGTTTCTAAGAAAAATAAATAAACAGAAATTTAAAAGTTAACGAATTCTAAATGAAAGCAAGTAACTAAGTAACTGCAGTCAAGGAATATTAAATCTGACTTTGCTCTAAAAAAATCTTTGCTTTGCAAAATCAGTGTAACAACTGTGAGCTTCTGTGTGATGCTGCAGGAGGCAAATATTTTTATCAGTGTCTTGGACATTTCTACAAGCTTTGCAGCTGACAGAACAGAGAGCTTAGAAGAACCAGGAGACAATATTTAAGTTCACAATTCTTTTCCTGTCTTAAGATACAATTTAATAACACGAATGGAAAAAAAAATTACACTTGAGAGGGGAAAAAAGTAATCAGTGTGATCTGATAAGGCACCAGTGTGGAAGAAAAGGAAAGTCTTTTAGTAGGTCATAAATTTAGTACTGGCCAACACTGCACTTCTGATACAGAGGGGATGAAATTCCTGCAGGGATATTATTGTTCCATTTTTTTGTGAGATGTTTTATGTAGAATTCTGCAGCACTTGCACACTCCTCAGTTTGACAGATGCAGCTGTGATACAAATGATATGAAGGCTCTTCTTCCTCGTGTCATATTAAGCAGAAGCAAATTAATATCACTGAGCTTGTCCTGAAGGTTTTTGGTATCCTGAAGGACTTTTGTGTAGTTTTGACCACATTTAATTTTCTGTTCCATTCCAGGTAATGCTGACATATTTTAATTTATTTTGCCACTGACCTTTAATTACGCTTCCAGAATGTTTACACGTAGGAGGCTGGTTTCAGAGTAAGATGGTTGCTTTACTTCTGCTGGGAATGTAAAAACAACTCTCATGGCAAGAAAAAGCAGTAACTGGAAGCATAGTATTAAGACTAATTGTAGAACTAGTTCAAAAGAGATTTGCAGTCTTTTCCCAGGGATAATGAAACCCAGCAGCAGGGCATGTCTGATTTGGTTTGAACCATTTGATTGTTGAACATAACAAATGACCTCAGCAGCAATCAAACATCATTGATAAAAATTGATAAAAATAGCTACCAAGGCTGGGGTTTTTATTGATAATCTATAGTTTGGAAAATAAGCAATCTTGTCCTGGAAATATTTTATTTTTTATTAAAATAAAAATCTTTTCACTTCATCACAAAAGGTATAGAAAGGCAAGGAGATCTGGCAGGATGCTAAGTTTACTGCTTGCCAGATTAGAAAAATGCCCTCCTAAAGAGAAGCCTGTATGAATTTTTAAAGTTATTCCTAAACATCTCTAATGTAATAGATTTATTAATCTTTCATTGTATACTCTAAACAAAAGAAATATAAAGCAAATTAAGGTAACTCAATGTGTTTGTATGTTTGTTTTCTAATTAGGAAAATTATAAATTACAATTACTCAGTTTACACTAGACATGATTAAATGGGAACAGTAATATTCTTACTATGAAACACAATGCAGACAAAGTCTGATATACCTTACTATATTTCTCCTCCCCTGTCCCAAAAAGCTAGCCCTAGGTTACCAAAATTACCAAGATCACAGTCAATGCAGTAATTTCTTCAAAACAAAATTTACAGCACAGCAAGGATATTTTTATTAGAAAAAATAAGCATTTTATTTCTTGTGATTCTGCTGACTTCTGAATCCCTGTAGACCATATGGAGTAGAGTATGGAGAAATCAAGGTTTCATGCTTATGGTTTTGATCTCAAAACCCTAAAAATTAACTGGAGGGAAAACTTGCTCATGTAATTACTCTGTTTTTCCTTAAACTGTTTTTCAATGGCCTGGTGCACAGCTTGTTATGAAATGTGGGGTGTTGAGTATATCGAAAAAGAAATTTAAATTTGAACAAAATCAGTCTTGGTGTCAGGTTCCAATTAACAGAAGAGAGGGAAATCAAAGAAGGAACTCAAAAAAAAAAAAGGGCTCTGTCCATGTGGAGTTTGTGTTCTGCTGACATTCAGCTGGCATCTGAAGGTGGTTTGTGGGGTGGGGAGGATGTGCCTCAGTTTCCTCCATCAAATGCTCAGTGTAAGGCAGCATCTTACATCCCTTGACATTCCTCTTCCCTCTGTGGATACTTCAGAATCCAAAAGCTATTTTCCCAGCCATCTCCATAGCCAAAACCCAGCCATATGTCACCCTCTCTACCTTCTGTTCATCCCCAGTTGGCAGGCAGTGCCATATTCCCAGATTTGCTCCTCACCTGCCCGTGGGTGGTTTCCCTCTCCTGGGGGCCCAGGCACAGCTTATTTACTGCTCACCACTTCTGACACAGGTTTTTACTGCTTTTTGCTGGCTGGGCAGAGGTGTTTGTGGCACTCTGAATGCCTTCATTTAAGTAGCTGGAAGCAGCTTCCCAGGTTACTTGAATCTTTCAGGTGCTGGAACTTTTCTGCATTTATCATCTGCTGAGAATAAATTTTTACTTTCTCTTCCTAAATAAAGCATAAGCTCCATTTATTGCAACTTTAAATGGCTTTAAGCTCAAGTGAATGATCCACAAGGAAAACAAAATTAAATTATAAAGGAACTGAGTCACAAACTACTCTAATTATTTAAAATCCTCACCCCTTCCTTCTGCCCTTCCACTGAATTCTGGAACTGACTTTCTTTGTCCATCTGCAGAAAATGGGTGGAAAAATTTCAGCTGCAGAATTAGAAAGAGCTGTGTGAATGCTCTGCTTCTCAAAGACAGGGAATATGTGATGGGTGAGTATCTACACAAAATGTGTGACTCCAAAGGTACATTTGCTGAGGTCTTCCACTGCAGCCCTTGAAAGCTTTTTATTTGTAAAGGGCATTTTAAAAAATTCTTCTCCCAGTCTAGAACAATTCAAATGCTGAACAACTGCACCATAAAAAAATACAGTTTGTATTTTGTAGGCTTATTCTGTGCAATGCAGAGTACAACACAGATGATCCTTGTAAGAGTTAATAGTTAAACCAAGGCAGTACTGCAATATAAATGAGGAATCTAAAAATATCAGTGATTTTCATAAGTTAGCATTGGAGAACAATTTCAGGCAGTGATATCATAAAAGAAGAACTCTCAGCAAAGTTATTCCCAATAGTAAAAAGAAATCTTATTGATAGGATTGCAGATTTAGTGGCAGTAACTGCAACTGATTAAGCACTCTGCTGGGTACTAATTTCACATGAAAAACTTTTTCGTATTCCCAAAACTGGAGTCGACATTATTCCAACAACTCTTATTTTCCAATTTTTTGAGTATATTTAGTTGGGCAATTTAACTTGAATTTAGTTACTTATTTGTCATCTTAGTCTTTGCAAAAGTTGCATCAGTCTTGAAGCTGGATGTGAGTAGGATGAGATGGTACTGGTGTTTAAGGGAGAAAGAATGCTCAAGACTTACTAATTATCTGTTTTCTGACACAAGATGTCATGTGCAAAATGTACTATAGATGTTTCTATCAGGTTCCACCCCCACAATGATGTGCTTAAAAAAAAAAACAAAATTCTGATTATGGCACACTGAACTTATTAGCTAGAAGGAACATGCACAGTCACAGACCACTGAGGAAACCATGCAGAATGCCAAACGTTTTTAGCACTGTCTGTTTTTTGGAGGTGGCAGTTCTTCCACCAAAATTAGATGAAATCTTAATTTGGAACAAAAAGAGTGGGCTAATTTTGCAAAGCACTGTAGGTCCCATATGCTGCAAATAATTCTAGAAGATGTCACTGGAGAGCACACCTCTCTTTGTGAATTTTTGGTAGCTCTGTCTTTGGCTGCAGGGAGAAATTTGCTAAGGGGTTAAACTGGTTTTGCCTGTTTCTTAGTTTAAATCACACAACTCCAGTAAACCACCTATAGCTTTGGGGGAGAAAGGACAGCTTGGACTCTGTAGGAGAGAGCAAGTTGCTTTTAACAAGATGTTTCAACCCAGGAAAAGGGAGATGAAAGAGAGAGGAAAAGCAAGGAGGGGAGGGGAGGTTGAAACATCCAGGCTGGTAGGAAAGCAGCTGCCTCCCTTTTCTGTTTGAGCTCTGGTTTTCTGACTGGTCCTGGTAAAACATTGGGGTAGCTGGGCATGAACAAGGACACTTTAGTTTCCTTCTGAGGCATGCTTGTGTTGTTTTATTTCTTTCCTTTTAATTTTGGCTGCCTGTTCTTGGGGTGATGCGCTCAAGAGATCCGAAGAGTTCACAGGTTTCCTACAGCCTTTGGAAAAGATTGGATTGGTCTTGAAACAGGCAGGGATATCAAGGAATGGGAACTAGATGAAATCATTGTGAGAAAACATTTTCTCATTTTTATAATTGATCAGATTGCTATAATGATCTAATGAAAGTTGATGCAAACAGGTTTTAAACCAACACCACATTACCTGAACTGAAAACCAAAATCCTGATGTTTCTGTATGAAGCAGAATCCTGCCCCTCATGATTCTTTTTGCAGTTTGATTCCAGCTTTTCCCTTGCAAATAAATAAACAGTAGCATGACCCATGTAACTAATGCATCCTGTACCTCAAAGTATTACTGATCACAGGCTGTGCCCAGAAACAAAAAGCAAAAGCATCTAATGAATTCTGGTAATGAGAAGTTAGATAGAAGAGTCAGAGACTGATTTATTCTTTTTTCCTTTTGTCTCCATGAGGAGGGTACCTGAGGAACTAAGGCATGAAAGAAATCTCTCTATGTTGGGAAAACCATTGTAATCTGTAACAAAGCCACCTAGGTCTGTTTCTATGGCAACAGGAACATCAGACCAGCAAAGAATGGACCAGAAAGGAGATAAAAACCTTTATGAAAATAGTTATAAAAACATATGCATATCTTTGGCTACTTATGTTTCTCTTTTTTTTTTTTTTTAAAAAAAAAAAAAAGAGAGTAGAGGACAAAAAGCCCTAAACTTGGAGTTTTAAAAAAACTGGTTATTATGGTGGCTATTTAGGTAAGACCCTATTGGCACTGGAAAAAGAGAAGAATAGCAGCAAATTATTAACTTCATGTAGAGTAATCAAAAAGTTCATTAAAATCTCAAAACCTTAACTCTAAACTTACTAGAAGCAATATAATTTAAAAATTATTATTAGTAACTTGACTTAAAAACCTTTCACTTTTGTGAACCTGAGGTCTAATTTAATTTTTACCAGTTGTGATGAAAGGTGCTGTTCATGTTTTTTTCTTGAAATTAACTGCAAATTTTTATTGTCTGATTGAATAAGGGTGTCAATTAGCATAAGCAAAGATTTCTTTTAGTGTTTTTAAAGCTGGAGATTAGTGAAAATCCTGCTATACCTTGTAAAAAAAAAAAAAAAAGGAGGCTAAGAAGCAACCTGACTGCAGTGATGAGGTTTGAGGGAGTTAGGAATAGCAAGGCATAAGAATTTATATAAAACCTACATTATATAGGCCATACATACATAAAGTGTTTACAAAAAGGATTATTTGCTTCTTTGTCAACAATTTTTTTTTCTAGAATATTTTTTTCCTAGAATCACTTGAATTCTGGGATTATCCCAAGCTATTGTTTTCTTCCTGAGAAGATTCTTTGCATTTAATTAAAGAACATTTGAACCCTACAGTCCTAGCACGCAACAGGAAGACAACCTGGTCATCTCTTATAAATAGCTTTATGAAATCCTCCTTTAGTCAAAATCCACTGCTATTTTTCAAGGTCTACATTAGTATCTGCAGACTGACCTACTTATGAGTAAATGAGTCATGTTGTATTGTTAAATCTGAAGCCTGAAATCCTATTCATCAACAGACATTAATGGCATTCGTTTTTTGGTTTTTTTTTTTTAACATATTAAAAAGCTTTTTACTTTGCTTCATTAAAACAGAAAAGGACTCTAATAACCACAGATTTGAATTTTTGTGGCCGTTCTCAAAGTTTATTAGTTTTGTGAAACTGACCTTGAAATTTAGTGAAGTCAACACTCTGGTTTCACGTTGGCAACTAGAGGAAAAAAGTTGAACAGAGTCTGCTGCATCCTGCTGGCATTCTGGCTGCTGAGAGCTCCCACATGGCTTTGGCTTCTAAAGAGGAAGGAAAATACTTTTGGAGAAGTAGAAGCAAAAAAAAGATAGGGAGACAGTGATTTAAAAAACAAATAAAAAACTCAACAAATCAACAACACCAAAAGCAAACAAAAAATCAGCACGGAAAAAAAGAATCAAAAAAACCCCCAAACCCCAACCACACAGTAGGAATGAAATAACTCCTGCAACCTTTAGGAGAAATGTATAATCCCTCAGAGTTTTGTTTAACATCTGTTACTTGGATCTTCATGTGCCAAGAGTGTGATTGGACCATTCATGAAAATAAAAAGAACTGTGCAATCAACAGATTCCTGCATAGGGGAGAGCTGGGATAAATAATGTGAAATGCTTAAGTGAAACACAAATGGGTTTATATTTAACATCCTGAATTTAGATACATGTCACACAGAGGTAAAATTAAGAGAAACTGAGATACATGAACATATTTTTAAATTATTTTCTGGAAGTGTATTATAGAAGGAGAGGAGTAGAAAATGTTCTGTTCGACTATTCCAGACCAATCCCTTGCTCTTCTGTGAGAAGGTACAGCTGGTTACTGATCTTACAAGCTCAAATCAAATCAAAGTGTTTCCTAGTGCTTTCTATTTGGCAAAAATAAAGCCCTTGGGTCAAATGAGACTGCTTTTGCACTAGAATTTCTACCTGAACTCCTCCAGGCACACTGAGGAGAAGATGTGTTGTTTAGTGACATTCATCCAGAAATGGCTACTATAATAAAAGTTTATTTTCAAGTATTTCTAAAATGAACGAGGGAAAAAATACCATTTTAATTTTTTTCACATTAGCTGTCACTGCACTGCATTTTGGTTTTTTATTGTCTGCTCCTGTCATATTAGTCCAGTCTCTCAGGTTCATTACTTCTTGTTTTGCCAATACTGTTGGGATACACTCCAAGAGTTTGGGTTATTAGTCATGGCAATAAAAGACCAAAGCATCTTAATCAATACAGGCTTCCAAAAATTAAATGTTTCCCAAAGTTGTGGTTCAAAATGGTCCCATTAAAAAACCATGTTTCTTCCTACTAGGCAGAAGTTTGTTGTTTTTTTTTTTATTTATTTCCTGAGAATGTTGTACAGGAAGGTATTTTTAATATGAGATTTATTTTTTCTTTAATTAAGGCTTTTTTGGCAAAAATTGCCCTGCTTTAAAGGGTATATGCACACCCATCAGATATGTACAGACAGATGCTGTTCATTTTATGTGCTCCTTAGTGTTTGTGTTCAGCAGCAGAGTCAACAGGACCTTCAAGCTGGCACTTGGTTCTTTTTGAAAAACAGGCTAAAAAATCACCCCCAATCCAGGAGTGTGCAAATGTGTTGTGTACTGTTTAAAACGATCAGATATATGCTGTTTGTACTGGCTGTTTCTCATGCCATTCCATCTCTATTTGTGCATAAACAACATCTCCATCTATCACAAAACATCTGTGGTACCTAGAGGTTTAAAAAGCATTGCAGTCACACTAATATATGGATGGGAAAACCCCTCAGGACTGCAAGTCCTATGGCTGAGCAGACTGGTTTTAAGAAATCATTTATTATTCAAGGGCAAAGTTCTCTCTCTATAAATGAGAGCTCCTCTGAACTGAAGGGGCTAACAGTTAAGTTCTGTAAAATGTACAAAATGCAAAGTACTGTTTTGGAAATCTTGGTGGTAAAGCCAAATTCCGGAAAAGGTCACAGGAACAGTGGGTTTCTAAGCATTTCTAACATTAGCACAAAATTTGCATCTAAGTCAGTGGGAGTCTTTTCTGTGCTTAATGAACTGTGCTTGATTTACAAACTTGTTATTTAAACTGTTTCTTTAACACAAAAATACAAAGTACATACAATTAGAACTCTAATAACTACTAAAAAGACACAAAATATACCACGTTGCATCTCTTCAGATCAGGGATCTGGGGAAAAGGTTGATTATGTAGAAGTCTTCAGCCTGGTGGTGATGGGACCAACCCTCTGCTGCTCTACCAATGGTGGCAACTGATGCCTATAAAATCAGATGAAAAAAATTATAATTCATTTAATAGGAAAGGGAATATGAAATGATGCCATGGGCACATGCTGTACTCCTGATGCCCTCCAGTTTTAGGGAGAGGAAGGAGAATTTCTGCTGCAGGTGGATGAGTGGTGAGCTGCAGAGGGTCACGATGAGAAACTGTGCCTGCAAGGTTCATTGCTGCCAGTGTGCCCATAAACACCTTATATTTTGCCTCAAATATGGTGTTACACAGTCACCCCCATGCTTCTCTTAATAATCTTTACAGCTTTTCTATACATTTTTCTCACTGTGATCAAAAAGAGGTGGAGGTGTGAATAAGGCCAGTGGCATAGAACTACTGGTTCCAAAACTTTCTAGAATAATATAAAAAAAGGAGGCTAGGAAACAATGTTCTAAATGGATTTTACCAATATCACCTGCAGGAAACTACTGGTTCCAAAATCTTTCTAGAATAATATAAAAAAGGAGGCTAGGAAACAATGTTCTAAATAGATTTCTTCAATATCACTTGCAGGATCATTCAACTAAGAGCCAGTTTTTAAGAGTCTTAATGCTATTCTAAGTTAAAAGATAGTAACTTGAAAGTGAAGTCTGTCAATAAAAGGAGAAAACTAATAGGTAGTAATCAAAACACAAAGAAAAAATTGGATTAAGTCCTTGCTAATGATATTCCATAATTAGATCTCCTTAATGGATGGGTAGAATAACCTCTTTAATTGTAGTTATGTCTTGCTGATGAAAGAACCAGCATTACTTTGAAATAAATATTTTTTCTCAAAATGCTCTCTCTTCTCAATTTACTAGACACTTAATCCTCTTGAGAAGTTTTTCCTTATTTTTCCTAATAGGAGTGATCTTTTGATCCTTTGATGGAAAAGGATATTGCACCAACCTTCTCAGCTTTGGGGCCTAATGTATTTTCTAAGTTTATGCTGCTATTTAATGATGTGTCCTTGACTGGCATGCCTGATGTTGAGATGATCTTTTTCTCCAGCCTAATTAAATTAAATCATATACTGTCTGTGTCGAGTTCAATTAAAATGAATTGGACTGCTTGACCTCCTTAACACTCTTCAAAGCAAGTTATTAGTCTGTACAGTCCCTTCAAGATAAATTGTCATCTCTTGAGACAATACTGTCTGCTTGAAAGAAGTATTAAAGCAAATGCCAATCTGCAGAACTAAAAGGAAATAAAAATGTGTCTTTCCAGCCACAACAGAAACTTTAAAACTAAGTAAGCAACAAACCCCTGTGAAGTTACATCAGGTGCAAGTGGGGATACAACCAGATTACAACTCAGCTCCTGGTGGTGATAATTCAGAGCTGGGATCTTGGCATGTGGGAGGAAGGGTGGTGACCTCCCAAGGGATGGAGAATGAGGGTCTGATAGGAAGCAGAGGAGAGTTTAAATAGCTTCTGAAAGTCTAGGCCTATGAAAGAGATTTCTCTCTTCTTGTACAGATAGCAAAAGATAAAAGTAATAAAGTGTAAGGACTGATAGTAAGTTTTTATGTCCTGCCTTCACTGGTTTTGTATGTAATTGTTAATTTCTTCTTTTATCAAACAATAAGCTATGATGTTTGATTCTGCAGCAGTTCTTAAAAGGATTTGCTTGACTGGACAGTGATAGTGACATTTTCTTTAAGTTCACTTTAGTGTTTGTTTGCTATATTTGACTAGTTGATCATGCTTTTAGCACAATAATTTAGCCTTTTGTTGCTCTTTTGAGCCCTAACTTCCATCTCACATTAGGCATCTGATCAGGAACTCATCTTTAACACAAAGCCACAGTTTTCCCCTTCTCTCTGCATGCAGATGGTGTTTCATTTCATGCTGGAAGTAGCCTCTGCAGAAGATGCTGCCAAAGTAACTTCATTAACTAACTGGCAGAGGTTTTGAGTAACCAACTTTTTTTTTTTTATGAAAACATTTTGCTCAGCTAATGTGTTAGAAGTATGATGGCATGCAGAGTTCCTTTGCAGATTTTTTCTGTGCAGGGTGGGGATTGGAGCATGCTACAGGTCTTGTCAGTGAGAACAAATTTTTCGAGACTATGCAAAATGCATTATTCACAGTTCATGCTGGAGAGTAAGGTAAAACAAAATAGAAAACAAGTGAAAAATACAACCTGGTTTTGATTTCCAGATTACTTAGTTGTAAATAACAGTCCAGCAGCCATAAAATGCTGTCTGTCTCCAAATTGTTCTTTAGGTGCATGGTTGAAGCAAAGGCAACTTGTGAACTGCTTTACTGTGTTGGGGTTTCCTTTGGGATATTTCACTGTCCTGACCTTCTGTAAACCACCTACATCCAGAATATCCTCTGTGAATACATCCTGAGATGATGTGACTGTACAATAGTATCCCACAATTTTCTTTAAAGATTATTTAGTGATATTGTAAAAGAAATATCATTATTTTGCAGAGAAGACAAATGTTTATTGGTGATACAGAACAAGAGAGCACAAACAGTAAATTTTTCTGCCTGTTTGGGTGATTCAGTGAATGCTGATGGAGTGTTTGGTAATAAGCACTTTGAATTGAAGTCTGAGATTTAGCTACAAAATTCATCATCCTGCAGTAAAGAGGAAGGTTTCATTTCATTGTCAATAGGTAAGATGAAAATTTACTAAAGCTAGATGTTACTGTCAGTAAATTGAGTCTGAATTCATTAAGGACCTAGAAAACACCACTAAGTTAGTACTGAAACAGTGCCAAATGCAAAAGCAGGCTTTTAATATTAGCACAGATGTTGTTTAGCTTGTTGCATCCTTCCTCCTGCTACCTGCTTATTTTCCACTTTTTAGCTTTATTTCCTAAGGAAACTGCATATGGCTTATTAGGACATTTGGTCAACCCTGCAACTCTGTCTTTGTGACTTAAACCTTGTGATACCAGTTAATTCATCTGACAGCTTCTGTCTCCTGTTTCCCTCCAGTCAGAAATCCTCTGGTCTGGTTTTGTGCTGAGGAATTCTGGAATTGCTGCTGCTCTGCAGCAGGCTGGTGAGCAGTGGCACTTGGCATTCTGACAGCCCCTCTCACAAGCCTTCAAGGCTCTCCACAATCATCAGACCTCTTCATCTCACCCCACAATAAGAACTTCTTAACACAGGCATCTTGCAGATTGGGAATTAAGACACCGAAAAAAAAAAAAAAAAAGAATCCTGCCTGGATTCTACAGAGAATTCCCATTCTCTTGACCTCAAAATTCATTCTCCACCCCCTTTGCTGCAAAATGTGCAAGTCTAGCTCTCTTTGCCTTCAGAAAGCACTTGTGAAAATACCTGGCATTTCCCTCCCATCTTCAGGAAATGTTTATGGGATAGCACTTTTCCTTTCAGCTAAGAGGGAACTGGGGACTGGGAGAATAAGATTTGTAATCAACAAGACACCAAATCCCTTCCTTAGTAAGGGCTCCATTTGGATTATTAGAGTCTGATATTTCAGGCATTTATTTCAAGTCCATGTGAGAAGACTGTATCTTTGAAAGACACTGAATATTTAAAGCGAGTGTTCTAAGAAGTTCTGAACTCTCGAGGGACAGATTAATAACTTCAAGCTAAAATATTGCAAAATAAGAAAAGTTATATTCCATTGAGTTTTTTGTCTACTTAAAATAACCCAGCTGTGAAACTGGAAGTATGTGGTACTAAGTGTTCTTTGTTCAGAGTTTAAAAATAATTCAAAACCCCAGAGATCTGGTAGCAGATGTCTGTGCATCAGGATTCATAAGGCCCCAACAATGTGAGTATCTCATTGTCAGCATAACTGATTTCATATCCATGTGGCACCCATTTATTCACAGAAAAGTTTCTTTTTACACTGGTAAAAGCATCATTTTTAGGGAGGGGGTTTTTTTTATTCCATTTCTTCTATGTGCTTGGATTAATCACTGCTCCAGCAAGCTCAGCTATACAATATGCATCCCAGCCTTTGGACCATAAGGTTATTTCCAAACAAAAAAAAACAGTGGAAAATTTTGAGATCCATCTTCCTGCTCCCCACCTTGGGCTCAGAAAACTGTGGAAGAAATGGATTCTCCCAGGAGAGGGTGGGAGGTGCCTCCTGCCTGGGTTTACACCACAGCCATGGGCCCTCACTGGCAGGCTGGGGTGGGAGATAGTGTTTACTGGCTCCATATGCACTAAAAATGATACCTGCCTGGTATAACATTGCACTTTGCACACAGGTGCCTGCTCCAAGCCCAGTCCATTCCCTGGGTGTGTTGTATACCCTGCAGCACCCTATCAAGAGCTCAGAAAACTGCTCTGTGGTCCATGAGAATCCCATCTCCAATGTTCTTGCTCTAATTTCACTGTCTCTTCTTTATTTTCTTTATTCCTTTGTCGTATTTTTTTCCCTAGCAGTTCTCAGACACTCCAAACAAAATAGATACTGCTATCTTAACCTGCAATTACAGAAATAAATTGCCAATTTATTGGATTGACTACTTATGCTCAACTGTTTATTTCACGTTGCTGTGAGCATGGTAACTGAACACAAATAAATGTTTAATCAAGGAGCATTATAGAGAGCTTTAGGGAAAGCATTTAGCATGGAATGTTTCTTTTTTGTGAACACTAGATTAAGTAATACTTTCCTGTAGTATTTTTCATCCGGGGCTTTTTGTCATTGTTCATATTTTAACCTGCAGTTTATGAAAAGACAGTTATCATTGTAAGCCTTAGTCTCTGGAGAGAAGGTTTGTAAACATGCAATCTTGGTTTAGAAACACTTAGTATTCGTATTTCAGGCATAATTTCATTTTGTGTATTCAACATTTCTTTATATAACAGAGAAAGCTTTGATTTTCAAAGTACCTACCTGCTCCACAGCGTCTTGGATATGACAGAAATGAGAATGTTCCCCTGTTTGTTTTAAATTTACTTAGTATAGTCTTGAAGCAAGCTGAGAATAAACTGCTGTTTAATTGTGTTAAATCAGTGGTATGTAATTTTTTTTTTCAGGGAAAGACTTGAGTGACTCTCAAAGGAAAGCAAATAGTTAGGTATAAGGCAGTCATCCCTGATCTTCTGGCTCAGATTTCTCTACTAGACAGACATATCATGGCTCAGTAGGTAACCTGCTTTCTAATCTCTTTCCCATTTAGGCCATCATATGTGTTATATGTGGTCCTGGCATTGTTTTTTAAAAAAAAAAAGTTATATATTTGAGGAGATAATGGAACATATCAGGACTGAGAATGACTCTGAAACCTACTATTTACTGGGAGACCAAATAGAAAAATAAATGTTCAGGTCAGTAAGGGGCTGAATTGCACCCAGAGATACGTGGTGTATGTAGTGGTGGAGTATTGGTGCCTATAGTGACAGAGTAGCTGGTAGGAAAAAGGATAGGCTAAATGATAGGGTAAAGTCACTCCTACAATTGTGAATCTCTGCTTTATCAGCCCCTGTCACCCTCCAGAGATCATAACCACAGATGGGGGCCACCCATCTGCAACACTGACCCGAAGATGGAGTGCAGTAATGTAACCATGTCATATAAAACAGGAAAAAACAACTGCACAGCTGCTGGTCTTACACTTAATATCTCTTGATCATGCAGACAAATTGAATTTTATTTCTGGAGCATCTGAGAATTGCTCTTGCTGTGTTCTGTTGGGTGAGACTTCAGTTATTTTCTAGTTATATAAAACGCAGTCTAACACAAAAAGTAGTGATGAGAGAAGAGAAAATCCTCTGGGTAATGATATCCCAGTCTGTGAAATAAGTGGTTCAGTTGCACAGCCCAATGTCCTGGTTGATCAAACCTGTTGTGATTCTTCCTCTTTCTCTTAGCTGTAGTATTTACTGGTTTGCTGACAGAAGTACTGCCAGTGGCATACTATAAAATCACTGAGCCTTCCAAAGGGAATTGTTTTGTTATCTTATCTCTGTATCAAAAGAACTTTTGGATCAAAATATAATTAGTGTGCTAATGCTTTCGTGTAGCTTTACAAACAGATGTTACAATATAGGGATGAGAATGTGCCTGCACTATCTGTGCAAAATGATCTCCTTGTGTCAGGTCCTGTTACATTATAAATAATAATGCTGTAGGAATGCAGCATAGAGCTGTGTTTATACTTTATGCTCTTAAACTTTTATTAAGCTGTGGTAAAAGGTTTTTTTTCTTTTGTTGTTGTGTTGCTGTTGCAGAGTAGCCTCATTTGTTGTGCCTGACATGAAATATGTAAAAAATCAAAAGAATAAAACCAGACCTTGCTCTCTCATGCTTAAAGTAGCCGTGGGAGTTGAATGGAATGAGACTTGATAAATTAATGATGCTAAGTGCTGAAGTAAAATGGAAAAGTGATAAATGTATGTAGAGAGGTGCCAGTCTTGAAAACTGAGATTGATGAGCCAAGCACATAGGTAATGGCAGAAAATGAAGGCAAGGATATAAAGCAATGGATGAATTTAAAGCAATTGAGGGATTTGGGGGCTAGCAGTAACAGTGGTTAATAGAAACACATATGTTCTAATGACTTTTAAAAATGTGGGGTTTTTAGGGAATATAATATGATTTCGTAAATATTTAACCTATTGTTTATTCATTTAATCTTGTAAGGTGTTATATTTTACTGCAAGTATAATTTAACTTTTTTCTTACTGACATTTATGATGGCACCATACTTTTGTTGGAATGTGAACTGGTATTTCTGATTTTCAGTTGTTTTTTTCTTAAGTGATGAGGGTTTTTTTATAGATTTCTGTGCCAGATCTAGTCAGTTGTGATGAGCTCTGGGTTGTTGTTCTCTTGTGGTCTGGATATTTTTCACCTTGCTCATAGTAACCTAGGGGCAGGTTGGGTAATGTTAGGTTGAAGGCTGTTGCAATGCTGTGTGTAGGCTGGGGGGATTCTTAAGGCACAACAATAAAGGATAGACAGCCAGGTGCAGAAAAAATCTCTCCTTAGTTTGGGAAGTGACTTGGGGTTGTATCCCAGAATAAGTGCACATGAAATGGGGTCAGACACTTTTGCTTTGCCCCCATACTCACAGAGTAGGTAGAACTGATGGCAGCAGAAATATACACTTACCCAGTAGTGGTTGTTGCTCATAGTTCTGCTGTCAGATAAACTAGAAAACTTTTCTTTTTGGGGGGTCTCATCTCCTTTGTGACCTATCTTTCTGATAATTTTCTTTCTTTGCTCCTCACGTCAGTCTTCTGCATATTTATCATATCAGATTTTTCTCTCAGTGGGATTAATATTGTGCAATTCCATTTGTACCTGGGATTAATTTTAATATTTGTTTCTGATGCAGCCTTACAAAGGCTTAGCTAGCAGTGCCAGAAAAAGTCTTCATTAATCTGCATACTGGGATTATAGAAGAAGACCTGTTTCTTTGCTTCTTTTTAAACATTACATTACTTGCAGATGAAGAAAAATGCACTTGTTTTGCTGTTATATATGACAATTTTCCTAGATGCTTTGTAATTCCTGACTAACACTGCACTGTAATACCTTTTACAAGTTCGATATAGGATCTTCACAGTTTTTTTTTTAATTTTTCCATAGCTGTAGAAATCTGTAGAACTGGCTAAAGACTGTAGCTAAGTGGGATGTGATGCAGTGAGCAGAGAAGTGTCCAGCCTGACTTGCCTCTTGTTGGCAAATTAATTGTAGCTGTAATCATTACATGGATGCCCAGTATATGTTTTTTCGTGGAATTTTGTAAAACTTGGACAAAACCAAAAGTTTTCCTCATTTGATTAGAGAATAATAATTTTTCTTAAATGGTCATTTATTTCTTTTTCACTCTTTTTTGTCTGTTGCTCTTGCATATATATTTTCTGTATAAAACTAAAAGAGTACTCAAGGCAAACTTTAACCACAGTTGATGACACACATAGCATTATTTTGCAGTAGTTGGGATATTTCATGCCACAGAGAAGGAGGAAGGAGAAAAGCCTTGACCTACAGACTTGAGATGTGGTAAAGCTGTTACAATTGGTGTCACAGGCTTGTTTGAAAGTTTGGCCTTGGTTTGTTGGCTTATGTTCCTATTTACAAGGAAAACCTAACATTTATAGGGGTTGACAGTGCAGGTTTGCACTGCAATGCTTTCTACAGCTGCACAATCTTCAAAGTCAGAGGCTTCCCTAAGGAAATTCTCACCCGAAATGATTTCTGAGCAATAGAAAGTAAGAATCTAAACTCGTCTTCCCTTCATTGGAAGTATTCTGCCAGAAAAATGCTTCTGTGCAGGCTTTCTTCCAAATGAAAAGCCTTCAGTGTAATCTGGGAAGCTCCTTTGCCATCCGCAGCCTTGAGAAAAACATTCTCATTAAAGAAGGAGAAGGAAAAATGCTTATTACTGAAACTTGTGTCCATGGAATGGTCTCAAAATATCTACCTCAGAGATGACGTTGCAATGTTTCTAAATGGCTTGGTGAGGCCTTCCTGTATTTCCTTTTTCTTTTTCTTCTTTTTTTCCTGCTTTGAACAGTGCAGGGTTAATTGCAAGATATTAAATATTTATAGATTATCTTATTATTCACTGCAAAGTCCTGTAATAGGACTTTTCCTGATGCTGCAAAGCAGTTGAGACTCATTCAGCCTTAGGAGCCAAGCAGAGGTAGCAGCTCAGAGGGAATCCTATGCCCAGGGCTCCAAGCACTGGAGCTCACCCTTCTTCTAATGTGGTTACAACAGCCCTAATTGTGCTCAGATTTTTGATTAGCAGACCTCAAAAGGGTTGAATTCTGCTCAGGGGACAGAAGATTTGTGTTGGTTCTTATTTTTAATGTACGTGTGTAACTGTGGTCACAATGAAGCATTTTTCCTCCCAAAATAACTTCAGGTTTGGGGTTTAAATCACAAATAGTGCTGCCAAATGTTGGAGAATGAAGAGTCTGTGCGAGGAGTCATTCTTTTAGGGGTTTATTGTGTGCTATTAAGTTGGGGTTTTTTTTCAGGTTTTAATAAATTTTTCTGAATTTTTAATAAACTAATAAATAGCAACTGCTACACTGCCGTGGAAAAACATTCTGGATCAGACAGCTTGTCTGTGATCTCTGCCATTAAGGGTCAGTATTTGATTAGGAAAGCAGTTTTCAAAGTATTTTGCACATTCAGTCTTAGTTGCCTATTTGTAGGGTATTTTATTTTACTTGGAGGTGTAGGACTGTTGAATTTTTCAAAGGAGAAGTTACTGACTTTGCTGTAGAAAAGATACCAAATGCTCTAAAAATACTAATGAGACTACTGTCTCTTTGTTCCTTGGTCTGCAAAATTTAATGTGCTTGAATTACTTTTCTGAAGAAGGGTTATTTAGACATATGGAAAAACATCTGTTCAATGCATAACAAATAGTGTTTCAGTGGTTATACAATGTAAAAGACCATTCAGGACTCTGTGCCTTACTATCTGCCATGGGATGGCTCTGGCTGGGATTTCTTGAAAGCAGCATGAGAGAAGTATGTTGGAATCAAATCCTACAATCACTGAAAAAAAAAAAGTTTCTGCCTACTTTATAGGTACTTTCATACTTCTGAACAGACAGAACTGAGATGAAGAACAGCACTGAAATGGTAGGTTTAAATTATGCATATTTTACCCCCTTTCTTGCCTTTTCAGGGGAATTAAACAATGTATAAAATAAAAGGCAAAAATTAATTATTCAGTGAGTACCTGAAGAAAATTTGTTCAGGTGTTCCAATTGGTGTCTGTCTAATAAAATTTGTGGAATGAGGAGTGACATGACAGAGGTTTTTATGAGAAGAAGCTGCTAAGTCATGGAATTTTTGATTGATTTTGAAGGCTTTAAAAAGCCTTCAAAGAAGACTTTAAAAAAAATCAGTTTGTGTAGGTATTAGAAAAAGCAATTTAATTTCTTCCTTTAAAAACTGCCATAATTCAAGTATTCTGTTGGTCTTGCATTTAAATGAGCTGTTGAGCTATGAGATAAGGAATAAAGTGGTGACAAATACAAGGTTCTTGCACTGAGGCATTTGTCATGGCTGCAACCCTGAGTTTCTTCTTTTATGTGCCTTTCCACAGCTGCTGAGCTTTGTCCTGCCACTTTTTCTGTATTGGTATTCCATAGATCAAGTCCTGGATGACAATATTTCATGAACTCAATGGTTTTGGTATTTGTGATTTGTGATTTGTGATTCTATGATGAGAGGGAGAGGTAGAAGTTAGCATTTAGATTAAAAACCTTGTAAACTCAGTAGAGAACACAGAAAGTTCTTCCAAAGGACAACTGAGAGCACACAAGAGAGGTAAAGTTTGCTGTAAAAAAAAAAAAAAAGCTGCAAGTTATTGGTGTGAATACCCTCCCTGATGATCAAAACAGCCCTCTTAAAACCATTGAGTATTAAAAGGAAGGACAAAGTACTTAAAGGAGAAACCTTTTCAAATGACACAAGCCTGTCATCTCTAATAAACCTTAGGTGTGGTCTGATTTTCCTCAACAGTTCCTTCTCCAGGAATGCAGAGTCCTCTTTAGGAAGATCACTGTGAAGTTTTTGAGATGAAACATCAATGTGAGATTCCAGTGATAATGATAATAATGATGATAACAATAATGTATGTGTCTGTACTTAACCTAAATGAAAGGTAAAAGAGAAGCTCAGAGTTCTAGGGTCTGTCATCCCTTGGGACAGACAAACTTCTCTTTGGATTTTCTTTTCACTGTTCAGGAATCCCACCCCCCCTGCAGTACTCAGTTTCCACCAACAAATCTGTGCAGGAGTTAGCAGGGTTGGCTTTAGATTTTGAGCCATATGTTGATGGATATGGATATTACATCTTCCTGTTTGGTAGCAATACATCCAGATAGAGAAATATCTTCACTTGCAGGGAGACTGAGCTGTAGAGATGCTGCTGTGGGAGGTGGGAAGGAGACAAGGTGCTGTGTAAATAAGTGGTGAGGGTTTAGTGAGAGCATCTCCAGTGTGTGCTTAGGAATTGATGGGTTCTTCTGGTAGCATTTAACATTTCAGAGGGGAAAAGGGAGTTTTGCAATGTGAGGGGGAGTGGGAAATGTAAACCAGTTATTTATTCTGGGCCTTGCATATTGAAGTACCTGAGAGGCAAAGCAGAAGCTTAGCAAGCTGCATCCAGCAGCTCTGGTGCTATGCTCCCCTTGAGATTTTTCTGGCAAATCAACTCATCTTTATGTACTCAAATCTATCACTTAGTACTTGTAAAGACCTTCATTCAAGCCACAGTAGAGAGAGCTGAGGGTAGGTTTGGCTTTTCAAATAAAATCTTGAGTTTGTTACGTTTTTCCTTTTGAAAGCAGCCAGGAATTTTGGGATCACAAAGGCCTCAGTGCAAGAACCTTGTATTTGTCACCACTTTATTCCTTATCTCATAGCTCAACAGCTCATTTAAATGCAAGACCAACAGAATACTTGAATTATGGCAGTTTTTAAAGGAAGAAATTAAGGCCTTCTATAAGGCTTAACAAGCTAGAAAAGAACTTGACTTATGGCTGCAGTAGATTCTGAAAGGATGTTTGGAGTCATTCTCATTTTTCTCTGTGTTCTTGGAAAAATGTGTATCACTTTCCTGTGTGAAAAGCATTCAAGCTATGACAGATGTTGAGTTGTTTGACCTGCTAGCTCTGCACTCAGGGTCACTGTTTTACAGAGGAACCAGGCCATTTCAGGTGATGTTGGTTTTCAGGCATTATCTCATTTCATCTTCTGTTTAACTGAATGAAAGATAGATAATATTATCTCAAGCTGAGCATAATGGAGACAGGGAAAAAAAAAAAAAATCGTATCCCCTCTAGCATGAGCAAGTTGGCCAAGAATGAAATTTTTAAAAACTGATGAGAAGTTATTGCACAAAAACATATCAATGTAAAAGAATTGTCATGCAACCTGGTGTCCCAGAGTGAAATGACAATGACAACATCACTACTCTGTGTTAAGTCCTTTATCATGTTAACATGCACTGCACCTAGCCATGGCTCAGCTCCATTGGGAAGCAGAGAAATTACATTATAAATTGTGATTTTAAACATTTCAGCCTATTGAAACCCCACAAGAAGTAGCAATACCCCTTTTTACAGCAAAATTTGTTTTCATTACCTCCTCTATGTGATAGCAAGGCATATACAGCTGTCCCTGTCTTTCTAGTTCTCCTTTTGAACCCAGACCCCTGGATTCAATCTTTATTGAAATTATTTTTACACTGTAACATTATATTGAGTTGTATCTGAAAAATAATCTTGCTCCAGTGCTTCCTAGTCATGAATCAATTTCCGACAGGATCTTTTGTTTATGCACTGTCTGTAATTATACTGCAGTTTCTTCATTAAAAAAGAATGAAGAAAAAAATCTGTGGTAAACAGCAAGTCCCTTCCGAATTTAACTGTCTTCATAGTAATTAGGAAATTACAAATCCCAGGGAGTAGCCATGTAGAACTTCTTTCTCCATTTGCCAGCTCAATCAGTGCTATTCTATACAAGAAGAACACGAAGAAAAGGCAGCAATCAAAATCAGTTGATTCAATGACCACCTGTTTCTTTTAATTAAAAATAATAATTTCATGTGAGTTCCAGGAGGGGAATGAAATATCTGTCCAAGTCATTTCTGAACTATGGTAATTTTTCCTTGCCTATACCAGTTTGGAGAAGGAAATTCTTGATTTATAATTGTTAATATCAATTTAACAGGTATTTTTCTGTTTGTTTACCCTCTTAAACCTCTTTAAATTAATAAAGAATAGAAGTGATCTTTGTAACAGTGAAGGAAGAAGAGATTTTTTTGTTGGTATTTTTGGCTAGGGTGCCATTCATGACTGCCAGACTTTTCTTCTACAGAACTTGAGAACCAGTCTTCATTTCTGAATTTAATTCCAAACCCTTGAACTCAGGGATGAACTGGCTGTTTTTTTGGATTTGCTTTGCTGCAGCTGCTTTCAGATGTGCTCACCCTGCTTGCACAGTGCTGGGGTGCTCAGGGCTCTCCCACCTCTGTTCTCTCTGAAATCCATCCTGAGCCTTCCTTGTCTTTTGGCCATTGCATCCTTGTCTTAAAGACTCATTTCTGTGGGTTTTATTACCTGTATTTTTTGTTTCATCCTGGTTTTCTTATCCCACCACTGCCTTTGTTACTGGGGTGGTGGATACAACTCTGTGTATGCTCCCAACACCTCTGGGAAGGAGTGTGAGTGGTTTCCCACCCTGCAGAGCTCAGATCAAAGAATGATTTCTCCCAATTATCCCCTAGAGTCACTCAAAACATTGGA
The DNA here is from genome assembly GCA_023637945.1 of Phaethornis superciliosus. Taxonomy (NCBI): domain Eukaryota; kingdom Metazoa; phylum Chordata; class Aves; order Apodiformes; family Trochilidae; genus Phaethornis; species Phaethornis superciliosus. The sequence goes on along the minus strand of JAJQWJ010000021.1, from coordinate 8,870,625 downwards.
ACTCCAAATTCTGCCTGCAGGTAGGATTCCTGGAAGGAGTCAGTGTGTAGTTTCTTACCTGATAGGAAAGCACATTAATGTCATTCCTCTTCTTCCTTTCAGGGAATCCCTCTCAGTAGCTCTGTGCCAAGCTGTGGAAGACTTTTTTTGGGGGTGCTTGGCAGGGAGATTTGGAGTTCTGCACCTGAGGAGTAACCCCTGGACCACTGCAAAACTCAACTGATCTGTAGCTGGCCCTGGGGTTGAACCTGGTGGTCTCCAGAGGTCCCTTCCAGCCTCAGCCCTTCTGTGATTCCATGGTATTTTTGACTCTTCAGACAATAGAAATCTTTTCTTTTCCTTTACTGGAAGTTACAAAACTTTTCTGCAGTGCAGCTGGAAGAGAAAAGTATCAGATAAGATGTAAGCATTTGTGCATTTTGTAATAAAAAGTGATATGATCTCTGTATCACTGACTTCATAACATTACTAAATCATTCTCGAGGGCTTTTCATTCGATTTTCTCTCCCTTTCCCATGTACACAGCCACATTTGGTCAGAAAAGAGCAAAGCTGGAGACCAGTTAACCAATGCCTTTTTGCTGCTCCTTGCTTTTGGGCTGGGATCACAGATGTATTTTAAGCACTTTTAAGTTATTTCCACCAGAAAACCGTTCACAAATGAAGATGCCATGCAAATCACCAACTGATGCTTTTGTTATCTCAACAGGAAAATAAATAGGGAAGAGAAGCAAGCCACTCAGGCATGGGGTCTTAGATATTGTCCTCACCTCCTCACTGTTTGGAAGGTGTTTAGAAATGCTGGAGTCTGAAGGCTCTCCTAAATGAAATGGAAGTTTGCCTGAGGACAGCGTGGGATGAGTGTGGGATTTGGCTCCATACAAAGAAAAACACGCAAGCTTCTTCTTAAATATGTTTTATTAACTTGGGAATCACTTGGGGAAGTTAAAGCTGTTTGAAGTCAAATAAATGCAGTACAAATTGCAGTGGTCTCATTGATCTGTTAAAACAGCATTCCCTGTGATCCATACTTTAAACGTATTGGGAGGAAGACAAAGAAAGATGTAGAGTGCAGTGTTTCTATCACAGTAAGAAATGTTTAAAGGTTGGGTATTAAAATGGGGAAAACAGACCTGCCAGTCTGCCAGAGCTTTTCTATTGGTAAAGAGGAAAAGTGTTCTCTTGTCTCTTATACCAATTTTTATATGTTTTTATATATATTTAATGTCCTGTCTCCTCTGCCAGTTTTGATAGAAATTCAAACACTTGTAACAATAATTTATGCCACTGAGGTTCAGGAAGTATTTTTTCTTTTCTCCAAGTGATGTAATTTGGGAAGTTCTAAGATTATTTTCATTTATGTCTTTTAAACAACTAAATAAATATATTTGGAAGTATTCAGTTGGAGATGAAGAACAATCCTGTGGCTCTGTTCACAGAGGTAGGAAGTGGAAAATTGGGTACATTTGCATTTATTTACACAAAATTGTTCTTTGTTGTTGTATAGGCCCCGATGCAACCTTAGGACCTCCCAGGTCATCTCTTGCAGAACTCTGTAGGTTATTTTTGTAACGGAAAATATAATCTTCCGTTTCTCCCAAAATATCTTTACACTCTTATTTTTGTATTTTCTACTTCTTAATAATCACAAAAATAGTTCAGATATGGAAAAAAAGCCTTTCACCAATCACAGGCAGTATAAAAAAAACATTAATCTTACTTCTTGCCTGACGCCTTCTGAACGTGTGTGTGTTGGTATTAATGAGAGAAAACAGTCATTTTTCCCCCCACCTTGATCACTAGAACAGGCTCTGGCACTGACAGATCCCCTTGTGATGTGGATTTCAATTCCTCTCAAAAAAATCTCTCCACTTCTAGCTTTGTCATCCAGCAGATGCCAAATTCAAGACAACGTGGGTATCATTTCAGAGGGTTTGGGTTTAGACACAGGGTTCTGGTGGCAGGGTTATTGGTACTATCAAGTCACATACTACAGAAAGACTTTTCACAAGAAATAATTTGATGCTGCTTTGGATGCAAAATCTCCCCTGATGCAGCCTCACACAAAGAGGGGTTTGTGTATTTTATACTTGAAAGCAAAGTGATGATTTAATGCCCACAGAATTGTAGTCAGTTCAGGGCTGCTATCAGGGGGAATAAAATTCTAATCAAGAGGAAGCTTTTAGAAAGAATTCAGAAATATAATGCTCATAAGTTGTTGTGTAATGTGTGGAAGCACAGTTTGACACAGGCAGCTGGTTAACCAGGCACTTTCAATTATTGCACAAACCATCCCCCCACCTCTGATCCAGAAAAATTATGGAATGATTTCTCACTGGGGGGTGCTTTCCTCTGCTGTTCAATAAAGGAAATGGATTCATTTGTGCTAAACAAAATAAAAAAGCAGGGATGGGGTTGGTGCTGCTGCAGGGGGGCAAATTGTAGCTCAGTGCAGAGCCAATAACCATGGGGGCTGGGGAGATGCCTCTGTGTTCTTCTGCTTCCCTCTGCTGGAGTGCAGCAGGATTCCTGATTCCTGGCCAGGCTTCTGAGCAAATCCCAAACCCTTTTAGCAGAGCCAGAGCTATCTGAGGAAATGCAATTTGTTTATTTCTTCAAGGTTTCTGCTCTGGTTTTGGTTTTCTTTCAGTAGGTGCCCATGGTGCAGGTCTGTACAACACAGATCTCCTGGATCCATGGCTCCCTGCCTCTGGCTCAGCTTTGAGACCAAGGAAGAATATTTTGATTTTCTTCAGAGCTGTCTGGGGGTGAAGATGCTCAGTTGTTGTTTGTCTTTTTTTAGGGATGCTGCACCCGTGTGTGTCATTCCAGATTCTTGTAAGGCAGTCGAATTGCAAAACACTGGTTAGTTTTCTGCAAGTTTAAAGGCTTTGCAAAGGCAAATATTTAAATTTCTGTCATTTAAATTGCTCAGAGATTACCTTTCTATTTAGTTATGTTATATTGCATTCAGCTACATTTATAAAAACAGAGGATTGTCTTAATAGCAGAGATTCCACTTTTTAGCACGAAAACAATTTTAACAGAGCATATTGTTCATCACTGCTAAACAAGAGATTTCCCATTGCCACTGCCACTTCCCTCCTGCATAATTTTAATGGATTTTGGAAACAGAAGTGGGTTTTCCCCTTAGATTTTCACAATTAATCTATGCCAGGTTTAGTGCAAAGTTCAATTCTCTTGCAAATAGCAGCCATTATTTGGCAGTTCATCTGTCATATCCTGGCTTGGCTCCCTGTGTTTACTATGAGATATGACTGCCAACTCTGCTTTGGGAATTATTGAAAGTTTACATTGATTAAAAGAGGATATTTGAAGAAAATTTACAGGACTTTACCTCTGACTCAGCAGTTTATCTCTAACTCAAAGGACTAAAGGTGATGGTATTTCTTGATAATGCATATAAGCTGCTTAATGCATATTTAACATGGGGAACTATTAAACTGTATAACAACAAATAAGGGTTTATTGCTGTTAATAATATCAGTAGTACTGGCAATTACTGGCAATTTGGTAATTACTACTAATACAGTTACTTAAAATGTAAACTATAGATTCAAGAGTAGTTCTAAGTGCATGAGAAGCCCATGTTAATACAGGGTAATCCCTGAAAATATGAAAGGGTTTTCTCATCTGTGATAGGAGTAAAAAGAATTGCTGCTTTCTTTAGATGTTGTCAGACTTGCTTGCAAAATAGTAATATTTTCTATATTTACAATTTGCAAAAAAAAAAAAAAAAGCATAGGTACTGTAGGCTTTATTCTCTGCCTGGAATAAATGCTTTCTGTCTGCATATAGAATAATATTAGTCAGAACATACTTGCTGCACTTTGTAAGAAAAAATCACTTAACATTGAATTGTTTGTTTTAGACATGATACAGGAGGCATTTTCACACAAAGATAGAAAACAAATATTGATTATAGAAAGTAAATGAAGATTCAAATGATCCATTTTGAGTCCTGGAGGCTCAACTTTCAAGTTTGATACCACTTGATTTATTTATCCTTGCAACTGGTTTTATTTCACTGTTTTATAAGAATGCTTTTGCTGGTATTTTGCACTTACACACAAGTGGCACAGGAGTTCCTGAGCCTTTGCTCATGTAGTTCTGTTTCATTCTGAGTGGATTATAGCTGTCCTACATGCCATAACATTTTTAAGCTACAGCACACCCCTGATTAGTGTAATTACCATGTGTATTGAGTTGATTGGAATGGAATTATTTGGCAGTGTTTGTTATAGTATTTCAGCATAATATCCAGGTTTGATGTATTTGGTAGTCAGTCACTATAATAATTTCCCATAGTTCTTTCTCCTCTATATCATTACTCTATACTCATGAATACCACTAATGTCAGATGTTAAACACAACTTTGAAAATCTGTTTATTCTGTGTCATTCTTAGAAAGTGTGGGCTTCGTCCCTCTCAGCAACAGATGTGCCTACCAGAGCAATGTTTAAAGGTATATTTAAAAGACAGTAAAAAACAAAATAAACAGAGGAAGAATTAACTTTGAAAATGTGTTTGACATTGTTTGGAAAGCATATAATCAGAGTCTCCCCATCATCAGTAAAGCAGCATTCCCATGACCCCGTGCCACAGGCCCCTTTGGCTATATCTTTAATAAATAGTGAAACAGATGTTCTCTGGAGCATCCAATGTCATTCTGTTTGGGTTAAGTGTGTTTACAAAATATGGTTGTTAGTAGTTTGCCTTTCATATCTCAAGCTGTAGAACAAACCTAAGTATTGAAATAGTCTCAGAGTTCTTAGTATAAAGTCTTCACTCATCATCCTGGATAATATATAATTTCTATCTGTGCAGTCAAAATAGGCTTTGTAGAGTCATGATAAAACTTAGAATTGGTACCCAAAAAACTCACACAAAGAATGCTTAGCAAATCAAGGAAAGTGTAGTCTTGTGAAATACTAAATATTTGTTGGAAAGAGGTTGCTCAAGCCTGGTATAAGGGAAGATCTGTGCCTTTGTACATGTGAGATGAGCCTGGTGTGGGCCAGCCTATTGAAGAGAAGATTTTTTTCCACTTACATAAACATTCTTAGTTTTCCACGGGGAACTTCTACCCCTAGAGAAACAGCAAATGTATTCGGATGTGTCATACAGTGTTTGGTTTTTCAGGGATTTGGGTGTATTCTCTTTCACTGGTTCTAAATTAGAAACCATTTCCAAGCTGCTGGTGGCCTTAAAACATCCTCACTATAATTTTCTGTCTTCAAAAATCAGATGGGACTAGCAGTTTCTGCAAAATATTTACTACATGCCAAGGTGGCCTTCGTTCACTTTCATTTAGAGTCATATAGATTATAAATTTGCAACATTTTTAGATGATCCCATCTTTGAGGTCCTGATTTTACTATCAGTTGGTTCCAGATTTGCCTCTCAACATCTACTTCTCTCCTCTCCTGCTATAGTTTGTGTCATCATTTCAGAATTGGTGCTGGTAGCACTCTGCAGACACCCAGGCAGGATGTGACACTTCAGCCACAGGCTGAATGCCATCATTTTATACCTTATGAATATCTGCAGTCTGTAAATACAGTTTTTATTCTTGATGAATCACAGGACCAAGCCTGTGATGGCTGAGCTGACATGATCTTTCTTACAGCACCAAAGCAGAGGAAAAATAGAAACCTGCCTCAACATAGGTACCACTGGAAGGGTTGTGAATAAGCTACCTGCTAGGTGATGTTTTTCTGAAATTGCAGAGCTGGCAAGTTTTTGATGTTTGAAGTAGTATAAAGATGAATCTTATTTTTTTAATGGGTTGAGAATTTCTTTTTTTTTTTCCTTTCAGGATCCCAGAAGCAAGCACAAATTTAAGATCCACACCTATGGGAGCCCAACCTTCTGTGACCATTGTGGGTCCCTGCTTTATGGGCTCCTGCACCAAGGGATGAAATGTGACAGTAAGTGAGGTTTTTCTGTGTTACCAAACGAGTAGTTCAGAAAGTAAGTAGAAACACTGGGTAGCAGCTTCCTATTTCTTTTCTGTAGAAAATACCACTTCAAGTGTCAAGTATTTATAGTACTGCTTCATTTCAAGTGGATATTTCAAGGCTATAATAATATACTACTGAAAATCACCTTTGTTGCTGAGAACATGGTTTATTGAGTGTGATGTGTCTGAAGAGCATTTCGCATGGCAGTTTTGAGGAAAGCTAGCTTTGGACTGGTCAGGTGAATGCACTGTTGAAAACTGACATATCAGTTTGGTTGGTAGCCAAGGTCCAATATTTTCCTTGTTTTTCATTTGTCTTGGAAGATTCCTGCTAGGAAATCTAATAATCAATTTAAACCTAACACCCTTCATTGCTACTGCTGGCACAAATGCTGTGTTTTCTTAGTCATATTCCCAGCAAGACTTAATTCCATTTTCACTTTTTTTTTTACCTTGTGCCTCATTAATGATGTCTTTAGGTTTCTGAAGTAGATTATTTTATTCTCTGTTTCATTCACTGTCTATAACATGTATTGTAAAATGGAAACCAGCCATGTACCTTCAACTGACAAAACTGAAGCTGTAATCTGAAAGTCTTGCCAATGGTTAAGCATTGTAATCTTTACTTTAACTCTACTCACTAGTTAATTTGCAGTGTAATTGTATTATTAGCTTCTCATCACCCTCTGAACCATTTTTCTATCCACAGCCTGTGATATGAATGTTCATAAGCAATGTGTAATAAACGTCCCAAGCCTCTGCGGCATGGACCACACGGAGAAAAGAGGAAGGATTTATCTGAAAGCTGAAGTCACTGGTGACAAACTGGAAGTAACAGGTGAGCAACTCATTTTGGAACCTAGGAGGTTTTATGTATGGATAAAAGACACAGTGGGTTTAGGTACTGTGGTCAAAGCTTTGTGTCACTGGCTGCAAAAGTGGGAGGATTTCATTCACCGTGTCCTTGAATCAAGAAAATCTTGATTTAGTATTCATAAAAATAAATAGAAAAATGAAAGCTTTAATAATAGCTTTACAAAGTCAGGAAAATTAATGAGAAAATGACTGTAATGTCAGGTTTTGTGTGGGCAGCAGCCCAGCAGGATAGCTGCCTGTTGCGGAAGTTACCCAGCATCTGCAGAGCACAAGAAATACTTTCAACTTTCAGCAGCTGAGATGTTGTTTCCTGCATTTCAGAGTATTTAATAAACAAAGGCAACTTGGATTCAATCCCAAATATTACTCCCAATGAGTTATAAAATTTTAAAAAAATTAAAAATTCAGGTTATTTTAATAGGGAGGAGGGAGAGAGAGGAAGGAAAGAGGGTTGTAATTCATTTCCTTGGATGTGTTTCTCCCAGGGTTTATGAGTAAGTGTGCACACCCACACACCCTCACTGACCCATTCCAAATCTGAAGTTGCAGGAAAAATTCTGGATTATGTATTTTTCAAGTTGAAGGACCATTTTGTTCTCCTAAGCAGCTGTGTAATATATTGTTCAACTCCAACAGATCTTCCTTGTGCTGGATCAGGATGGAGTTTATTGCAGCAAGGTTCTTGGCTGAAACTTTCTGATATAATACACATAATTAGACAAATAACATGTACATATTTTTGGAAGATTCAGCAGGTTTATAATCCATTTCAGGAGGAGAGCATTTGTCACAAGTTTTCCTGGTTAGCCAAGGCATTAGGAAACAACTACACAAATAGGTATTTCTCCTTTATTTGGAAAGGTCTTGTTTGAAATATGAATATGGTAAAATCATTACAGGTATTTTGTAGGTTTCCTTCATAATCTCTTTTTTCGATGTGAGTATACTTGCCAAATGCTGTTACTTTTGTGTCTGTAAGTACAACATTTCCAGCCCACATTTAAGAGGTTTCTGGACAAGAAAAATGTTTACTATAACCCTGTTATGTGTATAACAATTATGGTACAGTGAAGCTGTTTTGGTTGAAGCTTGTCAGTATTTCCAAGCTTTCAGAAAGCTTCTTTAAAAGGAAATTACAGTAGCCCTGAAAGCAACCTTTTTTTCCTCTTTTTTTTTCTCTTTTTTTTTTTTAATTAAAAATGCTAGACAGACTAAACCCAGATGGGGTGAAGTTTCAGATCCCTTTTGTGCATGCTGGTATGGAAAGTAGCAATTGTCAGCTAATTCACACATATATTGCCATACAAAGGTTCTGAACTCCCTTACTCCCAGTATGGTAATGCTTCTAAAATATTTATTGACAAAACCACTGTTGAAATATAGCATTTCCAGGGCTGCCAAGCACAACACCCTGCCTTTAGATGTAGGAAAAGTGAATTAGATGTCCATGAATTTTAGCAACAGAAGGAGAAATAATCAATGAGTGGCTATTTGGTTTGAGCCTTTGCCTGAGTCTTTTTTTTTTCCAAGGAATTACTCCAGAGGTGTTGAGCTCCTTCAGCTGAATGCTTTCAGATCTCTGCTCTGCAGCCTCTTTGGGTTGTTAATTAGCTCATGCTGATTCTTCTGCAGCCAACCTTGATTGCACACAAAACATTCCTGCTGCTAAATGGAGACATTCCAGTCTGGCTGGCATCCTGCAGGTAACTTCCCTGGGCACCTCAACCATCCCACATCCCAGCAAGGATGCAGCAGTTGAATGATGATGCCTTGAGGGGATACCCTTCACTGCCTTGCAGTTTGCCTTTCCCTCTGCATAATTGTTTAGAGGCTTTTCTGGTGGCTTTTTGTTTCCAAAAAAGGAACATGCAGGCTCACTAATTGCTTTCCTGATGAAATATTGTAAATAGGACTTTGTTTGTTTTTTTTTTTTTCCAGTGTATACTAGGAAAGAAGGAAAGCAGAGCTCTGCCAGATGGAGTAGGGCAGTGGTTCAGGCAGATTTATCTAAAATATCTAAGTACTTTGGCAGGTTTTGAATTGAACTAATGGTGGGAATGATTCAGCCCTGTAAACATATTTGATTCCAGTTTACAAGGTCAGATCTTCAATCTGGATGCTTTTGAAGGTAGACATCCAGTCTTTTCTCTGGGAATGTTTGACACTACAGCACTGTTTAACACATGAGGAGGAGTTTTGGATTTGTAGACTTGGCCAAAACCTCAGCACCCTCCCAAGGCTGGGCAGTAATTCACTTTCAGCACCCATTTGTGTTGCAGTCCTTAAATATCAATGGTTTATTTTATAGCTGCTAGCTTGAGTGTTGCATGGGATATTAAAAATATATTGCACTTCCAGTAAATCAGTGGGGTGGTTCTTTTTATAGGAACACTCTTGAATTTGCTTTCTTCTGAAACCACTGGATTCATGACCCTTTCATCAGTCAGACTGACTTGGGGATTTTGTTTTTAGGCATAGTATAGCAGTTTTTGCTTTTCTTAATAGCAAAAAATCCTTTTTTGCACTGAATTTTCTTCCTCCTGATGTGTATTAAAAGTTTTCCACTCTTCCATTTACTTATTGACCCATCTTACCATTTAAAGCTCTTCTTGAGTGAGTTTGTAGGTGGTTGAATCACAGTTTAGATTTCCTTATTTTAATCTTTGAATTATTTTTATAGCGAGCAAACAATAATCTTTATGAGAAAATAACCCCATCTGGTGCACTGACATGTAAAAAGCTGCCACAATACTGGGATCATAAATTGTGACCTACTACTTGTTGGGATTTGGATTTGACAGCAGCTGACAATGAAGATGAAGCTGCCCTCCTGACACAGGCATGAAATTAAAGACAGGGTGTTCCCAACTCCCTGGCAGCTAATGCATCCTCCTGTTACATAAACCTGATTTTTATATATATATATATTTATACTTATATTTATATTTATATTTATATTTATATTTATATTTATATTTATACACACAGCCCCGAGTTTGAAAGAGTATTTTTCTTGCTTAAAGAATACAGAAAATCTGGATTTATTATTTATTGATGCTTCTATTATTTAAAAGAAGAGGAAGGTTGCAGAGGTTGGAAGCACATAACAGGCTCTCCAGCAACAGTCTCCCTAGGAGTTCTGTACTCCCCACCACAGGTTTTTCAAATTATTTATGAATGTATGAATGCTGAGCCACCTTATGCCACTGCATATTAATGTCATGCTGCTTGCTGGGGACACTTGGGTTAAGAATCTCTGCTCAGACAAACTTAAGAGACAAACTGGAGAATTTTGGCACATTTTTAGATGCTCATAAAAATTAGTTCCTTAAAAGAGCTCAGCACACACACTCTCTAATAATTTTATTTATGATTGTCTAGGTCAGTGTGAGTGTCTGTCTTCATTAACATTCATTTGATAACATCTGTGACTGATTTTAAAAGGGAAGATAAAGGAATATTCTGGTTATTTGACCAGCTTTCAGTAAAAAATAATTATAAAGTTATCCCAAAGAATGACTTGCATGTGGGAGGCATTTTTATTGTACGAAGAAATGTGAACCTCATGTCTTACCCCACTAATATCTTTTCTGTTTTCTGGCATTCCCAGAGTCTGCAGATTTGCCATCATCTTTACAGAATCCTTCCCATTGCATCCATATAATTTACCCTGAAGAAATAGACAATGCAGAATATTTAAAATAAAGATTAGTATTTCATATCTGGCTATCTGCAGGCATATAAAAAATTTTACTGAAATGCTACATGTTTCTGTAAGTGTATAAACAGAGAAGAATTGGAAACATGGTCTGTATCCCTTTTCAGACAAGTTGACACATCTTGTGTTAAGATTATTGTTTTATTAAGTAGCTGTTCAACCCATTAGTACATATTTTTAAATTATCATAATTTTTTATAAAAGTAGGTTTATTTTAAAAATAAAAGAGTTGCTCTGATGAGATTTCCAGTTGAAATTAAAACTGGAGAACCTGTTGCAGGCACAAGTGCTTATTAAGTAGCATTAGAGATGATGTTACATTTTTTTGTTAGTCATGTAAAATCAATTCATTTTTTTAACTTGTTCTGGGAAGGGAATTATTATCTGTTTCTTGTGTGTAAATCACCTGTGGGCAGTCCAGTAGCCCATGTTCTGCACGTTGCCATCTTTCAGGATCCAGAAAATGGGGTGTAATGAGCTGGCACTGCCCTCAGGAGGGATGTTAGGAGAAATTTCAGCTGAGAGTAGTTACAGGATACAGGAAACTTTAATATCTGAAAGCCCTTTTAGTGATGAAAACTGTCTGGAAATTGACAATTGTCAGAAAAACAGGATTTGTTTTGGAGACAGTTGTACATGTGAGTCACAATCATCTCCAGCAAGCAAGAGTTCAAAGATAGTTTTAATAAAATCTTGCAACAAATCCTTAGAGAAAGCTGAATGGTCTTGGAAGCAGCTTTGGATCTTGCATACAGAGAGTAGAAGAACACAAATTGGAAGAAAAAATCTTTTCAGTGACAGGTAAATCTTTTTAAATGTCATTAAGCAGAGTACAGTAAGATTTGGTGGAGAAAATCCCTTGGCTGAGAATGCCAGATCTTCTGTCACTCATAGGAGTCACCTATAAAGTAGGGAGTTCACTCCTTCAGGAAGTAATGAGAATTATGGAATAATTTACTAATGGTTTATTGCAGGAAGGCAGAAACTTCACTCTGGAACTAACAGGGGTCTCCCTTTTCTGTCATTTTGCTCAGTAGCTTGCCAGACAACACCTTTGGAGGTTTGAAACCCCTTCTAAAAGCAGCTATACATGTGATTTTGAGAGATTTCTGCTCATGTAGATTGTCTGAAGTGAGTGAAAGACTGACCAAAATTGGTTGCTGTGATTAGTAAACTGTTTTATTATCCACATTTAAGAATTCAGGAAAAAGGTAACTGTGACTCACTGGGGAAGGAACTGAGTAAACTCCTGGTGCTAATAATTCAGCTTTGTTACAGGGATAGAAAGATTTATTTACTTATTCCCATGACTAAATTTATTTGCTGGTGTCAGAAGAAGTTATAAATGCATAGCTGCATATGATTTGCAACTCTTGACCTACACAGTCTTGTGGAACAAGTTCTAGTTTTGTCATCCACTCTCTGAATTCTTCAAAATTCTGGCTTTCTTCTTTTTACGTAAAATGTCAGTTCTTCCCTGCCAGCCCACTCTCTCTTATTTAGATATTTATTTAAAGCCTGAATACCTAAGAACCAGCTCTATTCTGCATTTTACTGCTGAATAAATCCTTATTACCCCTTCTTCATTAACCATGATTAGGAGAATGGTGCACCCTTTCCCAAGCTGACAACTCTGCCTGGTTTTAAGAGGGAAAACCTGGGCAAGGTTGGATTTGCTAAAAACTGTTTACTGCTCCTCATTCTCTTTTAGTCTCTGTGAAAAGTCCAATCTGGACAAAATGTTAGGAAATTTAACTACTTTGCTCAGTACAGAGGTCATTATTGTGTTAAGACAGGAAACTGGAAAGTAATATTCTAGGTTCTTGTCCAAGCTACTCTCCAAGTCATGTTGAATTGTATATCACTCCAATTGCCTATAAACTAGAGTAATATCTCTACTACACTGTTGGGTTTAATTAACATAACAATTTTAAAACAATACGAGATTTCTTGCTGTTCCAGCTATAGCAGAATTCAGCCACGGTAAGTTGATTTATTTTCTTGGAGTTATTTTTAATTTCTCTTTTTCTGTTTCAACAACACCCAAGAGATAGTGCCTTTGGTGGGGAGGGGAAAGTTCTTCTTGTCAGCCCTCTTAGAGAAATCTTTGACCCATCTCTTTAAAAATAGGGTGTCCTTAAAGAGGTGGACCACTGAGATGATAATTCTTTCTAAACACTGTTTAGCACAAGTATCATCATGCTGTTTCCTAGAGAAACAAACTGCCACATCAGTTGAAAAAAAAAAGATGCCTAAAGGCACTAATTATGCAGAGAAAACTACAAATGGGCCAAATATCTTCAGACAAGGAGTGAGCTCATGACTTCTTTGGCAGCCTGTATTTAGTATATGTTGCAGCTTTCCTTCCCAGTTCATCTCTGAGCTTCTCTTTTTCTTTCATTTCAAGGACTTTTTTTCTGTGTTAACAGCAAAAGAAAGAAATAGTCTTACACCCACTGCCAGGTCCTCCTGCTGTCAGGGTTGTTTTCCAGGCTCTGCAGCATGGATCAAGGCTAATCACTGCTGCCTTTCTCCAGGGACCTCTCTGGAGTTGAGCTGTGGAGAATGGTTTGGCATCCACCCAGCCAGTTCCTCAAAATTTCACTCTGAGCATCTCCAGGTAGAATTTAAACAGAAAGGATCAGTCTCAAGACACCACGTTAAAATTAAGTCGTTTTGTTCTAGGAATTTTAATGAAAAGCTTCCTGTTGTCTCCTCCTTGAAAGCTGTAGAACATGTAGAGCATTCTGCTCCTTATTTTCACCAAACTACAGAATAGAAATCAAAATTTTAAAGTGGGTTTTGAAGACATAACTCGTGTGCCAAAGCTAGCAGTGCAGTCACAGGTGCCATCCCCCCCCAAAATAACACCACATATAGGATAAGAGAGAGAGCAGTTTGCATTGCAGGCTGTCACTTCATCCTTCACTCCATGGTTCTCAGTCCCTTTGAGACTAAATATTTAACTAAAATAAGTTATTTCATCTTCTTGTTATTCCTTGGAAGTATTTCAAGTGCACTTTCAGTGTGCTAAATGTTATTATTGAGTGAGGATTTTTTTCATGGCTTGAAAAAATCGTTTTTCAGCTGACAGTTGGGTGTGGAGGCTTTGAAAGGGCAAACTCAGAGTAAATGAGAGTGGAGACAATTTCTCTGGACTGAAAACTATCATTTCCCCAATTGCAAAGCCCTGACAGCTCTATACAGGGATTATTGAAAGCTACAAATGAAATGCTTTGCAAGAAAGACCCTTGTTTCAGTGCTATTCATTTAAAACACAGTTTATTTTTCTGGTGCAATTATTTGAGCAATGCAGTTATTGAACAGAATTACATTTTATTTTAAAAGTTTAGCCCCATTTCTGTCTCTCTTTTTAAAAATACAAATTTAAGAAAAATGACTTCATCAGTTGTCAACTGTAAGTTCAAGTTAATGTAATTCCTTTCCAGCCATGATCTGATTTTAATAATTAATTTAGATTGGGAGGGTGTCTGCTCTGCATGAGAATTATCTCGGCAAATAAACTACTGTGTTCCACACAAGCAGCTTGCATTCTTCTGCCCCACCTTCTTTCTACAGCTATTTTGGATATAAGGTTCCAGTTGTAGCTGGGATTTCTCTCTCCCAACTTTTTATACCACACCTAGAGCTCTCATTAAACAAACAGAGTGGGTTAAACTGTTTGAAATTGTGTTTTCTGTGGCAGTGGTTGTTTTTTCCTCCTCCAAAAAATTTCCTTCTACAGCTTGAAGCAAATGGCACAGGAGCTGAGTAGCAGATTTGCACTAAAGCACTGCTTAGCATTTGGAAGAACACAAGCACGATGAGCACTAGAACATTCTCTACATCATGTAAGAGGAAAATGTTAGCCTAAAGCTGGGTACATCAGCTTGTGGAGAGACCTGGTGTAAATGGACCAGAACTTTTGGATGGTTGGCAGTACCAGGGGGTATTGGCAACACCAGAATCTTTCATTTCACTGACCTTAAATGAAGCACAGTAACACCTGTCCTGTGCTTTGCAGTCCTTGTCTGTCTTTTTTTTGTCTTAGGGAAGCAGTGGCACACAGCTGTCAGTCCCCCACAGCTCTGCCTTCCTTCCTAAAGGGAGAAAAAAGGACATTTTGGAAAGATGTACTTCAGCTGCTTTACGAGTCATTTGACTGTTGCCCGAAAACTGTCTTCTTCTTGTTCTATAAATAATGAGAATAAAGAACACATTATAAAATATCTATGCTGCTTGGATGCCTTTCAGCCTCCATGCTGGGAAATAACAGGTTGAAATCCTGGGAAGGTCTGTAATTTTTCTTAGCAACAGGAAAATGCCATTTAAATCTGGGGGAAAGGGAGGAGAGTGCCTTGAACAGTAACTGTTGCTGAAGGTAATTGCAAGTTTGGGATTTTTTTTTTTTGCATTAGTGCTGATTGAGTTCTTAAGTGAATCTTAAGTTCTAACTTTTGAGGGAAATGTTTTCCATCAAGAAATACTAGGTGACTTAAAGGCTCATTTTTCCTAGATTTCCTTTCAGATTTTTCTTCAGTTAGGGAAATAAATGTTAAAATCCCTCTGATGCTGCTGCTACCAAAGCAGAAGCACTGACAATCCAGGGTAATCTCTACTGACTCTCTCTTAAATGTCCTCCCTTCATACCCTAGGAACTGTGCCACCCTCAAAGCTTCTTGAGATTTTCCTCCTGGAAACAATCCTAATCTTACAGTATGGATCTCACAAAGAAATTCCTAAATGAAAGAATTATTTCCCAGAGGATTACGGCTCCCAGCAGGTTTTGAGATGCCCAGTTATGAGCTCCCAGTTCACCACTTCCAGCTCCATCATTGCATTTCATCTCAGCGTGACTGCTTGGGATGGAACAGGGGTTCACAGCATGAGAAGACACCTTTTCTTCTGAGGTTCAGCAGAAGCTGATGGCTGAATGCCAAGAACACAGAATAAAACCTTTCATGGCATCTAAATGTCACACTGGCATTCTGCTGGTCCTCTCCAAGGAGGAGGAGGAGGTACTCTCTGTCCTCATCCATTGGGTGCTCCACTCCTTTGCTTAACCCACCCCACAGCTGCTGTGATAAATCCAGCCAGAACTGAAACCTAAAAGCTGTTGAAACCCCAGAAATGCCTTCAGTCTGCCTTGTGGCACCCACCACAGGCTGCTGACAACTCCTCTGTCTCTTTGGGGATCCAAAGTGGCAAGAGGAGATGTAGTTACCCACTTCATGCCTTCTTTTGAAACCAGAAAGCTCCATTAATGTTTTTATGAAGCTGAAGTTAAACTTCTCTTCCCTGTGCTTTTACTTTAGGTGCTGATGCATGACAAAATGTTTCCAGAGCTGCTGTCTGACAACTAATGAGCCAGGAATCTGAGGGAAATTTAGTGTTTTAGGTACCTCCCATCGAGGGACAGTATCAAATAACCCATCTTCTGGAATCTAGTGTCATCTGCCTTTTGCCCCATAGGATTTGGCTGCTGGTTCTATAGTTGCATAATGTAAGGCTGATGAGGAACTAAAAGCACAAAGAATTGCTGCCCACTTAAAAATCTATAGTGATGGATTTGGCTATTTAATCATTCCATTGGAAGAAAAGAGCTGCCTGGAAGCTGCATGTCATTTAGGAATTGCTCTTCTCTCCTGTCATTTCTCTCTACCATTCCTATAAATATGGCTAAGTGCAACCTTGCTTTACAACAAGTATTTTCTTCCATGTCAAGCCTGAGGAGTGGGTTTCAGGTCTTATTTGTTTTAATTTTTGTCCCATTTCAGTAACTCTGGTTTCCCACGTTGTTGCCTTCTTCATGGTAGTTTGTAACCCTGTACAAAGCAGCTGTGGTTTGTGTTGACAGTGCGAGAAGCCAAAAACCTCATTCCCATGGATCCAAATGGACTTTCAGATCCTTATGTTAAACTGAAGCTCATCCCAGATCCCAAGAATGAAAGCAAACAGAAAACAAAAACCATCCGTTCGACTCTGAATCCCGACTGGAATGAGTCATTCACCTTGTAAGTTTAACTCCTTTTTTAAAATGGGATCTTTGTATCTCTTGAATCATTTGTTTCAGGTTTGCATTGAAAACTCCTCTGTTTCTCTCCTTTTCAGTAAATTAAAACCTACAGACAAAGATCGCCGGTTATCCGTAGAGGTCTGGGACTGGGATCGAACAACCCGGAATGATTTCATGGGATCTCTTTCCTTTGGGGTGTCAGAGCTCATGAAAATGCCAGCCAGTGGATGGTAAGGGTTTCTGAAAGGAGGGAAGGAGACACTATCTCACAAAAGATTAAAACCAGTTTTTTTCTTCAATATAATCCACTTTTTCTGGAGCTTTCCACTGTAATTTGGGCTATAAATTAACTGAAAATGCAACTAAGCCTAGGAAAAGGAGGCTAAATATAACAAAGGAGGATAATAAAAGGAGTGCTGTTCTTTTGTGGTGTTTGTGAAACTTCTGCTGGAGCCAGAAGCTGCTGCAAACTCAATTCTGTGTACAGAGTCTTGTGATAGGAATTTTATTTTTATCTCAAATACGATACATTCATTACTAGGTGTATCAAGTTATATATAGCTCTGCAAATTCAAAGTACATGGGAACTGAATTTATAAAACTCTGTCTTATTACCTACCAAGCTAGGGGTAGAGCTCATCACATCTTCTCAAAAAGTACATCTCATCAAGGATAATTGTTTAGGGCTATAGAAGCACTAGAGACACAGGTTCTTCAGGGTTCATGTCCCCCCTTGTGTCACCAGATGGGTAGGAATAAGTTCCTTGTCCATTATACTGCCATGGCAGATAGTTGGGGATTAAAGATTTCATTTTAGTTTAAATATATCCTGAGTTTGCTTTTGATCTTTGGAAGCAATTTTTTACATACCTGTGACATTGATATAAACCACACACAAACTGCTAAGTCAATTAAGCTGCAAAGTCAGTGGTTTTTTCCTCCAATCTTCCCCAGGTACAAGCTGCTGAATCAAGAGGAAGGTGAATATTATAATGTTCCAATTCCAGATGCTGATGAAGATGGAAATGCAGAGCTCCGACAGAAGTTTGAGGTGAGGATTCAACACAAACAGGTGCAAGTATAGATTACAGAAATCTTCACTTTATTACCAAAAAAGCCACCCCCAAAATCCTGTAAAATATATATATATTAGAGTACTGCTATTTCTGTTGCCTGTGGCAGCATTATGTGTTTTGCTTCATTCAGTAGTGACATAATTTCTCTGAGAGTTCCTTTTCTGTGCTATGACACTTAGAAGTTGGTATTTTAAAATATTTTATGTCAATTATATGTAACAATTTCAATGCCTTTTAATACTTTCTGCAAAAGTAGTACCACAAGTGTCTGGGTCATTTGAAAAATGAAATTCTCAGAAACATTATTTTACATTATTTTAATGCTTTAAAAGTTTCAGAGGAGATGCCTCTTTTTGTTTTTTGTTTTGTCTAAGACAATAGTGACAGTGTTAATTACTGATTATTTGGAAGCTCAAAACCTTTGCAGAGGGCTGTCACCTGAAATTCTAGTGGCTTTAATGTGGGTATGGAAGTTTTGAAGGAGAAGAGGTATTGCTCTATTCCACAGAGAAAAGAAATGCTGAAGGAAAGCCATGCTTCCTGAAATATTCCTGCCATCTGGGGTACAGAGTGGAGTTGTTGGTAATGTCAAGCATGGTCTGACCATGCAATGCAAAGGAGTTGTTTTTTTATAATGCAGAGTGGGCAGCAGCAGTGCCTCTTCTGGGAACTACAGCCCAGATTACAGCAAAATGCCTGCTGGCCATTAAACCCAGCAAGAGGAGAGCTATGGTTTGGGGAGGGAGCTTTTTCACTAATGGCTCTACTGGATTCAGCTCCTCTGACTTGACTGCTCTCCCCAGCTGCACACACAATATTGAATTTGGAATATTCCAATCTACAGTACTGTTCTTTTTTTTTTTTTTTTTTTTTTTTTTTTTTTTTTTTTTTTCCTGGCTGAACATTTGCAACTTTAGTCTGGCTGCTTATCCCAAAAGTAATTCGTGTACCCGTTGTGCATAAACAAACACTTATGTCTGTTCCTTTCAACCTGAAATGGCAATTTTTTATGTTCACCATCAGGCAGAATTCTACATTGTTATTATAAAAGATGAGTTAACCCAAGAAAGTGAGGAAAAACAGCCCATGTGCAACTTTCAAGAAAGAAAAAGAAAAGGTGCATCAATATCTTCTGAAAACATTTGGCTCAGCTACCATACGTTTGTCTGCAGCATGAACTATGATTTTTGTTATACATTTGAGAAATATTTGAATTTCCATTCCATTTTCCTTTCTTTACAATTGTGATCTGACCAGTGTGATTTTATTTTGCTGCACTAGGTCATTTTCTATTCAAGATCATACTTACTTCGTATCCCTCAGCGAGTCCAATTTCACAAGTAATTCTTTTCACCCCTTACACTTCTCTGTGCAATGTACAGAGCCTGGAAGTGGATGGATTTATATATATTGATGATATAGGTATAGAAATCTGTCTGGTTTTTTTCAGGACAGAGGCAGCACAAAGACAAGTCACAATAATTCTCTATTTTAAAATGTCAGTTATTACATGCACTATGTTTGCATATTGAATTTACAGTCTCTTATTTGCAGAAGGAACAGTCAGGGTTTGTCTGTGTCCATCAAGGAAGTGAAGTAGAAATCCTGAGAGGCTGCATCAGTCAAGGTACTGGGCTTGGTCCCAGAAATGGCAGCTTCACATAGAGTAAGCACTGCCTCAGCAGTAATTAATCTGTCTCAAAGTCTAATTAGTTCAGCTTCAGCACCATGGATTTGAGGTTTCCATGTTCTGGAGGTATCCTGCTTGATGCTGGTTTGCATCAGCTCTCCCCAAATTTACCACTGTGAGAAGGAAGAGAGGGAAGCAGCAACCCCTGTGTCATGTTCTTGGTTGCTTTCAAGGGGAATTACTGGGATGACTTACAGAAAATAACAGCACAGATGTCTGAATGGTGGTATTTAACTTATTAGCTATTTTGGTATGGCACATAAGTGGTGATGACTCTGATAATCTTTTACGTTATTTTTCTTATCATTTATGTCTGGGATTACGTAGTCATTTTATTTTAGATACCCTATACTAAGGAGCAAGTTGATAGCACTGAGAAATATGCTGCTATTTGGCATTTAATTCCATCATCTAAATCATTCCACTGTTCTGAAATAAGCTTTGAAACCTTACAGGAAGAAGACTGCAGAGCTGCCATTTTACTAGGGGAGTGTGTTTGTCGGGAAGATTAAAATTTAGATAGATTGGGAGGTCATACAAGGCTATCTCTCATTTATCTATTTATAGAAAAAAGCAACTTCAAAGTGCTTGCTAATCAAGTCTACATTTGTGGTACCAGGTCTACTTTTCAATATATGACAGTGTGATTGAAAGCCAAGCTGCACTGACTTAATTTTGAGTAGAAAATTACAACAATATCTACAAAAACATTGCATTACTAATACCAAATACTTAAAATGAGTAATAGTGGTCTTCAGAGTAAAGGGTTATGTACAAAGCAAGCTGTGCAAGAATAGAGAAACTTTAGGATGAGAATAAGAATATTTTCAGGTTATAAAAGATGAAGGAACCAGTAGATGTGAAATTTCCAAAAGTAATTTCTGGTCTTGAAAAAGGAAAAGTTTAAAAAAAAAAAAAAAAGTCTGAGACATTCACATGGTTATTAGTCACACAAATCTCACTGCTATGCTGCTTTACTTTCTGGCCCTGCTGACACAGAGTCTTTTAAGTCAGTGTAAATCTACCATATAATAGATGTACAGGATTATACATAAGTAAATAAATATTAGATTCAGACATTCTCTTCACTTATGTTTATAAGGGAACAGTAGAAACTATTTTTCAAGAGAAGAAGTTTCCTCCTGGCCCATCCTGCCAGATCTAAACCAGATGAAAAATTAACACCTGACTTATTTCCCCATAGTTTTAGATCCTGTCCAACAAATGGGACCAAACTGGAAAAGTGAGGGAAGAGCTGAGAAGGTGATTTCATGGATGTTATCCTGCAGTGACCTTGCCAAGTATTTTTAGATTTTGCTACAAGAAGTTGTTTTTTTTCTATGCTGTTTATGTGTTATCTATGTGAAGTTGTACAGAGTAATGGAGGTATATTATATATAGGTGCAGTATTTTCTATATGCAACAAATTCTAAGCAAGTTACATATTTTCTGGATCTCACCTCTCATTTAAATCTACGAACCATTTATCTGCTCATTTAGCAGTATGATCAAATCTGTCTTCAGGGATTTATAGATGATACATCATTATTAATATTTAGAGTTAAAAATATACTTCTGTAGGAAGTGGAGGCAGGATAAAATCTGTCACTGTTTTTCATTTGGTTTTAACCTCTGATTGTGAATATTCTCTCCAGAATGGCATTATCTGTGGCCTTCTCAAAAGGAAACTGTTCTCAACAGGCATATTCAGAATAATTGTAGCTGCTCCATAATTGTCCATGCTGAGGTTGCCATGGGAACTCTCAACAGTCCCAGGTGGCTCCATGGACCCAAACTGCAAGTCTTTTTTGCCTGTGATACCTACTATTTGTCATATCCTTATTTTCCTGTTATTGTATTTTGTTAGTCAAAGAAAAAAGCAGAAAATTGAAATTATGCAACCTTGCTGTGGTTTTAATACCTGCTTATGACTGGAGCAGCAATAGGCTTCTGCCATTTGGGGCATTGGGTTTTTTTTTTATTTTTTTTTTAATTTGGGAAAGAGAAATGTGCAAATAGAACTTCTATTGTAGGAATTAATTTCAGTTTTGCCAAGCCCTGCTTCCTGCGATTTGCTCTTAGTAAAGCACTCCTTGATGCTTTAATATCACCTTAGAGTATAATGGAATAATATCAGTTTAAAAGTAAGCTGGTTAATTACTCTGCCTGTTCCTCTCTTTCCACGTCACCATTATGGAAAATGTTATTAAAAATAAAGCAGTTTTTATGGTCCATATCAATGATTTTTTTTTTTTTTAATTAAAAAAGGACTGAGTGGCTATAATCCTTACATGTGGATACATTTACCACGTCCAAGGTATATTAAGGGATGGGAGCAATCTGAGCCACTGCAGTCAGCTTTGGTAATTGAAGTGATCCAAGCAAGTTATGATGAGGGAATATAATCTTTATTTAAAGGCACCTGTGGGGAAGATATTTCACTCTCCTCCTGGTGCATGTTCTTGAGATGTCAGACATTTTCTTTTGTTCTTTTGCTTTACTCTGGCTCTCTGTTTGTGAATTTTTGGGAGAGAGCTCAGACTCCTGTCCCCACCATGGGGATCCATGCAGAATCCTCTTCATGGATCTTGGGAAGTGCTTCCTCGGGGAGATACATCCACATCTACCCCTGTGGCCCCTGCCATGGAATTGTCTTTGTGGTACAGATGAGAGCTGAGACATCAGGTGTGAGTGGCTTCTCCTGGCTGCTGGCTTTGTGCCATTCCATTTCATTAAGTGAATAATTGAATAAGATCCTTCCGCAATAAAATGAGGAGGTTCTGATGAGTATTTTTTTCTGCAGAATAATTACCAGAAAAGCAGGTACCATCTTCATCTGCTTATCAACAGCATTGTGGGCCAGATCCCCATGCTGGTTGTAGCCTAAAATTCAACTGGAGGATTGGGTCTAGCCCAAGCCTCCTGGGATTGACCCAAGTGCTTGGTCAACCACCCAAAAGCAGCTTTTATTTCTTATTATCCACTTGCCTGATGGGCTCTTTGAGTTTCCAAGAAGTGACCTGACCCAGCTTTGCTGTATTTCCCAGGAATTGTCATTCCATGAGCTGCTTTTTCAGGTGCTTTGTGGAATTGCTGATGGAGGCTGTGTAGAAGCCAGACCTGGCCTGTCCTCCTGCAGACAAAACAGATGAAAACATGAGGAGGGAGGAAACAAGAGTTTAGATCAGGGTAAATACTGTATCTGGAAACTGGGAGTGCACAGGCAGTGGTGACATTTTGGTGACATTTCACTACTTCTAAACATAACTATTATTGGTATCTTAAAGAAAATGGCTTTTTAAATGCTTTGCCAACAAGAGGGACAATGCAATACTTGGCCAGCAGGCTTGGCTATAAACACCTAGAGCCTCTCCAGTGATGCAGGAGCTGTGGATATTTCAGTAGATCTACTCCTCCAGTACACAGGAAGGGGTTTAGTTTGACCAAACTTCTGTTAATCCTTGTGCAGATGTGAATTTGTGAACAAGTAACCCTGTCTCTGTATATCTGCCTGTTGCATACAGAGCTCAAATTTATTTATTTACTCATCAGAGCTCTCTTTGTGGCAGCACAGCTGGTGTTAGTGGTTAGAGGCAATTTGGAAATGTCCACAGATTTCAAGGCCCAATTAAAGCTTTCTGATGAGTTTCAGTGTTGTGAGAGTCTAACCCCTAAAGAAACCTCTTTAGTTTATTTGTCATTCCCTTCCTGAACATCAGAACATAATTTCAGTTTGTTTCATTGGAGGTACAGCAGTTTTAGGTCAAAAAAGGACATTTTCTTTCTTCCTGTAATCAATGGCCAGGACATCCTAGAGCAGTTTTAATTCTGAGCTGAAGGCTCAGTAAATATTTTGCAGTTGCATAGCCAGGGCCTTAGCAAAAGATTCCAGCCACTCATTCAGTAGCTTCTTAAGAGCACAATTAATTTTCTAATGAAATAGAAGGCTTTCTTTCAAAAGCAAAAGAAAATAAAAACCCACACAACAAAACAACAAAACAATAGAGAAGCTTGTGATTTTGTCAATCTATGGGCTACATTCTTCTGGTCTCTGGGTAAAGTCCTCTAAAGGCTGTGAAGGAGATGTTTCTTTTAAGTCATTGAAGAATGGTGATGGTTTTGCCCCTATTACACTTGTTATTCATTTATTTATTTTTAAATAAATAAAAGACACAATCTATTCCATATCTATAACCAGTATACATTACCATTTTGAAGCAGTAACTGTAACTTCAGGTAGTTCAGCAAAGGTGACTTGGAAAAGAGAAACAACATTGCTGACAATTCAAATTGTTAAAAAATAAATAAATAAAAAAATTCTTTAATTGCATTTACTTTTCAGGAAGCAGACACAAAGCTACACTGAAATCATGACCAGCCAAAAAATCACTGGCACATCAATCCACACTTTTTATGCATATAAAGATATAAAAAGAGCTGCTTTTTTGGCCGTGGCACACATTCCTATTTTTAAATTGTGCATATTTAATCATTAAGGACTAGTTTTCAGCATTATAGAGATGCTGTTAGATGTCTCCATCTGTTCTATACTATGGTTTGGCATGGGGAAATCCCATATGCAATTATCTGGAGGTTTCCCATCCACTCACCAGATCTGAAACTTAAAATTTCCCTCCCAGATGACATACATCTCTGATCCCAGTTTGTGTCAGCTTGTGAATTCTTGAAGATTTTCTAAGTCTGTGAGTTGTGTTTTAAGGTGAAGGATGTACCTAGAAAACCAACCTAATAACAGAGATTTCTTTATCCCTTCTGTAAAGAAGGCAAAGTGGCAAAGCAAGGCAAAACCTCACAACTTCAGTGCTGTTGCAGTGCTCCTGGGTTGTAAAGAGCCCTTTCTACACACACATATAGACCTTTACCTTTAACTTGATTTATTGCAGGGATTTTGTGCCATTGGGGCTGGTTTGTGCATGAAGCCGGGGTGTGCAGCAGGCTGAGCTGGAAGAGCAGTTGCTTCATTGCTGCCCTCTGCTCCTTACTGCCAGGGTGGTTAATGCCATGATTGCTTTTTTTTTTTTTTTAATTTTTATTTTTATTTTTGGTGATTTTTTTCTGTGCCTAACAGATGTTTCCATTTCTCTCTTCTTGCTGCCTTTGTTTATTTCTGCTGCTAACTATTGTTGCTTTGCTTTGCTGGCCCTTTACTAACCAAGCAGTGTTTCTCCCTTTCCTGTCTCTTCCAGGACTGTCATGTAAATATCCACTTCTTCAAGGTAGTTCTCTCCTTGGTGTTCCCCCACACCTTCCTCTATTCACACAACCCTCTACCAGTGTTTGAAGTTGATTAAATTCAGTTTCATTCTCACTTTAAGGATGCACTTGTTTTTTCCCCCCAGTTTTAAACTTTTGTAGTGCATAAAAAAACCCTGAAGTATGAGTCTTGCATAATTGCAAAGTAATGCCCAGATTAGAAGTTTACTTGCAAAAAAAAGGGGTTGTCAAACCTCAGCAGATGCAATGTGCCTTTCCTATTGAAGGAATCACTTGAATAAATCCCACCTTGTCGTGGCAAATGGAAAATGGTGCATCTTTAACTTGAAAGACACTCATGGAACTTTCAAAAAATCCCACAGATCAAATAATGCTCATATTCACTGTATATTTAAAGAGATATATTACATACTATAGCATGCATGGTTTATGATATAATAGACTACATATTGCTGTTACCTGGAGTATGTTATATCATGAGATATCACCCATGTGCACAAATGCTGATCCCTCAAATACCAATTCACCTGTTAACTTCCCATTTCATTTCTTATACCACCTCACTGAATTATTGCCATCAGATACATATCAACATTCAGAACATACATGTGTGTATTTTTAATCTGCATGTCTATTTTAAAAATTGTCTTGCTTTATCAGGGTGAAGGTTACTGACACAAAGCACAGTTTGTGCCTTGTATGTTGGTTAAGTCACAATTTGAATTGAAATTGGAAGTTCCTGTGCTCTGCACTCTTTTGAGAATCTGTCCAAGGTTGTGGAAGCAGTGATCATCTTCAAGCTTTACAATTTCTATTAATCTAGAGCAGTTTACAAGTCATAGCTCAAAGCTTCAACTATTTAATTTAAAAATCAGATTGTATTTTCAAAGAATTGTATATATCATTAATATATATAGTATATATTATTAATGGTACCAGATGTTTTAATTGTGAGCCAAAAAACCTAAGAATAAGACTGTCATTGCCAAATATTCCCTCCTGCAGTAATCATTTGTCATGCAATCCAGAACTTATTTTTCCTTAATCTCAATTTTCTATCTGGTATCTTTATCTCAGAAAAGCCTGTACAGAAGAGGACAATCCTTCCCCACCCTTCACACCTCTTCTTACTTGAAAATAAAATCCCATGATGCTTTCATTGGTGAAGCTTATTTAATGCAGGGAAGTTGCAAGATTTTCTGTTTAGTTGGATTTTAAACCAGAGCAACAGCTCCCCTGAAAAGATGCACCTGAGATAAATAGGAAATCATGTCTAGCATCATGTTATGACTTCCTTGTAAAATCCAGACCTTGAAGTGCACTGATAGAAACTGTCTAGCTAACAGTCCTTGGCTAATTCAAGTTGTCATCCTAGAAGGGCACTTAAAAAAAAAAAGGGGAGGCAGAACAGTTCCCTCCAGCTGCTGCTTCACAGGGAAAATTCCCCCTTAGTCCTTGGGAACTGGAAACCTGAATTCCAGCAGAGCAAGTTAACACCCAGTGATATGCTTCCTTGCTTATTGTAGGTTTTTTTTTTCTCTGAATTATTCCAAATCCCTCTTTTGCTTGCTGCTGACAGTGACTTAGCAGCCCTAACCTCAGCTCCACAGCATCACTGCCAGCTGCAAGCTCATCCCTGCTGACGTTAGCACGGCTTTGGGAATCCTGGTGTAAGTAATCAGGTTCTGTGGGACTGCTGGGGAGGTTATGGTCCCCAGGTTACAAGATTGGAATGGAAAGGAAACAGCAGGAGCAGCTGAAGAAGGAAGGATCTGTTCCTGAGGATAAAGGAACACTTCGGAGCTCGAAGGGAGGAAAATATGCAAAGCTGATTTTAGAATATCCTAGCAGATTGCAGATGCAAGGTCAAACAGTATAAATACAGATGAAATTATCAGCTTCTGGGGGAGATCACACATTTATGCTGCTTTTGTCCCCCCAGCAAAGTGTATATTTAAATAGATTATTTTCACATCATGCAGAAAACACCTTCATCTCTGTGCGTGTGTGTTTGCGTGTGGTAAAGAATTCTGTGACATTTTAAGACTTGGATAAAGAATCCCAAGGTTTTAATATCACTCCTAGTCTCGAGCTTTTCATGGCTGTTATGTTTGATCACAGGGATTTGTGCTAAATCAAGTAGAACTGAAGTCTTTAAAGATTATTTTAGGACAGATTTTTTTTTTTTTTCATACTGTAAGTTGTTTTATCCCTAAAACAAATCCTACACTGTAAGGTTTTCATTATAGAAAATTAGCAGTTATCTGCATAATTAAAAATGAAGGAACATATATAAAAGCAATTCTTTTTTTGACACTTGGAGATTTGCTGTTCTAGCATTACATTTGTTGTTAGAGGTTTTATTAGTGCTACCACAAGACATTTCAGAAAGAATTCTTGAATTATTATTCCTAGTCAGCCTCTTTAATTACATTTCATGTAGTTAGATGCTGCTCTGTTGCAGGGGATAGTGTGTGTGGCAATAAAGGCAGAAAACAAAGTAGACTCAGGTGGGCAAAGGATTATTGAACAGATAAAACATGTTGACAGTGCCAAATGGGTAATTGCAAACTCTGCCCACTGTAGATTTCACCACTCCCAGCCAGATATTTGTTTTCCAGGGCAATATCCCCCCCCAATTTTGATTCTTAGGGTGGCTACATCCCTTTTCAGATGGTGCCTTTCATGGTGGTTTGACTTCATTTTCTACATTTTACCTATGTCTTGAGCCTGATGTTTTAGAAGTTTTGTATTCAAGTACTTCCTACAGATTTAACTTCTACACAGCAACACAGAAAACTAAAAAAAAAAACAAATAATAATTGTAATAATTTGAATAGGGAATGTGATTATAAACCCCCCAAAATAATCAGCTGTGTCGAGATGCTGTAAGGTATATTAAGCTGATGTATTGTCCTTTAGGATTCTTTTATTGCCTTTATCCAGAGTAAACATCTGTTAAACGTTATGTTGAGCTTGAGAAAATAATTTCTCCATGGAGTTAGAAACCACAAGGGGTCAGTGAAGAACACGGAATAGCTCCCACAGGAGAAAGCTGTCTCCTGCAACAGCCCAGAAAGGAATGAAATCATGCAAATTGTTTGTATGTACATATTTAGAAAGATGCAAATCTATTAAATGCAACTGCTAGTTTGATAAAATTCCCTATCAAATTTTTTATACAGCCCTTACTCGAGATTTTTCACTGCTGATAATTTTGTGAATTTGCAAGTAGAAGAGACCTAGGATGCAAATGCAGAGCTCAGGATGAAGCAAAAATAACTCAGTTTTACTAATCATCCAGAAATCTTTGTAGGAATGTTTTTTTCATCTGTTATTTGTAACCCAAAGTAACTCATGGCCCCTCTGATATCATCATTCCTACAGCATCAGCAGCACAGTACCACCCGTGGGTGTGCTTCAGGAGTGGGTTTCCTATCTTCTGGGACATGATTCCTCCAAAAAGGCATTTTTAATCCTTTTTGCATATGGGGCAATTTGTTTTTTCAGGCAAATCCGTTAAATAAATTCACTGTTAGTAACCAAAAGGGAAAACATGACAAAAGTTTAAGGGAAGAAGGAAAGAAAAAGAGGGGTAAAATAAACTCAAGACATAAAATAGTCCAGATTTAATTCTCAAGTAGAGTTTTGCCACACTCCCCATTTATAGTTTTATGAAACATCCTGTTTGCCTTTGTGCCTTTTTACTAATAATAGAAGTGATAAGAATTTCTTTACTAGCTATTTTCTCAGTAGCTATTTTAGCTGTTGAAGTAAAAAAATGCATTTTCATTTTTATATATTGCATTTTTTACTGATTATGTCACAGTTCACCATAGTGACATTGCCGTCATGAAAAGAAATGAGTGCAGATCAAGAGCTTTCTGCTTATTTGCATATTTTCCCTGTTCTCCTTGCTGCAAAAAAGTTTTGCTCGAATGCAATTTCACCAAGGAATATGGGGCTGAAGAACAGTTTGCTTGTTTTTTAGGCAACAAATAAGAGTGGGTGACCATGCAGAGTTAGGTGGGGAAAAGCTGCATGTTGCCACCTTCTTCACGAGCATTTGTTTAGCCAAGGAAAGAAGCACAAGAGCCAGAGATGGTGTCTTTTCTTCTGTTTCACAGGAATTTTCAAGCCAAAGCATCACCCCAGATTGCTCAGCACAGGTTTTGTAGGGAAACAGGTAATGAAGTTTTCTCCCTTCAATGGCTTGCAACAGCAAGAACATCAGCTCAGGCTGGACCAGGATGTGCCACTCCTGTCCCCTCTCCAGTCAGAGCTACTGGGCTGCTAAAGCATCCAGAGCTTAAGCTCCCACTTTCTCTTTTCTGTGTTGTTTCCATGACTACAAAGCTCTCCTCTAATGAATTCTAAGCTTGCGGTTGGTTATGGTATTAAGTTTAAATTTCAGTCTGGTAAAGTCTGAGGTCTTGCTGGGGCATAGGAATGGACTTTCCTCATTTCAAATTCTCAGCAGCCTGATAATTAAGTTGTATAAACTGGGGAATGGATCATGCTTCATAGCATCTATAATTACAGGGAATTGGAAAAGCAATAATGTAAGAAACAGGCTGTCACAATAATGTAGAACATTGCAGTGAATGGGAGATTTTTTTCCTCCAGATTTTAACTTGGAATATATTGGGTTTATTGCCTTTATTAAAGGCCTGTTGATGGCTCAACCTGCTGAGCAAAATCCCTACTGAACTCTCATGACTGAAAGCCCCAAAGAGGGCTTTTTATCCTTCCTTGGGACTTGGGTGAGTTATTGCAGTTTCTCTTTTTACATCCTTTGTATGAGTTTTGCCAGCTCTGTCAGTGACATCTATGATTTGTCTGGGATCTGAGCTCTTCTGATGCTGCTCATGTAGAGTCCAGGTAGGGACAGACATAACTGAGCATTAATTTCACCCTTGCACCCAGAGCCTCTCAGGCTCTGGTAACCAAACTGGAACATTACTACTCAGACTGTTCCTTTCCTTGCTTCTCAGCACCCATTTTGCCATTTCTTTAAGTGATGCAGAGAGTACTTGCAGCTTTGCTATGGCCTTGGGTTGACTTAAGAATTAGGAGCAGAAATATTGTGAATAAAGCAGGCTGGCATGAGCTGGCTTATTCCATCCCCCAGTGACACTTGAAGAGCCTGCTGGGGTCTAGCAAAGAGCTGGGGAGAACTTGCTGCAGATTGAGAAGCAGAGATTTTGTTAGAGGGATTTCACAGAGGGGTTGGATCATGGCAGGAGGACATTCCTGCTTCCTGGATCTCAAGAAAGTCTTGAGACCCAGGATGAAGCCTGTAGAGAGCCTGCTCAGCCAGTCCATAGCCTGCTGCCCCTCGTGCTTTCAAAATTGTGATTTTTTTTTTTTTTTGCAGTGCTGGAGCCAGTGCTGCTCTCTGCTGTCACATCCTTCATTTGCCATTTATGACTGAATGTGAGTGGCCAGGCAAAGCAGTGGGTGGCTGTGGAATCTGCTGTAGAGGAAGGGGAGGATGCTGGTGTCTGAGCAGAGCACAAAGCTTGGGATTGCTGCTCCCAGCAGGTGTCAGTGGAGCCCGTGGGTAAGGGATGGAGCACAGCAATAATCCTCTTGCTTCCAAACAGGACCTGCCTCTGCTGGCTGCCTTCAGAGCTCCCCCCATGTGCTGGGGATTCAGCACTGTTGTTAAATATTTTTTTCATTTATCACTTTTCTCTTCTTGAAAATTTTTTACCCCTAAACCTCTCCCCTGGGCATCCACAAACCTGCTAAGAGCAGGTTGCCATGACAACCCCGAGATGCATTCTCCAGCCAACTGTGCATCCCTCACAGGGCCCTGTGTTGGCTTGAATATTTTTTCATGGGTAATGATATGGGGTTTGTTGTTTTTTTTTTTTCTGAAGCTGTGCTGGGAGGGCTGCAGGGAGTGGCTGAGTTTGGGCACTTCATTGGGACACTGCTCATTTTTCACCCAGGAACTTAGGGAAGCTGAGCTGAGGGTTGCAAACAGCAGCAGAGGAGAATTAAATTAATGATGCAAGGTCTTAAAGCACTAACATAATGATAAGTATCTCATTGCCCTAAAGAGATTGAGGGTAGGAATATGGATTTTGCGTTTTTTCTTTCGTTCTTCACAGATTTTGTGTGTTTATTAGCTAGTGGGAAAAATAACTGATACAGTCTTATTGCTCTGTAACCCTTAAGTTTCTGAACAGGAGATAATAACTGGAGGGTAGAAGAGCCAATGTTTGGAATTACTGGTTTGTCCTATTAGATTGTCTCCACAGTAACAAATCTGAAAGAAAGTTTTGAAAAGACTCATTGAGAACATTTAGTGCAATTGAAACTTTTGTGCACTCATGCATTGATTACTACTCCTATATCACTTCTTTTTCTTCTTTACTTCACATGCTTCATTAGGGTTTAGAGAAGGCTTTTTGTTTCATTCCTAATTATAAGACTAATTGTTACTCTTTTGTGAAAAATGATTGAAAGTATCTTTACTGCAAAACCTGAGATAACTTTTCCACAAAGCACACAGCAAATTCCAGAAGACTTTTAGGTGTAACACACTTTACCTTCTGTAACACTCCATGAAGAAATGTGGTTGGGATGGGAATATATAAAATGTGTCTCCCCTGTGGTTTCAGGGTAAAGGAACTGGTCGAGATAAGGTGTGTCCAAACCAGAGGAAGTAAGATGATGTGCATGTCATGTTTTCTTTTAAGATTAACTCTTCTGCTAGCAGTGCAGACTAATTTATCTTTAACATCCTGTTTTCCTGGTTTCTTTGCTGCAACCTGACTCTCTTGTAACAGTATTGTGTTTTTATCAAAGATACTAAGCAAAGCAGTCTGAGTGTAAATTGAAAAAGAGTCCAACACTGGGAATGCCATCTTCAACTTCAGAAAGTTTTAATATCCATAAAAAAGAAACCATGAGTTGCTCTCCTTACACACAATTTAGCTGTTAAAGAGAGCCCTGAGTTTCTTTGTTACCAGGAGCTCTGGAAACTTCTTTCCAATCTCTGTCCTATTTGTAGTGCTTAAGGTGGCCTTACCTGAGCATCAGCCTCATATTCTCTTCCCTTCTAATAAACAATAAATTTATTCATCCTGGATGCAGAGGTGACAGTGAAAGTATCAGCGTGTGCTTTTACATTTAATTTATGCAAATTAAAATGCTTCAGTAATGTAATGGTTTTTCTAATATATTTCTTTTTATTGGGCTTCTCTCCTTGACTATTTCAAAAGTAGTTTTATTTTGTAGTTCCCTGTCTGAAGTGTCTGAACTGTATAAAATGTTCTTTATGTGAAAAAGCAATGCCCCACACATTGGGCATTCCTGGCAGTAAGGCACAACCTTCATGCCATTTCTAGATTTTCTGCAGTTTAATGTAAAGCAATTTTGACACTCAAAGACATTTTCCTAATCTTTTAGTCATAACCAGAAATCTTTAGATGAGTTTCTGAAATAGTTTTATCTTGTCCCGTGTTCTGGGTTAAATTCTGTTGTACAATCCCAGGGTTAAAGGCTTTCCTTAAATCCATCAACACCAATTATTAGTGATGAGTTGTGATGTTTCTGCTGGGTTTGGAAACTTCCATGAAGCTTATAAGAGATGTTTTGATTTAGGTTTGTACTTCAGGATGAATTGAATAACATGGATTATACACAGCAGCTAATTCTCAAAGACAGGTAATAAGTCCTAGATATTTCAGGGTTTATTTCATAAAGATGTCTTATTCTTCCATCAAAAACTTGGTGGCACAGGCAGTATCTGTAATGGCTTGACCATGTTTATCTCATTTTATTTCCATGCCTATAGCCTAATTTTTTCCCAGTGGATTTTGTTTAATAATACTAAGAAAAAGTCAAAATGATATGCCTGAGGCTCAGTCACAACTGAAACATGTTGCAGTAGTATTTTGGGAAGATCTTAATGGATCATTTGTGAAATGGTTTGGTTTGGATTATTATTGTTTCCTTTTTTTTTTTTTTTTTTTTGCCTCAATACAGTGTTGAAATTCCCACTATATTTTCATTGGGACCTTAAGCCAGAAAACATTAAAAGGAATTCACATGCTAAATGAGAAAAACATTTTTTTGGCATGGTCAGTGGAAGGGAAATATGGACCTTTGGTAAGGTTTGGATCATTTAAGCTACAAACTTCCTTGGCACAAAACTTCAGTTGCTCTTTCGAGTGATCCATTTTTCAAACAAGCTGCCAACAACCCACTGGGAGGGTTAAAATCTGAGCAATAAATCCCTTGTTTTCCATTCAGTGCCTGATTTGGATCTCCCTGGTTTGGTGAAAAGGCAAATATTGAAATTGCTTCTTGTAGCAGCAGAGCTGGACCTTTTATCTGAGATCCATACCTGAGAGCATCACAAAGACACAGCCAGCAAAGCTGCCTCCTTAACCCACGTCTTCAGCTTGTACAAATAAAGCCTATTGGAATTATTATTTTTATTTTAACTTTTTTTTTTAAAAAACTTTTTTTTTTTCTTTTTTTATGGTTTAGTCTTATATTGTGGCCTGGAAAGGAGCTTTGTCCTGACAAAGAGCTCCATTCCAGGCACTGGATTTGTCCCATCAGGCAAAGCTGCCAAGGGGACCATCCCTTGCAGAACTGAAGGTTTAGGCTGATGCTCAGGACTGACTCTTCCTAAACATTTCCTCAGCACATGATCCTGGTTGGCTTCTCCAAGGGCTGCTTTCCTACAAGCAAGTAATAATACCGGGGAAGAACTTCCACATTTTAAGCTGTGTTACAGTAAAATAAAAAAAGAGATGAATCCTATCCCTGTGGTGGGGTGTAAAATTTTGTGCTGCAGGAAGACTCATCCAGTCTGGAAATGCTTCTCAGGTGATGTGTGGTTATTTATCAGAGGATCACCTGACATTGCTGCCTGCAGGAGCAGAGGGCTGGAGTCTATGAATCAAGTCATCCTTTTCAATCTCATGCTTTTAAATTTGTCTGAGGGGGGAAGTTTCGACCATGCAGTTTCCACTCAGGCTGCCAAAGCTATGTTAGCCCAGGCTTTTAAGGTGATTTATTGTGTGCCTTTGAATAAATTTTAATTTCTAGTATTTTCTTTTGCTGTCAAACAGTGATAACATACAACTCCCGTCCTTTTGCAGCCAGGGACAAAAGCAGTTATCCTTAAATGTCACACATATGTAAATGGTATAAAGTATATTAACTAGATCACATACACACTGGATGGATGGGGGGAAGCACTTATATCCCAAAGTATTATTAAACCATCTTGGGTTTGCTTCTGCTGGTATATGGGATTATTTCTGAGAGAAAGAGGGGTATTATGTTGTAGCCTGCATTATCTTTTGGTGAGTCTTACCTTTTTTTCTTCTGTTGACTTGGAGATTTGAAATGCAACTTACTTGAGCAATTCCATGGTGTCTCAGGAAATACTGAGGCTGTTGCAACTGTCTGCAACCCAGACTGGCTTGCCAAGGCCATTTTTATGTAATATTTCCCTTCTTCTCTTTTCCAGATCAACACTTGATTAAAAATCAAAGTTGATTGTATTGCTTGTTTGAAAGTGGCTGTGTTCATCTGCATTAATTCTTATCTGCTGTGGTTTGGTTTGGTGTTTTGTTTGGTTTTGGGTGTTGTTTTTTATTTTAATATAGGTTATTTTGCATACTGCATGTCGAAGATTTCTTAACTCTTGCTATATAGTGACTTTAAGGATTACATTTTAAAAGAGAATGTATTGGAGAGAGTGTTTGTGTCCTAAAATACTCTATGTAGACTATAGCATGGTATTTTTGAAAAGCATTTTTTGTATTTCAAAACAAAATCACCAGATAAGCCTGCTTTGGCATGAAAAGAAGTGATTTCTTTTTTTTTTTTTTTTTTTTTTTTTTTGGGCTTTGGTCTTTGCTTTGGTTTTGCTCTTCTAACCAGATAAGTACTATCTGCTTTTATCTGGTTATCCACAAAGACAGTTTTCCACTTCAGTCCACTCAAGAATGTCAAAAGTATTGCTGGAATGAGTCTTCCAAGTTGTGCCTGTGCCAATTTTGTTATGCAGCCTTTCTCCTGGGAATGCCACCTCAGCTCTGGCCATCTCCAGTTCTAACCTTCACCCAGTGATCCATCCTGGTGAGCACACGGGGCTGCTCTTCTGACTTCCCTGTTTTTTATGTGTGTGTGTGTGTGTGTATGTTCTTCAGAAAGCCAAACTTGGGCCAGCTGGTAACAAAGTCATTACTCCAACAGAAGACAAGAACTCAAGTGTGCCATCCAACAATCTGGACAAGGTGAAGCTGACAGATTTCAACTTCCTCATGGTTCTTGGCAAGGGGAGCTTTGGGAAGGTAGGAATTCTTGATGACTGTTCCACTCACATTCTGATGTCTTGTGTTAATTTATTTTGTCTTGAGGAATAATGAATGTGGAGTTGCCTAGAAAGCCAAGTTCAGAATCATCAGAGTCAGAAGGCTGGGCATTCCTGAGGGAGGATGTCTTAGCATGGAATAGAATGATTCCTTAAGGACTAGCAATCAATCATGTCTGAAAAATGGAAAAATAAAAAGAGAAAAAAGCCTCAGGCTGTTGAACAGGATGTAAGGAACAGTTGCTGACCTTACTACTGCTGCCATTTCTGGAAGTCAGCTACACTGGTAAGGCTGAATATTGGGGGAAAAAACAGAAATAGGGTGCATAAATATGTATATACACACATATCTATTTGAAATCTGTTAGCTGAAAGAAGGAGCTGATGGGTTTTGTCTGTTTGAGCAACCACTTCTGTTATAAAGTGCCCTTTACTGAAGAAGTCCCCTGGGACTTAACATTTTATCTGGCCTTTGGCAAGGTGCCTGCCATGCACCAGAGGGGCTTGGCACTGGTTTTGTCTGAACTGATGGGTACAGCTCCTTGCCTTGGGTGAGTAAGGATGATATTTCTGGATTTTTGATCAAGTGAGTCTGCACTAAGAAAAAGCAAAGTTGGATTCCCATCCCCACAAATCTTGGGGCATGTGAGTGACCTTTTTCTCCTTGGCTGGGAGGCAGATTTTTCACCTTTTGGCTTTCCCTTCGTGCAGGTGATGCTGGCAGACAGGAAGGGGACAGAGGAGCTCTATGCAATCAAAATCCTGAAAAAAGATGTGGTGATTCAGGATGATGATGTTGAATGTACAATGGTTGAGAAGAGAGTCCTGGCACTGCAAGATAAACCACCCTTCCTGACACAACTTCACTCCTGTTTCCAAACAGTTGTAAGTGAGCTCTGCCCTTGCCAGCTAGATGCTTTCCCCACTCCATAACCATTTTATCAGCTCAATAAATAATATTTATTATCATCCTACCTATATATCATAGCTTCTCTGCATAGAAAATAGTGGAGATAGAGATACCCCTTGCATTTTAAATATAAAACCTAAATATTCATCCAGCAATTCAAGCAGACCAGTGTGACAATACATAAATTTGATAATGGGGGTTTTGCTAAGTCAGAGCTTTAAGCTCAGTTTCCCAAAGGTTCCTAAATGCTTCTAAGGATCTGGTGATAGGACTGGGAAAGTCCTAATGAGTGTCACTATATTGTGAGATGATGACTCATGAATCAATGTTGATGGATTTAATTTATATTTCTGGCACCCCTGGCCCAGAGGAAAGCATTGGGGTTTTTTATAATTTCTTCTTTATAAATATGTGAAGTGAACATTTCCCCATCACATTGCAAAACATTTCCCAGGGCTATTCTGTATCCTGGCTATTCCACATCTTCTTCCTCTTACATTGCTGATGCTTTTAAATCTAAAAACAAACCAACAAAGAGCAGGCACTTACTTTGAAGTGAGAAGGTTGTAATATTCCACAAACAAAATGTGTCATCCCATCACCATTTCACAACATAGCTGTTTGTGGTGTTAGAGACACTTTCAAACTCTGTTTAATGTCTACAAATCTCTGAGCAGAAACCACTCCAAATGCAACAGATTTGTAGACATAATTAATCACAATAAAATGTGAATGTGGGAACTATTGCACTTGGTGATTCTGCCTTTCTGAAATATTTTTCTGCCTCTACTTACATAATGAGGTAATGCTGTAAGTTGCTGTAATAAGATACGAGGTTTCAGGGAAAAACAGACTTCTACTTCCCTCTAATTCTTTATATAACTTCCCTCCAATAGGCTCCCTCCAAGATATTTTATTGCCATCTTCCTATAGTTGAAATATGTGCCTAGGAGAAATTAAGCTATTGTCACTTGTAAAGGTCCCAGATATTTTTGTAAACCCTATATTTACTTTTCTGCTTCCCTTTGTTAAATAATAGAAAAAAGATATTTTTAATTCTTTCCATCTTCCAAAGGAAAACTGATCAGAAAAGATTAGAAATGTCCTCAAAGCAAGAATTTTCAACCAATCCTATTTTTTAATGTGTGTTTTTACAGAGACAGATTTTTCAGGCAGGACTACATGTGAATGATTATGGCAAACATTGTAGACAATAATACATCAAATTACATCATTAAAACTGGCAAACCTAGACAGATCTCATCAGTCATCTTCAAGGTTTACAAAACATTTCACTTCTATTTCCTGATCTATCAGTTTTGCCAGAATGTACAACCAGGCCTAATAATCTTAAAAGCTTTATCATCACATGTTAATGATTTTTTGCTGATTAATTGCATATCTAATATTTTCTCTAATGTATTTACACACACCTTTAATACTTTATCCTAGGACCGTCTGTATTTTGTTATGGAGTATGTGAATGGGGGTGATCTCATGTATCACATTCAGCAAGTAGGAAAATTTAAGGAGCCACAAGCAGTGTGAGTGTTCATGTTTATATATTTAAATCATGTCATCATCTTCATTTTGCACTGTAAGAGGATTAGGTTTTTTAATTCTTCAGTATGAATTTTTGGGCTGACCTGTTTTTCAAAACCTGGTGGTTTTAAAGGCCCAAAAGCTGAAGTTTCTGTTAAAAATGATTGCACACGGAGAGTAAAAGTAGCTGTGCCTTTTTACTTACAAATGCAGCACAAACAAAGGCATGCAATGCCTGCTTTAAGAGTGACAAGAATTTAAACAAGGCAGGAAATTAAAGATGTTACTTGGTATTGTTACTGGTGTTGTTTTTAAAAGCAAATATATTAAAAAAGTGAGTAGAACATTGCAGGCTGAATTAATGTTTTAGGGAAAGGCAATACAAAAAGTTGCAGCATTATAGTTTAAATAAAGTTTATGCAAGATAAATTCAATTTATAGTTTGTAAGACTTTCTGTGATCCTGCTTTTTTGCTTGTGAGGAGTTAATGAATGATTAGAAGTTGTTTATATACATGATCCCTTTTAGGTAACTCCACATCTGGTACACAATGAGCAGCTGATAATGACCTGTACCATATTCAAATGTGAATAGATCCATCAGTATTATTTTAGTCATGCTTATAACATCTCATTTATTTGTGTTTCATAAATCATTGACCAATGAAACTTGACCATCAAGTGTGACCAACTGTTCTAGGAAGTCAGCTAAAATAATTTCTCATTTCAATTACCAGGGCTTCTTTAAATGAGAGGCCTTCTAAATATAAGCATTTGAGATACAGAGCAGAATTCCAACAACTTGCTGAGCAAAAGTTAGGAGGAGTCAGGTCACCCATGACTCCCCACTTGTGCAACTGCAAATTCTGGTGCTTCACCACAGCTGAATGCCTGTGGAGCATCTTCCAGCCCATGCATTCACAGACACTGCTCATCAGGTGTTTCAAAGCCAAGATTTCCTTCCCCTTCCTTCCCCTTCCCTTTTGATACTACATAAAAATTAAGCGAATCTTTAAGTAATCCTTCTGCATGTAATTTGCACAGTTTCACAGCACCTGGCTTCAAGCATCCATCAATATTATAGAGCTTTTAATGACATTCAGCAATAGGGGTTTATATGGTAATCATTTTAATTAGCTTTCTATAATTAATCCATTAACAGCCTATATAAAGGAATACTATTTCTTGCCATATAAATTGCAATGCAAATTGAGCTTCATCCTTGATAGGTGGTTTGAGATCATGACCTTTGCAGTCAGTCAGATCAGATCAGAGCAGTATAATGCTATGCTCCAACTGCACCATTTTTTGGGGGGGGGAGGTGATCTAGGAGACATTTGCATTATTTTTTTATAATTCTGCATTACTTTATCATCAAATAATCAAAATGTGTCTGCTGAAGTTGAAGTCAGATGTCTTTTAATGCCATTTGCCTGTAATATTAATTTTCATCCTTTAGTTTATGTACACACAGTATATTATATACTCTATAGGCTATTATACTATAATTCTTTACCATGATGGAGGTCAAAAATATTTTGAATATGAAGAAACTCTTGAGGCAATAAGAAATCAGTTGGGCTTTTCTCACACAGGTTCTATGCAGCTGAGATCTCCATTGGGTTGTTCTTTCTCCACAACAGAGGGATCATTTATAGGTGAGTAGAACCTAACATAAGAATTTCTGAACCATTTTTAAAACCCCAAAAGGATCAGTTTCTTTAATATTTCAGTGCATTTTTACAGCAAAACCACTGCTTTACCTGAGTATTTCTTGTGTCTGTGCACTGCCCAACACAACCTGACAGTGTCAGACACGATCTTGTTCATTGCTGGGTGATGTTCAGTGTCTTAAATGATCAGATGTCTGATGAGTGTGCTCATGAAGATCCATCTCATCATTAACTGCCCAGTTTCAGGGCTTATGGTTGCTTTTGGGTATCTGCAGCAAGGTGTCCAGCTCTGTCCCCTCTGTCCCCCAAAGAGCTGCACATCTTCCTCACCCAGCCTCAGAAGCAGCTAAGTTGGCCCTAGTTGATCCTAAACATTAACATTCAATTCCTGTGATTCTCCACAGAGATCTGAAATTAGATAATGTGATGTTGGATTCAGAAGGACACATAAAAATTGCTGATTTTGGAATGTGCAAAGAACATATGTTAAATGGAGTAACAACCAGGACCTTCTGTGGCACTCCAGACTACATTGCACCAGAGGTAAATATTTATCATTTCAAGAACCTTCCAGTCTCTGAAATGAAAATTGTCACTACACACATCTCACACCACCAAGGTTTGATTGCTGTATCTCTGGATGCTCTGTGGATGGTCCCATTTCTATTGAATAACTTTGCCAATTATTCCAATATTGCCAGTAATTACCAACCTCACTGTTTTAAAATGTATCAGTGGATTGAAACCTAACTTTTTGTGAGATCAGATTTTGTGCATACTAGCAGAAGCCTCAAAAAGCTGGATCAGCACCTTGTGATTTTAAATTTTGTCGCCTGGAAATGCTATTATCTAAACTTTGTACTTCACCTTGTGAAGTCAGAGAGTTCATGGGTGGTGTTGATATTATTGATGAGGTCAGCAAACATTTTATTGTGTGTTCACCTTCTTTAATGAATTTTTTCATAAGTTCACAGAGCTGACAAAATACAAGTATTTAAAGGATTGTTTGGCATTTCCAGGAAATCACAAATCACTCACTGATTTCTGGGAAAGGACTCAGGTCTTGAAGCTTTTCGCTGACCTCCATGCAAATTTACTTTAGTCTTTTCCAGGCCATGTCAAATGGGTCATTGGTGTCATGAATTACTGCTTGATCTCAGGAAAGCTCCAGTCATTGGAAGCCTGAACAAAGCTGGAAGATCAGGGCTTGAATGGAGCTGATGTAATAAATTCATAATTTGCACTGAATTTTCTGTGACTTGGCAATACTTGTGCTGCATTCAAGCCACTGAAAATCACATTTAAACATGAATCTAAATTACAGTGAGACTGAAATGAAAATTTGGTCATGAGAAACCCAGTTCTGCTTTAAAGCACTGGCCTAAATAAGAGTTAAGTTTTTTTAGCCTGGATATGATTTGGCTTTCAATAGTTTAGGTATAAAACATGATAAACAAGCACATGTGGTGATTTGGAAGTGATTCAAATATATGAATATTAAAATCTGGTATTTGTGCATACTGAGTTCTCAAGAGTCTTGATTTGTTTGGCTGCAAATTCAGTGTAAGAGGCTGAATCCTCATCCAAGACACTCCTTGTTTCTCTGAGTGCTGGGCATCAGGCAGTTCTGGCTGGAACATTTCTGGATGTAATTGAATGTTTGCTGGAGTATGGGAGATTTATACACGGACAAGTAAATTAGTGTCTGAGGTGAATTTTGTCATCTCGGTGACATTGGAATGAAAAATAGTTTGGGCTTTTTTTTCCAGTTGCTATTTCATGCTCTTCAGAGTAAAATATTGTGTCTTATAGAACCTAGTTTTTTCTCAAATTAATGTTGCTTACAGCAGGATATCAGAACAACCAGAGCAGTGTTTCATTTTCTCCTGTCACAACAGAATTGAAGCCAATATTGCAAATTAAATAGTGTGCTTTCTGTGACAACAGTCTTGTGCCAGTTCATACCAAAGAACATGCTGTCAGTGCCAAAATGCTCAATATGGGTCAATGTTGGAATTATTTATTTTGCTTTATTTGGAAATTTCATATAGAGAAATAAACCTTTTACTAAAACATTTAGTAACTGAGGGGAAATTCTATTGTATTAGAAATTAATTTTTCTTACTTTTTTTTTTAAGGTGGATGCTTTTCTTTTATTTCTGAAAGCATTCTTGTGACTGACAAATTGCTAACTAGGTCTGCAGTAGACTTCAAAGGAAGGTTCATGTTTTGCTCACAGGAGCATTTCAGCATCTTTCCATGGGCTGAATTTCGTTAATTTATATTAGATGATACTGAAGGTGAATCTGCCCAGTACCATTCCCTGCTGGGTGGAAAGAAATGAGCTAAATCTGAAGCTGATGAAGGGAGCTGGAACAGAGTGACTCTCTGCACTCCAGCAGGCACGTAGGGAGTTAATTCTTTCCATCAGCATATGGGATATCATGGAATAATGACCAGGGGTGGGGGCTGAAGGAACTCATGCTGCCTCCACCCAAACTGTCCCCAGACATGGTTCAGAGAGAAGGGGACATCTCAAACACAGGGTCCTTCATAGCTGGAGGAGGGGGCAGCTCTTCAATTATAGGCACAAAACCACCCTGGCTCTGCTCTGCCCTCTGTGGTGAGGCAGGGGTCATATTAATACCCCCCCTCTTTGGGTTAAAAGACCCCAAAATTTGCACATGCAGAGAGGATTCTCCTGGCAGCAGCTGCCAGACAGCCAGGAGGAGTTTGGGATGAGGAGGAAACTACTGAGTTTGGGATGAGGAGGAAACTACGGAAAATACAACATTTAGAACTTGCTGACTTTGTACTAATGCACGTTTGACTGAATATTGAAAACTCATCTGCTCCCTCCCATGTGTGATTCCTTCCTTGAAGTGAGCCTTCCTTCCTCTCATTTCCATTTTCCAGCTAATGTGGGCTGTGAATTATCCCAATGTCACAAGCTCCCATCTCCTGTTGGAAAGGGGTTGAGGATTATATGATTTATCCTTTCCTCTGTGGAAAGGACAGAATTTATTCTGGATAAAATCTCAAAAGTGCTTCATTTTTTAAGCAGTAACAGTGATTCCTCCAGTCCTCTGAGAACTTACTTGTGGCAGACACTAAAGTGAGAGTAATCCAGTATGCCAACCACTATTATATTTAATTAATATCCCAAATAAATATTTTAAAACCATACTACTCCTAAAAGACAAGTAATAAAATTGCCTTTATGTGGGACCTTTCAGCTGAGAACCTTGTTCTTACCTCTGATTGTGTAACATAGATTTCAAAGTCCAATTGATTTTGAAATACTTTGCTTAGAAACACTGCAGTAATTTTTAATTCTTGTGCTGTTCTTATCCCAGAGAAAAACATATGTTCATATAGAGACTATAATTTTGTTTAGTGGCCAGGCAGTCTTGCTTTACTGAACTGCTGACCCTGAGAAACTCCAAAACTTGCTGGTTCAACTTCTCTGTCAGACAATCAAAAAAAAAAAAAAAAATTGAATATGAGATGTGTGGTTTTCTTGGCAACTTGGTTCCTAGAGAATAAAAATCCATGCAAAATCCACTTCCACAGGAGCAGTGGGGTGGCTTGGACTTTCTGCATCCCTTCCCCAGCCACAGCCTCCCTTCACATTGACTTAGAAGGAAATCTGAGTGAACATCTGCACCTCCAAACTCCTCTCTGGTGTGCCCAAATGCATCTCTTAAATAAATTAATGCTGATCACTGAAAAAGTCTCAATTAAAGAAAATGACGCATGAGGGGACCTGCGTGCTGCTGGCTCTTGCAGCCTTTCCATGTGTCACAGCTCACTTTGTGCTTCTGTGTGAGTCAGATCTGAACCCAGAGGATGCAAAATATTGACATTTCCATTAGGCTGAGCAGCAGAACCTCTTTTCTTTTTGGTATGGCTTGTGTCTAGCTGAAAACTGGGAGTAGTTTGGTGGTGCAGCTTGAGAAAATGTAACTGACTTTTTCAGGCTTTTGCTCTTTTCTCAGAGTTGTATTCTTTTTATTGAAGAGCAAAATACAAATATTGGAAAGAAAAGAAAGGCTAAATCTGCAAATTGTTACTCTCGTGATTCAAGTTTTCACCCAAATGGGTGAATAACATTTTTGCCTTGTCTCCTACATTGTTCTGTTGCACCTTTGCCTTCAAACACCCATCCCAAGGTCTCCTAAGAGCCACATTTCCCAAAGTATTTGAGTGCAAAAAGACACAGGCAGGTTTAGATTGCCATTTGCAAAACAATCCAACTCCCACTGAAAAACCAAAATTTAGCTGGAAGGAGGGTTACAGGCTTGGCTTGCTGGGTTTTTCCAGGGAAATTTGTTCCTCTCTGTGTGTTGCTGATCACATGGCTGGGTGTTAGTTAACACAGGGATTTTTTCTTTGGTGTTTTTTTTGTGTGTGTGTGTGATTATACAGATTATTGCTTACCAGCCCTATGGAAAATCTGTGGATTGGTGGGCGTATGGAGTGCTGCTCTATGAGATGTTGGCTGGCCAGGTAAGAGTCACCCTCCTGTGGACCTCCTGCCTCTCCACCCCTCCTCTGTTTGAAGGCTCCCAAGAGGACTAGACCCTTAGGGAACACTACTGAGACCTTTCAGACTGATGTTATCTCCTTGTACTCTTGACTGACTCCACTGAGAAGGCTTCAAATTCTTTGTATTGCACCCACACAATCAAGCACTGCCTTTTGAATCCAGCCCCTTTGTGCTGTAATAGTGTTATAAATAACCAACTTCAGAGCTGAATGGGAGACACTTGAGCAGGAAAATGCATGTCAAATGGAAGAAATATAATTTAGTAGTTTGAAACCACAGGGAAACATAATAAGAGTGTGTGTATGCTCTGCATTGCCATTAAGTCAGGAGAATACAGGGTTTGTATTGGATGTCCTAGGGCTAAGGGTAAAGTTATGAGTCTCACCACTTGAATTCTGCTCAGTTGCAGACCCCTTGTTCTGTACAGTTAATGAGACCCTGCTCTCTGAGTCACTCAAGTAGAAAAACACCACTGTACTGCAGTGAATGGCCTGTAACTACCAACTTAAAGGAAGTCTATTAGTCTTCAGTTGGAAAGATTTCCATAATTTGCTTCCAGTGAGTGTTAGCTAAAGGCTTGCATTTCCTAAGGATTAAAACCTACATTTTTAACAAATGCTTTTAATATTTTCTCAACTAAATTCCAGAGAACATTTTTCAAGTTTTTAAAGTGTTGCAGCTGCAGTTGTTAACGTGTACAGTCTGCATTGCAAATATTAGGCACCGAAATGCTTGTGAGAAAATGCAATTTACCATTAGCTGAGTCTCACACAGTGCCCGGGCCCTGGGGACTCACCCGTGGGCACTTTCCTCATCACCTCTGTTTAAAAAATAAAATGCTTCCCTGTGACAGGCTCTCCATCACAGAAGCAGAGTGTACAGCTATATCTTATAAAACAAGCTGCAGTTTAACTGGAATAAAGTGAGGACTGGAACCTTAGCACAAGATAATTGAAAGTTACAGTCTTCAGACTTAGCCCTGTGAAGTATTTTGGCTGTCTCTGATGCCCAGCAGCTTTAAAAACTGATCAAAGATAACCAAGAAGATAATCTTGCACGCATTTCATTAATCTGGCTGCAATGCAGGAGGAGAAATTAACTTTTCTCCTCAATTTCTACCTGAGGATGATAAATCCTATTTCTGAGGATGATAAACACTAAACTCTAAAGATCTCCAGGCTGCAGATGCCTGGAGTTTGTGTTCTGGGCAAGGATCACTGCTGGGTTCTGATCTCTTTGAGCATTAGTGGTTGGCTGGCAAGTTGCTGGGCTGGATGCACCTTTGTCCTGACAGGGCAT
The DNA here is from genome assembly GCA_023637945.1 of Phaethornis superciliosus. Taxonomy (NCBI): domain Eukaryota; kingdom Metazoa; phylum Chordata; class Aves; order Apodiformes; family Trochilidae; genus Phaethornis; species Phaethornis superciliosus. The sequence goes on along the minus strand of JAJQWJ010000021.1, from coordinate 8,825,709 downwards.
GGCTACAGTTTTGTCAACCCATTTCATAAAAGTGAAGAATGAAAATAACAAAAAAACAAAATCAATGAGTTACTTACCTGTGATTAATTTTCCACAGCCTCCATTTGATGGAGAAGATGAAGATGAACTTTTCCAGTCCATAATGGAGCATAATGTTTCCTATCCAAAATCACTGTCCAAAGAAGCTGTCTCCATCTGCAAAGGGGTGAGATAGATGTTTCTTTATCATTAAGTTCTTTTTTGGCAATCCTTGTGAATAACTACATTTGTCTGGCACTGATATGGCCCTGTGGTATTTTAAAGTGCAGCTTCTGTCAGGCTGTGCTAAGCTGTGTTGTCACCAAGTGCTCATCCCTTGGTGTCACTGGGAAGTACTCAACTCATCCCCCTGTGCTGGCTTGCTTTGTGGTAAGAACAAATGTCAGAATCAGTAACTGCCAGATCCAAAGCTGGATTTATAAACAGGATGATGGTGTGAAAGTTCCTCACCCACTCTCAGCCCTGGCAGCACAACCCTCATTTTGCAGGGTGAGGAGATTTCTCAGCTTTGACAAATACCAGAGTTTGTAAGAATCATTTTTAAATGTAGGTAAAGATGAGTTTAAGTGAAAATCCTTAGTATCAACGTGAGGAATCTGTGGGGAAATCTTGACCCGGTGGTAACCAGAGTGGCCTAAATGTAACTTTGATTCTAAGGTTTTGTTTGGTTTTGAGAAAAGGAATAGATTTCACTTCAGGGGATTAACTGAGGTAAAGAGAATTAATGTGACTTTCCTTTGACTCTATGTGATTCCCTAGAGTCCTGTCAGTCTGCAGCTTTTCCAAACCACCCTCTATCTATAAAGCACTATCCAAGGTCTGACTTGATAAAATATCACTGCACTTTGTTAATTTGGGATTTACTTTCCTCCTCTCCTTTGCAGCCCTCTACAACGTATTGTGCATGAGGAATACACATGCACAATGTGTATTAAGGAAAATCATCAAGTTGTGTTTTTTTTTTTTAAAAAAAGCTGTTTAGAACAATGAGGTAAAAGGAAAAAACAGTCTAATTTTTGGAACCTTGATCTAATTCCCAAGGTCCCAGCTCTGCTGCTCACAGGGGTTGCGCTGGGTGCTTGCACAGAGAAGGTTCAGGAAGCTTGAGCTGCATTGCTCCCACCCAGCCACTTCATCCTCTGTGTTAAACCAGCAAATTAATCCTGAATCCAGGGAGCTTTATACATCAGCTAAGTCAATATGAGAAAGCTGCTGACCCTTGTAGGCAGCAGAGCTCAGCAGTCCTGGGGCTGCACAGGATTGCAGGAGATGAAGGCTCCTGCTCTGCTCTGGATGTGGAATTTTCTGCCTGGCACCAGTTCCACTGGCAGAGGGTTTGTTGGTTTGTTGCTAAATGCATCAGCTTCAGAAAGAATTCCAGAAAATCAGAAAGAATTCCAGAAAATCAGAAAGAATTGCAGAAAGAACTACTGAAATAGTTTTCTTATATTTTCTGTCATTTATGTATTTTATATATATATATGTATATATTCACATTTTTACGTTTTCTCACATATTCTTATATCACCTACTGTTAAAGAAGGGGGAGTAGGAAAGGTAACAAAAATTGGAAAAGCATTGATAAGCTTCAAGCAAGGTGTGATTCCATGCCCAGAGCACAACTTCCCAAAGATCTGCCTAGAGTCACTGTGATCTGAGCTTCAAAATTGGAATCTGATCAACTTAACATTTGGAGGAAGACTAAAGCACTACAGCTGAGGTTTTTAAAAGATGTGTTAGGGTATCGCTCCCAGCAGGATGTTAATCATATATAATTTGTAAAAGAGCTTTAAAAAATCCCCAAAATACTGGAACTGAGAGTTGAAAGCTACCCTGCTCAGTTCCTAGTATACTTACCAAGTGAGAAGATTTTGAGGAGCTTGTTAATTAGGGAGCCTGTGGCTGTTTCCAAGCATGCAATGCTGGTGGTTTCAGGTTTTTTTTTCCCAAATCTGCTTAGACTCTGCACCTGGGTATGGTATTGACCAAGATGTCATTAAGGATGCAAAGGAGAAAAAGCAGATTACATATTGTCAGCTGGGTGCCAAGAAATTCTAGGCTTTGTAATGAGATGTCTTGAACATGCCCAGAAAAATGAACACAGGAGGGGTGTACTTCATACAGCTTTAGTATATTGGAATTTATTAAGCTTAATTGATTGTTGAGGTTGGGCAGAAGCTGTTCTGGAGATTGGTGAGATTGAACTGGAAGACCAAAGGTGAAATTTCAGAGTGAGTTTTAAGGAAGAGGATGACACAGCTGCTCCCTGGCCACCCTCACCTCCAGCCCAACCTCTGCCAAAGGAGAAAAGTTGCAATCCTTGATTTTCCTGCTGACCTGCTGGCTCCAGTGACCAAACAAGAAAATTAATCTTAAAAATAAATAAATAAAAAAAAATATATATAAAAAAAATTGCTTTTCAAAGACTTTCTTTTAGGAACTTGCATTTTCAGCAGAGGAGTAAGAACATCACAGTCTGGGGCAAGTCTGTCTCACATTCATTCCAACATTAAATTTAACAAATCTCTGTTTTCTTTCTAAAAGCTAATGACAAAACATCCTGCAAAACGCCTTGGCTGTGGTCTGGAAGGTGAAAGAGACATCAGGGAACATGCTTTCTTCAGGAGAATTGACTGGGAAAAACTGGAAAACAGAGAGATTCAGCCACCTTTCAAACCCAAAGTGGTGAGTGAGGTGCCAAGAACTTCCCCTGATCCATGTGTGTGCAGTTGTGCTTTCCCTTGGAGTGAGATTAATGCTGGCATGATGGTGCTGCAAATCTGGGACACTTCTAAAATGCAGCAATTTGAAAATCTGGGACACTTCCAAAATGAAGCAATGTGATCATGGCAGATCAGTCTGTAATTCTGCTCATATTTTGGCACCCTGTAGCATAACCCTCTATACTCTGTTTCTTGCAAAAAAGCCTCTCGGTGGTTTAGGTCCTGACTGGATGGTCACACACTGCCTGAGAAGTTGAAAACGGGGAAAATTGGCATATTCACATCTCTTGAGACCTCTGTGTAATAATTAGATGATCCAACTGTCATCTAAAGCCAATGATTAGAGGTATCTGAATTTCTGGTGTGAATTTGCTCCCCAGCAGTCTAAGCAGCACCAGTGTGTGTGTTCCCCATCCTACAGGAACATCTGCAGAATTTTCAAGAATAATCCCTGATTTATATTTAATTGCTGTTAGTAGTTTGCATACATGTGTCTGTAGGAAAATTTTAGAAATCCAAACAGGTGAAAGCTATCCTTGATGTTGAGACCTGTTTGCAGAAGAGAATTTGAGGAGCTGTGTTTTTATATACAGCATTTCCTTCAGCATGGAGAGTGCAGGCAAAGACAAGGATTTGCAAGCAAGAATGCAGGTTTTCAGGAACTGAAAGCTGAAAATTGCTGTGTCCTGTGTCCATTGAAACTTTCTTCTCTAAGACTTTTTATTGTTTTAACTGAGCTGCATGCACAGGACTGCTGGTCTGTACACCCATTTATTTACTGATACAAACTGTGTGGTATCACAAACTGATTTACAGAGGGAGGGCCCTACCTGGTAGCAGAGTATATTTCTCTCTTTTTGTTTACAAAAGGCTTTTTCACAGCACCAGGAGGAGAGCTGCATGTCCAGAACAGTGTTTTTTGCTAGGGGAAGTCACCCTTTTCCTACAGGGTGGTTTTTGGATACAGGGAAGGCTGTGACTTAGTAAAGAAGGTGCAGCCAACTTTGCCCAGGTGGGGCCCAGGACTATCTGTCCCAAGGGGACCTGCACCTTTTTAAACCATGTTTAAACCATGTTTTACGGCAGATTTTCAGGTTTCTTGATTTGCATTTAAAGCTGATCACAAAGCAAACCTGCCTTCACATCTGGAGGTTTTATTAGCTCAGGAACCAAGCTAAAATTCATACCAGTGTGAAGGTGCTAAAAGCATGAAGAGTGGTTTGGTTCCATCATAGCAGGTTCCATGGCAGATCTTGGCTCCTGTTTAGAGCAGCTGTGCTCTATCTCCATAGTTATCATGACCTGGTTTGTTCATACAGACTATTAAAATGCTCCAAGATCTATTCACATGGAGCTTATCTTTCCCAGATGAAAATAAAATCCAAGCCTCATATTTACATGGTCTATGTATAACTCATTTATTGTAATTGATTCTTCTGATTGTATGCACTCTAGAAAGAAAAGGAAAAAAAAAAACAGGCTTAGCCTGGTTGAAGATGTGGATATATTTATAGGTTTTGTTTGGGGTGGGTCTTTTTTAAGAAAACCTTTCTGCTCTGGGCAGCATGTTGCTGCAGGCATCTTCCTGCTGCTTCTGCACATGGTTCTCACTCCAACACAGAGCTGCAGATTTTGGGTCAGGAGTTGGTTGGTTTAGATAATGTGTTCTCTTCCAGACTGACTTTTCGCAGGCTTCAGGTGTAGGCTGATTATTTGACAAGATTTTACCTGTATTTGTAAGGAAAAGAGTTCTAGGAGTCCCAGATTTTCAGTTCTGCTTCAATACTGCACTAACGCTCACTATAGCAAAGCTGCTCTTTGATGTGAAGGCAAATAGGTAATTGAAGATGCAAATTAATTGGTAAATTATTCTATTTGCACACAAAAAAATACCCAGCCTAGTGTAGATGGTGAAGGAAACAGAAACTAACACGAAATTTCAATTTTGCATCAGAAAGGTTTTAGGAAGAATGAAATTGCTTGACAGATAAAGTATCTCTTGCCAATACATGAACATCAAAATATTTTCTTTCTCCTTTTTTATCCCACTAATTCTGCATATCTAAGCCTCTTTCCCTTGTCACCTCATGCTGATGGATGGAAACTTTCCTGACTGATTTTCATCACAATTCATCTATTAAAACTTCTCTCTTTGCCTGGGAATTTTTTTGTTAAAATATCTGAAAAGAAAATTTTCTCTTGACTACTCCTAAGAAATGAGGAGTACTTGAGGAAGTGAACCCTACATGTCTCCTGAAAAATCTGCAAAAAACCCTGAAACTGGCAATGTATTGCTGATTTTTTCATCCTTCTTTTCTGCTTTTCTTTTTTTCTTGCAGTGCGGCAAAGGTGCTGAAAACTTCGATAAGTTCTTCACACGAGGACAGCCAGTGTTGACACCTCCAGACCAGCTGGTCATAGCTAACATAGACCAAACAGATTTTGAAGGGTTCTCTTATGTCAACCCCCAGTTTGTACACCCCCTTTTAGAAAATGTAGCATGAAATGGCAGAGCAGGAACCAATCCCGTGGTGGGGAACGGTCCTTAACCCTACAATTTTTAGGCTTTTGCCTTGTCGATTCCATTTGGGCCTGGAAATTGTAGGGTTAGCAAGTGTAAGACAGGGGAAAGGCCACTCATTCAGGATTTTGGCTTTCTGACAGTGATGTTGTCTTAAGGGGAGAGAAATTCAGGTACGGTGCCCACTTACTCTTCTAGAAGTCACCCCTGATTCGTCTAAACTTACCCCTTTTTTGGTACGTTAGATATTTTTCTAACTTCCCACTGTCCTTTTGCTCCCTTTTCCACTCTGCTGGGTTGGAAATAATCTAACTCGTGGTCTGAAATCAAAAAACCCACCTGGGATATTTGGTCCTTGGGCTTGGATGCTGGGAGGTGGGAATGTTGGGCCCCGGGGACCGCTCCTCTTCCTGGTGACATCAGGGACACGAGCAGCACCAGAGCCTGAAACAGCAGCACCAGGGAGGAGAGAGGCATTGCCTAAAAAAATGGTTGAAAGTATTTGTTTGGAAAATGTGACAGGAACAAGTTGGGAGTGGGTGGAAGAAGGGAGAAAATCAAATTAGACCCTGAGGCTTCAGGAACTGATCCCGAAAGTTGAAACACACGGGAGCGGTGGCCGATCTCTAGGATCTTTGCTGAGTAGCATGTGATAAACTCAAGGGTGAAATTTTCTCTTTAATAATAATAATAATAATAATAATAGTAATAATTTTAATAATATTTTTGTGAATTTTAATCTCCATGAGATTATTCTGTGATCCAGGGTGCCATTGTTTGTTCAGTTAATTTAATTTACACCACGCCTCCAGTTTACTGTTAAACCAGTTCTACTACCAATATTTTACTATGAAATTTGTTAACCTGGAATGTAAATCAAAACTGTATTCTCTTAAATCTTCTTTTCATGTGTTTATTTATAGTCTCCAGTACAGGGCAGTAAATCAAAGAAAGCATAATTACACTAAACTAACAAAAAATGCAGCCCCAAGTGACTTTTTGATTTTTCCAGAACATGAAAATCGAGTGAGATTTTGACTTAAAATAATTGGGTTTAATTCCAAAAACTTTGGGCTGTAGAAGCACCTCAAACTTGTTTTATTGATAGAAAGAAATTTAATACATTTTACATATGCTCCATGCAATGAATGTTGCATGTTTAGTAATAACTCTTAATAGTAAGGGTTAATAATAAGCAGATCTATATTACTGACATAATCCTATCAAGCATAAGGAGTATTATAAAAATTTTATAAAACAAATTGTGCTTTACTTGTGAAATTTCTTGTTCTGAATGACACCATTTAAAGTCAGCTAAATGTTTTGGTTTTTACTTTTGGTTTTGGATATTGTTAACAGCTTAGGGTATAATCTCTTTTTTTAAAAGTAGATCAACTTTTAAACTATAATTGCTACCTGCAGGTTTTATACAAGGTTCTATTAGGCTTTCGTTTCACGTCTGCTTATTACTTACAGAAAAGGAAATAGACTTTATTTGCAATGATGAACCCTGTAATTAATGCAATCTTCTCCTCTCCTATCACTTAGAGACAAAATTTTGATATTTCCTCTTACAACTTACCAGAAGATATTCATTCAAATATCAGTTAAAGGAAAAAAAAAAAAAAAAAAAAAAAAAAAAAAAAGTGCATATTTTGATTTTGTTACAGAATGTAAAATAGTAGTCAGTGCATTTTCCTTTTTTGTTTTGCCTTCTGCCTTGTTGCTGTTAGCAGCCATGGGCACTTTGTGTCTGTCAGATGTGCATGATGATGCCAGAAGCATGATGTCTCCGTTGCTGCATGCAGACTGATTACAATTTTTTCCAGCATGTAAACATATTTAAAAAAAAAAGTAAGATATTTGCCATAAAACACTTAAAATTTATACTAGAATATGTAACTTGGGGCGAATGGGAGGGAAATCTACTTTCTAATCATCTCTTATGACAAGAAAATATGAAACTTGTGCCAAAGATTCTCTTAGGAAGATCCAATCCTGGAAATTGGTAGCCAAGGGGGTGGCTTTGGCTCATGGGCTGACCCATGGGGGAATGGGACAGATTTTTGACTGTTGGATGGGAACACCAACTGTGGTGATGCTTCCATACCCACAGTGCCCTCCCAGGCTGTGTTTGCAGCTCCTGGGCCATGGAATTCAGAACACTCCAGAGGTTTGGCTTTTCCCTGTCAAAGCCCTCCCCCAGCCCCAGCTCTGGGTGAGGAGCATCTCCCCAGGGAAGCAGGATTTAATGAGTAATGAGATTTAATGAGTGACCCAGAGCCTTCTGAGGCAGGGGCACAGACGTGGCTGTCCAGGGGCATTGAGCAACTCACAAGAATACAGCCTGAAAAAAAACAGAACTCAAATTTTTAAAAACATTTTAGCAGTAAAAACTATCAACTATTCCTTGTCAAAGATGTTAATGGCCAGTTCTGGGAGTTCATTTTCTTGTTTGTATATTTCTATGTTTTTAAAATTATGGTATTCACCATAAAGCATGTGGCTTGTGCAGCATTCATGACTGTTTATGTGTTTGTGACTATTAGTAGCCTGCCATAGCTTAGGAGAATCCAGGCATCATGCTGTAGAAGTTAAGAGATTCAAGAGGTTACAGAGGGTCAGATTTGGAATAAATAAGAGGCTCTCAAATCTGCTGAGAGGGAGTGGTACATGTCTTTTGAGAATGTGAAGTTAAAAAAAAAAAAAAATTTTTTTTTTTTTGAAAAAGGAAAATGCAGGGGAAAAAAAACAAGTGCATGGATTTTGGGGGTGAGAGAAGTGGCAGTGGGGCAGGGTTAAACCCAGCCAGAAACAGGCAGGAGGTCCCACAGATAGACCTTCCCAAATCCTTCTGATTTTCCTGATGGAAAGGAAAGCCCCATTGCAGACTTTTGTTGCTGGCACAGCTGTGAGGGATGTCACCAGAACAAGTCACTGAAGAGCTGGTCCAACATCTGGGCACAGCTGCTGATTTTCTGGCTGCTTCTCCCAGCCAGTTTCGGAAGCATTTCTGTTCTGCTCCCCCCTCTTTCTGCTGTAGAAGCAGCAATTCCTCTTTGACTTCCTTACCTCGAGTCCCAGGGCTTGCAACATCTCACCTCAGCTTCTGTAGGTGTCTGGAACACTTATGAAAAGGTACTGGGAACTTCTGGAGCCTGCAGAAATGAGACAGGGTTGGATAAACCAGGGGTTGTGTATTTGTGTCCCTCCTCTCTGCCTTGCCCAATGCTCTCCCATGTGAACGCTTGGTTCTGGGGGACTCCAGGTGGACAGTTTATCATCCAGACATTTAGAATGGCAAGAAAAAACTTAAATATCCAGCAAGCATGTTCATTTGTTTCTTTTTTTTTTCCTTTTTTTTCCCCCCTTTTTTTCCTTTTTTTTTCCTTTTTTTTTTTTCTTTTTCTAATATAAGTGCTATTTGTTTCTTTTAACACAGATGTTATTTCTGTAGTGTTTTTCACAAGGTCTGGCTTTGTAGAGAACACAGATCACCAGGGGGAGAGGCATTAACATTAAAACTGTTTTTCTTTTGCTTCTGTTCAATAAGAACAATGTGCAAACCCTCCACATTTATCACAAAGGTTTCTAAAAGTAGAATTGAAAATAACTTGTTTTCAGGGATTAGCTGGGACTTAACTGACTCCTAGGAAAATATTTGGGCATCTGAGTGGTTTTAGCCACCTTCCAGGCACTTCAGCAGGGTAGTGGATTTCCAGGACAGCCACTTCAGTGCTCATTCCCAGAACTCCCAGCAAGAAGGAGAAAGAACATTCCCATAAGAAAATAGTCCCCTTAAATCTGATTGAGAGGACAAATGCAATTTAGCTTCCTGATCCTTCATTCTTTCCAGAAATACAATTGAATTTCCTTTTACAGACTGAAGAAAGTTCTTCTGGATATAAGCTGTTAGTTTAAAAGAAACTCATCATATCTAAATGCTGTTGACTTTCCAAATCTGTCCTGTCTTTTGGGGTGAAGTCAATTGAATAATGCTGGGCTTTTGTAAAACTGATAAGGTCAAGTGAGAGAAGAAAGATGATGTGTCCAAGGGCTGGGATTGAGTGGTACCACTTGCAAAATCTCAGCCAGAGCATCCAAATGCAATCCCAGATAAACTCTAAGAGGCAAGCAGCTAGCAGAAAGGGAAGATCCTCCTTAGGAAGCAAACCATTGAGAGAAAATAATAATAATCCAATAAAAAAAGCTTTGATACGAGTGGAAAGCATCTTTACAGCACTGGGTTGCCAGTGAGCTTTCTGCCAGGACTTCTGGAAACGTTTCATGTGACTTTCAGTTCTTTTAATCATTACCAGAAGTTCTTGTCTGTAGGTTTTGTCCCTTTGCTATCTGAGTGCTGGCCCTGTTAGCTGGGAGCTGGTGGAAAGCAGGCACAGAGCTGCCAAGTAGCACAAAAGTAAAGAAGCTAAAGCACTTTTTTTCCTTGGCTGCACACTGATGGGATCTGAACTAGTTGGGTTGTAGAATTAAATAAAGAGTCGACTCCATCCACCCGTGTGATCTCATACCAACCAGTAACTGTGCCAGTAATACCTGGTTATTAAATTGCCTTATAATAAATGAGCACCATGCACTACAGCCCTCCTGTTCCAGGAACACCTTGAGAGAGAGAGGGCAAGTTATTCACCTCTCTGCCTCAGTTACCTCATCTATAAAATGAGGATAATAATACTTACTTATCTCACAGGGAGGTGTGAGACTTTCTTAGTTCATGTTTCTAATGCACTTTTATCCTGAGAAGAGCTGTGTAAGTATTATTATAATTTTTAATATGAGATGAGCTTATTCGAGTCACATGGTAGTGCTGGATATACCATGTTGTTTCTACTTTTTTATAGAATTTTGGTAATTTCAAGAAATTTCAAGGAAAATAAAAATCAGATTGGATGCTTTTCTTTTGGAATCTGGAGTCCAGTTTTTGATACCTGGAGTCAGGGTGTGGTAGGGAGTGATGATTGCTGATTGCCTAGGTCAGCTGTACTTACCTCTTTTTCCTGAGATTTCTATGTGCAATTTAAAAATTCCATGAAAAATGGAAGTCTTAGCAGAACTGATTACTGTGGGGTGAGATTCCCTATGGGTAAATAAAGTCAAGCACAGATGTTTTTCCAGTAATGTTTCTACTGACTTTTATTGAAGGAGAAGTGATGTTCTTTATGCAGCTGGTCCATCCATGCCAGATTTATCCTGTTGATATTTCAGTGTACTCTTGTGTCATAAATTTTCATGCTTTTCTTTCCCTTGTGTGTGGTGCCATAGTTCAAATTTCAAAGAAAACCACCCTAGAAGCTGTGAGTGTTCCCCTATTGATGTCAGTTGACAAAAAATATTCATTCTATTAATAATATTAAACAGTGAGATGCAGGAAGGGTACTGACAGCTGGCCCCAGTCTGCTTCCAGTGAAACTGCTTTTACACTGTGGGATATACTGGGAAGTCCCCAGCTGATGTTACACTCCTTTTATCATCACAAATTGGTGACAGGAACATTCTGATAGAGACCAAAGTGATGTTTCTGGTCCCTATAAACCTTTTCCTATAAAAACTATTTATTGTGGTACAGTTGTGTTTATTGCCTCAGTTAAAAAAAAAAAAAAAATACTGAGCCTGTGCTTGTGCCCTGGTGAGGGGCAGAGCACTGACACTGGGGCTGCAGAAAAAAGAATGTTCTTGCAGTGAGAATACAAATTTCACCCTTTTTCCCCTACTAAGCCTTTCATTTATTCTCTTATGTACTGGTAAAATGAACGTAAAAAAATATAATTTTGACAAAATGAAGCTCACAGCCTCTTAAATCTCCATTTCCCAACACATATTTGGTTTTGCACAGCTATAGAGAGCACTCCTGAAACTTTTAAAACTAGTGCTTATTATTTTCATGCTATCTTTTTTTAAACAAGGAGTAATCCCACCTTAGTGTCATTCTTTTTTTTAACATTATTTTAACACCCAAAATTTGTATTTATACAGAGGAGAACATTATTACATTATTTATTTTCCTGTCATTTTTCTGCAAGATGCTATCAGAAAATCTGGAGAGGCCATTCATTTTTTAAAAAAAAAAAAAAGATAAATCATTGGAAGTATAATGGGCAACTGATGTATAAATTACAGCAACTTTTTTTTTTCCCTTAATTCACAGTATCTCCAGTCTTTGTTTGCATGAAATGCTTTTGTTAAATATTCCTTGTAGTTTCAAAGCAAGTGTGTATGAATAAAAATACTGATAGCTACTTTTGTGAGAGTTTGGTCTGCTTTTATGAAATTCCATTGCAAAATTCACTCCACAAAGCCTGGAAGCTGCAGGGATTACAGTGAGATCAGCCACTGAGCTTACCCAGGTCCAGACTTGGTCCAGACCTTCCTTTTCTCTTCATACACAGAATTTTAACCTGGGCCTTGTTTTTTGTTGTTTTGGTTTGGTTTTTTTTAAATTCCTGGTAATAAATCAAGGGAAAAGGAGGCTTAAGTGGGGCAAAGATGTGTCTGTCAGAGGATTTCAGGATGCTAAGAGGTGGGCAGGCAGCTCTTTGAGTCCCTGGTTGGGAGATGCTGAGATGCTGAGCCCCTTCTGATGGGGATGCCAGGGGGAAACCAGTCCCAGGACCAAGCAAAGGCTCAAGCTGGAGAGTCTGATTCCCAACTTGCTGGGAGAGGGATGTGCCTTTCTTCTGAGCACTTAGAGCCCAAGAAAACTCAAAACTTCCCTTTTTCACATTCCTGTGGGGGGGAGCCCTGGTGGTTCCTTCAACCCTCTGCCAGCTCTGCCTGGGCAAAGGGTTGGGCTCCTGGTGCTTTGGGAGGCTCCAGAGCCACCTGTGTGCTGTGAAACACTAATTTTAGGACTCCTGGAGGAGTCTTTTTCCTGGAGGACACAACCTCCCAGTCCCCCCAGCCTGACTCACCCCAAGTCCAGGCACTTGCCTCAACGAGGCTGTCGTTTGATTTTCAAAATTTGACAGCAATGTACAAATATTGTGACAACTTGACAGACAGCTCCTTTTTTTTTTTTTCTTTTTTGCTTGCTCTCAGATGTAGCAGCTCTCCTGCTGATCCACGAACTGAGTTGGTTTCACTTGCAGAAAATCTGGGGCTGAGTTGGCCCAAAGGGATGGGTGAAGTTTGTATTGGTTTTTGGTTTTTGGTTGGGTTTTTTTTTTTGGAGAGACAGCATTTCCAGGCTGCTTCATGCTGCTCAGTCTGCACCTAATGTGTAAAGCTGCTCCTGAAGCCCATGGACATGTCTCTTCTCAGGTCTTGGGAAGTTCTTGGAGAGCAGAAGAAGGAATTATTGGAGATATCACTGCCCTGAATGGTGTAAATGCAGCCAGGGCAAGGGACAAGGTTGGACTTGATGATCTTCAGGCTCTTTTCCAACCTAAATGAGTCTCTGAAAGAGGTCCTCAGGGATCAGTGCATCTCACACCACCTTGGCTGTTACACAGGGGATGGGGGGGATCTCAAACCTTGCTGCCTCTAGGATAGACTCAGGAGGTGACCCTCAACTCCCCAAAAATCCAACCCTGAGATGTTGGGGCCTGACAAAGCTCCCAAGGCACCCAGTGATGCAACTAATGCATCCCATATAGTCTTTAAACCTCTTGTAGATATTGTCCTGAATATAAACCAAGTCCTTGCAGGCTCAGCCCCAGCCTACCACGGGAAAATCCCTTTGCAGCTCAGCTCTGCTCCCTTTGCCCCTCTCCAGTTTAACCAAACCCCAGTGGTTCAGCAGCTGCTCGCGGGGTCCTTGGGGGTTTGGGTGAGACAGAGGGCAGCAGATGAGAATCCCTAAAACACCCCCAGGATTGTTCCTGGGGAAAAGCAAGTCTGGCAGAGGGGGAAGTGGGTGGGAAATGACTGGAGCTTGACGTGGGTCCCAGGAAGAGGCATGGGAGGAGCTGATGCTTTGGGAGCAAAGCAGCCACAGGTGGTCCTGCTCCAGGCAGGGATGGAGATGGACTCCAGGCTGGATGAAATTTCTGCAGACTCTGTGGTTTTGATATTTTTCTTCTTTTTTTTTAAGCAGACAAAACTAGGCTGGAGGTCCTCAGGAAAATCAAGAGTTAAAGGCTTCTGCAGGAGAGGCTGCAGCTCCTACACAAGAACATCTCCATGGGGAACACTTCCAGCACCCAGGGCTCAATAAATCACAGCAATCATCTGTGGCTACCACATAGAGCAGAGGGCATGTCCTCCCTCTCCCAGCCCCAAATTCTCTTTAGAAATTTGGGTATTTAAATTATAAGTCTCAGAATATTTTTACAGAGCTGGTAAGTGGGTTGCAAATCTAACCATCTCCTCTGAGAAGTTCTAGGGTAGCTAAAGTAATTACTGCATTAATTACCACGAGGTAATTATGATCCCACCTGCTTCAGCAAAGGCAAAAAAAAAGCCTGAGGAAGCCCTATGGAGCCATGGTAAAGCAAAGATAAATGAGTGAGAGGCCCAAATCAGGAAAGTTCTTGCCATGTGTGGATGGTTTGTCATCAAAGAAATGTTTTCCACCACTGCATCTCTCAATTGTCACCTTCCCAAAGGGATGCTGAACCCAAAGAAATGGGGATCTGCCCACAAGAACAGGCAGTGGCAAGTCTGGAGCCACAGAGTTACCTGTAAGGGGTTTTTTTTCTGCTTTTCCCAAAGGAGGAGTGTGAAATGAAGCAGATCTCATGGGAAATGAGTCAACACTATCTCCATCTCAAGGGACTTGCCACATTTGCTGCCAAGGTGACAGTGTCAGACACCAGCTGCCACTTCCAGTGCTCATTACTGGTCCCTGAGTCAGTGCCTGACATCCCACCTCAGGAGATGATGATGAAGAGAGAGGAAATATGCCAAAACCAATTTAAAGTGCAATACCTGAGGGAGATTCAAAAAAAAAAAAAAAAAAAAAAAAAGCAAACCTTGTGATGCAAGTTCACTTAGAAGTGTTTAGAAGTGTTTTAAAATTTATTTTCACCCAACAAGGGCTGCAAAAATCACCCATCTCATCCTCTGCCCCAGCAGAGCCTGCAATTTGCATGCTGGGAATGAATTTCCTTTTCCTGGGAGGGCTCAGACTCCTGAGCATCATCAGGTGGAGCAAAAGGGGAGGGCAGCCCTTTGCTGGGCTGGTGCAGGGGCTTTTAATGTCACCCTCAAGTATTTGGCCCACTTGGCTTGAGGTTGCAATAGGTGTAAGAAGGATTAATTTGCTTCTCCTGCAAATATAACCATGTCTGGGACACTGATGAGGTGTGATGTTAGGAAAAGTCCATCAGAAACAGTGACAGAAACAACTGGCGAGGAGCACAAGGGCAGAAGGAGACAAAGACTGCAAGCCAGGGATGAGAGCATCCCAAAACTCCTTAGAGCTCTTCCTGATCCTTTTGGGAGAATTCATTTAGCATTCTTGTGCTTGATTGACACTAGCATCATGAAAAAGATGGGTAATTAATTTCAGTGCTATATAAGTCATAAGGAAAATGATTACCCTTAATGTCTGAGGCTTTAATAATTAATGTCATCTAAACTGCTCTCCAAACCATGACCTTTCAAATCCAATTGCAGTGATCAGAGCCATCCCTCAGCCTGCAAGCAGCCGGCCTGGCTGGTTCTGAGGGGGCCATACTGGGGAAGCTGGAGGAGTCCCAGTTCCAGAGACAGGCTCCAGAAAGGGGTTATTGATTGCTGGTCCCCCCCTCCCTTTGCAGGGGGTTAAGAGAAAACACCAACAGAAAGCAAATTCATGGAAGCATCTCTTCTACCTGTTCTTCTTGAAGGGCACCACAGACTCCCATGGTGACATGGGGGGACGGTGGCACTTCAGCTCCTTCCCAAATTCCTTCCCTCCAGCTTGAGGGATGCGGGAGCCAGGCTGGAGCCCAGGCCACTGCAAGGGCTAAAGGCTGACAGGGCAAAACTCCTGAACTGGCACATCCAAAGCTTTTAATAGCTCAGTTTAGACCCACATGACTACAGAGGGTGTTTTATTTGAAATTCAGTATATGGCTTCTGTCCACACCTGTGCCTTTGTGATCCCAAGAGTCAGAACCTCTGGGGACTGGCTGAGAAGGGTTCTACACTTTTTTTTTTTTTTAAGTTTTCACACAGCATGTGTGTTCAGAGATAAAAATAAAGTTGCACCTCTCCTAATACTTCCTCCTGAGCAGTGGCTCCAGGCAGAGGGATGTGCAGGAGCAGCAAATGGAGCCTCAGCTCCAGCAGCCCACAGGAGCTCCTTCCTTTCATTTACATTTCATTTTCATTCCTTTCATTTGGTCACTGTGCAAGCAGGATGGGAAAACCCTCCCTGGAGATGGGAGTGTGGCTGGTGTGCTGTGGGGCCCTGAGTTTTTCCTTCATGAAAAAGTGTTTGAAAGCTAAAAAAAAAAAAAAAAGAAATAAGTGTTGTGCTGGGCTAAGCAGACTGGTGGGCTAAGGAGCACATGTACCAGGATCCAGTTGGTGCAGCCCATCCCAAGGTCACATCTCACCTGCACTGGGTGCAGTGGATCCCAAACCCAGGCTGCTGCCACCCAGTGCCAAATCTATCCTGCAAACACCCACAGAAAAAGAGAAAAATCCTAAAAGTCTCTCTAGTAAGTGGTTCCCAACCTTTGGAAGCTGCCCTGGGATGGCATCGCGTTCCACTGAGGGAGGTGCCAGGGCTGCTCCACATCTCCATCATGCTCCAGCATCTCCCCAAACCTCCCCCCAGCCCTGCTGCCCACGAAACAACAAAAAATAGCAAGCACCAAGGCAGCTGGCAGGGAGCATCCATCACCTCCCACACAAGCCACAGCAGCTCCACCATCACTTTGCCAGTTCCTCACATCTACCTGAATCTTTCCTCCTTCCTCAGGCAAAAGCTGCAGTTTCTGGCTGGTGCAGACTTGCCCTCCCTGTGCCCAAAATCCATCTTACAGCCTGGTGTGCAAATAAAACTGGTGTGAGGGCACCAGGGGTAGCTGCCCAGGGTGCAGCTCAGCCCAGGCTCATTGCTTGGGGGGGATTTGCTGGCTGAATAATTCAGTGTGAAGCAAATTCAGGGGTGTAGGAGGGGAGGGAAACTTGAGGCTCTCAGGTTCTGATCCAGCTTTATGGAATCAGGCCTTTTAGCATGTAATGTTCAGGGTGACTTCTGCTGGATGGGAAAAGACCTGGGAAAAGGTTCCCTGCAGATGTCACCTCCAGGAATCAAACACTTGTAGCTAAAAGGAGATGGGACCCCAGCACCTTGCTGACAGCCCAGGGAGAGCAGCTGTAAAAAATTGCTTCTGGCCTGGGCCATTAATGAAGCTGAGATCCATTCCTCATGAATAAGATTTGACCTAAAATCTGCCTGCTCAGGTTTGATGGAGCTTCATGCTTGGTTTTGCATATGGGACCAAAGTCTTTTCTCCCAGCTCAAGGGCTGGCAGAGCTGCTCCAGCTGGGGCAAGCTCCAGCCCTGCAAAGATGGGCACAGCTGAATAATGTCCTGAGATGGGGTCTCACCCACTCACCCTACATGGGGCTGCAGTGGCAGATCCTCCCTTTTGAGGAGGAGAGAGCTCAGCAGGTAGAAGGGGAAATTAGGGAGGGTAAAGTGATGCTGCTCTTGAAATGGTGAGATAATACTGGATGATGTTACACCAAACAAACAACAAACCAAACCAAAACAAAAAAACCAACAAAAACAGCTGTTTCAGGGTTTGGCAAAGTCCTGCCCCAGGTTTTGCAGGATGCTGAGAAGGTGCAAAGTGCTCCTTGTCCCACCTGGGACTGCCACACTGAGTTCCTGGCCAGGAGAAATGGTTTCTACTTTGTCTTCAGTGGTTTTTGTCAGCGGAGAGGTAGGTGCAGTGGGCAAGGAATTGATGAAGTAGGAGAGCTTGGCCGTGCTTCTGGGACTGCCCAGATTTGGGGGGGGCATCTCTTGGGTCCTGACCCATGGGTGGGAAGGACTCCAGGGGCAAGGGCTGGTGTCCTGCCCCAGCTTCACCAGGGCAGAAGTGGCTGTAGGAGATGAGCAGCAATGGAAAATCCATCCAAGTGTTTTAGCCCAAGTCCATTTGCATAGAAACAGGGGAGGAGGGGGGAGGCTGAAGGCCAAAATGTGTATTTCTAATTGATTACATGCATGGCTGCTGGGGGCCTCTTACACTGCAATGGTTAATTATGTCACTGCCTGGATGCTCTGCAGCCTTTAGTCTTGTTGGATTTAAATAACCCTGCACAGTGCTCGGGTGGCTAACACAACAGATTGCCTGGCTGGAGGAAAATGAAGGTCTGCTTTGCTTTGGGGTTTTATAACCATATCAAAAAAAAAAAAAAAAAAAAAAAAGTTATTAATACCAATTGCTGTATTAAAATAATGTACCTTGACAGAACATGATGAAGACCCAGGTCTGACCTGCTTCTTGAAGATTTTTTGACTTTATTGGTAATTCCCTGCTGCTGGGCTCCATCCCAGGGAAGCCTCTTCCACCCTGGGGCTGGAGGGCATCTCCTCTTCAACCACCTTTTTCCTGTGCAGAATCCATTCAGCTGCCCAAATCCCTGCTCCCTCCTTATTGTCCATCCCTTCATGGATTTGCTGCTTCAGTTCTAATTTGTGAAAAATGTTTGAGAGGCACTAAATACCTTTGGGGGTTGTTTGGGGAGCTCCAGCTGCAAGAAAGCATGCACTGAAAGAGTCATCTTTGTAATGCCAACCAGCTCTCTATAGGAGGCTGAGAACTGAGCCCAGGAAAACATGCTGAATTCGCTATAATTTAAATATCATTGTAATTTTGTGCAAAAAGAATGGATGCAGAGGTACAGTCACAAAGACACACAGCCAGCATGCTCTGGCTGCAGCTGGGCCCTTAATGGGAGGCAGGTTTCCAGCAGCCTGGATCTCACTGGGGTTCTGTGGATGAGGCTCTACCAGGGGCTGGTTGGACAACTCCAAACTGGCACATTTGCATTGGCTTCTCTTATTTCTCTAACCCACAACAGAGCTCAACAAGCCAGAGCACGTGGCTCCATTGAGTTCCAACAAGCCATCTTTCCAACACCTCCTCCACATCTCATCTCACGCTTTAATGTGGATTATTCTATTTCAGATATTCCTGCTTTGCTCACTGAGAATGGCTCAGGCAGAGATGTGGCACATTGTAGCCAGAGCACTGGGAATGGGGGAAGAATTGTTGCAGTAAGCCCAGTGCATGGGTAAAGCTGTGCAGAAACTCTGAGCCACTACATACGAGGGACTGAATTTATTAATTAATTGTGTTTGTTTTTTTTTTTTTTTTGCTTTCCTACTGGGAGTCCTCAGCACTGCCTTCCCTTGGGGCCAGCCTGCTGTCCTGCACTGCTGCTGCCACTGCTGGAGGAGCCACCCTCCCATGGGCAAAGCTTTTGCAGAGGATCAGCTCTGGCTGCAGAAATTGCAGGACAAATCCCAGCTCCAGGCACTGGGACAGTGTCCCTGAGCTGGCAGGAGTCACCTGGATGGTGTCTGAGCCTTGGATTGTCCTTCTGACTGCATCCAAGGAAGTGTCCCATTGCTGGACACCCTGATGGAGCTGCGTCCTTATTTTTGGCTCCAGGCTAATTTTCTCTGTGTTTTGGCTGAATCACTCATTCCGGTGATGGTTTCCAGAGCCCACAGCATCTGGCCCCCATGTCCCTCTCTCCTTTAGTGCTGGCTTTTTCCCTGTCCTCATCCCAGCCCTGCCAAGCTGGCTTTCTCCAGCACCCTGGCTTGCTGCCCTCCAATCCCCCCCTCTCTCTGCTGTGCCCTCAGCTGGGGATTTGTTTGACACTGGTGGCAGGAGCCAGGTTTTCCTTCCCCAGCTCCCAAACAAGTCATGTCCTGGGCTCTGCAGCCTCCTTAGTGCTTCCAGCCCAGCCAGGTCCCACCCTGGAGGGGCCGTGTTTCCAGGTGGGGGGCACAGGGGGACTTGGGGGGGTGTGCATGGAAGGAGGGATGCAGAGAGGGACCTCCCACCTCCATCCCGGGGGATGAATTGGAGCCACCAGCTGAGGGACTGG
Source organism: Phaethornis superciliosus (assembly GCA_023637945.1). Lineage (NCBI taxonomy): Eukaryota > Metazoa > Chordata > Aves > Apodiformes > Trochilidae > Phaethornis > Phaethornis superciliosus. The sequence continues at coordinate 8,806,398 of JAJQWJ010000021.1, read as the reverse complement.
GGACAGATGGAGGGAAGTGGGGAGAAGGGATGGATGGAGGGAAAGGAGAGGACCAGAGGGAGAGGGAGGGGAATAGAGCAGAAGTAAGGGAATAAAGGGATGGAGGGGAAGGAGGGGACCAGAGGGAGAGGGAAGGGAAGAGAGCAGAAGTAAGGGAATAAAGGGATGGAGGGGAAGGAGGGGACCAGAGGGAGAGGGAGGGGAATAGAGCAGAAGTAAGGGAATAAAGGGAAGGAGAGAAAGGGAAAGGTGGAATGGGGAAAAGAAGGACAAAGGGAAAAGAAGGAGGGGAGGATCCCGAAAGAGGGAGGGGAGGCTGGAGAAAGGGAAGGAGGGAGGAAGGGAGGGAAAGGGGATCTGGAGGGAGGGGGAGGTGGGCTGGCCCCGCCGGCGCCATGTGATGCCCTCTCCTCCCCGGGCTCTCCCGGCACGGAGCAGCCCCGAGCCCCGCGGTCTCGTCCCGGAGCAGCGCCCGTGGGGCCGGTGAGTGCCGGGACCGGGGGGGAACCGAGCTGGGGGGGCATTTACCGGGCAAGCTTCACCCCGGGGTGAGGCAGGGGGGGAAAACACAGTCCTGGAAGTGGCTTCCTGAGAAGGAGGAGGGGGGGATTGAGTCCGAATTCGGTGTAAAACCCTGAAAGTTTCAAGCCCGGGGGGGGGCTGTTAGGAGGTGCTGCCTGGATGCCGAGAGGCAGCATTTATATATATATATATATTTATATTTATATGTCTTTATTTTCCGTGACCTCATTGGAATCGGAGCTGGCCGTGCCTGCGGTAGCTCCGAGGAGGAGGGCAGCGTGTGGGGCGGGGAGCACCGGTACCGGTACCGGAGAGGTATCGGCACCAGGGTACCGGCACCAGGGCACCGCCCCGGGCAGCCTCCCCTGCCCGCCCTCCCGGAGGTACCGGTCCCGGCTGCCCAGAGCCCCTGCAGAGCCTGCCCGAGCTCGGTACCGGAGCCCGGTGCCGGTGTCTGGGCTGATACCGGTACCTGCCCGGCTCCCCCGGCACCGGAGTTGGGGTTCCCCCAGTCCCAGCTGGATTTCGGCACCTGGAGAGCTGGGAAATCCCGGCTCTTTATCCTAAGGTTTTTTTTCCTCCAGCAGACTGCTCCGAGACACAAAGGCCATGTCCTGGCCTCCGGGAGCATCCCTGCCTTTCCCGGTGACTTTTGAATATTGAGCTGAGGAAACGAAGGGAATTTTTCCCAGGGAATCTAAAATCAAATGGAAGTCAGGGGTTGCCGATGGTTTTCAGTGCAGTAAAAACCTTGGAGAAGGGAATGGGAATGAAGGGAGGCTACCTGAGAGAGACCTGAGCAGGTTGTTAAGTGAAGTCAAGTAGAGAAAAAATGCAGAAAATAAAAATGCTGGATCCTGTGTTAGCGTGTGAGAGGGGGAATGGGGCCATGGAGCCTGTCTGCACTTCTTCTCCACACCCTGCTTACTTATTCAGCTCCCATGAAATGTGGTGGAAGATGAAATGTGGTGTTCCAGCCCTGGTGGCAGGGAGTGGGGTGGGTTCCTGCTCTTGATTAATCTCTTGGCATTTTGTACAACTTCATCAGCCCCTGACTCGTGATGCTCTTTTTTTTTTTAATTATTTTTTTTATTTTTTATTTTTTGCAGCTTTTAGAGCGGGGTCTGTCAGACACAGAAGCTCTTGGGTGGTGTCAGGAGCACGGGGCTGACCTGCAGCACTGCTGTCCCCAGCGTGTCCCTTGTAACCCCTGAACCTCCGTGGGCGAGAGGGCAGCGAAGAGGAGGCAGAAGGGTTGGAAGGTGCAGGTGAGCCTTTGGGAAGGGCAGCGAGGGTGTTTTGTTGGCTGAAAGGGGCACTGCTCCAGCAAGAAGGCTGCAGAGGGGTGGTTCAGCTCAGCTGGGGTTTGTGCAGGAGCAGAGGATGCTGGTGCAGCTCTGCTGGAGGGGTGTTCCCACGTTGCCATCACTGCTGCCCTTTGGTTTCACAAGTACTGAGTGTTTGGGGTCCCTTCAGAGGCTGGATTTTAGGGACACCCTTTCAGTCTGTCACATTGTGACCCACATAAAAAAGCCAAAAGGTGGGAGACTGGCTCTCAGCACCCATCCTGCTGCCCTCACACCATCCCTGCAGCTGCTCCACGTGCTGGAGCTTCCCTGTGTATTTATTTCTCCGGTCCTTTTGGAGTATCAGTGGAGCTGTTGAATACATCCATTAAACTGGATGAATCCCCACCCAGCAGTGTCCACAGTGCAACGTTTGCAGCTTCAGCAGCATTTCTGGGGAGGAAAGGGAATATAAAATATAAAATGGGAAAGGGAAATAATGCACAGGCCTGCAGAGGCTTCCAGTGGCATTGGCAAGCTGTGAGCTGGAGCCAGCACCAGGAGTTTTTCAGAAGAGAGCTGGGGAGATTGAAAGCCCTGGTTTTAAGGTGGCATTTTAAAAAGAATGATGGAGTCTAGGCCAAAAGTTATCTGGGAGTCTTAATCTCACTGAAATGAAAGGAGGTTTGGGCTCAAGACGTGCACTAGAAAAAGGATTTGGAATCAAAATCCCACTGACATTTGTAGTAAAATATTTACTGGGAAAATGGCATTTGTTGAAGGACCACACTGGTGCATCATCAGGCTGGGAGATCGGGCTGGTATGGATGAGAGGAGCTTGTGTCTGGTCCCTTTGGAATACTGGGCCAGCTTTTCCTTATGATGAGGGAGGTATTTTGTCCCATCAGTGCAAAGCCTCGTTAGAACAGTGCTCATGGCAGCACCCTGGGGGGTGATTTGAGCAGGACAGCAGATGGCAGCCACTGACCCAAGACAACATGCAGATAATTTGTTTTCCCTCTCAGTTGCCCATTCAGTGCTGCTGGGTGACATCCCTGTCTGCAGGGAGCAAACACTGCCAGGACAAGACCTCACTCAGCCTTGAAGCCTTACAGGTGAGTGGCCCCGTGGCCCTGGCTTTTTCTCAGGAGATGTCAGACACTTTTTTGCAACAGATGCCCCTTTTCACTGCAGCAGCTCTGGCTCTGCTAGCTCAGAGATTTGTGATGGGTTATGCTCAGAAGAGGTGGCCTGAGCATGGGCTCAGAGCAGGTCCCAGATGAGCATCCCTGTCCTCCTGCTTTCTCCAGCCAGCAGGTCAGTGGGGACAGCAGAGCTGTGAGCATGGTGAATAGAAACCTTCTCTTATGCAGTGTCAGAAAGTTGGGTATAGATGGGAGGAAAGTCTCTGGAAGCATTTGGCTATTAAAAATTCAGCAACAGAGCTTGATACCGTAATCCCAAGCCTAGGTGGGACATTCCAACCACTGCTTAGACATGTGCAGATAGGACAAGGTTTCCTATTCTCCCTTTCCCAGGACAGTCACTCCCTGGGTGCCACATTCCACACAAAAGGTGAGCTGTCTGTGAAGATTAGCACTTGGGGAACTGAGACAAAATACAGCACAGAAGAAAATTTTATGGGTAGTACTTAACCAAGTTGATGCTCAAGTTGGACACTGCAGACTGGACCAGAGCCAGGTGAGAAGCCCACGGGCAGGTTCTGGCACAAGGTGGGGTGGGAAATCCTGGAGCATCCTTCATCAGCTCTCACGGAGTGGTGGATCCTGACCAGCCAAGCCTCACCAGAGGGCTTGGTGGCCATGGCAATGCCCAATTTGTGCATCCTGCCCAACTTGCAGCTTCTCTGCAGCCTTCGGTGTTTCGAGACACCAATAGCACTCTGGGGATTTCTTGATTTCTCTCATTTATCACACTCAAAGTGCTCAGGAAACCATTCCAGCTGACAGCACTGGGGAAAAGAGCTGCAGCAGCAGCTGCACAGCCCAGCTACCTGGGGCTCGCCTCTCCTTGCCACTGACACGGGGGAGGTGGAAGAGTTTTAATTAACTCTTGATGCTATTTTTTACCTCCTGGTACTGCTTAATTTAGCACAAGCTGTCATGCACTGATGGTTAAGGGGAAAAGAAGGAAACGGGGGTGTTGGCCCTTCTCTGCTGAAACCTGGGCTGGAGAATGGAGCTTGTTCCTACACCTTCTGTAGCAGTGAAGCTTTATAGCCCAGAGAAATTTCGTGGGCTGGTGTTCATAATTCACAGCTTGGGCAGGGCTGAGGGAAAGGTTTACACTACATTTGTCACTTCTGTTCATACCCATTTAGTTTAAAGCAATGTAAATATCTGATGGAAAAGGTGGCTGAGATCTTTGCTCATGTTGTGACCTGTCTTGATGCTGGAAGGGTGCAGAGACTTTGGGAAGGCATCACTGTGCAAAGAAGAGGCTTATTCTCCTCTTTTTAAGATACAAGGCTATCACAGGACATTGGCCATCATAAATGCAACATGGAAGTGAAAAAGAAGTGCTCAAGATTCCCCTGGCTCAGCCCCACCTTGGTCCCAGGGTGGGGTGGATGCTGGGAGCTGAGCCTGCTGCTCCTGTATAAAAATATATAAATATCTATGTATTTATATTTGTTGCCCAGGAGACTGCCACCTTCCTGGAGATGTTCAAGGCCAGGTTGGGTGGGTCTTGGAGCAACCTGGTCTAGCAGGAGGTGTCCCTGCCCATGCAGCTGGATGGAACTAGATGATCTTTAATGTCCCTTCCAACCCAAACCATCCTATGAGTCTATGATATAGTTCAGGCAATACTGCAAGCTCAGAGCTCTTATTTCCCTCGTGAGAAATGCACTTTGGATAATGCTTTTCTCCACCACCACAGGGTTGGAGCTGCTTTGAAGCCGTGCCTGCCAGCTGCTTGTCCCCATGTCCCAGCCTCTTACATCCTTTGGGTGAATCAGTGGGAGCTGGAGAGCTGAGATCTCTCCTATGGTCCAGGACCTCTCCTCTGCCCACTGCTGAAGCTACCCCACTCCCAGCTCCTCCCCAAGCCTCCCAGCACCTGGAGCATCCATCGAGGACCCTCCTTACTGTGACACATGCCTTGTGGTTGGTCTGCCAGAGCCTGAGCTCCTCATCTTCACAGCCAAACTCACAGGTTTTCCACTTGCCAAAGCATTGCTTCTGCTGGGGTTAAAAGAGGTAAGAGCCTTAAACACCAAGGAGAAAGGAGAGACGTGGGTGAGAAGTGCTCTATGAGAGGTTTTGGGGGGTGGGAGGGGGATATTTGTGGATCCAGAAAGACCATGTGAGTGAGAACTGGCTGATCACATGCAGACTGTGCCGGCAGTGAGAGAGCTGGGACCAAGGGGATGTTCAGCCAATGATTTTATTTGATGAAAGTTGCTGGCATCATCCAAAGCCATTAGTGTGAATGTGTTGGAGCAGAGCCATTGCCCCAGTGGGCAAAGTCTCTGGGTAGGGCTGGAGTGGGGAAGTAAATCTCAGTTGCTGCTCCTTTGACCTTGGTGATATCCCTTGGCCTCTTTGTATTTGGGGCTGGAGCTGAAGTTGGGCTTGGGTGCAGTGCTCAACATCCTTGCAGACCTGTCCCAGGCAGGCTGGGCAGGTTTTGAGCAGTCCACAGCAAAAGGACCAGTGCATGGTGAAGAAGAGGGAAGAGCCACCATGGGAGTTTTCTCCACAGGCTGTGGGTTCAGTAGAAAAAATACAGGATTTCCTATTTGTGCTTGCACTGCCCTGAAAGGCTTTCTGATCAGGCTTTAAGAAAAAAAAACTGCAGCATGGGAAGTGCCAAGGGAAAGGAGAATTACTCGGAAAAAAAATATGGAAATCAAGTATAAGAGACCAGTCCTGAGTAATCCCACTCATAAAATCAGTGGTGATGGTTACAGCGTGCAGCGGTCACACATCGTTGCTTCCAATTATTTTTCAGGTGTTCCTTGTGCTTGATGACAAGCAAAAAATGAATAAGATGATGACTGTTGTGGCTCAATCTAGGTTTAAATAACTCATAACTGGTTCTGGTTTTTTATTTTTCTTTTTGAAAACCCCTCTCTTGGAGAAGCTGTGGGCCCAGCAGCCCAGGTTGGGTCAGTGCCCCCTTTCCCTGAAGCTCTTCTAGCCCTGCAGCCTTGGGGAAGCTTTCATGTCCAGTATTGATCCTTAGGAAGTTTATGGCTGCTGGTAGTCACAGTTTGCTGCTTGTTCAAACTGCCATGAGATGGACTGTTTCATTTCTTAATATCAGGCTAAACCTCCTCCACATCAAAGAGATTTATTTCTGTACTTAGTTTTTGCTGTCTGTATTTTCTCTCAGAAAATCGAGCTGATGTTTCTGTATGACACTAATGCAGCTCTGCAAAGCTGCTGTGTGGATTTCTGTCTTCCAACCTACCACATGCTGACAGCCCAGGACAGGGCTTCTGGGAACCCCAGAGCCCAGTTCACATCCCCTGCATCCGTGTCCCTCTCTGTGTACCAGCCCAGGGGTCACCGCTGCTCTTTGCAGCCATCCCTGCTCTCCTTCAGCTGTTATATGGAAGCAGAAAGTTCTTGTTTCTCTCCTGTCTGCAGTACACCTTTTCCAAGCTCCAGGAGGGACTTTTGTCCCCCAAGCCATAATTCCAAATCACAACCATCTGTCCCAGTTGCCCGATTTTCCAGATTGGGTTTGTGGAGCTGCTTCTCCCATCTCCCAAATGGAGCAGCGAGTGCTGCCCACACCATCTCCTCCTCTTCCTCACCTCTGCTGAGCTGCATCCACCCAGCTGTGGCTGAACTCACCTCACCATGTGCTCCTCACCCTTGTGAAACCCTCACTGCAAGCCACCAGAGCATCACATTGGGTCACCTGGATGCAGCCATCTCAGGCACACACTGGTTTAGGACCTCCAGGATCTCCGTCAGCTTGCTGGGAGTCACTGTGCCCTTCTGTGGCCACCTTTCCATTCCACTGAGGTTACTGGTGACCAAATCAGGCTCTTTGGGATTTGCCTGTGAGGTGACATTGTATTGTCTGAAGGAAGGTGACAATAGGGTGGTGGTCCCTGGCACAGTCCTGCCTGCCTGAGCACTGCCAGCTTTGAAAAGTTTAGCTCTGAAAGATCCACTCTCCTTGACCTATTTCTTTTTGCCCATGTTCATGGCCAGCCTTGTGTCCTGAGGAAGAGATCAGGCTGCTTGAAGTCCCTTTTATTTTTAGCCAGCCCAATTTTCTTGTAGCAGCTTCGTGGGAGCTGGTCCTTTCAGTTCAGCTCCATCACATCTCGTGCTCTCCTGCATTTGCAGGCTCTTGCCCAGGTCCCTGATGTTCTTTGTGGGTTGATTGCTTACTCAGTGGGTTTCCTACCCCCATTCCACTGGGCTCCATTCTTCCTTTATGTTCTGCTCAGCTTCTCCCACTGCCCAGGTCCATGGCTTAACCTTTGATTTCTTTCTGCCCTTGGCTTGCAGCAGAGACCAGGCTCTCACACATGCAGAGGCACATCTCCAGGCTTCTCCTGGATCCCAGCACCCCTCCACAGACCAAACCTTCCCTCCTGTCTGCTCTGATAACCTTGGCTCTGCTTCCCCTCCTTGCACATGGTAGGAAATTGGAAATGCTCTTCAAGCCACATAAAAATCAATAGCTGCCTCCTTGGCCTGGCGTGACCCTGCTCTTTCTACCTTTACCCAGGGCAGAAGGGGGGGATTGTTTTCCACTGAACTCCAAGCAGTGATTTATTGATACAACCCCTCCTGGCCAGGCAGCTGACCTCTGATAGATTTCTTTCCCCCACCCATCCACACAGGCCAGAGCTTGTGCTCAGTGCTGGGTCACAAATTGTTCAGTTCAGAAATCAGGACCAGGGTAATATCTTCTTTTTGTGACTGCAGAGCAGTAGGCAAGGACTTCAGCTCACTCCTACTTTGGGGTGAACTGAGTTTCAGAGCAATACCCATAGTCATTTCATTTTCGGTCAGTTCTGAAGGGCCATGGGTGGTTTCCAGCAGAAGCTATGGCTCCAAGACAAAAAGAAATTCATTATGAGGACTGCAGACTACATTGCAGACTGACTTTATTATTCCCTGGACTACTACCAGAAGGCACAGTGTGATTGAAGGAGCAGAAACAGTTCTAAGGGCCTATTTCCTGGAAATCTTGGGGTCTATAGTCACTTAATTTAAAATACAGCTTCTCTTGGAAACCAAAACAGCATCACCTTTTCACTAGGAAGCATAACAAAATTGGTGAAGGTTACTGGGGACTAAATCCTTGCTGAAAAACAACCCTCTTCTTGTCCTTGAAAAAAATAATAATCTTTCTTTTGAGAGTTTTGTTAATTCTCCAGGCATTGGGCATAGGGGAAGGTTTCCTCCCACCCCCTGCCACATTCTGTGCCAGCAAGGCAGTGACAGGGATCACTCCCTAATGCATCCCTGACCACAGGGAAATTGAATGTAAGAGAGAACAGAAAAGAGACAATTGAGAGGTGTGTGCCTCCAACACCTGCCCCCTCTCCCTGCTGCTGCCATCACCCCAATAACCAATATAAATTATGCCAAATGGGTGTATTTTCCAGTGCCTGCTCTTGATGCCTAAGAAATCACAGGAAATGCTTAGCTATTTCCCTCTGAGTGGTTTTGTCTGGACCTTCAGATACTCCCCACTTTGATTGGTTTTGTCTCCTTATTAATGAAAAATGTGCAGAGAGGATGTTTGTTGATGATATATGAGCCAAGAATAGATTCCAGTTCCTTTTACCATTTGGCACCCAAATGCCAAGAGAGATGAGACATTCTGTAGTAAATGCTGTTCATTTGGATGCAGAAATAAGAAAATAGGGCTCTGAGTGAGTTAGGGAGAAGAATGGAGGAGCCAGAAGATTTGTGTTGGGGTGATTCTATTGCTGAATCCAATGAGATCTATGAAGAGGTGGGAAATGGCACGTTACCATCCAGTAAGGTGGTGTCCTGGTGTCTACAGTTTTGTGCTGGTCTCTGCTCTTGACAGTAAAGTTGTCCTCAGGCTATCAAGGTGTAAGGCTCTCCCTGCAGAACAAGCTTCTCTGCCCCATAACCACCAGTCCTGCAGCTTCTGCAGCTGAGCAGCTCCTCTGCACATCTCACTCCTGAAGCTCCTAGCAAGGAAGTGTCCCTCCTGGGAACACATCTTTCTTTTCTTGAGCTGAGGGGAACATTAAAAATGAGGCTTGATAGCAAAGCCAAAGGTGGAAAGCTTGTGGCAGCTTGAGCTGGAGCCTTTGCTGGGGCTGTCAGTCAGTGACTGCAATCTCCTTCCTGGAGGTAGGTAGGTACCTTCTGGGAAACAGCTCAGTGTGAACGTGGGAAGAGCCAAATCCTGAATTTCAGATGGAAGAGTTTTGTCAAAGCTGTTGTAGCATTTGAGGGTGCATGTACATCTGCTTCCTACCAAGCTGTGCTTAGCTGCTTTGGACTCAGGGTAGGATGCTATAAAAAAAGTCTCTCTCTCCCTTTCTCTCTTGCACTCAAGAATTTGCAACCATTCCAGCAGCATTCCCTGGTTTTCTGTCCAGCCTTCTGGAGGTGCAGCCAGGTCTCGGGCATTGCATCTCTTTGGTAAATGCAGGGGTTTTTTGGACTCCACAGTACCTACAAATTTCCTTCCCAACAGCCTTGTACGAAGCATGCTGCAAGGTCAGGCCAGAACGTGGCTGCTGGGGAGGTTGGTGCTGCCTGTGTGTGCTTGGGATGTGTGGGAATGGGCTCTGGAAGAGCACAGAGCTTCCCAAGAGCACCAGGCTCACAGGCAGCTCAGGGACAGGAAAAACCATCAGCATCTCATGTCAATCATGAGGGAGCTACAGCAGAATGTTATCTTTGGAGGCTTTCAAGTGTAAAAGTACAAGCTGTGAGGACTTTTGGCATGTCTGAGAGTCACTGCAAACAAGTATTAGAGATTTGCACCAGAGCTGCCAAAAGCAAAAGCTCTTCTGAGGCTCACTCACCAGCCAGGTGTGTCCAAGCAGTCAGCATCATCTCCTGGTCCAGGCAGAAGCCACATTGCCTGATCTAATCACTCAATCCAACCACCTTTGCTGCAGTGATAAGAGCAAGGAGACATCTCTTCCAAAGATCCCATCCATCAACACTTACAGTGACAGCACCCAGGGGCTGAATGCAGGCAGGATGGAGCTCTCCTTCCACTGGGGCACCCAGGGAGATGCACAACACACGTGTCCCAGCTCTGTCATTTAGCCATCATTATTTTGGAAAGAGGTGTTTCAAATGCAATGTGTGTTTAGGAGGACTCTGCCCATGGGGAATTCTCTGCTCTGTCCCCAACCCTCTCCTGTTTCTTGTCCCTTGAACCCTCACATAGGATGAAGAAGCCCTGTGCAGTTTTTGTGGCAGCCCAAGGATGTGTCCCACTGCTACTGTGGTTAAATTGGGTAGCTTTTGTTGTCTAGATGGATTTATATTTTTTTTCCTTGTTGTTAGTGGTGCTGAACAACAGCAAAATGGGCCTTGGAAAATATACATGACACAGCATTTATCTGTGACTCACATTGTGTTTATAAAAGCAGTCAATAGCACTATCTGCCTCATTCCCACTCCCCAGAAGACCATCTCCTGCGTGTGTCTGTCCTTTCTTCCTTTTACTCCTCTAATCTTTCATTTCAGTGGCTCCCTCTCCCTCCTTCCCCATATTAATTGCACTTTTCCTCTGCTGCACCAAGAGCTCTGGTTTCTGCTGACATTTTATCTGTCTGCAGGGCAGGCTGCTACACTGCAGTAGCAGTGAGAACTGCTACATTCCACAAATTAGCAAAAAAAAAAAAAAAAAATATATATTTAAAAAAGCAATATGAAGATGAGGGAAGTTTCTCACCTCCTTTTCTAATATTTTCCCAAGGCTTGACAGCAGCTCCCTGGCCCTGTTTCGTTGCCTCCCCTGAAGCACAAGCTGTGTTGGGACCAGTTCAGTCTCTGCATTCAGCTAACACCGGTGCTGGTGGCTCCAATCCAGTGAGAACAATAAAAAGCAAAAAGAAAAAAAGGCAAGTTATTGCATCACACTGCGTTGTGGGATTTGGTTTAAAGCCTCAGTCTGATAGGACAAGAGAAAACAGCCTCGGGTTGTGCCAGGAGAGGTTTAGATTGGATATTAGAAGAAGCTTCTTCCCTGTAAGGGTTGTCAAACACTGGAAGGGGCTGTCCAGGGAGGTGGTGGAGTCACCATCCCTAGAGGGATTCAGAAAAAAACATTGTAGACGTGACATTTGAGGCCATGTTCTTGTGGGTTTTGGCCATGGTGGTTTTTCCTGGGCCGATGGTTGGACTTGGTGGTCTCTTCCCAGGTAACTTTCAACAGGACAAGAGGGCATGGACTTAAGTTGTGCCAGGGGAAGTTTAGGTTGGATATTAGAAAGAATTTCTTTACGAAGAGGGTGATCAGACACTGGAATGGCCTGCCCAGGGAAGTAGTGGATTCTCCGTCCCTGGAGATATTTAAAAAGAGCCTGGATGTGGCACTCAGTGCCATAGTCTACTAACTGGTCAAGGGTTGGACTTGATGATCTCTGAGGTCCCTTCCAACCCAGCCAATTCTATGATTCTAGGATTCTAACTGTGGTGCTGAGGGACATGATTTAGCACCAGGCTTGATAGAACCAGGTTAACATTTGGACTCAGTGACTTCCCCTCAACTTAAATTAGCAACCAAGGCAATTTTTCCTCTGAGCTTTGAAGTCCCTCACCCAAAAGCAGTGAACAGCTGGGGGGTGACAGCCATGTCCCCTCTCCCAGCAGCCTCCCTGGCCCCCGGTGTCCCCGGGGATGAGCTCCTGTGGCAGGAAGGCGCTGACCCTGCTCAGCAGCATCTTCGCCGTCTGCGGCCTGGGCCTCCTGGGCATCTCTGTCAGCACTGATTATTGGCTCTACCTGGAGGAAGGCATCATCCAACCCCAAAACCAAACGGTGGAAATCAAGCTCTCTCTGCACTCGGGGCTCTGGAGGGTCTGCTTTCTGACAGGTATGGCTTCCCTCCTCAAAACATCCCCTCCCCTGGCCGTCATACCTGCCACTTACTTGTTAGCATCACACCACGGGAAAGGGCTGGGGAAAAGTAGGGTTTTTAGAGGCTGTGCCCATCTTTGCTTCCAAACTGAGGCACAGCCTGAGTAATGCCATCACTTCATGCCCAGCTTGAATGGCCAGGTGGATAAATGTGCCTTTGCACGCAGAGTTTGCTGCTGCTGGGCCAGGCTTTTCTGCCTCCTGTCCTGCTCCATCCCAGTGCCTTGGGCAGCAGCTCAAAACTTTCCTTTTTGTCCCTGTAACATTCAGATCCAGGTCAGCTGAACTGTTCCCTCCACCCCCGCCAAGTCTGGGGAAGCAATTTGGCTGTGGGGATGGAGTTGAACAAAACCCAAAGGAATGGGAATCTCAAAGTGACCCATCTGCAATGTCACAAAGTTTGAACCACTGCTTGGAAAAAATCCAGGGAGTGAAGAACTCCGACGCTTCCTCTTGAATCACCTTAAATCCTCTGGCTTCAGGGTTCACATTTTTGTGTCCAAAGGAATCCTTGTGCTCAAGGCAGATGGTAGCTGAGAGATGTCTTCAGCCCTAAACACTGATACCCAAGATGGAAGCAGCACTAAAAAGCAATTTTTTTTAATTTTTTTTTCATGCATGGAAATCAATTTTCAAGCCACTCTCCTCTCCACCAAAATACAGAGGCAAACCCAGCACAGCTGTGACTTGGTCTCTGTTTGCTGCAGGGGAAGAACGTGGCCGGTGCTTCACCATCGAATATGTGATGCCCATGAACATCCAGCTGACATCAGAATCCACAGTCAACGTCCTCAGTAAGTTGTTCAATGGGGTTTTACAACCTGCAGAGTACCAGAGGATCCTTAGGGATCCCCCAAGATATCCTCTTTGAGGCCTTGCTGAAGGAGCTCCTGGTTCCCTGACAGTGCTACCATCCAAGGGTGCAGTGATGGTGTTTGCTACGTGAGCCACCCAAGGTGCTCCTCAGCTTTTGGAGACAGCCTTTTCTGATGGCAGAGGCTCTAAGCCATACATTTTTTTCTCACTGGCTATTCAGGGCAGATGCTTGGCTCAATTTTACACATTACATAGGGGGATGAATTAGGGGTGGAGTGTCAAAGCTCTCATGACGAGTTCTGCAGTTATTTTTTATTTAATCAATAGAATGTGCAGCAAAGACAAGGAAAAATGCAGGTTCCCATGTTTAGTAGTTGTTTTTTTTTCCCATCTAGCACTTCTCATAGAAACTCTTGAAAAACTCAACATTAACAGAGGTTTCCACAGCCAGGCGGAGTCACCTCATCACTCAGCACATCAGCAGAGATGATGAGCTTCCTTGTGCTGTGTGTGGAGGGTTGACCTGTTCTTGCTTTCCTCTGCTCCTTTCCCCCCAGAGATGATCCGTTCTGCCACCCCCTTCCCTCTGGTCAGCCTCTTCTTCATGTTCATTGGCTTCATCCTGAGCAACATTGGCCACATCCGGCCTCACAGGACCATCCTTGCTTTTGTCTCAGGGATATTCTTCATCCTGTCAGGTGAGTTTTGCTAGGCAGCTTTTCTCCTGGAAACTCTGCTGTGTTTGCTGTTGCAGATGTTGGTGTTCTCCTGACCCACTGTGCTGGCTCCTGGTTGGAGTCATCACCAACGCAGGGCTCCCAGCTCAGCCCTGCAGCCTGCTCAGCCTTTGCAAGATGGAGAAAACCACCCAGCACAAGATTTTTTTATTTTGTGGCAGTGGTGAGGAGGCACAGGAGAAGCACCCAGCTTCCCCATGGGAGCAGCTGCTGGGGGAGAGGACACCTCTCAGGGCACATGGGTCATGGAAGAGATCTGAAACACAAACTTCTCAGCCAGGATGGTTCCACATGAGGGAAGGGAATGTTTTATTCCTGATGGAGTGCCAGAGTTAAACAAATAGCTGTGACAGCAGAGCTTTGAATGCAACTCCTACCCCTCACACACAGACTTGCTTGGGCAGGTAATGGTTGGGCTGAAATGAGAGCCCCAGGTGAGCTCTGCAGGGATGCAGCCTTTTCCCCCAGCTATTCCAAGCACAATTCCATCGTTCCACATTTTCACCCACAAGTCAGGTCTTAAAGGAAGGTTCTTCTTCCAGTATCTTTCTCTCTGGTTTCTCCCCAGGTCTGTCTCTGGTGGTGGGGCTGGTCCTCTACATATCCAGCATTAACGATGAGATGCTGAACAGGACCAAGGACTCAGAAACATTCTTCAATTACAAATATGGGTGGTCATTTGCCTTCTCTGCCATCTCATTCCTTCTCACAGAGGTACCTGGGAGCTATCACATACCTGTCATGAATGCATCCTATTTTCAGGTGGGGGGCATTGAGGCTGTGAGCAAAAAGAGGACTCACATGGGGTCCAAGGATAAGCTATGAGGGCAGAGGGGTAATATAGAGTAGGGTGGAAGACATTTACCCTGGGGACAGACCCAGACTGGGAGTTTGATGCTGCCAAGCATGAAGCAGAGATGTTCCATCCCCTTATTTACCTCAGGGACCACGGGGCAGGGAAGCAGCTGCCCTGAGGAACTCCTGTTCACTGCCACCAGAGCCAAGCAAAAAGTTTTGGTGGTGATGGAGGGGGCAAGCCCTTAGCAGAGTGAGGTCAGGCCATGTCTCTCTCTCCCTCAGAGCGCCGGGGTGATGTCTGTCTACCTCTTCATGAAGCGCTACACGGCCGAGGATCTCTACAGACCTCACCCTGGCTTCTACCGTCCCCGCCTCAGCAACTGCTCCGACTTTTCCGGGCAATTCCTGCACCCGGATGCCTGGGCACGGGGTCGTAGCCCCTCGGATATCTCCAGTGAGGCCTCTCTGCAGATGAACACCAGCTACCCAGCTCTGCTCAAGTGCCCTGAATACGACCAAATGTCCTCCTCCCCCTGCTGAGCCCACCGCCCGCCACGCCTGCCCCAGCACCATTTCTCTCTTTTTATTATTATTATTATTATTATTATTATTAATTATTATTATTATTTTCAGGCCACTCTTTCAGGGCAATTCTCTATTTATAGGAGCATACATATAAGCAGGGAGATTGGGTACCCAACCACGGTGTAACCGAGAGAATTGGGATCGTTTCCTTTCTTTGGGTTGGGTTGGGTTATTCTATTCTTACCTGTGTAACTAAAACTCTCTCCAAAGTCCTCTTCTTTCAGCTCATCCTGCTGAGCAAACAGCAGTTCTGCCTGGGGGAAAAATCCAGGATTGGAATCAAGAGCAGAAAAAAGAGGATAGAGCAGGGGAAAAAGAAAAGGAAAAAAAAAAAAAAAAAAGAAGAAAAGAAAAGGTGTAATTTTTTCATTTAGGTATTCTGCAAAAGTTTGTGCTTTTGGCTGTGTCATTTAAGTACAGAGTAACTGGCCCAAGTGCCAACAGGCATAAAAGATTTGTGTATATTTCCAAGAAATAGCCATAGTTAGAAAAATATTACTTTTGTTTGGATTTAATATTTACTCAAGGATATCAATCCTTGCTGAATATCACTTTGGACCAGGCTGGAATGGGAAATAGCCATCTTTCTCCACTGTACCTCAGCAGGCTTAGACACCAGCAGGTGTTTTTTTCACCATGGCCACTTGCAAACTGTTGCTTCCATATCCCACATAAAGCTGGAGGCACTGGGGTCCTGGGCTGTTGGGTGGCTCAGCACCCACATTTCCTCCACCACCCCCCAGACTGGAGGTCTGAAGAGGGACTGTGGGAGAATTTCAGTGCAACAACAAGTGGAAAACTACCTAAAGCCTTCCCATAAGAAATACCAGGTGCAGGATTTAGGGGCAGTCGTGGCCAGGAGTGCAGGTAACTTTGGTGAGAGATCCCAAAGCAGTGTCAAGGAATGTAGCTGAAATTCATGGCACTTGTCCAACGTAGCAAAGTAGTTGGCTTATATTTCATTTTGGCAAGAAAAGGCTATTTTAGCTGCTTTTGTGTGTGGACAAGCCTTATGTTGAGGTTTTAAGTTTTAAAATTTCATAGGATGTTTTGGCATTTATGGCCTTAGCTCCTGAGGTGAGAGCATCACTGATGGGAACGAAGGGCAGGGAAGGAAAAGGCTCTGCTCCCTCCTGTGCCAGCTGCCAGCTTGTCACCTCCCAGGAGAAAGAGCCTTCTCCAGACTTTATTTCTGTTCTTGTTATTTGAAACCTTTCCAAAAATTCCCTTTCTGCAAGACCAAAACCCTCCAGGGATTCTTGAACTATATATATATATATATATATATATGAGCTTGTTTTGTCTTATTGTAATTAAAACAAATAGACAATACAGACTTTTAACCTCATTTGCAGTGTACTGTGTAATGACTGTTGCTTCTCTTTGCTAGTATTCATTTTTTACTATTTATTATTCACTATTCACTATTTATTATTTATAAACTACTCCAAAGTAGGGTCCAAGTCCTGGCACAGCACCATGATTTGCATTGACTCTGGCACCTGGCCCATGGGACCTCACTGCAGGTGTGTGTCCAACCAGCTCTTGAACAGGATTATTTCCTCTCCAGTTCCTTCAGCTAAGCAAGTGTATCTAGTGTAAATCTAGTGTCACAGCCTCCTAATTTGCTAGGTTTTAAAACTAGGGCATCTTTTATTTATATAGTTGTATTTACCCTTAGTTTACCCTGTTACCTCCAGGTAGATGGAGCATCTCCCAGCATCTCCCACCCCCCATCCTCCCCAGGTCATGCTCTCCTCATTGCACCTCTCCACCACATCATTCCCATGGCCCCAGGTGTGATGGGGTCTGGGTGGGAAGAGGACCCATTTATCCATTAGTTAGGAGGCTCCTGAAACCTCTGATTGAATCAGGAGGTATGGATGCAAGAGGTTCATTAGAGCCCAATCTTGAACAGTAATTAAATAGCCAGGAATAAAGAGGCTGTGCTGGGTCAGGGTCTTCTTCTGGTGCTGCTGGAGTAGTTTGTGGCTCCAGAGCTTTTCTTTTGCACAGTGGAAAGAAAAAAATCTCTATAAAGCTAGGGATAGGTATAGTTGAAATGTTCTCCAGTGCTGCTCTCCTTGCACCTGTGGTGGCAGTGGACATAAGGACCCAACCAGGAAAGTTAAGGTGAGGAAAGAGCCCCAGGCAGTAACCTTCTCCTATCATCCCATCACTGGGCTGGTTTGGGTGCTGGTGAAGCTGTTGCTGGGGTGAGATGAGGTCTGGGCAGATAATTTTGGGCAGCCTGGTCTTGCTTTTGGCCCAGAGGGTGACATGGAACTGCTGCTTGGGTAGGCTGGGGAAGTCCCAGGTGAACCTTGTTCTTTCCTCCTTTGGACACAGGACTGAAGACCTGTGCCCTTTCATCAGTTTTGAATAGACAAGACCCCAAGTTATTTTATTAGGGTGGGTTTCAGGCATGGCTCACTGAGGTGGGGTAAAGAGCTGCCTCAGACACAGCAAAGGCAGTTTGGAGGCTCCAGCATACATTGCTCTGCTCTCACATCCTCAGGTTGCATTATTAATACTATATGTCAGGGTTGTGTATTTATTTTCCCAAATGTGAGCTGGCCCCATGGGCTATTCAAGGTGTGCTGTGAAATGAAATAGTTTTATTCCTCCCTGCTGAGAGCTCTGCAGCAGCAGCGTGTCCGTGGTGGGGATGTTGTGTGAACAGGCAAAACACTCACCCAAGTGAATTCTCCACTAATGAGAAGTAGCTGAGAGGTATTTGGTTTATTTTTCTTATTCCTTCCTTATGAGATTTATTGATTTACTTTCAATCTTTTTTTTTTTTTCCACCGTGAAAGATTATCTAAGTAGGAATAAAATAAAAAAACAACAGCATTTTCCCTCCTCTCTTTTCTCACTCAGTTTTAGGGTCTCCTGAGAGGGGTCTCCTCCACCACATCAGCTCTGAAATATTCTTTTTTGCAAACTGGCTGCCCCACTGCTGGCCTGGCCATGTTAAAGCTGTGACTCCTGGGGGTGTCCCCTGCACCCCAACTGCTCAGCAGGTGCCACCCCACATCCCTGCCATGGCCAGGGGGCTCCATTGGCTTTTCCTCCATGCACTGCAGGGTTTCTGTTTATCAGTATTGTGTAGATATCAAATCCCAACCTGTTCCCATGGATACAGTAGATTATGGAAAGGGAAGAGCTGCCTCGTTGCTTTATCTTCATGTGTGGTTTAATATTTCTTAGATTTTTGTTTGGCTTGTGGTGACCTCAGTGGGCAGGGGGAAAGATACACATTACCCAGGAGATCTTTACCTGCAAACCAGGACCCTGCATGTAATCCTTGAAAGGAAAAGAGAGGTTGCTTTGGACAATGTGAAACTGCCCATCTCTTGGTCCCTCCAATGGCTACAAAATGTGTGATGAGCAAAATACCTGCCCCGCTCACACCTCTGGGTAGCAGATGGAAGGACCAGGACCCTTAGCCAGTCAGTCACCCTGGCTGGTGCCACAATGACTCCAGGGGAAAGAGGGCTGGGTGAAGAGGAGATGGCACTGCCAGGGTTGCTGTCCTGTATCCTGGTGTCCATCCCTGCAGCAGCTGCAGTTGGTGTGTGACATCACTGTGCCAACTCCTTGTCTTCACATTACTTCATTTTTGACTCTCTGGCCAATTTAGTCTTCAAGAGGGAAAAGGCTTTTTTAGAATTACAATTTGCAAAGCAGGATTTCAACCAAAAGCTTAGCCCCATTTGATTGTGTTGCCAGAGTCCCATCCCCAGGGCTGGATTTGAGGAACACGTTGGCTCTAACTGGATGTTCTCAAGCCCTGAGCAGTTTGTACCATGAGGTTCTGCAGGTTCTGCCTGACATTTTTAATCAAACCACCTCAGAAATCCCCAAGCTTCACCCCTCTTGCAAGCATTCACAGACAAATTGTGATTAATCTGCCTTGAAAATGTGCAGTGCCAGCAGTGAAGGTTATTCCCCAGTAAGCCATCATTTTTGTCACCAACTGCCCATGAATCTTCTGGCTGTGATGAGACCCAGCTGCTTTTAAACTTTCATGCTGGAGCAGTGTGAATTCATTTTTCAAAGAGGAAAAAAACCCACATGTGAGTGGGATGCAGGGAAGGGAGGGGATGACTTGGGCCCATTTGGACTTGCAGCTGCTGGAGCAGCTGGAAGGACCAAGGTTGGGCTCTGTTTAAACTGCATTTTTTTTGGAGCAAAGTCTCTATTACCTGAATTAGTCCCAACTGTCATCAAGCACCTGTAAATCTGCATGTAGACAAATCCCCAGCCCTGGGCTTCAACTCTCTGTGGTTAATCAATAAAGTGTGGGCTCCATCTGGAACAGTGGAGGAGCCAAACAAAGCCCAGGAAAAGTGTTTTGCTGAACCAGAGCTGTCCCCCTGGACTTGTTTAAAAGCACCTGGTTGTGAGCTTCTGCTATGGAGGGACTGGAAGGCAGAAAAGAGGAGATGGCAAAAAGAAATGACAGTGAATTTCTCACTTTCCCACAGTGATAACATCTTTAATGAGGTGCCTGGTCATGAAAATAGAACCCTGAGGTTCTCACACCTGCCTGGCATCTTGACAGGCACCTGCTTCCCCCTGCAACTTCAGGGGAAAAATCTGCCAGAAAAGCTGAAAGTTGTTATCTAATTAATAGCAGCTGATTGGAATTAGTACCAAAATGTCCCTCAGCTTCTCTGGAGGTGACCCTGGTGATTTCACCTCTGTGGGCTGAAGTTGGGAAGCCAAAGGACACTGTCAGTGTCAGGCATAGGAGCAGCCCTGTCTTGTCTGGGCACAGTTATGGCAAACCCTGCTTGGTTCTTTCTATTTAATAAGTAAATCAATTAAGTCTTGAATTCACCATAACTGAGTGCTGGGGTAATGCTGCTTTGATTTTCTTCCAGTTCTGCCCAGCAAAGGCTGCTGCAAGCAAGGGGATAAGTGAGACACCCCATGGCACTTGTGGGGCTGTGTCCTGACCAGCCAAAACCTTAAACTGCAAAAATAGAGCTTTTAAAGTTGCCTCCCTTCAATGCTAGACAAGTTCAAATATCTGAGTGAAAGCTCCTCTTTTCCCTTGGAAAGCAAATTGGGCCTTATTTGCACAGGAGTTACAGGGTCTGTTTCCTGAGAGGACATCCCAGATCCTTGCTGTGCTGAACAAACTTTGGAATGGCCGTGTTCATCTGAGACAATAGGACTATATATTATTTAGTGTTATTATTCATAATTTAGGTAAACAGAAGGTCTCAGTAGCAGTGCAGAACATGTATGTGTAAAATCCCTGCCAAATTATTTATTTTCATATAAATTATGTACTGTCAAAACTGCTCTACTGATCTAAAGGTTAAAGGCTTCATCACAGGGAGGTAGCAGCTCCCAGCCATTCCAATCAGGATGTGATTATTTACAGAAAAACCAGCCTGGTAGTTGTGGGTTTCCTACTGATGTGCTTCAGCATCTCTGCCTGGCTTACAACAGTTGAAACAGATGAAATAAAACCACAAACTTTTGGTTGTTTTAGCTTTCCATATAAAAGTAGGCCATATCCTCAGCTCAGCTGTATTTTATTCATGTAAATACATTTTTTTGCAATTAAAAATGCATCAAAACCTACGTTCATGTCACCAGAGCTGAGCCCAGGGAAGGTGGGGGAGGGCTGACCCCGCAGGGCACAATCCTGCTGCTGGCCAGGACCATCCCTCACCATGGGCCTGGGATCCTGAGGGGTGAGGTGAGAAAAGTGAGAGTGCTTCAAGCTCTCCAGATTGAGATTCCATCCAGGAATAATTATGGTTGATATTTTAAGATGTTGTTTAATAACATTAAACTGCTACCAGCCTGAGATTATAACACTGCCACCTCCACACTCCTGGGGGCTTTTTCTTTTCTTTCCCCCCCTTCCCCTCCATGAGCTCTGGTATAGATGGATTTTTCCAAGCCTGTGTTACAAATTCTCATTCTAAAAAGGTTCTAGAACAAGCTGGGAATTGCTTTGCAAGGGAGCAGAAGAGGAAGCATTGTGGTACAACAGCAAAGCTCCTGACATGTGCCTGGAGCGTGTGTTCCTGAGCAATATTGCCATTTATTTGGTCCAGAAAGATATCTGGGGCCACTTTAGAGCTTCTGATGGGGCTGAGAGGTTGCCCCACAGCATGCATGGGGCTGGAGTCCATGGTATACCCCATCTCTGTGGCTGCCTCAGTTTCCCTGCTTCTAAAACAGAAGCTGTTCTTGATTGGCCTCTTGGTACTCTGGGAAGTTTGGATGATAATTGTTGCCATTGGTATGTGCAATAAGATAATTAGTGTCTTTTTCTGGAAGTTTCATGTGCTGCATGGTGGGGAGCACTGAGCTCCTCTTGGCAGGCTGAAGCCTCTCTGATGCTGGGCTGTGGGGCAGCACTGCAATAGAATTTGGAGCTGCTTATAGGAACTGCCAGAAAAAGGATGTCAGGGCTGCCCTAGGGACCTGCACCCCTCTAAAAACAAGATGTTTGAAACAGAGACAGAAAAAAAAAAATGAGCTAGAAAGAATGGAGCTTTCTAAACTTTCCCAGTTTTCTGGCTTTTCCTTTGTAATTGAAGGGGGGAAAAAAAAATGGGGTGAGGTCCAGCTGGATTTTGCTCCTGAAGAGGGATGTGTGAGGAAGGTTTCACAGCCCCAACCCCAGCCTGAGTTTCATGGAGCCTGTGCCTCCTCTGCAGGCATCCGTGCGTCATTAATGGCAGAGAAAGAAACTTCTTTTCCCTCCCTTTTGACCACTTCTGTCCTTGTTCCAGGTGGTGACATTCAGTTGTACCTTTTTCTTTTTTTTTTTTCCCTTTGGTTGGTTATTTCTTGTTGCTATGTTGGGGGTAGAACTGTCCCTTCCATGTCCAACACTCTTTTCCAGCTGGCAGGGGATGTTGTCTTTCTTGCTCCATGCTGGAGCTGCATGAGAAATAAGAGGTTAGGAAGATTAAAATTCAACTTAAAGTCCTGTGAAAACAGATCTGTCAACCTGACCTATTTGCTTGAGGGTCTTTGGGTTTTATTTGATTTGGTTTGGTTTCGGGGGTTTTTTTCAGGTGTCAGGAAAGATGCTTGAAAATAAATTAGGTTTCATTTAGCTCAAAGTAACAATTAAAACTTGGAATGCTCGAGACCTGTTTAGGCAAATCAATTAAAAGATTGGCACATAAATGATGTGTGCCTTTGTCTTTCACTGTCCTAGTCAGGCTGGGAGACTTTCAGACTCTTTCATTGGAAGGTGAGGCTGGTAATCCAACAAATATTTCCATCAGCCAAGCCTATAATTGTCCTTTCTGCCCTTCTGGTTGCTCTCTAAGCTGTGACACTGTGGATTTCTCCCTGCTCCAGGGACAGCACGGTGTCAGCATGGTCCTGCCCCACTCATCTTGAGAATTTGTGATCCTGTGGATTGTTTTTTGTTTTTTTTTTCCCTTTGCAAACTGCACCAGGACACCTGGATGCCAAGGGGGACAAGGGGAAGGGCATCTCAGCCTAACAGGACCCACTGAGCCCTCTGCCAGCTCCAGCCCTTGAATTTGGTCCCTGCAAAGACTGATAATTAAATAGCAGGTACAGGAGGATCCCCATCCCTTCTTCCTTCAGGAAAGACTCAAGGAGTCCTAAAGTTCTCCATGGACAGACAGAAAAGCTGAAAACCAAAGGCTTGAAAATGTACTTTGTTCCAAAGGATTGAAAATGTAGCTTTACAAACACTTCCAACTTCTTTATGTTTTGATTTGAGTTCAAAACATCGCAGGAGGGAATCGTGGAGCAGTTTCCACCCTCATCTGCTCCTCAATGGGATGCCGAAAGGATTTGATGGGAAGAGATTTTTGTAAATTTGCTCTATGCCAGGAGAAAAGGGCTCATGGGGGGTCGGGGCTCCTCTCCCGGGGGTCCCTCCCAGCCCTGGAGCTCTGGGTTCGCAGCTCCATCTCCTGCTGCCATAGGGAACAGCAGCCCGGGAGGAGGGAGAGCATCCCACAAACTTCCCTTTGCAGCTCCAGGGATCCTGGAAAGGCTCCTCAGGGACACTGAGTCCCCCCTGTCAATTCCTAAGAACACAAGGCGTTGAAAAAAGATGGCTTAAAGTCCTTCTGGAAAAGTAGGAGGGCTGCTGTCCTCTAGATACTGAAATGCAGAAAGGATTTTTTTTTTTCAAGCAGCAAAAGAAGAGCTCAGTTCTCACCCAGGTGTGACTCCCATAAGTACCAGGATTTTGCCAGGGCAAAAATAAAATAAAATAATAAAATAATAAAATAATAAAATAATAAAAAAATAAAATAAAATAATAAAATAAAATAAAATACAATACTGGGGTAAGCTCAGCTAAAAATATTATAAATATAAATATAAAAATATTATAAATATATATAATTATTATATATAAATTATATATATGTAAATATAGATATAAATATAAATATAAAAATATATAAATATTATTTAAGAACAGAAAGGAATTAAGATAACCCATGTGAGCCCAGGGAAACCTGTAGTGGCACACAAGTGAGCAGCTGGAGCAATTAATACAGGCAAAGAAATGTCAAGTCACCAGGTCGGTGACAAAAAGTGTTGTTCTGAGACCAAGAGGTGACCAAAGAGGAAGTAATGAACACCTTTCCCATCCTGGTGCAACCTCCTGCAGGGGCTCTACACCTAAAGCAGCCACATTGCTGGATCAGCAGCAAACCTGAGGCCACGGGAGGGATGTGAGAAAATAAATCAGAGAAATGAACTCTGTGAAAGGCAAAGAAAACCAGAGCCTGGTTTCTGATGGACCTGTGTCTTGTGGTAGATTCTCTGGTGGAGATCCATTCCCACAGGAAAATTTCCCTCAGGAGAGGCGTTAGCATCCTCAGCTTCTTCCATCCAGGTGCTTGCAGTGACTTTGTAGAATTCTGATATTGTCCCAGCTTCTATCCTGAACCAAACCAGACCAGGGGACTGGCAGGGCAATGGTCACACAAAGTTACAGGTACACAAGCATGCCCAGGGTCAGCATTGCTGAGTGACCACATAAACCATGTCTCCTTAGGAAGACAGAATGAAAAGGAAGAAAAAAAAATAAATTAATTTAAAAAAAATTTTAAAAAGCTATAAATGTTATGAGTTCTTAGCAGAAAGGGAAAATGCTGTGAATGGCAATACAATGGGAAAGGGCCTTAGGGCTGAGTGAAGGAGCAATAAAGTGCCACTGAAGTAGTAGCATGACAGGGGAAATGCAACACTCTTGAACAGACAAAGCCAAACCAGAGTGTGGGTTTGGAGAAAAAAAAAAAAAAAAAAAACCAACAAAAAAAAATGAAGCAGAAAGAGCAGAAGTGAAGGAGCTGCTTTTAAAGCAAGAGGGAATGAGAAGAGCACCCAGTCCAGTGCTGGCAGAAAAGAGGAATCGGGAACTTTCTGGAGAAGAAAGGTAAAAAAGTAGCAGCAAATATCCAGGTGAAAGCTTCCCCAGGAGCCCACTGCCTGGGTGGTCTCACCAATTCCAGGATGTTTTCCCAACCCTCCTGCCCCACATTCTGTGGAGGGCATCTTGGAGCTGAATAATGAATTGTGTTCTGTCTTTTCTTTTTTCTTGGTGGCACAGGGACCTCTGGTGCCATGCTGGCTGCAGGTGCCAGGTGCTGTCACCTGAGATTGCTGCTTTTATGACATTGAAGAAAAAGCTCTCACACTGTTGCCTGTGCCCAGACAAAGAGGATCCTCAGTGTTTCCACTCTCAGATATAGGAAAGCAGAATGGGAGCAAATGCCCCAAAGGAGAATGAGCCTGCCACAGGGAGCATCCTGCCCTTCTCTGGGTCCATAGCTGCAGGACAGGAACTTAATCATTTAATAATGGAGCAGTTTTTATTCTGGCAAAAGAGATGTGTCAATAAACACCTCTTTGGTGGTGATTTCTGGCAGCTGGGTTTTGATTTGCATGACCTCTGCAGCTACCTCGGGGACACAGCTCCACATAAAGCATGGATTTTTCACTGGTAAGAATTGAATGTGGACAGAATTGACCCTTTAGGAAATCCTGCCCTAATAAAAGCTGCTTTGCATCAGCCAGGCTACAAGGCCAGGGAGCTGAGGATGAGTTGTTCCTGCTTCAACATGGACAGCCTGGGACAGGGTGATCAAGGGAAACAACCTAATCATGATACCTGACAAAAGCTGGAGGGAAAATAGGACAGAAAATGTCCAAATGTACAAGGGCAGTGGAGTGTATCCCACAGCAGCTCTCTGAGGACCAGAGTGTGGCAGGAGGCAGGAGCTCCAAAAATTCCTTGCAAACTCAGGATGTGCCAAGACTAAGAATCCCCCGGAGTTTTCCTCTTCCTTCGGAAAGGAAACAAATGAAAATGGGTTTTATTATTAAAAGAGCTTATCACAGGTAGCTGAAGAGCTCCTCAATATCTGCTTGCATTATTAAAGGGGATGAATCATTAAAAGCACCTTCAGATGCAGCCATGGGTATCAGAATAAATCAATCCCCAGGAAGGAGAAGCATCAGCTGAGAAGCTTGTTTGCAGCTCCCCTTCAGAGCAGTTTCATGGTGTGCAGGCCCTTGCTCCAGGAGGTCACTTGGTGCTTTTAATATTAATAACTCCCAGATTATTAGTACTTAGCAGCACCCAGATTAGGGCTCTGGGAAAGCTGCTGTGTTTGGTACAGAAACCATGGGCTCTGGAGGAGCCTAGGGATGGGTTTGGGAGAAAGACAGTGGGCTCTCTTTGGGATGGTGCTAAAGGAAAAAAAATTAAAAACACCAATCCCAACTCTCAGCAGTGAGACACATTACCATGACAGATGGCTTGCAGAAAAAAAAAAAAAACAAACAAAAAACAAAACAATCTCAGGTTTTGAGATGTGTGCTGACTGTACCACAGAAAGGAACCATTCCAATTAGCATTTGTGCAGACTAATTGGGGAGCTTGGAGAGTACCAACCCAATTTGCCACCACTGTAGATCAGCTGTTGTCCTTGATTATTTTTCTCCATTATTTCTTCAGTCACAGGTCTGGGGACAAGGAAAATGCCAGTTTGGGTTGTACCTTCCTGTGCCTGTCTCTGCTCTCTCCATTCCCTTCCCAGGAGGAGCCCTGCCTGGATCTCAGGCAGCTCCCATCCCACTCAGCATCCCTGGGAACCTGCTGTTATCCCTGCCTGCTTCAGCAAGTCCAGGATGAAGCCAACGTTGTGGTTCATCAGTGTTTTTAAAACCAAGTTTTTAACCATACAGCCATGTCCAGCTCTCATTTTGCATTGCTGTCAGGCAAAACCAGCCTGGGCTTTTCTCTGGAAGGAAACTCCAGCAAATATAGATGGGAGGGGGATGCTAGGATGCTGGCCCTGACATCCATCATTTATCTATCTCCTCCTGTCTCTAAATTAACCCTGGAATGCAATTGGGGGGTTCTTCTTGCCACCTTTGCTGCTGTGGCTGCACCCCAGGGTGGGCAGGAGCCAGAAATCAGCCCCCAAAGTGCCAAAACTCTGCTGCTCCCTGCCTGCCAGCACTGCCCAAAAGAAAAAAAGGAAAAATCTTTTTCCTTGGAAGTTATATCCAGTCAGGAACAGAAGGTGGCAGACGAGCTTGCTCTGAATGCCTGGCAGGAGCAGCTGGGATGGGACTCCCAAGTTTTCAAGCCTTGCATTTCTGGGTGCCCTAAGGGTGAGCCCAGGGCTGCAGCCCCCCAGGAGCTTTCAGGTTGAGGGGTGCTTGGCCCAGGGTCTGTCATGGCCCTGCTTAGCTACAGATGTGGGTAACCCTCTGAATTTCTAGTGTATTAAAAATACAGGTATTTGCTATCTGTTTGTTTTTAGTGTTGAAGTTACAGGCACACCAAAGAACTGGGTGTTTATGTCATTTTTCCCTGTCACTGGTTTTTTCCTTCTTTTTCTTTTTCTTTTTCTTCTTCTTTTTCTTCTTCTTTTTCTTTTTTTTCTTTTTCTTCTTCTTTTTCTTTTTCTTTTTCTTCTTCTTTTTTTCTTCTTCTTTTTTCCTCTTCTTTTTCTTCTTTTTCTTTTTCCTCTTCTTTTTCTTCTTTTTCTTCTTCTTCTTTTTCCTCTTCTTTTTCTTCTTTTTCTTCTTCTTTTTCCTCTTCTTTTTCTTCTTTTTCTTTTTCTTCTTCCTTTTCTTTTTCTTTTTCTTCTTCTTTTTCTTATTCTTTTTCTTCTTCTTCTTTTTCCTTTCTTTTTTCTTTTTCCTTTTTCTTTTTTCTTCTTGCTTTTTTTCCTTTTTCCTTTTTCCTTTTCCTTTTCTTTTTCTTTTTCCTTTTTCTTTTGCAAGCTTCTCCTGCAGGCAACACCTCATACACATCTGAGCATGGAGTGATGGAGCTAATCCTGACAAGGCCCACATAAAAGGTAACATGCAAGCACAAGGGAAAATCCTTTTTTTTCTTTTTTTTCTTTTTTTTTTTCTTCTTTTTTCCTCAGGGTTTGCTTCCAGGCTCCAGTGGGGTTTGTCCCCTTTAATTTGTGCTGCAGAGGTGGGAAGTGGAGGGGCTATAAAAGGTCTCCAGGGCAGGGCAGGCTTCTGGGCAATGTTTCAGCTGGGCTGGTCCTGCTCAGGTAAGATCCTTCCTCTCTGCTCTGAGATTTAGCTCTTTTTGCAATCTGATTTTCTCAGGAGCCTCTGCAGGCATCAGCAGAAGTCTGCTATCCCCAGTGGAGCTGGAGAACTTGCTGGGCTTGCATGTTGAGACTCCAGGGCTGAGCTTCTTGGCTAGAAAAAAGAAAAAAAAGTGTAAAATTTGCAGAAAACTCCATGTCTCATGGTCTCAACTGCTGCCAGGTCCAAGCTTGTTTGGGTGGCTGGGGACCTCTCTGTGCTGGGCTATCATGGACCTGGGAGGAGGGCAAGGGTTTGCTGATGTGAAGAGCTTTAAGTGGAATGAAAGCTGCTATCTGTTGGCTTTAGAAAACATATTTTTGTGGTTTTGTTGTCACAAAAAAAAAAAAAAAGCAGCTGTCCTGGCATGTTTATGCAAACCATGTGTGGATGCAACCAAGAGGTATTGCCTGCTAAGCAGGAGAAGGGGCAGAGAAAATATTTAAAGTTCTGGTAAGCAATACCTTGATTTAAAATATTAATTAATCCCTCCAATTCTCATCTAGAGAGTACTGGAGCCAGGTGGTAAACCCCACTGCCAATTCCTCTGTCCACTTTCCCTGCAGCAGAGCTCATGCTATAGTCAGGATTTTTCAATTTTTACCCAACCACCAGGCTGCAGCTTGAGGTTGCTGATCATCCATTAATAGTGGCTTCAACAAGAAAAAAAAAAAGATAAAAAATTCATGTCCCCAGAAAGTAATTCTCTGGCCTCAGAAAGGTCTCTTCAGTCTTTCCAAGGGGAGGGAGCTGTTGCTTCACCTCTGCTCTGCCCCAGGGCTAAGCTGGGGGTCATTCCCTGAGCTGGGGCAAATCCAAGCTTCAGGAAGGTTTGGCTCCAGGGAATTCCATGCTTCCAGGTGATGATGGAAAATTCTTTTTGTGCTCTGAAGCAGGGTACTTTTTTTGTTTGTTTGTTTCCTATAGTTTATCTCTTGTCCAAATGCAGCTGAAAGCCTGAACCTAGCTGGGTCCCTTGAGATCTCTGGTGCAGGTTTTTTGACCAAAACCCTTTTATTTTGGTTCTTTTTATTATTATTATTTTTTAACATTTGATCTTATTAACATGCATTAACATTAGGAACAAATAAAGGTAATTTAAAAGCCTTCCCCACTCACGTTAGATTAATTATTGGCAGTCCAAGACTTGAAAATGGAAGATAACTTTCCTATCATGTGTCTTTGGAGAGCTTGTAGGCCGTGTTCCAGCTAGAGAGAAACAGGATCCCAGTTTCTGCTCCTCAGTTCCCTGCTGAGATCCCATTTATAAAGAACACCTTTAGCTGGGAGTTGTTTTCAGCAGAGACATGTGGGTCTTGGCAAAATGAGCTGTGTTGCATTAATGTTCTCTTAAAGAATCAAAAACGTTATGCAACAAAAAAATTGCCAATTCACTCCACTTCACTAATAGGCTTCCTAATGTATACTTTAAAAAATAAAAAAAAAAAAAAAATCACTTGGATTGCAGAGTTTTCTTCTTGAGCTGTCTAGGCTTGCTATCAGGAGCAGCTTCAAAGCCATTTTTCTTTTCATATGCTTGTCTGGTGTGTCTAACTGAGCATGATTACTTTTTCCTAAATAAATAGATAATTTTGCCTTATAAATAAGTAGAACACCAGGATTTTGTCTTTGACACTATTGGGCTAAATCTCAGGGTGGCTTCATGCAACATGTGTTCATTATTTGATGACATTTGTTTTGTGGGTTTTCCCCCTCTACTTGAATTTGTTTCTGAGTAACAAATTTTTGCCATAGTGCATTCAAGCAGACTTGAAATATTAATGAGGCAGGTAATGGCCCATTTCAATTGAAATTTGCCCCAATATGCAAGTAATCCTTCATAGGTCTCTCTTCCTGGAACCACGATGAGGAAAATATCTGATTTTCCTCCCCAGCCAAGTATCCTGGCTGGATTTCAGAATGTGATAGTCATGAACTACACTCATGACAAAAACTGCTGGGGAAAGGGCTCTTGCTGGTGCCCAAGATCTTGACACACAGCTGCTTTTCAGGCCACATGCTTGCTTTGGGTCAGATTTCCCAGGTCCTCATGAAATAGGTTGGCTTGCTAAAAAAATCAGATTGATCTTGAAGATGCTGAAATGTTTTTATGGCTGTGATGTCTTCTGGTCTGAAACGTGAGGTTTTGTCACCCCAGCTTGGGCAGATTTCTGAGCTTTTCCCAGGGGAGAGGGAACTGGGAGCAGAGAGCTGGGGGTTGGATGAAGCTGAGACTTTGACTTGATGTCCGAAAAAAGGGATGTGCTGACCCCACCATCTCCCCATGCATCGTCCAGGCCAGCTTGACATTATTAGCAGTAGACCCCTGAGATTAATCTGTCTTTGGAGAACTTGCCTGAAGTGTTAAGATGAAAAAAAAAAAAAAAAAAAAATTAAAAAGTAGCACAAAAAAGCTGCCTGTGGAGCTCAGCATCCGTGGTGGAATGGCTCCTCTGCAGTGGCCAGCTCAGAAATGAGGGCAAGTGCCTGAAAGGAGGATGAATGCACTTCAGAGAGCTCAATCTCCTGGATTTACAAGCAGTTTGTGGCAGGACCTTTGCCAATGTCATGGCTTTCCTGGAGTCTAAAACCTCTCAAAGCTGCCTTCCAGGAAGCACAGCCTCCTTTGTGACCCCTGTGGAGAAAATAAATTTTGAAGATGGTAAGAGGCTCAGCAGCTTTGGAGTGAATCTTTGAGAGCTTTGCATCACCTACAAACCTATTTATTTTCTCTAGATCACTGTCTTCTTTCAGGACTGTCAAGCTGGGTTCTGCTTAAGCTTCCATTCCAGAGAAATCCCAGTGTCTGGGTGTGCTGCTGGGAAGCAGAAGCTGCTGGAACTGGGGTGGGATGGCAATGCTGGGGGTCTGGCCTGGTAAGGTGGGGGGTGTTGGAACCATCTCTGGGTTATCCATTGGTTCAGCTGCCTGAGATTTCAATAAGCCTGACTGTAGGCTCCAAATGAAGCTGCCAACAGCCTCAGGTCTCCAGGCTGCTTAAATTATAGATCAGGCCAGAGCTGGTTTGGGTTTTGTGCATGTTTTGTGAAGGCAGAAACCCACCTTGGGACCCTGGCTTGCAGCTGGGGCAATGCTGCTCTTCTCCATCTAACACCCAGCCCTTTCCCCACACTGTGCAGGGATAGAAAGGAAAAAGCATCCCTGCTGCTTCAGGGAAATTGGTTCTGAAGGTAAACAGCTACCCCAAGGAGGCAGGGATATATTCAGATCTGGAAATGGAAATCACTCTGCAGTAAGAACTTAGCCAAGGAGCCCACAAACCCTGTTGGGCAGAACCTGGAACTTCTTCTTACCCCCAGCTTGGCTCCCAGTGACAACGTCAGCCCCAAGAAGGTACCTGGAGAGGTACATTTAGAAGCCCCAGAGCAGAGAAGTCTTCAGGAGGCCTTGGAAACCTCAGACTCTTACACCAGTTGCCACCCTGCCCTCTCCCCAGAGCCACCAATCTGGGGGTCAGGTGAGCTGCCATAATTTCTGCTTCTCTTCCCTGTTTTTTTTTCTTTTTTTTTTTTTTTTTTTTTTTTTTTTTCATTTGTCATCACTGAGTGTTAGGGAAATGCTCCTGGTCCTCTTAGTGCTGGGGATGCAGGGTGTGTGCATCACTGGGTTTGCAGAATTACCAGGGGAGTAATGAAGCTGGTGAGTCACCAAGGGATTTGTCACCTGGTAACTTGGCTCCAAAATTGTCATTTCCTAAGCTGCCTTATAGGAGAGGGTCTGGATCTACTCACAACAGAGATGCAAACATTCCACTTCCTTCCTCAGCACCCCCTCCACAGGGACCTGGTTAGGGGATGCTTTTCTATTTCCTTCTACAAAGCCAGCTTTGTCTTTCTGCTGGTGGGCAGGGGTCTTATCCTGGTTGCCTTTACACTGCTGTCAGCTGGAAGTAACCCCTCTGAAGCCAGATTATAAAATGCAGCTCCTTGCCACGTTTACATATTCTGCTCCTTACAGCATCATTTGTCCTAGTTTTTAAGTACCAAATGCCTTTGTAGGAATTTCATTATGGAGCACAAGTTTTTCTGCTAGTTTTGCTGGAGGTTGCTAAGCACAGTCTATTTTTTTCTGAGTTCTTTGTACTGATTAGTATATTTGCACATGTCACACACACACACACAAAAAGAAAAAAAAAAAACAAAAAAAAAAAACAAAAAAAAAAAAGAGGGAGAGAAGAAAATTAAAAATACAGCATGCAAGAAAAAAACAGCTTTGTGTTGCATTCCTGGAAAAAAAAAAGAAAAGAAAAGAACAGCTTGTTCTTGTAGGATTTTCTGTACCAGGAAAACTCTCTCCAGTGGCTCTTTGGGATGCAAACATGGACAATCTGAGGGCAATTTGAAGAATCTTGGACTTCTTGCCCAGTGGTACAGCAGCCAGTGCTGATAATTGATTTCAACCCATCTGCAAGAAGAACACCTGCTGTGCAATATGGCTCAGGAGGATTCTTTCTCCTGTAAAAATCTCCATCATTGACCACAGACTGGGGCATATTTGCTGAAACCACAACCCCATCCTATTGCAATGTTAACAGCTCTGGTGCAGCAGGGTTTAAACATATTGCCTTGACATTGGTGTAGATTTTAATAGGCTTCTTTCTTTCTTTCTAAGCAAATTTAATTCCATTACTAAATAATGCATTTGGCCTCCAACCCGACTTGTGCTAATTGCTCACGTGCTGAATAGCTTTTAAATCTTGTTTGGAAACATTAGAGAGTTTATTGTCTTATTAAAAGCACCTAATGTGAGCCTTTTGTTTGGGGTTTCTTTGGTTTGTTTTTTTTTTGTTTTGTTGGTTTGTTGTTTTTTTTTTTAAGATTGCAATTGGTCTCTAGTGAAACCCAAGAGATAACGCAATAATTTTTCACTAAACTAATTATCAGAGCAGAAGATGCTAATGTGCTTTGCCAACTGTGTCTCATGTCTCTTCTGTTAATGTGCAGCATGGTCACGGCTGTTCAGCAAGACTTTATGTCTCTGGAAGCAGAAAACAGAGCCTGAATTAAGCTCCCTCCTTGCTCACTGTCTTTTGCAGCCATCCTCACGTGTCCAGGAGAGTGTTAAAATATTTTTCCTTCCACAGAGAACTTGCAGGGATTTGCTGAACCTGGGTTCCTATGGGGATTGGATTTCTGGGGTTTCTGCTTGCACAGGACCCAATCTTCAGACATTCTCCTTCTTCTTCAGCTCTCTGGGGAATTGAGGTGCCCAAAGTTGGGGACCACTTTTGAAAAGATTCGTGAAATGCTTCTGCAAACTTTGATAAGAGATCACTGGGCACATGCACATGTGAGCCTGGGGCTGGCATGTTACCAAGAATGGCTTTTCACCTTGGGTGATCTTCTGGACACACCAAGGGTGGGCTTTAAAAAGTGACAAAATAAATGAAGAATCTGCAGAAATCCTGCTCCTGGATGTGCAAAGCCTGCAAAAGCCTTGAATGCAAAGAAAAACTGTGTTTTCTTGGAATAAGAAACTAAGGGAAAGAAGAAAAGTGAGGTTTCACCTTGAGTGAATGCAGCATGTGTTTCTCTTGCTCTCCTCAGAGCAGGCTGCACTTGAAAACAGAATTACAGCTTTGGTAAGGACTGGGATTTGCCTGATTGCTGCTACTCCCCAAAACAAATAAGCAAAACACAATTATCTTTGAATGATACCCAGACTAATGTGTAGAACCAGCACTGGGGCATAAAGAGAGCAGAGGACACCAGGCTGAGGTCATTAATTGGTAATGGAGTTTGTATATTTGTCAACAAGACTCTCAGCTCAGAGAGCTGAGCCAAAAAAGAAAAAAAAAAAAAAAAAGGAAGCAAGCTGCAGAAAAACAAATGCATCCCAAGCTTTGTCAGTGATATTTGTTTAACAGCCTGTCAGAAGCTGGAAGTGTGGATCAAAGGTAGGGATGGCAAAGAAGGAGTTGCTTCAGTCCAAGGCAGCAGTTGTGCAGTGCATCAGGGTTCACTTCTGGATCAGGGGATGTTCTGCCACCTCGTGTTACATCCAGTGAGCTGTGAAATGATGGAGCCTAATGCAGAGTGAGTGGGGGGACAGGAGGTAAAGCAACAACCCCTTGGTTTCTTCTTCATGACTCACTGTGGGTGTGGGGTTATCCAGGAGCAGAGCTGCTGCTTGAAAGGAGGCAGGGAGTCAAGATTGCCAGGCTGTGCTGGGGAAGAGAGGATTGCAAATTGCTTGTGGGATTTGGTGATGTCCTAGCCTGCCTCCAAAACAAATCATGCTGGTAGGGGCTTTGGGTTTTCCTTTTTTTTCGGTCATTGGAAAAACCTTTACAGAAGAGCCCTTTGCTCCAAGTTAAATAATAGTCTCTTTCTTCCATCTACATGCTTTGCCATATTAGTCTCAGATCCTTTTACTGAGATGCAGCTTCCCCTTACTCAGCTGCAAGCACTGGTCTTGTCCTCTCAGCATGGAGGTGCTGGGCAAGGCTCATTGGATTTGGTGATGGAGGTTGTGGTACATGACTTCTCCTCCAGAGCTGCTGCTGGGGAGATGCACACCCACCTCTTGGCCTCCTGAGAAGAGAGAAGGCAACTGCCCACGGTTGCCTTTTTGGCTTTTCTTTCAAACAGTCTGAATATGAAGCTTAACTGGATAAGAAGAGACAGAGCCAGATGGTGGGGGGAAGGACTGAGGGTGCAGAGGGGGCCAAAATACCACTTGAAGCATTGTTCAGCCAATAAAAGAACAAAATGAACTTGAAATTCAGCTCGGTTTTCATGTCTCTGCATCAGAAAATAATTTAGGATGTGAATTGAATGTAATTACTGGAGTTCTTTTTGAGAACTTTAATGGCAAATGCTCCTCTTTCCTAGCCAGCCCCAGTGCTGAGAAAATGAATGATGGGTCAGAGAATCTGCAGCAAATAATAGAAGCAACTGATTCATAGTATTTCTTACTGTTTTCAATGAAACAGAAAGGGGTAGTGTACCAAGCAGCTTCTGAGCATCATTCCTTCAATTTAGCTCATCTGCATCCCTTGGAGATGACTGTGCAGGTCTGTGTCTGGCAGCCACAAGCTGGCCAGAGGACTTTCCCCTTCTATGGGAACCACTATCCATGTTTTCCTTGGAGGTTGGGAGCATTCCCCACATCCTCCATCTGCAGAACCTCCATACAGGTTCCTGGGCAGGAGATGTCAGCTCTGGGTTTAGTTGGGGTGAATAAACCTGCTTAGCAAGCACAGGCCAAGGGTGCTGATCCCTGGGGTGCACAGCCCATCCCCTCCCAAGCAGAAAAGGTTGAGCTTGTGGCAGAACAACCCAAGAGGCCAGAGGCAACCAGGGATGGGCTTGTGCCAGCTCCTCCATGGCCACTGCTACATGGGGATGCTGTGTTTCACACTTGAACTCTCTTTAGCCTCTGTCTCAGCCTAGGCTGGCAGCTCTGATATCCAGCTGTTGGCTAACAGGAGCCAACACCTGGGCTTCCAAAAATGTTTCTCCTGCTCCCACTCAATTTCTGGCTTTGGATAGGAGTTGCAGCCATGGTGTAATTCCCATGCCCCTGGAGACTTGGGCTGGGGATAATCACAGCCTTTTTATGCTGCTAATAATTAACTATTAAAACAATTTACTAATGGATGTAGCACCTTCTTGAAAAGATTAATTTCTATGATTTAGCACAGCTGTGAGGTATGGGCTTGATGCAAATATTACAGAGTGCAAAGCCAGCCTGTGTTATAGCCTGTTGAGGTCAGAATCTATTAGCCATAATTCCTCTTAGCTAAATTCTCTCCATCTATAGAATAGGTTTTTCCTACAGAAATTATTCTAAAACCTTCAAAACGAGAGAGCTGAGTGTGCTCCATCATATGGCAATGCATGGTTTCATTCACTAAGTGGAGGAGAGAGAGGGGTGCTGATATGAACTCCAGCCAAAAAATACAGTAGTAATACCAAACACAGTAAATTTATCAGGTGTTTGAGCTCAAAGTGGATAAACCTTGTGTGCACAAATAGATGAAATTATATTGACTGGCATGAATTGAACGGGTCTAATCAGAGCAATGGCTGTTAAATGGGTGTAAGAGCTATTAATTGAGTATGGAAACTAATTTTACCTGATTCTTTATTTTAATAGGTTTCCAGTATTTACACAACACAACTGTCACAGACAGTTTAATCAGATAGCTGAGATCTCCCAGATCTTGTCAAATTAATTTTTGAACTCTTGACACTTCTGCGACAACACTGTCCTC
Source organism: Phaethornis superciliosus (assembly GCA_023637945.1). Lineage (NCBI taxonomy): Eukaryota > Metazoa > Chordata > Aves > Apodiformes > Trochilidae > Phaethornis > Phaethornis superciliosus. The sequence goes on along the minus strand of JAJQWJ010000021.1, from coordinate 8,770,727 downwards.
ATTCTTCTTGCAGCATTTTCTTAAGACGACTCTAATAACTAACAGTCATGTCTGACAAAATAAAGATAAGCTGTTATTTCTCTCAAAGAGATGACAGTTCCATTTTTCAAAAGAGAAGGAAAGGTTGCTCCCTGGTTTACTTCCTGCAGCAGCAAAATTTCCAGGCATGAGGCTGGCGAAACAAAGAGTTCCTTGCTGTAGGTAAAGGTTTTTTTTTCTTTGCATCTCACCAGTGCACTTGGATGGAAAGGTCAGGTGTGTCAGAGATGGTTAAGGCTTTGAAGAAGACAGATGTGTGTATGCAGAAAGAACATAAAGGGGATTGGAATAGCTTAAAGGAATAAGCAGAATTGGAGATCTGGGCTTTAAACTTCATTCTGCTATTGAAGTCATTGTTAGCACTCTACTGAGGAAAAAAAATGTCGGGGGGGGGAGAGGGAGGAAGGCAGGAAAAAATGAAATATTTAATATATTTTTCTGGCTATCTCAAGTGCTGGAATAACAACAGTGCAAATTACTCCAAGTTTCTAGCAACTGAGTTGAAACCACTTCACCTTTTTTTCCAACTTTGTGTTTTCTCCAGCCATGAGTTGGGATTGTGGGAAGAAGTGCTGGCTGGGCTGCAGAAGTGGGAAGGGGGGTGGGGAAAAAATGGTCCCCTAAAGGGTCTGAGCCCGGAGGTGATGGGATCTGGTTCTTCTGCTGTTCACAGCAAGGCAGATTTCTATCCAATAATTGAACTGGTTTTGCCAGGATGTTCAGTAACCCAAATCTCTCCCTTTAGCTTCCTGCCCAGCTGAGGACACAGAGAGCTCCTGTAGTCCCCAAAATCTCTTCTCAGGTGAGGTGGCAGTGATGAAAATCTGCATCCCCAGTGCTCTGTGTGTGGTATTTTCAGTGGCCTTTGAAACATCATCTTGGGAGGATGGTGTTGGCCAGTTCAGTCCCACCCATTGCCAAACCCATGAGGTCTGTAGGGAATTTGTTGCATTTAAGACCCATCCATTCTCTGGGGCATCACCCAGCACCCAGGGCACCCCCACACCCTCCCCCAGGCTGAGCCTGTGCAAAGAACTGTAAATAAAACAGGAGGCTTTGTCTAAACAAGAAGAAAATCTCCAGCATGTAATTAATTTATTGCAAATGGGAATGGTTTCTGGTATTTTCTTTGGCAATGCTGGAGCCTGGGGTGTCTGTGGGTGTCCCCCAGCAGCCAATACTCATTAAATAATCCTGCCCACCCATGCTGCCCTGTTTGCTTTGCCTGTCTCCAGGATGTTCCATGAGGGACTGATTTGGGAGATTGAAAAGCTTCTGCATCTTCTCATTACCCCTGCAATGTCCCCTCTGAGAGGGGATTTGAATTTCTGGTCCCTGGCATGGAATCTTCAGTGTGCCATATTCACCACTTCTATTTATTTTCCATTTTAACACTTGTAAGAATGGAATACTCCTTTTTATAGAGGCATTACAGTTATGGGTAAGAAGTCAACATCTGCCAGGTTTTGCAGTAGAGATGCTGTGGGTTGAGGTTTTGGGTTTTTTGTTTTTTTTCTTGCTACCTAGAAACCGTTGTATTAATAGAGATCTTCCTGGAATGCTTTCCTGTGAAAAATGTAAAAAATCTGGTAAAAAGGCAAAAAGGGTTTTTGCAGGAATCCTGTCCCTAAATAATGCCAGGAAGAAAGAAAATGGACCTGAGGAGAGATACAGTGGGGAAGGATCAGATGTTCTTATTTTGGGTGTCCAAGTTCCCTGTAAGAACATGTGCAAATTATCAAGAAAAGCAGGCAGTTTATGCAAAGAAAAAGCAACCAAAAAATAAAACCCAAACACACAAAAAAAAGCCAGTTGGAAGCATGGTTTTCTTTAAAAAAAATTCAACAGGACAGTTTAATGAGCCTAATCAAGAGGTTTGACAGTAGTTGTTGACCCTGTAATGGGTCTCTGCTGTGAGAAAAGAGGTTATTTATGGCCAGAATAGCTGTTGTTATTTTTCATTCTACTAAGTAATTTGTAGTAGAATTACTCACACAACTTCATTGTTGTGGAGAGCTCAGTGAAGAGCTCTCTTTTCAGTTTTGTGGGGTTTTTTGTTGGTTTTGTTTTGTTCTGTTTTCAAACCTCATCCTTGTTTCTTAATGGTTTTCTTATAAATTAAAAAAAAAAAATCAACTTGGCTCAACATACATGTGCTGAACCTAAAGAGTATCTAGAGATTTATCCGTTTAATTTCCTAGGCATATATTTACTGGATACATCACAAACCAGCACTTTACTGATTTGTTAATTAAATTGAATAATTATTCAATCAAGTCTCGTATGAGAGGAAATTTTTTTTTTCTCCATTAGCAGAGCTTAAAAGCACATGGAAATCCTGTAGGTGTGTTCCAGCCTTTCCTTGCATAGATCACTCAGAGAATCATCTCTTTTTAATAGCAGTGGCAGTAACCAGCTAATAACCTGAGTGAGGAAGGCTCTAGCAACTGGCAACCACTCTCTTTCTCTGCATGTGAAATATTTTGTCAAGGCTTTTCACGACTCTGGCTGCTGCAATTTGTCATCTTTCTCCAAAAGATCTTTTTCTTTCTTTTACTTGCCTTGAGTTACACTCTCTTGGGTAAAAACTTGAGATGCTTGAATCCCTGAGTGCTCCTCATCAGCCTTGGGATCAGCCTCAGCACCCATGGGTGCCCTCAGCATTGCCCCTTCAGAAAACTGGGAAGGGGAAATGAAAGCTGGAGCTCAGGGGATGCTTGCACGTGGTTTTGCCCTCTCCATGGTTGTGGTGTGGCTCTGCTGTCCCTTGGATTCTCAGATAACCCCCAGCTGCTCCTGCACTTCCCAAACTGAGGACAAGGCCTGAGATAGGGAAGGATCTGGCTCAGTTTCTTCCAGTCTTGGTCACCCCATCCCTCAGGGCAGGGAAGCAGATGGCACCAGCACTGGCACCTCAGCACAAGGAGACCTAAAGGACTGTGAAGTCCCACTGGAGTGTCCAGGATCCTGTTCATCTCTTCCATGTTCTTCTAATTCTCCTTCCAGGAGGTGTCTCTTGGTGGATGAACAGAGGTGGTCATGTTGATTTCTGATCTTACTCTTCCAAAGTTTTATTTGTTGCCAATGTCGAGTTGGTAGAGTCTGAGGTTTTCTTTTGCATTGCTTTTGATTTGGCTTGTGTTTGCAGTGGATTGGCTGCTCCAGGAAAATTTACAAAATTTTCTGCATTTCCAGTAAATGTCTATTGTATATTTATTTGTTCACAGAGAGATTCCACCCCACCATGGGAGAAGTATTCTAACTTACCATGCAGGTGTTAGCAGCTAGATGTACTCCATCGTTGTGTTCAGTGTAGAAACTCCATCTTAAACCCTACCAAGCTCAAACAGGCTTCTGCATGGTGTTAGTAGGATATAAAGCATTACCAATCCTATCAGATTTCCCTCAAGAGCTTTGGGTTACACCAGGGTCTCTTTGGAAAAAAAGGAGGGAAAGGGAAACCCATGGGACCTTGTGCCAAAGAGAGATTCTCTTCAAAACCAAAAAGTTTGTGGTTCCCTGGAGCAAGTGTTTGCTGCAGAAATGTGTGCTGTGCCCCAGCCTTGAGCAGAGACAGGCAGCATTTGAGGTGTGAAGAGGGAGAGAAATCAATAAATACCCCGTTTGCCATTTACTCAGCCCAAACAAAATACTTCATCGAGCCACTGGTGTGGCTTTAACAACCCAGAGCACAAATTCGGGTTCCGCTGGGCACAGGGAGGTTTCCTGGCACTATTTACAGCTCCCTGAAACACTGTCAGGATCTTTTGTTATGATTGCTACTGCTGTTCTTCCTCTCCTTCTCATTGCTGCTATCCCATAAAATACCCTGTGGAAAGGGGGTTCTTCACCTCCCTGGGCAGGTGCTGAAGGTGGATGAGGTGCTCAGACTCTTCCAGAATTTATCCCACATCAGGCAGCTCCTGAATTGGATTTGGGTTTAAGGTTCTGCTCCTTTTGGCAAAACTCCCCCTTGTTTCTCTCCTGCTCTGTCTCTTTGCTTGCAGGTCTCTACCCATAAAACCAATTCCATTGAGTATGGAGCAGTGCAGAGAAATGAGGAATATCTGACAGAGACAGGTTTAGAGATGCTTGGTTTAGATAATCTCAGTCCAGTGGAGTTAGGAGTCTCCTGGTACAGCTTTGATTGTCTGGTTCAGCAGCCATCTCCTAAGTGTGATTCTGTGGAAAAACAGCTCTTTGGACCCAAAAGTGGTACAAACATCTGCTCAAGAGCATGTTTCAGCACCAGGGGCTGCAGCTCCAGTGCTCGCAGCAGGCTGCTGACAAAGGATTTCCTGGTCTCTTGTGTAGGAAAAAAAATGGAGCACAGGGAAGGTCAGATGAACCTTGCTCTTTTGGATGCTTGTTCTAGCACTGAACTCTCTGAAGCAATGCCTAGCTTTAATTCTGCCTTCCAATCTCCTTTCTGAGTAGACTGAGTGTGTATAAAACTTTTCCAAGTGAGCTGTTGGGGTGTGCTCCTGAAAGGCCATCTCTCTGGTGAATAATCAGCTGAAATTCTAATGAGAAAATCTTTTCACTGGGCAACAGCCTTCCTACTCGAATGCTGCATTATCAGCTCAAAATTATTCAGACAGATCTGAGGAATTTACTTTAGGCAGCTTAGGAGATAAATTCAGCGCGGCGAGTTATCATGATTAATTTAAGTATTTAAGACTTATCCCCAAAACCTGTTTCCCTCAATCCACCTCCTAACACGGTCCCATTGAAGCCCTTTGTGGGTTAAAACACAGCCTGAGCTCAGCCAGCAATTTCCCTTGCAGGGGCTGGGTGAATTCTCCATCCTCTGGGTGTGCAGGTGATGCTGGGTTTTGGAGGCAACAACCTCCCCGCCAGCTTCCTCATTTTACACTTCATGTCACTTCAGCCAGACACTACAGCACCTTCTCCCCCAGCTCAGAGAAGCATTTGACAGGGATTTCTTTCTTTTTTTTTTTTTTTTTTTTTTTTTTTTTAATGACATTAAAGAGACTAATGTTTCTTTGTTTGTGGAGTGATGAGGAATTGGTGCTCAGGCATCCTGGCAGCGATCAGCAGGATGCACACGCGTGGGCTTGGAGAGAGCCCTGGGAAGTGCAATCCATCATGGTGACATCCTGCTCCCTGTCTCATCTTTTAGGCTGTCTGAAGTTGGTGTGAGGTTGGTTGTCTGGAGTCGTTGCATATCTGTTTGTTTGTACAGCACAGATAGCCTGCTGCTGGGCTGCTTTCAGGTGTGTAATTATTCCCTACAACTGGTTGGTAATGGATGGAATTTTTTTTTTGCTGTTGTTCTCCCCACACCCCACATTGTACCATATTCCCAAGGAGAATTTCTATTTCTCTGCCCTGAGAATGAACAGAGCTCATTCCACTAGTGCATTGTCTGGATGAACCTTTGCTCAGTACATCCATTTCTCCACCATTAAAAAGATAAGAAATAAGGAAAAAAGATAAAAAGATAAGGAATTTTTCCTCTATGCCTCTTGTGCTAGAAACTTCCCCTAGCTCTCCTCACTACCTCTCTAAATCCTTTGAAATTCAACACAAGATCAAGGCTCTAGGCCTATTAACCCCTTGCTGCTTCTCCAACTCCCTTTTTAACACTCAGGAGTTACCCCTGCTCACAGCTTTAACTCCTACTCCAGGTAATCCATAACATGGCATTTAACACTGCAATGAATTGCCCAGCTTTAGCACATGAGCAAAGCTTGAATGAGGAAATGGCATGATAGGTAAGGGGCACAGTGAACTTTATATCTGTGGGATATTAGCTCACTCTGTTGCTGAACATGAATGCTATTGATATTTAATATCTTACCAGGAGGGATGAGTGTTTGAAGGACAAGCATTCATAATTTGCTTTGACATTTGACATGATCAAGCAAGTCAAGGAATAATATTCAGTTTCTCCATTGTCAAAAAGATAATGAGTTTCATAACTGCTGGCATTATGGGAAAAAGACAGGCTATGTAGTGTAAAATGTGCAAGATCTGCTATATATTCTTCTATAAATTGTGTGTATTGTGTTCCTTTGTTCAAACACAGCATGCCTATTCTTTTTAATTTTCTGGTGCAGGTCTCTAGTAAACGAGATAAATTTTCTTTAAAGGAAAAAAGTTTTCCTCAAATTATTTATAGAAAGAGAAGTGCTATCATCGAGTCTGTCTCATCATCTCATTCTTGGGTATCAAGATGACAAACCATAGCAGCAACTTTTCCAATAGCAGCATCTGCCTTCCTGGCAATCTCAAAATTCAGTTATCTAGAAAGCTTCAGACTTCCTTCTGAGCAAATTTTATTTATTAGAAAGCAGTTGTGTTGCTTTGCTTCCCATGACTAAGCCAAGGAATAGTTAATATATTAAAAGGAATCGAATCGAGGCTAAGCTGTTGTCCCTCAAGTGGCAAGAGAATGACAATATTTTTCTTTTGAGATAACCATTTCTTCCGCTCTAAGGACAACCTAAAACCATTCATGCTGACTTCAGATGGTCTTTTATAGGACTGAAAAAAGGAATTCAGCCTCATAACTCCTCAAAGAGAACTCAAGTTCACCTTTTTCCAGACTCAAGTCTCTGAAATGGTGATGGTGACTTTCTGTGCCAGCCTTCCCTTCCAGGAGGAGGCAGAACACAGCATGGGATCCTCAGAGGTGAAAGCCCTATGTCCTCACACTATGTGATGAATGCAAACAGAAGGAATAGAGGGGACAGGTACCACACCAGAGCTTAGAAGAAGTGAATTCAGCCTTTATTTTGCCACAGAATTGATGAGCTGAGCAAGTCATTTGGCTGCAGCTCTGCAAAGGTCTCCTGATGTGAGTTTGGTACATAGCATCCTAACCTGAACAGGAAGATCTGTTCCAAGGTATATGAAAATGAACATCAACAACTTTGTCATTAATTAATTATACCTGTGATTAGGGATATACCTCTGACATCAGGGATACCATCTGCCACATCCCATATTTGCACGAGAGTCTTTGCTCGGGCTGGAGATCTGTGCAGTTGTGGAGCTCTGCTCCTAAGCCAGTGAGTTCAATCAAATCTCACCACTTCCCTGGGCATGAAAGAAGGTTGTCTGATGCTGCACAAAATGGATGAAACCTTTCTTCAGTTCTTCATGAATACTATAACCAGAAGGAAATGATTAAGGATGTTTTTTCCTCATATCAGCATCCAATTACACAGGAAAGATCTCAAGACCTGTAGGAGAGGACAACAGTCAAGCAGATAGATGTCCTAGCTTTAGGACCCTCTTAGATGTAAAAAATTCATTCTTGTAAGCATAGAGCTAAAAGCTGAAAAAGGACAAGGGAGGATGAAATATCTGTTCCAGGCTTTGCTGATGGTTAGGCTACATCAAAAGCTCTATTTAACTGAAGCGATTATTTTTGTTTTGAGAAAGAACTCTTGAGTTCTTCTTGAGCAATTTCCAAAAGTTTCTTTTAGTGAAATTCTAGTGTTATTTTTCTAGATGGTTGATTAAGAAAAGTCTGAGCTATTAAAGTTAATTTGATTGACATTTAGCAGCAGAAGCAGTAATGTTAAACGGTAACATCTTGCAGTTTTCTTCTGATACCAGCAGTGTCTCTGGGGCAGGATTTTATTAGTGACAGCTCTCACTGAATTCAGTTAAAGCTGAAGTTTCATCTCCAAAGGAACAGTTACTCAGTTCAGAAGTAAAATGATCAGGCACGGGATTTCACTTAAAGCTTTGAACATCAAGGAATCAAAACAATTTGGTTTCAAGTTTCTGTTCCTCCAGCATGAAAAATATTTCTGAGTTTGGACAAGTGTCCTTGATTTGTGTCAAGGGAGGGTCGAAATTACAGAGAGAAGCTGTGGGACTTTATCTTCCTGTTGTCATGAGCTTCTGCCTCTGGTCTGAGCTTGGAACAATTGGGTTTTAATTCTGATTGAGGACAGAGGATGCTAGTGCAGTGCAAAATATCTCACCAAGGCTGCCTCGTGGCTACATTCTGCATCAGTGTTTTAGGGCTGTATGGTAAGCAAAGGCTGCAAATCAAAGGTTACATGAGAGACAACCTTTATTACATATAGTAGGTCAGATAGCTTTTGCATTTAAGAAAAGACTACATGCTCTTTTGCTCTTGAGGAGCATAAGCACTTTAGCCTGCCTTCCACCACGAACAGAGATTATTCAATGGTTGGACTTAATGAATTCAAAATCCTTAGAAAATCACTAGAGCCAGACATCAATGTAAAATACTCCACCAGCTTTCAGAGTGGAATATAATATTAGCTCTCCCACAATCTACTTCATGGATCTCAAAAGAACAGAGAACATTTCTAAACTAAAGAAGATAGCTTGGGCAGAAAATTATTGCCTTGGATGCTTCTCTGTAACCCTTTAGGAGCCCAAGTTGTTTCTCAGAGGGCAGTAGAAACAGAAGCAACCATTTTCTTTGTTAAATTCAGAGGGAGGAAGAGGGGCAAGACATTTTATTAATAAATTCTGTCAGTGGTGTAGCATTACCTTGCACAATCAGTAGGACTGCATGGGCAGGTGGCTCCCAGCCATGGAGGAGCCTGCAGTTGGGTGTCCCCTTTCTGCTGCTGGAGGCTGCTGAGAACCCACCAGACCAACCACCATTCCTCCTGTCTCCTGTTCTGTGTCTGGACTGGGAGTGCTTGAGGAGGATATTTCTGTGCTGAGTGGGAACCCAGCCCTGGTTACAGCCCCCCCAGCCCTTCCCCTGCTCCTTGCTATGGAGAGCCAGCCAGAAGCAGCTCCCTCAGGCAGCACAAATAAATAATATTAATTAAGGTTCGATAGGTTTAAAATGCTATGGAAATAGCTTCTCTCCTGCTGTTTCAGTATCTCATTTTCCCACTCTGTCCAAAGCCCCAAAGCCCAGAGGTACAAACATATATTTTAAAATGAGAAGTTTGTTGAACCTCATTAAACTTAAATGCTCGATCCAGTTTTTCTGAAGGAGGCTTCACTCTGCTTTGGAGTTTACCTGCCTTCACTCTTCCATCCCTAATGGAGACATTCATTAGAAGGAAATTTTGCAGAGGCACTGGTAGACCTACAAACTACACCTGAAAAGAATCATTTACATGCTTAAACCAAGCACCCAGCTTTGGGGCTCTTCTGCATTTATAGGCTTCAGGCTGAGCAATTTCCCAAGGTCTCTGTGAAATAACGACCACCTTTTAATTTGCATTTGCTTTTTGCTTTCTCCCAGTTTTTGTGAAGAGGAGGAGCAGCTGAAAAGCATCTCTGTTGGTATGCTGAGCCTCTGAGTTGCATGAGCACCTGCAGCCATCCACGCACTGCTCGGGAGGAGTGCTGTATTTCTCAAGGTTTGTAGCTCTTGTCCTCCCACTCCCTAATTCATATACAGAAAACTGGTGTGCTGCTCTGTTCCCTCCACACAAATGCATTAGCTGATCAGGAAGGCTTCCCATTCATCTGGCTTGTCACTTGGGTGAGGTGGAGGCAGGACCGACTTGTCAATTCCCAGGGATGAGAGGCAGGGGTGGAAGGCAGGGTAACACAAGAGGGAAAATGGTGTAGATGTTTCTCCCCTTGGTTTCCCATATATATTTGGAGGCTGGGTTGCCTCCATCCCCTTCCAAACAGGGGAGAACCCACTCAAATACTTGTCTACAACCTCCTTGTGTAACTAGTCACACAGCAAGGCCGGGGGAGGAAATCCTGGCCAAACCCCCACGTTTGTTCTGCTCTTCTCTCGGTCTCTGGCCATTCTCCTCGGTCCTGCAAGCCTTTTCCCCACTGTATCGGCCCCATTTCTGGGGTGACCTCTCGGGCAGCCCCTGCTGTGCCCAACCCCCTCGAGACAGCAGAGTTTTGTACCCATTAGGTGTGCAACACCTCCTTCACCTCCAGCGAAATTTTGGCCGGGCTGTGGAGTGTGCAGGGAGGAAGGGAGGGGTGGTGGTGTCCCGAGTGGGACTCGCACCCTCTCCCCTCTTCCCCCCCCCCGGGAAATCTCCCACTCCGGCATCTCCGACAGATCCCACCGGCAGCAAAGGAACAAAGCGACGCGGATCGGCATGGGGGGGGCGATCTCTCCCCGGCGGGGACAGCACGTCGGGGGATGGGGGGGGATGGGGGGAGGATGACTCTCCCTTCCCCAGGGTCCCCGGCCCGGCGTTCCCTCCTTGCGGCCGGGGCGGTGCGGGGGGGCGCGGCTGTCGGCGGAGCCCGGCCCCGCGGCGGCTCCCACCCCCCCGTCCGCCCCCCGCCTCCGCCCCCCGCCCCGTGACTCGGCCGCTCCCGCGGGCGGCGGCTGCCGGGCGGTGTCGTGGGGCCCCCGCGAAGCGTGCGGGGACTATGAAGCACCATGGTGTGGTGTGACCGTGGCGTCCAGATGCTGCTGACCACGGTGGGCGCTTTCGCCGCCTTCAGCCTCATGGCCATCGCCATCGGGACCGACTACTGGCTCTACTCCAGCGCTCACATCTGCAACGGCACCAACATCACGACGGACGAAACGCAGGGGCCGCCGCGGCGGGCTCGGGGAGATCTCACCCACTCCGGGCTCTGGAGGATCTGCTGCCTCGAAGGTACCGAGGAGGGGGGGGTAAAAGGGGGGAGGGAATCGCGCCGAGCCCGGGCGAGGGGAAAGCAACTTCCAGAGAGGACCGGCTGAACGGCCGGAGCAGCCGGAACCGGAGCCGGAGCCGCCGCCTCGGACACGGCCGAGGAGGAGGATGGCGTTACCGTGGCAACCGGCATCTCCGAGATTGCCATGGGAACCGGGCAGCGGGATGCGGAGCTCTGCCCTGGGGAGCTCTGCCCAAGGGGGAGACTGAGCTCCGCGCCCCTCACCCCGGGCATCAGGGACGCCGAGGTTTTAAGGCTTTGGGGGGGTTCTGGCCAGTTCGGGGCTTTTGGGGGCACACGTGAGTCCTCCGGCTTTGGGGGTTGGAGCTCCCCTGGGGTTTTTCCCTCAGGAGCTTTGGGGCTGGGGTGCAGCTCTCGAGCAGGACAGCAGATGCCCAAGTTCCTCCCTGGCTGCCCTCAGACACCGGGAACCTGGTTGAAGGTGTTGCTGTTCAGGTGCTTTAGTGTAGTAACTCGGGGTTACTTAATACAGCCCGAGGGTCAGGCTGAATAATATTAACACACACTAAAAGGTGTCTTCTAGGGGCTGGGGTGGACACAGAGGTTCCCCAGAGAGGCCGAACATGTGGCTGTCTCTGAAAATGGAGTTGTAGAGGAGGCGCGGCAGGTAACTCCCGGGACAAAGAAACCCATGGGGGTTTAGAGGCTTGGACACGGCAGAACAAAAAGCCCAGATGGGAAAAAAACATCTGCCAGCCAAACCTGCAGACCTCTGACCACGGGAACCCAGCACATCCCCACCAAAGGGCCACACACCACAAGCAGGGGTTGGCACCGGGGCTCTGAACCCCCTCACCTGCCTGGTCTGTTCCCTCTGTACCAACAGCTAAGAGAGCCTCGGTGATGCTGGATGCAAGGCAGAGAGGGTAGAGGAAAGCTTTGGATTTTTTCTGAGCTGCTCTGTGGCTCCTTGGGGTAAGGATGCTCCTTGGGGTAAGGATACTCCGGAGTCTTTCCTCCCACATTAACGCTCTTGGCGTATTGGCTGCAGTGCACCTAATGCCAGCAGCACATCTGAGCAGATATGAACTTTGCAAACCCGATTTCCTGGTTTATTCTGACAGACAGCTCAGCCCAGACGAGCCCAGCCACAGTTCAGAGTCTAGCAGCTGTTCTCAGAGGTTTTTTTTCTTTCTTCCCAGAAAAAGCTGTGGCAGGAGCACCTCATCCTCACGTCTGTTCTCATCTCCTGCTCACAATTTAAGGCTACAGTGTGACATCATTTCCCTCTTAAAATATCAGATTTGCTACCTGGTAATAGTATGCATACATAGCATAGCTGTAGGACAAGAAAATATTTTTTGGCAATAAAAGGAGAAAGAATTACTGAAATGTGAAGGTTTATGGGTGATGATAACGCTCGGCTTTATAACTCCTGATGGGAATCTAACTCTCAGTATGGGCTTTTATGACACCTGGAAAATAAGGGCTTGCAGATGAGAGCTCCTGAGTTTGCCTGAGAGATGCTGAGCATCTTCCACTTGAACCAAATCTTGTGATTTTTGCTGAGTTTGTTCTAGTGTCCTCAGTCTCCTTTTTCCATGGAAAATAAGTTTTGTTTGCATCTTGTGCGAGTTGCTGAGACTAGGCTGGGCCTGTTGTTTCTGGGAGAAATCTCTGAGTTTCCCAAAGTCTTCCAGGAATCTCATTCAGAGAAATGAAGGGCAGCTTTGACTGAAACTGGTGGAATTTTTCCTTTGATTTTAAACTGTGTGTAAGTAAGAACTTTGTTTAAAAAAAATAAGAATAAAAGAAGTCTGTAAAGTCCTGAGAAATGGGCAGCTTCAGCAAAGGGTGCCCAGTGGTGCTGGTTGCTCTCTGGGTGCATTATTAGGGCAGTGCCTGTGCCTTTCTGAGCACCTTTTATTTGCAGGGGTATCCATGAAAAAATTCCACCCAGCACGTCAAATTCTTACCAGTGGCAAAAAAAAAAAAAAAAAAAAAAAAAAAAAAAAAAAAAAAGAAAAGAAAAGGCACAAAAGCACTTCATGAAAGCGCGACCCATATATTCAACAGCAAGTGAGATTTTCTGCTCAAAATTCAAATGTTCTTAATCAAATCACAAAGTTACAAAATTTGAAGTTGTCAAATATGTGCTAAGAATGGAGAGTTTGAGAAAGCTGTCATCTGTTCACAGATATGAGGAGCACAGGCTACGTTCTCTCCTACATTTTCAGTATGTTCTGTCTTTGTAAAAAATCTATAGACACATTAAAATCTTCACATCATAAACCATATCATGGGAGTTAGATTTCGACATGGAAAGGCTCCTTTGTTTCATAAAATAATAAAACTGTTTCTAGAAGCTGATTTAAAGCAACACCCCCTCGATTGTTTCAGAGCATCACTCATTCAGAGTGGATGGATCTTTTAGTAACATAATAGTTACAACTCTGAGGAGATACAGAGCAAGAAAATAATTTCAGTTATAGATTTTTATATCTGATTAAATGGTCTGGCTTCAAACCTATTTTTAGAACTCTTTTTGTGTTTTGTACTAATAATTATAAAAGCCTACTTAATTTATTTTAATGTTCTTAAGCACCATTTCATTCTTATCTCAAAAAGACAAATCTAAGGCAGAAATGTGCAAAAGCTGAAGACACCTTGAACAGCCTCTCAAATTGCTTTTGACATGAATAAAGCATTTTGCAGAGTGAATTTCAGGTCAGCTGAAATTTTCCATTAAAATGTTTCTCAACTATATCCATAAAACAACCTGTGTGCTGCATTTGGAGCAGTCACCTGTTCAGTATCCCGAATTCCAAGATTTCAAACAAAACTGTTGAAACAGAATGGAAAAGAATAATCTTCTAACCAAATTATTAGGTATTCTTCAATGTTTCCTGCTTTTCTGCTTTCTGACCATATTTAACAACAAATTTGCATTGTAATGGTAACTGAAGTGATTATTTTAGGGATCCAGCACATTATCTTTGTTTGAAGCATCACATCTTGGGGATAAAACCATGTTTTGTTACTCGTAGCTGATAGCTCGTAGTACTCATAGTTTTGGTACTCGTAGCTTACTCACTCAAGAAGTAGCATTAATGATAAATAAGTCAAACTTTTGCCTGTATCATCTCAATCTTGTTCTTTTAGCATGTTTGTCAAAGGGGAGGAGGCTGACTGAGTGGATTTGAAACAAGAGCGGGATTTTAAAAATGTATATCCCAGGTAATTGCCTTAGGTAGGGAACTATTTAAAATAATTCTTGGTATGAATGCATGTGTAGCAGAAGTGGATGCAATTTGACTGAGCCTCTGCAATGAAATGGCCCAGGGCTCCCTGGCAAAGCTGGTTTTTGGTTTTCTGGAGCCACAGCACCCATGGTAGCTGCAGTTGTGACACCTAAAATTAAACTGTTGCCAGAGTAAGAAGTTTCTGGCGAAGCCCCCATGCAGTCATCCTGTCCTGAAAGCTTCACCCCAACCCACCAATTCACAATGGAAGAGCAAATCAGCCCCATTTCAAGGGACTACTGTTAACACTCAAGCTACAAGAGTTGTCACAAGCTGTGGATCCTCACAACCTGAGCCACCCAAACACAGCAAATGCTGTGTCTTAAGCACAATCCTGTCATGGCCAACCTAACCTGAAAGAGATTAAACCACCATAATTTTCCAGCAGCTCCTGTCCCTGTGCTAAATGCACACCACATCTATGTAAACCTTGGGCATTCTTACTCACAAGGAGGGTCTGGTATTAAAATATTTTCCTAGAAAAAAAAATATTTTAAAAGCATCACTTTTCCCTCTGTAGCTGCTTATCTTGGTGAACAATCATGCTGAAGTTAATAGAACAGCTCACAATAGAGCTCTGCAGGCCCTGTGACATCAAGATATGAAATCAAGTAATGCACTTGTAATTTAAATTTATTCAAAGAATATTTTATTAAGCACTTCAGCATATGAATGCCTTTGAACCCATTGTGTCTACAGCTTTCAGTATTCCCTGTTTGCCATTTACTTTACAAGTGGTGCAACTGGTTATTTAATTCACGTGGAACCACGTGTACTTCCTGACTGGGTGGCTGGAACATTAATAATTGGGAAGGAAGGATCAAGGAAATCACTTATGACTTGAAAACTTGCACCAACACACGTTTGCACAATTATTTGCAGCGTGGATGGACGGGCACAAAAACGGGATAGGACGGCACGCGCGTGCGCTGCTTCCATGGATACTCTTGAAAACAAAATAAAAATGTTATACAAATGTTTGAGGCAGGCAAATAAAGGAAGGCTGCCATCCATCAATACTGCAAATTCATGGCTCAGCCGAGAAGAATGAATATTCTTTAGTATTCCCAAAGCAAAGCTATGAAGTCCTCACACCACCGGGGTTGGGAATGAGCTAAATACAGGGTAAGCTTTCTATTCAGACACTGTTGCCAGAGTTTTATTTGTCCAGAAGGAAATGTTCTAATTTAATATTAGACGTTACCTGCCTCCAAGGTTATATCCATAGGCACTAGGAGGTGGATTAAGGGATGGTCTCAGTCTTTACAGGAAGGAAGGTCACTGCACAAAGGAGTGTCCCTGCCATGAAAAACTCTGTGCATGCCAGAACCTATTTCTTGGACAATACATACATATTTTGCACAGGCATTTTAGAGCCTGAAGAATGATCTTTCATCCATAGATCTCACAAAACAAATGGAAACAGGGACTTTCCTGAGCTTCGTTCTTTCTTTCCATACATTCTGCTCATCTCCGTTGCCTTGGTAGAACTCACGCCGCTGAGGAAGTGCCTGTGCCCCACTCCTTGTTTTCAAAAGCAATTCTTAGAGCTCCAGTATCATCTTTACAAGAGTGAAGCAGTGTGGTTTTGTCATCTGTTGATTGAGTGATTTCTGACAGCCTTTTTAGATGGTTTTTTTTCAAGAGCGTTCCATTTGTTAGCAAGAGCTTCTGAATTTGCAGCAGTCTTGAGGCATGCAGGGTTCAATCTCTTCAAAATATTTTCCATAGCATAACAGATTTTAAAATACTGAGAAATTTTGTGCAGGGGGAACAGTCAGCAGCAGACAGGTTAAGGATCTCCTAACTGCACCTCTTTGAACACTTGTGACAGAAGTTCTCAAATGACCATATTGTTGGAACAGAACATCCATTCTTCCTCAGATGCTCTATGGAACAGGAATCTGAAGCTAATTGACTGGATATATGTCACTTCAATTCACTGAACTTCCTTTCTTGAACTCAATCCACTATATAGGCAGTAGGGAGCTATCTGGCTACATGAGGGTTTGGGTTTTTTCTCTCTTCATGTCAGACAGCCCAATGCAAAACTTAGATCCTAAAGACTTTCTGGGCATTAGCAACAGACCCTGAAGGCTGTAAACCAGTGAGAGCACCTGGAAGCCACCTGTAAGGCTACTTCATCTGTGCGAGATGTAGTGTGGATAATATTAATATTTCTTAGGTTTCAGAAATGTTACGGGAAGAGTCCAGGAGGCACCAGGTAATACAAAGAGGATACCTGTGGCTGTCTGGTGCAATAGCTACTTTTAAATCCTGTATATAATTATACAGATTGTAGGTAGCTGACAGATGGCTTTTGTGTGCTCTGGAAGAGCCACAGCAAGTCATCTTGGGGTTCTCAGGGACCTCTGCAATGTAATGTAATGTGTTCTTTGGGTTTCTTCCAGCTGCCATTACCTTTAGCTGACCCTCTGCTGTGGGTTTTTATTACTGCTTTTTAGGTACTGCCAGGAGCTCGTAGTTGTTGCACCTCCTCAGGGCTTGCCCTGCCTTCTGGCAGCTTTACCAACCCTCACCAGCACAGACTGGGAACACAGGTGAAGTGTGTCAGTGTATTTTTTTTGTTGTTGTTGCTGTAAATTTTCAGCAGAATGATGATTCCCCTGGTGGATCCAGTCCCATTTGCTGGGTCACTCTGCATCACGTCTGCCCAGGTCGTGCTATCAAAGCTGGGCTTTTGGTCAGAGTCTTGGCAGGTGTAAAACACACAAATCTCTTTCAAAAGCTTGGGGACAAGAGGAGTATTTCTGGTCTCTTCATTCTGTAGCCTTTCTTCTCCTGTTTTTTCATTCTTTTGTGGCAAGGAGAGTACTTAGGGACTGAGTATAATTGAAGGTTATTAAAACCTCCCAGCACCCAGGTATTTAGTTGGTGTCTGTGATTTGTGTGCCAGAGCTGAGCAGGAACTTCTGCATCCCCAAACTGGAACTGGAGGATGGATGGGCTTGTGGGTTTGGCCATTGCTGGGTTTCCTGCATGATTTGGAGACAAGTTTTTTTTTATCTTCCTGCTCTGACTAGGAGGGATAAATGTGCTTCCTTCCCCACACACTTCCCTCTCATCCTAATAATAAAAGAAGATGTGGAGAAACTGGGACACGGCAGTAGGGCTGCCCAGCTCAGGGAGGGTGTGTGAACACTACTTTAACTGGGTTTGAAGCATTTTGCTTGCAACTTATGTTTTATACATGCAATATTTTGTGTTTAAGCATGTCTTCCTTGAGGGACAGGATTAAGCCTGATTCTCCACCTACATAAATTGAGCTGCTTTCTAGGAAGGCAGTGGAATTGTGCCAGTATGAAGCCAATATAAGAGAAGGGATGGTGGATCTGCCCTTCAGTTGGACCTTTTCCTGCTCATCCCTCTTTTCTGAGCCAAGACTCATCTTGGTAAATAAATCATACTATTGAACTGAAAACCTGGTCCTGCTTCCAAACATTACTTTGTGCTTATCTTGCTTTTAGATTTCTGTTTACTTGTATTTATTATGTCGCAGACTTATGGTTCAGCATCCAAATTCTTCCCAACAGATGGCAAAGCAGGATGCATAGGAGTAGTAAAATAAACAGGATAAATGCACAACTGCCCATATGTCAGAGAGGCTGATACACATTTATGACTTCAGTAGAAAAGGATGTTTTCAGTAGACATCTCCAGTGCTGTGCAGGGCTCCTCACTATTTTCTGCCTTGCCCTAAAGTCTCTCTCTCCTTTAGCATATTTGAATCTGTTAAATTACTCTATATTCTGTTCCCAGATAGTTGGTTTTATTTAGTTGTTTGCCTGCACTGCCAGAGTACATCAGTTACCTTCAAAATTTCAGAGTGCAAGGTGACTCTAACCCAGGCTACAATGTCTATTTTTGTCTTTCAGAGTGGTTGTTTTGGCTCTTTTGGGGAACACACAGAGGTGCTGGGGACCACAGCAACATCTGAGGCTGTGACTTTCTCTATACTGGGATTGATTATAATGATAATGATATGTGGCCTCTCTAATCTCCCAAAATAGCAAGGCTCAGGGCAGGCTGGCTGAAGGATGGATGGGACAGCCTGGACAGACTCTAGCTAGGTTTCCCTTCAAACCTAGGAACATTTTTGCCAGTTGTTGCATGCAGTGAAAGCATTGAAGCAGTTCTTGATTTCAGCTGGCAGAGAGGCCAACCCCTCTTCCTCCTCCTCTTGGCATCCTGTAGTCTGAACATCTTTGTTCTCGTTCTCTTTTTCTCTCTCCTTGCTGAAATGTTGTAACTTTCCTTCTGCTAAAAAAGGGACCTCTCTAAATTAGCTTTTCAAGGATGGAGCAAGAGTCTTTCTTTAGATAACTGGTAGATGCTGCCCCAAGGCAGAAATTTAGGATTTTTAATTTCTCTTCGTGGCTCTTGAGCATCTCTGCCCTCCTTCCCATGAAAAAAAGTGTAATCAGAGACTTGTCAAAGGCATGAGCCTTGGGTTCACTTTTCTCTTCCCGGTTTACTCTGTTTCCCCTGTGTTTATCCAGGCTCCTTGCTTACTCCACGAGCAGCACTCTAAGCTCTTCTTCAACAAAACTGAGTCATTTTTTTGTCAGGTGGTGTACGTGGAGGAATGCTTCACTAAAAATCAGCAGGAAGGATCCAGAGAGGCAGACAGGGGCGAGCTGTAGAATTCCTGCATTTCCTGTGCGGATTGCCAGGCCCTGAGATGGATTAACCACTTTGATTGTTCTTTTTCAAGCATTCTGCCTTTTAATTGCTGTTTTGGAATTATGCCACTTAGTTATGCCCTTTGAATACCTCTCACTTAGCCAGTCCTGTTAGCTTGGTAATGCCAGATACTTGAAAGATATTCAGAAGGGAGAAGCATATCGAGTGGGAGAAGCACCCAGATCTGGGAGGAATTACCACCTTTGTTTGGCTGCCAGGGTTTGGGTTTGGCTTTTTTTTTTTTTCCCCAGATGTAGTTAATGACCATTTTTAAGTCACTGCCAATTCTCTCCCAGAGCCTCCAGATCAGTTTTCTCCCTTTTATACATTTTAAATAATGCAGTTTTGTGTAGAATATGGATGACTGAATATTTTCTCCTGGCCAAATATATAGCATTTGATAATGTTAGGATTGTTATTGTGTCTTTCTTGCATCCCAGAGGCATGCTTTATCTATTGTTGCTGTGAGGCATTAAAAAGGAGCCATGACATGTCACAATTATAACTTGAAATAGGATCTTGCCAGAGGTACATTGCCTAAATATAATCAAACCTAAAATACAGCTTATTGCCTATACCTATCTCAGAGCTGTACGTCCCTATCTCAAGGCTCACTAAGTGTCAGTGATAGCTCTTAGAAAGACACTGGATAATTCTGTTGCAAGAATTCCCATGTGGCTCTTGTTGGATTTTTTTAAAGCTCAGCGTATGGCTGCCCACAAGCAAATGAAATAGCAAACTCTGAATGCTGGGAGACCTTGTGATTATTGCAAGTTTTCAAAGGTAGCCAGGTGTGAAAGTAAAACTCCTTTGTAGCTGACATACTAATAGCAATAGTGGTTTTAATCATCTTTGTCCAGCGGATCTTCAACACTCAGGCAATGCACCTTGCATACATTTTAACACAGAATTGGCTGGAGTTGGTTTCTTTGTGTATTACTTTGATTTAGCCAGGCTGATGGAACAGCAAGTTGTGTTGTGTCACATCACGTTTTTATCCACAAGGATCGTGGAGAAGGTCAAAGCCCTCAGATTCACTGAGCAAAGCTCTGCTACTGGCGTCAGGGGAGTAAATAGCCCCAAATAGGTCATTCCTCTCCAGGTGGGCCTCTGCTGCTGGGGGGTATGGTTTTGGTTGGCAGCTGTGAACTTCCAAAACTTCAGGTATGTGGTTTCCAGTGTGGGTTGCAGAGAGAACCCCAGATGTTTCATCTATTCCCTCCTAAATTCAACCTCCCCTGGTCCCACTCTGCCACCTGACAAACCCCCGGGTGGCAGTGGTTTGTTCTGTCCAATTAGAACTCAACAACATCATTAACAAGTTCAGTCAGGTTTTATTTGGGGAACTGTTAGAGAAGATATCAAGCAGAGCTGTCCTAGGCATGATAAAACATCAGTTAATAAATCAGGGACCTACGTAGCAGCTTGGAGATGGCTTCTCAAAACTCAAGTTGCTAACCTAGCCAGGTGGCTGCTTATCCTCACCCCTTCCAGCTGCCAGCCCAGCCCCAGGTATTTGCTCCTGTAGGAATTTGGGGTTCAGCAGCCTGCCCTTTGAGCCAGAGCAACCTCGTGCAGCCGGGCTGGCAGGATGGAGATGGCCCCGATCTGAAAGTCCTTTCTCCATTGCTGCCTGCTCTGAACCCACGCCAAGGAACCTGGCAAGAGGCTGAGTTTCTTGGCTCAGGCTCCACACTGCTTGGATCTCTCCAGCCCACGTTTGGAGCAGAGTTGGTCCACATCCCCCCAACCCCCCCCCCCCCCCAAGCTCTGCCCGCTGCGAAAACACGTTTTTGTCTGTCGACAAAAGATGCTCTGGGATGAAGAGTGGTCTCTTCAGAGCCTGTGGCTTAGGAGTTCTAACCACATTTCCAGGGAAGGTTTTTCTCTGAAGCTTGTGTTGCATTGGGAGTCAACAAGATTTCAGGTTTTGAAAGTTATTTAGGGGTTTCCCAAAACGTTTAGCCAAGACTATGCCACTTATCTGCTCATCACGAGGTCGCACCCCCCATGGTTCTCCTCAGGAAGCTGGAGTTTGCTTCTGAAGTTGTGTTTCTCCTTTGCTCTGCACGTTTTTGCTGTGCTTGTGTCCTTGCCTTTAGCACTGGCAAATGCAGATGGTTTGGGAGATGCTTTGGGAACCTTAAAGATGCAAGACCTGAAATAAAACGTGTAGTCTTTAGGAAGGATGTAGTCTTTAGGAAGGATTCCTTCTAATTATAACCATTTGAACAATTCATTTGCAATGTTCTGCTGTGGTAGAATTCTCTGTATAGTTTGGTTGCAAATTAAGCAGGGAAAAAAATAGCTGTCCCATTCCATTCAGTGTCTTTGAAAAAGGTTTACCATCACAACTTGCTTTCTAGGGATATTTCATTGTTTTTCCTTGTGCTCCAGGCCTGATTTTTAATGACTTGCTTTTGTGTCTCTCAGTAGCCAATTCCCAGTGACCTTTCTTCCTCATTTTATTGTAATTTCTGTATATAAATGGCAGCATTCTAGCTGGAGACAGTCTTTGGACAAAGCAGCAAAACCCCATAGAGAAGGCAAAACAGGCCAGAAATTTTCCACCTGAATTCTAAGTCACACCCAGGGCTTTGGCCACGCAAAGAGCCAAAATGCTTGAGTTTGCAGGATCAGAGGAGCTCTCAGAGACCAGAGCTGGACGAGGAGCAAGTGGTTGAGGAAAAGAGCCAGACCTGGACAGCCAGGACCTCAGCATCTCCAGGTATCAGCACTGGATGCAGCAACTCCCAAAAGTTATCCCTTTTTCCGCTCTGCTCCAGCAGGGCTGAGCAAGTGGTTGCAGCTTGCCAGAATATGGGTACACTGTTCCTGATGCTGATTTTGTAGCATTAATCTGCACCTGTTTTGGTGGCCAACTGGCACTGTGTTCAGCCTAAAATGTGTGTGTAAGCCCTGTATTAAAGGAGGCATAAGAATTAGCCTGCACCAAACATGTCATTAGACACGTGCCTGGTAGACATAATATGGGATAATGAACATGATCACAAGAATACATTAATAACTGAAAATATTTTTTTAATATACATATGCCCACTTAAAACGGGATAAGAACTAAGTGACACTTGTGTCACCAGTTTATAATTAAAATGCAGTGCTTGAATGAAAATGTAAGCTTCAATTAGCCAGCGTGACCCTGCTTCCGGCTTTACTTCCCACTGAAAAGCAACGATAACAAGCTCACATTTATTATCAGAGTTTTTCCTGGAGCTGTGCACTGAAACATGCTCACATCTGAGCCCTTT
Source organism: Phaethornis superciliosus (assembly GCA_023637945.1). Lineage (NCBI taxonomy): Eukaryota > Metazoa > Chordata > Aves > Apodiformes > Trochilidae > Phaethornis > Phaethornis superciliosus. The sequence goes on along the minus strand of JAJQWJ010000021.1, from coordinate 8,748,847 downwards.
CACTGAAGACATTTTTTCGCTTCAGCAGTTTGGCATGCCATACAAAGGCTCTCTGATTTTTCGTGATGTTCACCTCCTCTTACATAAAAATGTTTTCTGTGCATATTATTTGGTTTTAGCTGAAGTCCAGGTGCATGGGTTGCTGAAGAACCAAAGGGATGGCTCATCACATAGTACAATGGGTAATTATTGCTGAGCTTCACTGTATTGCACAGACAAATCCTTTCTTGGAGCTCAGCTTTGTAGCTGTGAGAGACAGAAAATACCTACCATCCATCCCAAAGTGGCACCAGGGTAAGAATAGATCCATAAAGAACCTGCTTTGTCCGTTTAATTTGTAACTATCTCAAGGGAGGGAGCTTCACATTTTGTTTAAAGACACTGTTTTGCATTTTTATTTCACCAGTGGGAAGTTAATGCTTACATAAATGATGAGGTCTCGTGTTCCCATTTTCATCCCAAGAGTCTTTCCAGTTAGGCTTCTTGTTATATGGTTAAATAATTCTCTGGGTTTGGCCCCCATTTAAGGCGAGATTTCAGCTGGATTTATGCACAATCCAGACAAAGTTTGGTGCTGCATTGCCTAAGAACTGAGTTTCTGATTTCTGCAAGGCCAGGCAGGCTCCTTGGCACAACAGCTGAGCTTCTGTGTAGGCAGAAAAAAAAAAACCCAGGTGCTTTACAGGAGCAGTTCTGGAAATGGGTGTGCTGGGTGGGCACCTGCCCCTGGCAGCTTTCAGGAAGGTTCCTGCTGTGCTGCATCGTGGCTTCTGCACATCTCTGCAATTTGGGTACCTGGCTCAGCCCCTCATTTGAGATCCAGAGCTTTGGTGTGCCTTTCAAGAGCTTCCCAGACACTGATCTTGTCAATGTCAAGAAAAAAAAAAGAGAAAAAAAAAAAAAAGGAATACTCAACTCTAGGAGCCTGAAGACATCTGTCATGTCTCGGGGACATGCAGCAGGTTCTCATTTGGACATTTTTGCACCCTTCAAATTGGTCCATGTGCAGATGAGGCTACAGGAATTGAGGTCGGGGCTAAGAAGGCTGCAGAATTCCTTTCTCAGTCAGTGCTTAGGACAGCTGGTGAAAAGGATCCAAACCCTAACCAGCCCCAAAATGTCAATAAAGAGCAGCCAAGCCTCAGAAAGGGTACTAAGGGAATATGTCCTCTCTGACAGAGATGAGACCAAATGTCCACATGGATATCTTTTCCAATGCTCCCTCCAATATTTGAAGCAATTTCTACAGGCAGAATTCTTGTAATGTAGGAGTGGATGTCAAGCCAGGATATCTCAACTCAGAATAGATGTGTGCTCTTAGCTTTGGGTCAACTAGAGATGTGTGGTGTGGTTAGAGCCCTCAGGGACTCTTCAAGTTGTAAAAACTACAAACCTTCTGGTTTTTCACTGGTGCTATTCACATGGGACAGAGTGACCTCTCCAGAAAGCCTTTCCAACAGCAACAGCAGTCTCTCTCAATAGCATTTAATAACTACCCATGGAGAAAATTATGTTCTATTTAAAAGGCCAGAAAAATCAACTTCTGCTGACTTTGGTAGAATTACACCAAAATTGAGTTTTGTCTGATACCCTTTCCCAAACTAATGTTCAGTAGCTGGGCTGAAAAAGCCTTTCAGAGGCAGATTAAACAAGTCCAAATGGTGAAATATTCTTTTAATTTTCCTTCACACGCGATATTTTAGGTGTAGCTTGGAACACTGCCCTTACGAGAGGCATCCCTTTAAATATTTATACAGCATCAATATGTAGCCACCTTCATACGTTTTTAATGATATGTTCCTTTCTAAATTAACCATTAGGTAACCCTGTTCTCTACTAGGCCATCTTTTGCACTGTCTTTACACTCCCCTTGGTTTTCTTATTTATTTATTTCACTGTGGAACAATGAAGATGGCAAGGCAAGGCCCAGGGGCAGGGTGGAAATGGAATTCTTGGAGCATCACCACTGTTGCCATGGTGGGCAGGCACTCAATAGGACACTGTGCTGCTCTGCAAGCCACGGGGAGTGCATCCCCAGCTCTGCTCTGGCCTCTCTCAGGTCATGGCTATTACAACAGGGACTTTTCCATTCCAGAACTAGAGTTCCCAGGATCAGGGAGGAAAAAATACTGCAGAGTGGTAAAGGTGCTGCTGAGGGGCAGGAAACAGGATCCTCCCGTCCAAGGTTCTCCCTGGGAACTGCAGTTGTGCCTGGCAGCTTTCTGGATTTTCCAGAGGCTTTTCTCTTTCTTCTTCCCATTTTGTGTTAGTTACTAAGGTTCCATGGGATGCCGAGGTGAATAGGACAGAGCCCAGCTCTGTCAAATGAGTCAAAGGTCTTTACTGTTCCCTCAGCCCTGATTCAAGCTGGAAACCCACAGATGAGTAAAAGTGTTGGCACAAGTCCTGTCTTTTTAGCAAGGTGGGATTTTTGAGTCTTTTTTTAATCACACCACATTATCGTAGCAAAATGATTTCTGCAGAGGCTGCTCAGGGCTTGTTGCCCTCCTGCTTCCCCTCTGTTTTAGGATGCCTGTAGGAGATGGCAGCATCCAGAGATCCTGGCTGCATAACCAGCAACTTAGTGAAGCTTCAGCAGCCCCAGGTCTGGTAGGGAGATTATTCCCCAGACCAAAAAAAAAAAAAAAAAAAAAAAAATTTTTTTTTTTTTTTAAAGTGTCAGAGCTTTTCCTAAGCTCTGTTATACTGAAAGCAAGAACAAAGTATTCCTGCATGCTGCTTCCTAAGAGTTTCACCCTTCAGAGCTAAAATCCAACCTCTCCTTCTCTTGCCTACTGAAGGGGCCTTATCCTGGACTTGGTTTGTAAGAAAGAGCTTCAGGTAAGCGAGTAAAGATTTTCTCTCAGGATAAAGGGCTCAACACAATACAGAAGTGCAGTTCCCTAGGTTGCAGGGTATAGAAGAAAGAGATTGAACCACAGGCAATCCCCTTCCAGCCATAGAGCTCACATCCCACTGTACTCATTGCAGAACCAGTAAGGATGTCACCATCTCTTTTCCTGGCATAGAAAATACTTTATAGAAAAGCGCAGGGGTATTTTGGTATATCTGGCATGATTTGGCTCCAGCAGTGACTTGGTTTGCTGGGTTTTTTCAATCTACTGCTAGAAGGAGATTATTTGCTTCCAGCAAAAGCCAATTCAGGGCTTGGCATCCCCCCCCCCCAGTGGGGCTCAGAAGCAGCCAGGCAGCAGCTGCAGTCCAGGGAACTGCTCTGCTCCAACCACCAGGAAGACAAAGTCTGGCCAAGCTGGAATTATGCTAGCGAGGTGTGTCTGCAGGTTGCAGAGGCAAATTTTTTATTTTTTTTTTTATTTATTTTTTTTCCCCTCCACGTTTGCTGCAAATATGTTTAAATTCTCACTGGTTTGGAGGCAAGGAGTCAATGCCTCTGAAGTGCATGCTTGACATATGTTTCTTTTCACATGTTGTCCTCCATTTGTTTCATGGAGCAGCTGTTCAGCTTACCGCTTGAAATATATTCTTATTTACTAGAAATTATTTTAGAAAATAGCTGTTTAGGACTAAACATCTCCAGCCCTTCTTTTGGGTGCTGGGAGCTCCTTTTTGCAGCTGCCTGCAGATGTTGAAAGGTTCATTTGCATTTGAAGAGCTGGATGCAGTGAGCTAAGCAAGGGTTTGTCTGTCTTCAGACTGTCTCTGAAGGCACTCACTTCAACACTCCTTGCCAAATTTAGTCCCGATGCTACTTTTAATTAACTCCAGCAACATCGAAGCTGCCTCTAGCCGGTTGTTAGCTGCCCATTTATTCCAGGGTTGAATCAAACCCCCTGACCACGTTAAAAAAAAAAAAAAAAAAAAGGATCTTATTCTGGAAATTGATGGCCCAGCAGTGAAACACAAAGAACAGTCCTCATTCACAGCAAGGTGGTGTGTACAAGCTGATTTATCTGACTGCCACTCAGTTGTCCTGGTGCCAGAAACTGCAGGTCCAAACCTTCCAGCTGAGGTTTCAGGTTGACCTGGCTACTGCATACTAGTAGAGTCAAAAATGTTTTATTAAAAAGGAAATCCTGCCAGCAAGAAAAAAGTTCAGCTCTCACTGCTTGATCCCCCTTCCTGGAGAGTGCTCTTTTTTGGTTATTGGTGGTTCCCCCCCTTAAAATAAGTTTACATGAAGACTTTCAGCACAAAGACCCAAATTTAGACTTTGTTTCCCCCACTGATAAAGGAAGAGGCAGAAATCTTGATCCACAACCATGCTGTCAGCCTCCACAAACTGTAGCTCCAGGTCTTTGATGTCCATGATCCATGCACACTGACTCAAAGCACGGTTTAGCAGAGACCAAAAACTTTCCTGCTTTAGCAGGGAGAAAAGCACAAATTCAGAGAGCTGTAGCCCTGGCATGATCAAGGCCCATACATTTTGCTTCCTCTTTGTTTCCTTTCCTTTAGATGTTAAAAAGCCATCAGGGAAATCTTCATCCAGCAGGTATTAGAGCACTGAGCAGAACCAGCCAGAAACATGGGAAGGTGTAATTAAGGATGTCTTTTTTTAAAAAAAAACAAAAAACAAAAACAATTTCATTTCACCATGTACAGTGACTCCCTGCCATGATCAGCTGTGGAAAGATGCTGGTCTTACTTTTCTTCCATACCTTGAATTTCAGCAATTTTCCAGTTTCCTTTTGCTGGTCTAATTCAGAGCTCAAGGCTGCCATGGGGACAGAGTCACCCATGGACCTTGGGCAGTTTTGGTGTTTACAGGTAGGCACTAAGAACACATGGGACTCAGTCTGGGTTTTGGAGCATTCGTGGCAAAATTCATACTAATCAAGTACAAACTAATTCATCACCCCAACTCTGCAGGGTACCAGAGACACTGGCCCAGTGCCTCTTCTTAAAGAGGAGCATTTCCTTCACGCTGTCATTTGCATCACACATGAAGCTTTTCTTGTAGATATCTGTTTTGTTTTTCCTTTATAATGACTTAAGGGGAAGAGATGGGAGTGGAGAACATTGCTGTTAGACGGGCATGATTCAGGTACCCATGGAGACATGAGATCACTCTGCATTGCCACCAACACAAGAAGATTACCTTATACAAGAATAACTAAGAACAGGATTTTTTTGACCTTCAAGATTTTCTCATCTGTAAACATTATAACTGGATAGCGATGCAACCCAACTTGTCAACAACAAGAAATAAAAGAAAGATAAAACTAATTTAAAACCCCACAGTGGCAGTGAAATAAATTTGTACATTTATCATTTCAGAGGTTCCCATCGCTCCTGCCTCTTTTTCTGCAAGGTTTAAATTATTAGATTTTCTTTTTTTACATTATGTTTACTCTCCTAAGAATAGAATACAATTTACGGAAACTCATATGGATGAAAAAGCATTTTCCTTTTGTGCTGTTGCTCCCACAAACCTGCACCTTCCAGCTTTCTAAAACCTCGGTTCATACCATCAGATAAATTAACTCAATATTCAGAAATGTATTTTGAAGTCCCTGGAAGAAGATGATTTATTACTTGAACTTTCACTTAAGAAATATCATGCACCTCAGTGCAAGACTTTAGCTGGGCTGGTTAAAGGGGCAGATTCCTCCCAAGAGTTACATGTGGCTTGTCCTGCCTGCTCCAGCATTGGAGGTAGCAGCATGAGGAAACATCCTGAAAGTGAAGAAATGTAGGATGAGGATCTCAGCTCACCGTAACAGCTGGAAAAAACCATAAAATTAAATTCAGTATCTCCTGCTGTAGATCATAGAATATTAAGGGTTGGAAGGGACTTCGAAAGATCCAACCCCCTTCTCCCAGGTTTTAAGCTTCTGAGGCAGAGGATGATTTTTAAGCAGATTTTTAACTTGCACGTACATGAATTATTTCTAGTGACTTGTTCAAAAATAGCAGTGTGAGCCTAACTTGCACTTGCACAGGGCTGGAGTGGGACCAGGGTTAGGGAACACAAAGCTTTCTGCACACACCTAAACCAAAATATCCCTCTGGGGTCTGGTGCAGCGAGCTGGGGACACTCTCTGGGTGTCCCTTGTGCCCCCCTGATGTGGGTCAGCAGAGAATGGCCAAAGTTTGGGGTCCAGACACCTCACTGAGGTCTGAGCCATGGGGGGAGAGCCACAGTTCAGTACCTACAGTGGCTGCTGGCAAAGTGCTGTCCCTTGGGGACATGGAGTGGGGTGACTCAGGAGTGCAGCTGAGTCACAGCCTCCCGTGGCTCCTCCTGCCATGGCAGTGGGTTAGACACTGGGTTACAAATTGTGTTTGAAGCCAGAATGCAAATCCTTGTTTTCAGGCTCTTCGTTTGCTTCATGGGGAGGAAGCTCGTTGTGCTGCTCGGAGAATTATTAAAAGGAGTTTGTGGTGTGGGAGAAGCAGCTCCTGGATTCCCACTCGTGAGAATATTGTTGGGGGGAAAAAAAAAAAAAAAATCCAACAAGAGCCACCTTTAAAGCAGAAGGGGATGACAGTATCTCTGCTGGAGCCCCCCAGAAGTCAGGGGAGGCACATCTGGCCTGGGGAGTGTTCGCCCATTAGCAGGAGACACCAGTGGGGATCCCTGGAGGCACGTGGAGCTGCTGTGGAAAAGCCCTGACATCTCAGGAGGGTTGGTTCTCTTACTGCAGAGCACTTAGGAGCAGATCCAGCAAGAGGTTTGAGTATTGCCATGCCTAAAATGTAGAAACTCCTCCTGCAAACCCCAGCACCCAGGACAACAAATGCCACTGAGAGCAGAGCCTGGGAGCTGAGCCCTGCTGGGGAGAGGGATGGGGTGTCAGGCCTCAGCTTTGCAAACCCACAGGGCTGGTGTTTTCAGGCTGTTCTTAATGCTGGAGGATGGACTCAGCATCCATGAGTCCTCTGGATGGAGTCAGAGCCAAGCATGAGCCAGTGCATCCCCCTCGGAGGCTGGTGCATCCCTTGCAGCACCCAGAGAGTTAAATCCTCCCTTTCCTCTGGTATTCACTGGCACATAACCCAGTGAATCCAGTTGCTGGAACAGGAGTGAGCTGCAGTCACCAGGCAAACTTTCTCAAGAGCTTCTTTAGGTGCATCAGTAATGCTGTGTGCAGGAGAGCTGCTGGAGCGGGTTGAGATTTTGCCTCAACTGAGTATTTTTAGAGGCATCCTATGGTGCAGGAGTTTTAACTTCCATTTCACAGCCCTTGAAGCCTGGCAAACTTTCATTAACATTTGATGCCTTGAAGTCATGTGAGGTCTGGAGGAAAAGGGAAAGGAGGGAGGAAAAAAGAAATACACCTTTTTGGAGCGTGTGGATGGCAAAGTTGCTGTGAAGCTTAGGAAAAGGCTCCAATCACTCCTTTTTGTACCCAGTGTTTTTTAAGTACCCTGACCACTGAGAGAGCATAGCTAGAGTCCCAAACCTGGGCTGCGGGGGATTCTTGATTAATTAAATTATAACTTCAGTTAACAGGTTCAATACCTGGAGTCTCTCCAGCCCTTGGGGAAATCCAAGCACTTTTTAAACTGAGTGCTCCCCACCTTAGAAGGATTGTGCCTCTGTTCCTCATCCATTATTAGTCAGCTTTGCTAATACAGGGCTCTTTGACCCATAAATCCCCAAATTAATTATAAGCCATCGTGTCTCCAACCGAGAGAGGAGAACCTGGGACACAGAGCAGTTAAAGGAATTGCTCCCACTGCTCATGTTGCCATCTCTGCTCAACACGAAGTAAAGCTTTTCTACTTAAATCTATACATGGAGAAAACCCTGCTTCCCTGGCTACAAGGCAGACTTTCACCTGGAAAATAAATTTACAACAGTCTCCTGCCCTCCAAACACATACACACATGTACACACACACACACACACAAGAGAATCCCTTTGCACACAACTGAGATTTTTCATAGTCTGAACAAGAAGGAAGAAGAGAAATTTTTTTGTCTCCTTGGCAAAACAATATATTGGCAGCATATCACTGAGTTGTAAAGATTGAGTAAGTACCAGAGTGTGGCCCCATTAAGCAGCTTTGGAAGGCTGAGTGCATCCCTCTGCAGGGGCAGGGATGGGACCAAACATTTGGGACCCCAGACAGCCCATCAAGGCTCCTGGGGAGGCAGAGGAGTTTGCAGTACCTGGAAATGAGCTGCCAGCTCTGTGTCACACCAGATGAAGTGACTGAAGGGGAGAGGAGCTGTAAATCTCCCCCTGCTCGTGGCCACTTTTGCCTCCCACACTGCCCACCTTCGGGAGGTCTTGCCAAGGTGGTGACAAACTGGTCCTTTTCCTGCTTTGAAAGCTTGGGAAGAAATACAGTCCCCAAGATGCTGTTGTCCAAGGGCAGGGAGAGAGATGAAGGCCAGAGGAGGGAGGGACTCCAAGGCACAACAGCCAGGAACAGGGGCACCTGCCTTTTGTTCAGTCTTCCCAGAAAAAGGAAAATTTCTTGGGTTTTTTTCCTGGATGTGAACCTTCCCCATCACTTCCATGCCAAGTGTCCTGGTTGGCAGGACACCAACCTAGGAGAGCAAAAAGAAAAAATCATTTTTGATTCCAATGAAAGATTGGTGTCCAATGCTGCCAAGGGCTGGGAGTCTCAGCTATGTTATTTAAATCTAGTTCTGAGGTCCCAGACTGGACTCTCCAAAGCTCCCACCACCACCATCATCCTTCCTCAGTGCAGGCAGAGACATTTCACAGTAAAATGCAGTTCTGGAATACGGAAAATAAATTGAGAATTCTCGACAATAAAATATCTATGCATCTGTGCTTTAGTGTATTGTAACTTTGATATGCTTTGCTTTTCAAGGCTGACTGGATTAAGGCACTTCTGTTCATTAAATATATTTTCCCAATTGCTGTTTCTACAAATATTGTTGGCCCGTTGTGCTTGGTTGTATTAGCTGGTGTAACAAGGAAGTTATATCTTCCATAAACCTGAGAGGAACCCACTTAAATGTGGTGCTCTGAACCTCGGCAGAGAAGAAAACAGTTCTAATGAATAATTAAAGATTAAAGAGGTCATGCTGCGTTTTCAGCCTCATTTTTATTTGTCACTGCTTAGTTTGCATGAGGAAATAGAAAGTTTCAAGCGCAGGAGCCAAATGAAATCCTTTCTGCTTCTGTTTGTTTAAACAGATCTATTTGGGAGCTGTCTCTGCTTTTATGTATTATGTCATTTGTTAACCAGGACTATTTAAATCAGTCCTGGGAATTACAAGTTCCAGGCAGCCACTCTGTGCATCCCCTTGCCTTCTGCCAGCAACATGAGCACTGACTCTTGGTGCTTGGCTGGGCAGGGCTGGGGCTGCAGGCAGAGCTGCTCAGGGAGGACCCAGGTTGCCATCTGGTCCCCTCTCTGCAGGTACCACCCATCTGCCAAACTCCTGCTCTCATCCCAAGCCCTCTCCTTGCCTCCAGCCACCTACCCCCACTCTTCCCATCTCCTCCTCCTCAGTTCTCTCTCCCTCCTGCTTGCTTCCAAGCTTCCTCTCCTCCTCCCCTGCAAACCATGGCACATTTCTCCCCACTCTGAAGTGCTCCTTTTCCTCCTGCTTCTTTACATTGCTCTCTGCTTTCCTCCCTCAGGCTCTTACTCTCCCAGAGCTGCTCATCCTTTTCCTCCTGCTCTCAACATACCCAGCCTGCCCCATCTCCTGGCCAAGGCTGGCTGGGGACACCCCATCCCCCTGCTGAGCCACCCACACCCCCCAAATCCCCAGGCTCCTGACCTACTGCTGGGAATCAGCGGCAACCAAATCAGTGATAGCTTCATTACCTTTGTATTTTCTTCCAGGATATTACTGCTGACCAATGTTTTTGTTCCTTATTTTTTTCTCACTCCAGAACCCAGTCTTTCTCAGCAGCAGCTCTGCTCTTTGTTCCTAAGGTTAGATGTTAGCCCTGAGTATTCAACTAGACAACAAGGTCTCTTGGATGCACCACACTAATCTCTCATAGTGGAATGTCTTTTCCTCTAAAACATCATACAGATGACTTTTGAAAGCTTTGTCTTGCGTTTCCCAAATCCAGCCATCAGCAGGGTTTGGCAGCTACAGCCTTCCTCCTAACCTTTAGATTCCCCCTTGTCATCTGCCTTGTTTCAGCCCTGCATCACTGATTGTGCATGATCAATCTCTAGAGGTTTAGCTTCTATGTATAACTCAACAAGCTGGCATAGAAATGAGGAAGACATGCTCCAAAATGAACACAGAATCAGCTCAAGGACACTGCCTTACGAAGACAGGCATTTTGTGAGCATTCCGTTCAATTAAGATGATTTATGGAGCCAAATTTCCCTCCTGCTTCTTCAATAACCAACTATTTTTCTAAATGGCATCATCTTATGATGAAGCACCATGGATCAAAGAGACATGGAAACACTACAAGATTCCAGGAGTGTCCAAAATCCTGCCTATCCCTAATGAGTTAACTGCTGAGTTTCTGTAGCGCTGCTTTCCAGTGCAACCTGCATGGTTTTTCCATGAAAAAAACCACTGTGTGGTGCATGAATGAGCCAAAAGAAGGTTTGCAAAGAAAGAACTCAGTTCTAAGTGTCAGATTAGAGACATTCCCTGTTATTAGAGCAGACAATAATTCATTTTATGCAGAGAGGTAATTACGGGATGCCTCGGAAGGTTCTGCCACACCAAGAGATCTCACAAAGAGTATCAGTAATAAGAACCATTTTTCTACTGACTAGAGCTAGAGAGTTTTTACATCTTGTGCATGCTACCCCCAACATCCCCAAGGATTGCCCAAATCCTCATTCTGGAGAATTGTTTCTCAAATTTTGGACAGCTGTATTACAATTGCAAATCTTACCTGGTGTGAGATGAACAGGTTTTGGGAACTTGAGAAAATGATGGTTTAAGAGGGTCTAAAAGTAGAAATTAAGAATGAGAAGGCAATAGCTCAAGGATGTCCATGAATGAAAGCTGAGGTGGCAGAAGATGCAGAGTGCAAAGCATCACACCTTTTACTGGGATGTTTTATCTATTTCAAGATTCATTCCCCAGATGCAACCATGACTGTGTTTCAAATTATATACTTAGGAGGGATTTTGAAGAGATGTGAATGTCTGTGTCCTTAAATTTCCTTCCCCAGGTAGTGACAAGCCATGGTACAGGCTTTATAGATGTGCTGTGATCATAAGAGGTGAAATCATCAAGCCCTGGTTGATCACCATGTTAATGAGGGAGAACTGATGACTTACTGAAGTAAGGAAAACCAGATGGATAAAAAACAAACTATCCCTTAAGGGAAACTTGATTCCAATTGTGCCTACACAGGAAAAAAAGCACAGTTTGACAATGCAAAAATAAACACTATTTGTCATTTTGCAGAATATGAACACTTCATCAGACCAAACGACTCTCTGGTCTCCAAATTGCATCCAGTAAACCTCAGTGTTTCAGCCCTCTCATAATGATTGATGGACTGGCAGCAATCTGCCTGGATGAGCAGTTTTTGTACCAGTGAATGCATGTGAGGGCCAAGAATATTGAGGGGGAAAAGGGGATTTTCATCCACATCAAGATATACTTGAATCCTGGCTAGCACAGGGACCATCACGGCTCATTTTCCACTGCTCTCTGAGGTGCTGCTGGTAACTGCTGCATAGTTGGGGTTGGGAATCACAGTAGACATTGACACGTTGTGCCAAAAGCAGTGGTGGTTACTCGGTACCTCTTTAAATGAAGGCATTTGGGGGCAGAATGGAAGAGATCGACTTTCAGTTTGGAGCTGTGATGGGTGAAGATCTCACCTAGGAAGCCAACATCAGCTCCTCAGGTGTTAGACCAGTTTTAGCTGAGGTGGAAAAGCCAACTACAAAACTCTCCTGGGGATTTCTAGCCAAGCTCCAAATTAATTTTAAATAGGAAGAGAACGATTTTATCAGCCACCCAGAAACAGCTTTGGGAAAGTATGGAAATGGCTGGTGAGACAAACTTCTGGGCTGCTGGGATAAAGGAAGAGACAAGGTGTGAAGGCAGAACACAGCAAGCGTGGGCTGTGGTGGTAGATAGAAAAGCAGACAGAAGTGAGTTAACAGCCCCATGACAACTAGAAATGTTGACAGTCTCTTGGGGCTGAGCCAGCCATGGGAACACTCGCCGTGGCAGGGCTGACTTAGCTCTGACTTGACAAAGTTCCTCAGGCAGCATCACCAAAATTGCCCCCAAAAACTCATGTTGTACCCAGGCTGAGGAGTTGCCCCCGTTGCACTGTGCAGATGATTTACAAAATGCAAATGGGCTGGAACTATGGCAGTGTTTCTTCCTAGAAAAGACAGAGCGATTCCCTTACAAGGCTCCATTAAAAGGAGCAACAAAAAAGACTAAAATACCCCCTGAAATTTCCCTCTTCTTTGCCATCCAAGCAGCAGCACAAGAGGACCAGGGTAAGGAGGAGCAAATTGCAAAGGGTGGTAGAAAGATCATCAGCAAAACATGGAAGGGGCTCCTGGGGATGCTTGAGGTGGTGGTGGGATAAGGCAGGTGCTTTATCTGCCACTTGGGAAAGAGATAAGAGCATTGCTGAGTAACCTCAGTCCCAACTCCTGTGGCCAAAATGCTGGTTTGTGCAAGGAACACTTGAAGAAAATGGAAATGAGGTAGCTCAAAACAACATAAAACATACAACCAACTCTCGTTTGCTTTGCTGCTGTCCTACATTTTCCTGGTACTATTGGCATTCACTGTGGTAGCACAAGGACACTTAGTACTTTTGGCAGTGGTTTTATAATGACTGAAGAGAATTCAAAGGACAGCAGCCAGGCACTGTGATGGGTTTTATTAGGTCCCAGATGTGCAGGTGAGGTGAATCTTTGGGAAATGAGTTCCTCTGCCATTGAACTTCTAACATCACTCAAGGTTTCAAATAAGATCTCATAATGGAACAAAAGGCTGTCATGGAATTTTAAATTCATTTTTGGCAAAGCATCTTTTCTGCATCTGTTCATTTCTTACACAGAAATACAAATGCACATCTTTGATGATATTTGCCTAGCTGAAAACAGAAGGTCAGCTGCTGAGGCTGTATCTACTCACATGAATTAAAACTGACTGAACTTCTGTAGGCATTTCTCTGGATGCCTTCTGGTGCAGGTGATCCAGAATCTGGGGATGCTTTACCAGCCTGTACAAAATAGCATTTGGGTGCTACACCCTGGCTTGCAGCACGCCAATATTGCTCAAAGAGTAAAATTATTCATGGCAGAACCAGAAGTCACCACCCAACAAGAGATTTATTCCACTACCTGAGCAAGATACGTGTTCTCTCGTGTTGACTTCTTTGGGCAGTGGGCAGCATCCATCTCTGGAGGGGATCAGCTAGGATGCCACCACAGGAAACTCAAGAGTGTTAGAAGAGAAGAGGGTGGGACATGGCATGAAGGTCAAACTGCCCAAATGGGAACCTCAGCAGTGGCTATTTAAGGCTGTAAAGTTGGCACTCGGGCCACTGGAGATGCCTCTCCTGCAATGTGGAGCATGAGCTCCACTGCGTTTTGAGACCTTGTGGAAAAAAGGAAGAGAGCAGCAAACCTTTGGTGCTGCAGGGCTGTGAGAGAAGCTGAGAGCTCCTTCTGCTCCCAGCAGAGAGGGCTTCAGATGAGCTTTGTGGAGGAGCACCAAGGAGAGGCTGCAGATGGCAAAAAGCAACTGGATCAGACACAGTCACAGTGCAGACAAGTCGGTGAAAGCTGATTATAAAATCCTAGAGTAAATACTTAGGAGTGGTGGCAGTAGACTCTATCTCCCCTCCCAGAAAGTGTGGGGGAGGAGCACTGAAGGTAAGGGAAGTGGAGGGAGGTTAATGGTGGGACTGAGCGTGTCAAATGGGAAGATAAACTGAGACCTGTTCCTAGAGAAAATGTGCTTTTGCCAGACTCCAGGGAAATGGTGAGCAGTGAGAATAAAGGCCAGGGGGGAGGGGGAAGCGTGGTCCCCTGCCAACAGCATCTCCTCTGCAAGAACGTGGGCAGAAGCAGCTGCGAGCTTCTTGGTGCACATCTCCTCCAGCACCAGCACCACCAGGGCTGGCTGAGCCCTCACGTGGAGTTAAACATCACCAGGAAGGGGGTTTGCATTTAAAAAGGTCCTTGAAGGGGAGCAAGATGGAGCAGACAGCAGGAGCACCTGGTAGTTATTCACGTGGCACCAAGGGGATGGATGAAAAGCTCTGAGAAACGAAGGGTCTGTAGGCAGCAGAGGGGGAGGACTGGAAAAGGGGGAAATTTATGTCACAGCAGAAGATAAGAAAATAAGACACTTGAGGAGGAGTTTTGCTTTGCCCACCAGACAATTGAAAATAGATCAAAAGCAGAACCCAAAGGGTTTGTAAGAGCTGACAGCTCCTGAGGAAGAAAGTGGGGCAAATTTCATACATTTCAACATTTTACTTACTGGGCAAAAAGAAAATGATTTTTAGAGTAGGAGCCAACAAAGGGAGAAGACCAGATTCTGGTAACACTGTTATGGGATGAGACAGATTTGAATACATTGCACTGACATCAGAACCCAGCTCCAAATTTTGCTCCTTGAAAGTAGGCAGCTCAGCTCCCCCCTGATGAGAAAGAAGTGAATTTGAGTTAGGGGATGAGAGGCAGAAAAAGAAGGAGGGCACTTCTAGGAGGAAAAGTAGAAGATCATTGTTTCACTGGTTTAAGACCTGTAGAGAAACATGGTTCAACTTTGGGATAAATTCCTTGCAAAGACTCAGCTGAGCTGCATTTGCTGCAGTCTGACCACAGCACACGCAGCCAGCCAGGGCTGGCCAGCTGCTTTGGTACCCTGCTAGCCCACCCTGGTGGGAATGGGCTCCTAATCTTCTTAAATCCTAAGCATGTTCTGAAAACAAGACCCACCCTGTCATAAGTATGACAATAACCCCAGGTACTAGCAGTGCTCTTCATCAAACTCCCCTTCAGCATGAAGCAAAAATACAAACTGTCATATGGACAAATATTTCCCAGATTGGCAGGACTCAGGGGGTGTCAGACAACATCATGTCTCAAAAACAGTCTGTGCTTTGAAGGTCTCTGCTTCATGAGAGGCTCTCAAAACAGCCAAACTTTTCTCAAAAGGCAGACACCCAATAAATGTGTATTTAACCTCCTTTCTTCTTTCTCTGCTGGCTCTATGATGAAGGCAGGGTTACAGCAGCAATGTGGAGCAGCAAATCCACACAGGGTGTGTTGTGCACAGGACCTGCATCAATACTTCATGATTTCTTTTATAATGACAGCATTAAAGGTCCTCTGGCAGAGGCTCACAGGATCTGTGGTCGTTCAAGTTACTTAAGGACAAGTCTATGAAACTCTCAGCGAACAGCAGGAGACAAAGAATCGATTTACAATTTAACACAGAAAGTGCCAAGTTAGAGCAAAATATCTAATGCTGTTCCTTGTGGTGTGAATGGGGAGCTCTGGACCATAATAGTCTCTGGTTGAGTATCAGCACTACACAGCAGGTTTTGAAAGACAAAGGAGGAGCAGGACCCATTTCTCTTCTCAAGGGTTATATTATGATGAGAGGTATGAAAAGAAAGTTAACTGGGCAGCTGCATTCACTGCTATGTGTCAATCCAGGGAGACAGGGGAGTTGTACTGGTGGAAAATCAAAGAAATGAACACTCTGCACAGATAGACTCCACACTATAAATTTTGCAGAGAGGAACATTTTTTGGCATGTCTGATCTCTTTTGCTCACTATCCCTCAACTCACGCGGCAAAGGATTTCAGAACTTGTCAGCAGAGAAATCTTCCTAAGGAAAAAAATTTTTAAATAACTGTTTCTTTTCTCTGCTGGCAGAGTCCAGCACTGACACTCTCTCCCTCACTATAAATAGAGGTTCTTCACTGCTGGCCAAGGGAAGTGCAAAGCCTTGCCATTAAGGAAACCCACCCCACACAGCACGCTCGGGTGGACACTGCGTCCAGGCAGCTGCTGTAGGACAGCCCCACGTGTCACCCTGTCCCTGCAGCCTGGGATGGTGTCTGTCAGTCACACTGCTCTGGGCTGATGTACTCAGAAAACTTGTCACTTAAACATGCAGATAGCCAAGGTTTGCAGTAAATCAGGCTAATGGGTGTCTCTGGAACTGAAGGACACTGATCACATCTAATCGCAGAGCAGATGCAACAAGCAGAGCCACTGGGCCAAATTTCCCGTGGTTCCTTGATAATTGCCTTGGTTTTAATACACAGTCAGCTCCTTGCAACTTGTATTCCCTGTGTCTGCAAGCACTTGCTGTCAAATGATCTTGAAAATCATTTCCTTCCACATCTTCAAACCATCCCAGAAGACCCACATTTGCCAGAAAGAAATGGGCTGGCAAGTGGGATTTTAGGCTGGGCAGCTACAGGGTGGATTTACCTGCCTACAGGTAATTGCTGGAGCCATTCAGGCTCCTCTATCCCTGACACTCTCAGCAGTTTTTCTACCAGTTCAACCCTCTAACTCTATTAATAGCATGCACGTGTGTGCTCTGAGGATCTGTGGCTGCTCAAGAGCTACAAAAACGTGGCGTGTTGGCCGAGTTCGATGCAAGGAGGTGGCAAATGTCTGGTGTCCCATGAGAGAGCAAGAAAGGCTTCTCACCAAGTCCCCAAACCCAGCTTTGACTGCAAAGTCTCACCATCACGAGTGGTTGAGAGGGCTGCTAGGTGAAATAGTTAATAGAGCCATAGCTCTGCAGAAGCTGTTGATGGAGAAGGAGGCAGCAGCTTGACCCATCTATCCTCATCTGTCTCCCACTGCTATCAGATATCGCCTGCCGTAAGCTCATGCTCAGAGCAAGGAGACAAAAATTACCATTGACAGAAGTACCCCGCAGACAAGGTCCTCTGCTGCAAAGCTGCTAGCATCTTGCATGGTGGAAACCTATTTAAATGACAACAGAGCTCTAATGCTATGGAAAGATCTCGTTGGATTTCGTTTTCAGGATTAGGAGGGAGAGAAAACAAAAGCACAGCCCGCCCTGACAAAAGTTATCAGACGTATAAGTGCTCTGTCTAACAGTGCTGATTTGTGCAAACACTTCCAGGGCATCAGGAACTGTTGTCATTGACGGGTTCTGACCACAGGAGATGGCTGTTTCAAAGAGATGGCTGATGGTATGGCCATCTACAACGTGACCATGGCTACAAAGTTAATAACCATTGGCATCCTACAGCACCAGCCATCACTCTCAGTCATCCAAAAATATAAGCCCAGTGACCAGTTCTGCAGTGATACAGGCAGGATTCTGAAAAGTTTATTTGAGGAAGGGCAAGGAGAAGGCATTATGTCATCAGAATTCAGGATCACTAGTTTGATTTATTGTTGAAAACTATGTACTTTGAGATCTCAAACCCCAAAACGAAGCTTAATCCTCACTTAGGCACTACAGTTCCCTCCCTTATCATATTATCTGAGTACATCACACTCTAATTATAGTTATCTAAACAACACTTAGTGAGATGAGGAAATGCTAACCTTGTAGGAGAAGCCCTTGAACATAAAGCCGAGTCAGAAACAACTTCTAGGTTTTCAGAGCCAACCAGTGGGACAAAAATGTACTTAAAACATCAGCAATGCTACGGAAAATTCACCTCAACCCAGATCCTGAAGTCCTGGTTCAAAATTCAGAGCAAGGTTGTGATTAATATGAAGGAAAAAAAATACATTATAATATTTGTATTTCTAAAAGCATAATTTAAAAGGTATCAGTAAGCATTCAGAGAAATGAGTAATACTTACAGTATCTCAGTGGGATATTATGTCTTACTCTCAAGAGGTATCCAGAAGTGCTTCTCAATATTTTAGTATCTGTTAGGCAGTGATTGCAGTTTATTTATCTCTCTCTAGTGGGTACAAAAGTAGAGTTAAATATTCCAGCTCCCTCTCCAAAGGGTATGAGAGGCTGGTTCCTCATACTCAAGCAAAGAGAAAAAAAATCTCTTCTATGTCAGATCCTGGTGTGGAAAACTGCCTGGGTGTGGGTGTAGGTGTAGGTGTAGGTGTAGGTGTAGGTGTGGGTGTAGGTGTAGGTGTAGGTGTAGGTGTGGGTGTGGGTGTAGGTGTAGGTGTGGGTGTGGGTGTGGGTGTGGGTGTGGGTGGGTATGGGTGTGGGTATGGGTGTGGGTGTGGGTGTGGGTGTGGGTGTTTGTCTTCCTGCTGATGGATCAGGGGCCACAGCTGTCTCCACATTTCTTCAAGACATCCTGGGTGGACCCTTTGAGAAGAGCTTCAAGGTCTTGAGCAGATGCTGCAGAATGGTTGTTGCTCAATTCAGCTGAGGTGCTTCCTTTTCTGCCACCTCTTCTATTTCATGGCTTTCATTCTTTTGCATTGTTTTACCTACTAGGGCACATCACCAGGTATTTCACCAAACCTCAATTTTATTTTGGTTTTATTTTTTGTGTTTAAGTAACACTCTGCTGTTGAGCTTTTAAAGCTGACCACAGCTTCAACAACTTCCACCTAGTTTTCATTTTTCCGAAAGCTGAGTTTTGAAGCCCATTATTATGAAAAAGGTATGGTTGCCTGTCCTAATAAAACTTTGTTTCTGATACTTTGTGAATTTAAAAGAGCCCTCAATACCCTGTAGATCACCAGAGTTCTTGACAGCAACCTCAAGCCTCATTAAGAGTTCAATAAGCTGCTGCTGAGTTATATGACACCTATTAAGTTTATGGAAAAAAATTATCAGTCCACTGTTGTTATCAGCTACCAAACACCATAGGCACTAGAGAGGACCCTGAACTGATATCCATGATCTGAACCACAGCAAAGATACTGGGAAGAGTATTTGGGATTCCCAGGCTTTGATACAGGTCCAAATATCATAGCCATTTGTTACTTCTATAAAAAACTTGGCCAAAATGACCAGTCTCATTATCCCTAAGAACTAGAAATAGAAAGGAACTCTCATGCTCCTCTAGAATTTTCTGTTTGGGACTTATTATCCTCTTCTTTAACCTCTGCTAGACATAGATAATACTAATTGAATAATACTAATACTAAATACTAATACTCAGCTAATACTCTTTCCTGTGAAACGCTCCAGTTATAAACACCAGGAGAGGAAGATCTCCAACAATAAAAGAGGAGAAGCTCAGACACTGCTAATACGAATCCATCCTGTCCCACCAACATGTTTCAGGCCTGTGGTGGAAGGGTTGGCTTCATGGTCTCTGTGTAAGAGAAGCTTCTGCTGAGGAGCCCATTTCATACAGAAATTTAATACCTTAAGGCCATTCTAGAATGGCCAAACCCCTCCAGCAATCCATCAGTGGTGCAAACATAAGAGGCTTCTTGGCTCTTAGCTGAGTTTATAAGACTGATTTAATGAACTGCCATAAAAATTAGCACTGGGATCTTTAAAATCTGAATTTTGGATTGCTCACTGGAGAGCCATCAGGAGCTTCAAACCAGGTGATGGCAAACAGAGAGAAGCAGGGACCAACACGCGTGGCAGGAACAGTCCCAGCTGAAGGGCTCTCATCCTGGCAGACAGGACAGGTGTGTCACTTCCAGATGTGATGATGAGAGCCACTTATTTCTTGTTCTCAGCCTTTGAAGTGCTGTGCAGAGAAAGCCTGAGCCCTTCCCACAGTCAGGGGAGAGACGTCATTTACTGGAAGAATGAAAGGCAAACCCGCCGTTGACACTCACAGAGTGCAATTGAAATTCTCCAGATTAGTAATTCTTTTGAGATCTTTGTAATCATTGGTAATAGGTAGTGAAATAAATCCACATTTATAGCCTACAGACTGCAGCCGTGCTTTCTGTTCAAAGGGTATTAGCTGATGGGTTTCAAATCCTTCTGCCAGCTCGAGCTGTAAGCACTGAAACTCCTGTGCAGAGGATAACTCATCCTGGGTGATGTATGTTGCTGAGCAAGACAGAACTGGTTAATGAATAATAAAAGCACCAAGGCAGGATCAGCCCTCAGGGCTCCTCTCCAGCCAGGAGCTCTGGGGAGAGGTCCCCGTGCTACTTGCTCAGGGGTCTCAGCTACCCAACTACAAGTGCCACTGGAAAACTATGATAGGGAAGAAGACAAAACATTAACATAAAGCTTTACCCAGGTGGATAAAGCACTGAAAGTCATCACGTTCAGTCCAGTGAGAGGTTTATCCAGCTGACAGAAGCACCTGAACTCTCTGTACAGGCTCCCAGTTAACTAAACAAATATGCCATTAAAAGCTGACCAAATCTTGAGGGGGACATATGGGTTTAAATAGCAGCAGGATGAGATTTATGGACCTGTTTTCCACACCTAGGCATAATTGAAGAGGCCTCAGACTGTTCAGCATTTACCAGGTCTGAGAAGGGAAACCAGCACTTCACTGGGGACAAGACCAGAGGGGTGATGGGCACTGGGCTGGCACCCAGTTATGCTCCAGCTTTGGAGAGGTAGACAAAGGACAGTCATTTTAGGAACAAAAAGAAGCTTTGCAAACTTGATATTCTTGTACAATAAGCATGGTGCTGATACAGTAAAGCACAGAGAGATTTTAGAACTTAAGGGAATGGTATTAGTGGCAGAATGAGCCCAAGCATCTTGGCTCTCCCTTCAGTCCAGCCTGCCCACCTTAGAGATGATTTTGTGAAAAAATCAGTGACCAGACTACAGGAGAATAATTTACCTAACACAGCATAGGAGGAAAAGGAAATAAAGCAGAGCTGGCAGAAGCACAGTTGCCTGGTTCTGTTGTTAATGGGTTATGTTTGCTTTTCCATTTAGGAATCTACAAAGGACATTGCTTCCGAATCAACCACTTCCCTGAAGACAACGACTACGACCATGACAGCTCAGAATACCTTCTCCGTAAGTTGCAAAGCAACACCTGACACACAGGGTTAACAGAGAGACTTTCCCAGGTCTTATGGCTTGCAAGGATGGGTGGCTGAGCAGTGGTGACAAGTGTCCAGCTGCAGATGACACAACCATCACCCTCAGGGACCCCCATTTCAAGAGGGTATTGCAGCCAGGGCAGCACACACAGTCATGGGGCCCATTCTCTAAAAATTATATGGGAATCTTGCAAATGCAAACCAAAAGCTGTCACTCTCACATTGGAGTTACCTGGTTAGTGTAAAGGATGAGCTCAATGTGGAACGTCACCAATCCTGCAGAGTTTTGAGTGAGATCTTCCCTTCTCCAGAGGATGCCTTGCCCAGTTGTTCCTTTCAAAAAGCTGAGCATCCAAGCTGAAAGCAATGCCCTTTCCTGGAGAAAGGAACTGAGGTTTCCTGGAGAAAGGAAGTGAGGTTCACAAGGTGCTGGGAGAACATCAGGAGTGATGCTGCTGTGCCCATCAAGGCAAAACCCTCCTTAATCACACTGCTATTAATTACTGAAACACCACATGGAGAACCACTCTGCCCTTCTGTCACCTGTGGGAAATAACTGCTGGTTGCTAAGGCAAGAAGAAAAGTTAAAAATCTCCCAAAAAGTGCGCTTTACCAGAATACCCAGGTTTTTGTTTTCATCTTTACTCCTGTCACTTCAGATCAGTCGCAGCATTTGGGTGACATGAGTTCAGCACTCAGGTGAAATCAGGCTAGCAGAGTGTGAGCATGGCTGCATTTATCTTTCATACAAAGCCTGGGAACGAATGTTAAATTGATGCCAAGTCAGCTTTAGGAAAGAAACATCATTAGCAAGAGAACTGTAAAGGAAAAAGGAGCTAAAGTAGCATCTTGATAAAAGTGCATCATGCCATCTTTCTTTGGAGAAAAGGGAGAACTGGGAAAAACAGCCTACAGCTCCACAGCAAGACGTGAGATAGGTAAATTGTTTGTAAGTGTGCTTGTGATGGGTGTTTCTAAAAGCTGTTTTCCAAAGTGACTAAGTACAGACCTTAAAAAACAAGTTGGTTCAACCCTTTATGCCTTCTGCAAAATGGGGTTTCAGCCGCTCGAAGTCTGCATGGGGAACAGAGCTCCTCAGCTTCAACTTCAGGAAGAAAAACTGCAGCTCCACCTAAAATGCACGCTGATTTAGAGAATATTGTAAGGCTGTGCATCTAAATCCAGAGGAGGTGAGCTCATATGTATGTGCAATAGGAACCAAATCAT
Source organism: Phaethornis superciliosus (assembly GCA_023637945.1). NCBI lineage: Eukaryota > Metazoa > Chordata > Aves > Apodiformes > Trochilidae > Phaethornis > Phaethornis superciliosus. The sequence goes on along the minus strand of JAJQWJ010000021.1, from coordinate 8,726,809 downwards.
TGTCTAAGTAGACACAGACAAGAGGATATTTGCATCCTGTTCCAAAGGAGACGCAAGACCTTCCATCCCATTTTTGCCCATTTTTTGCCTCCCTGTCATCCACCATGCTTTTTAGCCTCATCCTAGCACAGGTCTCCTTGGAGGGCCATGTTGGAGGTGAATGTTGTTTCTCCTGTCTGGGTTAGACAAAAGCACCAATGGTGTCAGCTCTGGAATGAGCAGCATGAGGGGTGTCTCAGCCTGCTCCATAGTACCTGACCTGAACTTTGGTGATAACTGAATTGAGCCCTTGGTCCAACCCCTATTGAAATCAGTGGAAAAAAATGATTGATTTTAGGAGACTTTTGGCTGGGGTATGTGTATGAGCAGGAATTTGGAGTTTTGCCCTTTAACACCCAGGCTGCTCTCTGCAAAGCAAGCAAACACCAGCCCCAGGACAGGAGCTCAGATCCCTCCTCTGGTACTGTTGTGTTGGTTTTTTGGGGTTGGGTTTTTTTTTGGGGGGGAGGTTTTGTGGGGGTTTTTTGGTTGTTGTTTTTGGGAGTGGTTTTTTTGGATTTTTGGGGTTTTTTTTTTAATCCCTTTCCTATGTCTGTGCCATGCACACATCACCCCCCAGGGCTGCATCCCCCGCAGCACACGTGTGCTCGCCTGCAGCACCCAAAAACCCGGAGGCTCCCAGCCAGCACACCCACCTCTCTCCTTTGGCAGGAGAAGGAAAAATTTCATCCTTTTTGCCTGTGGGAAGACCTCAGAGCTCTTCTGTGGTGCAGGAGTGCCCCCCATTTTGGGGGCATGTGTTGCTCTGTCCTGCAGGGCTGTGCATCTCCCTTTTTGAACACCCTTTGCTTGGTTCCTGCTTTTGGGCAGGGAGATAAAAAACAGGAACTGAGAGGCTGGAGCTTGCAGAGCCGTGGGGAGCAGCAGCTTCACCCAAGGAGGTGTCAGAAGGCATCAGGGGCAGAGCCGCTGATGCAAAGCGACAGGACGGTAAACAAGGGAAAAAAAAAAAAAAGAAATAAATTAAAAAACAGAAAAGAAAAAAAGGAAAAGCCAGGGAGGAAGCAAAACCCAGATTGCCGTAATGTTTTTTGATGTGCTGTCATTTTATTACCAGTCTTGGGAGATATATGTAAACTCTACATGGTACCTATGAGCTTCCTTTGATATTTCCCAGCTGAAAGTACACGTTGTGGGGGAAAAAATATGCCTACTGGAGGGTTTTGCAAGGATGAGAATTCTGTGTGTTTAGTTTGTCTTCACATTCATTTCCTAATGTAGAAAAATTATCTCTAGAGATAGTTGCTGCAAGTTGAACAACCTGCCCCCTGTATTTGGCATGTCTGGCAAGTCCTTTCTGATGGTATCACTGAAGCATTTTAGGAAAGGTCTTTGATTTAACTGAGATCATTATAACCAACGTGACCATAAATTATAGGAAACAGCAAGCAGAAACGTGGCCCCCAGTAGATTTTAAGCCTGTGCTGCCTTTTGCCTGGACACATAACAGGCAGGCAGAGATTTGGTCTCCTTTGTGCCCACCAGCACAGAGACTGACACTGAACCTTTTCCTGAAATTCTAAAAACTGACCCAAAAGTCAAAGTTTTCTTTCTTCAAGGTGCTATGGGGCTTCCACCTCTCTGTCACAACCCCCTCCTATGCCCTGGCACCCACTGACAGTGCAGGGACTGCCCTTGGTGCCTTTGCCTTTCCATGGTCCCCAGCTTTGGGCCAATCCTGTTTTCCAGAGCTGTATTCAGCACCTTATCTCCCCTTCTTCAAACAAATCCTCTCTCTCTAACAATAGAACTCAGCTCCTCTCTCTGCCTTTCAGGAATGCCTGTGAGGTTTTAGCCCTTTGGTTTTACAGTACAGACTTCTCTCTTCTTATGCCTGTTTATTTTTTCTCAGCCCTTTTGTTCCTTGCCTGCTGCTTCCCTTCAGATTGCTGCTTAGTCTTGTAGTGCCTCGACTTTGAAAACTGGCTTGAAGTGATGTTTCAGGAGTTTTAGGGGGAGGATTTTAAAGCCCATCCTACTGAACATACTGAAGCACACAGAATTTTAAATTACTCTACTTAGCTGTCAGGAAACTAAACGCAAACATCTAAGAAACACTTGTGAAAATTTCTTCCTAAGAAATCCGTCAAGGTTTCAAAGTCCTTAATAATCAACAAAAAGAAAAAAGGGGTTATTAGCTGTGCTTGATGGCAATATGAATGCTCCAGGAGCTGCTGGAATTTGCTCACCTTGCACCTGTAGCACGGGGCAGATCTGGCTGCTCCAGCCATCCCTAACCCCTGTAGGGTTGGTGGCCAGCTGATAAATTTGTCACTGCTGCTCCCCGGGTGATGCTGGCTCTTGCTGTCACTTACCTCATGCTTTGTCAGAAACCCTCTGTACATGGCAGCAGCAGGCAATGGTGATAACTCTGGACTGCCTAGGAAAAAACACAGAAGGTTGAAACTCCTCAGATGGGAGGGTCTGTGCCACACTGGCCACATGGCCCTGATTCCCCAAAACCTGCCTAGAAGTGCAGAACTGGTGATAATTCCAGCAAAATCCAGGGAGTTTGAGGTCTCCATGCTTACCCCCCAAGGAGGCATCTGAAATGGTTACTGTCTGTCTTGCCTTTCTTCCCTTCTCCCCTCCAGGCATTGTCCGTGCCTCCAGTGTGTTCCCCATCCTAAGCACAATATTGCTGCTGCTGGGAGGACTCTGTGTCGGAGCAGGAAGGATTTACAACAGCAAAAACAACATTATTCTCAGTGCTGGGATTCTCTTTGTTGCAGCAGGTACGTTCTCCTGAATGAGAGTCCTTCAGAAGTGCTGCCTTTTGAAACTGAGCAGGACTGTGGGAAAGCTCATTGACAGTTCTCTCCCTGTGTCCCTTCCCTGGATTGAGGGCACGAGCAGCATCCCACGAGGCAAACCTATTAAGCCAAAAATGTATTTTTGAAGCTCGCTGATAAATATGTTCTAGAAAAGGTTTTTGGTTTCCTGGAAAAAAAAAAAAAAAAGTTAAAGCCAGTAACGTGCAGGTTTTGCACTTCTTTAAAAGCACTAAACATTAGATGAATCAGATGTGTCATATTCAAAGCCTTTTCTTTTTTCTTTTCTATGATGGCAGAAACATTTCCCCTGTGATAGGTGAGGCTGTTTTTCACACTAGAAGTATCTGAGAGAGTCAGCCACATTGTTAATAGCTTTCCCTGAAGCTCAGATTAGGCATGCTGCATTTAGATGAAAATTCAGCAAGGTGGAAGAGAACTTATCTTGATCAAGGTGAACAACCATGGCCCTGAGCTCAAAATGTATTTTTATTATTATTATGAATGCTAGAATCCCACTAACAGTATTTTTTGCTCTGACATGCTATTTCTTTCCCACCATGGCAATGAAGAGATGGGGACAAATCCTGCTGAATATTTTGGGGTTCGTGCGAGCACACGTGACCCACGAGTGGATCTATTCTTCATTTTTCAAGAATAAATGAAATCTTGAGCTAAACTAAAAAGCAAACAGTTGTAATGAAATTTCCTCGTGATAATCTTTGAGCTATTCAGGTCCAGAAAGTAATGTGGTTTGAATTTTATCTTCCCAGCCACATAACCACTGACTGATCTTTTTCTCTCTCTAGGACTAAGTAATATCATAGGGATCATTGTCTACATATCAAGCAATGCAGGTGACCCGAGTGACAAGCGAGATGAAGACAAAAAGAACCATTACAACTATGGTTGGTCTTTTTATTTTGGAGCCTTGTCTTTCATCGTGGCCGAAACTGTCGGTGTTCTGGCTGTGAACATTTATATTGAGAAAAACAAGGAGCTGAGGTTTAAGACCAAGAGGGAGTTCCTTAAGACTTCTTCCAGTTCTCCTTACGCCAGGATGCCAAGTTATAGGTACAGGAGGCGGAGGTCCAGATCCAGCTCTCGATCCACGGAGCCTTCTCCATCTAGGGACATTTCTCCAGTTGGCATGAAGATAGCAGGCACCATTCCCATGAACGAAATTTCCATGTACACTCTTTCCAGAGAGCCTTTGAAGGTCACAACAGCTGCCAGCTACAACGCCGACCAAGAAGCCAGTTTCCTGCAGGTTCACAACTTCCTTCAGAAGGAATTTAAGGAAGGGCTCCACGTCAACATGGTCAACAGGAGAACGACGCCCGTTTGAAGTTCCCTCCTTCCTCGCGCTTCTTGGAGAAATATTGAAACAGAATGGAGCTGTCAGGCAAGAGAAGGAGTGAAGTTTAAAATACCCTCTCACCTCTTTAACTGTGGCATGTGTTGAGGTAGCAAGTGGAGTTCCTCTGGGCCAACATAAAGATACTGCACACTCGTAGCTTTTCCTGAAGCTGTTTCAGAGTTTGTTTCTTTCAGTTCTTGGTGTCACGAGATGAAGGCAGATCCTGTTCCTGCACTTTTGTAGTGTGTACAAAGTCTTGGAGAAACTGCAAAGGACTTAACACCAGTGTGTTTTAAAGGACTACAGAAAAAATTACCGTACCACGGGGTTTTTTTGGGTTTTTTTTGGTTTTTTTTCTAAAATTGAGATCCCTTAATACAATATGACTGTGAACTACCCATCAAGTGAGCCACTTTCCTGTGACACAGCATAAGCTTTGCCTCTTTCCAGAAAGAAGAAGAAAAAAAAAAAGGAAAAAAAAATATTTTTGAAGGCAACACTTTCTAAAACTGACCTGTGCTACTGAAACTGTAGAGCATCTGTATACTGAGCACTGCAGACTCCCTGAAGGGTGGGAAGGGGGGGTTCTCCCATTTCTGGGTGTACGGTGTCCCCTCCTGGGCAATGCAGGTGGGGAGAAGAGGGTGTGGGTGGTGTACCTCAAAACACCTAGGAAAAAGGGAAGGATGAAAGTCAGTGGGACTTGAGCAGATTTGCAAATATCATTTCTTGCCTAACGTTTCGAAAACTTGAATTCTCATTTCGATTAGCCCTAGTGCCTGATCTGGCAAGGTGCTGAGAGCTGGGTGTCAGGAGCCCCTGCAGACTATGGATGGTGGGAGCCAGAAGCAGAGCTGAGCTGGGGGGGCCCAGGCAGGCAAAGCCACTGGTTCCCTGCAACTGCATTCCTGTTTTCCTTCCTGCTTCACAAGTGCAACACTAATGCTACTGGAAACTAAGATACCTAAGCAACGTGCATAAGAAAATGAGAAGCTAATATGCTGGGACTAGCAAAAATTCCTGCAGTGATGGGAACCCGAGTGGGAACTCAACGGATGGCAACTTTGTATTTTTTAAACTAGAACAAAAAAAATCACCGTTTATGAGATATTTATTAAACTCTTTTTATTATGAATAAGTGCCGCATGGTGCAAGGTATAGTTGCTTTTAGATGGAAATGATGGTTCGACCTAATTTAATTTATTTTGTAATGATCTATCATGTGCAGAGAGCCCACAGAAAACTCTATGCATTCACTTAAGAGAGGAACTAATTTGTACCCTTTGCTTCTGTATGTTTTGAAAAATCTGCTTTTTCTTTTTTTTCCCTTTTCAATTCCCGCTTTCATTTTTGACACTTAGGCTTGGAATCTTAAAGCTCAAGGACCTGGCTCAAAGGTAATTAAATTTGATAATACTTACATTGATGTAGTAACTGCTCAACTAAGCCATGTGAGAATGAGGAGCCCGAGTCCCCTTGGGTGAATTAGGTGCAGTGAGAGAGGAGCCTCTGATTCCTGTAGATTCCTTTGAATGTACCCTTCTCCTTTGCCCAAAAAATCTTTTCTACCAAAAGACTAGAGAAGTGGTGATAAGAAAAAAAATAAATAAATCGTGATTTGCCTCAGTGATGGTGGGATATCTCAGCCAAGCTGTTAAAACCTCTTTAGTCTTAATTTATCCTGTGATGGGCACAGTGTCAGTGACTCAATGTCTTGGGTACAAGGCTTGCAGCTAGTGGAACCAAGTCCTCCAAGATTTTCCTGGAGGAGCTGCCTTAACATCCCAAAGAGCAAGTTAAACCCCCCCTCCCACCAAGTGAACACTGCTCAAGCCTCTCTCCTTGCAAGAACCAAGACATAATTCTGGGTTTTAAGCAAAAGTCTTCCCCTGGTTGCTGCTCAGCTCTGCTCAGCCCTCAGCCTGGCAGAGTGGAGGTGGCTTGGAGCCTCCATCCCTGCTTCTTCAGAGTTTCCATTCAGGTTTAAACTCTGCTGGGATCCTTTTTCAAACTTCTGAACTCTTGAGAGCTAAAGCTAATGGAGCAATGGAACGATTTTAGAGCAGAAAATGTTGTGCTACTTCCTGTAGCAACACGCTATGGAGAAAGATATTACACAAGCTTTTTAAAAAAAATTCAAACAGAGGCAGACAAGAAAACTTTTTTACCTACTTTTCGGCTAGGACAACATAAAGGAGCTCTAAAATTGTTAAAGTTCTTGATGAAAGGTTTTTTTTACAAGAATCTTTATGCTTTCAAACAATAAATTATTTCCTACTTTTTGAGACTTCGTAATATTAAAATACTTTGATTAGCTATGATAGAAGTAGAAGTTTGCAATGAAAAAAAGAACAACTTCTGTCTCATTAGTGTGTCATACTAAGTGCTAATTAATTTACATCTAATTAGAGTTGATGTATTTTTCAAGTGCAATTTCCCAGAACTATTTGTTTCCCACTGTGTTAATAAACTAATAGTTAGAAATAAGTCCTCATCTGTGTTTACTGTAACTGAGAATTAAACCATTCCCTTTTAAATCCAGGAGTTAGGTATAGGCTGTTTCTCTAAACTCATGTCCATTGAACTGGGAGTTGACAGTGTGAGGTTTGCTTCATCCCTTGGTTTTGTTCTTGGCTTTTCCTTCTCCAGTCACTGTGTTTCAAACCAACCATCTGATTCCAGCCATATCCAAGGCTTTTCCAGAGCCCAGCTCATCCCTGCAGAGGCATCTGCAGCATTTTTACACCACAGCAGCAAAAAAACAAAAGTCTTGCCAAGAGTTTGGGGATGTTCCTCCTTGCCAGAGCCTCCTCCCCAAGCTCAGGGCTGGTTTCAGCAGCTCTCCAAGTGCAATGTCCTGCTCCAGGTTGAGCTGGAGCATCTGTTCCTTCTCCAGTGAGCACCTTTGGACAAGGGATGCTCGTGGGATACAGGGCCTGGATGGGGAACAAATGTCCAGGGAGATAACAGAGACCAAAGCTTTCATCCTGGAGGAGAATGGAGGCTGTGGTTTAAAACTCATGCTCTGTGTGAAACTGCAGGGCAGTAATCTGTTCAACCAAAGCAAAATAAAAAAAACATTAAAAAAAAAAAAAGTGGTTTCATTAAAAAATTTCAATTTTAAAAAGTCATCAAAAAAAAAAAAAGTCTTTTCATGTGGAAAACTTTGATTCTGATAAAAATGAAAAATGTGCAGCTTCCCACCCATGAACAGTGTCTTGCTGTCATGGCTCATCTCTGAACAGAAATAGATTGGGAGAGGACTTAGAAACCACTCAGTGCTGGTTTCAAAAAAAAAAAAAAAAACAAAAAAATTTAAAAATCATCTGTTCTTCCACATCTCTCTGGTTTCCCTGGACAGCATTGAACACAAATTAGCCCCCATTTCTCAGCAAGGCCTGCAGATATCATCATCACATCATTAACAGCAATTGGTCTTTTGGTATCATCCTGTAACATACTCTAAGAGCAGACCTAAAAAAAAAAAAACAAACCAAAAAAAACCCCTAAGATTTGATTTTCCAAGAAACAAAGAAACAACGTTTATCATCAGCTCTCTCCTCCTAGTTTCTCAAACACAACAGGAGTAAAAGGAGAAATCACTTCATATGCCCATACATCTAACAATAAACTATTTTTATAATTCCTTTTCTTTCAGTATGGATCACATATCCACAAGGGCTAATATATCATGTCCCTTGAGGTTATATTTCTGTCTGCAGTTCTAAAGTGTTATTTCCACTGTGCTTCAGTTCTATTGGTATAATCACAACCATGTATAATGTACTTAACCCTTACTTTTTAAATAAACCATTTTAAATGTATTTGGTTCGTGTGGAGAAAGGTAAATAGATTTTTAACTTCCACATTCTCTGAGCTGAGGTTTCTGTGTTCATCTTTTTATGTTTCTACCTATTGGGATTGCAGCCAATGGATCACAGGAAAAAAAACATTCCAGTGGTCCCACAGACCATGAATTCTCCAGGATTAGCTATCTTCACTTCCAGGCATTTAGTTAAAAACTAAGAAACACCTTCTGGTTTCTGGCTCAAACTTGCCCCATATGAGACACACTGGTTTGGGTGCCTGGTTTGTAGCCAGGGACACCACAAACCAACAGCAACAAAAATAAACCAGTGTCTCCTGAAGTGCTAACCCTGAGCCTGTGCTTTGCCTCCACCTTTTGAGGTTTGATGTGAGCATCCTCCTCTCTCTGCTTTTCTCCATTTTGCCTGAAGAAAGCTCAGCCCCACATGCAGAAGCTCCAGGAGGCCTTGCTCTGATCACCACCAAAAATCCTGCTGAATGGAACCCAGGAGGGGTCAGCAGCTGAGCAGCCTCTCACCATCCCTGCTTCAGAGGCAGCAGTTCTTTTTCAAACACCCTTTTTAACTTCAGCTTTTGTGCTCCTAAGCCTCCAGATTGTCTTTAAAGCTGAAGGCTGCCTGTCTATCTCCATCTGCCTGCCTCTCCCCATCAGGGTGATCAATTGGCAGGGCTGGAGGGGGGCAGGGGATTAATCCTTTCAGATGCCTGGTAGAGGTACCCTTGAACTAAAATATATAAATAAAGGTTCTTCCCACATCACTGAGCAAGGCTGGGGGTGAAAAGGAGCCCTGAGAGCTGTGGCTGCTCTGCTGTGAACAGGGATGCATCACACTGGGGGGGTGGTTTAGGGGGAAGCAAAGAGAGAGTCCTTGAAGCTTCAGAATGTAGAGTCTACATTCAGTACTCTGCAATTCAGAAAGTCCAGCCACGAGGAGCTGGAATTTCCTTGGAACGAGAAACCCAAAAACCATGGGAGGTGCCAAAAATAAAAGGGAGCAAGGAGTGCCCTGCACCTGTCTGCAGAGGGGCTCAGCTTACAGCCACTGCCTGGCAGAGCCCAAGGGATCAGAGCCCAGAACAACCCCACTGTCCCAGGGTACTTTTAGGAGAAGGAAGCTGCAGACCAGACGTGTGGCAGCAGCAGGGACAGCCAGTCCTGCCTGGCCTCCTGTGTGACACTGTGGGGTCACTGCTTCATACCCACTGGGGTCTTTTAAAAATAAAAACCAAAACAAACAAACAAACAAAAAACCCCAAACCAACAGACATTTTGCTCTTGCCTTGAGTGACAGCAGGATTCCAGACCCAGAATTAGGGAGCTTTAGAGGGTGGCAGTGGCTGCACTCACAGGTATCACAGAAGCACAAGCCATGACCACCAAATCCCTGTGCTGGTGGTCCCCAAGCAGCTGTTGAGCCTGTGCTGGGAGGCAGCACCCTCCCACTTCGGAGGCATCAGCTCTTGCAGCAAACCCCCAGGGAACAATAATCCCACCAAAGTGTTTCTTCCTCAAGGACTGGTGGCTCTGGGTCACTTTTTGGGGGCTGGGGACAATGTTTTACCTTAGCTGCTGTGAGTTCTCAGTCTCCAGGGAAGCCAGTGCCTTTCCTGAAGCTCCTGGTGTCTCCTGCACACTCCCAGCTCCTCTGCAGGGAAGGGGAAGCAAGGCTGATTTTTTTTTTCTCCCCTCTGATTTCACTTCAATTGTTTCCTGGGTATTATTAGGAAACTCAAACCCAAACAAAACCCTGAGGAATGTACTCAGATCAGAGCACCTAGACGAGAACAAAAAGCTTGATTCTTGCCAACACTGGGAGAGACACAAAGACCAACACTGACAAAAAAATTAATGAGTTCTCACCCCTGCAGCCAGTGTAGGTTGTAATTAGTAGAAAGTGTGATCATTAGCACTTGCTTCCTCAGCATCCAGAACCTTGCTTTGTGCCCATATTTGCAAACACACCTTCACTTTCTTGCTCTCAACTTGTAGAGGACCTGTGGAGTTTGTAGAATCAAGGAAGCAAAGTCAGGATGCAGTTGCTAAAACTGACTGATGTCTAACGAAACCTAACAAGAGACTGCTTCAAAAGAAAAGGCATTACATTTTTAATGCCTCCCTTTTCTGGTTTCAAGTCTGTTCCCTTCAGGATTTTTTCCCCTTTCATCAGAACTCTTGGTTCTGGTTTAAATGTAAGCCTCTATTTCTCCCAGCCCCAACCCAGCACACCACAGTCCTGTGCTGGGCTCTGAGCATCTTCCTCCAGAGGTGCCCATGGTCTCTGCTCTGTGCCTTGTCCCATGTCCCCAGAACCCTCCCCAATCCCCTTGCCCTTTGCTCATTCCCATGACTTCCACCTTCCTGCCAGGACCAGGACAGCAGATGCCCACAGCAGGTTCAGACACCCCCCTAATCCCCAGGGTCTCTAAGCCAGCCCAGTCACACATCAAGCAGAGTAATGATAACCCCTTTAAATCCATGTTTCAATTCCAGTTATTTGGGATCAATTTTTTTACCTTAGTCTTTATTTTCTCCCCCTTTCCCACACTCCCCTTTCACCTTCAAGATTGTCCTCATTAATTTGAGCTGACACCTCTGCACCTTTATTTTGACATCAAATTGGGCTGTTGGTAAAACAGGGCTGGAGCAGCTTTGACATTATCTTGACGTGGTAACATGATATTTGCAGCTTTCCACTGGCATTTTTTAAACCATTCTTTTGACATTCAGATACTGTCACCCTCCTCAGTTTGCCATGGCGATTGTAATGTCATCTCCATAGTGGCCCCTGCATTGACATTATCATCAAATTAGCTTTATGATTAGCTGAAATATCAAAGGGAAGGAGAGAGCTTGGCGAGGTGGGTCCAGGGTGGCAGAAGCCACTTCCAAATGAAGGAAAGGGTGCACTGGGAAGTTGCTGGAGATGTTATACACATTGAGGCAAGCTGAGATGGTGGGAAGGCAAGTGAGCACTTGAGTCTTTGCATAAGAAAAAATAGGGAAAAAACACAAAAAACCCAACCAAACAAAATAACCATCAAAAACACAGAGCAAGAGACACTAGTAAGAACACTTCAGGTTAATAAAAAATAATTATAATAGAAATCAAGAAAAAAAATCAGTAAGTTTTCTCCTTTCCCCACTTTCTTTACACTCCAGCTCAGCTCTGGAAGTACACCCAGCTCTGAATTTTTGGTGTGTGCTTCGTGGGCTCCGGGGCTATGAAACCCCTCAGGAACAGGGCTGAATTCAGGCCCCAGGCTATTCTAAACAGAGCTGTTTTTACAGCCTAGCTGCCAAGTTAATCACCCTATTAATGCCTATTTCTGGGCATGGCGCAAGTCAGGAGCCGGCAGGCAGCCCGGGGCCGGCAGCTGCAGCCCCTCAGAGCCAGCGCCTGCCCGGGGGAATCCAAAACAAACCCGAGGGGACGGGACAGAAACCCGAACCTCGTCGGGTTGCTCTATCCTGAGGTGGATCCGCCTCCCGGTAGCCTTCCCCGGATCGCTATTTGCCAAAGTTCCCATCAGCCGGGATTTGGGAAAACTTCAGGGCTCACTCAGAGGGGAGGGGATGGAGGGGAACAAAACCCTGAAGGTTCGGCTGACGTTCGGCATCATCCTGCTGGGGGTCTCGCTCCTTTTCGCTGCCGTCGTGACGGATCACTGGGCTGTGCTCAGCCCCAGGGTGGAGAAACACAATGCGACCTGCGAGGCCGCTCACTTCGGGCTCTGGAGGCTCTGTACCAAGAGGATTTTTATGGAGGGGGAAGGCCCCAAAGAGAAGAGCTGCGGGCCCATCAGCCTGCCAGGAGGTAGGTGAGCAAAGGCCCAGGCTGAGTTTGCCTGGAAGAAAACAGGGGTCCTGTTCCCACGGAGGGGAATTGGGTGTGGGGCTGCTTGAGATGGAAATGTTGCCCAAACTGAGACACAAACCAACAGAGTTAGTTTATGCGGTGCTTTATTTGAGGGCCCGGGAAACCTGAGGACTAGCGTCCCAAGTCAGGAGTCCACCGTTCCCTATTTTGATTCCAGCTTTTATACTTTTTACAACCTTAAGTTACAGGCAGAGTTCCATATAGTCAGATCACAAACCAGTTCCATTAATCATGTAAGTAACAATAGCTTGACATCCTTATCCTTTAAATCTTCTACCAGGGCTTATTGTTTAACTTCTTCCCACCACCCGAACATAACATACCATATCCTATCTCTAGTACAAAGTGTCAGTTTACTTATGTTCTATATGCTCTGTTAGTTCCTTTGATTATTGTTCCCCAGAATCAGCACATTCTTTAGGCTAGTGTTTGCTATGATTTGCAACCCCGGATACTTAACCATAGATACATTAATACATTTCTTTAAAAGTCATTTTTCTTGAAACAGAAACACACCTGGGTTCCATCCCTCTGGCTGCAAGGGTCTGTGGTGTTTGCAACCATATTTGAGTCTCCAGTGTTTGCAACCATATTTGAGTCTCCGAGAAGGAAACGCCAGCGGCGGGGAGAAGGGGAGGAGGATGGGACGTGGGGGAAATCCCAAAAGGAAATCGGGATGGATTTGCTGACATCAGCCAGGGGTGCACCCAGGCAAGCAAGAGGATTTATGGTGCCACCAAAGGTAGCTGGGTCTCTAGGCTTTCCAGAACCAGCTCCAGGCTCTTCACAGTGGGCATTAGGTTGTCTCTAAGTCAACAAGAACCATCCCTTAGGGCAGGGAGGATGAGGGGCCTGCAGTAGGCTCTGCCAATTCTCCAAAAACCCACGGAACAGGCATAAGCTGACACTGAACCTATTTCTCAACAACTTCCTGAGCCTCCTCATCCCTCAGCCTGGTCCCATGCATGTCTCCATCACAGCTCCTTCCACAGGGAGGGCAGCAGGGGAGTGGGCACAGTGGCTTTGATGGATCCTGGTGGTAAAAGGAGCTCATTAGGATTTTGCTGACTGCAAAGTCAGCAGCACTGACTTACACACTGCCTCCCTGACTGAGCTGTGCTGCTGACTTAGAAGGCTCATAGGGTCCTGGATATTTTCCAGAACAGAAATAACAGGATTGCCTTCATGTCAGGCTCACTGCTTTAAATTAAATATATATGTTAACACGTACTCAAAATTTTCCTTATTGCCTGGCCTCGCTGTATACAATTCCCTATATTGCTGCAGTTCTTTATCTCTGTAGACAAATTACATGTTCTGAGGAAGGGAATTCAGCCCTGGCATTTGGATCTGCCTCTAACCAAATTTGGGAGTGTGTCACCCACATGCTTAAGGTCTCCCATGGAGGTGCTCAGCGCCCCCAGAAACACATCCCCCACCCCATGTGGAGGGAAACTCCCAGGAAAGGAAAAACAACAGAAATTGGTGGTTAAACACCAATATTGCACAGCTGCGGGGTGAATGTAAATTTAAATTTACATTCTCATATTTAAAAAAAACCAAAAGCAGACTGGCAGGCAGCGCAGCACAGCAGCAGCCACAACCTTTTGACAGACATCAGCATGTGCTTGCAGGGCACTGACTCCCATTCTGCCCTGCACAGCCAGCAAACTGGTGATGCTGGAGGGGCTGAGCTTTCTGCTCCTCCTCCTCCTCCTCCCCCAGGGGTGCTTTTCCAATTTTAAAAGGTGTTTTAGGGCTTTGAATGACACCCTGCTCTGTAACCAGCAGCTGAGGTTTGAGAGTGCAATTCGCACCTCAGATCTAATGTAAATATTTTAATCCTTGTTTTACTGGGAACATGGAGTGAGGTGGAAGGGGGGGAGAAGCCCCCTGTGGATCTGGGCTGCTAAATGATGCTGGGTCCACAGGGGTGGTGTGAGATGGATTTCACACTTCTGTCAGCAGGGAACCACCAGGGTTGGAAATCTGCAGCAGCCCCAAAAACCTGAATGAAGAAATGTGGAGTATAAAAGCAGATGCAGGCACTGGGTTTCCTGAAAATCATGAGCTGTAACCAGACATTACTGCCAGGACTGGAAAAGAAATGTAAGAATTTATCACTGCATTAATAACCATTTACCAGTCAGTCCCTGCAGAGGAAATGGATGGCAGGATTAATGTTATTTATGAGGTTCTGAGCTCAGCAGACTGTGAGCTGGGGAGGAGGCTTGGGCTGGCAGGCCACAGAGCTGGGCTGGGCTTGAGGCAGAGCTTGACAATTTTACAGACCTCTTCTGAGGACTCTGACAAATTGGAAAGGGTTCAGTGTCCTGTAGTGAGACATAAAAGGCTCAGGGAGATGGGTAGTAAAACCAGGCAAATTCAGATGAATGCTGAGATGTGTCTAATTGGGGTCAGTAGGCACCAGGGAAGGTTTCTACCAAGTTTGCCTCCACTGCCAGTAACCTTGGTGTAGGAGTTGTCCTACAGGGTGAAGTCCTGGGTGCCTCTGCAAGACTGATGTGAAATTACACTATTTGGAGTTACCATCTCCAAAACTCTGTGTCAAAGGCCTTTCTCTGGCTTGCTGGCCAGGTCAGAGCCCAGGGTCTGGTCCTTCCCCACCACTCAGCCCTGTGACCTTAACACCTCCTCCAATCACACCAGCAGCTTCTGTCTCCCAAACTTAACCCATGTGGAAACCTCACATTAAAATCCAAGTTTTTCTAAGCACGGTAGATTAGAAAAATTTTTTTGTCCATCCCATGTGCAAAAGCAAGGTGTGCTCCAGCCCTTTCATCACCCCAATGCTCCTGACTGACAGCTGCCACCTGAACCTCTGCACTGCCCAAACATCTCGTGGCCTTTCTGCCCTTCCTTACACCACGGGGTCTCCACATTGCAGACCCCCCAAGGTTCAACCACAGCTCCATGGAACTGCACTTCTGCTGTGGCCCAGCCCTGGGAGAGTGAGCAGCAGGATGGATGGAGCTGAAGAGAAGGGACCAGGAGTGTTGGGTGATACTGGGATAAACCACACCTTACAAGCCTGAAGTTCAGTGAGCCTTAATGACCCCAGACTGCTCCCATCAGAAGGCTGAGGTGACCTCCTGGCAGAGATAATGCAATTTAGGGGTGGAGAGAAACAAAAGATTGCCAGACAGTTTTCATCCATTATAAAACCCATTTTAAATCCTATCCATTATGTAAATGTGGTGTGACACAAATGGGGTCTTCTCTTATTCATGACAGCACCAGAGAGGAATTGAAGTGCTTCAGTTCTCTTGAATAACAGAGAGCCTGAGAGTCATTTCCAGCTCAGCAGAACACCAAAGCAGATATAAACTGAAAACAATACATAATTTCACCCAAAACAATGGAGTTATATTCTCCCACAATAAATGCATTTTCAAAGCCACTTCTCCTACAGCTACCCCACTTCTCTGGTAACCCCATTGGTGGGACCTTGGCAGAGCTTTGCTGTAAGCCAGGCAGTTTACAGAGGCAGCTCCTTCTCCTGCAGATAAATCCACCTCCTAAATAATATTTTAATTTTTTTTTGTGCTCCCCTTCTGCTGAGCCTTCATGGATGGGCTGGTTTGGTTCTCCTGCAGCAGACATGAAGCTGTGCTGTGTCCCCCATGGCTCAGGGATGGCTTCACCTTGGGCTTTGGACAGGGGGTGATGGGGTGATGCCCTTACAGAGCAATGGGGAGGAGAAGGGAGCTGAGATACCAGCTCTGCTGTGGGCACAGCAGCTCCCATCACCAGCAAATAGAGCTCCATGGAGCAGCAGGAACACTGATGGCCAAAAGTAGATGAACAATCAGTGTGAAAAGCTCTTAGGGGGAGCAGCCTACAGAAAGCATCAGAGGGGACTTCAGTCTTGTGCCACACATGTGCCACTCATCTGCTCCAGGACCAACTCCAATTGCTCTGTGCTACCAAGGGTAGGGAACCTTAAAACCAGATTTAATACATCAATAAAAATAAAATTATTTGTTACCATATTGTATCAGAGGTTCCCAAGCACTGAAAATTTATTTTTCTCTTTCAGAACACAACTGCTCCTATTTCAAGCACTTCACACCAGGACAGAGCTCAGAGATATTTGAAGTAACCACCCAGAAAGGTAAGAACAAGCCTGAAAAATATTTTCCTAACTGAGGTGCACACGAGATCTAAGGTAAGGGGGTCCCCAGAATGAGGGTTTGATCTCAATTCCACTGGGAACAGCAGAGTTTGTATCAGATACCATCAGCTGGGAAAAACATCTTAAAAACTGGCCAGACAGGTCAAATGTCAGCTTCTTGGGGAGCATAATTGTTATGTATGATCACACTCAGAAGTGTGATTTTGCTCAAAGTTGCCCCAAACAATGTCAATGCACACAAAAACTGCAAAAAGCCTTCTCAGCACTGAAATCACTTTACAATGCATCAGGAATTTTATGCTTTGCATTGATTTTATGTGAAAGACATGTAAAACCAGAGGGATTAATTGAAGGAAGGAACCAGGATCCTACAAAGACAGGCACAGTCAGTGCTTACAGAGAATGCATTTTGAAAACTGCACATTCCCAATAAATCCCTGATCAAGCCCAATATTTTCAGCCCTCATCTAACATGCTGCTCTCTCTCGCCCTCTCATTAAGGACAAACTCCTTTCTAGTTTGCCATATGACATATTTTATTCTGGAGTAAATGAGTTGATGATTATATTAAATGTACTAAACAATCTGCTTTTCTTCCAGTGGAAATTATAACAGTGGAAAACCCTGCAGACAGGTTTTCTGAAGAAAATTCCCCAAGGGAATTTTAAATGGATAGAACATACACCTGAGCTCTCTGCTTCTGCTCTTGTACTTACTATCAGAGCCACCCATCTGATCTTAAAAATGTACCCAATGCCCTCTTAGTCATTTCAGAAAAAAATCAGCTGGCCTCCTTTTCTTTGATGTAAAAGACAAAGCTTGAGCCACAGCAAAGTGTTTTACATTGAAACAAGCCCTTCCAGGCAGTTCCAGCACATGGTAAAGAGAAACATTAAGGAAATGATAAAAAAACAGTGGTATGAGAAGCAATGAGAACAAAGAGTGATCTGCTGTTCCCTTTCACAGCAATAGCTACGATTTGATGGCAGCTAATTAGTAACAGGCAAAAAAATTCTTCATGATTTTGGCTGGGAGATATTTTTTTTAATGCCTTGAAAGGCAAATATCATCAGGCACTGTGATGCTCATGCATGGCTACATGTGTTAAATATTAAACTAATCTGAAAATGAATGCAATATGTAAATGAAGGCCTGAATTATTCAATTAGCCATTCTTCCCCTCCATTCAGGCACTGAAATGGGCTTCAGCTGGGGGAAGTGTCCAGCACATGGCTTAGCAAAACCCAGGACATTTTTATAGATGGTTTAATCCTCTGCCCTGAAGAAGCTGGCTTTTCACAGGGCTGGAAATCGTTGTTTAAAATTTAAAAAAAAAAAAAATGTGCTATGCAAACACTTCACCTCTGGCTTGCTGCCTGCTCAGGTAGGAGCCCCATGGAGCATCCGACTGCCTCTCTGCATCCCTAGGACATTGGCACCACACACCAGGGCTTCGTTGGGGCTCTGCACTACAAACCTGGAATAAAAAATGCCTAAAGGTGTTTATTTACTCTGAGAGCAGAGCAGGGAGTGATGGAAGAAATGTGAACATGGAGCCTGGTAAGGCTTTGAGAAGAACTTCTATGAAGCAAGGCTAAAACGACTCCATTGGCTTCATCAGGCCAATACAGGTGCCACTGGCTCTTGCACTGAGCGTCCAGAAAATGCTTCCCCCTCCTGCTCTGTTTTTATACCCTTTGCATTCCAAAGCCACATGGCCAACACTTGCCACTGCTTTTCTGGGAGGGAAATACTCAGTTCACCCCAGCCACCTCTCCACTGCAGCAGCAGGATACATATTTCTCAGAATGAGCTTTTTCAAGGTCACCACAGCTTTTGGAAACATGCTCAAAATTTGCAGATATTTGCAATTTTTGGTGTTTGTTTTGCTTTGGCAGAATACAGCATTTCAGCTGCAGCCATTGCCATCTTCAGCATTGGCTTTGCCATCATCGGAACAATCTGCGTCCTCTTATCCTTCAGGAAGAAGAGGGATTATTTGCTGAAGCCTGCCTCCATGTTCTACACCTTTGCAGGTAGGAGAATTGGTGCTCACATATTTACATATAGGACAGCACAGAGAAACTCTGATAGATCCTGGGAGGGTGGAGACACTTCTAAAAAAGTCACCCTGAAACGGATGGGGTTTTTTCACTCAGCAGCTTGCCTGTATTTTCTCCTTTAAAAAAGGGGCATTTCTGATACATTCAGTTTGTTAAGACTCAAATCAAAGAAACAGCTGATCCATATAATATTGAGCTGTCTCCCAAAACCATGCAGACTACGTTTTTACACAAGCTGGTAATATGTGACAAGCCACAATGCCTGAAAGGCAGATGAAAATTGTCACCTCAGTACGAATCTTGCGTTTGGAAAATCAACGAATCAACGTTTGGAAAAGCTCCCCAGGGAATGTAATTATTCCTCCACCACTTTGAGTTTCCCACCTAAGCCTGCATGAAAATCACACTCAACAAGTCACTGGCTGACTTAGAAGCCTGGGTTAGAGCAGAGCATTGGTTCCTCCAAGCTCTGAAGCCACTGCCTCACCTGTGCATCTCACTCCAGCTCCTGTTCACACAAAGGCAGATGAGGCGGATAATTAAGGATGAAAAATTGACAGCTGGTGATTCAGCCCACTGCTCCTGTCTTCCTTCAGGTCTCTGCATCATCATCTCTGTTGAAGTCATGAGGCAATCCGTGAAGAGGATGATTGACAGTGAGGAGACAGTCTGGATTGAGTACAGTTACTCCTGGTCCTTCGCCTGTGCCTGCTCCTCCTTCGTCCTGCTCTTCATCTTTGGCATCGCCCTCCTCCTGATCGCGCTGCCTCGCTTCCCCCAGAACCCCTGGGAGACCTGCATGGATGCAGAACCTGAGCACTGATGTGCCAGCACCCGTGGAAGAAGCCAGAATGTGTTTTGAAAAGATTTATATTTTTTAAAATGTCTGGGTCTCACTGTACTCCGTTACCTAAGGCATTACTGAACCAAGGCATGTTCACCTGCCATTATTGCTTTGTTCCTTTCCTTTTTCTTTTTTTCTTTCTCTTTTAAGAACCCCAAAAGAGCACTCAGCACCAGCATGGGTCATGGGAGACCCAGGAGTTCAGGGAGAGGCTGTGCATCCATCATGGGTGAATAAATGCTTTATACTGTCCTGTTAACATCCACCCCTCCTGTTTTATTAAGCAGTTAAAATTAAAGGAAAAAAACAACCCACATAAACAATACCCAAAAAACTTAGCCTAGCACTGGGCTAAAAATTCCTTCTACAAATTTATACCTTGCAGTTCCATTCTTTTGAACTGAGCATGAAAAAACTGCAAGATGCAGTTTCTCTGCTCCTCCAAGAGGTGCTGAACAGTAAGAGTGACATTTTACCTTTAATAAAAAAGCGTCATCTTCAAGTAGCGTGATTTCCTGCAAAATTATTTTGATGGATGAATCACTTGGTCCATCACATTCTTCTTGGACCAGAGTGACAGTGTAATGCTGGGTGGTATTTACCCTACGAGGGTATTTGTTCCTGGTGAATGAGCTGTTTAAGAACCCGGTGTTTTGCTCACTGCTTGCGTACATCAACCCAGACTTCAGGAAAAATCCTTCAAGGGATCTGCCAAGGAAGAAAGGGCTCAGAAACACCCAGGAGAGTCAGCCCCTAAAATACTACACAAGTGCCTGGCTGTTAAGAAGAAATGTTTGCCCAAGGCAGTGCTTGGGGGGGGGCAGAGGCTGCTGCCTGGCACAGCACCCCCAGTACTTGGTTGCTGCAGCACTGGGGAGACTGGGGGGGACTGGAGGGGACTGGGGGTCCCCCAGCTCCTCTGGGCAAACCCTTTGCACAATCACAGTCACCCAGCATCAAGAGGTGGGTGTCTTTCTTTTTTTACAGTTTGATTTTCAGAACCTGCTTGGCATTCCACCTCCCCCTCCAAGGTAGGAAAAAGTTTCACCCAGTAACTTCAAAAGCCAGCGGAAAGGAAACATCAGTCTCCTGCTCTCCATGCTGGCCTGCCCACAGTTCTAAAGAAAACAACAAGTTAGAACAGCAAATTTCAGATTGTTTTGAAGAGATGTGCAATTGTCACGTGTTGAAATATTTCAAGCAATTCCTGAGCAGTTTTATGCTGGTGCAAGTCCAGCCCCCAGCCAGACTCAGGCACATCTCCATTTCCTCATCTGCAGAATGGCAGCGAGAAAAGACGACTTTTGTGAAGTTGCTTGAAGGTTTTTCAACCTCTTTGAAGCCAAAAAGCAGTACAAATAACACACACATTATAAAGTTTGGGGATAAAGCATTGATTGGAGCTCAGATCTGAGCATGAGCTGGGAACTCTGCCTGTCTCTCGTCATGAGAGACACTGCAAGTCTTCAAGTTGTCACCAAACCATTGTGAAACTCTAAATGGTTTTGAAATCTTATTTTTGGGTACTGAGCTGACATTGTTAATTTGCATTTCCATTGTTCAGGAAAAGAGAGGCTGGTTTCTAGGGAGATCCTTTACACGTGACAGCAAGAGAAAAGAAAGTTGTTGGTGTGACCCCTGCAGTGGGATCACTGGGACACCCAAAAACACAGAGTGTGGATTAATCTGAGCACAGCAGCTGGCAGGCACAAAGGCATTCCCAGCTCAGCCATCACCATCCAAACGAGCTCTCCTTGGACATGCACCATGTTGAGATAAGAGAGGTTTGGGGACCTGAGTCTAAATTCATCACCCCCCACAGATCCGTGGCACATCCTGTGGCCATGGGAAGCCCTTTGCCCTCACCTGTCTGAAGCAGCATCCCTCCCTTGCACTGCTGCTTCTTTGACAGAGTAATTTCTTGGTGGCTTCTTCTCCTGCTGGGACAACTTGCTGCCCAGCCAAGGAGCTCCCCTTTTTGACATTCATGAGCAAGAACAGACAGATTTCTGATCAGCAGACCCTGGAAGGTCTCACCCATCCCATGTGTGCTCTTACTTGTCTTGGGACTGTACTACTGCAAGCTACAGTGAGGGCAGCAGAAAGATTCCCAGTGAGCACTGGGGTTTGGCAGGGGACCAGAGGTTTTACAGCCTCTCTGTGCTCACTTTACTCATGGGGCAGAGAAAACACACAGCTCCTGGAAGCAAGATCCACAGGCAGCTCAGTCAGATGCCTCCTAAAGCTCTGAAACTTGCTGAGCTTTATCATCTGCCTGCTGTAAGTTGAGGGTTTTTTCACCATTCCCTGCTCCGTATGGTTCCTGCAAGACCAAGAAGCATGTGGATGACTTCATTTTCTTTTTCCAGACATTAGGAAATGCTGATGAAGGACCCGTCCATTAAATTGGTCATTGGTATTCACAGTGGGAAAGGCACTGCTCTTCCAGCAGGTTTGTTCTGCCATATCAAATCTCTCTGCCAGGGAGCCAATAATGTGTTCTGAGAGAGTTAATAAAAGTAATGGGCCTTCATAAAGAGAAAAGAATATAACATTGGGGAGGGAACAGAAACTAGATGGAGTTTTTATTGTCTCAACTGAGAGAGCAGCCACCAGAACCTCAGGAACATGCCATGAAAACATGTAAGAACTGCCCTTACTCCTTAGGGAGTCCTCAAAGCTGGCTGGGGATGGGAACCCAGCTGCTACACATGGCTTTGGGAGATGGGCTACGAACCAAGTGGGAAACACACACCAGGGAGAGGCAAATTAATTCACAGAAGAAGGAACTCCCATCAGCCTCCATGAAACCCCAACCACCAGTCCTGTCACTGCCCAACCCATTGCCACCTTTGGGCATGGGGCATTTGCCACTCCATAAACCATCACTGCTCATCTCCTGAGACAGAAATTGGGGCTGCTAAAATCTGCCCGTGGCACTGCAAAGCCCAAGTGTTAAGCCAGGGAAATCAATGGAACAGAAGATGTGAAGTTTGTTTATGCAAGAGCAGGATCTGCTGTTAGGCACCAGAATCTGTTTCCCTCATTTTGAAATGCTGTGTTGTGTGAATTCAGTGTGCAGAAAAGGTGCCAGACTAACAACCCTGAAGAACAAATCTGCCTCTTTAGCAAGCAGCTTGCTGAGCTCTCAGCATTTATCTGCAAAGAGGCAGCAGAGCAACAACCCAGCCCAGCCCGCAGGGCAGGGAGAGCTGGCAGCACACAAGGGTGCAGAGATGGGTGCAAGGGAAAGACACAATCAGGAATCTTGGTACAAACTCCTACTTTTCTCTTAGTCCATGCCTAAAAAGGACCAGCACACACACGATGCACATACAGCCCAAGGTGTTGTTTATACAGGCACAGGTGGCCTTACTTCTTCCCTGATGCCTTTCTTCTCTGGTTGATTCCTCCTGGCTGTCACCTTTTTCTTCTCATTACTTTAAGAGTTGTGGAAATCATTTCCAGAAGGTCCAAAAGATCTGAGAATTTCTGCCTTCCCTGCAAGGAGGTGCCATGCTAGAAGGGGGTACTTTCTCTCCTGGGCTTGACTGCTCTTGAGGAACCTGCCCAATCCAAGAGGTCACCAATGTCAGGAGATGTCTGTTTGACATGCTGCATCCTGACAGCCCCAAGTAAAGCCTTGGAGACCAAAACCAAGCCCGGGGTCACACATCTGCATGCCAGGAACCTGACCCATGTGCAGGTTCTTTAGAGCATAAACTTCATTTTGAACTCCCCTTAAAATAAACTGCTGCTTTCCATGGAGGGACAGAGCTCCATCGAATGTTACATCTTAAATACTGGATTAATAGGTTTCTCTGTACCACAACTTATACCCATAGCAACACGATCTGGTTTGAAGGAATCTGCTCAAATTACTTCGCCTTTCCATTATCAGCAGAGGGCAACAAGAACATCACATCTTTGTTTTGACTCAAGTAGAGAATGAGATTGTACTTGCTTTGTCACCCTTGATCAACCTTCTGGCTCCACTGAAGCCACTGAACATAAATTCAAGCCATACAGCTACCACATCTGCACTCTCTCCATCTAGACACCCAGTGAGCTGCTCTTCTGCTTTCTACAATGAAATGCAAAGAAGGGAATAAAGTCTGATTTCACACCTACTTTCTTTGTAATTAAACCAGCAGCACAGGCCTGGCCTGGCAGGGCTGCACCCCAGGTTCTGGGCCCACCACCCCTGGTCCCTCTGAGAATGAATGTTTTTTTAATAATGAGTCTTACACAAACTGGACTGACAACATCTAACTAGTCCTGGGTAATTAAGATCACAGAGTATTTTCTCTAATTTATTAGAAGCATATATTAATCCTTAATGAGGCAAAACCTTTTCAACATTGCTCATCTAAAGCTGCCAAAAAACCCCACACAGGGAACTGATGTTTCCAGCCCATTTGCTGAAAATTCTTTTGCTTTACTTGAATGGAAGAATTTAGAATGATTTAGCCCTTACTCCCTGTAACCAGCAAAAAGATACTGGCTCAAGTACTGCTACACCACCAGGAATGGCCCATATTTCATGTCAAGAAATATGATGTGCAAAATTTTCATAGGCACCATAGATCATCACCATCTGTCTTGACAAAGTAATTGTCTGCTGGTTCTCTAGGAAAACTAGAAACTTAAAAAACTAACAAAACAAATGAAATTAGTTGAACAATTATACAGGCAGAGCATGAGCATTGTGGGCTTACTGCTCCGGAAATGTGTGGATACCTTTGAGTTCACTTAGAAAATATTTAGTGGTCAAACCCACAGTGCTACTTACAGTAGAGATTTTACACACATAGCAAAAGAACTGCTAAGAACTGCTTATAGAGCATAATCTCTGAAAAAAAATAAAAAAAAAAAAAAAAAAGGAAAGAAAAAACAGCTGAACTTGACAAATCTGGGAACAAAAGATTAATTAATCAAAGTAGGAGCACAGTGCTCAGAGGGTTTGGAAAGTTAATGGAAGCATTCCCATGGAGCTACGGGTCAGTAATGCTGTAGCCCATACAATTAAGTAAAATGGTACAAACTACAGGAGGTGACAACTTCCAGGAGAAAATATGGATGCAAGGGCTTTGGTTCCAACTAGTCAGCTTTTATAACAGCTCTTTATTATTTGAATTGTGGCAACACTTAAGGCTGCCATTTCACTAGCAACGAGGCATTCTAAAGGGTGAAGATTTATGCTTGAGAGAAGGGTCAGGGGCATTGTCCCAATGAAATGCTCTTGGTTGTAAGGAGCTTGACACTGGACAGAGCTGAGAACACACCTCCCAAGTCAATCCACTGCCCTTAAGTGTCCTGCAGAGAAGGGAGCCCAGCAGCCAGGAGGACAAGTGCCAAAGGGACCCGGGCCACCCACCGCAAGCTGTGCCTGCCCCTTGGCAGCACTGGAGCTCCCTTCAGAAACAGGCAGGAGAGCCACAAGGCAGCTGGGCACACATTCACATCCCACACCCTACCCAAAGCCACCCAGGACACCCAAGTGGCACTATCTTGTCAAAAGGTGTAAATTTGACTCTCCAGCTCCACATTACCTCCGAGCTCACAGCATCTCCTCCGGTTTGTTTTCCTGACTTCCTAAGGTCAGGTTTCCAACTTGCAGCTTCGTAAGGATGCAGTCTTCAAACATACACAGGGAAACCTACCAGCTGCATTCAGAAAGTAGCTTCCTAAAAGGGTAGAAGCTCTATTTGAAATGCAAAAAATAAAAAACATTTTAATCTTCTGGAGTTCAAATGTTTTTTAAAAATATCGTTCTCTCGGCTCTTCAGGAGTTCTTAACACCACACTGACAGCCTCCCATGAGACATCCAGATTTTTCTCATGAAAAACTGGAATGAAAGAGAATAAAACCAGAACTTATTCTTGATATTCAATACAAGATTTCTAAATTCAGCTCTGGGTGATCTTGTCATTTAAATTTTCCAAAGACAGCAATGGGGGTTTACTCCTGGACAAGGACCATGAATCTTGACACTAACTGTGCTTTTTAAGTGTGACATTTTAGCTATAAAAAAAGGTGGAGTGAAACACTGAGTTGGTGCATATGCCCAGCCCTCCATTGAGCTGCAACAATTTACACAAACCAAGAATTTAAACCTATCATTTTGAATT
The DNA here is from genome assembly GCA_023637945.1 of Phaethornis superciliosus. NCBI lineage: Eukaryota > Metazoa > Chordata > Aves > Apodiformes > Trochilidae > Phaethornis > Phaethornis superciliosus. The sequence continues at coordinate 8,701,717 of JAJQWJ010000021.1, read as the reverse complement.
TTTTACTATAATTGCAACAGCTCCATATTTACAGTGCAGCCTGAGCCAGTGCCCACTGGAGCCATCTGTAAGGCTTAATTTGATTTTAGCAAGATTTCCATTAAAGCTCTAGAAGAGTTTACAATGCAGGTTGGGGCTTTTTTAAGCAGCTGTCATTGCAATAAAAATGGGATAATTTGCTCTAAAACCAAAAGATCCCACTCAGGGCTATATATATGACATATAATGGCTAGACAAGACATTTCTAAATAAATGCTCCTTTGGAAAAAAATTCACTCTAAAACATGCAACTGATTCATGCTAGACATCTGCAAAGCTGAGAGTCAGAAGAACTTTATCACACCATCCTCTAACTCCTGGGTGAGAGTACTTAGGAAAATTTAGAGCCAAAACCAGCAGGGATTTTCATAAAGTTAGAGAAGTGAAATGGTAAGTCAGAGAGAGAAAACACTCCTTTACCCATAATATTTTCATTCAGTGCAGATAAAATGCCAGCGTAAAGCAGAAAAAAACCATGGCAAGATGCAACCATCTCCCCCTTAACCAATTGACAGATAGCAGTAAATTAACAAGTGATGTTTATTAGTTTAATATTCAAATATGGTGAACAGAATCAAAAGACTGCTCCATATAAATGAGTGATTTTGAAACCCCTGAAATTACAATGCCGAGTCGGCGAAGTGAAGTGCATTTGAACCCTACCTCTCCTCTGTCACAGCCTTGCACATCTCATCAAGAACTCTTCACAGACTATAATGTTCAGGCACACAGATTCTTCTCTCAGAGCAGTGCCAGGTGCTCCAGTGGGGAGAACTGGCACAGCTCCACTGAAATAAAAAGACTGAGACTAAACTTTGCCCAGCCCTTGCAAATCAATTTCCCTCTTTCTGCAGCCATCAGCTCGGCAAAAAAACCCCCCTGAACAGTAGTTTTGCTTGATTCAAGGTTGCAGAATATGGCCTCTACTCATTTTTGTCAGCAGGGGCTTTCCCCTCCCCCAGCATCTTTCGTTTGGTATAGACATGAGGAAATAAATTAAGGAGTTATGCGTTCTTTTCTTTACAGCAAAAAAAAAGAAAAGAAAAAAAAAAAAGAACAAAAAAACCAAAACCCAAAAACCAAAAACACAAAAACCCCAAAAAATTAAAAAGCAAAAAAAAAAAGGAGGAAAAAGTTCTTCAGATTAAGTTTCTGAATCACGAACCGGCAAAGATTTATAATAAAAAACTATATGCAAACCTCTGCAGTGTACTGAGTTTAAATCAATCCCATTATATAAAGACCCTTGCCTTAAAACATGAAGTCAAATGCAAAAAAACCTGATTGTAACCAGAGCAAAAATCTGATTGAATACAGCAGCAGCCACTGCTCATTAGTAAGGTGTCCCATGGACAGCTGTACAAATCTGAAATCACCCCCACACAGTTCTGAAATTCTAATTCTTGTATGTAACAAGTGGAGGAATACTGCAACTACACCCAGCTCAGTCCCTGTAAAATATTTCCCAGATTTAAAGTTACTTCAAGTGTAAAAGGAGAACAATTTATCTGGAGAAACTATACAAACACCCCCCTCTGCCTCCCCAGCTGCAAAAGTAGGAACAGTGTGCAAGACCAGAAATCTTTATGGACAAAGTTTATCTTCTGAGTTTTCATTCAGACTTGTTTCTTTAATTTTTATATATATCCCATAATTATATAACTTTTCTTTTCTTTTCTTTACTTTTCTTTTTTTTTTTTTTTTTTTTTTTTTCAGTTTGTATTCCTAAAGGGCCAGGTTTGGGGAGAACTTAGCAGAATTCATTAGAGATAAATAACCTGGTAACCATTCTCACCCCCAAAAGATTTAGACTAATTTGGATACAGCTTTGACAAACATTAAATCTCTTCTTTAATGATGTTCCTCAAACAAAACAGTTAGCAAAATATCTGAATTTCCTTGTATAATGTCACATTTTAATGTAAACATCAAATAATGTACCAAAAGTTTTACTGGAAAAAAAAAAAAAAAAAAAAAATCAAGCGGCACAATTCTTTATACCACTGGAGAAGGGGGGGAAAGCCAGATTACAAACATTTACACATGCATAGTGGAAAAAAAATTAAACAAACAAACAAAAAAGTATTTTACTAAATTCACGCATTTTTTTTTAAAATAGTTATTAAATCTACTAAGCACCAACATACCTAAAAATTTATTTTCAGCTTCATGATTCATTTAAAAAACCTATCAAATTAACTTTTCAAACAAGCTTATATTACTAGCTTGTCCAAAAATAAAATGTAGAGGGTTTTTTTCTTTTTTTTTTTTTTTTTTTTTTTTTTTTTTCTTTTTTTTGTGTTTTTTTTTTCTTTTTGGTTTTTTTTGGGGTGTTTTTTGTGGTTTTTTTGGTGTGTTTTGTTTTTGTTGTTTTTTTTTTTTTAATTTTTTTATTTCTTTCTTTTTTTTTATTGTTTATTTTAAAGTATACCAATACTTTTTATTTTAATGCTTCCAAACAATGGCGTAGGTGTCTGGAAAGAATGCCTTTACTTTACCCTACAGTGGATGGAAAATACAATACCACATCATACAGAATCTAAAACTATAAAAGTCTGAGAATGCAGCATCCCTTCACAAAAAAGCTGATAAAACTGAAAGTATTTAGAAGATGCTGCACTTTTATTTAAAAAAAAAAAATTAAATGAATTTAAGCAGAAATAACATACATTTTTACATTAACTGGCCATTTCTGGTACAGAAACCCAGCATAGTATGCTAATGTTATTGAATAAATGTAAATGCTACTTACAATCTTCTTAAATACAATTTAGACAAACTTTTTTTTTTTTAACTTTTTTTCTTTTTCCTTTTTTTTTTTTTTTTCTCCTTTTTAAAAGTTGTACAGGTAACCTCTCAGCTGCTAGTTTAATGCAACATATCAGTAACATTACACAAATTAAAAAATAACGTGTGTTTTCCTACAGAAAAGCTTCCAAAAATCCGACCCACATCAAAAAATGCAAAATAATGGAATATAATTAAAAAAAAAAATTAGTTGCAAGTCTAGCAGCAAAGCAATTAAGTGAGGATATATTTACTAATATAAACAAAGGGAATATTTGCAACTACAGGTGAAGCCCCAACTACCTTAGATCTACCGACACAAATAAAAATTAAATTCTCTCTAAAAAAAATAATCTGGTTATTTAAAATAGGAGTAAAAGCCATTGCTACCTGATGAACTACCTAGGCTAAGTTCCTGAAACAAAGACAAAGGGTCACTATTCTTTTTTGTCTGCTCAGGAGGAGGTTTGGGCTTTGGGGGAGCCCGCAGAGCACTTGCGTAGGACATGACCGGCTTGTTCCCACCAGTGTTCTGCTGGCTGCTGCTGTTGGACTCCACAATCTGCTTGTTGGGCATGAGAGGTGGGAACTGGCCAAGATGTTGGAGCACGTTGTAGTTGAAGGAATTGGAGAGCTGGATGTTTTCAGCCTTCAGGTGTTCTTCTGGGGGCTTGACCGTCTTCGGTGGAGCTGCAAAAGGAGGGAGCAGAGTTTGAGTGAGCAGCTCTGATTTGGGAACTTGGGAGGAAGCCACCCCCGAGTATCAAAACTACCTCTGCTGGTGACTTTCCTCACCAGTTTCTTTGTTTAGTCACTCTTGGTCCTAGGCAATGCCACCATTAAGTTATCTAGCTTCAGTTCCAGCTGCTGGATCTTGTCTGATCCTTGCCTGGTGCTGAACCTGCCAGGCTGCACAGGAGGACTGAGCAGCTGCATCACAGGGAAGCAGCTTTGGGATGGGATCTGCTCTAATTTAAACACTTTATCCACTAAGACATCACATAGACTATTTCATTTTTCTTGTTTTATGGCATATTAGGCTAAAATTAAAATTTACAGCACCGTATATAATTCATTCTCCAGCAGAATACCAACCGACTAATTATTGATGGTTTAGTCTGAATGCACTCCTGCTAATTGATATCTTCTTGCTCCACACTTAACAATTCCTGTAACTATCAGGGAAAATGATGCTTTAAGCTGGAACTGCTTTCCAGTGAATTTTGTGAATCTTAATGCAGTCTCTTACTTTTGCCTGGAGAATTTTGCTGTCTTACATAGCTAGAGAAACTCTACACTGAAATGCAGGCATATGTTCTATCTAAAATAGCTTAGGAGCTGGGCAACAAACATATTCTTGTACATATTATTTTTGAAGTGTCCATATAAAAATGTACCATCAGATGAGTGAAAAAGCAGAAAAACATAAGTATATCATTAAGTGTCTCACTGGCAGGGTCACACAAAGGCTTTTGGTTTGGTTTTTAAAAAGAAACCAACAACCCAAGTTGAAGAATGAATATGGAAAGAACATAAGGGAAACAGTTTTGCTAGGGTTGCTATGATTCAAAAAAAAAAAAAAAAAAAAGAAAAAAAAAAAAAAAGAAAAAAACCCACAAAAAACCAAATCAGAACACAAGCAAAATCCTCTCCAAAATAACCATAGCACTCAAGAGAAGACAAGTAACAATTAGCCAGGCCAGAGGTGAACTCTATGTGTGGCTGGGGTGTCTAAAGAAAATAGATAAAATAAAGATACTGAATAAGAACTTCCATAATTTTCTATCAAAAAAAAGCAAGGCACATCAGGCTCTCAACTGGCAAATTTGGAAAGTGCCTGCATGTAACACCACAGCAATTCCCAGCAGCTGTCCTTGCACTCCCTAACTCCCTCTTGATAGAACCCAACCCGGGTGCTGCAGCTGCTTCTGATGCACAAGAAATACAAGCCCTGGAAAGCCTGCTGTCAGGAGTGCTCACTCTCAGGCAATGAATCCAGGCACAGAAATAGTTCATAGCATCTCGTTCCCATGGATTTTTATTTCATGGCTAAAAATCAATAGTAACCAGAAGCACTGAAGTTATGGTCATTAACCCCTAGCGCTATAAAATACCTTTGGGCTTTAAATGTAATCATCACAGCCAGGCAGCTGTAAATGCAGAAAAGCAAAGCAGCCATAAAAATGGAGATATGTTTGCATGAACAGGGCAACATTCCATAAGCATTTATTTATGAAACAGAAACCATGCTCAACTACAACAAAAAATATTTCCCTAGCAGGTGCTGATACTAGTTAAAACTTGCCCATTTCATTTAGGATTTATTATTTGACAGCAAATATACTTTTTACATATGCATGTTTCCTCTGAGGAGTTTACTCTCAAAGAAGTTCCAAATCTTTCCACTAAAAAAAGGAAATGTGGTTGCAGCTGATCCCAGTGTAATCTTATGAGGGTTCCTGACCTCCCATTAGGTAAATGTGGTGTCTAGAGAGCAACTTCAGAGCTGAATGCCACTCCTGATGACACAAAATATCATGCATGCACCTCCTTGATTTTCAGTAAAAATATAAATAGGCTGAAGGAGTTGCACTGAGCTCGAAGCTTTGAACTTAGCACAAGTGACAGTGCCATAAATATGTTGTTGTAAAATAACATTTTCGTATGTTGGAAATGAAAATGCCCATGAGGAACTTAACTCTTGAGCTCTCTCAGTGATAGGAACAGCTTTTAGTCATTCAGTCTAGACTGCATACTTCTGCCTCACAATTCCTATACCTCAAAATTAAATGATGTTATTAAATTTAACCAAAGCAATTAGATCTTTCAAGGGCAATAATAGTGGCTTATAGGGTTTTTTCCACATTATTAAGTGTTTTTAATATTCACACTGGAAGATTCTTCATACTTTTATTAATTTAAAAAAAAATATTGCTGAAGATCCTTAAAGCAAAATCATGGAGAAACTGTACTACCCTGGTAACTGTTTTTCATAAGCCTTAAACATATGGAGAACAAAAGAATAGCTGCATTGCTCCAACCTTCTATTTGCAGCCTTTTATGACTGAGAAGTTAAATTAATTTTTCTCTATTAAATCAATCAGCACTGCTACTGCTACCAGGGAAGCCAGGTTCCAATGTGACTCTTCCACGGTGAGAATTTAAACTGCATGATTACTTTGATGAAGTACCAGAATTTACTGGGAAATACACAGAGATTACTAATTCTGTTGACATTGGTTCTCCCCTAGACTGTAATATCAACAAGAACTATCACTGATTATAGAAGCAAATAACCTCATTTGCAAATAAATCCCACCTTGGCTACTTTTAGCATAAATCAGTTGTGCTTGAAACCACTGTCAGAGAATGTGTGGGTTTACTAGAACCTTGTGAGAAGACCTAAGGAACAGGATTGCTTTTTGTAAATGCAGAAAACTCAATAATATTCTTAAGACACCAGCAACTGAGCAAGATGGTAACAAGATACCAAATGAAAACAGGGTTAATCTAAGAAAACTTTATGTACTAAACCAATGAGTACTTAAAAAAATCTTTGCTTAAATTAGTTATAGGAGTTGATGAGATGGGAGAAAAAAAGAAAAAAAAAACACCCAAAAAACCCAAAACCCCAAAACCAAACAAACCCAATACCCCAACCCTCTGACTGAGACTTCTTCACTCCAGCTTAAATAGTCTGCTTAATGGGGCAGAGAGAGAAGGAAAGATCAAATCTGGACCTACCTAACAACTCCCGAGGTGGAACTGCTCTGTTGGCTCCGTTGCATGGAATGTTTGGGTATGGGGCAGATGAGGAGGAGTTTACCCACAACTCAGGTGATGAATAGTTGAAGGATGACTGGTTACTCTGGTCCTGAAGCTCTTTACACTGACCAAGACTGTCTTGAGGAGTGTTTAATTCTTCAGAACAAGCCTGGACTGAACTAGAGGAAATTCTTCTTTGGTACAACGGCCTGCCTGGTCCTCTTGGTTCATACTGTAAAAAAAAAAACAAACCAAAACCAAAAAATACCTTTTGTTCCTTAATTTCACTGCACATATCAAATACCATTTTTCTAGGCAACATCTTTCCCCACAATGACTTACGGAAAAAAAGAAAAAGAAAAGAAAATCCTTTGCATTCAGAAAAAAAATTTGAATACATTTCAAATTCTATTTTGTGCACTGCAGTAACTGATAGTGTCTTTTAGTCACATAAAACAGACAGAGAATTTTAAAGAAAGTGCAAAGAGCATTAACTGACATTCCTTAATTCTTATCAACCTTTACCTCTTACACTCCTGTGTGGGAGATGTGTCACATAGTGAGGAGGAAGATATGCAGCATTAACAAAGGAAGCACAGAAAAACAAACAGAAATAATAGACAGAAAGACTAAGAGAAGATGTCCAGTTAGAATGTAGAGGGGAAAAAAAGGCTTTTCATTTCTAAAGGGCAAATAAATGACTTGTATATCAGGACTGGGGGAAGAATGATACATTTCTATACTGAATTTTGTGTATGTACACACAAATGCTCTGAAGAAGTATGTGTCCAGGAGAAATAAAGCAGAGAATTTTATCTGAAACCAGAGAAATCACTTGCTTCCATAAACTCTGAAAATCACATGGATGAAAATGGCAAGAGTTCTGTTGATCAGCTTGGTAGCTTCAAGTGTTCAGATTTAAAGACTCTCTAAACCCTCAACCCTCTAAACTTTCTCAAGCCACAAAGCAAGCCTGTTGTGTTACAGCTTGTTTCTGTAAAAACAAACACAGTATTTGCTTCCTTCTTACCATACTGTCTAATAAGAGCAGAAACAACAGAAGGCATAGAATAAAATCTATACTTGGTAAAAATTAAACAAGACAATGAAACACATTAAAAAATAGCTAAATAAACATCAAATAACTTGCTTGCAAGGCCCCAATATTGTCATTAATTGCCCACAAAAAACAGACTGCATGAAAGAAAACTCTAATATCTCATTATAGCTGTCAGACTATTACAACCTATCAATGGAACAGCACTTATGATATCCTATCACTCTACTCTGGAAGATATTCCTTAACAACAAAAAACACCAAAAAAACCCAACCCTAACCAAAATTCAGAAGTCACTGTCTGAATCACACCCGAAAAAGTATACTTTTTATTGAGTTTAATAACCAATTTTGGTAAGCAATCAGGAAGCTATCAAAGTTCTGGACACTTGCAAGTTCAGGACCAGACAGAATAACTAAGTATTCCCTTTGATATGCACTTCAAATCTGGCTTGACTAAACATATGCAAAAGCTTTCAAGTATCAAGTCAATGAACAGTTTTATAAATAGTGATTGAGGAAATAGTTCAGTAAAGATACTAAAAACCATGCTATCTCCCCTGATACCTGCCTTACATGAGGGATATCTGATATTTGATTTGTCTGTTCAGTCCTACCTACCAGCTGAACCAGCAGTCTTGGAAACTTTACATGCAAGCCTCTGTCTTGTAATGCTTCTACTGCATTTGGCATTTCTGTCACATATTTTGAAAGGAAGAAGAAATAAGAACTAAACTGAACTTGCACTAATTACATAAAGGCTCACTGTTTGTCTTCAGATAGCAGGAGCTGTCACAAACTCTGTAGGAATATTTATTAGTTTATTACTGCTGAAAAGCCATTGTTCCTATGTCCCACTGTACTGACAGCATTAACTGTTGTCAAAAAGTATTAGATTTGATGCAAGGTGGTATTGTTATATAGACTGAGACATAGATTTTTTTACATGTCTATAAAACCAAAGCTTACTACAGCTCTAGCTGGGCCTGAGGACTCCATTAGCCTCCCTGGCTTCATATAAGACAGAAAATTGTAAAATACACTGGAATTCAATTTTAGTTCTTTTGCTGAGGCACATAAACTAAATATTTGTTATTTTCATAAGTCAGAAGGCAATTAGACATGTATTATGTGGGACAGTGATGAGCAGGGATACCTCCACAGTTTCTGTAAAAAAAAAAAAGAAAAGCTTCACAGAATAAGCCACTTAACTCTGTGTACAAATATTGGATTACATGCAGTCAGTGCAAGATTGTCTGAGAATATTAATTCTGACATTCCTGGAATACAACCTGGCTCCAGCATACTCCATGTCTACATATCATACACTCCCTGGCACTCCAGATTCTAACAGGGATTAAAAACTCCTTTGCAAAGTGTGGCCTGTCCTTATTCTATGTGTTTGCATAGTCTATATCCCATAACAGACTTCTGCAGAATCCACAACACAAGATCCAGAGGGATGGAGTGTGGCAGGGGTTGTGCTGGGTATTGCTGCCTGATTCCCCACTCTCTGAGCCCCCAAAATACACAAGATAGTTTTACACAGAATTACCTCAGGTCAGATGAGGTTTATTAAATGAGATTTTATATCATGCTAAAACAACTCTATTGCTCTGGTCTCAAATTTGTATGAAAAGTAACTCAGCCCATGTTCACAGTGTAACACTGACTCAACTGCCTGCCTGATTCAAGCTGACTTTCCAGAGTCATTTCATGAGTTTGCACCTGGGGTGGAGTTAATTTGCACTACAGATAAATGACATGCAGATACCAGAGCAATGATTCCAAGAGAACTCTTGAGTAACATTCAAAAAGCCAAGACCCCCTGTTTAGTAGAGAAAATGTTATACCTGCAGTGATGAGATCCACAAACACACACAGGGTGAGCCGAGAAGACAAGAGAAAATTTTTCCCCCCCAGAAATCCCTGCTGTGAGCTGTTAATACATATGATACACATACTTTGCATCCACGTCCACTTCAAAATATGACTGGATATTAAAATGACACAACGATTGCCTATGGAAACAAAAATGCCTACCTCTTCTAAGCTGTGGAGCGAAGAAGCAGATACTGCTCGAGATGTGAGTGGATGAAATGGCTCCTGACCAACTGCATGCTGATGATTCTGTATTTGTATAAAAGGGTTTTGTTGTGACCTATGGGGCAATGGAGGTATACCATAATGAAAGCCCTGCCCCATAAGGTGGTTCTGCTGGAGGTTAGCATAAGTCCAGGATCCATCAGGTTGCAGGTATTTCAAGGGAGATGGGGTTATATGTTCAGATGGCATTGAGAAAGGGGGGTTGTATATTTGGGGTAAATGCTGCTGAAATGCTGGGTTACTGGGGATTTCAATGTCTCTGTTGTTTTCAGTGAAGTTAGGAAAGTGACCACTGTGGTTAGAGTTGCAGGAAGGAGAAGGGAGTGCTGGTGGGCTTCTGGGCTGAACTTGTCTGTATTGCAACAGTCTTGACTGAGGGGGTGGCATTTCAGCTAAGTCCCGATTTTCACTTTGATCACGGTGTGACAATTCTCTGAGCAAATCCTGGAACCTGTATTGACAGAATAAATGGATCAAGAAAAAGAAGAAATGTTTTGCTGAAATGCCACTCTGAGGTTGAGAAAACTCAAAATCACAAAACACTGGATTTCAATAATACTATCTTCACACTTACTGACCCTAATTTCAAAGGACACGACTGAACAATCAGAAATCAGGCACAGGAGGATTAACTGCATGAAATACCTACCTGAATCATCTCAAAGTTTTAATAACCCTTGAGATTTCCTTTTCAGTCAGAAGAATCAATTTTGTTACTTCTTAAGAGACAACTAAGGTAAGGATTTCCTGCTGTATTACACAAAGTAAAAAACTTCACACAGTAAAAGAAAACTTTAACCCCTTAAAAAGGTAAAAATGAGAGTAATCAGGGATTCCCCACTTGCACAGTATACTTCCAAACTTCTTCAAAAGGTCAAGAATATTCAATTCAGCACTTCACAGAGTCAGATAGGAGAGCATTTAGAGGCTTTACCATGGCTATAACAAACCAGATGAAAAATAAAGCTAGTGGGAGATGACAGTAAACAGAGGCAATTCAAAAATCCAGCCTTGACAATATACATGATTAAAGCTGATGACCACTGGAACCATTTTTCTGTTTATATCCAACAGTTTGCTTTCTTGCCCCCTAATGCTCCATTTCAAATAGAAGCTTTTTTTTTTTTTTTTTTTTTTTTAAATCAGCTTTTAAAAGCAAATGCTTTTTGAAAGGGAAGAAAGGTTTGGGTTTCATTGAGGAGCACTGTTTGGGGAAGGGCTGGTTTGTTTCTTTTCAAGCACATAAATCTGAGACTGTTAATTCAATGTGAAGAATTTACAACTTAAATAGGCCTCAACTACACTAAGACATCTCTGTTACAAACACAAGGCTGTTGTTACTCTCTATCCATTCTTTAGTCCATAAACACTGCACTGTAAAGCTCCATAAAAGTATTTTTTTTCCACTACAGCTTTACTACCCAACAGAATAAAGCATAACACATAATAAAAGCATAGCTGTAAGCCAGCCTGCCAACTACTTTAACCTTCATAGTAACAGCAGCAAAAAGCAATACCTTTAAGTGTCTTGCACTTGACCACAGTGTTACAGATAGATGCCCACTGCTCAATTTTACACAAGCTCTGATGACTCAGTAAACAAATACCTTGAATATGTTGCCTCTGTTTCATCTTCTGTATTACTGGCAAGTTTCCAGTTTGCCCTAACTTGCTGCTGTTGATGCAATCCAATTGGTTGCTGAGGAAGATGTGGTAGATGAGGATGGTGATGGTGTTGATATGGAATAGTGCCTTGACTGAGATAGGCATTATGTTCATTCCATTGCTGTAACCTGGCTTGTTGTTGCTGCCTTATTGTTTCCAAAGCTACATTTCCATGCATACGATCTATAAAAATAGTTTTAAAAAAAAAATTTATCTAATGCCCCTTTTTAAAGATCTTTATGTCAGAAAAAAAAAAGAATACTTTTAATACAATATATTCCAGGGCCTATTATATACTAACTGCATTGCAGTGTATAACCTGGTTATTTAACCCATATGGAAAATCATATAAACATGAATCTTCTAATAAAGTGCTGAATATTCAAACATGCCTCAAGCAGCAAATTATGCTCTATGACATTACTTATGGAAACTAACCCAACAGTGACCCAATTCAGAGCACTGTGCCCGGAAAGGTAAATACCTCCTTCATTTTCACTTCAATGTAGTTATAATTGCACACTCTGAATTTAAACAAAGGAAAGTCACCTACCTAAAGTATCCCCTAAGGGCATTCCTGATGGATTCTCTTCAATGAAGTTGTTCAGGTGGGTGGGCAGAACAGGGTTGTGCTGTGCAATAGGCCTCAAAGGGTTATTGACTTCTTGTAACATAGGTGGGGGGTGTTGTTCTGAAATCACAGCATCTACAGCAGGAGAATGTGGTCGGTGGGGAATTGGATTATTAAAAAAAGATTGGCTGGGGCCTGCCTGGTAAGCAGGGGAAAGCTGTGAAGGTTGTGGAGGCTGCTGATTCAAATGATTATGTTGCTGAACTACCTGGCTTTGCTGGGGTGGCATTTGGTTTTGTTGCTCAGGCAAATGATTTTGTTGTTGACTTAAAAGGTTTTGCTGCTGTTGCAGAGGATATGGCTGCCTGGGTATTTGTGACACATGCTGGAAGTGGCGATTGGGAACTGCATACTGTGAGTGTGGGGGGGTGAGATGGAGGTTCAGCTGCCTGGGGTTAAGATTTTCTTTGCGATGAAATTTAGCATTAGGATAAGCAACACTGGAACGGGACTCTGGGCTCCTGTTCTGAGAATTTGCTTCTAAGTCAACCTGGAAAAAGAGAATGAAAGAACTTTGAAAATTGATATTCAACAAACAAAACATTTCAGCAATTAATACATTCATTAAAAGATGGGATATTGATTGAAAACAAAATCACCGAAAAAAACCCAAACCCAAAGAAGATAAACCCACCTGTTTGGATTCCACTGGTTTCTTCTCAGGTGTTCGAATTTTACTCATTTCAGGTCCAGCAGGGTTTTCACTTTTACCTAAAAAACATTTAAGAAATTAGTTCAGTAGTTTCAATGGAAAAATTATTAAGATTTTTTTTCCCCAGACACAAGAAAATTTAGACTTACTAGTATAGCATTTACAGCATCACAGACATTTAACATAATTTACCCAAATACCACTTTTCCTTTGATCTCTGCACTTTGTTCATTAATCATCACTACATAGTTCTTCCAACTTAATTGCAAATAACATCAGCAGTAGTTACCACTGGACTGCAGAACAGAGACCAAGTACACCCTCTGCAAACACACCCCCCAGCTTTGATTACCTCCTCTGACTCTCACAATACCTTATAGTTATCCCTATTTCTAATGGCAAACCACAGGTTATTTCCCCAGCTTTGCAGATCAAACAATCACAGAAGGGTTTGGGTTGGAAGGGACCTTAAAGACTCCAGTTCCAACCTCCCTGCAGGCACAGGGACACAATCCTTTTCACAATACCCTATTTAAAGCCCAAACTCCCTCCCAACCAAGCTCATTTGCAAGGCAATTTCAATAACTAACCATTTCTTTGTTCATGTTGCTCCTTGTCTTGATGCTGAAGCTGCTGCTGCTGTCCTATGCTAACTGGTGAGTGATGTCCCAGGCCATAAGGTATAGGAGACCCACGCCCATGTGCCTGTAACAGGTTCATATTATATGCCATAGCTGCTTGATGAGTAATGATTCGAGGGTCAACTGCAAACCTACCCTGATACCCCGTCCATGGTACCTACATGATTTATTAAAAAAAAAAAAAAAACAAAAAAAAACCATTTAAAAAGTTTTTTAAAAGATGCGATCTGTTGAAGTGCGTTAAAGGAAGTACCAAGCAGAGTGACATCCCATCAGTAAGAAGCAGTTTCCCATACATCAGCTGAGCTGACACACTGACACACAACTACAGGAGGTGATGGGAAGGGAGAGTGCTACAGGCAAGCAGCAGAAAGGGGTCAAGAGCAAAGGTTTTGCAGGAAAACCCTGGGCAAAAAACCAAAATTGTATCAAAACCCATTCTTCTTTCTGTGCTTTCAAAATTTAGAGAGAAAAGACTGATGAACAAATTGTATTTTAATAAAGGTTATATTAATCTCTTCTCTAAATAACTAGAAGTGGGTGAAGTTGAAGAAAACAAGCAGCCCTTTCTCCTGGTAGATAAAAGAGAAGTCAGGCTGTGTCTCAGGGAGACCAGAGAGAGAAGCTGCTAACCTGAGGAAACCTTTATGGGCCTTTTGCCACCCAGTGCTGTAATCCTGAAACCCAGAATGAGGGGGCACACTGTACCTCTGCACCCACAAAACACTGAGTGAAGGTAACAGGACCAGAAGTGGAACCAAGAGATTATCCACAGGTTAAGACAGGGCCACTCCAAAGGGTCTATGCTACATGACACGTGTTGCACATCATCTTGCTAAATATATGAAGTTAAAAGCCACCTCCTGAAAGCATGTAAAAAAGTCAGGAATTTTTACAACACTTAAAATTTTAATTCAAAGGAAACCAGCTCTTGATCAAATTAGTTCACTCTTGCCCTGTAGGGAATTTATTGTAAGGAGGAAAATGTATAAATCAGAGGAGCGTGCAGGGGAAGTAATCAACACCCAGGCTGACAAAGCATCCTTTACTGATGACAGCAGACAACCTCCTGATGTTCTTACCTTGGATATGGAAACTACATCTTATGTGAGCACAAATATATCTTACTTCACTCCCTACTTGTTTTAAGGGTAACGGCTTTCATGCAATTCGGTTTTTAAATTAGTATTTGCCCTTGAAATGTGCACTTTGAACTTTAGCTTTAGGCGATTACTGCATCTGTACAGTTTCAAATCATCTCCAACAAGCTTCTTTTCAAAAGCAGCTGTCTCATTAGTACCTCAGTCTTTGCACTTAATTATTTAAAGATTCCATCCTCAGGGAATGTGAGCTCAAAATACTTATTTTTCATATATTTCTTTTGATTGGAAATACATAAAATATATTAACCTTGGAACAATAAGATATAACTTTTAAAATTATCTTGGTTTGATATTAATAACATGTGAGCAAGCATGAAAAAGATACAGCTGCTAGCCTTCTCATTGCATTTAAATTTATCCATCAAATGCAGATTTCTAGTAAGATGGGAAAAAGGAAAATTTCTTGACCTAGCTAAGAAAAGCAATGTATAGCTGCCAGCTCATCTGAGATACACAGCTGAAACTGGAGTTTCTGCAGCAAGTCCCCTATAGTGATAACCTGAATTACAATAGAGGACTTAAAAAATCATTAAAAAACAGTTTAACTATATGGCAATGTTTAGCATTACTAATGGAGTTAAACACATCTCTGCATATGTGGGTCCCATGTCCTGCATGTCTTCAGGAGTTGTGTATAAATCTCACATGTTAATCCAAAATATCACTTTTGAGCTTTTGTACTTTCCTCCCCATTCTCCTCCTGGAATATGCAGGTGTGGAGGTTAAAAATAAAGCAGAGACTGTTTCTTTAATTCAGTAAGCTTTGGTGAGATAGTTTCATTTGTAATGCAAAATTCCATACAGAAATGTGGCCTAAAAGACCCGATTAGGGATCTTCACTGTGTTCTCAAATGTCATTAAGGAAAAGGATTGGAGAGGAAACTGGTTTGCTATCAGGTTCTGGAAGGAGAAAACATCCCATAATGCTTATTTTTTTCTTATCACTTCACTTCAGACACCTTGCACTGCAGCCATCCAAAGCTGGTAATTTAAACTGCATGAAGTAAATAAAGAGAAACAAGCTTGGCCTGTGTCTCTCCAATGATTAAGAACTGGACTACACAGTTAACTCAGAGGCAGGTATCTCAAGTCAGATGAGACAGATCTCACTGCTGTGCCTAAACCTGGAGCTGAGAAAATACACCAAATTACATGAACACAAAATTGCTTTTAGGCTGCCTGGAATTAGTTATGGGAGCGATGTTTTTAAGTCCTCATTTTCCAGTGGTTCTCTGCACAGCCACTCCTCCAGCCAGCTAAGCCCACATACTTGAAGTAAAGCACTGAAAAAGCTTGTAAAATATCCAGTAACTGATTTTGTAAATCAATTTTGGACGCACAGTAATTGAGGGGGGAAAAGAGGGAAAAAAACAAAACAAAAAACCCAAATTTAATTCTTACAGGCAAAGGCACAGACATGACCATGTTTCCTCCATAGACAGCAGGTACATATAGAATACTTGTCCCAGTGTGTGGATCTATCCTTTGAACAGGACTTGGAGATTTCCCCAGATTGGGGTGAGGTCCCAGAGGAGGAGGGGGAGGAGTATATGCTCGGATAGGATTTCCAATTAGAACGGAAGGATTGGGCTGAACTGAAAAGAAAGAAAGAAAAGAAAAAAAAAAAGATGTATAGATATAAAAAAACCCAAAAATACATATACATAAGGAATATGAAGACTCTTTTTTCATCTTAATAGCACCTATCTTCATAAATTATGTGAGTAATTCTAACAGCATAGGTACGACACACTGAGAGAAAGCATTAATCAAATAATGTATCCCATTTCAAAAATTTGAAGAGGCAGAAAATATGATCTGAGATAGCAAGAAACAAGTAGCTGGTAATGCATTCATGAAAGAAAGTCCCAAACCAATTAAATATGCTGACAGTCACAGTAGCTGTTAAACACTGCATCAAAAATTAGACTCATGCTCCTTTCTTCAGCAGGGAAGACAAGCTTTAAATTAATGCTTTTTCAGATTAATAACAAAATTAATAAGATGTTGTATGCTATCTTGCAAAAGTTTGATCAGTGATATCTGGATATATGATAGCACAACATAAGTTCAAGGTACACCACAAACCATGCATGCAATACAATGTCCTGATTCTTACAGTGCTAATACACTGCTACAGAATTTTACATCATGAATTTCAAAACCTGCCTTTTTAAGAGGCCAACAGCAATGCTGTGCTAATGCTCTAAAGTCAGTGTGCACAACATCTATTAAGAGATACCCTCGAAAACACCTCATGTCCAATTTACTGTCAATAATCCATTTCCCAAGTGCACACAAGAAGTAAATGGCTTCCAAAGTGAGCACAGACCAGATACTCAATTTATGTCAAATTACTATCAACTTCACTGAAGCCAGATCAGTGTCAGCTCAGAGAAATTCCTGCAGTAACAGCAGAGACACTTACCAATTCCATCAGGTGGGAAATGGTCATTCTGGTTATGATGATGGACCTTGCCCTTTAAAAGAGAAAAAGAATCATAGTAATGCTTTGCATTATTATGTAAAACTAAAGCTTTTTATTTCAACTGATCTCTATGAATAAATACAAAACAGACTTTGTAAGAAGTTAGCCCAGCATTTTATTCCTATTTTCAGCTGTCCAGTTCCACCACATGCCTAGGAATTCATGCAGCTGGGCATTAAATACCATTCATTCAATTAACCAGTGGGTCATTACCTGTCCCTCTGAGAATACTCTCTCCCAAGACCTGTTTTGGATGCCAGGAGAGTGACTTACAGAAAGCTACCTTGAGCTTCCTTTCTCACTATTTTATTTCCTGTAGTCTCACTTCTGTTAGAGCAGCCAGTATTAACCTAACCCTCAGTATTCCTCTTCCATGACATCTCTTAGTGGAAGCACAATCCATTTTCTTCTCCTGATTTCAACTGCTGTCCCTCCTGCACACTCATGAGTTTACAGCATCAACTAATTAGTTAATATTCATAAACCATGAGCACATATTCAAATATGCCAGCATGCTCTTAAGTCTCTTGCAGGATAAGAATAACTTATTTAATCTGGACTTAAGTACATTCACAAATTGAAAATAAATCTAAAAACTCTTTGCAAAACTTTTTCGGCCCACGAGAGAAGTCTGGGCAGCTTTCCAGCAGTCTGAGCAAATTAGTCAGGGTACAAAGACAGGTTGTTTGACAATGTTGACTCATACATAAACCAGATTAAAGAACTGGTCTCTGAATTCTTCTCTTGCTTTAAAAAAGAGTTGTGGAAAAATAAAACAATAATTGCTTTTCATTGCGGTACTTAAACCAAAGAAAACTGTTTATTCACTAAAAAGAGAAAGATTCAATTAAAAAAAAAAGTAGAGGAGCTAAATGCCTTAATCCCCCAAGGTTAGTCCAAGTTATTTATTTTTGTACCTGCTATGCTGCCAGTTAGCATCAAACTGTAACAAATCTCTGTTCTACCTACCAGACTTGCACTTCACAGGTGCCATATTTTAAAAACTTAAATAGCAAATAATTACATAAATTATTATGAAAAGCTGTCCCATTCAACAGCATGTACCTGTATCAGTTTGGTAAATATGGGGCCACCTGTAAATTGGGGAAGGGTGGTGCTGGCCTTCCTTTGTCTTTTTAATAGTTTTGATGGGTTAATAATCTAATAATAGTTTATTACTGACTTAACCTAGGATGAGGATTAAGTGCCTGAATTCAGACTAAAAAACTGGAAGACAAGCAGTGATAGGGAGGTGGGCAGAGCTGTAAAATTCAGTCCCTAATTCACTGTACACTGACTACCCTGCAGGAAGCCCTGAGTTCTGAAAACTGCCCATTTCCACATCATCACCTATCATAAAAATAAACAGCAAAGAGGTTTTTAATGTCCTTACACAACCCCAAGAGCAATTCTGCTGAATAAGAAGGTGTCATTTTTACAAAATCACTTTTCACCACATGTGGAAAAGGATGTCCATAAAATCTCCACACAACAGTGTATCAGAGGCTGTTCTCAGGGCTTTTTTGCTACAAAATACACTAGCACTACATTTTTAATCTTTCATCTTGTAATAATAAATATTGTACTTGGGAGGTCTAGAATAAGCAAAGATAACCATCTGCTTTTAAAATGTGAGCAAAGGGGAATGTATCACTTATCACAGCCATTTTCTCTGTGTAATACCTCCTTGCTTTAGTTCTGTTACTGCACATGCTAGCTGCTAATTCTATTCACAGGGAAGAGACTTTAGAATAATTACAATACAGGTGGTTAAAATACTGCAAATCTCAGGCTGAAAATACAGTACTGGCAGTTTGAAAATGTTTCTTCTGATTTCTACAGCAGTTCACTAACAAACTGGAGAAAAAATAAAAAGAATAGCTTATTCACAATACTCTCATTACCCTTACCCAACCCACCTTTTTTTTTTTTTAATTTGCTATACCTGCATTTTCATATACTTTTGTTTCATTTTAGACAACAAAAGATGATAATATTAAAATGTATTCCTTCAATAATATTCTATTATTAATGAAAATGCACTCAAAGCTGTAGTGTGAAAAATCAGAGTGCAGCAATGACTTTTTAAAGACAACAGTTTTTTTCATTTATAGTTTTCTAGAAGTCTGGTGTTTTGACACATGACTAGATGCTTTAGCAATCTGGTGTTTGTTTCAGAAACTAATGCATCTTGATGAAGAAACCGAATGTTCTCACTTACAAACTCTCTTTTGGGAAGGGCTGCCAAAGGGAAAGCTTTCCTTTTTGTACTGTTAAAGTCAAAAAAACCTGTTGTAAAAATTTCATTTAACCAATACAGCCTGCAACAAAAATGCAAAACTATGGAACATATGTACATTTCTTCCTCACAAGGCTGACAAACTGCATTTTAGGTGCATCTCTAAACACAATTATATTAAGTTATAACTCAAATGTTTGAAATAAACTACAAAAACTATTGAAAGACAATTCATTACTATATGTCACCCCCATAAAAGCTCCAAAATTTAGTGTTATACTTTATCATTCTAAGGAAGCTATGTATTTTCATCAGTCTTTTACCTGCTTTTATAAAAACAGCTGATAATATTACCACTGAGTGGTAATTCCATCTCTGCTAATAAAATCTGGCCTTGATTAGTAAGCTAAGCTAGGCAATATACTGGTTACAACATATTTTAATTAAATCAAAGAATCATCTTACATAAGTCCTTGAATTTTAAAATGTGGGTTTTTTAGAGCACAGAAAATCACTTGTAGCTATTTTTTTGTTTCCTTATACTCCCTGACACTGCCTATATTGACCTGTTGTTTCCTAGAGTAGAGTCAAGAGCACAAACTGCTTGGAGGGTGGACTGGCTCTTGTCCAAAGGGTTTAACTTGTATTATCTGAATACCAAGGCCAAGATCCTTGGTTCAAGTTCATCAGGGTCACTGCAATAAAGTCAATGAACACACCAGAGTGACCCAAGGTGTATATTTCAGTAAGGAAATAAGGCTGAGTATGTTTAATATTGTGCTACAATACAAGTCCAGAGCTTGAAAATGCTGAGGCTCCCGCTGGAATTTGTATTTTGCATCTGATTGCATTGATGCTACTTTAAAACAACAATTTGTTCCTTAAACCTTTCATGGAATTTCTCAAAAGGGATATCTAGACTCCCTTTCTGACAAAATTCATGATGAGTAAAGCTTTACCTTTGGTGGTGACTGCTGCTGTTTGGTGGTATTTGCTGAATGCTGATGCCGAAGAGCTCGGGGGATAAACTCAGGAGCCAGTGGGTTCAACACATAAGTTTTCTTTAACTCCAAAGCTTCCAACTGAGCTTTGATCTGTTCAAATGTGATACCGTGGAGACTTTCATTCTCATGGCACAGGGCAATAAACCTTTCCCAAAATTTCCTATAGAAACAGTTTTTAGAAACAATAAAAAGGAGTAAGACGTGATGGCAGTTGTTAAAATTAAAACAAATTTACTGTAAGTCAGTGGCTTTTTTTTTTTTTTTCTGAATGCTCATTTTCTACACCAAGCCATCCAGCCTGCAACCTGATCCATGAATCTGAACCCCACAGCATAATGCAAAGCTCCCCAGTCATGTAAAGACATGGGGCTCTGTCCATACATATCAGGTCACAGCACTGGGTGTGAATCACACTTAACAGTAAAGTCATGGCCAGGTCTAACTTGAGGTTTGTTTTTTTTTTTTTCCTGTCAAGACAAATACAGCAACCTATGCTTAAATTCTGGATGTGATTTATGGAATGTATTAAAGCTTGGAATCACTGGGATAAAACAGATTCTTGGTCCCATAGGATGCAAAAAGGATTTTATTAACTTAGGCAGATCATTCCATTCCAATGTCACAGAAAAAGAAAACTTGAAGCCAGAAAGAACTATCAGATGACACATGATTTACTTCATGAAAGTTCTGCATCCAACTTCCTAAAGGTTGGAGGGGTAATTTAAATGATATAATAAAACAACATCCCTACCCATCTTCTGCTTTCTCCTTTCATGCCTTTCTGTTGCTTGTAAGAAGTCTTTATATTTTTAACGTTCACAGCAGGATCCATACAAAAATTCTACACTTCTGATGATTTTTTTTAACCTCAAAGGAACTTTTTAGCTGAAGTTATTTACATTTAAGAGATTTAAATAAATACGATCTGAAGATGTAATTTACAAACAAACAAAACAACACTGATTGAGCTAATCTCTTTCAAATAAAAAACAAAGTAATGAAAGTTATTGAAAAAGAGGATTAAAAACACAATGATTGTAAAGGTGTGCTTCATGACAACTCATCATAGTTAACCCTTCAGTTATAAGGACTGGCTTATAAGCAAGTGCCATTATTTCTGTGTTTTCTCCCCAAAATCTGTAAAAAGAGAGATTGCTGCATATTAATTTTAACAGCAGTGTAGTGCTCAGCTGAGTAGCTGACCTCAGAGGAAACAAACAGATGTCTGTCTTGCAAGAATAATGTTAATGATGTTTTTTAAGAAAATATTTTTCCATGAAATCCCATCTTCTGTTGTTATTTTATATAGGCAAGAAATGCTCTTTTAAAATTCAGGCTGCAAGAGGGCTTTTTTCCTGCATTTTGCTGTCAGGCAAATGTATCTGGCAAGGTTTTAAGTGAGGATTAAAAACCAAAATGAAACACTTCACTGGGAGGCTTTAATGATGGGACTCCCTCTGATTAATCGATTCAGTCACCAAACCTTCTGCCAAGTACCACAAATCCACTGAGATCCATCCACTTTTGCTGAAAATGCCCCAAGCAGTCTCTCTACACAGGGAACACTTGTACTGGGGTGTAAGAACAGAGAATAAAATACTGCTGTCTCTGTCTTACAGTGTGCTCTGCATTTGAAAGGGAGTGTCTGCCAAAACAGCCCTGTCTCCTCCAATTGTAGCACACAGCAATGCAATCATTACCCTGGGCACACTTCACAAAGCTCTCTACAACTATGGTTACAGAGTCCTGACTCATTTTGACAGGTATTAGAATATTTATAAAATTCAAGTACTCTCTAAACTTTTTTTGAGGTCTGTTTTTCCTAACGAAATGTCACTTCTTTCAGACTTCTCCACTCCTGCTGTACTAAAAAAGAACCATCTTCTAGCAGTGTGCCTCAGCCCCTCCAGCACTCTTTTCAAAGAGGCAGTGTTCAATTATTCAGTGAAACAAGACAACGGTGTATTAAAGGGAGAGCTGGGGATACAGCTCAATAAAGCTCCAGTGCTCCTTGTTTCTTAATTATCTTTTTGGTTTATCATTTTCAACAGCTCAATATACAGGGAGAGCTGCTGGCTTTCAAAAGGTAAACTCCACTCCTAAATGCCAAAGCTGTATCTTACACACCATGCTGATAAGCCTATACTTTTGTTTTAGTGGAGTTTTTGCATGCCCTATTTCAGATATTTTGAAGGAACCACACTTGAAGAAACTGCTGAGCCCCCTTCATTTCAAAACTGGGTCCACTTCAGTACCTAATTTCAAGCCTCAACACTTAGGGCTTACATGAAAATCCAAGAGATTCTCTTCCTCCCTGGGATTTGAGAGAATAAGGAACTTGGTCATTCTCCAGCAAGAGCTGTATCTAGGCAGATGGCCAGAGCATCAGTCTAGGTATTAGCTAACTCTAGAAGGTAACACCACATACCCTGAACCTCAATGTGGGACAGAAAGGCAAAAATTATTAACTAAAGAGTAATTTTTGAGCAAGCAATAGGAGAAATCTCAGTCAGCACAGCACACCAACTTCTACAGCCAAGTCATGTATCTCTGCAGTGGAGGGTGCTGAAGCAGAGCCTGCACCAGCAGCCTGTACCAGACACCCATCACTTGTGGATCAGGTGCTCAGGAGGCACAGAACTCCTTCTCATCAGTTAGTCACACAAACCAGATCACATCTAAAAAAACAAGCAGGTAAAAAATATTATTTTTTCTTAATAAGGTGTTGCTAGCAGTTTAAAGAGATGGCTGTCTGAATATTCTTGTCATATCACCAGCAGGTAAGTGGTCACATTCAGGATAAATTTCATAAAGGCAGTAAAAAAAGGTTTGGTTTCCCTTTGGGTTTTTCAATGCTAGTCTTTGAAAACCACATCCATTTTCAACACAGTAGGAGAACAGTGCTCAGGAAAGTAGAATACAATGTAGAAAGAAGTGACTAATAAGTATTTTTAGCTAGATTATAATAATATAGTCAGTGCAGTGTTTCCTCTCTTCAAGAAATAAGCCTCAGGGTTTATCTCTGATCATCTCAACATTTCAGCTCTTTCATTGGAAAAGAAACCTTTGAAGAAGAAGAGCCTGGTACCCTTAACATCAGTGTTTACATCTCTTTGCATTTTCCACATTTCTTCACTTAAGCCTATAAAAAGTAAATTGACTCAAATCTTTTTTCACAGTATCACGAAGACAGGTAAAAATACTGGTTTCCAACTCTTCTACCTTCATATGACCCATGTAATGTTAAACTTCAAAATACTACCTTGCGTCCTAATTCTAAAAATACATAAAATTATAAATTATTCTATGTATTATTTATATTATATATCTATATAATTTTAACAGTTATACAAAAAAACCCACTAAAAATAAAGGATCTTTAATATTTTCTGTCAAGAACAATAAGTGCAACTGTTAATACATAAAAAGACAGTTATCAATGACCAGTGGTAGATACCTCATGCATATGTTTTATAACAACATGCAAGTTGTTATACATGGTGACACTGTGACTCTGGATAAGAAGTAAAAAACAAACAAAACAAAAACCCCAACAAAACCAGCCAGAATAACCAGTGGAAGAACATCTGCCATTTTACACAACCCATTAGTCAGAGATAAATACATTTTCTGTTACCCTTATACCCGATTAACTAAGGAGCTTAGATAAAGTACCTGCATCTTCCAATGGAACATAAAGCAATAGGATCTCCCACCACAGCTACCAAGGATTGTGCTCGTGTAATGGCAGTGTTGAGAAGTTTGTAATTTGACAGAAAACCATAATCCAAGTCTTCTGTTGAATCCTCCAGTAACTGCTCTTTCCTTTTAATTGGTGTTTGCTTATGTTTGCATGTATGCCGTGTTCGTACTGTGCTGAGAAACAAAACTCTAAACTGCTTTCCTGAAATAAAACAAAAAAGGCAAATGTCTGAGATAATTGTAGCTATTTCTGCTAGTAACACATTCAGACCACTTTACTTGCCAGTCAGATTTCACACCTAGATATTCTGAAGAACTGATAGCTACTCTTCACATGGAGAGCTTTATGCAAGAATAATAAGATTTAAAAATTTTAAAAGATGCACTATAAATAGCATATTCTATTACAAGAATATTTCCCTTTTAAAAAAACTTATTTTTCATCTTGGTATTACTCATTCCAGAACTTTCTGAAATACTTAGTAACTTCACAATGTTGTCCATCACACATCCAGCATTTATTTATTCTACCTTCAAAAGAACAAAGTGCTGGACATTGTTTCATATTCCAAAATTTCTCAAATACACAAGTATCTCCCATGTAAAAACAGAACATACCACTCACTGTCACTCAATTACTTTATTATCTTCCTTTGTTTATTACTGACTACAAGTGCAACCTAGCAACAGGCTATGCCTACACAAATTTTTTATTATCAATGTGATCCCAAGAACAAGTATATGAATTTGTGGACCCCTTTTTACAGCCTATTCTACAAATGCAAATATCAGTGAAACATTTTGAGGTTAAAGCCTTGTTCTGTTTTTATTTGGAACTCTCTTTTTCCACTTAAAATACATCAGTTATCACATTTCGCACTCAGTTTCTTTCTACCAAACATGAACTTAATTTTGATGAGTTTATAGCTTTGGTATTCAGTGCTGGAACAACATCTAATGGCATACTTGCCAGTTTCAATTTGATACATCATTTTTTTAGGGGCTATATCTCAGCTCTGCTTTTGTTCTGATTATTTCAGTAACTCTTACTTAACTTCAGCAGTGACACTTTTTACTTCCTTAGTACATCTCTGAGACATATAACTATTACTTACCCTGAACATTTAGCACTCTCTCCACACTGACATCAGACAGTCTTTTTTTCCGAAGTTCAGCCCGAATTCTGAACACTTGATCAGCATAAGGTGTTACAACACCTATGCTGCCATCATCCAATTTCCCCCAGGCAACAGGCCATTTTCTTCTTAATTCTTCAACACGCTCTACTACTTCAAACACCTTAAAAGAAAATCAGAATTTTAAAAAGTTTGCTCCACTGAAGATCATTCTTTGATATGGAAAGAGAATTTGAATTTTAAAGTTCTAAAGCATTTACATGTCATGGTATTACATACCCTTACTGAACAAGCAATAATACTGTTGTATTCTACAGTGATACTAAAAAATAGGAAACAAGGTATTTACTATACAATACCTTTTTTATTCTTGAGATAGAAGCTTGCCCACAAAACTATCACCTCTCAAATACAAGCTGGGAAATGGTACTAGTAAGTTGATTTTCATGCTTACATTCTAGTGACAACATCAAGAGCAGCAGGATCTTTGTTATCATACTTTAAATAATCTCCGTAAGTAAACATACTGCCTAAATAATGATTATTTTAGTTTTATTCTGGATTCTATGTATATGATATTGGAGTTTGGTAACTCTAGAATGAAGAGAGTGCATAGCATAGCATGATCACTTCCCAACCCAAAGGATACCATCAGGCATCCTTCACTTTAGAGTTGAAGTAGCAGTTGAGGGATAATGTATGAAAATACTGCCAAGTGTGTTTTCACTACCTGAGAAGACTAAAGAGTAATAAAAGCAGAATGTCCTGTCAGGACATAAGCTCAAAGTGCAGCAGCCAGAGCAGCTTCTGCTTCAACACACTGAATAAAGATACTGCACTGTAGAAGGCATTTCTGAGTAACTTCACAGAAGGGTTTATAGGTTTGTTTGGGCTTTTTAACATTTACATTCAATATGTCATTTCATAAATGTCAATATGTCATTCAGTAAATAGTTATCCAGCTCTTTAAAGCACTTTTTCATGGTGGTGTTGAAGCAGCTGTTGTCCTTCACTGCTGCCTTTAGCTATTAATGACACACAATTTTGTGACACTTACTTGGTCACTGAAGATATTTTTAGGGTTTTTATAACTTTTTTTAAATGGCAAAGCAACCCAAGTAGATTAATGAGAGTAGTCAGGTGCCTTCAGTTTTTTTTCAGTGGAATGTCCAGAAGTCATTGGAGCTTCTTATTTAAGCAGATATTTTAAGATACCAAAGAATGCACAACAAGTGCAGCGTAATAACAACAAAAAGGTTACAAATTGTGCATCAGATGAACTGCACCATGGCCAACATAACAAACACTGCTGCTAAATTGCAACATAGCTTCTACTGAAATTCCTTGTATGTTTAAGTTAAAGTCAGTGATATTTCTTTGTCTTTCTTCAGATGTCAAGGACATTTATTAAGACATTTTTTGGGGGGAAAAAAAAAGGGCTTGGGTCGAGCCCTCCCTAACTATCCCAAGTTGGGGCTGGAGGTGATGTTTGTTTTTAATTTGGGCTAGTGGGCTTGGGGTATTTTTAACTCAAAGGTAGGAATGAGAATTAAAGTAGTTTTTGAAGGATACAAATCAATCTGTGTGCAACAAACATCCTGAGAATAATTTCTTACTGAAAAAAAAGAAATTGATCTGCACATGATCAATTAAACAGTGATCCTAACATTTAAATATGAAATGTTACTCCAGAGGACTCTTATCTGAGTGGGAACATTTCTACAACAGTCACAGAAATCTAAGTTTTACTTCAAATTGCAGTTACTCTTAGTTGCTAAGATACATCCATCAGAATGTCACAGAAATTATCAGGAAAGACATTGTGAAGAATGAGCATGACAGAACTATATGCAGCTTGCAATTTGGAAAGAAAAAAAGAAGATAAATTAGTGGAGATTTTTACTCCAATTGCAATGTTCACTAATTGATGTTTAGCAAACTCCATGTTTCTCTCTCCTAGTAGAGGACGATTTGTCTTTCCTCAACACTGAGCACAACCCAATAAATTTGGGGGGGAGGAGAGCTTTTAGAAAACAATCAAAAATGAAGCCAAAGAAGAGTTACCTCTGCATTATTGTAAAAAGCTGTACTATTTTTCTCCTGCACATCTTCTCCACGTGCTGTGAAGAAAGTCAAAGGGTAGAAATCTTTGTGTGCTGGCTGCTTTCCACTTGCCATCAATTTGCCTTCATAGAAAAGTTCAGATGTGTAACTGTAACAAGGCAAAAGAGAATAAAATGTGGAGTCTACATATGAGTTCACTAATAAAATATGCAAATCTCACTGATAAAATATGCATTCACAAAATACTTCATAAGGCAAACAGAACCACTGATTAATGTTCATCATCTTTAAGTGCTTTCTCTGAAATGTTCTTCCCAGGCTACAGATGGAGCAGAAGGAACTAAAAATATGCTTTTCCAACAGTTTTTCTACAAAGGCAGTATTTTCTCCTAATCTAATGCTTGACAGAGTTATTAACATTCTCACTCATGTTTCACTCAGAAGTTGGTGGCTTGAAACTGGGGAAAAGGAACACTTGTGTCTGGGAATAGTTATTTCCCCAGGCTTGCTGGACAATGAGCCTGCTTACATCACTTAATAGTTGTTGAACTTAAAAGATAAAATTTACTAAAGACTTCATGCACACTGAGCACAATGCAGGCCAAGAATTCCAAACCAGCTTTTCTTCTGTGACTTCTCTTCCAGACCTATCTATGTTGCTAGTCAAGGGAAACACAACCAGAAAACAATTCCTCTGCTGGCAGCAGGCATTGCAGGAGCTGGCTGACTGAAAAAGAAATGAGGCAGGAACTACTTTCCTGGTGAAAAGCCTGAGGGAAGAAGGCAAATTGAATGGAACAAGACAAAAAGGCAGCAAGAAGAGGCTGCAGATTACTATTGGTTGTAGTTTAAGTGCTGTATACTGCTGCATGCACAGTAGAGCTAAACTAATGTACTGGCTTTCATAAGCTAGTGAATTCTGGTATAATCTGCCTCTTGACTGTTCAACCTCCAAATTTAATGTTCTCCAGAACTAATATTCTTATTAACTCTGGTATAATCCAGCTCTTGAATGCTCAACCTCCAACCTTAACTCTTCAGATATAGCTCTGTGGATGCAGTAAGACTACTGCAGCCTGACATGAAGACAACAAATGCAGGAGACTGCAGTCAGTGAGCCCACTGGGTTCTTCTGTAGCTCAAGATGTAAATAACTGGTCATGGAAAAGCTACAGAAACTGGTCTGCCATCAAATGATCATCAGACAACTGCAGTTCTCTGCTGACCAGAACTGGTTCACACTGGACCATCCTGAAGAACATGGAGTTACTGCCATCAGTGAGCAAAACTAACAATTTCTTGTGCAAATTAATTCTTAGCAATGACTTCTTATTAAAGAATAAAACACCCCTTCTACAAGGACTGTTTTTTCCAATTACAATTCCAAAGTCAGGCTGAACTAATGGCTTGTTCTTCCCTCAGTTCTTTTTGTCCTCTTCATCTGGGCAGGTATGATTAATGAGTCTGCTGTGAAACATCTTCCCACACTTCTTCTGTCATAAGTGCCATGGTCCCATTTGTCAGGACAAATTATAAAAAAAAGTAGACTTGAACCAACCTTCTAAATGGACCACCACCAGAGTATTTAGCAGGTTTCACTCCACACAGCAATGCTTCCCAGGGGAATGAGGCACACTGGACTTTGACCAGAGAGCCAACAAGCCCAAGAGGTATTTCTGCAGTCCTTACCTCAGTGTTCAACACAGATCTTTCTAGGTACCCACTGAACTGCAAGTGCTGAAGTGCCCTTTCATTATCTTTCTGAGGCAAATTTTATGGAATTGATCTCTAATCAAAAACTAAAGTGAGCTTTTCTCATTTTTGTCTCATTTTGAACTTAAAATTTAAAAAAATGCATAAGAAATTTAGGATCACTCACTGTAAAAAGTCCATAAAATGAAGACAGATCAAGCTATGTAACAAAATATGTTACATTCTCACTTTTGATTCCCCAGAGCACTTAAATATTTCTGCTTTTGCTTTGAACACAGTGATAAGCTAATTAGTGTGACTGGATACAACACAAAATTCCTCAGTACATATTTGAGCCAGAATTTAAACTTTAGCATTTTTCCCCATGATTGCACTTATTCTTTCTAGCACAGCTCATGGATGAGCTCATTATACTAGCAGCCATTAGTTTATCATAGCATAAAAATGCAAACCCACTGATTAATGTGTCTTGAAAGAAGTAATAAAAGAAGGGAACAGCAAAGAAACATGCCCAAAATTTGACCTATTTTTTCTGTTTGTGGCTGTGTATCTGTAGGTTCCTCACACTGTGCACAGCTTATTCCAAGATAACCCATCCCCAAATTCTGAAACAGTTCAACAAAACAGTTCAACAAATTCTGACAGTTCAAATATTCTGAAACAGTTCAACAAAATTCTGAAGCAGGCCGTGTATAATATTCTGTGTAACAGTTAAGAGGGGGAAGTTAGCTCTTCTTTTGCTTAGTGTGAATGCCTTGCAGCCAAAGCCTCCCAGCCTGAATGAGGGGTCTGTTAGGAAACTGTCCAACTCAACCCATGGTGTCTGTTCTAGGAGACCAAACTTCAGCCTGGTAACAAAGAATTAATCTGTGAATTAACACCGAAACGTTGAAGATTCCCTTAAAGAAACTCAGAACGTTTCTCTCTTCATTCAGTTGTGCTTGGCTTAGAGTTTTGTTCGCTCCCAGCAGCCAAAGAAAAGCATGATACAGTGAAAAAGTTCACACCTACTTGATGATAGCTTCATGGGAGCGATAGTTCTCACACAGCAAGATCCTGCATGGGAATTCTGCAGGGTAGTGCTCATAGAGCCGGTCGAGCAATGAAACATGGAGGTTTCTTTCCCTGGCAAATTCACTGTAGACAAAAGGACTGAGCTGTAATAGACACACACATACAAAGAAAATGTAACTGAATATGTGGACTTGGAATTTCATGCTCCCAGCATAAATATTTTGCAGCAAAACAGACATGAAACCTTACTTTTAGTGTACGTTCCTATTTGGAAGACAAACTCCATGGCTATGCCATTGAAATGCCAGTGGGCTCTTACAGGAAGAATACAACATTCAGAAACTACATGAAGAGAAGAACCTTTAAATCTAAACTTTTTCTTTGTGGCTTGCACAGATGAGTAACTCAAAGCCAGAGAGCTGTTTCACAAAGATAAATAAATAAACTCAAAACCAAAGCTGGGTTTTGAATGACATTACACAATTACTCTGACAAGCACGTTGTAGTAAAACTACTACCACAACTACTAAAGATTAGAAAATACAGAAATTTGAAATAAATTTTTTAAAGATAAATAGAAGGTTGCTAGAAAAACCAAACCCTAAATGGCCTAGTTAGTATTAGATTAAACTACCATTGGGGTTGTTTAAGAATAAAATGACCATCTATTACAGCAGAAAAAACAGAAACAAATATGATGGAAACATATTTTTTAAAAATATAATTTCAAAATTTTTGGAATTGAGCCAACCTATTTGTCATTCTGATTACACATGACTCAGACTCTAAACCTGAGTTTTAGTTCAGATAAATATTAGCTTTATAATTTTAAATACTGGATACCTCATACAGTAGTAAGAACCTGAGCTCACACAGACCAAGTCAAGACTCTACCCTTGCAGCTGGCCATGAAGTGGCAAGAATCCCAATAGCTTAAAAAGCACTTTTGAAATGTGAATTTAAAAAGCACTATTCCAATCCTTTGGATTACTATGATCATGAATTGAAATGATCCAGTAGCCACTAAATCACAGGTGGCAACACTAAGTTTATTACCACACCAAAACAAACATCCACTTAATTGCTATTGTGAAATGTCAAGACAATTAAAGGCAAATCTATAAACACAAATAAATCTGGCCTAAATCAACACAGCAACTTTGACTTTTCCAAGCATGTTTTATCATGCCTACAGACTGCAAAGTGACATGCATAATCAGCATTTCAAACTCATCTAAATTCTTTAAACCAAGCAATTCTCCAGTGCATCCCAGCCACAAACCACTGCTTACTTTCCTCTATTATCTCTTAACTTGTTCAGCATATTCTCACTTAGCACAACCACTGAGTCTACATTAGAGATTGAGTTATTCATGTTCCACAGAAATCTGGAGCAGATAAATACCTTAAATAAATACAAATATTTTATATAGGCACCTCATATTCAAGAATTCTATAGTTCCTACCTGCATATGGTCTCCTGCCAAGACAATTCTTGTGTTCTTATTAGCTAATGCTAGAGGCATAATAGTTTCACACTCCATAGCTTGTGCAGCTTCATCTAACAGAATGTGTGTAAAAAAACCTGCAAAACAGAGATATCAGCAAATAAATTAAACTTGAAATACCATAAAATAAACACTGATAGCAACAGAAGAGATTGTACTGAAAAAGTTCTGCATTCTGATAGTAAACAAAATTAGAAAAAAAAAAAGAGTATAGTTGATACAAATTCGTTTCTGGCAGCTACTAGGAACCACATAAACAATTTTCAAACTCATCAAATGACCAAGAGTGGTCAACTGATTGCCAGTGACATTAGCAGCAGCCCTCAGACCTGCCTCTTTCTTCTGATACACATGAAGTTAAACAACTGTTTTATCTGGGCTGTCCTTACACCAAGAGAAAATGTCTCTTGACAGATCTCCCTCTGTAGTTTCTCAGATCTGAGCATCTTTTCATCACCATGAGGCTTCAAGGGCATTGGACAATGACAATGAAAAGGAATTCCTCGTGTACTTGAACTATTAATTCTTTAATATATTAAATTTCCCATTGAAATTAAACACGTACCTGAGCACTTTGCTGGTTATGGGCTTTAAGGAATATTAGGAGGGAAAAAGGAACATTTAATTTTCAAAAGGAAAATTTAAATTGAACCTTATGATGATAGTGGATCAAAGGTTTGTTGGGGGTGTGAGTAATCTATGCACTGGAAAACTTGCTCTTCAGAAAAACTGGGCCAGAGTAGACTTGAATTTCATGACAAGCAAATACAGGATAGGTATAGAAGTGTTTTTATACAGTGATATGTATTAAAGTAGAAAACAAGGTAGGAGAAGACTTCGTGTATCATCCAATTAAGTTTATATACATAAAAATGTAGCAATTTTCTTTGGAAAACATGAATTTCATAAAGCTGCACACACATTCCTATGGCATGACTGTACATAGCTCCTTGCCAAACAAAGCAGTTACTTCCATCTAAAGAGCTGAAAATATTTACAATAAATTCCATACGAGTTTTCTGTATTGCAACAAATGCCTGAACACAGCTATAAAAATATTAACTGTAACAACATCCGTACAGAAATTCCACCTTCTCTAAAAAGCAGATGGATTTCATTTGGAGATCAAGAAAACAAACCCTCAGGAGCCTCTGTCCTGAAAAAATCAGCCTAACATATTTCAGTTTAGAAATATAATGTTAACACTGAATGAGTTTGTATGTGTGGGAGTTGTTTGCAAAGCTAAACAATTCACAAAACAAGGAAAAAAGCTCTCCATGTGTATTTATGCTTACATGCTCCACTGAGTAATGACCTTAATGAGCATAATATACAAAGTCAGAATATCAAACAGAATTTTCCCTCTTGGATCTCAGAAACATGGGATCATAGATAGTACTGCTTTCTTTTTTTTTTTTTTTAATGAGAAAAAAAAAGCAAAATATTAATGTGAATACCAGCAGTTTACAGCTTTGTAACAAACATTTCCTCATAAAAGATAAGACCATAATAAGACAATCACTGCTTACTTTCTTTTTTTTTTGAGTAAGGAACTGACACTGATAAGAGGAAGATAATTCTCAAGCATACACACTCCTTCCTAGAATTATCTTACCTGGCTCAAGATCCAGTTGACATAGATACTGTGATGTATTTAAAGTAACAACTACTACTCGTTGCTTAAGAATGTCTTCTTTCTGTGGCATCTGAAAGGTGGAATGTGTGCTTGAAATCAAACAGTATTGATGCACAACTGGGTGGACAGTCTTTACCCAGCGATTTCTGAAATATACCCTAGAAAAGAAAGAGTGGGCTTATTCTCCATACAGTTTGAACACAGCCACAGCCTAATATATTTCAAATGTTACTATTCTGTTTTCTGGTAACTCAATGTAACCTTCAGGAAGGAAAACATCACAACTCTGAAGAATTACATGCTCAAATGTCCTGGATTTACTTCCCACTATTTGTTGCAGTGCGATACTACGTACACAAGGAGTTACCAAGGATTAATTCATGAGTGGAAATCTGTGAATTCTTCATATGTTTAAGTTCTGCAGCCCTCACATCAATGCCTATTTCATTTTCATCTATCAGTAAACTCATTTTAAAGAAACATTTCCTCAGGTGAAATATAAATATAGCTCAGCCTTGGTACTGAGAGAGCTGCAGTGGTCTGCACATTTCACCAAAGGCAGCCATAGCAACTTTAAAAAAAAAAATAAAATCAAGAGACATTAATAAAACCCTGTCCTTTGTTTTCCACATACCATATGTCTTCTGAGTTCTAAGAACCAAACAGGATATTCATCTTTTTATCATGCAGGGCCATAATTATGATACATTGTACAAAAGAATGAGAACACAGTGCCAAAAAGGATGGCTGGAGTCTAAAATATCAGGACACTGTCAGCAAAGCACTGGACTTCAAATATCTTTCCATGACACATAATTTCAATCACTGTATCATGAGATCAATGATGAGTTTTTTCTTAAAAAGTGATGAAATGTTACGGCCAGTCTAGCTAAATGGAAGAGAAACAGGGAAGACACAAAGATAATGCCCCAGAAAACACAGCACAAAGAACTGTGCAGGGGGATAGAGAAATATATATCAAACCACTGAGGATCTGGATAAAGATGTCAAAAGGCTTCTCTATGGGTGTTCCTCAAAAATGTAATCTGTATCAAGTAAGAACTGTGAGTCTAAAGGGGAAGATTTAATTACAGGAAACTATTGTACGAGTATTACTATTTAGAATTAAAGTTATTTTGTCTCCAAAGCAAATAAAAAAAATAATTTTTTTAAATAAATTTCAGTTCTGCATATGGGATTTAATGCTGTTTGGTTTATCTATTTATTATTTTTCACTTCCAATTAATTTGTCCTGCATCCATATTACAAATCCAAAATAATTAAAAAAGTATTTGGAGAGGTGTAATTATACATCTAAGTGCAAAACATGATTGCAGCAACTGGACTTTGGGTACCACATGTCCACCCACATTTGAAAATTTCATTTCAGCTCCAGATAAAGTGAGAGAAGCAATTATTAGGACTATAATCAATTTAGTTTGTGAAAATACAATGTCCTGTTTGGAAAAAAAGAACAAAATGCAATGCAAAGAGGTGCAAATGCACTGGAGGATTCTGAATGGCTTTTTAATTTGACAACACAACCAACCAAAACTATCACTTTGTGATGAAAGGTAACTCCAGGTAGGAACTGGATTTGGGGCAGAAGCAAAGAACAGGCTCCTGAGCCATTCTGGGAACAAGAACTATCTACTGATCTCTCAATATATTATTTCTTATCAGCATAAACAGATAAGCTTTATTTGATAAACTGTTATTAGATCAACCTGCTGACCTAATAGCTAGAACTGCTCTATCTATCCCAACCACTCAGTCAGATTTCTTATGATCCTGTTTCTCCATCTTCACTGAGGGCAATACTTACCTACCATCTCACAGGAATACTGTGAGGATTAATGAGTTTATTGTGATTTTATGTTTGTAAAGCACTTTGAGATTCTTGGATGAAAGGTGCTATTGAAATGCAAAATATTATGGTTATTAGTCATTATTATACCATGCACTGTCTTTTCTTACAAAAATTCGACTATGTGTGACTCACAGATTGGCTGACAGCATTTCAAACTGCATTGCTGCTTACCCATTAATGTATTTTATTTTGATGTCAGATCAAAAAGGTATCCCAGAGCTATTATTCACCACTGGCATAAAAACACCTGACAGGTGTGATTACTTTGAAAATGTCGTGATATAAGTAAACCACAATGAACAAGGGATTTCTTTCTCAGGTGTAATTTGGGCTAAAATAAAAAATAAATATCCCCTGTAATTTCATTAGTTTTTTTTTTCCTTAAAGCTAGAGGAGCCCATTATAAAAATTAGTTTTACCAGCTTAACACAAATCATAACATCCTACCCTGCACCATACCCTTAACTTCTGGTTAAACAAGCAACTAAACCTTCCAATATCTGAGCATTATCAGTATCTGAATGCAGACAGGTATTAATCAAAACCTGCAAAGCATTCTATTACTCTACAGTTATAGAAATAAAGCTGAACAAAAGCTACAGCTCCAAACCCAAAATCCAGCCAAAAGCTCACATGAGGCTGTATTCTGACACCCCAAATCCAGCCTTTAATCCTGGAGAAACTGAAACCTTGAATGCAAAGGTTTAACCAAACCCCATACTGTCAAACCACTGGCAAATCCATATAAAACCACATGGAAATGGAAATCCCAGGACATTATAGATTAGGGCCTCAATTTTTTTGCAAACAAACTCACCAGATATATCCACTGTACTTACTAATGCTGAGTTAACTTGCACAGAATCTCCACTTCAGATGGAAATTGATATTGCCTTTATCTCTAAATGTGGCATCACTTCACTTTGTGGACCTCTAGCCAAAGAGCCAAAGACCAGAACAAACTGACAGCTAACCTGGGTATGTTTCCATCAACTCTCCATCCTTCACAAGAGAAATTTGCCCAAATATTCCTATTAGACTGTAGTCAAATTGAGTATGTCCTAGTCTTCCATGTTTTGCTTCAATTCAAAAATTTCTATCAAAGTATTAATTTGTAAAATAAACTCTTTGCAAAAATAGTGAATTTTTAACAGCAATTAAGATTCACAATAATTTCCTTGTTCATGTTCCAGGCTGGGCTTGCACCTAAATCACTTAAAATACATTTCTAAAAGATAATAAAGTGAGACTCTAGAGTCTCAGAGGGACTCACCTCAGAGGGAGGCTAAAGACAGTTTCATTTGTACTCCTGTCCTACAAAATTACTTCTACTTCTCATGACTTCTTAAAAGAGAAACTGAATGGGAACTGTATTTCTGCTCTCCAAATTTCATTTTCCCTGTCTGATCAGGGAAAAACTAACTCCTCCCAGTTCTTGATAATAAGCCCAGGATGCTCCCTTCAGGCTGTGCTCCAAAGAACACTTCCTGGATAAACTCCAAACCCAGTTCCTCAGACTTTGTGCAGTTGTTTCTCACCCAAAATCCCTCAAGCAAAAACAACACAGAAGCTTAGAGGGAAAAGACTCCAGCAGCTTAATTTCAGGTCTTTGTAAAAAGACCATTAAAAAATTCCTAAGTTAGTCCCAAAAACTTAAAGAAAACTTTAAAAAAGCATCTGATTTCCCTCTTCCATTTCTTTTGATTCACCTCCAAAGAAAGGCTTGTTCTCACAAAAAGTAAGTTCCTTGGGACACAGAACAAACATGAAAAACCCGTCTTATAACCCTAAACTTAATTTTTTCATCAATCTTCCTTTAGCATAAGAGAGAAGCAATGGTTTCAAGGAAAAAAAGTAATTGGTTGAAGAGGCATTAATTTTACAAACTAACATTTGAAAAGGTAAATACTGGAACTTCAAGCAATTTGGAAACCAGAGCACTGGTCCTTTAAAACCTGATAGGTTTTTGTTTGGGGGTTTCTTGTGTGTGTTGGTTATTTCAAACTCTGCTTTACAA
Source organism: Phaethornis superciliosus (assembly GCA_023637945.1). Lineage (NCBI taxonomy): Eukaryota > Metazoa > Chordata > Aves > Apodiformes > Trochilidae > Phaethornis > Phaethornis superciliosus. The sequence goes on along the minus strand of JAJQWJ010000021.1, from coordinate 8,664,820 downwards.
ACCAACCATGGTCAGAGAGAAATAAATAAAAACACTAAAAATACAGTTAAAAGCATATCAACCTCTTTCCTTTCCCCTAGTATTACACAAAAAAGAAGAGTGTCTGGATACAACTAAATTTGAAATATCCAAGGAGCTACCTCATTCACTGTATGCCCAGAGAAACTGCTGCTACCTTTTTCCTGGGGCTTGCCTGGAGTTTTCAGGAGAGGGTGATGATAATCTGAAATATTTAGCTCCAGTGCCCACCTCAGCATCCTGTCTCCTGAAGACTAGCACTTGATGGGGAAAGACAAGCACATCCACAAAGTAAAAGGGTAGAGAAATTAGGAGCCAATTACCACCTCTCACAGCTCTGACTCACCACCTAAACGTCTCTACTTCTCTACACTTAAAATCAAGTGCCTTGGCACCTAACAGGAATACTTCATCAAAAGCTCTTTCTTCAGAACTGTAGGTTAGGGTGGGTTTTTTCTTTCAGAAATACTTCTGCATGCATTTACTTAAATATAGCAGAATTGTTTCAATGTCAAGTTTCTTCAGTAAGAGTGAGGTTTTGCAGTGTGCCCCTAAAACAGCTGAAGTATCTAATCAAACCCAGGGGCATTTTTTTTTTCTGGGTACAAATTTGGGCATCAGGACTAAGAGAATTTGGTCTTCAGGCTTCGTTGGTATTTTATTCAGTTGCAGAATTTAGGCTCAGTATAAATTCTCAGTGTTTGTTCTGACTTAGTGTTTTCCAAAGGGCGTGGATAGTTATTCTGTTAGGAAAAAAACCTGAATTTATAATACAATATTTAAACAAAAAACTCTAGGCTTCAAACTTAAAAGATTGCACCACTGAAAGGGTGAGACATTTAGCATGTGTCTGACCCACAGAAATTTACAGCAAGATTTACACAGTTCTCAGTCCTCAGTCAATGTCAAATAATTAAGCTTCCCTTCTCTAAAAACAACATCAATATTATGGTGCTCCACACTAACTATGGAAACACTTGCAGCAAGGAAACTGTTCAGCCAACTCATCGCTTGTAGAGTAAATAAGGAAAAAAATCTAAAGCAAACCACTCAGTCAGTTAGAAACACATCAACCCCTGCAATCAGCACCTCCAACTCTGATCAGTAACTGCTTCTAATCCACTCCACCTTTCCTTTCAAATATTGCAAGAGGCTCAGAGAACCCTTTTAAATGAACAGTAATGATATTAAGCTTAAAATCTATCTTGACAACAGTCAATAAGTAACAGATCTATAATTAATTTTATTCCAGGAGTCTCAAACAGCTCCATCTTTCAGCTCAGACAAACTGATCCTTCAGCTCCTGTCAGATCAGGGTAACATGGAGTTAGCTTTCAAACTACATATGCTTCTCAATCATATGTCAGATTTTTTATTAGAAAACATACGTATTTGTGGATCCATAAATAAATACACAGAATTTCAGAGATGCCTGACATTTTCTAAAACTTTAACTGTTTATAGAGGTACCATTTCTATTTGAACAGTATCATAAAATCTACAGCAGCATTTTCTGAAACCTTCATAACAAATACTATTGATGTTCATACTTAAATTCTAACATTCAATGGCTTTTAAATTATGTAATTTTCCTGGCAAAATACACATATATACATTTTAACTGCAAGGAAATACAACACTTTTAGTTCTATATGTTCATGTAAGTATTTCTGAGGATGGAATATAGGTGAATACACCACCTAAAAGAAGGTGGCAACCACAATACAACTGCATTTAATTTTAAATCCTTGGTCTGTTAAGTCACACTACAATATTCCTGTGTCAACTGCACACATTTTTTCCCACCACAAAATTAAGACACCCCAATGCTTGTCATCACAAAGTGCTTTACAAATCACCTTAAGGCAATCTGTGTTAAAACACCAGCAAGAGAAAAGGTAACTTTTCAAAAACCCCCTGCTTTCTCTTCCTTGGCCAGATCCTCAGTGTCTGTAAACTATCTCATGGCAACTAAAGGCAGCAAACCTAAGAGAACAGAATCTATGATTCTATGAATTTACACCTGTTGTAAATTCAGCCCCTTCACATAACATAATTTGCTTTACTGACACTGCATATAATGGAAGTCCAGGATGGCTTTTAATATCTAACAAGTAAACCTACAGAGTGATTTTCTTAGTAACATAATTAACTCAGACACTGGCATTCAGAAAACAATGCCCATAACTTAAAAAATACAATACTCAGTTAGCAATAGACACTTGAGATTGTGATTACTGCACAAAACAATCAGAGGAGTAGGGTTCAGCCCATAAATAAATATTCCTTAACTACTTTTCTGCCAGCTTACCTCCTTGGTTTTAAAATTTCCACCCCCTTTTTTTTTTTTCTTTCACTAATTCCCCCAAGTGACCCATGTTAAGTACATTTAACCACATAAACAATGACTTCAAACTGACTTATCAGAAGAAGCCAAACGACTTTCACATGATTCTCTAAATATGCAGCTCCTATGACATCAATTTTTGTCTTTTAAAAAGACAGGTGGGTAGCCCCAGTTTCCAAATTATCATTGTAAGTGTGAGTCAAAATTTTCTGGAATTAAAATACAATTAAAGTTCATTTTATTTTATCATAGTAGCTTTTAGAGGAGCATATCAAAAGTTTGCTCATTAAGAAAGACACATTTATCAATAGACTAATAAGAGCTTAAAAAAGGATGTCTTTATTTTTATTTAACAAATGACCCAAAAGTATGTTGACAATGTTTCACGTTCCTTTTAGTCTGTGTTTTTAAAAGCACTGCTGGGTAATGCCAATATGCTTTTATTTTTTAAAAATTCTTTAACCTTTTTTTATAGACACCTTTTCTTAAGAATAGTATTTTATAGATACATAATAAGCCTTAAAAAAATACCTGAGAGGTCTTGCCTGGGGATTGCCTGCTTCTACATATGGATGTAAATAATCCTTTATGTAGAGATCAGCAGCACTATTAGAATGGGTGCAAATGAGAATCCTGCTGGAATAAATGGTGCAAATAAAAAAGCAATGAAGAAACAGAAAACAAGTCAAAGCAGTAGAATACAAAAAAAAGGAAACAGTGGCCATCTTCCTGCACATTTGTCTTAATGAAACTAATCACTAACCTACTGTAATCTGCATGACTCAGCCCTTTAACTCAAATCTTTCAGTTATGGAAAGATTTAAAGTTCAAACAGTTTTTCAATTATTATTTTGTATTATTAATCTAGACTGAATTTTAAGTAAGGAACAGCTTTTACTATCTAACATACTGCAAAACTTTCCACGTCGTTCAAATCAAAGTCATTCTACACACTGTCACTTTTTATTAGTTTTGTTCCAAACGGAAAACACAGGCTAAGACTACAAAATTACTTTATCATTCAAAACAATGACAGAGGACTTGAGTTTTGTTTGGTTTTAAGCTGGATGAAAATTCTGTATTTCTACCTTTCACTTCAATTTAAGCAAAAAAACTACATCAGCTCAGCTAATCAAGCATCTCTCTCCATTCAGCGCCCCATCTCACCTAGTATCCTGTTGTTGGAGTATGTGCTTGACTGCCTGAGCCAGAGTGAAGGTTTTTCCTGTCCCATAGGGACCGATGATAAGAACAGGAGGCAGTTGTATTGAGAGTGGAGTAGTGATAGCCAGAACAGCCTCTTTCTGCTTTGCATTTAGTCGAGGGTCCAACTGCTCATCCCATTGTCTGCAACAAAAGGAAGCAACAGTTTCAAAACATAAACTGTGACAATCCACTGCCAGTCAGAAATGGGGAAGATTTCAAAAGCGTTAAAGAAATTAAAAATATATATGTAATATATATAACTGTATGGATAATAATACATAACTATGCAAAATCTAACATTAGTTGAGCTTCTTCCCTGCAGTATTTACATTGGCAACTTAAGAAGTCAACAGTTACACAACTCCAGGGCTTGGTAAAACTCATTGACAATGGAATGTAAAAACAATTTAAAAATCAATGGCTACCAATTAACTAAAAATTTCTCTTTACTTTTTTAGTTTTGTTTTGTTTTTAAGATCATTAAGGCACATACCTCTAATGAGAAAGCAGTCTAAAAAAATGATTTTGCTGCAACTAGCTAGTGGTACCAGCATTAAGTGGAAGATGCTTTCAGAAAATTCCAGTGAGTGTAAGAGGTTAAGATTGGTAGACATAGTTTTTAATATTCCCACTGCCAGATTTAAAAGTAGACATGCATAGTAAAAACCACCTGTCACTGCTGCACATATGGCCATACTTCAGTAATGTGATCTCCTTTGGTACAAGCACTGTGCTGCTTACAGACTGGGAAAGTTTCTACTCAGTAGTAGTTAGCAATAGGGAGTAAAATCAAGAGGGAATTGACTGGATTCCTAACTTTTTAAGATAGCTATGAGCAACAAGCTATCAGGAGACTAAAAAATAGTGGAAAGTGATAGGGATGTAAAACAGAAACAGAAGGAAAACAGGATAGTTTGGAGTCAGTCAGAAGTACTGATTATCAAGGTGGGGCAAACCAAGCCACCAAATGGAAAAACACAGATTTATTACATTGACTTAAACTGAAATCCAACCCTTACATAAATATCTTATTTCTGTACATAACAAATGTAATTCAATTGTATAATGCTTTATATCAACTACAAATGATATGTAAATTTCTGTAAATGTAAATTTCCAGATATATACCAGAGAAGATAAAAGTTCTGGCTCACTTGACTTGCCTCCTCTTTATTGAAATCACTGCTTACTTCCAAACTATCATTAAACACTATTTCCTTGCAAAATTCACTCAGAACTTACCTCAGTGACCAGATTGTCATTGTCCTCCATTCCCTTTGCAGTGTAACTCCATGTAAACCCCATTCCCTTCTTCTGACCTTTACTGTCACAGCTTTGACACATGCAGCATCCTCACTTTCAACACTGCACCCACCCTTTTATCATCTCTATTCTTCCTACATTTCCCAAGGCAAACTAAAATTTTTCTAATAATTTTTGTCTTATCTCCCTTGTCTCAGGTTTCTGGCCAGATCACTTTCTTTCTAATCCTTGAGCTATCTCCTCCTCTGCATGGCATCAGAAGCACACCCTTAATTCTCACCTTCAGGACACCCCACAACTCCCTGCATGCTGCCCAGGCTATCAGTTCCACATTTCTCTCATGTCCCTGGTTTCTAAGTACACAAACTTCATACTTCTCTTACCCTTCCCTAGGCACCAAGAATCCTGACCATATTCCCTGAGCAACACAGCCTCATATTTCTCTTCCCTAAGTTTACCACTGGAGACAAACTATTTTCACTGCATCAGCCTGATGTTTCCTTAAAAGTATTTATATAACATAAGGGATTCTATTTCATAAAGGAAACTGTAAAGTATGTATAAAAAGAACCTCAGGACTGCTTGCAAGTGTTGTGCTGGTCCTTGCAAGGATCATTCCCACACCTTTCTTGGCCATCTTTGTGCAAATCTGGGTTCATTACACCAAGCTGGAAAGGTACTAATGGATGGCTCCTTGCAAACAGAAGTCTGCATGCTTGCAATCCTGCCCAGCAAACTCCTTCAAACTCCTTTTCAAACTCCATTCACACTCCTATAATGTGTATTTTCAGTGGAGAACAGCAGAACAGTAAATAACAATAGCAAATATCTTTTATAGAGCTACAATACTACTGCAGTGCCTATAAAACCACAGCTCAGCCTCAGGGAAAACCAATCAACAGATTCTAATCCTCAGAGGATCAGTTTTCTTGTTTTATTTAGAACAGTTTCACTTCCTTCTCTGAACCACCCTCACCATTAATGAAGAACAAGACATGTTTCTTGTTCTAGGGCAGCCATCTGTTAGGAGAAATTCAGTACTGCATTACCATACAATCTTTGATATTCAAGTGTTTGTATTGTTGTACCTGTTGGGACTCCAGGGTATGGTGGGAGTCATGCTGACATCTGGAAACAAAATACTGTTGTCCTTAATCCTGTCCAAGGCATAATGCATTTCACAGAGGGGTAAGCGATTTAACTGAAACTGAAGTTCAACCTGCAGTGAAAAATGAATAAACAAATTAAGAGGTGAACCAAAAATTAGTAATTTAGAAAACGCTCACTGGACTCTGCTGCATGTGATTCATTTTTATCTTCCTACTGTTGTCTGACTTTTGGAGTTAGATTCCACTGCATTTTTCAGAAAACAAAAAACAAAGGGAAAATATCCTTGGACTAATTTTGGAATATAAAAGATACTCCTATAAAGTATTACTATCCTAAAATACTGTTATTAAAAATATAAGCTTCCATATTGTAAGAACAAGCTTGAAACACTGAGAAAATTTTACAGCTCAACAGATGATACAGATCAGCTGTGTGACCAGTAGAGATAAAACCCAAACATTATTTATTTCTAGTCAAGCATTCTGGAATAATATAACGTGTCATAAATGTTCAGTTATTAGAAATCTCCAAAAGTTATTTTCTAACAATTAGTGCTTTATCAATACATTCTTTGTTTTCTTCTCTCAATTGCTTACATTTTTATACTAGCAAATAAAAGAGAATGCCAACAGAATTCTGGTACAAAGCCAGAAAAGCCATGCAGCACACGTTAGCATCCCTGATTAAAGTCAGAACTGAACAATAGGTACAATTCACTAGTCACACATACACTAAGAAAGCAAAGAGAAAACTACATTCTAAATTTGAACACTGAATAAAAGGAGCTCCTGGGGAAACAATTCATAAAACCAGTTCACTCAGATTATCACTTCCATGTATTTAAATTTGCAATTATTAATCTCTCCAAAACCAAATTAATCTGACAAGAGCATTGCACCTAAGAACTAAGTGTTAACAGCTAACACAGGAGCCTTTATAGAAAATTTGATGCAGCTTTGCACTAATATAAAACAGCATAAAACCAACCAAAACTGCTCAAGAACTCCAAGTGAGTGATGTATTTATTTTTCTTTTCAAAGCATCACTGCCTATCAGTAAATATTTATGTAATCACTGTGCTACAATTTTAATGAGCATTTTGTAATGAAGCAGGAGCAAATAAGTACCTTTCTGAGATTTAAAATGAACACTGAGTACCCAAACAGCCAGCCAGACAACTGTAACCTGCCTGGAAAAGCATTCCTCCTTTACCTGGAAAGTGTACCTGTTACATGTAAAATTTCTAGGGTCATCTTTACTGAGAGCTTTCACAACCACTTTTCAGAAGATGGTTTTATATTACCAATCAACAGATGAGAAAAATAGGAGCAAAGATGAGCACGACCACAGCACTGAAGTGATGGGGGCAAAGCTGAGGTTGAGGACCCCAAGAAAACCCAGAGAAACACCAGAGAGGTGATGCAGCCATTCTAAATATATCCCCATGCTTCAAGCAAGAACTGTGTCCAAGATCTTTCTATTTTTTCCTTTAGCACTCACTGATTCTCTATTTATCAGTCCACTATACTTAATCACACTTTATCTCATTATAATTATTGCTACCAACCAGAAAGTTCAGAAAACACAAAGTAATAGTAGAAAACATTAGAAATAGTAATAGTAATAGTAGAAAACATTTTTGTAATTATCTTTCCTGAAAACTTCTGTAAGGACTTTTCAAAATACCTGTCAACTAAGTTTTCCTGACCTAATACAAATAAAAAAACCACAACCCATTACTTGTATTCATGTGATTATGAAAATAAGTCAGTAAACTGAACATGACATGCATAATTCACAGGCATATAAATTTATGTCATGAACCTCTCCCATGGAGAATTCCTCCTATGGAAGAATAATTTAGCCTTCTAGATTTAACTAGCCCTCTATATATTCCTGTATCAGCCCACAAAGTCACCATCTACCACAGGGATCACACCTGTAAATTCCCTCCTGTGCCCCAGTAACCTTCACCACTTGAAGATCTCCTACAGCAAAACCCAGCTCGTAGCATTTTCTTTTTTCTAGTATATTTAAATATTATGCAGTTCATATTATTACATAACATGTAAAATCAACACCAGCTTTGCTGTAAATGAACAATATTTTCTTGAATCAGTGCAGAATGTAGCCATTAACTTTCAGTCTCTGGCAGATATGGAGATGTTAAATATTCATCTTGACTCTCACATTTTACAGCAAGATATAACCATAACTCTGGGAGGAAAAAAAAAAAAAAGGCAGTAACAAATCCATACAGCATTAAGCATGGCATTCATTACAGTAAGAGTAAGTGCCAGGAAAACTTTGTTAAATGGGACACAGGAATGGTTCAGAAATCTTTTTCCCCACTGTCCCACCATGTAGTTTGTGCCTATCCCACTGCCTTAGGTAATACTCAGGTCTTCAGAAGCAGGGGGGGTTTAGCGCATGTCAAGAATGACAGCACCAGCTCAATCCCCCCCAAGAGGGACCTCAAGCTTCCTCCAAATCTCTGTCCTACCCACCTCTACCCATCACTGAATTGTTCACCCAACAAAATCAGAGAGAGACTGGAAAAGACTTCCACATAAATGGCAATGGTGACAACCTCTCAGTTGGACCTGAACAGGAAAAATATCTTTGCTCAGACTGACCCAAGGCTAATAAAAGACCACCCAATGTAACAATGATAACTTAAATGCAGAAAAACTGTGATGCACCTGAGCACCACTGGAACAGACCCCTCTGGGATTCCAAGCAAGGTGCTGAGCATTAAATACCTCTTATTATCTGCCTGTATTCACCTCTCTCTTTATCTCTTGTGATTTCTTTTGCTTTCAATCCAGCCTGGATGGAATCAAACAGTTCCATTTGCTATTGCAGAGTAATGAATGAGGCCATCTGTGAAGTAGAGGCACCTAACCTGCTTTCATGTATATTCCACAAGAAGAAAACAGTGGGAAAGGAAGTTAATTCCTTGCCAGTTTCACACAAGAGGACACAGAACAGAGTAACCACTCCAAAAATAAAACAGTCTCATGTCAGTTTGGTCACCAAGCAGCAGACAATGTTTAAGAAACACACAGGGAATGCCAGCTCCACTGAAGACAATAGCAAAATTTCCAGTGTCTTCACTAAAAATGCATCCAAATTATAATATCCTCAATTCTAACCTGGGGATCCCTTTCCAAATTTTGAGTCAATACTTAATCAGAAAAATTTCCTCACAATTAGAATTTATTGATAAAGGTAACAGTTTAAGTATTTGACCACCAGTTGACTGACATATGGATTAAGTACTAAATGATTTTACAAATAACTTTAGGACCCAATCTTTAATGCAGAATAGATTTGCTACCTCAGGCAAAATTTTATAAGATACTCAAAGAAAAATAAGACAGTAACTAAAGCCCCAGCTCATTTTGCATTCCAGTGGAGTCTGTGATAGATTCAATTAGTAAGTTTAATTCTTGTTTTAAGAAAACAAACACAAAACCAAGACCCTGGAACAACATAAGCCTTCACAGACCAATTACCTATGTTAAATGAAGACATTAAGATTCTTCCACATGTCTTCTCAAAACAAAAAGAGTGGGTGGAGATAATCCTTTGGTGAAAATGCATTCATTTCAAGCAACTCCAGGGCTCTGTATCTGAGGTTATTTCTGTTTGATAAGAAGATCTATCATAACGTCTGCATCAGACACACACTGAGGATGGGTGAGGAGTCAAATACTTAAATAGACTTTTGTCTTCCCTTACCTCCACTTATATCTAATGCACTATCTTCTTTACAAACTACACAATATTTTTTTAAAAAAAAAAGTAACCTACCTGAAATTCTCATTTCTGCTTTCTGTGTGTAAGAGAATTCTTTTTAAACCTTCAAGCAGTTATTTTGGGTGGAGCCCAAACAGACACACAGCAACAGCTCCCATACCAAAACCCCTTCCACTCAAGACCCACCTGCATCTCACAGTCTGCCCGAAGATTCAGCTCTTCGCAGCATTCCCTGGATACCCTCAAGAAGATATAATCCTTTGTTTTCTCCTCAATAGCTGCTTCATAGACCTTCTCTTTGGTTCCTTGGGTCTGTGCTGACTTCTCTTTAGTGGCAGGCAATAAATAAACAGCATTGACTTTGGTCATCACCAGCCGTCCAGCCAAAGTGTCCTCTGAAAGCGTTTCAGTGAGTTTGAAGCGGCCAAAAAGTTGTCCATTTTGGGCATACTTTGCACCTCCAGAAACACCAGTGAGCATGAAGCTTGCTACAATCTGCAATTGCACTTTTATGTTGAACCTAAGTGAGAAAGCATCAAGTCAGTGCAGAAAAATGCTCTCCAGTTCAGAAATTTCATGCATTCCAACTGCAGACTCCCTGCCTTACATTCTGAATCTGCAAATTTTAAAGAGGAACAGGGCAAGCCAAGTTGTCCCTTTGCAAGTGTGTAGTTGTTGGTTTACACTTTATATTTATAGTTTACAAAACATATATTAAAAACAATCAACATCTGTGAAGCTTAAAAATAGAATCCTAACAATACAGAATCAAACACCAGGTTTTCTGAGACCAAAAGGAATTTAGAGTGATTTAGAATTGATGTGCATATCCCAAAGCAGGAAAAATTATTGTTTAAACAGTTTTGAAGCTTATTTTAGGTATTCAAGAGAGAGAAGTGAAGACAGAGGAAGATCCCTATTTATTTCATGTAAATAAAATTTCATGCATTTATTTCAGCTATTTCCAGGATGCACACCAGACAGTGATCTCCATCTTCAGAGGTAAATGATATTATACCTGTAATTCAGAGGGGTTTATTAAAATGCCTCAAAAACATTCATTTTCTTGTAATACTTTTCATATTCATAGTGGATTTATTCGATGTGTCGATCTTCTATTTCCTATTTAAAACTATAAACTGATAATTTATCACTTAAGTCCTGCAGTGTCAAAAAGCATACAAATAAAATCCAACATTTCCCTTCTCTTGGAAATTAAACACCTACCAAGCCCAACTCCTTTTTTTTTTGTTTTTTTTTCCCTATGTGGCAAATTAGAGTGTTGCACAAAAACTGCAAGTTTGCCCCCTTGTGGTTGCTTCTTCACACAGTTCAGCCCCTAAATCCCATGCAAAAATTCACACTCTACCTTGCAAAAGCAAGAGATGTCTCCCTGCTGAACACAGATTTGTTAGGTTCATCAGTAGCCCTAAAGGTTACTCCCTAAACTGGGATTAAAGCAGTCACTGAGGAGCATGTGCTTCAGGGAGCACACAAGAGTCAAGAGTTCTCCTTGCCAGTCCCACAAGTGCTAAACAGAAACTTGATTCAAGGCAATTTCTTCACTCCCCCAAAGCAGCTCAGTAAGTAAGCAACATGAAAAGCAGTTCCTATCATATCCAGATGACTGGTAAAATGGTATATAAAATATTCAACATGGTAATCGAGAGTTTGGCATTATTAGTAAGACATAATTACATGCTATTGTGAGATTATTTTGTTGAAACTTTTCTGAACTTGAATGCCTTTGCTACTGAACATGAATCAGCTCATTCCCAAAATTCAGATTTGTAAAAATGTGCTGGAAAATAGTATTACTGCCATTCTGAGGCAGAGCACAAGCTTTACGTTTAATGGGAATCTCAAGTTTAGAGATTATCAAGCAATTGAGTAAACTGACACCTTCTGGCAAACTGTTAAACTACAAAATCCTCTTAAGGATTAGCTGTAAACATAAGGTCCTTCTTTCATCCATTCCTCACTCTTGCTTTGCAGATTTATACAAAACAGGGCTGGTTTTTTCTGTTTCCTCCTAAGCACTCTAAAATCCCAGCCTAATTGCCCTGTTACTGAAACTAGCTAAAAAATAAGTCTGTTATTCATACTGAAAAACACTGAAATTAAAGGAAGACTTCATAAATCATTAATCCATCCAGTATCAGTGCAAACAATAAATTCCATAAAAGGCAAATCAACCCATACTGAACAAAGCCACATGTAACACTTGCACATGCTGCACATTTCCTCTTAACTTTATACATGCAGAATACAGTGTGCAGTGTGACACTGACCTATATATTGATAAATACAAGATATAGTCATGACAAAAGCAAACTTCTTTTCCATCAAAGCCAGTATTTTAAGTTTTTACATCCTTGAGAATAAATCTGCTCCGTAATTCTGGTAGTGAACAGTGTACTGCAGGGAAGGAGCTATTTGTCTCCTCACACACAATTTAACATTTGTAAAGAAAACACCCAGTAAGTTTTAGCCACTCTAACAATTATATTCTGTTTTGGATGTGCAAGAAAGGAACAATTTTTAAAATATCAACAAATGTATGTAGGGCAAAACTTTCCAAAACTCAAACAAATACCAAGATCAGTTTTGGGTTTTCTCATAGAGTATGTTTGCATTTGGAAAATTAGACATGACATTTTGTGATGTACACAGATGGAATATTTTTTCTAGATGCCTCTTGAAATATTAGAATAAACATGGTTTAAAAGTGAAGTTCTTTGAGATTATCCAGAATGATCTACTTTATAATTGACTTCAAGGCTTTTTTAAAGCCACTGCAACTTTGATCCAATACTTTTCACCAATTTCACTCCAGCGATCCCATCTAAAGTTTGAAAGAGTATTTTCCTACAAAATGAGAAATCAACCTTCTTAAAACCCAGCAATTCACTCCAAGCTGAACTGCAGACATCCAGTCTTGTCAGAAGGGGCCACATCTACAACCCTACTACTTTTACCATACACATACACAAACCTATCTGTGAGTAGCAGCTCAAACACTTCTACTCATGGCACCACTTCAGAGGTATTACAACCCACTTGCTTTTTTGTATTTCTGGGCCCATTTCTAGGTTTGCAACCCTGACACTTCACTAGAGAATACCAAGTGTGTGATCTTAGCCACAGAGGATCAGAAAAGTATGCTTAGTTTCAGTCTTGTTGCAATTAAGTGGGTCAGCTACAAGATCAAAAGAGTAATTCTGCCATCAACACTATCAAACCAGAAAATTTCAAGAACATTATTAAAACTTACTTTTATTAATCTACTAGATAGAAAAAGAAGAGCAGTAACATTGCTGCACCAAATTTTCCAAAGGGGAAACTTTACAAACAGAATAAACTTCTTTCATTTCTACAGCCAAGCTGCTCTTTCATTTCCTAGGGGGCATGGAAGTGTAATTCTCAACGTGAAAATTCACTCAGAAAAATACTGTTTCCTTTCAGACCATATTTCATAATGTTTACTTTAAACTCACTTTTGTTTTTCAAATCCTTAGAAAAATCAACCTGATCATTAATATGCATGATGGAGAATATTCCTGCACAATGAAAACTGTGTTCAAGAGTGATTCCTCTGTATGTTAGATTCCAGCTCAAGAGCAGAGCACAGCAGAGATGAAAGATATGAAGAAAAACAGTTCAAATATACTGCCCTTTATCTGAGATACAAAGAAGAAACTGAATCATTTTTCTGCTTTAAAAGAATTAGAAGTACAACTACTCATAGTATTTTCTTCCCAGCTTCTAGTGGGGTGAATCAGCTGAACCTATGTAGGTCCTGGACTACTTTGCCTTAAATAGGTATTTCTGATTTGGAACTTAGGTAACTGATATTTTTTTTCTATCAAATTAGCTTAAAGGGAAGTTACCTCTTTTTAACTTTCCATTCTGAGTAGTGAAACACTTTAAAACTCTTTTGTACCACGTAAGTGCAGGCAAAATTTTTATCGACAAATATCAAACTACCGAAAAAAAGGCCCCAGGAGAATCTATACATGGGAAGCTCACATCTTTTTTGTAAACCTGTATTTGTTCATGTAATTAATGCCGTTGAGAAATGTAAGCAGTATCTAAAGATATTACACAACAAAACAACCAAAGAATGTATACTATATGCTTCTTACTAGGAACTTTTATTCAGAAGCTAGTTTTCAGTCTATTTAAAGAACAAATGTAACAAATTCAGCTGCCATATCATCACAAGATCAGATTCTGATCCACCCACAATTCAACCTTTTTCTTTAAAAAAAAAAAAAAAAAATATATATATATATACACACACACACATTTAACACTCCCTCCAAGAATCTTATGTAAAGATATTACTTTGCTATAAGTTACTTCCACTAAGGAACAAAAAATAAGACTCCTACTGTTAGTGTCTTTTTGTAGAGAGCCCCAAAAAACTATGATCAAAAATAACTATTATCCAGACATTAACAAAACATTGTACAACAGCTGCTTAGTGCCTCCCACCATAAGCATAGACTGACAGATATAATTTGTTTTAAAGGAGTATCAGTAATTTACATTTGTTAAGTGCAAGTGACCTTAATCAAAAGTTACTATTTCCAGATTCGTATTCAAAAAGAAACAGGAAGACTTTCCATCTTAAACAATCCTGGAAGTTTAATGAAAAAACTTTCCATTCTCATTTGAACAGGAAATCATGGAACATCTAAGAAGTATTTTCATAGAGGATTCACTTACTTGCTGACTTCTTTATACTGTGCGATTTCCTCTATATAAAGGAGGTCATGTAGCCGTGACTGATAGTTGGTCTTGGTCAATGATTTGTCCAGCACAGACTGTGTAAATAGCTGGTCAGCAGATAGAGGGATTTGGTATCTGGTAAGAAGGCTCTTCTCCAATTCAGTAGTTTCATTAGGCTCAAATTCTACAATAGTCTTAGAAGTAGAATCCCAACGCTTAGCTGTGGTTAGGAGCTGTTGCCGAGCGTGCATCAGGTATTCAAGATCTGGATGTAGATAACAGGGAAAAGGAAATAAATTCTAACACCACTTTTTTAAAAAAACAAACAAAAACCAACACAAAAAAAACCCCACTACAAAAAATTCTCCTATTAGATAATGAAATAAATGTAGGTAAGAGTCTCTTCTGCCTCCAACACCTTTAGTACGTTCACTGCTAGTAATTACCATCCCCACTTCTCAGTTGTATCCAGAGAGCAAGAAGGCTCTCAAATGATACCAGAAAATAAATATTCTATAGAGAGCAAATAGCATGAATACAGACAAACAAGGAAAGCAATTTTAATAATTGCTAACAACTTTGAAGGACTTGTTATCATAATATGCTTTTCAACGCCTAACGGCAACATCATCTCAAAAATACAAAGCAGTAAAGAACCTTACAATATATACTATAAAATGTAGATGGTAATAAAAAAGGTTAATAAACCAGCTGGGTTTGCAAAATTGTGAAGGCCTTTAAAAAAATCTATGGTAGCATAATACATGTATTTTGCAGAGTTGCATTAGATATCTAGAGTTAGTTTGCTAGGCAAAACTTTGAAAATGTAACCTAACATGATAGAAAGTTAGAAAATTAAGATGAAACTAATTTTTAGCATACCCTAATTTTAGGGATGACATAGTTTAAATGAGAAACAGAAGACCCAGCACTGTCTACATCAATCAAATACATCCAATAATGCCAAAAAAACACTATGACAACAGTGCATCAGTTAACAGAATTGCAGTTAAATTGCAGAGATTAAAATATTTGCCATTTACAGTGAAGCTATGGTATTTTAACATATTATCTCCAAGTAAGATTTAAGACAGGTATCCAGGATATCACACCAACGCTGAAAAAATGTGCAAAAAAGAGGTTTTCAAATTCAAATGAACACTTAACATCATCTTGTCTGTCTTTATTCTGAATAGAAGGAAAACAGCTTTTTAGCAAAAGAAATCTCAGTTCAGCTTGGCTATTACTACAGGAATGTAGTTTATCTTACTGGTTAATCATATGTGTGCACAAAGAAACCACATTTAAGTATCTACCTTGAGCCTGAACCACATGAGTAGCTACAGTTGTATGGCAAGAAGTCCATGTTTGTGTGGATTATGTCTTTGAAATCATCTCACCATAAATGAAGCTTTCCCTCATACTACCCATGCCTCAGATCACAACAGCTCTGCAATGAAGTTGGCACTGAGCTCTTGCTTGCTAGAAAGAGCCATTTAATTCCCAATCCTAGAAAGGCTTCCACAGGAAACCTGACATAAACAGTTCCAGGCACAGACTGCACATATGGTGACCCTCTCATAAAAAAGTGGTTTGTATTTTCTCTCAACTCTCTTTTTCCATAGCAAATAAAATTTCAAAATGCATAACGGAGGCTCTTCCATTCAAATATTTTAATGCTGACCTTTCTTTCCTGTCTAGATACCTAGAGAGGGTCCTGAATTACATACATAGAGACCTCAGGCAGCTTTCTTTCTGAAAAGCACTTCCAAGAGACCCCAATCCATCAATACCAAAAGCAAAAGGAACCACAGAATCCAAACCACATCCAACATAGTTATCCCTTTCTCTTGCCTCCTTACACACTTCTTACACTCCCTTAGCAGAAAGCCCAGGATTTTGTACTTCCATTTTATATGTAAAGAACCTAGCACTCTTTTCACTCAAAAGAAATATCAGTAACAACCTGCTTGAAGGCTACAGTATCCCTCCCCACAGAAAGCAACATGTGAGAAGAAGTGTCAGTAACTAATGCTGGAGAGTGCAGGCTTGAATTGACTGTTCTTTGTATCACTCTCAGTGGTTTAAACAAAAAAACCAAGACCATAGATTGGCCTGACAGCAGCTCTGACTCTGCAAATAAACCACGGCTTGCTTTTCTTGTTCTTAAACTGGTTTACAATAAAAGGCCACCTGCTCTCCACAAACTCAATGTCTTAAGAAGCCTGTCAGCTGTGATTACCCACATTGTTATGTGGAAACCATGTAATAGCTCCTGAAAAGACCATAGGCTTGCTCCTCAGCCTAGTTTCTCATTCACAATGCAATATTCTCTGCTTCCAGAGACATTAAAACTTGTACCCTCTTCCTGCTCTTGGCTACAAGAACTTGGGTCATCTGGAAAGATAAGTTCATGATCTTTGGTATTTGCTATTTACAGTTTCTTTTTGTTAACATTGCAAACGTTGACCTGTTATACAAAAATAAAGGCCAGGAATAAAAAACTGCTGTTTTCCTAGCTTCATCTTTTATTTTTCTTCTTCTTCCCACTCACATCCCAGTCCTACAATTCTGTTTCATCAGTGTTCCTATCTCTCAATTTTCCACAAAAAATCAACATGCTTTATCCCACCCCCTTGCTTGCTGCCAAGTAACAGTGACCTATATTTAGCTCTCAATATTTTAAGATATATCAAAGCACTTCCTGCTAATTTGCACATCTTCAAATATCTTTCAATTTGTTGGCATCATTCTGATAATTGCATTATTTCAGGTCTGGACTGAGAGGCATGGATCGATTTCATAAACAGAATACAACCCTTAAAGCAACACATAGCTAATCTTTCTTCTTAATTGAACACCCACAAAAATATAGTTACACTTTTTTTACATTCTCAATATTCAGGTCAACTGCAATTCACTGAGTTACAATCACAGATTTTGCCTCTTGTTTTTGACAAGCCAAGTCAGATACAGCAAAGGGATTTAAAAAACAAAAACAAAAACAGAAAAACAAAAACCCCACAACTTCTCATACAGTCTGCTTTAATTAATGAATGAATTAGCAGGTGTATTCTTACAAAGAAACACTTCATCACAGTAAAAGAAATTCATTTGCTGTTTGGTCCAGAAACATGAAAAATAAAAAGGACATGAAAGATTTCCACTGTTCAAAACCAATAAATTTTAATACATTACCTTCAGTTGAAGCAGCATCAATCATTACTCGTTGCATGAGGACAGGTTCTAATCCAAAATCAAACACAACAGTTTGACGAAAAGTTCCAAAGATTTCTGTGTTAAAGGCTATACTGACTTTGTATATATAATGATCTATTCCATTCTGGACCATCTTTCCTCCTATCCATTCCTGGCAGTTTTCTGGAACTTCCTGTGATACCTGGGTAGTGCTGTCTCCAGCAGATATTGCAACAATACTAAAATGTGGACGATGGGCATCATAAAGCAATGCCACTCGATACAGCATTCTTGCAGGCTATAAAAAAAATGCAAAGGTTGAAATAATAGTATGGTGGAAACACAAAATAATTTCAGGAATACCTTAATTTGCAATTAGATAAAGAGAACTTAGAAGAATTGGTCAACTTCTCAGAGCAGGTGCAAGTCCTGCCTGCTCTCCAGAAATCTGGGTAGCTGATAAATAATTGCTGTAACAATGAACAGAGAGAATACAACAGAGAGAAGGGATGCTGGTAGGAAGTGCCTCTACTTTAAAAAGAATTACGCAATTGAAATGTTAATCCCAAAAGGCTACAAGCTACATTCTAGTTATTATTGACTCACTTTCAAAAGATAAGTTCTCCTACCTTACAAGTGAGAGCAAATGTCCATGTCTGATGAGACCTTTTGGTGGTGACAGTTACTGATAGCTCAGGATTATGTTCTACTCTCACTCCTTCTACACTTTCACTAAGCTAGATTAAAAGAAAAAGAAGATAACATTACACTTGTACAGACAGTATCAAAATAAAAACATTCAGGAAAAGGTAGCATTATTTTAGCATAAAATGGAAAGAATGGTTTCCTCGATAGTGCAAGGATTGATGGAAGTCCTACTTAGGAATTAATGAAAACATGCAAATTCAACGAGACAAGCAAGCCAAATCTACTGGATCACAATTTTTTTTTTATTGTCCCTTTAAGGAAAATTAACTACAGGAATTGATTTTCAAAAAACAACTTCCTTGTAAATATTCTAAGTAGAACATGATTTCACTTGGAAGGAAGGATCTGGATACAATGAGGCCCAACGACTCTATTTCCAGAAGACTCCACCCAGATTTCACAGACTCCAATGAAACTACTAGAGACACCAGGAAACTAGAATTAGGCCTTCTACTCATGAATGCATTTTACATAAAGTCCACTATTCCCAGATTTGAATTAACAATAGATGGACCGAAAACTCCTTAGGGTCAGTGGTAAGTAGAGCTGGTTGAATGCTACAAAAACATTCTTTGGAATACCAAACAACTGCTAAGTTTGATCATATCCATACCCCACACTCATTGGTATTTTAATTTTTTAGAACTTCTGGGGATTGGCTGTTCTTCATACAAGTGCCTGCAGCTGCAGGCAAAGAAAAGGACCCATGCACAAACAAGAGTATTCTCTACTAAGTCATGAAAGCTTTGCTGTTTATTGTTCTCCAATTTAAAAAGTTCTGCCATCTAGTCAAGGAACTGGAACAATACCATGAGACTTGGCTGACCCATCCTGC
Organism: Phaethornis superciliosus; assembly: GCA_023637945.1. NCBI lineage: Eukaryota > Metazoa > Chordata > Aves > Apodiformes > Trochilidae > Phaethornis > Phaethornis superciliosus. The sequence continues at coordinate 8,645,639 of JAJQWJ010000021.1, read as the reverse complement.
ACTGGGAGTAGTAAACACACAAAATGAACAAGCTGTGATTAACCCTGAACAAGCTGTAATTCACCAGTTCTACTGAATTTCTGACAAAAGCACATTTGCAGAAGTCAGCCTAAGTCTCTGGTATCTTTGCAAAGTGGCAGGATGGAAAGGGGACCAAATCAGTTGGACAATTTGTTGGCAAGGAGTAATTCGACCAGCTCGGTTAAAAAGGGCCAAAACCAGGCTCATCACTTTATTGTAAATATGAGCACATAGGGAAATAGTGTTATTTTCCTTACCACTTTCTCGGGAGATAATGAATTCATCCATTTCTCAATCAAGGTTTCCATGTAACTGCCTGAACACTGCTTGTTTTCCTTCTGCTGTTTCAATCTGATCAAGCGGGACGCGTATCGCTTTTGCCATTCTGTCAGCTCTTCCTGGGAATGTGCTGAAGTACACTGAGCCCCATACCTGCAGATCCCTTGCTCTAAAAATCTACATAAAATAGAAAAATTTATTACGCCTTGACCTTTATGGTTTCCAATTTAAAAAAAAAAATAAATTCTACTTTTAAAGCCAGAAGAACTTTCTTTAAGTCTCTCTCACAGAACTGAAGGCAGTTTGGTCCACATGAATTATTTTGGAAATATATACGTGTCCACAGCATGGACTGAGAGAGGTTGCAGTCTCTCTTTTTGAAAATTCTAGAAAAGTATATCAAATCTCTTTGAAACATTAGAGCACACAGGTTGCCTTAGGAAATTTCCATCTTCGAAGAAGAATCAAGTGTTTGTACAGCAATTAACACAACGAGAAGATGGACTATTCCTGCAATCAATAGACAATATGACTATTGATATGTTAATATCACTAAAATACCCTAAATCAGAGCAAAGTGGAGATATAGCATAATTTCCTCCAATATTTACATTATTAGCTGATAAATAGGCATTCAGAAGTTTTTCCTGGAGCAACAGTGACATCACGTGGTCCTTTCTACCAAATACACCTACACAGAAAGCATCTCCCTAAGAAAAAGTTTTATCTTCTTTGCAAAGGGCCTGTCAGTCAAAAAAAGATCTACTTTTTCAGAGGTTAAGGATTTGTTAAAGAGGTACATTTTTCATTTAATGGCATGTGCTAATGTATCCAAATTAATGATATTCCAAGGACCTGTATAGAATTTTATCATTCAAGTTCTCAGAATTCTTTGCAAGTGAGGGCAAACATCTTTATCACTTGGGGAATTATTTTTATAATTAAACTTTCTGTCACAAGCATAAAACACAAGGCAGTAGCTGCATTTTTATCATTTGACACTTTAAAAACTGACGACAAAATGAAGAACAAAATGGGGGGAGAGGGGGTAAGTTCTGAAGTAACTAGGAGCTGGATATACAGAATAAACATCAGGGCAGGAGGCTGTTTGGTTTGTTTTGCATAAGGAGGCTATAAGTAATTAATGTAATTTATTATAAATAAAGCCAGGCAAGCTGATCTTTATTCAAGATATTAAGTTTATAGAAACTCTGTAAACATAACTGTATTAGAATTTCATGTGGATATCTGTGTATATGCTTGTATTGAGAAACTCTTCCTACAGTGATAAGTTACAGCAAAAACCAGAAAGGATGCATCAAGACTAAATTAATTTTAAAAGTCAGGACAGCACATCATTGATGAAAAAAACAGAAGGGAAGCAGTGACTGAATAATGTTTCCATAGTAAATGCATTATGTAATGTAACATGAATTAGAATGTGAACTTTGAGCTACATGACAATAACAAGTATCACCTGATGATAAAAATCTGTCAGCTAAAGTACCTGCAGAGCTAGGCCACATTTTTATCACTGGGTTTAATTTGATTTAGCATACACAATTCCCTTTAGAAAAAATTTAAGTATTTAAAGGTTTGTGTGCATGTTACAGAACACAGTGTTACTAAAGACATTCTCAAGCTATGTTCCTCAATATATTTTAAACTCAAATATTTTTCCTGACAGTGAATTTCAATGTTATTACTGTAGTTTTTTTAATTCACTATTGCATTAGAATGTTAAAATACAATTATGATTCTCATAGACTAAAGTAAACAGAGAGCAAGCATAAAAAATTCTTGCCCTGCTCCTATTAGCTACATACCAGCTTTAGAGGTTTTCCTTTTCATTAACAGGAACCCAAGTTACTTTAAAATTTGTCATCATCATGCATTTTCAAAGTTTTTATTGTCCATATTTTTAAGAGGCATCTTTTTTTCTCATGTTTAGTTTCTTATTTAATACCTCCTGCAAGGCCATAGCTTCATTACCTAGAATAAATACACTGTACACCTACTGCTATACAGCACACAGGGGAACAACAAAGCACAGCTTCAAAAATTCATATGCAGCACCTGCAACTGCCTCCTTATAAGGAAACAAAATCTTTAGTCCATGGTCAGAATGACACTGTTCATAAGGATTTGCTGAGTAAGGCACATCTTTCTCAGCATAAAAGTTCACAGCATGCATAAAGCTACTAACAGCTTCAGTGGAATAATGTTTTAGAGCAATGGCTGGAAATGTGGTTTGTTATATATATATATATATATGTTACTCAACACAAAATCATCATGAGCTAAAAAATGTAAATATCTCCTTTATAAAAACTCCTGAATATGCACTAGATATGATAAAAGTCAACATGAGTTGGTAAGATTTAGTGTGTCTAGAAAATAATGCCAGAAGTAACCCAAATTCAACAATTCAGTCACATCTTTTTAAAAGTAGGTCAGATTCCTGCTCATACTTTTAGAATAATTTATTTGCATCATTTACATATATGGCAGAACCAAGTGCATAATGATGGCTCCTCCCCATGTATATTAATACAATTTTATGTAAGTAATGACAATTAACAACACAATCTACAAGCAATATTGACGAGTAGACTGAAAAAGACAAGGAGAAACTCCAATACAAGCCACTGAATCTTCAGCAGGGCAATTCACCTCTGTGTATTTGAGCTTACAGAAAGTGGAAATAATGAGATCTGGAGGGAAATTCAACAAACATTTTTTTTAATGTGAAGACAAAGCCCATCTATCAAGAAAGCCCATTTATCTGAAGGCCTGTACCCTATCTGCTCTCACAGAACACTTTGCTGTGCTAGCAGTGTTTTCTGTGGGAACTCTGCACATCTTTGAAATTAGACAAATTAGAAAATATAAGAGAAAAAGACATGTTTCTAAAAAAAAAATGGTCCTCACACCACTCTCTTATGAAAACAGAGTTAGTGATTCATTGTATGGTGATTCTGGATAAACTGACACTTCCAAAAATCTGTGAATGAATCGACTCCTGTTCAAACAAGCACCTCCATTTTCCTGACCTCTTAATCATCCTGTCAGCAGCTAAACAGTGGAGAAATGTTATGATCCCTTGGAGAGCACTGATATAAAGCAATGACTTTACCTTTTACATAGTGTATATTCTTCACTGCTTGTGACTCCCCTGGGCGGAGGACGGAACTGCCACCCATCCCGGGACCCTGCAGAGGAGGGAAAACTTCAGTTACTTCTCCAATTGCCAGCTATTTCTGAGTCAGATAGGAACTGTCTAGGGAACCATATATCTTCAGCATCAACACAAAGCAAAATTATACACCAGAAATTAATTTTCCGTCCCTAACAAAGTCATTTAGAACAAAGGTCCAAAGGCAGTGAAGGCAAGCTTCAAGCAATTTGCAGAACAGAGCTATATCAGAGCTTGCTCCTTAATCAATAATGAGAAATTCTGCCTCCAAATTCAGTCAATGATAATTCCACCCTAATCCCCAAGGCTCACAACAATAGTAAAGCCCCTTTTTTGGTTTCTGGCGACTAAGCAGTGCTGAGCATTCAGCAGAATCCAAGCCTTCCCTCTGCAAAATGAAGTAGCTTTAGAGTTGAGTTACTTACCTTCTTCTAAATCTTCTACATGATAACCTGATGGTACTTTACCAGCTGCCTGCAATCATATAAAAAAAACCAGTTATAAAGGAACACAAAACTATTTCATCAACAAGAACTGTTCTGGCTTCTTTGGTATCAAAATGTTTTTTAGAACAACCAATATAGAAATATTAATCAAAAGTCTGAAATCACTTCCAGTCAACAAAAATGAATTTCATAATAACCTAACAACTGGACTGCAGCTGTTGATAAAAGAAATTCTGACAAGAACACTCAGTGCACTCATTGTTAAAATTTGAGATTTTTGCAAGACTAAATTGTACTCTGTGATTGCTTTAATGTGGACTGTGAGGTTTTTTTAAATCAGAAGTCTAAAATGTATTGAGATGTCTTTCAGCTTTGAATCTACATTAAAAATAAAGCTCAAATCAATGACAAAGCGTAAGAAGAAAAAAGAGTGGCAATCCAATCAGCAGACATGACAGTTAACCTCAAATACAAAAAAAAGGTGACTGAGAGGGTACTTATATTTGTTAACCAGTTTCTTTCACGTTTATTACTTCAGAATCATTTCCAGCAGAGAAAAATACAATAATAAATAATGCAGATCTAAGTGCTTTGAATTCTTTCTACTCACTACTTCAAGACAGTCAACAACCTATTAGCATCTTTTTTTATTTTCTCACATGTCACAAAAGATGGTGATGAAAGGCCCTTGAATAGGCAGGTGATAAAGACAGACAGCCCAGCAGAAACAATAATGTTTGAACCAGTATGTTCACAGTGAGCCCAGATCTCCTGGGACACATGAAAACAAGCCATTCAGTTGTTTCAGGTACTGCTCATTATTTTCCCAATAATATGCTCATTATTACCTCTGTTTCAGCAAGAAGTGTTTTCAGTCGTGTCAGATCTTTAGTTACCATCCCGTTCTAGGGAGAGAAAGAACATTGCTACATCAAACACAGAAACCTTCATGTGCATTAAACCACACTAACAAAGTTCATTTCTCCCTGCACGGCCACCAAGGAGAAGGGCAAGAGGGACAAATAAATTCAACTTACAATGCACAATTCTAAATGACATACTGTGGAACACTGAGCAAACCTTATAGTGAAAAAGGGAATTTTATACTGGAGTTACAGCAAGTCCCAACACAGGGCAAGGCAGGAGAGGAGTATATGCAGAACAACTTGGGGAAAAAAAACAATTTTCTGGAGTTTCACTGCTACTCAAGATAAATATTACTAGCTACAAAACTTCTTGACTGTTAATCTCCAGAAAAGTCACCAACAGGCAGAGTAGTTCTGGGGGGAATACAGTCCCCACAGACAAGGACTCAGGAGATCTATGTTCTACTAGCAGCTTGCCTACCAGTCACCTTAGGCAAATCACTTTGCCTCTCTGTGCCTCAGTTTCCCATCTCCAATATGAAGACAGTGCCACTGACTGCCTTCACAGAGCACTTGGTAAGGTACCAGTGAAAAGCACTACATGGGAGCCACCTGCTATGGTTACTGAAATGCTTTGGCTGTAAAGAAATTGTGATGGATTCAGTTCTTCATAGGGGTCTACCTTCCAGAGTACTAATTCCTACAGTTTCATGACTCTTTCTGCTCTCATGTAGATAGACAATGTAATTTTTGGAGTTCTCACTGAAAAGCAAAGATTAGCCATGTAGGTAAAAATAACTGCAGACTGAACTTCTCTGAAATGTATAGCTTAGTGTAACAATTTCACACTCATGTAAGACAAAACTTTCATTAAAGGAACCCAGAACTGTGGCTTTTATTTCAATAATATCTTGCAGAAATGTAATTAAGTGCTACTAGTATTTGTCAGACTTCTCCACATTTTGACTCTGCTGCTGAGCAGCAGAAATTACTCTCTTCGTTGAAGACTTATGCAACAATTCTCACATTTAAGCTTTTCTCAAAATGATTTTTCACTTCTTCAACAGAAAGGCAGCAAATTGAACCTGTTGAGCTGAACCATATTAGAGCATAAAAACCATAGGAAGAATCATTCTCTGAAGTCCCTGGGCAGGAAACTGGATGAATTCCAACTCTTCAATAAATTCATTCCACAACTTTGTTTCATTTCTCCTCTCAGACAATGAGAGAAGTCAGTACACCAGTTGCTGGTTTTAAGATGCCTACTGAAAACAACTGTGTCTAACAACCTGAACCTTGTGCAAATCTCTCAAACTGCTTTGGAACACCACTCTGGAATTACATACCAGGTTACCTTTATCTGCACAACAACAGCTCAAAACAAGGGCAATGCACATTTCCTGCAATAACCAGCTTTAGGCTATTATACTGATTTTTTTCTGAAGGCAAGTCTCCTCCAACCTCACCAGCAATTTTTCAATTAAACATTTTTTCATTAGAAAACACCAGTTAAAAGAAAAAGAAAACTTCTTTATGTGAAACATAGCCAATGGCAAGGGCAGTGCAGGAGGGAATTCAGGATATACACCAGACAGACAAACAGAACAGCCTCTCAAAAACAATCTACTGATTAAATTAAGCACCAAGATACAGGAGACACTATCCAATTTCAAGGTAATAGCCTCTCCTACAGCAGTTTCTGATGTCACTTACACATTCCTTATGGTGTGACCAGACCTGCTCTTTTTTGTGGGATGACAAACAAAAGGGCACTTCTCTTTGGAGACATGTATGCCCCTGATTTTCCCCATATGAGTAGTCACATAAAAATCTGAACAATTACTTACATGTATGGGGTTAAAAACAACTTTTAAAAGTTTTGACAGTTCAAGGATAAAATAGAAACTTTGAACTCAAACCTTTATCTTCAACTTGAAATACCATGCGTTTTTTTTCCCTGAAGAGCTCTTCATGTTCTTTTAAAACTTATCATGGGCCCATTGTTTAAAAGTCCTATCAATAATTTTTCAGCTTTAATGGCTAAGCTTCCTGAAGTACATACAAAATGTTGTTGGGTGCAATTTTTAAAAAGTAAGCATAAGATTTACATTATTCAAGTCAATCACACAAATATGCAAATTCATTGTGCATTCCCCGTGGATTTAGATCCAATAACAAAAAAAACATCTCAAAATCCTAGCAAGTCTGAAATACTGGTAGTGCAACAGCCTAAGTATCCTGATGATATATGTGTGGCCATAGACTCATCTTCTTTTCCACACAAAACATTTTGGTTGCAACCTGCCAGTCAACCGTATGTTCAGAAGTTTGTCGTTAAACACATTAAAAAAAAAAAAAAAAAAACAAACAAAAAAAAAACATACAAAACTGCTTTTTAAATTATGTGGATTGGAGCAAACCCACTTACCAGTGATTCACCCATCAGTGATTTGGAAAGAACATTAGACACAATTTGCAGCTTCCCTTTAAGATGCATGCAGCAGAGCACTGCACGGAAAGATCCATCTCCCTTGGCCAGCCCCTCTCCCAGCACTGCAACACAAAGCAGCAGCTATTAGCTTCAGCATTGTGTACATTTTGATAAAATATATACAGTTCCCCATCACCTTTAACACAAAAACAAAGCCTGAGACTTGGGTTGATTTCATGGCTTCTGGAGAAGACAATTTTGGATGCATAGGAAGTATTACCTGCTCTTGTCTAATATTAAGTTGAAACTTGTCTCTCACCATCTAAGAAATGCTGTGCCCAAGCTCGAAAAAAGGTTTTAATGTTTACATGCTGAAATAGACAAAAATTAAATATGGGAAGGGTAAATTCAAAGATCTGACACAGACACAAAGAACCTCCTCTCCACAGAAAGGGGAAGAGAAAAAAAAAAAAGCAACCAGCAACCTCTCAGTAACACAAACATGCTCAGGAAGATCCATTCATGCTCACAGAAAGCATGCCCTGTCGTTTCCAAATATAGCTAACCTCCTCGTGGCCAATTCCTGCTACTTTAAAAGGGCTTTTATTCACTTACACTGTAAAGTGCAGGATATAGGAACGATTGTTTCAGTCCAGAAATTTACAGGCTCCATGTAACAGAAAACTTTCCTAATGCCTTCTAGCACTGGATCAGATAGCTTGCCAAACAGACACTTTCATTGACACTTCCAACAGTGAAAGGATTTATTTCATGATATAGACATGCTTCAGACAAGCAGGAATAACACTTAATCATATATATTACCTGTGCAGAAATGCCATAGTGACTAAAAAGCTAGTAAGCTAAGCATGTGCATTGAAAAGAAAGCTGGATGGTTGTTTAAAATTACAGAATTGTAATATATATTTTGCTGGTTTTGCAGACAACATCAACATCTGTGTTTATAGTGCTACTCATGCAGATGCAAACAGCTCCTGCTAGTGCTAACGGGAATTTTACATTCACCACAGCTCCAGGATTACATCTTAGAATAATAAATCAAAACTCCTCACTCAACAGGCGTTCACATCGTTAACAGAAATTGCGTGAAAGACTGAAGAAAAAAAATAGTCCCACAAAACATTTACACAAAAACAACCAGACACCTCTTCAAAACGTAATGGTAACTAAATCCTGTTTCTAAAGGGCCTCAAAGATTAGTCTGAATTCACCACTCCTATGATACTGACCACAGCTCCAAAAATAGAGCTTGCTTCCCAAAGCAGAAGCAGCAGTGCTAGAAATAGCTTTAACATGTCTGACAGTTTACTATTTTAACCACAAAGATTAGCTATCCAATTATGATATTTCCTATTATTAACTGCACAGTATTACCAAGCTAAAACACACAGTTACACATTAAAAAACTATAACATATTAAAGAGTATCTTTTATTAAAGATTTGGAATAATTTAACAGTCTTTAAGTTATAATTCCTTGTAAGAGTGCAAGTAGTGTACTATAAAGAACATGTATTTCTCCAGCTCTCCCAAAGTGTACTTATCATTCAGGTTAAAATAAAATCCTACCATATGTATGAAACATATCAAGTCTTGTAAAAAGGCAAACAGCAGCTTGAATAAAACCTAGTCTAGTAAAAAAATTGTGAGTATCTAGGAAGTGTATCAGGTAGTCCACACTAAGGTTGTTTCTTCCCAAGGATATTTCAATCATAAAACCAAAACTTAAGACTTTTCATTATTATAAATGCAGATATTCTGTCAGATGCTGGCCTACAATTGCTAACAAAACATCATGGGGAACCACAACCAAATATCATTGGTTCATTCACATAATCATAAAAATAAGGGGTGTGTACACAAATATATATCTATATATACACACACCACAGTTATATATACATACATAAATATGGCACTGCTAAGCTGAAAAACATCCTCAGTTTTAGATCTGGAAAAATATTTGCAGAACATCCTGGCAGGGACTAAGGAAATTAACTTTAAACAGGACACTATTTCTTTGTTACTAATATACATCTGACAGCTGTTTTCTCTACTTAATTTTAAAATAGAGATCAGTGCTCTTATTCCACCCACTTTGATGCCTGTCCAGTGAAAGAAGAAACATAGCTAACAGGACAGTTCCTTTGAGATACTGACATGTCAACTTTCAGAGATGAATGTCACCCATCTACCACTGTGAGAAACCCATCAGACCTCATCAATGGAAGTACTACTCCTTGAACAGCATTCTCCCTCCTGCCTCCTTTAACCATCACTCATCTTTCCATATGTCTCTTTTTCACTTTTATTGGCCATCATGAAAGACAAGTGTGAGGCTACTCAGAATATGACACTCTTGGCTAAGTGGTCAAAAGAAGCAGCTTTAAAACCAAATCCAGACCATTTTAAGAATGGTATTGATTAACCAATGCTCAGTGTTTTAAAATCTGTTTAAATTTACACCTACAGAAAGCAAGTTTACTTTTTCTCTGTTGTTTTGTGGACTTTCGGCAGGCTGCAGAGCCCCCCAAGTTCCCCAGACCATGACCTGGGTGTCAGTGATGTATTTTTAAAACACAAAACCAAATCAAAAACCTCCAAACAAGCTAAAACCAAAACCACACAAAACCACAAAGGAACATTTAAAGATTATTATTGCTAGAACATAGATGTCAAAATAGTGTATCACACAAACTGTGGTTTGAGGAAACTTCCTTTAAAATTCAAGAGCAGTCAAGGAAAAGGAACTAAAAACTGATCAGGGGGGGTCTACCCACCTTTTCTTTACAAATCTAACTGATAAACTCTGATCCAATGCTCACCAAACTCAGCAGAGTTCTCAGTGAATCACTTGAATTATACATGAGTAACAGAGCATAAGCAGAAATGGTTAATTCCTTTAAAAATAACCCAAGAGAAGAAGGCAATGAAACATGAAAGCCTCAGTTTCAGTGTGACATTCTGCACTTTCAGAAGCTTTAAAAAAATCAGAACAAGTGTAAGTGCATAATCTTGATTTTCTCTGAACCAAGACCTAAAATGCAAACTAAAATATCCACCATGCCCCCAGGAAGAAATACAGAACAATCACCTGTCTTTATCTTCACAAGAATCTTGCCACTTATCAATTCATCCTACATTTGTATACTAAGATATCTATTAACTTGAACATGAGTTACAAAACCGTGAGATTTCTCAAAAAAAAAGAAAAAACGTAGAAAAAGGATTATAAAGCAGATACATAATTTTAACAAGGAAAAACAAACCAACTTTGTTAGCAAACTAACAAAACAGGGCATCTGTTCTAAAAATTCACACTGCAATTGATAACACTATGTAATAAAAAAAGAAATAAGCATACCATGCCTACAGTCTTCATCTGCTTGCCCATACTTTTTCTGAAAGGTAAAACACAAAAAGTTTAAAAATAGCATTATTCCAGTTAGCATAAACAAATTGAATTACAAGTTTAAGAATCCATTACCTTGTCTTTTCCTGGGTGGAACATGTAAAGAACATCAGTCACATGCCAAATATAATGAGTTCTTAGAAAGCCTTTTTTTTTCTCAAATTCTCAGCAAATGGTCATTTTAAAAGAGGAACATGAATGGGCAAAGGTATGTGTTTATGTATGTGTTTGTAGATGGCTCACAACATCTAGGAAAAACTAAAAAAATTAAGTTTCTTTTCTATCTGCTGTCATTTTTTTTAACTTGCAATAATATGGTGCTGTTGAAATTGGTACAATGTGTATTTTAATTTACTCTGTTTTATCAGTGATGATTTCATGAATGACCTCATTTTTAAAAAACAAGCAGAAAAAAACGGCATTACTTTTTTAGCAATAAGCCTCTAAGTATCTATGCAATTCAAGTCTTTATTACAAAGATTTTGATTACAAGTGGTTTCAAAGCTCCTGTGATAACTTTCACTAAGATGAACACCCAGACAGGTGCCTCACAAGATTTTCAGAGGCATCCAGGTCAGAAATGTATTGAATACTGCTAAGCACCTGTCTACATATTGGCCTATGTAAATAATTTTGAGAACTGAAGTTCTGTAGTAACAAAAAAAAAAAAAAAAAAGCATATATATATATGTATATAATATTTGTTATTTCTGTATCTCTTCCCCTAAGGAGGCATAAGATGGGTCACATTAATTTCAGAAGTTTCCCAGTTCTTGTTTTGCACTCTTGAATAGTCCAATTCAGGTACCTATTTAAAGAATACTTTAAAATGCTCTCTAATCAGATGGGCAAGGTTTATTTGAAGGCTGCCAAGCAAGGTCTTACATCTCAGACAGCCTTTTCCCACTTGGGCTGCAACTGCTCATACTCAATATATGAAGTTTTGGGCTGGAAAGGACACCTGTAGATCTGTAATAACATCTCCAAAACAGAAAGGTAAGGGAAAACACAGATTCATTAAGCAGCTTTGGGGTTTAATCTTAAGCACTGTAATGCTCTTTCATTTAAGAAAGTGTAAGTCTCATGCTTTAAAGGAAGGACAAAAATTTGGCAATGGGATGACCCATAATTCAGATTTACAAACCTCTACAAAGACTTCAGTTTTCACATTCCCATTAAAGATTTACCAAAGCTTAAAAGTTACATCTTTCACCAGATAACCTCTGGCCTAGCAGTGGAAAACTAGTATATAAGCAAAACAAGTATATAAGCAAATATATCACAAGTAATATTAGGCGTGTGGAAATGGAGCTAAATTGGGCATGAACCAGCCCATCCTGGAATTTCTCAGCTTTTTTGATTGTTTAGATTTCCAACTTTAATTTCATGCTCTTTATATCTAAAGCATGTATTTCAGTGTTACTGTACAAACTTTAAAAAAAAAAAACAGATCAGGGAAAACCACAAGACAGCAGCCTCACATATGCTGATTATGGGATTATGAAGCAAACCAACATGGCAATCACAAGCAAACTCTGCATTTTATTGAAATCTCGACTGTAGAAGACAGTTGATTGTTCTTTCCAATTCACTGGACACTATTAAAGAGTGACACTCACAAGTTGTAAAAAGGAAGCAATTCTATACAGCAGAGTCTCGATTTTGATGCGGTCGATTTCTGCCTGGCATGGCTCCGGGAGGTGAGCTGGGGGGTACTGGCTGAGGGAAAGGAGAGCCTCTGTGCAATGCTTCACTGCCACTTCATAATCCTGCTGCTTAAGGGATTCACATGCTTGTTCACATGACTTCTCTGGTCTTCTGTCTGCCATGACTCAGGGACAGAAATCCTAGAGTGGGGGCAGAGGGGATGATAAAATGTTGGTTAGCTGTGTAATGGCACTGACAACTTTGCCAACCAACTTCAGTTCCCACCTCAAGCTGCTGCTGTATCATATCCCCTTCAGTTGATGCCATTCACATTTCCTATCCCAAACTTTCTCAATAAGCTCTTTCCCAGTCTTTTCTCCATCACTCCCAGCTCTCCATTTGGTTCTAGTTCAAGAAGGTATTTATTATTTTATTTACTGTGATTTCAGTATCAGTATCTCTACACTTTTATTGCTTTACAGTGTAGAGATTATATTTGTCCTTATAAAGGAAGGGAATGGTCACAATGGAAACAAAACCAAATGCTTGTATTTCAATTTGCCTACCATTCCAGCCCCTAATCATACAGCCTTCAATGCCTGGTCACTAGGATATCATAAATACAGCATTTTGTCCAGATGACAAGGTATCATGATGAACTAAGGGATCTCTTTAAATAATCTTGTATTTTTCCCTTCCTTCCTATAACCTACCACTTTTCCATTTGAGATCAAAAAAGGGAAACACAAGGAGACCAAGACAGAAGCAAGAGGGAACAGAGCATTTGAAGCTTCAGTTTTCTCTTCAGTGGTTTCAAAATTTCAAACCAGCATGGATTTAAGCACTTATAGAGGCTTTTGGGTCTTCTCTGGCAACATGATCTTGGCTCTGGAAGTAATACAACTCATCCATCAACTGCACTTCTCCAAACCTGCAGCTATTCTCTCCAAAGACACCTTCTCTTCACTCCTTCCCTGCTCTCAGGGGAAGCAGCCAGGTGAAGTACAAAGTGGCTGGAGAAAGATGAATGAGAAGGAACCACTTGTCTCTTCCTTCTCTTGGTTTATTTCCACTTATGTCTGAGAAAACCTAGATATTCCTGCCACACCAACACCCCCTTGAAAAAATTCTAAATTGAGTATTTTAGGGGGGAAAAAAATGAAACAGCTGTAATAAAGATCTGTATACAAGACAGACAGCATCTGCCATCAAACTGAAACAAAGTTATCCACAATCTGAACCATCACCAGCAAAGAATTTGTATAATCCCTGTCTACATTCTCCCTTCACTGACATAATATTTAAACATATGATATACATCCCTGGAGTACTGTACTTTAAAGATGACTTCACAAAAATGTGTTCTGATAACTGAAGGAGGACAAAAATGCAACTTCTTGTGATTCTATATCAACTATTGTTTCCAATAACTATCTTTAGCCCACTCTAAAAATTCTCCACTAAAAACATCCTTTATACTTGATTTTTAGGTTTTTAACCAAACTAAGGTAAAGTAACTTCAAGAAGTTAATCTGAAGGCCCAATAAATGCCTTTTTCTTACAGGAAAAATAACTCACTGTCACATTTTTCTCACTAACACATGCCTAAGCCAACATACTGTAGAAAATTAAGAAAGACTTTTCATTATACAACAGTTCTGTGCTCCCTCCCATCCTTAAAAGTTTATTTTCAGTATCAACAAAGAAGCATAAACAAATATTGATGTTGCAAGACAGCTTTGACTTAAACCACTTTCCCTTTTACAACATTTATATAAAAGTTTCTTGTGTACAACAAGGTATCTTCCCAAAAGTGAAGGAACACAGCCATGAACACATTGCCAGTTATCCTGATAAAAACCTGTTGCATATCCCTCTTTTTTTAATAATGACCTTGCAAAACAACACCTCTTACATGTTCGTATTTCATTTTCTGACAAAAATAATTCTATCAGAATAGGAACAGGCAAGTAGGTTTTGCATTTTCATACATGAGTATAGTAATGGAATATTCTAAGAACATTCAAGGCACTCAGCTGGATCACTTAAGCACATATTTTCAATTACATAAATGTTATGTATTCTTAAGCTGTTTATGCAAGGATCCTTACCAGATACAACTAAAAATGGCATTATTTCCATTTCACTAATATTTTAGGCCACAGTGAATTTTACATATCTAGGATTTGCTTCAGCACTAGTACCAGAATTCATTGATGGTTTTCTCCTGTACATTTTGTTTTCCTCTTATGGGACTGAAAAGAGAGGATTTCATGAACTCTGCTGTACTTGTGATTTCCTCACTTCCTGGCTGAAGTGAGAACCAAAATTCCTCTGATTAAAGGTCTCAGCAGAGCTTCTGTGTGTTTACTCCTGCAGACATGTTTACACACAGATCCTATCCTAACTGACCTGGCCAGCATCATTTGGAAGCTGCATTATCCAGCCCTTCTTCTCCAACATGGCACCATGCAAAAGAAAACCATCTTTATTTATCAGTTGTCTCATGCTGGCTGTTTTGATAAGCACTGAACTAAGCTGTTTGAGAAGTGGTGGCCAACTCTACTGCAAAGGCCACACAATTTCTTTGGTCACTTTGAAGACTTTGAGAGCACTTCAGAGGACATCACTGACCCTAAGCAATAAGGTGTGGATTAAGTTAAACTTCCACTATGTGGACAACGTATGGAAAATAATGCTGATTTCACTTCAATTCCATTCCTATCCATAAATGCAGACACAAACATGCACATTTGATGGGTATTTGTACTTCAGACTCCAGTCCAGGTGCTCTAACTGCTTCTTGAAGTAGGATTTTTGGTCTCCTGAGCTGTGCCTGAATTCGTACTTGAAACAGGTTTCTTGAACTTGAATTAGAACCACGCTTCCTAAAATCTCATCTTATTCAAGTACCTGACCTACCCATGTATGGAATCATTTCAGAACAATTAATATTTTAACAGCCAAGGAATGGAGACAAAGGAAATCTGAGTACTATAAATGTTTTAATAGTATAAATTTCCAATTTATAATATTCCATAATAAATATAAATAATATATAATATATAAATAATATAATTTTAGTATAAATTTCCAATAGAAGACTGGATTTCCTACGTTAAATCCAAGAATACAAATTATTACATATTAGAACTGAAAGCTAAAGTGTCACGAGGTCTGTGCTATACTCCCAACTCTCCTGGCAGAACTGAGCAAATTACTTATGCACTTCACTTTTTTCTCACTGTAAAACTGAGATTAAAATACCAAGCATGTAACAGAACAAATGTTAGAATTATTCATTTTTTCAATGAGAAAAAGTAGAGGCCTGCATGCCAGGAGAGTTCTACATTTAAATTTGAACAATTTATTCTAATAGCAAAGTTTAATACATCTTCAGAATTTTGCAGAAGGAGTAAACAGGCATATTCCCACTATCTGAAGTTCCACCACTCCCTCTAGAAAGGCTTCTGATTTATGCATTCAAGTCAAATATTTAAATACAGCACCTGTGAATTCCATCTGCTACAACAGAAAGCATCAGATTGACCAGAGCACAGACAGAAGTTTACACAACTCTTCCTTATTGGCTAACCCAGAAATCTAACCTTGACATTTTATTCTGTACCTCAGAAATATTCCTGACTTTAAGTAGAAGATAATTTACTGATCTTATGTTTCTGTGACAGCCAAGTTGTGCTCAGCTTAGCTTCCACAAATATCATTCAAATGATCTGGTTAATTCCACCTGGTGTAACTTAAACCTGGGTGGGTTTTTTTTTCAGTGAATTGTAAGAGATGCTTTTTTTCCCTACAACTAATGATTTTCAGGCTCAATATTCCTAGTGAGTATTTTGCCTTATTTCCAAAGGGATTTTGTAAACAAACCTGAAAAGAGTAACTCAAACCTCATCTCCAAATCAAACTGTCCATATCCCCTCCAGAACTGCAGGGGGGGCTGGGAAAGGCAGAAGGGACAGCTTGAGGAGGAAAAGCAAATAAAAAACGTGAGCTACACCATCATTTCTGTGCAAGCAAACACTATGCCTGCTTGGTGCACAGGAGGCTTTTGAAGAATCACTCCACAGTCTGATGAGTCCAACTTCAATCTAAAAATCAATGTAGGAGGAGAGAACATCATGAACTGAAATTTTAGCTTTTCACAGCCGTTTAACTCATGACTGTGCACTTCCCATGCTTCACAGCTTCCACAGTATTTTATGGAACCAAAGGGTCCATACCTTAAGATAATGATAAAGCATGTCACAGATCCCCAAAAATTTCAAACAGATGCTTTTTCAATTCACTCTAAAGCATCTAGCCAGATAACTCGTGCTGTACTTCATAAACAAACAGATTAGAGGGCACAATGCTGTTCCTATTAATGTTATTGGCAAAATTCCCAATGTCTGCCAAGACAGAAGGATCAGATCCAAGGTCTCGCATGCCAAGCTGACAAACAGTAGACAAGTCAGTAAATATTTGCATATTTTAACCAGACATTAACATCTCTTGTAAAGATTTATGCTCAAGCAATGATGTTCAACTCGCAGCCCTAGAGTGAGAGTGGAAGGAATTGCCTGTCAATTGAATTTACTTCAAGAGCCACATCCTGGGATTCACAAACTGAGGCACATGAATGAGACCCATTGCCCTGGGGAACATGCAGGGGAAGAGCCTCTCCAGCTGCCTCCCATTACAATCCCCAACCCTTCAAACAGTTCTGCTGTGAGAAATAAGCACCCAAATACTCCTTGCCAAAGCTATTCAGCTGTGTCCTCCAGTTAAGAGCCCGCTGGATTGCAGGCAAAGAGAGGAGAAGAAGGGCTTGCCATGCTGCTGCCTATTGGGGTCAAGCTGGCAGGGGCTCAGGGAAAGCAGGGCAGGAATTCAGCTCCTCCTGCCCCTCTCCAAGGAAATTCAAGTGGGCACTGTGCTCTGCTTCCTAACCCTTGGTGAATTCTGCTTGCAAAATGGAAAGATTGGCCACCAAACTTGAGGGAAGTTTTAAACATGTCAGAAATTCAGGTAATAAGTATGTGGAGAAACCATGGCTGCTTTATCCTAACTTCCCAGCAGATCCACCCAAGAGGCAAGAAGAGATCTACCAGATTTAGGTTTTAGGATGGCTGCTCTGCCCTTCCCCAGGAACTTCTGAACTTCAATGTGCGCTGAATTTCGCAGAAGTTTCGAAGATGCTGCAAGGTTTATGAGAAACGTGTAACGAGGCAGATACCAGAGACCTGGATTTTTAAGTCCACCCAGGGACAGGAGATGGTATAATTCAGCTCCTTATTGATACCAAGAGGCCAGTTACCCATCAGTTACTGCCATGTGCTGCCATTTACCAGAGAGAGAAACAGCACTGTAACAAATTATCGCTCGCTGGTAAAAGAAAAATCTTATTTATCTTTCTTGCTCATAATGATATAAAAGCTATAAACTGCATTCATTAACTTAACTGCTCAAGGATCCATCCAGTAGTTTCTAGGCTTCCCTGAAGCTGAGATTCAAAACTTTTTAGACTACAGATACCAGTAGTACCTACTGAATAGCTTTTTGTAATTTCTTACAGGTAAAATTGAGATGTAAGTAATTTGTATGTGAAAGTCTCAAAGATTTGTTTCCATGATAGAGAAAGTAATATCTAGGAAGTCAGAAGGTCATAATCCCTGTGGATAAAGAATCTTGTACTTAAGGCATGCTTGCACCTCTAGATTATGTTATCTAATTGTTTTTGTAGTACTAAAAAATACCATTGAAGTACCTTTAGATTAGTAAAATAAAGTTAAATCTCTATTGATTTTCCTTACCTCTAGTGATAAAGTAAACTTATATTTGCCTTAAGACAAAAATGCATTTCATTCAGGCCTTCAGGAAGGTATAAAACACAGCTGCACAAAATACAGAAGCCACTTCTAGACACACAGAGAAAAAATGCACACATCATGACATAGACATCATAAATAATCCCACACTCAGAAAATCATTTAATAAAAAGAGAGCAGATAAATGACAACCCATTATCTGAAAGACTTAAAAGAGAGAAAAAGGAGAGAGCATCTTTCCTGTGCAGGGTGCAGAAAAGATAAACATGCAAGGTGCTGGTGGTTTTTTTATTTTAAAAGAATATAATAGCAGAGGTCTGATACACTCATTTTGTGCAGTTGTGGCTGAAGTCAGTAATATTAGTTACATGCAGTGCTCAGAAATGTACTGCACACCTTACAGAACAAATATAAAAGTCTCCACCTTTGAGAGAAGACAATCTAATCAGTTTTCCAAAATAACAGAATTGCTCTGGTTAATGCTGTACAAATCCAAGCAAAATGACCCTACTTTAAATTCCAAAAACGAAGTTAAATCTGAAATGGAGCGTACAGAATAAAGAAAGCTTATTTCAAGGTTTTATTATATAGCATAGCAGCAAGAACTTCTGCTACATATCTTCTAAGGAACACGATATGCTTGGTTTCAGGAAGATAAAAAAAAGGAATTAACAGGTTCATGAAGCCCCCTACCATTAAATACTTAGATTATCCTTCCATGTATAAAAATCAAAGGGAGCACCACAAATTAGGAGGACAAGTGATCTCTGGCTATGTAAATGGAGCCTTGAGTTTGATCCCATAAATTTCATGTATAGAATAATCCACAATTACTGAAAAAGGAACAAGTGCCTGTGGGTAGTTTACCATTCACATAACAATAGTAACAAAAATATATCAGCAATTGAGATTAAGAGCAAATGCCTTCCACATCTGGATCCTCTGTGTTCTTTAAATCACTCCACATTCACCACAGAAAATCCTGACAGTAGCACATTTACAAGCCCTATTTACTGCACACTACCCAAATCTAGTTCTCGAGACAGCATTTTAATATTTACATGAATTTTTCCGTAATGTTCACAAATACTGTGACCGAGCACTTCACGAGTATTAAGAAAGTGTCTTTATCCTTCTGACATTATTCCCATCTCACAAATAATTAAGACATTAGAACACATTAAAGCCAAAAGTTTCTAGAAACATCTTCTATTCAGATTAAGACAACTTAACCTGATTTTTCCCCCATATGCTCTCCCTGTACTATATAGCACTTTATATGATCAAAGGAGAACACACAGTGTCTGCTGAATGACTTATGATTACTCAGCACTTCCCTGCATCACAACATGGGAGGATTCATTTGAAAGACAAAAAATGAAGTGCAGCAAACACAGGGCTTAAGTATGATTTGCCTGGTTTTTTGCTATACCCTACTCCATTCCTTAAACACCTTCTAATTTATGCAAACAGTGAAACTGTATTCCAACAAACAACTCTATTAGCAGTGTAAAATAAATTATGTGCATTCACATGGTAGAGCCTCCCTTGTATTTCTTTCCAACACTAATACTTTTCAACCTCAATCTCCTTGTTCAGCCACTCCTATTTCCACATTTATTCTACATATTCTGAGCAAACCTGCACCTCCCATTTAAACCCAGTTGCTGCTTCCTCCATGCTGAATGAAGGTGGAGCTGGAAGGAAAGAGAAGTGGGGATTGGGAGTACAAAGGAGGAATTTTCTGTGATCTTGGTTTTGTCCAAAATCATACCAGGGAGGAATGCAGAAGCCCCAGCTTTCAAATCATACAGAAATCTCATTTAGCCCAGGCTGAAATACATTCACTGCAGGGATGATCTTACACATTTGTACTAAATGCTAATTTGACCAAGGTTGAGCAGATTTTCACAGGGTTGGTAACAAGTACATCCTTGGCAGAAACATCCTACTATAAAATACCTCAGCTTTTTACAAAGCAGAACTACAGCACATTAGATGGGTTTTTTTTTTCTATTTTATTGTGAACACAAGAAATTTTTCTGCCAAATTTCTAGAAAAGACTGAATCATCTTGGCAGAACCCTTCACCCCCTCCACAGAATCCAAAACGTTAGCCTGGGATAGACACCTACCATGGGAAATTTCAACCTAAATAATTAAAATCTGGCAAGTAATAACCAACCAAGTATGTCATAGCAAGCATCAGGTAACATAATAATAGGTGGTGCTTCTGCCCCACCTAAAGTTCTTTTGGCTCCATCATAGAAAACTCCACATAAACAATCTTTCATAATAAGCAGTTAACAGCAGCAGTCTGTATTCCATATATATCTATATGTTCTGACAGTTTTTGAGAGCAGAGTTTCTCACCCTTATCCAAGATGAGGGCATTTTAATTGAAATATTGTCCCATGGTTACCATTCTATCCCCATAACAACATCACCAATTATTTACTTTAAAAAATGCATTAGAAAAGTAATTTAATCTTTGCTTCTCCTAATGAAATTTGCCAGAGAAAAACAAAGGGAAAAATCAGCACTGCATGACCAGCACCAACCTAAGTCTCAAACTCAAACACACTTTGCAGAAGAATACAATATCCATACTCTAAAAGCTGGCTTAAACATCATAATCCACAACTTTTACATCTATAAACTGCTTGTGGCAGAACCTTTCTTTTAAACACCTGAATAACAGGACGTGGCCTTGCTCCTGAATGTCTCAGTATATTTCACAATTTAATGTTTAGTAATAAATTTGACCCCAAAAAAGTGAACACCATTAATCCTAAGGACTTACACAGTCATGCAATTATCAATTTTTTTTCTCCACTGAGTCATAAGACATTGCCAAAAGTCCTTTTTGAAAACTGTCTGCTCTATGATCTATAGGTATATCTGCCTACATGGGACTAAACATCTGTCACCTCATTTTCAAATTGCCAAGCAAATGCAAAAGTCAAAGAAGACTCCCAAGTATCAATGTAACACAAAACACATATCAGGATATTTACAAATGTACTTCTGAAGTTAAAGTGCAAGGTGTGTCACACAGTGTGCCACGATGCTCACTGAATTTGCCTCTCATACCACACACTTCAGAGAGCACTTCTCCACAGCTCATTTGCCAAGGTTCACCAATTTACTCAGTTCTGGAGACAAAACCAAAGAGTTCCTAACTTTCAGTCTTGTGCTTAATTTTGCAGCTTCTTCTAATACAGCTGTATTTGGATTTCAGCAATAAAAGTATTTCTAATTTAGGAAATTCTTTTTCGTAGTAAATCTATTCCCTTTTAGAAAGCCTCATGCAAACTCCAAAACTGAGTGGTTCAATCCATGTTTTCTCCTCTTAACAGGGACATTCTAAGTGCTGCTGAACCAGTGTTTTCTCAAATGTCAACCTCTCATTTCAAACAAGAACTTTCCCCACCCTGTGCAGGGCCCAGTATTGCAAAGCAGTGCATGGCTATGACAGGGGGGATCTATCTAAAGAGCACAGCTTTGATCACCAGTGCAAGGTGCTACAGGTTTGGATTAAAAAAAAAAAGATTTTTGAAAAGCCCCAGGTTTATTTTCTCAGATGCAAAATATGAATCCTTCTTACAATACATTCAAGAGGCAAAAGAAGGTAAAAATCCTCATGCAGAATATCAGTGACATTGCACAGTTACAGTGCACAGCTCACAAATTGAACATAGAAATAATCCAGAAAGTTGTGATACAGAACAGGAAAATTTTCTTTCAATACACTTCAGTCCTCATTGCAGCATTATAATGAACTTAAATTTATGATGGTAGTGAATAACACTGTGCTTGACTTTTCTGTTAGGCATTTATACAGTGCTTAGCACAAAAAGGTCCTACCATAACAGATTTAATAACACAATCATGCCACCCACAGATACTCCAAACACATCTTTCCCCAAACCATACCTATTATGTAACTGTGTGTGATATTTTTGTGTGCTGTTTTGGAAGTTCAAAGCAGTAACTATCCTCCACCACTAAAACCTGCTATCTTTATTGTAAATAACCTTTGAAATTCATTTTTACATGACTGTGCTTCAAATGGTTTGGTATAATATAGCTAAGCCTGATTTGGGGAGTTGCCTTCTAACTCTGTATTTTAATTATATTAAACCTTCTGCATCTGGGTAACACTTGTAGAACACCCCTGTTTCCTCTGCTCAAACACACAAACAGCAGACTACCAACAGGTGCCATTTTTAGAGCACTGTAGAGAACAGAATACAGATTCCCAAGTTCTTCCCATAGAGCAAACCCCATGGGCAACACTGTAACTTGTACCCAAAACACCAGGAGCTTCCCAAAGACATTCACCCTACTCGTTCCTTTTGAAAAAAGCATTAGAGACTCAGTCATAGATCATAAACCCCACTCAAACAACAGCCATCAGCAGGAATGAGTAACCATCATGCTGTGGTTAATGGTGTAATTCTCACAAAATTTTGGAAGAAAAGCAGTGTCTAGACAAACAAACACAAACAAACCTGCAGGCAACATCAGTCACTTCAGATGACCAATGTCCTGTGCCATTCCAAGCCTGGGAATCTCTTCAGATATGGCCAGAGCAGAGTTACCTCAAAACCATTAGCACAACCAACCCTAACCAAAAGCATCACTTCAAGAAAATACCCCCAGCACTGCCTTAGCACAGATTTGGGAGGATGCTGGGAAACATTCCCCTTGGCAACCTCCCTGGGGAGACAGTGAGGAAAGGCCAAAAAATTAATTCTGGCTCCCAAGATGGCAGAGGAGCAGATGCAAGGCAGCAACCATGGCTGGTGCACAGGATTTGGTGATCCCAGCTGCCTGCTGGGGAAATTAGCTGAGAGTAGCAAAGAAACATTACTTGGGAACAGAAACACACTGCCTGTCCCTGGCCTGTCCCAAATTGTCCCAGGATAAAATGAAAAATACATTGATTATCTTTGTGAGTAGTATCTTAGAGAATATCTTAGTAGTATTTTACAGGGTATGTTAGTGAGAAGATACATAAGGAGTAAGCATTATTTTATATGCTGCCAAAACCACTATGCTTCTCATTTCTTGTATTCTCCATTTATTATGTCCACAAAGATTTGCTACTTTCTTGGTTTGCTGAACCACTAAATATTTTCCAGCAAATTAAACACTCGTGCCACATTGCTAACCATCAAGAGTCTCAGGAAGAGCTCTTGTGTGTTACATACTTCTTTGCCATGGGGTCTTAAGGGCTCTGAAAGATCTTCTAAGCACATTTAAGCAGTCTAATTTTCAGTGTTTTCATGAAAACAGTATTTTTGCTCCATGTAACTATGAAATTCAGAGGCTGAAAGATCATTTCCACATAACACTTTAGCCTAACTACCATCAAACCAGCTCAGGCCAAACTACACTCCTCACATTTCTACCCTTCACCTCCTGCCACTCCAAAATTTCACACCTAACAGAATCCTACCATTCTTTTTCTTCCAGTGTGTAGTCAGGACAGCCCTGAGAATCATTAATTAGCCTTCCTACTGCTTAAAGAGGAAAGCTCATGAAATGTATTTCCCCAGACCACAGACAAGCCAAAGATTAAAAATATCCAACCTCAGTCACATCATTCTTCATCCAAGTGGCACTTCCTGAGAGTAACAGAAACAAATGGCACAACAGTTAACAGTAACATCTCCAAACCATCTCTTTACATAAAATCATTTACAAAACCTGCCTACCAGCTCAGCAGAATTACATTTAAGAAGAAAAAAGACTGAAACCATGATTTCTTATCTGGTTTTCTTGTCACAGGCCTGCAATTTCATATTCTGGTGGCCTCTGAGAAAAGGGTGCCAGTGCATTTCTATTAAATTCATGAGAATTAATTACCATGTAAAATTGCAGAGAAATATTTGGGTATTACTTTACAGCCACATTAAGTGTCTTTTAATTTCAAGTAGCAGTGCAATGAAAAACAGAAAAACAAATTCTCACCCACGGGTAATCACAATCTCCCTTTTTTAGATTCCTAAGCAGTTCTTTTCCTACAGTAATATTCACTTTTCTGTGTTCCTCATACATGAGTGATTGCTTCTGGTTGAAGTCTCACATTGTAAACATTTGTGTGAAGAGAACACGAAAGCTCAGTAAGCAAGACTGGTTTTGAATACAGAACTTGAGATACATATCAATACCACCATAATAAAACCACCAGAAGCCAGCCTGTTTCTATAGAGCAGTCTGATCTAGCACACTCCTAATTTCTAATTTCACTGTCTGTGAAGTTTAGTTATTTTCTTCCTCCCTCCCCCAAAATAAATGTTAGGAGGAAACCAGCATTTACTTTCCCAGTCAAAATCTCCAAAAGACCAAGCATGCTTTTGGATTTTTATTCCATACTAATGTTGTGTGTCTCTTTGTCACTATTCTCTCTTTTATTCCTTGCTGAAAAAAAGAATTACAGTACACAGAAGTCTACCAAAGGGAGTAAGAAATCTAACATCAAAAGTACTGTGCCTTTAAATATGTCACTGATACACATAAACACAAGTGTTGGCTACTGCCAAAGGCCACGCAAGAAATAGCAAGGCAAACAAGAACAAAAAAAGGAAGATCTTGTTTGTTCTAATAATCTAACCCTTAATACTTCCATTGAAAGGGCAAAAATATATATCCCTTGCCTTAGGACCTCACCAAAAGTGAGAAATGACAATTAACAGTGATAGGTGAGCAAGAGGGATGGTCAGGAACAACAAAATTTGCTGGTTTCAGTTCAGGAACACAAAATTTGCTCTTTTCTGCCTCTGATAAGCCACTAGCAGTCTTGCATGAGGAGGAAAGCCCAGGGATCTGCTTCCAGGAGGAAAACTGCAAGGATGGGGACTCCTGTTAACAGGGATTCTTGGCCTCCTGCTCCCCAAGGCAGGGGGAATGGCAGCTGCCCAACTATTCCATCCCTAGGGCAGAGCAGACTGACTTTCCCCGGTTATTCAGGCTGCACAGAATTTAAAATATCACAAAACACACTTCTATTTTAGATTTCACTCCTGCACCAGACCTATCCGGGTACCACTGACCTCAGGACAGAATGTCAGTGAGGTGAAAGAGGCAAGGGTTTTCAACTAATTATCTGAATTGCTCCAGCCATAGCTTCTGCCATTATTTAAAGGAAAACACTTAGAATATAGTGTAGTAGCAAATGTAAGATGGTAGTAAAGGAAAAAACACACACTGAAAGTCAGAAAAAATACCTATAATTGCAAAGATGATTTTAGTAACAAAAATAATTGCCAACAATGAGAAAATATTTCATCAGACTGCTAAATTAACAGAGTTGAAAAACATTACTAATAATATTGCCCAGCTCTTACATAGCCTCTTTCATCCATGGGCGTCAAGACTCTTTACAGACTCACTATTCCCATTTTCAAGTCCTTCAAAAGGAAGCATAAACAAGTGAAGTGATTTGCATCAGGCTGTTGAGATCTCTCAAACACTAGGCCTGTATCCTACCCACTTGGAAATATTATCTCTTCAAACCTTCTAGGCACTGTTACTTATCATTTTCAAGACAGGAATTTCCAAACAAACCTTTGAGTAGAAGCTCTCTCCAAACTCCACCCCTTTTGCAACCCAATCTATTAATACAGACCCCAAAGCCCATGAGCAACTTCTCTGAAATCAATGAAATTTCAGAAATGGAAAGGATCCACCATGACAGATCAAGAAACAGAACTGGGACAAATTACAGATGAAGGTGCTGCTTCCACATCTCCCTTTAATTTCTAGTCTGCTAGGGAAGAGAGAAAAACAACTTAACCAGAAGACAAACCTACACACCCCCCTCAAAAAAAAAATGGCAAACCAGCTACTACAAACTTTCAAGTCCTAAAACAATAGCTTTAAGAGGACTCTTTCCTACAAAAGTTCATTTGGCTCACTTAAAAAGGCACAGGGTCTGTATAAAATAGAGGGGAAATATACACTCTGTATGTTTCATAGAGTCACAAAAGATTTCAGAGGTGAGGAGTGATAATAGAAATGTGATTTCAGCTAAGAAAAAAAAAAAGTCATTTCTGCTTTCATGACAAAATACAAAGAGAACTCAATTTTATCAGTAAGAACACATAAAATGTTCTTTCACTTACCAATAAGAAAAGCTGTTCTGCTAATTAAGTTCAACTAAAAAAAAAAAAAAAAAAAAAGCTTAACTCAGCTTTCACCACTCACAATTTCTGAGCTGTAAAAGCTCAGCCTACCAAGTTCTGATTCATCTGAGAGCAAATCCCTGGGTTTGCATCTCAAGAAGGAGGGAACTCTGTGGTCACTTGTACACCCTCTCCTCATCTGTGTTTCAACTCCACATTTCAAATCAGCTCCTCACTACAGAGGATGAGCAAGCTGCCCAGCAACCCCAGATGATCCAAATCAAACAAGCTTTGCCATTTAAAAAAACCAAAACAAAACACAAAGTTTTCATTCATAGTCTGCTATGACTCAAAGCTACTGAAACAACTGAATTTAAAACACATTATGTTCAAACTTCCCTGTTCTACCAATCCTACTTGGAAAATAATGCAAACTTGACAAACTTCATTTAATTTGTTTTTTTTTTTCACTTTTTACAGAGGAATGTCTTTTCTAATATTAAGGGAAGAGAGCAATAATTTATCCTTTGTCCTGTTTCAATTAGATTATTAGGGACAACAACACTAGAAGACCCCAACAATCCAAACCATTCCAATAACATCAGCCTTGATGCACTCATTCTCTCAGAGGGGTTAGTAATTTTTAGGACATTTTCGTGACTTAAAACTGAGTTCTTTCTTCTTCACTGAAAAGTGAAATATACTGTGTTATTTTGGAACTTCATCTCAGGCTTGCTGTACCTCTGATAATACAAAAATCCTATTATCTTGTTACCTCTTACTCATTTTGTCATTAATTGGAAAGCAACCTTGCAACTGTTTGCCTGCAGTTATTTCTTAATTTCCATCAATGATCTGTTTAATCATGTTACCATGATCAAACAGCAGTCTGACTAACAATGCTGTGAAGCCAAATAACTTCACTCATTTGGAAATTTATAAAAGGACATAACCCACATCAGGAATGGTAACTTATATCTTGGAGATTTGCCCTAAATATATATATTTATATATATATAGAGAGAGAGAGAGTCTAAGTTGGGAGTAGTGCAATATGAACTTGCCTATTTTCTGTTCCACAACAGTTGCATGGTGTGAAGGGAGACCTCAGGATCTGTGTTAGAAGTCCCCATTTCGAGCCACTTGGCCCTGACAAAGCCTCCCAAAGAAAACAAAAATAAAACCTTATCTGCCAACCCTCCATTGCTCCGAGGGTTAATTTTACAACAGCTGTTAAATTCTCCCAATTTATTTTTCCATCCTTCAACGAGCCCAACCTAAACATTTTTTTTTTTTTTGTAATTTTTTTTTTTTTTTTAAACTTCTATTTTATGCTTGTTATTTCCTGGCTGTCGCCAGCCCTTCCCTCCCCCGCCCCGCCCGGTACAAACCCAAAGCTCCCTCCCACCCCTCCGCATCCCCCCCACCCGTCCTCCCTGACGGAGTCACCCCCGGAACCGGGAGAAACCGGGGTTGTGCAAGAAGACATCTCCGACTCTCCGGGCTGGCCCCTACGCCTTCCCCCGCTTCTCCGGCCTCAGGGCCGCTCCGCTCCCTTCCCTCCGGCTCCTTCGCTTCCCGGGGAGATCGCGGCAGCCCCCGGGGCTCCGGCCGAGCCCGCCCGTAAACAGCCCCCGAGCGGCTGCCGCTGCAGGCCCCTCCGCAGACACAGGGCCCTCTCCAGCCGGCACCGCTCAGCCTCCGGCCGGGCCGGCAACCCCCTCCCTCCCGAGAGGCCGTTCGATGGCTTGCGGGATCCCGAAGATCCCCCGAGGTTTTCCCGGAGCTTTTTTTCAAACGGGCCCGACCGCCCTCGGTCCCGGCGGGGGGGCGAATGGGGAAGTCCTGACTTACCTGTCATTACTTTCTACGCCATCTTGGATCCACTTGTCAACGTCCCCACAAAGCATTGTGGGAAAGCCCTCCCCCGCCCTCCTCACCGCCCGGCCCGGCGGGGGAAGGCGGAGGGAGCGGCGGACGGGACGGGGACGGGGACGGGGACGGGGACGGGGACGGGGACGAGGCCCCAGGCGGGACCGGGACCGGGATCAGGACCGAGATCGGGGCCGGGGCCACCGCGGAGGTCACCGGGACCTCCATCCCGCAGTTCTCCCCTCACATCTCTTCCTGAAGGGGTTGGAGTCCGGCCGGAGCTTTGGGTTTTGGTTGTTTGGTAGTTTGGGTTTTGTTGTTGTTGTTTTTTTTTTTTTTTTCCCCGTTTTCTTGTTTTTTTGACTTTTTTAAAATTTTATTTTGTTTTCCCGCCCCCACCCCTTTTCCTGGGAACCGTGGCCCTGCCTCCCCACGCCCGCAGCCCCAGGGGTGCTGGCGGAGCGCAGCGCTGCGCGCCCGCGGAGTTCCCGCGGTCAGGCAGGGGCTGAGGTGCGCAGAGGCGGTAGAGCTGTGAGACAAAAGCCCACCTGCGCTAAAACCCTCGTGTTCTCGTCCTTATTCTCCTGCTGTGGGGTTATTTACTTATAATTAATTAATTTTATTTTTTTTTTTTAATCAAAGTTCTTGCCCTGCCAGAACGCGGGTGCGGAGGCTCCACCAGGTGCTGGAACAGCTCCCGCTTTTCATCGTTTTTTAAGAAAATAAAACCCATCGGCTTTTGCTGGAGTGTTGGTACCGCGCGTCTGGCCCCGCACGGATCCCAAAAAAGTGCTTTAAAGTAAGAGTTTTATTTTCAGGGAGGAATTTTCCCTCCTCGCTGCCTTTTCAGGCACTGCGCTGCTGCGCAAAGCGGATTTTGGAGGCGTTGTGGGTGCCCCTGGCTGCCCCGAGGCCACTGTGTGCCAGGGCAAAGTGGACAAGAAATTGGGAGAAAGCAGCTTGCTTCAGGATCTTAAATTTATCAACAAAAGAGAATTGCAGTGTTTAAAAAAAAAAAAAAAAAAAATTCCATCTCTTTTAATTAAACTAATTATAAGATCCAAATCATTTTAGTATTGGATTTTCCTAAATACATTTATATTCAAATTTACATTTAACGCCTCCTAACTCTTTGAAGAATAACCACCAGCCAAGCCTCTGATGCATTGCCACTGCAAGAAGATACTTGTGCTCAAGAATATTTTCAATATTCATCAGTAATGCATTTATAGAGAGAGCTCCTTGCAAAAAAAAAAATGTAAATGCAGAAGGAAATACATTTAAAGAAATCCTTTGCATTTGCAGCCTCAGATCAGTCCGCTTTTAAATGCAATTTATAAATGCAACTTTATAAATGCAGTTGGGAGTATGGGTTAACTCTTTCAGTGCCCTGCCAGAGGCCATATCAGAGGGGAGTGTGGTTTGGTCCCAGCCTCAATCCAAGAGATATCATTTCTGGAGGACTGAAACACTCCCATGGAACCCATCCCAGGACATCTCTCCTGGTCCCCAGCTCCTGCCTCAGACACCCAAAGGCCATGGTGGGACTTTAAGTGCTTTCCACAGGTACTGTGCAAGGAACGGGGTGGTTATGGTGAACCTGATAAACATGGAATCATGTTTAGGATCTATCTTTTTGTCCTGTTCAGTCCATGTGAAATTCATCCTTTTATTTTGGAGGCTGGTTGTGTTTTGTTCCTAGGGAGTTTTTGTATTACTGATAAATTTTTCTGTTAAAAAAAGGCAAGGAAAGTTTTAAATAAATGGTATTAAAACCAAAACCAAAAACAACCATTGGAAAACAGATTAATACTTGTGTGTAAATCTAAAAATATATATGTATTGTCTGAAGTTCAGGTTGGGGTGAGACAGGAATTTGCTGGGTTTATATTTCTCTTAAGCTGTCATTAACTTTTAAGTCTGTTCTGACAGCATTTCTTTATTTTGTGCTAGGAAAAAAAAAAAAAAGTGTGGCTGAGTTGTACAAGGCAGGATTTGTTCAGTGACAGACACCATTTCCATTGCTATCTGTCTCTGTTCTTTCAAAGTTCCCAGATGGAAAGTACTGAAAGGCTGTAGAAAGATGGCAACTCAGTGCTGCAGGAACAACCCAGAAAGGAGGTGGGGAAAGGCTGTGGCAGGAGGGGAATCCCAGTCCTGTGCATAGAGCACAATATGGACACTGTGCCCTTACTGCTTTTTATGATCTTGTTACTGAAATTAAACCTCTTAGCCCCCATATGAAGTAGGTTTTACTGTATTTTGTAGACTGGTTAATTGTATTGTAGAAACCCTAAGTGGACATGCCAGAGGCTACAGAGGGAGCCAACAGCTCCAAGATGGGGTTGGCTGCCAAGCACTGACACTGAGCCTGCAAGATTGGAATAACTATTTTTTTTCTCTGCAGTGCCCCCTTCCAAGTTCTTCCATGGTATTTTTACCCAGAAAGAAAGGACTGTTGGTCCAAACCTAATTTGGGGTCCAAGCACTCATGAACCTTGGAAATTCTGTTCAAAGTACAAATCATATAGCAGTTGGCCTAAGAGATGAGATCTCAAAGCCAAAGGGCTTTTAATGTAACTAAACTTTAGTTTCAGAGCCACTTCTAACAGCACCAGAAAGCCAAGTGTGCCACTAGCAATCACTTAAACACTACATGGGAAGTAGGAGACTTCTTGTGGCCTTTATGGGCATGTTTCAATACAGTATTAAGGGATAATTTAAGAAAATAAGCTTATAATATTAGCTGCTACTGTGGGAGGGACTCCACGAGATGTGTCTTTGTCTCTCTGACATGTATTACCTCAGTGGAAGCTGCAATTTTGGCTTCCAAACTCTGTAATCAAACACATCATTCACAATCTCCAGGCTGAGTCAACAAGCCAGGTCTTCACTCAGCATGGATGGGTGCAGAACCACCTTATGTGCTGACTCCTGCCTTGTATTTCCAAAATTGTCCAGACTTCATAAATTCCTGAAATCCCCATGTGCTATGCTCACTAATGGGAATTCCTGACGAGGAGAAGCTGACAGAGGCTTCTGCTGAGGATTGAGGGGTTTGGCACTGGCTGCATCAATCCTGCCCAAGAAGACCAAGGCAGAGCTGGTCCCAGGGAGTCTGAGAGCAGCAGCAACAGTTGCAAATGTAAGAAATGCCAAAGGCACAATGGGGAGGGATAAGATAGGAACAAAGCCAATGAATCTCTGCTCAGCATCGTGTGACTTGACAGGTCTCAGATCCTCAAAAACCCAACAGTGCTATTTCTAGGGACTCATTGGAATGCTAAGATTGAAACAAGACAAAATTAAAAAACCTCCAAAGAATGCATCAACATAAAATTCAATTCCACTTTTGCTTGCTTTTTTTTTTTTTTTTTTTAAGACTTCAAAATCTCTTTTGAGACCTTAAAATTGCCATTTAGATAGCTTAGATAGCCCAACCTGGGACTGTAACTGCAAAGAAAACACTAAGAAACACATCCAGTTCCCCTGCTCTCACGTCAGAATTCAGTAAACCACAACTGTTCACAGAGCATCTCCCTCTCCTGTGAAGCTAGGAGCCATGCCCAGGTCCTTGGAGAATCCAGGCTCTTTGCCAAAAATCAAGAGTATGAAAACCTGGGGCCACTCAGAGCTGCCAGGCTCCCTGCCACAGAGCTCAGATCTGAGCAGAGCTCTGAGAGGTGTGGCACAGGTTCTGGAAGAGTTGGGATCTCAAGAAACCTTCACTTGCTTCAGGGCTAATGGGGAGCTGGTAGCCAAATAATACTGTCCTGGCTCACCCATCACAGCTAGAGCTTGGTTTTTACATTTTCAAAACAGAAGTATTTTAATGATTTCAAGATCACACTGCTGCTTTTTCTCCCCTTTCTCCTCAGACTTTTGCTTTCAGAGGAAATCCAGAAAATCTATTTCTGTGCTATGATAAAGTTCACTACTCTTTCTGGGAAATGGCATTTCTTGACTTACAATACAGAAAATGTGATTTTCAATCAGTTCCACTCATTATGTCTAACTTCAGAATACAAGAAAAAACATTACAATTAAAAGTAATAAACACATAATTCAATACATTCAGGGCCAAGCTGCCTCCCTGACCTTGCAGCCTAACATCCCAGCAGGCACCTTGAGTAGTTTTCACCTCTGAGAAACTTAACAACAGGAGGCCTTTCCCAGCAGACTTTCCAGAATGATTGCAGTAATAGAAGCAATGTTTTTATTGTCTTAGCACACTGGACCTTTATATATTTTTGAACTCCCTCAGAAGCAGCAATCATGGGAAACTAAGAGAAGTTAAGTGGTTTACCCTCTGCCACAAACAAGTCAGTGGTAGACTGGAGGTTAGAGAGCAACAGTAATTCTTGGACTTACTAAACAATAAAGCAAACTGTTTCTAGGTAGCCATTAATATCTGATTACTAGGCTGAAGAGTAGCAAGTTTTGATGAAAATTCCCCTGGAATCCTTCCACAGTCCTCTTGTACACAGATGATCTCGACTTTAATCTTATTATCCAAGGAAAATATTTC
Organism: Phaethornis superciliosus; assembly: GCA_023637945.1. NCBI lineage: Eukaryota > Metazoa > Chordata > Aves > Apodiformes > Trochilidae > Phaethornis > Phaethornis superciliosus. Next base: position 8,612,962 of record JAJQWJ010000021.1, on the reverse strand, counting down.
TTCAGTGTGGACTCACTAAATACATACAACTTCTAGAGTGAGTAATATTCAAACTAATTCTTACTCATTTTTCCTTTGATCCACAAAATCAGTGATGGCTGTAAGTGGATGTTGAGGGTTTGCTGAGGGTATGTGGAGGAGATGGGAACTACAAAGTTCAGATTAATGTGATGATTTGATCCCACACTGTCAAGATCAAAGACCATCTATCTCAGTACATCTTTTTAAGAAGCCAGCATACCTTCATGTTGATCTTTAAATTGCTCACAGGGAAGTTGTATCCAACATGTATCTGAATTCTTGAGATGAACTAGCACCAAAAGTTTACAGTTTGTCTTTTCTCCTAGAACCCTGGATGTGGCAACCTTTTCCAGGAAGACTCAAGGTCCCCTCCTTTCATTTTCATTAATAGTTTTCTGCCAACAAAACAAAACAGAAAATCTCCAGGCTACATGAATAGATTCTTTACCACTCACTTGGGATTATGCCATCCAGCCTAATAATTCCACAATCTTATTTTTAAAATCCTCTCTTAATTTTGAGATGTGGGAGGTTTAGGATGAACATGGAGAGGCAAGTTCCCTCTTCCCTGATGACCAACTGTTCTCTTTTGTGATACCTCTTGCCTCGGTTTTCAGCAGATGGAATTTTGCTGCTGACAAGGTCAAAGCAGAAGTTACTTTGTTCATTATCCTAGCAGCAGCCAGCTTTGCTTATTCTACTCAGGCTAGCTTTGCAAAGACCAAGTACATGCCATTCTCAGACATGGCTGTGCCAAGATTTTACACAATTTGTACAATTGGATTATAATACAATTTAGGAAGTTAGATGGGAAGCATTATATGCATTCTAAGCAGTCTGCTTCTCTTTCTCCCTTCCCTCACGGGTAGTTCTGTTGTTCTTCCGTTGCTTAAATGCAGCCTGCTTGATAAAGCCTCCCAAATCACATTCCTAACTTTCCCCTAATCTGTGTCCAAAGTCTACATTTCAAATGCAAATCACTACTTCCAAGCTTCCATCTTCTCCTGTCCCTTCACAGACTCCTCTCACTCAACATCACCATCTAAAGTTTCCTGACTTACTGTGTATTCATATGATAATTACCTGTGCTAAGAGTGTTCCTTTTGAATGAAGTTCAGTGTGCTTTTAAAGAGACAGGATTTATATACATCTCAGAACATTATTTACAATCAGTCTCTACCTAATTAATTATTAAAAGAATAGTTATGGCTAGCATTAAAAATTATTAGAAGCCAAAGCAAATTCAATTCAAGTTTCATTGATTCTTATTATACTATTTGTGCTAAAATTTTACTTCCTTAAAAAAAAACAGAACAGGGACATGGAGAAAAGTCTACAGCCTCGCTCCATTACAAGTAAGTTAAAACAAGTAATAGAGGACATTATCTCATCTGAATAGAACACATTCGTTATGGGAAGCAGCAGCTTTGAAGCACTATCTTAGCTAACTGCATAACTGCTACTGTAGTAATTACAAATTGTAACTACAAGACAGTGAAAATTAGTGACTTGTACCAAGCAGGCAAGATTCAGGTACATTCTCAATTCAGAATTAATCAATAAAGTCTATGTGTGCTCCCAAATGGCAAGAAATAGCATCGTTCTTAAGCATGAACATCCAGAATTTGGTCAAACAGTATTATGTTACCTCAGTGTTACAACTGTAATACCCTAGGATTTTATTATTTACAGTATATCCCTCAATCACAGCCTCAAAAAGTCCTGTAATGAAATAATCACAGAATGATGTGTTAGACAAAGGTACATACATGAAAAGAAGAAACCACAAGACTACTGTTATACCAGGCAATACAGTTTTATTATGTTCATTCACCAATTGTAGCAAAAACATTTAACAACTGAATGAATAATAAGGGAACTTAATTGTCAACAGGAATTTCAGAATTATGTTCTAAATTTTAAACCAGGAAGGCTTGATAGGAAGAAAAGAAACCATATACACACTGCAATAATAGTCTCTATTATGAAGATGTAATGCTTTCTTTAAAAGCACTGAGATTATTGAGGCACCTTACTGCAGGTTATGTATCATCTCCTCTTTGGCAATGAGATGTGTGGTTTTGTTAACCAGGGCCATTAGTGAGTTGAGTTTGTGAGACCAGTCATTGAGAATATTGTTTGGGTCCTTAGGCCTCTGAAAATTGATAATTCCTGCCAGCCTGTCTACTTTAGCAAAGATGGTCTTATTAACTACCAGGTTAGACAGGAACTCCTCTGATTCCTGCAAAGACAAATGGCACTAAGTCAAGAAAATTAGGTTTTTAGAAAACAGCATTTTTAGCTACAAAACATCAGAATTCTTCCCAAGCAGCATTAATCCATAGGGAGCAAGGTTTTATTTACACTTAACAGAAATACAGCTGTAGCAATACTGTACTTAAAAAAAAATAAATACACACAATACTTTAATATTACACGTTGTCTTTGCAAGGTATTAGCACAATCTATTCAAAAACTCAAAGAGAATATTACTCTGCTGAATACTTACATTTTTGACACAAACACATGCACACATGTACTTCCACACCCTTTATGAAAGAAGGATAAGCAAAGCAACACTTACATCCACAGACAAATCCAGGAGCTGTGCCATTCTCTTCATTGTAATTCTGGTATAATATTTAGCCATTATCCTAATATTCTGGAATAAAAGTGTTCAAAGGGTTATGTGTAAAATGTAATTGAAGCAGGATGCAAAAATATCAAAGTCAATGTTAAAAGTAGTGCTGTACAGCAGTCCATCTTAAGGTACATGAGTGAGTTGTGAACCAACTGTTCTTTTGTCTGTAAAAGGTGTAAAAGTCTCTACATGAGAAATTATAAAGTAATGAAACCAACCAGTTGTGAATTTAATACAGAGCATTTTCATGGTTTTGTTCTATTGAAATGTGAATGATAAATCTCAATTTTAGTGCAATATGCTCCTTTGTTTTTTCTGTCAACTGTGCCAAATACCTTATCTATAATAAGGATATACAACAAAGTGTCAAAAATACACCACGATGGAAAAGGCAACTGATGTGCTGCTTTACTCCATGCTTTTTGTTTGTTTGTTTTCTTTGTAACTAAAATATGGCAAGCTAAAAGCATTTTTCGTTGAGGCATTAAATACATAACTAAAGCTTAAAGACAGCCATACTTACATGTTCCACAACTCTATTCTTTAAATCTTTCCATCTCTTTTCACCTTCCTCTGTACAGCCAAAAACATCTGTTGCAGGACTGTCAAGAGATCCTTCTCTCAATTCTTTTCCATATTCTTCAACTAGGGCAGTCCATCGCATCAGTTCCATGGTAGTGAAGAGTTTCAGTAGGTCTCTAAATGGTTTAGTAAAGTTGATTTACAGTTCTGAATGAATAAGGCTCATTTCATACTTCAACAGAATGTTTTCATTTTATGGCCATTCATATTCATTGCTCTTCATGAATATATTCTGTAATTCTTCACACTATCAGGAGCAACTCCAGTCAGACTGGATTTTTAATAAAGGTCTTTCTCTTATAAACATATTCCTTTTCATGTGGAACTTGCATAGTTGAGAAAATTTTGCAGTATTTTTCATACAATATTGAATTGTGAGATGCTTACAGCAGATGCAGCATTAACAGATTTCACTTGCAGAGCTAGTTTGAAAGAGCCTTTTTTATCTTTGAATTGTTTAAGTAGAAAGAATACTTACTTATACTTTGGAATTTCTTCTAGCTTTTTGTCACTACTAATTCTGTGCACCAGATCAGATTGTTCATTGTCGTAAGGTGAAAGAATAACATAAAGAACAACGCTCTTCAGTGCCTGTGCAAGAGGAAAGTGCCTGTTTAAATGTGGATTTTTCCCCATAATTGAACAGAGAACACTGCTCACAGAGCACAGGACTTAACATGTAAAAGGCTTAAACCCAGCATGTCAAGAAGTTAAGGTGAAATTGATGATATCTTGCATAAATGAACCATCACAGATAAACATTTAAATTGATTCATGTTAGCTAAATTTCCAGTGCTTAAAATAAATAAATAAATAAAAAAAACCAACACACTTTTCAAGGACATTTGTACTGCATGCACAACAGCATCATTTAGACCACAGTTGCACAGCTGTTTATAACTTTTGCACTTGTATAAAAGACAAGACACTCTCAAGATTTGAAAGACAATATAATGAAGATGTTAGGTGTAAATATTCATTTGAGATCAACTTATTTTACCTGTTTTCAACTAACCAATTGGTTAATTAAAAAAACAACAAATTTGTTATTAAAAAAAAACAACGAAGAGTGAGAGATCTATGAGCTATTAAATCTTCTGTACATTGACCTGGTAATGAAATGAGTATTTGCCACATGAAAACATGGAAATTTTATATCTAATGTTCCTCTTACCTGCTGCCACTTTTCACTTTCAGCCTGGATACATGGAGTATCATAAATGGCCCTATAGTGCTTACAGATGGAGAGGTAGGAGCCTTCATGTTGGTCCAGCTGAATCATTAGGTTATAGTATTTCAACTTTAATTTCTGAAATGGTATCAAACAACAAAATTAATACAGCTCTGTCAATCAGGCAAGTTAAATCCAACTGGATACCAGAAAACAGACAGATTCAAATATACCTGGACCTGAAGAGAGGAGCATCATATTGTAACTGGCATGGGAGTGAGGGGGAAGAGAAATTTGCCAATGACTTACTTCTGTGTTTTCTTCTTGAAAAAATTTTGTATTAATTTTTTTGCTGATAATTTGAGTCCGAATATAGTCTTTTACAGCTAGACAGAGTCTCATCTGCTCCAAGATAAATTCTACACGTTCTTTCTTTTCCATTGAACCATAGGTTTCCACCTAAAATGAAAATGTAACTATTTAAAAATGTCAAAATCAAATCCAACAAAGTCTTAACTGTGGAAGATTGTCAGGCGGCAAAAACCAATACAAAACAATAGAAAAAAAAGTCCAGAGCAAGTTAAAATGGAGAAAAGGTTATTCAATTTCAAATTATAGCCCCCTTACAAGGGAAGAATCCACTAACACCAAACCCAATGCACTAGAGAACTGTAATCTGTTTTCCAAACTGGAAATAAAAGTATTTCCATACTTAACCATGAGACTAAAAAAAGCATCTTAAACTGAATTACACTTTCACCAATAACAATTAATCTCCTTCCATGTATTTCTGCAGATGTTACTGATTAAGTTTTAAATAATAATCTAGGAGCAGAAAGAATTGTTACTGCTGATGCAACGTTGAGCTACATGGTGTGTTACCTGCAATTCCTGCAGAATAGAGGCAGCCTCCTTCACCTCACCATTCTGTTCTTTTATTGTCGCAAGCGTCTTTGTCAGGCGAGCACGTTCAATTTCCACATAAATCTGAAACCAGAAGTTTAAACATTGGAATCTTCTCAACAAGAGGGCAAACCCTAAGATACACAACCCCACTGAGACACTTGATGGTTTTGTATAACCAGTTATTTCCTTGTGTATCCAACTACCCCCAAGATACACAGATAAAATTGATCTACAAAATAACATCTACATTTGTCTACTATTCTTTAAGCAAACATAAAAACAATGTGCACTGTGAATGGAGTAGTAAATATTACATCACCTAAAATATACTGAAACAGAAACAAAGTTGAGACTGTAATGGTTCACCTGTAACAAGTACCACCATTTGCTTTATTTCACTCCTAACCAGCAATAAATCAACAATTTATTACTAACAATTTAGACTACCTTGGAACAGGCAAAAGCTGTAACCTAAATACAAATATACCTTCATCCAGGATTGTTTATTTAATTAAAGCAAAGGGAATATTATGTAAATAATTAACTTGTTATAATTCTTTAAGATCACTTTCTGGTTATTCTAACTGTACATAACATCTTGCTAAGTGCAGGAGAAATTAAACTAAACCTGCCCATTTCTCTAACTAACTCAAATACATAATATTTTAAAAAGTGAAAAATAAATGGCATTTTAGAAATCTGAAATGTAATATTAATTACATTAATAATATTAATTATATTAATAATACATTCTAGTAACTACATCTTGGAGATATAACCACTGTTGCAGCAAACTATTTCAATAAGACATCTGGGAAATATTTCTATTCTTTTGCAGTCTTTTTGGCTTCTCAGGTCAATTTAAAAATTACTTTTGCTCTTATTTGAACAAGATACAAAAACTTATGTAAAGAAGCTACGCTTTTAAAGAAGGTGAACATTTTTATTCTACCTTTTAGACATTCAGTCTTAAAACAAAATCTTACTTTTCCTTCTGTAACCATACGCAAGGTGTCGATTAAGCGCAGTTTGACTGGCAGGTCTGTGATGTCTTCAACGTAAGTGCAGCACTGCTGGACCATTTTAGCAACTGCCTGGTATAGTAAGAGTTAAAAAGAAACCATACTGTGTTTTTAGATTTCATAAATTCATTCATGCAACACTCAGAAGTACTAGTTTTATATCAAACTAAAGTGGCTCAACAAAAAGCACGCAAGACATCAAAGGATTTTGATTCATAAAAAGGTGTCAAATGATGCTGGCAAGTGATGGGAGAAGTCAGATGGAATGCAATGCTATTCTCTCATTTCCTCTCAGTTTTTCCAGTAATACTGAAAATCATACATCCCACAGGGTTCTCTTGAACAATACCACTCCCACCTGGGCTGACAGAGCTCAGCCCTGCATGGCTGAAGGGAAGGCACCTCACTCTAGGACATGCACAAACCCTGTAGATTTTCCAGGAAGGGAAGAAAGAATGCTAATTATTTCTGACTGACACTTTTCCACCTCTGTATATCCCCAAACAGGCACTAATAAGGTCCCACCCCTCAGTGGGAAGCACAGGTGTTGAATATCTTCTGGTAACAGCACTGACAGAGCTGTACAATTATTATTAAAAAACCTACTTCTAACAAAAACAGAATGCAACTTTTAGAAACTGCTTCCTCAAGAAAATTCAGCTGAAATGGTCCAAATCTTCAGCTACAGTCTGTGTGAGTTAAAGAACTAAACTGTACCCTACTTTTATACAAATTCCAAACATTTCTGCACATTTAAAAGTAGGTAATCTTTTTCTTTCTAAACCAATGATGCCATTAAAATTACTTGTTGCCAAGTTCTACTAAACAAAGAGTGCAATAAACTCTGTACCTTCTTAAACACAAGAGGTTTCAGCTACCCCAATAGTCAATTTCTCTCCTCATTCCAGAGCATGAGTGGGATAAGCCTACACCCCACCTGAGCACAATAAACTGCAATAACTCTGTTTAATGTACACCTCATAAATGTGAAAAATTAAGAGGATATCTACTCTAGAGACTGCAGAGAAATGTAAAGATGAAGAATCATCTAATAGCACTGGTATGCATGAAAAGCACAGCTTTGTTGGCCAAGAATGGCAACTTGGACCACAGGGAGCTCAGGCACAAGGTAAAGAGAGATTCCAGACATTGGTTTAATAATTGGCTTTCATTATTGCTAATTACAATCTATTCAGGCAGGTGCTACAAACACAGAAATGTCCCTACACACAAGGAGGAATCCCAGACACAATACAGCAACAAATAAAATAGTGTTCAATTCACCTGTTTTAACTGACTTCTTCTCTTTGATAGAAGAATTATATTTTCATTAAGAGCATCCCAGTCTTTAGCTTCATAACACATTTTCACTATAGCAACTAATATCCGGGATGTGGAGACCATATCAGATGCCTGGAACAAACAAACAAGAGATCAGTGATGGGATAAACAACCTGTCACTTCCCCTTCTTTTAAACCAAAAAGTTACTGTGTCTAGCCCCGTTGATGTTGATTTTCTTTTTTAAAGAACAAAAAAAGAGAAAGACTTGATGTTTGTAAAGCAGTGGGACAGGGGGGCTCTAGGAGAACCCAAACAGAAACACTGCATCACTCACCGTTCGTGTTTGTTTTTCCAGGGAGAGAAGATTTTCAATTACTTCTTGCAGTCTTCCTTCCTAGTGTGAGAGGCAAAGAATTACCAACATGAGTGAAGAATACAGTTCAGGTTGAGAGCAGCTCTAATTCTCATGCAAGTAAAAATCACAGACTAGCCTGTACCCCCATTTTAATCGTTTTATTTCTTTAAAAAAAAAAAAAAGGAACGTACAAAGCACTCACTTTAAATAAGGGTTCTACAGACAGATTGAACTGGAAGGGCACCATTTCATTTTTGCCAAACACACTGCAAGTTGTTTGTTTACTACAAGAAACCCAGCAAGGTTCAGACAGGTTTGGTAAGCTCACAGATGGCAGACTGATTTATTTCCTCACCAAAATGCTTTGAGTGAGAAAAGCTATGCAGTTAGATAGCTTGCCCCCCCAAAAAATGTTTTACTCTCATTCATATTCATCACTCTTAATTACAGTGTATTGTAGAAAGTATATATAACATGCTTTACAGGCTGAGCAAGGAATAATCCCGATTTGGGGATTTTGAAAATTATATTTGCCTTTGTTAAGAGGAATTAAAGATATCACAATGTACTTGTCATCCTAAATTGTAATTCCTAGCAAGTCCTGGGCAAAAAAAATTGTTAATATGAGAGAATTTGTAACAGCCTGTGGCAACAATGGGGTTGCAAAACAAAACAAAAAAGCTAATAGCAAAAATGAGGAAATTAATTTTATTTCTCAAATGTACCTACCCCACTGAAATCTTAAACTATTTGACAAGGATGTGCTCTTACTGCTGCAAAATGTACGTGTTCTGCAGCAATGAAACCTGGCCATGCTGTCTGCACCTATGCAGAGCTGTGTCTGTGGGATCCAACACATCCTCACTCTCCCTGCAATGCAGTCTTAACATCGTGTAAGATGCAATTTATTTATTTTAAGGCTACTGCTCTCAGAATTCTGCAACATGCTGCATGGTCCCACAAGTTCTCACGAGACACATGAATCAAGCTGAGCATTTGTGGCAGAATCAGATGATAAAGAATATGATGAGCAAGATTTGCAGATAAAGAATCAAGATGCCATCCTGCTGGGACAGAACAAAACAGCAAATCCAACTTCTCTTGTTCTGAGCTCTGAGATGTGCAGGAATAGCTACACAGCCATAAAGGAATCCTTAAGATGGAGCATATGCATGTTTCCCTCTACCATCCCATCATTTTGGGGTTGTTGATGGCTGGTGTCCTGGTTTGGGCCAGGATAAAGGTGATTTTCTGGTTTGTACTTTTGCTTTCAGCTAAGTCTCTTGTAAGCAGTTACATTTGCTAAAATTAACAGCAAGTTTCTTCCTTATTTTCTCTCTTTTCTTTATCAGTGAGGAGAGAGTACTCAGCCTGTCCTCAGCCCTGGTGAGGCCACACCTCGAGTCCTGGGTCCAGTTCTGGGCCCCTCAGTTCAGGAAGGAGATTGAGGTCCTGGAGCAGGTCCAAAGGAGGGCAACCAGGCTGGTGAAGGGATCCAGCACAAGTCCTGTGAGAAGAGGCTGAGGGAGCTGGGGGTGTTCAGCCTGGAGAAGAGGAGGCTCAGGGGAGACCTCATCACTCTCTACAACTCCCTGAAAGGAGGCTGGAGCCGGGGGGGGTTGGGCTCTTTTCCCAGGCAACTTTCAACAAGACAAGAGGGCATGGACTTAAGTTGTGCCAGGGGAGGTTTAGGTTGGATATTAGAAAGAATTTCTTCACAGAGAGGGTGATCAGACATTGGAATGGGCTGCCCAGGGAAGTAGTGGATTCTCCATCCCTGGAGAGATTTCAAAAGAGCCTGGATGTGGCACTCAGTGCCATGGGCTGGGAACCACAGGGGGAGTGGATCAAGGGTTGGACTTGATGATCTCTGAGGTCCCTCCCAACCCAGCCCATTCTATGATTCTGTGATTCTATGAAAGCGCTGCCTGTCCCACCCGCACCAGAGGCGATCCCAGGAACTACCCTCGGATGCACAAGCTCCTCCGCGTTTGCCCAGCCCAGTTACCCCGTGGGAAGCTGCAGCAGGGCCGAGTCACGGTGGCTCTGGTGGAACCGGGCCCTCCCGGCCCCTCACCCCGGCCCCGCCGCTCCCCCCCTCCCGCACATCCCCGCCGAGGGAACCGGAGAGCACTCCCTGCTTCTTCCCCATCACGGAAACCCCGATCCCTCCAGCAGCCGCTGGGCTTCCCAGAGGGGGCCGCCCCTCTCTCCTCCCGTCCCCCCGCCACCGGGGCCCCGACCGCGGCCTAGCGCTCCCCGCGCCATGACTCAGCCCATCCGCACCGCCGCCTTTTCCCTCCGCCTTCACCTGCGCCAGCCGCTCGCACTCGGGCAGCCGCTGATCCACGGTCGCGCTGTAATCCACCTCCATTTTGACGATGCGGCCATCGGCCCGCTCCGCGCCGCCCTCCGCCATCTCCCCGGCTCCGCTTCGCCTCCGCGTCCCTCACAACCGGAAGCGGCCCGAGGCTGCGCGCAGGCACGGCCGGGACAACCCCCGCAGAGGACCCCGCACCGCGCCGGGCAGGCGCTGCCCGGACACCCCCGGCCGCCTGAGGACCCCGGGCGGGGTCAGCGCTGAGGGGAGCGGAGGCTCCGGGCCCGCCCTGTGCGGAGCTTTGGGGCCCGGGAGGGGAATTCCTCATCCCCCGGCACCCGGGAAAGGGTGGGAGGCCTTGGTGGGAGGCTATGACTGCCCCGGAAAGTCTCCTCGTAGGTCTTAACTCGCCCTGTGGCGAGGAAAGGGGTTTAGGGCCCGGTTGCCCCAGTCAGGGGTTGTGTGTGAGGAACTTGAGGCTCTCCTGAGGCCATAGGATGAGGGGGGGGCATAAGGGGGTATGAGAGGGGTAGGTTTAGGTGATTTCCCCACATTTCGAGGGAAGCAGGGCATGCTCAGGAGGCTCTCCTAGGGCCATAGGGTGAGGGGGACATGAGGGGGGTGAGTTCAGGTGATTTCTCCACATTTTGAGGGAAGCAGGGCATGCTGAGGCAGCAGGAACCATGGTGTGGCCTCAGCAGGCAGCAGATGGGGGTTGCAGTGGGGTGGTTGCCATGGACCTCATGCTCCATGGGTCACCTCCTCATCCTGCACTGCTGCAGAGTTGGGAAGAAGGTAGGAGACATGGTGTTTTTTAAAAGCACAAGGATTGGGGAGAGTGTTGCACCATCAACGTGCTGGATAAGTTGTGAGATGTTGGTGCAACGCTTGTGGTTGTGGGCTGCCATCATCTCCCATTCCAACAGGGAATTTCATACCCTCCCAGGAGAAGTTTCACTGCAGAAATTCAGAATTTGCTGTGGTTGCCAGCAAACAACTCAGAAAGAAATAATGAAGAAATAATGATCAGTGAATGCCCTATGTCTTTGGATGTGATTGAAGACACCGAGAAAAAAGTTAGCACAAAATTAGCATTTGTGTTGTGTTGCTTTATGGCTATAGTCTGTATGTTAATGTGGCAAAGGGGTAGTTGAAATAACTCTTTAAAATCTTCTATTTACAGAATTAAGATTGAGTTATTACATCTGTTACCCTGGTAGAAATTCATAATAAATCAATTAAGTGAACTCAGAGCTATAATACTATATTTTGCAAATGTATCTGAAACATACTTTCCAATTAGCACAACACAGATCATGGACTTTGAGTCACCTTCTGTAAACTCAAACTTGATTTTTAAAATCAAAGAACAGAATTTATTTGTTATCATCAATCATTTTTACTAATTGACCTAAGCAGTAAAAATACACAAATGTAACACAGACAGCATATGAGTTGTTCTTTCCTAAGTGTCCATTTACAAATTTCTACAGAGCTTGCAATCCTTGTTTTAAACAGTAAAATCTCATCCTTTCAGCTTCTTGGAATGGGGGTATAATTTTTCATTCAATGGACAGAGAGTGATGGCTTTCAGGGAAGTTAAAACTCAGCTGCAAAGTTGCAAATCACATAAAGTAGATGTTTTTCAGGTTGTATTTGGATGCCTTTCATCTTGTTTTGTCTATTTTGCAGGGAAGTTTCAGGAACATACCCTGCCAGCTCTCCTTGGGATGTCTCTAAGTGGTTGTGGGCAGATTTAAGATGGAAATCTCATCACCCACATGGTTCCTACCTCAGCTGAAAACCCAGACTAGAAGCAGAGCTCCCAGATTTTCTCTTTCTTTGTGTAGGTGTCTGCACTTCAAGGGGAAAGGCAGGGTGAGTGAAATATTGTGCCATTATTGGAGTGAAAAAGTGATGATGTTAGCTCCAGGAGATGGCACTGTGTCCTCTCTGGGACAGAACTTCCACACAGAGCTGGGAAATGGACATCCAGAACCCATGAAAACCTTGAGGGGTTTTGCTTTCTCTTGTTCCAAAACATGCATTTCATTGTAGACCTAAATTCACCTTTAGCTGTCCCAAATAGGGCATTCCATCACTTTAATTTCGAAAATTATTAATCTTTAAATACAGATGTGTGTTTTACCCTTATCTGTGCAGCACCTTGTGTTTCCATGTTCCTCTCCCAGTGCTGCTCTGCCCTGAATGTTTCACAGCCACTTGGAAGGCAGGAGAAGCAGCAGGGTGAACATTTTATGCTTTACCTGAGCTTGTGTAACACTTGTGCTTCCTCAGCCAGTCTCAGAACTGGCTTTCAAGTTGTAACTTAATAATGGTCAAACTCACCTGCAAAACACCCCCCCCCAGGAGCACTGACACCCGATTTAACTTCACAAATTGCCTGCTAACAGCAGCAAAACAAAAGCTCCCTGAAAAACCGTTCTGCCGTTGTTGCTCCCCGAGGGCAAGAGGCACTTTTAGTGCTGAACTTTCTGTTTGAAAGCAAAGAGGTGATACAAGGGGAAAAAAAAAAAAGGAGGGGGAAAAAAATACAAGGAGGGGGAAAAAAATACAAGGAGGGGGAAAAAAAAAAGGAGGGGGGGAAAAAAAAAAAGGAGGGGGAAAAAAAAAAGGAGGGGGAAAAAAAAAAAGGAGGGGAAAAGAAAGGGGGGGAAAGAGGGGGAAAAGAAAGGGGGGGAAAGAGGGGGAAAAGAAAGGGGGGGGGAAAAGAAAGGGGGGGGAAAAAAAAAGGAGGGGGAAAAAAAGGAGGGGAAAAGAAAGGGGGGGAAAAGAAAGGGGGGGGGGAAAGAGGGGGAAAAGAAAGGGGGGGGGAAAAAAAAGGGGGAAAAAAAAAGGGAGGGGGAAAAAAAAGGAGGGGAAAAGAAATGGGGGGGAAAGGGGGAAAAAAAGGGGGGGAAAAAAAGGGGGGGGGGAAAAAAGGGAAAAAAAAGGGAGGGGAAAAAGAGGGGAAAAAAAGGGGGGGGAAAAAAAGGGGGGGGAAAAAAGGGGGGAGGGAGAAAGGGGGGGGGGGGAAAAGAGGGGAAAAAAAGGGGGAGGAAAAAAAAGGAGGGAAAAAAAAGGGGGGGATGAAAAGGGGGGGAAAAAAAGGGGGGGGATGAAAAGGGGGGGAAAAAAAAGGGGGGGGGGAAAAAGGGGGAAAAAAAAAGGCGGGGGAAAAAAAAGGAGGGGGGGAAAAAAAGAAGGAGGGGAAAAAAAGTTTTATTTGTGTTGCAGAATCCGCTGGCTGCTATCAGAGGGCTGAGCAGGAGGGAAATGGGTGAGGCCTCCACATCCTGTGCTGTCCGCAGGGCTCAGGCTGTGCCTCTCAGCACCCGCGGCTGCAGTCCCAAGGCTTGCTCTGCCTTTACACCGCTTTGTAAACGGTTTGTAAGGTGCGTTCACACCCCTAGGGCAATCAACCTCACCCCCCCCCCCCAAAAAAAAAAAAAAAACAAACAAACCACAAAAAATGGAGAAGTCTTGGCTGTTGAATGAATGAATCCTGGGCTTTCTCCCGGCTCGGTGCCGCCAGCTTCCCCCGGGCAGAACCCGCCCCCCGCCCCCTGATGTCAGCCGCTCCGCACCCGCGGATCCAGCCCGCCCGAAACGCCCGCGGCTGCCGGAGCTCCGCGCTGCCCCCCCCCCTCCTTTACCCCCAGCACCGTGGGGAGGTGGGAGCCGCGTTTGGCAGGAGGGGAAGGTTCGGCAAAGCTTTGTCTGGGGAACCAGCATCCCCTCCCCTGCCGCCCGCCGGGGAAAGCCGCGCTTGGGGCTCGGTTGGTTCTTTCCGCCGGGCCGGGGATGGCTTTGCCGTAGCTGGGAGAGGCTGCCGGGGGGCTGCACTTCCCACGGATGGTTTGAGCTGGAACCAAAGCCTTTGGGGCTCCAGACTTGGTAGCGAGCGTGTGTGGAAACCCCCGTGACCGTGGGCTGGAGGGGGAGGAAGCGGCAGAAAGGAGCAGTTTGGGGGGGTTCTCCTCTGGCTGGCTCTGCCCTCCTGGATGCTCGCAATTGGGAACACATTGTCAAGCGCCTAGGGGGAAAGAACCTCGCTTGGTTTTCCCCGTGATTGGTTTCCGTCGTGCTGAAATCCTCACTTTTCTCCCAGTTTGCTGGTCCGCAGCGAGGCAGGAGGAATATGCTGATGAAGGAGTACCGGATCTGTATGCCTCTGACAGTGGAAGAGGTAAGCTGGGCAGGCTGTTACCTAACCAGGGTTTGCTCTTTCAAGGCGTTGTATTTGTTTGACTGAATATTTTTATTTCGTGGAACGGAGATGAGTGGTTAGAGAGGAATGTTTTTATTGGAAAACACGGGAATCGCACAGGAACGAAGGTAACTTCAGTGTATCAAAAGCACTGCGTCCTCCAAGGGGGGGTGAGACAGATTTTCCAGCCAGACTTTTCAGAAGAATCTTGTGCATGTTTGCAGGGGAAGCTTTGTGCTGAAATCCTCTGAGAAAGCGTTTGTCTAAAACCCAGTTTCTAAATCTATCTTCACCTTTGCTTAAAATCCCCTCGCAGATGCCCCCGGCCTGAAACTCTGGCACAGGTAGAGGAGATGGAGGAGAATCTAGGAGTACAACTTTCTTTTTTCTTTTTTATTTTTTTTCTTTTTTATTTTTTCTTTTTCTTTTTCCTTTTCTTTTCTTTTTTTTCTTTTTTCTTTTTCTTTTTCCTTTTCTTTTTTTTCTTTTTTCTTTTTCTTTTTCCTTTTCTTTTATTCTTTTTTTTTCTTTTTTCTTTTTTTCTTTTTTTTTCTTTTTTTTTTTTTTTTTCCTTTTTTTTTCTTTTTTTTTTTTTCTTTTTCTTTTTCTTTTTTTTTTTTTCTTTTGTCCTTTAAAGAGACCCCTGGAAGTCAAACTCCTTTCTGTGCCCTGACCCCTGAGCTGGGGCCATGCTGTCTGTCTGTCTGTCTGTCCGCACCCCCCTTCCTGCTCCTCTCTGGGCGCCCCACTCCAGTACCCGCATAAGGCCACGTGTTCTAGAGCTGCCCGGTACCGGTCCCGGTCCAGAGGTGCGGAGGGTACCTGCAGGCGGATCTCCCGCGGATCTTACCGTCTCTGTGCCCTTTACGCTGCGCAGCCGGACTCCGCGGAGGCGGAACCTGCCCTGGGGTGGGGGGAAAAGGGGGTGAGAGCCCCGGCCCCTCCTGCGGGGCTGCAGGGGATGCTGCGGGTTGCCCTTCCGAACCCTCCTGCCCAGGGTTAGAACAGAGCTGGAAATCAATCATTTGGTGTGGCTGGTGGGGAAAAGCTCCCCAGGTGAGTGCTTTGCTCAGGGTTTGGTTTGGTTTTGTGGTGTGGGTAGAGGAGGGCTGACGAGTATGGTGGAGGAGTCATTTCAATGGTTTGTTTGTCTGAATCTTCAGGTTTGGCAGATGAGCAGGATTCTAAAACAAAGTTTGAACTGCCAAATGTTTACTTCAGGCTGCTCAGGAAATTCCTTCTCCTGGGAGCAGGACCTAAAACCACAAATGTGTAGGTAAATAAGCATAGATCTTAATTCTAGTGTTTTCCCAGACGAATTACATAGTGTGCTGTGATGTTGTATGGCATTGTTCTTTTATTTGTTTGTTGTATTATCCTAATGTAGACAATATTTTATCCAAATCAGTTCCTTGTCCTCAGACAACAACAGTTAATTTTGTCATCAGAAGGGAGCAGATCTAATTCATTTTGAAAGACTATTCTCAAACAAAATTTCCAGATATAAAAAAAAAAATATCAAAATCTCCCAAAACTGGATTAGTTAATGCATGATGAGATAGAAGACAATGTTGGAAATCTTCTATTCTCTAGAATGTTAACAGAATTAGTAAAGATACTCCTGTGTCCTGTAGTTCCTTGTATGTTGAGTCATTCATTACTTCACCCAAGAGCTGCAGCTGAGATGCCTTAAAGAGGAACCTAGAACATGCCTGATATTTGGCATGAATTCCATTATGCAGTATACAATGAACTAGGACAAAATTGTGAAACTAACAGATATCCTATTTCTGTTATAATGTTGACATACTAAGGAAGTGCCACATGGTATCTCTCTCCCTGGTTCTTTCTGATACTTCCTGCAGTGCATGAGGGTGTTACTATCTTATTTTTACCCCTAGGTGCACATTGACTACCAGTAATGCACAATATTTTTGGCTATCTGTGTAGCATAGGGTGATGTGGCACTCAGTCAATGGGGCAATGCTCACCCTTCAAAATCCAAGAGGATTTTGGTTCTAAGAGGCCCAAACTGCTTAATCCAGACTTTGACAGAAATGCAGTTTCCAATTTCTCACCTGATTGGGATGTTGGGTCCTGATCTACAGTGGCACTTAGGTACTTCCTTTGCATTGATGTCACTGGGAGTGAAGCACCTCAGTAGTTTTGAGGTTGTAGGTTTCAACAGGTATGTGAAAACTGCAGTTCTGACTTACACAGCTGCCTGCCTTCCCTTTTTGTGCTGCTTTCCTTGCTTAGACTTTACAACTATGTTTTTGCCACTGTTTGAAAGTTCTGGCTTACAGCCTGTGCACTTCAGACATGCATTCAAAGGCATCTCCTTCTTCTTTAGCACTGACTTCTCACTTATCCATGCATAGAAGTCTCACAAGATGAATCAGAAAGAATTCCATCTTTAGTCTGTGGTGGTGTCACCAAAACCAGAGGCATCCCATGTCATTCCTTTGAAAATAAGGAGGCACAGGAGGCAGCAAGTTGTGTTATTGTGTCAGCCAAGCACCTGTACCTGATCTTCTGTAGCAGCTTCTCTGTGTAATGTGGAAAAACAGGCATTAAAATGTTGTATATTGTCCTGTCTAGTAAGGAGGGAACTTCTGCATGTAGATAAATATGCACACAGTGATATAACAATTAACAATACACTGGCTCTTAGAACCTAATAATCTCTAGAGAAGTGTAAAAGACTGATAGGTGTCTCCATAACAGCAATACTATCTCTGGATTGGAAGAGTTTCTGGCAGTGAAGATAGGAGGTCCTGCACTGCTGGGCTTCAGCTCCTGCAGCTCATGTTTTTGAGGCATTCTGTCACTGATTCCCTTATTAGATAAGGTACCCAAATATTTATGGATTTTTGTTTGTATACCTATCAGCTTGGCCCCCAAATGCTTTCTTTCACTTAAACATTTCCTAAGAAATGCTGATTGCTACTTTCTTAACTGTTCTTCTGTATTTTGAGCTAGGATAATGGTGTCAGAGGTACATCTTTGTTCCTTCTCCATAAGCACCAGCAAAGACAGGTTGTTCCAGGAGTGCTTGCTGAGATCAGGTGGCACCATGCTACAGTTCTTGTTCAAGGCTGAAGCTAACTCATTAACCTGATTTTTTTGTTGACTTATTTAGGGCTGTTACATATATATTGTTGCAAGCTGCCTGATCAGCTTTAAAATAATTTGAGAAAGGAAGTATCTTGTTAACTTCTAAGCAGAAAAATAATAATTGGTGTAAGAACTTGGAAAATGAGGTCAGAATATAGCTGTTGGTTGACAAAGCCTAAAGGATTGCCAATCAGAAGTCATTCTTTACCTCATTTATGGTACATTTGGGAGGCATGCATACAAATTCAGTTCTTTTTCTGAGACCTTATAAGCTGGGAAAAGCCATTTATTTTCATTAATGCATAAAGCAAGAAAAGCTGTTGCAGTAATTGCTTTGGATATGTTACCAATCTTCATCCCAGCTGTAAATAAGAAAGAAGCCTGCCTCCTGGTTAGTTTTTCTCTTTGCATTTGCATGTGTTCATTCTTACAAATAGTTTGTTGCATCATATGAGGGGATATTATAATAGGCAGCATTGTGTTCTTTTCAATATCATCAGTTTTAAAAAATGCATTCCTACGCAACTGAAAAGAACAGCAAGCAAAGAAAGAAGCAGAGTTTCTGCAAATTTCTCAGACTTGGATCTCATTGCAAATTAGGATCTCACAATTCTCCACATTGTGGATTACGTGGTTTTGTGTGTTTGAGTTGCCTTCATCTGAAAATGTAAATAAAATCTGGGAGGTTAGCATGTTAATGAAGTTTCATTTTGGAAGAGGAAAAGTACAGTGAAGTTTGGTTTGTCTGGAAAGTGATTATTCTTTAAGGGAATAGGTGGAAAGACATTTTTGCTGGATCCTGTTAAAAATGGAATTGTTATTGCTGTAAAATGCTCATAAAAAGGTTAAGAAGATGGGTTGAATGTGAAGACAGGTTGTGTATATTTTAAAACTGAACATCAAATAAAATACAGTAATCATTGGGGTTTTTTTTCCCTTGGAAATAGGGATGACCATTAACAGTTCTATTAGTTCTGAATTATTCACGTGTGGCCAGCACCTAAAATCCTAATAGCTTTTTCTTCCCTTTGTTCTTCATTTCAAGCCAGATTATCTCTGCTGAAGTTGATGGAACTGCTCCCATTCTATGCTTTAAATAAAAGCTTAGTTTGATCTGTGGGGAGCACTGCCTGCATGAGGTGTCTATGAACAGCTGTGTTGTCAGGAATACAAACAAGCAGAGACCTGCAAAATGTCTGTAAATGTAGATCATTATTTTTCAGCAGAAAAATCTTTCAAGATGAAAAAATTTTGAGTTTAGAGGTGTTGTGCTTGCTTCTTTATAAAAATATCCAGTGTTTAGCTCTTGCCTCACACACTGAGTTCTCCCAGTGTGGTTTATTTACAGAAAATTAATTCAGCAATATATGTGTAAACACTATTTGTATTCTCTGAATCATGTATACTTTTCTTCTTTAAAAGATTTCTTAGTCTACTGTTTTGTGTACAAAGGGTACTTTTTATAACATGGTTTATTCAGACAGATTTATAGTTCAATGAAGGCATTTGGGAAAGGTTTTTATGCCCTGAGAGTTAGCAGGTGTTATGATATTTAAACATAGCTCTTTGCATGTAGAAAAGAAAATGCTTTATTAAGTGTAATATAAGTGTTGTCTAAAACTATAGTTACCTACTGCAGGACAAATTACATATACAGATAAATATTATAATACAAGGAAATGAACTAGTGGTTGGTTAAGTGTGCTGCTTTCATTTCCCAGCTGTCATGACAGAACATGGAAATGTGTGGAACATTTGAAAAAGTAATGTGTTGGTTGTAAGCAAGAGGACTGTAGGCAAACAGAAGTTGAAGACAGTTTTTAAAATTTCATTTCATTGAATTCCCTGTAAATAAAATAATAGTTGAACCATGTCATGACCTCTGCAGAAAAAGTTTGTCTGGCAGTTTTGAACTGAAGTTGTCCAGCAAAAATGAAGGCTTACTGTGCAATTTTAATTTAGACTTTCAATAACTCTGGCACATCTATTGTCTTACACTGATTCCTTTACAATATGCTAACATTCTATGGGAAGTAAAGGACTTCTCACTCTAGTTAATCATTCTTTCTGGACATGCCTTATGAGAACATCACCAGCCTTCCCTTCTTGTTTCAATTAATACTGTGGAGGCACTGATATATTTGTCTGAGGAGCACTGAAAGTTAATCACTGATACAGAAAAGCACCTTACATCATTAAGAACATCTTTTTACCCTTCAAAAGAAATAACTGTGTATTAGTGTTGTTAGCAAACAGATCTGATCAAGCCCTTGGTAGGCAGTCCTGTCTGGTGTCATCATAAGGTATGTGGCCTTAAATTGACCTTCAAGCTTATAGAATGGGAAGAATCATTGTAATGATATAAAAATGGTGAGAGAAGCAACAGTGATTTAATTTTCTTTGGATGCCCAGTGTAGTGGTGAGAGTGAACAGGTCAAAGTGAGATGAGAGCTGTGTTACCATGGGAAGAAAATAAATACCTTGCTTTAGCTTGACCTTCCTTGCTGGTTGTAGTCACCTAGAGAGCTATAGAAGTCACGCAATGCAGAGCACATGTTGAATCTTTATTGAACTCCAGTGCAAACAGAAGACCAAAAGTAGCCAGTTTTCTTCCCTGCTCCTGTTTGCACATTTCAATACAACTCTGTGAAGGAAACAAGACAACCTTTGTTCTTAAAGTTTCGGTGTAAATTATTTAAAAAATCTTTCAGTGGAAAGGATTAGCTATTACCCAGGAACTTCAGACTCTTGACATTCATCTGTCTTCATCTCTCTTGCTCTGTCTCTCCTTGTCAACACTTGTTTTCTCAAATGTATACATACGTATAGCAAGTAATACTGCACATTTTATTTGAAAGCTTTGTTAGCGAAATATAGGGCCCAGTTTTGCATTTCCCACAAAAAAAATACACAGCTTGCCATTGTTTTAGGACATTTTCTAGCTAAGGCACTCTGCAGAGTTTTGGTGCTGTCAAGAATTCTACAAGGTGTGTTTGAATCATAATGTAGGTTTGTAAACAAAAGAACAGAGAGACAAAGACACAATGTCAGGACTTAAGGCTTTTAAATGGCTTTGGCTGTCCGTGGCTTTCCAAACTTAGTGCTTTTTGGGTTGGGTTTTGTTTGTTTCTGGAATGAACTTTGAATTGCTGAGAGCATGAAGCTCTTTGCAAGAGTTGATATGAACACTAAATAATCAGCACTTTTGTAACTGTGGCCACTTTTGTTTATTATGTACCTGGTAATGAATTTAGATGCCTATATTAGCACCTTGAAGTTGGGCAAGTCTGCAATGTCCAACACATTTTCCCTTAGTCCAATTTGATTTCCCCATCTGTCTAATTGTAAGGTTAGAAATAATATAATTACACCATTTTTTGTGTGCCTTTTGCCTGGCTGCACATGTTTAATGAAAGATAGGTAATGTGTAACCCTCAACATATATACAGCCCTTTAGACTCTAAGGAGAGCAAGATTTCTGTGGTCACTAGGAAAGGTTAAAATTACATTTTCCTTCATGAGTGTTCAGTTTAGTCTGATGGGCATTTGTATTGCTAAAATCTGTTACAGATCATGTTCTTCTGTATAAAATATTGCCCAGTCAGGTAATTGGAAACCTATAGTATGTAAGAGTGATTCATTCACAATATTCTTTGTGACTAGAGAGCTGACAGATACGTTCCCCAGGCTGTCCTTACAGAATTGAGTCAGTTGTGGATGCTGAAACAGATCTGCAGACTTTCCATCCTGAATGTCTAACCCAAAGCACAAACAATAATTAAATACTGTAAGGATGGGGATAGATAATAGACATGTGCAAACCTTTGAATTATACTCAATAATTGTGGATGAGGAATAATTCTTTGTTTCCTTGCTCTATATAATGCTTTCAGTCTGGACTCAGTTGTGTGATCTCCTTCTCACTTCATCATTTCTTCCCAATTTTGGTTGTAAGCAATCAGCCAATTTTGAATCCTTGCATACATATTAAAATATCATTTTTATTTTTATAAAGTATAGTGTAGGGTGCTACAATGTAAGAATGACATTTCAATAGCTTTTCTTGGGGGGGGGAAACACAAAACAACAATCATCTTTTTCTGTTTGTGGTCAGAAAATGCTGAAGTAATTTTGAGTTCTGTTACTTTTGTACTTTCAGAGTTCTCAGGCTGGTTTGACAGAGCACACTCCTGGGTTTTGCATATACTTAACTTGTGTATGTACTTAATTTAAAGCACAAGTAGTCACATGTCATGAGTCACATGCAGAAATGTTTGTAGACTGGGTTTAATAAAAGACTTGTTCATATGCTCTCCAGAAAAATCATGGTTTCTATTTAGGAATTTTTACGTTTCTGTTCTAAGATTAGCCTTGCCTAAGTGATTCAGGAATACAGGGACTCTGTGGGAATTGTTTTCTGTGAGCACGATGAGGATGCCTTATTTTCCATTTCATCACACCAAATGTCATATTAGGTTTAATGTGCTGCCCTATTAATTATTATGTTTAATTTTTTTTTCAGTAAAAATATTATTACAATGCGTGACAAAATAATTATGGGATAATGACACTCCAGGATTACACATACTGTTACTCAATTGCTTGCTTAGCAATCAGTCACTGATGACAGTCAGAAACACAACTAATTGTTGAATATATTTTCAGCTTTTTGCTCTAATTTTATACAAAAGTTATTTAGTAATACTAAAATAACCTCTTGTGCTAGCATCACCAGGTTACTTGAAAAGTTACCAAAATACTGAAGTCCCGTGGGAGCCTAAAGTTTCTATTTTTCACAAAGATAAAGACAGTGATAATTCTGTTGATATGAATGAAGTTTTGTATTTCTCCTGGTCATACACAGATGGGTTTTTTAAAGTAGTGTCACTTGTTAAATCCATTGATCCTAGTATATCTAATCTCATCTTCTGAAAGGTGCTTATCAAATTTATCCAGCTATTTATCTGATTTTGTCAGGTTTGCTTTGAAAAACTGCAAACTGGCTGACCTTTGAGTAATATTTTTTTTTAATAAATTAATTGTACAGTGTCTTGAAATAAGCCAAATGTACAAATTCACAGGAAATGTACAAATGCTTGCAGCCTCAAGTAAACTGCTTGCCTCCTTCATCATGTAGACTTGATATAAAAATTTATTTAAATCTTACTTCAGTGGATCAGCTTTTGTTTTGCTCCACTCTGTGTGAAAGGAAAATAATTCAGTGGAATTTAGACCTCAGTAATAGAAATGAGTTCTGTCACTGATGTCAGAGAGGACAAGAATTCACCAAATATGTCAGACAAAACCCAGAATATTTTTAGAAAAGAAACTCTGGGAATTTAAATTCCATTGTAGTTGCATGGTGAATCTGAAAGAATCCCATTGACCTCAGTAGATCCATCCCAGATTTTTATCAGTCCAGTCAAAAGTAGACTTTAACCAATGGCTGTGAACTAGAAGTAAATTTCAGTTGCTCAAATCTGTTGTTCTTAAAAAGAAAGCAATGAAGCTGAAGTCCCCAAATCTTCAGCATTCTTGCCTGACCTAAAAGACATTTTCACACGGTTCCATTGAGCCCCCAGCCTTGTGTCCAAGCCAGGACAATGACTTTGAGCCTGCAGAGAATGAAATGATTGCTGTCCTCACACTTGGCAGGAACCTCAAGTTTCAGTCCTAACTTTGTAGAAACTCCTCTTCTCCTTTCTTTCTCCCAGTCCTTGGTCATAGTCCCCAAAAAGGGAGCTCAGCCAAGCCCAGCAGGAGGCTGCCAGCTGGCAAAAAGCTGCTTTTCAGAGCCCCAGGCTGCTGCTCTTGCTCTGCCTCTGAGAAGAAGGAACTACAGAACAGGGTGAAACAACTGCTGATTCAGCTCCCCCTCAAACCTCACTGTTCCTGAGTTACCAAGGGTTCTTTGCACCCAGGCTGAAAAGAAGCAGAGCACCGAGTTCCCAAATCCCTCAAACGTTTTAAGGGTTGCTAAGTTTGTTTGCATTTGCAAACTGCTTGCTACTCAGTTAAGCCCAAGGGGTTTGGTTTGGTTTTTGTTTTTTCCACCTGGGAAAAAGCAGTTTTCCCAACGTGTTTCCATATATTAAGGGGACTCTTATACATTTGGGATAGATTTGTTTTTTCCCCTCATTAACCTCAATAGAAGCAGAATAAAACCTCCTCATTTGTGTTCCACTGCTTTACTCTAGTTTATTCTCTCCACTGTCTCAGCTCTTTTTTGCCTGAACATCAATTCACTCAGAGTCAAGTGATGCTGAACTTCTAAATCTATTCTGAGTGGGACTTAGATGGGACAAACAACATTTTATTGGAAATGTTATGTCAGAGTAACAAATGCCTATGGATTAGTTAGTTTATTTCCAGGACCCCATGGGCTATCCGTTGCTATTTATAATTTAATTTTCTCCAGCAGCCAGGACTGTGTTTATGTTACCATGGTGTTATTTGCCATACTTGGGGGTGGATAGTAAATGCTGTAATTGAAAATAGATACTCCTACTGAAATAAGTCTAACAGGTGGTTATGTTTTTATTTAATCATGCTGGAAGCATAAGACAAGATAAATGTGGCTACCTCTAACCCTGCCTTTTTGCCAAGACATTTTCAGACGTTCCAGTTTGTCTTCAGTGGCCAGAGCTGGAGCCAGCAACAGGAATGATTTGTCTTGTGACAGTCCAAGGAATGTCACTGGCAATCAGTGAGTGTCATCCACTGCAGGCTCCAGAAAGCTCATGTGCTTATCCAGGAGAAAAGGAGATGCTCTGATGCAGGGCAGGAGGTCTAAACCTCATCCTTCTGCACTCCATAGTCTGAATAAAGCTTTTACTCCTTAGGAGCAGCTCAGGATCAGTGATTGTTATTTCCTTGTGATGCCCTCATGTTAGCCCACTTACTTCATCTCATCTTAATTTCCTTCAGTTGTCTCCTGTAATGAACTGCACATCTGTTCTGAGCTCTATTCTGTCTTCATATTATGTGGCTCAGTTTGACTGTAGCTTACACCCATCTGCCTGGTGTTGACAGCCCACATCCTACTGGCAAAACTGTTCAAACCACCCCCCTCTCACAGCCATAATAATAGCCTTTGATTAATTTTTGTCAATATAAAATCAGTTAAATGCCATACATATGGTATATAAAATATATAATACATAAATCATATGATATATACATTATATACATGTATTTTTATATAGGAATACATATATTTTTTTCATCCTAAAAGTAAAAGTAGAGAAACATATGGATATTATTCTTAATCCTCTGAAGTTTTTAGGCAGGAAAAAAAGAGGAATGTGGACTTTTCCCTCAGAAATACATTGCAATGTGAAAATTAAATTATTAAACATAGCTGTATTGTTTCACAATTTCTGCTTCCTGCAAAAAGTCATATGCCCAGGAGTACTGAGTTACCAGGTATGAACACTTTGGTTAGGATTGTATGGTTATTATCAAAGTCATTTGAAAACTTCACTTTAATAGAACCATACAAAAGATGCCTAATTGGTGTAATTGCATGAGCAGCAGAGCAGAGATTCTTGTATGAGTTTTGCACAGCAATCTTTTGTTGAGGAGTTTTTTAGCTTTTTTAGAAGTAGCTGTCAGACTTCCACCACAGTTAATTTTTGTATCAACCAGAGGCTACTTGGGTCCTCCAACTTTTCATATATCTAGAGGGTAGAAAATTAATTTCCATCAGCAGGAGATGATGTGTGCATACATAGATTTTCTCTTGAATTCAAGTTTCTTCCTCAGTTTCCCTGTTGTGTTTTTGCCTAGTGAGTAAAGCAAAACCAGCAAAAAAGCAAAATTTCAGAAGGCAGGATAACTTGTCGTATTTTGGTTTTAAGCTGGTTTACATTAACTTCAAATATCAATGTTATTTAAACCAGTACTACTTCCTGTGTACTCAAGACTGAGTCAGAGTTTGTCCTTAAGCTTTGCAAGGAGGTCCTTAAGGCCTTCACAAGCTTCTAGCAATTGCATTCCTTCCCACAGGTTGTTATTCTTAACATCTTTGGAGGCCTTTTCCACATGTGACAATTTCAGAAGTTAGACTTGCAAATGAAGTCAGCTACTTTACTTTTCTAGGCTTACCTTATAGGTAGCAGTTGATTGACTTTATTGTTAGAGAAAAGCTGAGGCCTTTCCCTAGGGCCCCCAACAAACTTCCATGGCTGAGGCTTTGAAGTATTCATGCATATTTAATGGTAAAGTAAGAAAAAGAAAACTCAACGTTGTAGCCAGTCCAAACCCTTGACAATAACAGCGAGTTAAGGAAAAAAAGCACTGAGTTTGCAAGATGGTTTTGATCAAATGAAATAAAAAATGCAGTACTGAAGGATTAACATAGATGAATAAACCATGTCTGTTAGGAATTGTGTCCAACATCCATGCATCCAAACAGAAGTGCACTATCAAGCTTGGGGATTTAATTGGCTTTCTGAGCTGGCCCTTTGCCTGATCTTTTCATAGATGGAGGACTTCTGCTTTCTTTTGGTGTTGGTAGAGGCTCTGAGACTCACATAATCCTGGCTTAAACCAGTGGTGCCCTGGAGCTGCCACTGAGTTACATTAGGCTTCATTTTGTTGAGTGACTATCTGTGCTTTTCTTTGTTATCTTTTAATACTTATGCTTAACAGTCAGAAATCTCTAAGTGAAGTTCTAGTGTGAATTTTTATGTTAGTGTTGAGAGGTGGTTCCTGAGTATTTGTTTCTTTGGTATTTTGCTTCTTAACTCCAGGTTAGATGCTGCAGTGCAAGTGCTCCATGACTCTTGGTCCTAAAGAAGATGTTAACTTGTCATTAACATCCTGCCAGCTAAATGGAAATAAGTGAAAAGGAAGGGAAGGAGGATGTATTCAGGAGGCATTTTTCAAAATGCTGCCTCTGAACAACTTGACAAATTAATCATTGCCTTAAGGTAGGATGGCACTCTGGTGTTGCATTTGCCTAAGAGAGAACCAGTCCAAGACTGGAGGCTCCTGTGCTGTATTCCTAAGGAACCAAACTGGAGGCTGTTTGCTGCTTCTGCCTGTAGAAGCCTAAATTTTCATCTCTGACTTCTTCCACCTGTCATGTGCTGAGGTGACCCCACAGTGACTTTAGCCTAAAGATTTTAAGCTGGTGTTCCAGGTGTTCATTGCCACTGGAGTCAGGGTGATGAAGTTACTCAGCTCTTCATCTAATCAAGAGTTGCTCTCCAAGGGTTGCAGGCTGCAAGTGATCACTGTAATTCTGTCTCCTCTCTGCTCCGTGTTCTTTTTTCTCTTTGTACTCTCTATAATATGCCTCCCACTCCCTCTTTTAAATCCTTTTTGTAGGAGGTTAATTGCAAAAAAGTAGCTTTCCATCTTTGTTGGGTTCCAGTTATCATTTGTTCTTTTCATATTTTGTTCATTGGGGATTTTTTAAATAAATTGTGGATGAGTGTGCTGCCATCCTTAATGCATATGTAGAACACTTTAAGACCTAACACACATTTCTTTGAGACTTCACCGGTGTCCTCTCTCCAGTGCTAAAAATTCCTTGACTATTTTATTTTTTTATTGTATCTTTTAGACAATTACTTATCTGTGGAAGGACCTTTCTTCTTATCTCATGGGGAATTGTAAATGCAAAGAGACAGAATCCTAACTGGAGTACCAGCTTTTTTTTTTTTTTTTTCCTTGCATGGCTACCTGCTTTACTGCATTTAAGCACAAAACTTCGGTAGAGGGTTTTGATGCCTTTTTTTTTTTTTTTCTTAATGCTTTTTCATTGAAATCCGTGACTATTTGGGGACTGCTACTCCAAGAGATTCAGAGAGGTAGCAATAATGTTAACAACTAGGATTTCCGGGAGGTTATTAGTATTTTTGGCAAGCAATATTTGTTAGTGGTGTGCAGCAGTATTTCCATATTATATTAGTTGTTTTGCCAAGTGCTAGCTGGCAGTATGTCATGTTCCTTAGTTCCTGTTTGGAGCTGAGTACTCTTCTGGTAGTTTTATCTCTGAAAGGAATTAACATTTGCTTTATTTTAGATACTAGCTCTTGTAGCATGCATAGCATTTAAACTAACAGGATACTGTGTTATGAAGCATGATTCTTTTGTTTATCCAGGCTCTCTCTTTGCCAGTAGCAAACATGATTCTGCTGTTGTTTCATCACCACTGTCCTAGTTCATGCCCAGTGCACAGGGAACTGGCAGTCTTGAAAAGAGAGATAAATTTCCATGTCCATGTTTAACTTTGATTTGCTCTTACACTTTGGCTATAACCTCCTTCCCCTGACTGTAAATCAGTAAATGAAAAGCACATCATGTACACTGTCTGCAGCCAAGCATTTGATATGGTTGTCATTAATTGACAGAATTCCTCTAGTATGCTGATAAGCAAGATGAGTGCCCCTCTCAGGTCCACTTTCACTTGCAGTGAAATAAGTGGGAGTTTCCCTGCTTTTGCATTAAGAATGCAAAAAAATGATCTAGAGAGAATTAATTCAGTGAAGAGCTGTGTATGAAAGACAAGACAAATTCTGTACTGAACTACACTCTGTAGAAATCCACTGGCTTTAAGTAAAGTGGGAGAAAAACAAGCAATTTATCTATGAGTGGCAAATGAGGCTGTGTCTGCAGGCTTCTGAATATTGAATTAAAGATTTAGCCCAGTTGTGGTGTCTTTGGGCTGTAATAATGCATTAAATCAGCTTACAGTGTAATCAATGGTCCAAGTTAATACCAGCTACATGAAAAATTCTAATTAAGTCTTGAAGTTTTGTAGTAAGAAGATACTAACTTGAAAATAAGTGTTCTGAGTTAATGTTAAAAAAAGACATAATGTTTCTGTACCAACCACAGCCATCTCAAAATCTGGTGGCCTTAGGAAACCAAATACCCCAGAGCAAAACTTTCACAGGTGCATTTCCATCTTTCACACTTAGATAGGAGGGATGTCAGTTGGGTGTAGTGCTCAAAAGAAAACAGGATCAGGAAAAATGATTCAAGCAAGTGCTCTTTGTCTTCCTCTCCCACAAAGTAAAAGTATTTTTGCATATGACATTCCCATTTATGTGTTCTTAACTCTGTTCTGTCAAATTATGTTAGAAAATTTGAATGGTTTCCTAGAGACTTTTATGAAATCACCTATTCTAAAATGTTATTAAATGATAAATAATATGGACAAATTGGCACAAGATGAAGTAAATTTTTGTCTGGTCAGGAGATTTCTAGGAGAGAAGAGCCTGGTTTGGTAAGCACTAATATATTTTTCTTTTCTGGCACTTGTTACTGTACTGCCTCTTTTTTAGCAAGTGAATTAATAAGGGGAAAATATTCATGTGGACCCCTGTTCTGGAATTTAGGTTATTTCTTTGTCTTCTATTGACATGAAATCTCAAACCCTGTCCTCTTCAGGAGGAAACCTGTCTTCCTCGTAAGAAAATAAAATCATCCCCTGGCCAGGAGTGCAGGAATTGTAGCAATCTCAGTTATGCTCCACATCCAAACAGGAATGACAGCAAGAGATCCTTGTTCTGCTGCTTCTGCTCCCCTGAGGCTGCAGTCCAGAAACTGATGGCCCAGGGAAGCCTTTGTTGTCAGGACCTGGGAAATATGCAAATATAATGATCTTCTGAATCATCATTTATAAGGGGTTCTCATCTTCTGAGACACAATTACAAGGCACCAAAAGATGCAAATCACTCTTGTGTGAGTGACAGTGAGGGTGTCCCTGTGTTTAAATAGGGCATGACTCAAAATAGTACCATTCCAGCTTTCCATGGGAAAGTACTTTCTGTTCAGTGAGATGTTTTCTTTCTCTACCTAGTCATCAAAAACACTATCAATCCCATTTCCAGTGAGGCAAGCTTCTGTGGAATGTGACATTTGTTATTTCCCTTCCCTGATAAGAGCTGTATACCTAGATTTCTACTGAATCTAACATGTATTCCTTTTTTTCCCCCAAAAAAATTTTTTTTAAGTCTTGAAAGAAGGTTTGTTTAGGAGAACTTAGTCCCAGAAAATCAAATTATAGAAAGGTAAATTCACTCTTTCTGTTGTTTTCAAGCACCTTAATGCAGGGAAGGAAATAGAGTCTGCTGAGGTCATGAAATGGAGTAGAATATATATAGTTAGAAATAATTCAAAGGTAACCTCCCATTAGTATTTCTGCATACTGTTGAAAAAAAAAATCCACATTATTATAGTACAAAACTCCCAGATGAAATTTCAGAATTTATATATCACAGCAAGAGAATATACTGCACATGTATTGTAACTGTGCTACCAAGAAACTGAATGCTTTTGGCAGGATTAACAATGTGAAATTAGAATCTATACATACTAGACAAATATTATTCAACCAGATACCCTCATGGGTCTTCAAGCTTGATCTTTTTTCTCTGCATGCATGGAATTTGTACAGGTATCAGGAATTTCATACTAATATCTGGAAATTACTATCAAATAAGAGCCAGTCAACAGATGAGAAAATCTCCCATTATCCAAAAGTGTAATTGCATATTTGGATATAAAAAGAAGCTTTAAAATGTTATAGCATGCAGGAACCAAGGTATCATTTTTACATTGCTTTACATGCCTTCAACTTGTTCTGCAAAATAAAATGTTCTTATTTTTACCATTTATATTTTGCATTTTCAGTGAGCTTAAAGATTTAGGATGAGGTGACCATTCCCTTTGCAGCACTAAAGGAGATGTATTCATTACAAGTATTAGCACCAGTGTGGATGTCTCTCTGAACATCAAATTAACAGTTTGAGTCGGGGAGGTTAAAATGTATTTTCAGTGCTGCTTTAATGAGGACAGACACCAACATCTTCTGATCCCTTGTATTGAATTTAAGTCCTAGGCCTATCTGATGTACTGTTATAGTGGTGCCCGCTGGTGCTTCCCTAATTATGGGCCTGTCAGCATTTCCATTACAAACCCCTATATTAGAGTTGAAAATATCACTCCAGGATGAAGTTTTGTACAAAGGCTTTCAGCCTTTCAAACGAAGAAGGTTTCAAAAGGGATTTTGCAGCTTCCCCAATTTAAAAAATGAAGTTTGGCCGTGGCCCTGCATTAGTGTGGGTTTGGTTTGTTTGTTTTTCAGGGTCAAAATACTGTTGTTTGTTTCCTGCAGCATGAATATCACACATCCAAAAGATAATAATTGAAAGCTGAATGCTTTTATTTAACCACCAAAAAAAGAAAAAAAAAAAAAAAAAGGCAGCACAAGCAAGAAAAAGTAGATCTGCAAGCTGCCACCCTGAGTTTATACCCCCTCCATTTGCAGCAGCCTGCCTACAAAGATTGCAGTAGCCTGTGTCCTTTTTCAGAGATTCAAAACCAGCAATGACATTATAATTAATTTTTTATCAACATAGACTGGTTTAAAAATAGTTTTTAAAGTATTTTAAGGACAAGCAGTTAGGATTAGGAGGTGCTGAAGTTAACATTGCCCAGCTGTGGGGAGTTTGGCTTGCCTGCTTTTTGACTGTGTGTGTATTTTCCATAAAACTGGTTCCTAGAAAGGCTGAGTGCTGCTCAAGTGGACACCATCTTTTCACTATATAATTTTTTGTCTTCTGTTCCAGTAATTTATTATCTCTGAAGCTGGAATGACTGTCTATCCTGGGCTTAGGTGATGCTTATCATTTAAGTGTCTGAATGTTTTACTAAACAGTAATAAATTTCTTTTCATTACACTTTTCTAAAATGAACAAAATTTCTAATTTATACATTATGAACATCTGTATGGAGACATAATAGTTGAAAATATTCATTTATTTTGAATAAATAGTATTTGGAAGCTGATTTTTCAGAGCAGACTTATACTGCCCATCTAAAACACAGTTTTTGATTGACTTTAGCAAATTCATTGATTTAGCCAATTCAGCTATCTGCTAAGAATCAGATCTCTTGCATCAAGTGGACTACCTAGATGATGAGAAACCTGGAGATAGCAATGTCTGTTGGAGGAGGTGCATTCCTGTTGAATTTTAAGTCAAGTCCAAAGGAAAAAATATCATTTATTTCCAAAATCATTAATCTTTTAAATATAATCTTACCAGTAACTGAAATGTTCCTGGTTCCATTTTTTTTTTGTAGCTTTCTGAGCCTGAAGTAGATACAGTAAAATATCCATGCAGCTGACATTTAGGAGAGTTGAAGAGAAGAATCTCTTCTAATGGAAGTTGTCAGCCAGCTTAATGACAGGTAATCTGCTACTTTCTCTGCTTATACTTTAGATTCCTATCTCTTCAGTGTAAGTGGCTCATTATCATATTACTATCAGTGATGGGATACATTTTAAATATAATTATCTTAACAGAAAAATACTGCTACTTATTGACACAGTTTACTGCCTATGTCAATGTGAAATTAAATGGTTGATGGTAACATAAACTTGTGTTTTCCTGAGCTGGCAATGACCTGCTACAGCATCAACATCATTGCTAGCAATAGAAACAGTACAGCTACTGAACACCCAACACATCCACCAAACTGGCTTCATTGGAATTATTATCAGAGCAATATTTTATTAAGTGAAACTGCTAGCTGCTTATGGTGTTTTAGGGCAGATGCATCAAGACAGTGGCTGTCTTCGTGTCAAATTCAGATTAGTAGGAGATGAGGATGTTTTTTTAGCTTCAGTTATAAACTCCTTCATCTTTGGTTCCAGAAAATACTAACACAAAAGTCAAAGTAGGCAAAAGTTACTAAGGGTAAAAGTTACTAAGAGTGTAGGTGCACTCCTGGGTGCAATATTGCAAGGAGTTACATAGACCTCTGTTATCTGCAAATGTTATCCTGGGTTTGGGAACCCCTCTAGCCATGATAGCACAGCACAATTCAGCCAAACAAGTGAGCCCACACTGAGCTTGCACTGCAGAAAATATCTGTATTTTTCACTGCTGTCATGTTGTTTTATAGATGAATTATTTGCAAGCCCTTAAATCTCATCTTTCTTCCGGCATCCTCTTTATATTACCTTCTAAAAACACATCAAGAATTTCATTTCAAGAAAATTTAAGCTTGTCTGCTTCTATGAGCTCCTCACCTAATAGCTCACACAGATGTTTAAGCTGGTGCTTTCTGAGAGGCTAAGATAAATTTCTTCTGTGTTTTAGTGTATTTCTGAAAAGATAAAGTATAACATTTTTGCTCATGGTTTTGTACTCTTGCAGAGACAATTGCAATTTGAGGCATTTCCACGAGGTTGTTGTGTTAGCTGGAAAACTATTTTGAAGCCAATATCCAACAGTAACCTAAGAATTCATTTAATGTCTCTTTTTTCCTTCTGGTGTCACTGGAAGGAGAAAAGTCAGATGGCTTTAATGAAACATTTAATCTATGGCTCAATGGAGAGGCAGGCATGTCTCTGGAAGTCTCCCTTTGGGATTGCTTGCATTTCTAGACTTGAGTAAGTGCATCTTCTGCCCTGCTGCTGCCCTGAATCCATGGCTGCACAAAGATGAAAGAATAACAGCCCAGTGGCATCTTCCAGTTAAACACATGGCAAAGGTACTATAATGTGGGAAAGTGTTTCACATCAGACTGACTTCCCAAACACCTCAGCTGCAAAGATAAAAGCATGCATTTTGTGAAGGTTTATAGTTTTGTCATATAAATCTCAGCAGTAGATGGAAAGGGAAATAAAATAATCTGAAAATGGAATGGTGAAGAATAGCAATACTGTTTCAGCTTTGTGTGATTACTTTGAATAGGAAGTAGAAAACCAACACTAGTTTTATCTTCCTGATGTAATGAAATACTGAATTATCCTTTCATTTTCACAGGTAAAAAAAGAATTAGGAAACTTGATCTTTCATAGGCACTTATCCACATGAATGAATCTGCAGTCATTCTGGCTGTCTTTGTGATGGGGAAGTAATTTGTGGAATAGTTGGGGTTGTCAGGGCCTTGTGGCAGAGTAAAGGACCAGAATAGCAGTAAAAGCAGCAAATCTCAAATTCAGGCCTTCTGACTGTAGAAGTGTACAATGTCACTCTCTGTAGCATACATTAGGGCTGATAGAAAAACCTAAGATCTTTTTGAGAGAACAGCCTTACCAAATTCAGGTGGCAGGAGAAAGTTTGGGTCTCTGATTGGGGTGAGCTCTGGCACAGAAAATGAAGAGACCTTCAGGGTCAGCTGCACTTAGCAGATTCTGAACCCAATCCTGTGGTCAGTGCAACTCAGGAATTTTCCTAAATTCTGTTTAGGAGGACACCAAGAGGCCACCATATCTGAAATGCTATGTAGTCATCCTTTTTCTCTCTACCATATTTTGTACATTAAGAAAAAGAAAAAGTTGAGGAAGGTGGAAGACTGATACGAGGGCTGGATCTGACAGATTTGTACCAATGGGTAAGTTACTCAGAATCCTAAGTGAATGAAGACATGACAGGTTTACTACAGTCAATTGAGCATACACTTTGAGTATTTAAATCCATAACTGCTTGTATGCATCCATGCATCCCTCTGGAAATGCCAGATTTCTTCCCACATACTGCCCTACTTGTCAGCATGTGTGCTCACAGCAAGACGACCATTTGGCTCCAACAGAAGTAACACTGCAAGCATCCCACAGAGCCACACAGATAGCTGGCTCTCAGTGACAGTTGTGACCAGTTAACACAGCAAATTTCTCATTGCCATCCTGTCAGTCAAAAGTAGAATTTTATACATTCATTTATTTGTTTTTAACCAATTGTGTGCAGCCTGGATAGAAGAAAAGATTCCAGAAGAACTGTGTAGCCTGGCTGTCTGAAGTGATAGGGCCTGATTTTGATAACTCAAGATTGAGAGGCAGGTATATAAGAGCCTAATGGTGAAGGAAGATGCAGGTGAAGAATATGCTGTGACACTCTACAGCTTTAATTTGACTGTCTGAGGTGCTGGATAGCAGTTCAGCCGTGGCAGTGAGGAATTCAGAGTGCACTGCCAGCCCAGATGGTTATCTGCTTCTCAGGAGAGTTGTGCAGTCCCCAGTGAGCACAAGGCAAAACAACAACAATAAGAAAAAAAAAAAAAAAAGGAAAAGAGAAATAGAGAATTTAGGTTTCAAGGTTGGATAATTAACCATTAACATTCCCTGTATGTATCCATTCTCTGCAGTGGATATGAGAGGGAAGAACTGGATCTTACACAGACTAACAAGTGACAATGTGGATCCTGCAATAATAATTTGCCATGAGCTTCCATTAAACCTATTCTCTGAACTACCTATCTAAAATATTCCTAGACAAGATCCAGACATCAGGCCCTTCTTAAAATATCCATTCCAGAGTTCTCCCTGTTTTAGGAACCCTAAAATAATATCTCCTCCCTCCCCATCCCAAAAGTTTGCAAACATGGAAGAGAGATTTACATTAAAACAAACATGAGAAATGGTGCACAGGGGCACTGAAGTCTGTTAGGCAGGAAATTCTCCAACGTGCATTTGTCTGCCCCTTCAGCAGCAGAATAAAGCACTGAGTATTCACACTAAAGTTTAGCATCATCTGGTTAAGAAAGCCAAAAGTTCATGAAGTTTTTAGAATAAAAAATTATTTCATAAAAACACTTCACTGTCATGTGGCTGTAGAAATAGTAGAACCCATCTAAACCAGTATAAAAGCAATGCTTGAACTTAAAGCTAATACTGTTATAAATGTTTGACTGAACCACATGCATTTAAAATTATGTTAGAAGACATTTTGATGACTGACCAACCTGTGAGACCAGTTGGGGCATGGACATTTTTAGTGAGGTTCATTCATGCTATAATCTCATCTTCCATCTCTTTGATTAATTACATCTTTTTGTGTTTCCTGAGGAATAATTTATAGCTATGTAGCATGTATCAAAGAATTGTATAAACTTGTCTGAATTCTTTGTTTTTCTGAAAAGGAGTAATCTTGCAAGCAGATGGTGAGCTAGAGGAAGGCAAAGCTGTGTTAGTATGCAACAGGTTTGTGCTCTTGCTGTCTGTTCTTTCTTTATACTGTAAAAAACAAATGTATTAGACAAAGACCTTTCACTGGGTTGCCACTGCTACAGCCACCACTTCCTCCCTAACAGTTTGAACCAATGTCTTGTTGAGAGTTTTGTTGTTTGGGTAACAGAAGGCCAGGGAGCAGCAGGAAAGGAAGCAATGATAGCTTTTTAACTGTATTTTTAGGCTTTGGTGAGGGGAGGCTTATTTAGCTTTTGTGTGCATGTGGTTTTGTTTGTGTCTTTCAGTTTTTGAGGTCTATAGCAGGATGCTCCAGCTGAATTCTCTGACTTCGATACAAACCCAGCTTTTTTCTAATGGGTGTGCATTTCAAGTTTTTGAGCTGTTTGTTTTCCATTCTGACCGTGGGTCTTTGGTAGCAGATTGCAGCCCAGGGAACCTGCATGAACACTGGGCTGTGGTCTGAAGGACTGGAGGAGGAAACCCAGGTTCTCTGTAGAGGGATTTTATCTATTTATCCATCATGTTATTAAGGTTTTTGAGCTCTAGTCCCTGATGCTACTGTACACCATGAACTCTCATCCCCAGAGGATTTGTTCCAAATGACGCAGCTGGCTCTAACTCAGGAGGAAGTGGTTAACTTGGGAGTAGAAAGTGCAGAAAAGCTGTGTGTGTACTTACGTACAAAGCTCTCCAGAGTCAACAGGAGAGGCTTTCCATTGAACTCCATGGGATCTGTTCCAGCCAAAGTGCCTCTTGGAAACTTCTCTGTAGCAGAAAGTTTGAACACCACAGAGAATTCTTTGTGCTGGAAGGAAAGGTATTCCCACTGAGCAAGTATTGAGAGGGTGTTTTAGCTGTTACCTGTGGTGCCCAAGCTACTTCAGAAGAGTGCACAGTCCAGCACAGAACCAGAAC
Organism: Phaethornis superciliosus; assembly: GCA_023637945.1. Classification (NCBI taxonomy): domain Eukaryota; kingdom Metazoa; phylum Chordata; class Aves; order Apodiformes; family Trochilidae; genus Phaethornis; species Phaethornis superciliosus. The sequence continues at coordinate 8,576,485 of JAJQWJ010000021.1, read as the reverse complement.
CCACTCATTCTGCTCTTTCTGGTGATCATTACTGCTGTTGCTGGTGTCAGCAGAGGTGGGACAGGAATATCTGTCCCAGCAGGGTTTTCACTTCTCTGGTGTATTGTCAAGACTCCATTTGTAGCGCTGGATTCTCTTCCATGCTGCAGATCTTCACTAATAAATTGCCAGCTATGACCTACAGCTCCTGTGGAACAAGCTGTGGGTATCTCTGCAGAATATAGAGACATTTAGTTGCAGTATTAGCTTGAGAAATTATATCCAATTTAACCCAAGCATTGTCACTTCATCTCTGTTACTGTGGGTAACTTCCTTAGAGAAGTAGTAGTAGTAGCAGTTACAGTTCTGTCTATATGCTTATAATTTATTTCCTTCATTCCTCCACATTCCTTATAATATGAAGTTTTCAAGTGATTATGCTTAGACCCTTAAACAAGTTTGCTTTTTAAAATTCAAGCACTATAAAGAGAGAACACATTTTAAAACATTTTGCTTCTCTAATTTTCACAAATGCAATGAACTTGTGTAATTCTTCTGTATTGGTTAAAATCTGAGATTTTGGTGAAATTTTCTGCACCTCCCTCTGTACTGTTACCAAGTTCTGTTCCAGAGGAGGTGCTGGTTGTGTTTGTAATTTTGTAGGCTTTCCTTACAGGATTTGTTTGGCATCTGACCCAGGTCAGTAAAAACAGATAAACACTGGTAGAATGCTTAATGCTCTGACACCATCTGTCAAAAACATCTGGAGACCACATAGCTTCACATTGCTGGATTACAATAAAATGGAATGAAGCCTATGGAGTCCCTTGGCAGTAATTCTTTGCCTTCATCCTCCTTTTATTCTACAAGTGGTATTGAAAGAATGTCTGCTCTGGAAGCTTTGGAGGCTTTCAGTCAGTCAGGAATGTGGCCCTTCCTGGAAATTTTACTCCTGCTTACGTAAAAGCTTCCCTTCTGGAAAAGCAGGAATTCTGCTCATCTGGATAGTGTCAAAAAAAACTTGTACCTTCAAGGTGGAAAAAATTAAAGGCAAAGGTTGTACTCTGTAATTAGTCTTGACAAAGCCATGAGCTGGCAGGCACATGCTGACTGTCTGAGCATCTTCACTTCTCCACAGATGTCAGTCACACTTGTGTTGTGCTCTGCAGCCAACTTCAGGTTTGTTGCCCAAGAGTTTATTTGGCTGCAATTTTGATTTTTTCCTAAGTCAATAGCAAGTAGAGTGTTTCCTAGCCTAAATATATTTACTACTTCAATTAGACTTCATGCATGCAAAAAAAGGCATCAGTGCAATAATAGTAACTTGTTATGGTAGTGACTAATTTCAGTATGGATTATTTGTCACTTGCAGATTTAGAGTAGGTACTTCATTTGCAAAAGTGTGTTCTAATGATCCAAAATGAAAAAATAGTATCTTCTTTTGGTATTAGGTTTGAGATTTCAGTGTATCTTATGAATCTGGGAATGGGGAGGAAAGTCTGTCTTTGTTTCCTTCATATAAAGTTCAAATGTTGCTCTTGTGTACTTCCTTTTAAAGGATGACTGTAGAGAACTTTAATATCTTCATCACCCTAATCTCTGGGTTAGATTCAGAGATGCTGGAGTGACCTCAACTATTTGTAGATACATAATTGTATCTTCAGGATGCAGGCTTAAAACAAGTACATTTTAGAAATCAAATTGAAGTTAGTTTTATTTTAAAAGATCAACAAGTAAGATGGAGTATTTTTTATAATAAAATATTCTGGCCTGTTAATGTGTTTTTGTTTCATTGGAAGTTGCAAACAGAATTTCACTTTCTTCTGAATAAGATACCAGAAGGCAGGTTGGATTTGTCTTGTTCGTATTGTGAGGACAAAGTACTAAATTCTGATGCTCAGGATTAGATTGTGTATCCTAAGAAAGTTCTCACTTTTTCATATTTATAAGCAGAATTCATTTGCTTAAAATGCACCAAAAGGAACTTGCTTTCCAAAAAAATTATTCCCTCTGTGACTCTGAAAAAGTTTTTTGAATCTTTTGTGGTCTCTTTGGTGCTTCTAAACTCAAAGTTTACAGGCAAAAAATGTGTTGTTGGTTTTTGTTTTTTTTTTTTTCTGAAAGCATCAAATTCTCTGTACTTCAAAGTTGATGGCTTTGTTATGAGAGAGATTTTTGTAAGTCACAAAAATGAGTAATTACTGACGAAGTAATTAGAGTAATTAGAGAAAAGAAGCCTGAGGGGAAAGAAGTTCTACTTAAACATCAAGCAAATGCCATTAGCCATGCAAAATGAGAAAAATAATTTCTAAAAGTATGAACAGATGCACACATCTGGTCCATTTATAGTTAAGGATAAACCTAACTCCCAAGTCCATTTTTGAACTCTATTGAATTTAGAAAGGGTCAAAGGATGTATTCAGTTCTGAATACTCCCAGCTTAAACTGAGATCAATTAAAATAAATCTATTTTTTAAAATCCTGTACTTCAGAGAAGTTAACCTTTCTCTCCAAACTCAGCTTTGTGTCTCCAGCCCTTTGATACATCCCATTGCGTGGCTGTCCTCAGCATTTCCTTTCTTCAGCCAAGGAAAATGTGTTTGATATGCATGGCACACAAGTTCAGTTTCTTCTCTTTCCCTCTTTCCCTCCCATTCTTGCTGGTGTTAATGAAAAAACACACAAAAATTTTTGCTGCCTGGTTTATTGAAGGAAGCTTCTTGATCCCCATCACTGGTCCATGGGGAATGTCACTTTTCAGTGGGAGTGACCCAGCTGGATGTGTCACCCTGTGCATGGGGCTGGTGCCCACTTCTGAGAAGAGATTAAGGAGGAAGCCTGCACTTCTCCATTCTGACTTTTCTTGGAATATCTAAAATAGAAATAGGATTTTCCTGGAATGTCAGGAAAAGAATTTGGCTCCCTACGCAAACTTTAGTAACCTCTACAAAAATGAGGCTTTTTTTCTTCATTTTAATGCATTAAAATGATAAGAAATGTACTGAACAACTCCTTGAGCTTGAGCCTGCAAATTCACTGCAATCTTATGAGTGAACTGGAGTTAGCAAATAAAATGTGGTTTGGTATTGACTTAGAAAAAACATCAATATTATAACTGGTTTTGCATGGTGAGATAAAGTGAATTGTGAATGAAGAGCCATGAGCTGTAATCAAGGCATGGCATGTTTGTGGTTTAATCACTGCTAGGTACTCACAGATAGGGAACAGCAGATGTGAAGTGTTTCAGTATGTGGTACTGGCAAGCTGCTTGGAAGTGGTCAAGTCCCTTTTAGCTGCTCTTTCAGGGTTTGTGAGCAGAGGACATTTTAGCCTCCTGAAGATCCATCTGCATCCTCTGCAGGAAGCACGTGTGTCTTCATAAATCTAAATAATAGAATATTATCAGTATTTATGTAAAAAGCACGTGGTGTAAATGGTTGAAAAATTTCAGCAGCTGACTCACTCTAAAATATTGTTAATAAAACCTGATTCTTAAAAATTGTATGAGCTTGTACACACAGGCTAAACAGCTGGCTTCCTTCAATAGCACAGCTGGGGGAGAAACTAAATGCTGAGCATTTGAACAGGATGTGAGCTATATTTGGAGCAACATTTGCATGAAAGCTGAAAATTTTAATTTACTTTAATTTTCAGTGTACACCTATTAAGCACAGATCTGGTCCCACTCCTGTGGATTTCAATATCACTCATTTTGCTTGTGAGCCATTATGTGCCAGGACACTGTACCTGAAAAATACTAGAGGAGGGTCCTGTCTTTCTGAACACCCAAGCTGTTGTTGCTGAACTGTCACTCACAGGATTTTAAGCAGCTAAAGAATCTTCATGATGTAATTTCTTCCTTGAAAAGGCAAAGCAAACATGAAAGCAGGCAGAATTGCACTGCACAGCATGCAAAAGTCAACTGTTCCTGCTGCAACTGTTTGTTTGTGAGGTTTCAAAAGCACATTCCCATCAATTTGGGCAAGACTGGAGAAGACTGCTGATGCAAGCCAGCAGCTGTGTGGTGCATTGTGAATCACAGAGGCGTGCAGGAATTAATTGAAATTGAAATTTTGAGCTCATCTCTAGTCATATTCTATATATATTACTGGGGTAAGTGACATTTACACCATTAAATGACTTTTTTGGTTTTCTAGGGCCTCAAACCACAACAGTGCCTCATTTTATGTTCAATTTTTAGGACGTAGATATTTATAGCTGCTATTTTAGCCTTCTTCCTAAAGCTTTCTATAGCCCTTATTACACTGGCTGTTGTTTTTTTTTTTTTAATTATTTTAAGCCATTCATTGTATGCAAGTTCAGAAAGTGCTGTTGCCTTCCTGACAGCTCGGGCTGTGTTTTCCTGTCTTACTTTGAATTTAGTCTGAGGACTACTAGACAGGCAGATGACTACAAAGCAAGGTCAGTTCAGCTGTACTGTGATGAAGCAATGGATGTCCTGTAACAGGGACAGCATTTTGCCAGAAATGTCATCATTACTATTCAGTTGGTGTAGGAAGTTTCACACCGATCACTGTCCTGAGCAGCAATGGCATTAATCACATAAAATCAGCTACAGGCAAAAAACCCCCTTTATATATCTTTAATTTTCTTGCATCTGGTATTTGTCCCACTGGTTGTTAGTCAATATTATTTTCATTTTCTCATATGGCTTGCCCCTTCTGAGAGTGTATTTTTTCTCATTGATGACTTTTTCTGTGTTGCCTTAATTCAGATGCTTGCTACAACTGATTTGCAAGACAAACTACACCTTTAATATGTTTAAACCCAAAGCTAAAATGAAACTTGAAGCTCTGGTACTCACTTAACTGTAGCACCTCACTAATAATCTGTAACTAGATAAGGTCAGTCGTGTAGATTTTTTTTTTTTTTATGATATTCCTTCCTGCTACAAGTCAATCCTGTTTTTTCAGAAAGCTGAATGATCTTTTGTATAGCTAAAACCAGATTTGTTTTTGGAGACACTAGAAAGCTACCTTTGCTTCTCCTTGTATTTGTGCCTCAGGGACAGCCATTTAAAAATAACAGTTCAGAAAAACTTCTTCACACTTAGGATATTTCTAGGTGGCAAGCAGAGTACACTGCAGAGATGTCTGGTTTGCTCTGAACATCTTAGCTCAGAAACCAGAAGTCAAACAATGTATTAATGCAGACCCCACACTGCTGGGAAGAGGCTGAAGGAGATGGAACCCCAAATCAGTGGCAGGCTGGGGAGCTCTGCAAGGCACTGAGCTGTGGGCACACACCCCTTCTGCACTCTCTGGTTACTGCTCATCATTTCCTTGCAGATTTTCCCAGCAGTCAAATCCAGCAGTACTCTCTCCATGGGACCTGAGCTCACTGTGGGGTTGTTTTACCAGGGAAATCACTGTTTTACAAATAGAAACTGCTGCCTTCACACTGCTTAATTGTGCTTCATAAGAAAGACTTTCAAGTTTGATTTTACTGTGAGTTTTCTTCCTGCACGTGGCCATCTAGGCAATGAGAAGGATTCTTTCAGTGGCAGTTTTCTAACTGCAGTGATTACAATTTGGATTAATTTCCCTCCTTAGGAATGTCCTGCAATAAAAAGTGGTGGCTAAGGAGAGGTATTCCCTTCTGTTTCTTGCAGAGTAGCAGCTCTGAGAACCAGAACTTCAACTGAAACAAACCAAACCAAACCCTAAATCAAAAGGGCAGCCAAGTAGGAGCCGATACAAACCCAGCAGTACCTGAAACATCAGACACCAGCACACTGCACATTCCTCCATGCTTGTTAAAACCAATCTAGGAATGCTAATAACAGGGGAAATAAATCACCCTGTCAGAACCTGGAGCTTGTGTCATGGATTTTTTTTTTTATATATATATTGTTCTTAATAGCTATGAATCATCATGTACCCAAAGACAGGGCTCAGAAGGCAGAATCTTGGGGCAGTGTTTTAATTGCCCACGTGTGAGGGCTCTGCTTTAACCTCCAGATGAGCAGGAGGATGCATTAGGCTTCACCTATTGCAGCAGGCAGACAGGATGATGTCTTACAAATATAATACCATGAAGGATTTATAGACAGTGAGTGAGATAAGAGAAACCACTTCTGTTTCAGTAATTGCGGTTTAGAATTTTTTTTTAACTTTTCAGGTGTGTCTTGTGATAGCAGCATGTAGCTGGAAAACACTAGATTGAGGTTAAGTATTCTGTTCTATCACAGACATATTTTTTTAAGGTTTCAATGTTGAGGTATTCGTTTCACTTCTGTTTCAACTATCACTATTTCTTTGCCCAACTTCAAGAAATAAGTGTAAACTTTTTGTATTTGTGGCAGTATGGGGCTTAAGTCTTGACTGAGACCTGAAAACAATGTTTTCTAACATCAAAACAAAATGCACAACAGGGAATGTTAGTGTATCCTTCTATCCTTCTAAACAAAGATATTTACTCAAGGAACTACATTTTATACAAGTTATTCCAGACATAAAATTTTCTTTAATTTTTTTTTTTTTTTTTTTTTTTTTTTTAGCTGCCTGACTCAAGAAAACCAAAAAACTTATTGTGGTCTCACTTATAATTTTAAAGATGATCAGATTGACCATCATTCTGGTTTTGCTAACATAAACCTTCCTTGTTGCATGACTAAACTCCCAACAGGCAAACACCATCTGCCTGTTGAAGGAAAAGAGAAACCACCACTGTGACAATTACAAGTGGAACTCATTACAAGTGGAGAAACAACAAGTCTCCTACAGAAGCTACGTTGCAATATCCATAGAAATCTCTCATTCCACATTCAGCACATTTGTTGAAGTTCTTCCTTTGCTATTGCAGAAATTTCCCCCTATTAAACTAAAGAGTTTTCAAGCAAAGAGCTTTTCTCCAGAGCCAAATTCAGATCAGGTGCTACTGCATAAAATTTTGGTGACTTCCTTGAACAGTTTATGGTCTTGGAAAATTATCTTCCAGCTAAGAAAATGCAAATTCAGGGATAGAGCAATATAAATAATAGTGGTACATCAGTTTATACTTGCAGGAATAATGAATATTTTTTACTGCAGTAAAATCTTTCTTAAGTGATATTTCTCCATGGTATCAATAGGGCCTTAGAAAAAGCTGTGCCTTTTTTTGCCAAGCATTTAAACTTCAGTAAGTTCTGTATGATACATCTTTGCTTTTTAAAATTCATATAATTTTTATATGATTTTATTCATATAAACATAACCATACATTCTTTTAAAAAGTTATTTTATCTGAATAGTAGTTGTGTACTCCCTAGTTTAGCAAAGCACTGTCCTTTTGGAAGATAACTCTTTTTTTCATCCTGCTCTAGAATGATGTTAAAATTTCATCAAACAGATAAACCCAAGTGAGCAGCAGACAACAGAGCTCAGTTAGCTCCTTTGAAGGAAATGTAAAAGAATGTTTGGTTTTCCAGAACACAGATACTTTCTGGCAGGACTGCAGAGTCATTTCAAGTTATGAAAAGTGGATATTTCCACTTGGTTGGTGTCAGATCCATAGTTTTGGGAAGCCATCTGGGGAGAGGCAAGCAGCAGTAGGATTCCTGCAGAAGAGCTGCTCAGCACCAGCCCTGGTGTCCTTGTCTTCTTCAGCCTCTTCCAAGTGAGAAGCACAGGACTGAGCTGCCTGGGAAACCTTCTGTGAGCTTTTCAGTGTAATTGGAGATTGTGGGAGTCTCATCAAAGAAGGAGAACCTCTCTTTAATTTCTACCTGTAACACCTCTCTTTAATTTCTACCTGTAACACTAATCATCATCTGAAGAGTTCAGTGGGGAAACAGTTCAGCTGCTCTTAACCTTGTGCTCAGAGTGATTTACAGGCTTTGTTGTTTGATATTTTGGATCATTTTGATGGTATTATCTGAAAAAACCCAACAATCTCTGTCACCAAAGCTTGTGGTGTTGTTATAGGTGTGTATCCCTGATTCATGATGCTGGACCACATGAATGCTTCAGTACAACCCCACTGGTAGTTGTCAGCATGGATGTACATTGGTCTTGATGTTTCTGAGCCAATATTTTCAGCAGAAACTGAAGTCTGGATTTGATCATGGAAACTAAATGCAAAATTGCAAAGGGCGACATAGGAAGTGGGAAATCAAAGCATGCAGAGAGCTGTGCAAATCATGAAACACTTTCCAGAAATGCCCGTGGCAACTAAAAGTCATAACTTGGAGATAACAAAGATCTCCCCAGATAACTCAGGAGAAATACTGGCTTTGTGGCCAATTGTAATTCATCTCCCCTCCCTTTGCCTCACCTGATCTCTTTGTGTTCCATAGGCTATAAATTACTGATCTCTTTCTTTCCATTAGGAGGTAAACACCTTATCACCTTTCCTCCTTTCTAACACTCTTACCAGTCCCCAGGCAGTAAGCATCTTTACTCTCAGGTGGCCTAATTGATCCAAAGCAAATTAAAGGCAAAGCTTTTTTTCTCAACTTGCCTTCAGCTTTGAAGCAAGTTGCTTTGATTTGAGACCTGAAGAACAGTTTCATGTGCCTGAAAGTCCTCCTTTTTCCATCTGTACTAGTTGGTCAAATAAAATATATCACCTCTCTTCACAAACTGCCTTGCTTGTGTACAACTGTAATAATTTTTTGTTAGAGAAAAAGAGAAGACAGGTTTTTATGGAACTACTTAATAGGTATGTGTGAGCACTGCAGCTCTTCAGAGTCTTGAAGATGACAAAATACTTAAATATGATGAAACAGAGAAGAAGAAGATGCAATAGAACCTAAGGAAGATGCAATAGAACCTAAGGTAGATAACTGGATTAGCAAGAAATATAATTTTAGGTCTTATCTTTTAAATAGGGACTTTTTTTTTTTTTTTGTGAAAGAGATACCAGAAATGAGAAAGCTGAATGATAAGGCAGGAGATAATACCAGCAACAAACTGTTTCAAGAGCCTTATTCTACTTACAATTTAGTGAATGTCTTAGGAACATTTCTATGTAGTAAGATGGTCTTGTTGGCAGTTTTTAATAAGGTCTGTGATGGTTTGGGGTGGGTTCCCAGCTAATGGCTCTTTTCATGTGGATTTTTTGGCCTTGTTAAAGTTTGTGATAGGATTGCTGTTTAGCAGATGTAGTGACCAGGCTGTCACTATGCTTTGGTTTGCAAATGCTGAACTAGGACTTGGCAGCTGGTGTAGTAGCTCAACCACTCTCTAAACTAAGAAGTTGTTCTTTGCTTGGAAGTGATTGAAGTGATTAACATGGATATGCCTAAACACATTACTGGTGGGGAGAGAGAGGTCCAAATGGATAAAACTGGATAGGCTCAAAGACCTCAGGGTTGTGAGAACCATGGTACTTTCAAGAATGTGGAAAGGACTTCAGTGAGAATAAAATCTCAGAGCAGAAAAATGTCTGGAAAAGTACAGTTTCCCTCTAAAGTATTTTCTAATCAAAGTTCAAGGATGTATTTTTTGTTATATTTCTTTGGAGGCAAAAGCCCTGGTACAGATGTAGACATACTGAGAAAGAAATTAATTGCCTGTAACAATTTATTTTTCTGTGACAGCAATGTTGAGCCAATCCTCCTGTGTTCTGGCTTCTCAAGTAACTCAAGAGCCTATACAAAATGGATCATTTAAGTGCTTAAGCTAATTTTAATAATACTGCCAAATCACTCATCTTAAACTTCTTTTTGAAGGCCTTGGTCTACATGTTGGTTTTTTTTCTGGAGAGCTAGTGCTTCTGTTTCTGTGAATTGTCTACTTGGGAGCAGTAGATCAACTGTTTATTTATGCTTAACATATATACTTACAAATACAGTGTTAAAACAGAGGACTGGCCTGATTCTTTACATCTGTATATATACAGTTTTGGGGTTTTCTTTCCCACAAGTGATGCCTTCATGAGGTAATGGGAGGTCTCCAGCTAATAGCTCTAAGTGAAGCTGCACAATACTGTTTTTCACACTTGTACTGCCTTTTATTTGCACATAGTGCTATATCATTGTATGACACTGGCTTTTGAATAGGTGTGTGTTATACAAAGCTCATACATTGTTCTTGATTTTGCTTTGCAGTACAGAATTGGACAGCTGTACATGATAAGCAAGCACAGCCATGAGCAGAGTGACCGAGGGGAAGGCGTGGAAGTTGTGCAGAATGAACCTTATGAAGATCCAAACCATGGCAATGGGCAGCTAACAGAAAAAAGAGTCTATCTCAACAGGCAAGTGCAGTAAAACTGGTTCTCTCAGCTTGGACTGGAATAAAAAAGATTGTAAGGAGTATCCCTTCCAGGCTTCTCCCTTTCTGTTTCATGTAGAACATGTTCCCAGGAGCCCCAGGAAGGAAGAAGGGATAGATCAGTGGCTTCAAATAGAGGGATTAGTTGTTGTTTTTCCTCAAGTAGCTTTTCGAAGAGAGAATTCTAACTTGAGGCCGAAGTATCAGAACTTTTGTTTTCTTTTACACTTAATTGTTCATTTTGTTTGCTAAAATTAGGGGGAGAGGGGAGAACAAAATAACTGAAAAACAAAACCAAACCCCCCACCCTAAAAAAAAAAAAAAACCCAAACCAAACCACTAAAGTGTTTTAAGTGTTTCTTATCTTATAATAATGTCACAAAGCCAGTATCCTATTTTTGATGACAGGTGACTTGCTTCATCAAAGTTAATTGACATTATCAATGACCATTAGGTTTGTACAATTATGACTTTCTGTACCAAAATAATAGGCTTAAAAATGTGATGGAAAAATTTGCTTTTGTTTCCTGGAAGTTCCACAGTTTCTTAAAATGAAATAATGTGTCTCTTCCTATGGTGAAATTATGCTGCTGAGGATCAATGCTTCCACACTCAAAGGCCAGAAATGTTTTAATATATATGTTTTTGTGTGTCCCGTGAAATATAGTGCTCAATCTGTTCCTATTTTTACTACAGCTGATCTAATTTAATATCACTGCTTTTTGGAAGTTCTTCTGTTCCTCTGGGCCTTTTCCACTTTATTAAACTTGTGCTCTGCAGGATTTTTTAGTGGGCATAGAAACAGTAGAACTATTGCTTCTAAAGTACAAGTTACTCCTGCACTGCAACCCTGACATCTCTGACCTTAGCTCAGGCTGAATTGTATCAGCAGCAAAGCTGCAGGCACACACACACAAGACAAGAGTCCAATAATATATGTCTTGCCAATATTTAATATTATTATTGTACTGGTCACCTTGTTCTCTTGCAGGCTAGATACAGGATTTGGGAAAAATCAATATGTGTTCCTCTTGTGGAGCTCCCAGCAGTTGTGGTTTGGCTTTTTGTAAATGTTTCTGGAGATTTCTTTCCTTCCTATTAAAAAGACAGAAGGCTTGAAGCAGTGAAGAGCATATTCAGAATTACCACTTGGGTGTAACTCAGAATAATTGCAAGGACTGTGTCCTACAAGGTGAGGAGAAGACACACTTGGGAAGCACATAATTTCTGGTTGTGCAGGCAGTGGAACAAAAGGTCTTTTTCCCAGAGGGGGGTACAAACACTGACAAAGAATATCCAGGTGCCTACAACAGTTTGGGTACTTTACCTAAAGCTAGGGGGAATGTTTGAAGTCAGGACCACCATTGAATTGAATGATAATTATGAATACTCCTTGTCACCAGATCTGCTGTTTGAATCAATGCCCTCAGGTATTGCAGTACTATTAAAGCTTTGTGGAAAGCATCAGTAGGTTTTCAGGCAACTCTGGATTTTGCTGGGAGGCCAGGATCTTTCTAGAAGACCTGACTCAAGGAGAAATGCTGGCATACAAGATGTACTGGAAACTTATCCTCTGCCTCCTTTCCTTGAGGAGCAGCTTTCCTTTTACACTAGCACAGTTCTCTCCCTCATCTTTTTGTCTTCTACTCTCTTTGCTTCACTTTATTTTGCTCTGGACTGATCTCTCCTAAAGCAATTTGAGCTTGTATATTCAGTGATGCCATCTTGGAAAAAAAAATATGCATTATTTTAACCTTTTTCTTGGTAATATTTTAATTCTTGGAGAGAATCTTCTTGCTTAGCAATGGTTTCAGCTGGAATGCCTTTTAGAAACATTTTCTCCCTCTAAGCTGAAAGACTGAGCTTCATCTGGGGAAGGAAGAAATAAAATTAAAAAAAAAAAAAGAAAGAACATGATCCCCAGACAACTGTAAAACTGAAATATCTGAATGGACCTTGAAACAATTAGTGCATGTGTATGACTGTTACTTGCTGGAAACTCTGAGTATAATGTGTGTTTTGCTCATAAAATGATTTGTTTTGGAGATGTGCTGTACCAGCACAGGTAGGTAGGCAGGAAAATACATTAAAAACAACAGTAACCAAAAAGTACAAAATGAGCAGCTGTATGTGAATAAAGACATTGTTAGTAAAATTATCTAGTGTCAGGGTAAGAGTTATATTCAGAATTGTTTACTGCCTCTTCTCTCCTCCTGGAACATTGTTTTCAGAAGCTGAAATTCTGAATCCTCTGGTGCTTATTATTGAGGCATCAAAGGGAAGTTTATAAGGGGTAAGGGAGGGAGCAGAGTTATGGTTATAAAAAACACTGACAGAGGCTGACAAAAGAAATAAAAACTCTGCTACAGTGAAGTCTATTATGCAGTATGTAAAATGCTGTGTAACAGACTGTTACACAAGAAAGGTTTGTGTAAAGGAAAGGATCTGGTTTTCAGCAATGCACTCAAAGACCAAAGTCAATGCACTTGACTTTGAAACTTTAGATAATGTACTAATGTCTGCATTTTGCCTCTGGACAAACACAATATTTATGTGTAGGTAGATCATGGTTAAATAAGTGTTAATGATCCAAACTCTGTGTCTTCTTTAGAAATTTGCTAGTATGGAAAATTAATGTACTTTCTGCACACAGTTACCTAAAACATTTACACTTGCAAAACGGGTTTGAAAGCATCTACTTAAATTCAGGAAAGATTCAGCCTTAAGCTGCATGATCTGCTGGACACACTGCCAGAGTGACACAGTTTGAACTGAGTCTCTGAAATACTCTGATATTTGTGGTCTCCCAAGGTCCACTTTCCTTTGAGTGAGTAGTACTGTGTCTGTTCCTGGCAGCTTCAGTGATTACAACTGACATCATCAAGAAAGAATTGAAAAATAAATTTTCTTGAACTTGCCTTCTTTTTAAGATGTGTGTGTTCATCATTTCTTTGATCCCCTGAGTGACCAGAGTTCTGCAAATCAGAGACCTAAAATCCATGGTAAAGAAAATGCCCCCACTCTTCCATAGTGTTTTTTAATACCCATTAATGACCTCTTCATGTGCTGGATCAACATCTTTCATTTCTTATTCTACTTCTGCACCACCACAGTGGTAAATTCTCTTGACAGATTGAGCTCTGAGCTGTGACATTAGTTAGTGCCATTAATCTCTTCACTTTTGTGATTTACTTTCCCCATCAGCAAACTGGGACTAATACTACCTGCCAGCCCCACCAAGGTGTTTTGAGTGATTTGTTAATTTAAATAGAAAAGCTTCCAACTCAAGAGCTGGTGTTGGTAGTGTGGGAAAAACTGTGTGCTGGGTGAGTTGAAGGTAAGGGCTGGGGTGACAGCAGAGAATATGGAGGAAGAATAGTGTCTACAGAAGAAATAATGGAATCAGGATAACATGGTCTGAGATGACATTATTTACTCATGACCTTTTGTTAGAGAGTGCCTCCCTGTGGTTAAGAATACTGTGACACAGGTACACCTCCTATGGTCTGACCTGCTGACTTCATCCATGCCAAAGTGTTTGAGGCCATAAATTCTTGAAATCTGCAGCCTGAGGTTAATCTGATCAGAGGTTATTGCAGTGGCTCCATATTGCTCCCTTGGAGAGAGGAACAAAGAGATTTGGTTTCTTATGTGCTTGTGGAGAAAGCTGAGACAGAATGCAGTCATGAGATGAAAATACTGTTGTGAAGTCAAGGTATGGCTGTGTCCTGTGAAATACCTGTCAAATGAGGAACAGGTTTGGAAGCATCTTCTGCCCTGCAATCCTCATAAGTCATAACATGTTCTAATTTTATGTTTTCTTTTTATTTTCAGCAAACTGCCTAGCTGGGCAAGAGCAGTTGTTCCAAAAATATTTTATGTTACAGAGAAGGCTTGGAATTATTATCCTTATACAATCACAGGTAAGGAATAAAGCAGAAATTATTACTGCCTTGTACTTTTTGGATAGTTTTCTTATCTTCAGAAGCTCCAAGTTACATATTGAGCCACAGATGCAAAGTTATTTTAACCACTCCTGTGGAACTGCATATACTTTTCCATCTTATATTGCATGCTATCAGGAAAGAAAGATTGTAGACTGTGGAGGCATAAAAAATGGAGTGTTATATCTGTGCATTTTCTTCCTTGCAAAGAAAACATCAGGTACTTGGGTTTTGTGCTGACTTGTACCCTTCATTGTCCTGTAGACTTCAGTCAAATATACAATGCAGATTATCTGACACAGATTTATAATTAATGTATGTTTACTGTAAGGATCTTGCATCATTATTTTATTTCACATTTCTTTTTTTTTTTCTTTTCCCTCATCATTCTTTTTTTTACAAATGGACAATTGGAAATCAGAATACACAGTAAGTTTTTCTTCCTCTTTTTATTCTTAAAATAGAATAATTATGTGAAATGTAGTAATGGAATCCTAACTGAGTTCTTCATAGTATAGCCAATACATAATGCATTCAGTTGTGGAACTTTATTTTAGCTATTTGTTTAAGAAATTTAAGTTTCAATTTGAACTGTTTCTGTGGGGATTCTATAAATTATTTACCTTACTCTTTATCTCTTCAAAATAATTTTCTATATTTTTAGTTGCTGACTGTAATGAATAGAAGCTTCTGTAAAACAAGGCAAGACTTTCAAGATTCCAATTATTATGTGAAGACATAAGGAAATATTTTCTTTATTGTTTTATTAATTTATAAAATTTTCATCTCTGATATAACATGAGGGAACCTGTACAATCTGTAGACAAAATTAAACATAATCTGGGCACAGTGCCCAGAAAAATCAGCTATTCCCTGTAGCAGGGCTAAGGCAAAATATAGCACATAAATCATAAGAAAAATTGTTTTAAATGTGCTGGCCTCAATAATGCTCAGTAATTTTTTCAGCAACCTTTGGAAGGTGAGGTAGTGAGGAAGATGTTGAGGAAGTTCCAGGTGATGGGACCTTACAGAAACTCCTGCCTTGATTTAGTTTGAACTTCTGACTGTAGATAAAACATAATCCACTTGCTTTTCATAACTCTGCAGTGCTCAAAACATTTGTGCCATTTTTTAAAAAACAGTGAAAAATACAGAGAGGAGAAGGATTCTAATGTGGTAAACGTGAAAGAGAAGAAATAAGGGATTTTAAAGGCTCAGATCTGAGAGCTGGTGACTTGGAGTTGAAACTTTGATGACCAGGTTTGAAAATCCAAAGTACCAAACTGGGCTTTTCATTATGTCTGCAGGTACTGATTACACAGTCTGCTTTGCTTCACATTTAAAATTAACTTGATTGTCAGAAGAGACCCAAATGTCCTAATGGCCAGTAGCAATGAGACAGTCTCAGCTATTGCTGTAAGAAGATCCCTTCAGTAGGGTGTATCACATCTTAAATTAATTGGGGGTTTACCCTCTGATAGGAGCTTTAATCTGACTCTGGGAGAAGGATGTGCTGTGCTGCACTGGTGTCTGTTACTTACACCCTGTTGTATATTTTTCTTTAACTGAAAGTCAGTTGGGATTTTTTTTATGGTGGTGTTTTTTTTTTTTTCTTTAGCTGAAAAAGACAAGTAGAAATGATTACAGGAGTGGTAGCAGACAAATCCATATCTGAATCTGAAATGCAAGACATAATCAAAACCAAACAGCAATGTTGTACTCAGAATTTGAATGAGGAGGTGACCTCTATCTAAGCTGATGAAGCAACACCCGGAACACATTTTGGTGAAAGTCTATAGACAGTATACAGCTAAAGAGATGTTCAAGAGCATCAGCTAAAAAGATTGCAGGGTTTATAAAGAAAAATTAAGTCATTCTACCACTATAGAAGGGAGGCAAAGCAGTCACGAAGTGACAGGATAACTGCCTATGGGAGCTGGAGACTAATTACTCACCATGGTGCAAGGAAACAGAACTAGAAATATTGGGATGAGATGAAGGAAACCATACTTCAGACAGAAATCTAAAATATATTTTAATGGAGCTGATAGACTATGAAATTGTCTTCCGGGGAAATAGAGAAAGTGCCTTTGCCTCAAACTGTTGAATCTAGACTTAAAATATACCACTGGGAATAATTTCTATCCTTGTCTGGAAATTTTCTCTAAATTTTGATCTTCTGTGTTTGTTAGAGAATCCTGAAAAAAAAAAACCAAAAGCCCACAGACATTGCTCAAAATATGTAAGATAACTTGGAAACCCTTTTCTTAAAGACAGAAATCCCCTCCAAAGGGTCTGTGGGACATTGTAAGAATTAAATTGAGCCTCACTTCAAGGAAAACTGATTGTGAAGGTGGGCCAATAATTGGATAAATAAATATAACCTTACTCAAGGCAGTTACATCTATTTAGTACCTTCACACCTTACTTATTCTCCTCAATTCTACTCTAAATGGAGCAATTTAAAGGAAACATATTTCAATATATGTTAGTGATTTGGAGGAGCATGTGAACAGCAGACTGAATCTTGCTTGAGAGCATTGAGGTTTTCCAGCTGGGAAATAGGAAGGCTGCTGAGAAGTTGCATTCAAGCTCATATACTGGCACTCAGAGATTGAGTGTGAAATATTATGGATTTCATAAATATGACCTTCTTAAGGATGTGAAATTAGGACACCTTCAAAGTTAAAAGCTCAGTAGGCATTGAAAATAAATTCCAGAATATTATTCTCTGCAATGGTAGTGTAAAAAGGCAAGAGTGATTGGATGGATGAAAATAGAACGGAAATTGGAGTGTCATCATGTTAGTACTCTGTAATCCAGGTCCACTTATGTTGGCATCTGATTTAGGGAATGGTATTTGTTACACAGCAAACCCCTAAATCTGCCAGCAGGCAGCAAGTCTACTACCAATATTCCTCAGCCTTATTAATAATATGTAAAACAAATTGCACACAAAATAATGAGCTTAACAAAACTGTTGCACAAGTGATGCTGTTGTGGTGGGTACTATGTGAAATATTGCTGTGTCAGGAGAGCATTTTAAAATGTACCCTGTGCTGTTTGTGGAGGAGAGTCTCCTTGAAGCTGCAATACAAAAGACTTCCTATCTGGGAGATGAGATGTGGATAAATGTCCCAAGAAATGCTGTATCAAAGCTTGAGTTAATCTTTGCAAACTTCCTGCTGACACCAAGTTGGAGGAGGAAGTAGAAGAAATACTCACAAAGCTAAAACCAGAGGAAGTCATCCAGATTTAGGGCTATTATTTAGAGAATAAGATACTTACATAAAGTTCAAACCCTTGTTTTAGGGCCTGAGACATTACTAAGATCAGAATGTGAGAAAGTCTCTCAAGCTTAGAACAGGGGTTGGGTTGGTTTTGATCTTGTAATCAGAAACCTGACAAGAGATTTTGCTAAAACACGTGGGGTTTTAATACCTGAGTTCATTTAATACTGTGACTTGGCTGTTGTTAAGCTCATAAATTTGGGACCCTCTCTTTGGGTCTATTTTGGTCTATTTGGGGATAGAGCTGAATGGGAACCCCCCAGAGGTAACTCCTGGGGATGCTGTGCTCTGAGCCATTGCAGGAGCTGGGTGCTGGTGGGGGCCTCCCAAGCAGCTGCTGCTTTCAGGCAGAATTCCTTTGCTAGTCACAGACTGGAGCCTTTTTCACTCGGAGGATGGAGGAAAGATGCTTTGCAGCTCTCAACATACCCTTACAAGCCAGCTTATTTATCACAGCATTTGCAAATATGTATCTTTAGTGTAAAATATTTATGCTATTCTTAGATATGTGAACAAGAGTGACTGACCTTTCAGGAGGCTTTTTAAATTTTTCTTTCTGAGGTTGCCCAGATAGATTAGAAATAATTAACTAGAAAGCAAACCTCTCTCTATTGCAAACCAAAGGAAAAAGGACTGTGTAGAACTAAGTTTCTTTCCCTGCACTGGGATGTTGTTAGACAATAAACAGCACAGAGCAAACACCCCTTTGATCTGTTCAAGGGACAGTTGGGATTGTGAGCAAAAAGAAGGAAGCCTCAAGCAAACTAATAATCAGATCATGAATGTGTGGTGATTCGGCTATGGTACAAAAAAAATCATATAAACACAGTGCAGTGCAAATGAGTCTGATAACAGAGTTTAGCTATCAAGTTGGAGTACAAAGTGGTGAGGAAAAATACAAAGAGAATTAAGCAAACTCTTCTGACTTTGAAGGTGGAGTTTGGAGTTTACCAGGAATAATTTTAAATAATTTTGCTGTCCAGTGTTGTTAGCAATATTTCAATTCTGAGGCTAAAATTTAAAAACAGCTGGGTAGTTTTCATGCGTAGTCAATGGCCAATTGTTAGATTCACAATTATAAGTATATAAAGTAAAATAAAGGTTAAAAATGGCATGCTTTGCTCTCTGCAAGGAGGGAGAGCATTCCTTCAAAACCCTCATGTCTTAGCATATAAATTTGGGATATTTATGAAAAAAAGTTATGTAACAGAAAGTAGGAGACCATTCCTTTGATATATCACAATGCCAGTAATTCTTCTACAGCAAATGACTAAGGCAAATATAATTATTTCCTCTGGTATGTGTCAAGACCTCAGAGAGAGAGTTCCTAAATGTTCCATTATTGACTTGCAGGTTTGGTTACTTTTGAGAACATGTTATGTGCTTCACTTAGTCAGCTGCCAGTGAGTCCCTGAAGTAAATTAGCTGGAAGGAATGTTTTTGTAATTGTTATTTTTATAATCAGATGACTTGAGAAGGGGAAAAAAAAAAAAAAAAAAAAAAAAAAGTTGTTTCAGATAAACATTGCAAGAAATCTGTAGAGTTTTTTTCCTGTGTTCTCTTTCTCTGATTATCAGTGCTGGAAATTTGGATGGAACCCATCATTCTTCTGTGCCCAAGCTTTCCTCCAGCTTGAGTATATGAAGAATCTACATCAAAAAAGCCACAGAATCTGTATTGCAAGATTAGAGCCTAATACAAAATTACTACCAAAATTTCTTCCCTCTTACCCCTTGAGTTGGAATGCAGGCTAACTGGTGGCATTACTCTAGTAAAACAGATATTTGCTTCCTTTAGAGATTCTAGCAACAGGAAGGACCTCTGTGGTAGTTATAAGAAACTAATAATATATTTCTAGAAAGCCACAGACCTGGATTCTTATCTAATAGCTTAATCCCAGTGAAACAGGGTAAATCAGTGTCTTTTTCCACTGCTGCCTTATTATGAAGCAATCCAAACCCCTCTCTGATTCAGGGAGCTGCACACTGCTTCCCACTTCTGTTCTTCCTCTCTAAGCAGGTTCCTGTGCCCAGGTAGCAGAGGAGGAGATTCTATGGGAAGACAAAATCAGAGACAAGTGCTGAGTTTCAGAGTGATTGGAAGCAACTTGTTTGTTGACTGTTTCATCTTGAAGCTATTGTGTGTAATCCAAACAGTGGTTTTCTTCCCGGGCTTGTTTATGAGAATTTAACTCCCTTGCTTATTTTCAAGCCCTTTTTTTTGTTTGTTTGTTTTTGCATTGTTCAGACTCTTTCCGCTCAACAGTGCTTTTTCTGTGCTTTGCCACCTTCCTGTGCTTATCTTGCTTTCCAAATTCTCCTCCCTGTCTTTGAGTCACATCTCCCAGGTCCTGCCATCACCCTGCCCAGCCCTTTCCGTCTATTCTTTTCCAACTTTGTCATCCTGATTGGTGCTGGTTTGTGTAATAACCCTCATCACAGAGCAGCTCTGTGTGCTCATGTGCAGTCCTGTCCCGAGTATTCTGAAGGTAAACAAGAGCACAGTGGCCATTTTCCAGAAACCTTTGAATATTCAATTAAAGAAACTATCTTTATTCTTTCTGTAAACACCTGAAAGAAGTCTTGTAATCTGCAATCTGCTCTAGAGACATCAATATGTTATCCTCACGTTACCTTCTTGCATATAAATTCTAGAACAACATCTTGTTTATCCGTGTCCTCATGGGTAATTTGGATTTTCTCCCATATCCAGGTCCCTGTTCTGTCCTCACCATTGTCTGGAGGCACTGGCAGTCTCCCATGTTACATCCCTCTTCCTGTTCCATCCATCTTTGGTGTTTATAAATGCCCCTTCTTGCTCTGGGGCTGTTAGATGTGTGTCTCCCTGGATTCCCTCCTTGCCCCTTCCAGTGCTGGCTGTTCCCTCCTCTCTCCTGCCCTGCTTCCCCTTTGCCTCTGAGTGAGAAGTAGGGACTTCATTTGTCTTCTCCAGGTTTTGGATCTTCAATAAAGAATTGCTGTTGTTATCCACTGACTGCTGAAATAGTGCTTGTCAAATTTGAAAGAGGTGATACCTAGAATTTACCCTGTTAAAAAAAAAAAATCTTCTTTGGTTTGGCCAGTCTCTCCTTATTGTAGCAGTTTCTGTGTTCTTGAACTTTAAAAGCTCCATAGAGATTGCCCTGTAAAGGATCTATTATCACCTGTGTTGCCAAAATAATGTATATGTGACCATATTAAAAAAAAACAACAAAACAATCAGTCTGAAAAGTGATTGAAGATCAGAGGGACATTTACATGAAGTGGCTGCCTCTCCAGACTTTTATGTCAAGATTTAGGGGAATATGCTTCTGCTGCTTTAAAAAAAAAAAAGAAAAAAAAAAAAGGTGGGATTAATTTTTACTGTACAAAAATAACTCCCAAGGATTGTGGATTAATATTCACCACAAGGAGCCCAAGAAGTGCAATGCAATGAGGAGGTCTCTACAGCTCTTTGAATGTGCTACTGAAAGAAAATAAATGGAAAATGAAATTAGCTAAAATGGTGTTGATGAAATAGCACTCACTGGTGTGCAGCAGGTTATAGAGGGTAAAGAAACCTCTCCCAGCTCTGTCCAACCTATTTACTGACAAATACAGTAATTCCTGCAGCCACCTCATGTGTAATTATGAAGCAATGATTATTTTTTATGGCCTTCTCCATAAAACAATTGTAAAAGACTGTATGTGTTTGTCTCTTTAAGGCTTTGGCAAGTGTTTTGGCATACTTAGGTTCTACCCTGTTCTTGTAAGTGTTGCTTATTGCTATGGCAACACTAATCAATCATCATGCTAAAAATAGGCCTTTCATTTTTCAAGAGGTTATCTGTAGTGAATTGAAAATGCAACTGCAGTCTGTTTTCCATATGCTGCTCTCACTTAACTTTATTTTAATCTGGAAATACCCCTGCTTGTGCCTGGTAATTACTATTGCAGATTCCGGTTACTTCACTGGTTACTCTCTTGAGCCTTAAGCCTCTTCTGATTGTTCCAAAAGGGATGGCAAATATAGAAAGTTGAAGCAAACAAACAAAAACCCCAGAATACTCTCCTTATTTGTGTCCTGGGTCTACTGGATTTTAACAATCGCCTCCTTTGAGGGCTTTACACAAAGAACTCTGCTAATTGAAGACACTAAGACTCTGCAGGTTTTGGCCTGTTATGTAGAATTTAAGTCCAATTTCAAGTTAAAGGTTCAATTTGCCACTCTTCTTGTCAAAGGAGGAACCTTGCAAGCTGTGGAGACAGTGAAATGGAAAATTGGAAGCAGTGCCCCGTGCAGTCCTGTGTGTGCTCAGGGGATGGATTGGCTGCCAGGTTTGTGCTGGAAAAGCACCTGGCCCAGGGAGGCAGAGCAGGAAAGGAGTGGTGCTTGGAAAAAAAGAAATCTTCTAAAAGGTTTCTTACCTCCCATTCACTCCCAGGTTTGATTCTGACTGTTGCATAACACTTTTAATCCCCAGCTAAGTAAATACAAAGCAACTTGAAGGAGGGGGGCAAAAAACCCGACAACTTTTTGCATGATGAATAATGAAGTCTTTTGAAGGATGCATAAACAGTTTTCTGGTTCTGCCAGAGCCCTCTGCCAATTAGTCAGAGTGTAGCTGATGAATCATGAGACACAGTCTGTGAAATGTTCAAAAATTTGGACCCTGCTAAATGCTCCTGAAAGCCAGCGAGACCCCCCACAGCTGCTAAAGAAGTGGTTGCCAGTCAGTTGGGTTTCTGACAGATCTCTTTGCAGAGTACTTTCTGGTGAATTTGGAATTAGATTGCCACAGTCCTCACCTTTAGACTAAATACACAGGGAGGCTGACTTTTGATAGCTTTGTGCAGAAAATGACTGCTCTCTAACAAGGTGGTTTAAGGTAAATGGCACTTACAATTCTTCTTTGATACTTGGAAGATCCTTAGCATTTTCTTACTTTTACTCGTTTTGAAACACAAGACTAGAAGATTTTTTTTTTTACTTAGAGTTTAAATTCTGGGTCACAGAAAAAAACTAGATTCAAGCAGTGACTTGATGAACTGCCACAGGCAGCCTAATGCAGCCTTGTTCAATACATGAAATGGCTGCATTTCAAAGTATCAATATCTGACTCATTGCTGGTAAACTCTAGACAGTGACTGAAAATAGGAGATATTTTTTAATAGGAAGGTAAAAGGGAAAGTTGGCATTTGGCTTTATTCAAAATTTCCTCTGAAACTGTAGCCATGCTTCAAATCTATACCCACAAAAGTTTTTCATATTTTGCATTTTTATCTTCCACTGTTCCTGAGACTGTAAGCTAAGAGTGACTATTTTGATAAAGAAAAATGGGTCTGAGTATTGAAAATTGTGCTCCATCCAGCACCTCCTGAATTTCTATAGTTAGAAGAGAAACTGCTTTGGTAAGGGTGTTAGCTGCAAATGTAGAAGATGCTACACTGAAGTTCCCTCTGGCAGTGGAGTTTTCAAACCTGACAATGGGGTCACAAGAGCAGCACCAAGGCCTGTGCTGGACCCTGCTACTGCTTAACAGAGCTGAGAGAACTGCAGTGCCTGGAGCTGCTGAGGTCAGTGCAGTCAGAGCAGTTACCATAGCCATGGAGGTTTCTGACAACCCCCTAAATTCAGGCTGTGTAACTTTGAACAGTTTGTCAACTCACAACACTGACCTAGAAACTCAATCTACTCAAGTATTATCTAGTCTTGATGACCCTTCCACTATAGATCATTGATGTAATTCTGTTTTCTGCTTTTATCAGTGACTAGATTTTACTTAGGGTGTGTTGATTTTGCTTAATTTTGTAGCAAAGAGAATTGGATTTGGGTGCTATAATCAAGAGGATGGATACTTAACACACACTAACGTGTAAATAAAATATGCCCTAGAGCAGTAACCTTGAAAAATGCAGACACAATGCCAGTAAATGTTGTTTTCCTAATAACTGCTCTAAACATTTAGTTTATCATAAATAGTATGACATTCATCTCTACCATTTTCAGTGACGATGTTTTAAAAAGCTGTTATTCAGACCTAAGCATGGAGTTCTCAGTACCAGTAATGTCTGATAAAACAAAATACTGATTTGCAGTCTCCTCTCATTTCCTCCAGGATACATTCCCACTGGATGCCCATGTCCAGATTGTTGTCAGCGAGAGCTCTGTACACCTGGACTGTGACCCCTGTAGTTAGACACCTTTGTAAAATACATGGGTGCTGCATGCAGCATTTTTCAGATCAATAACCCATGTTGTTAACCACCCTAGCACCAGTGTAGTTATTTCCCAAGTGCTCTGTGGTAGAGCTGTGTGGTAGATGATATCTGTCAATAAGCTATGCATTTTTTTTGAAATCTACTTTTCATAATCCACCTCCAGTAGTAATTTACTTTTCAACTCTCCACGTTCTCCTGCAAACACAGAAAGCAAGGAGAACAGTGCCTGAATACAAATCCTCCAAGTGACACAAAGGGTTGTTCTAGGACATGCTGGCATCCCTGTGTTTCCTGAATCATTCCCAAGAAGACTGAACAATGATTTATTGGGTGACACTTATGAATTCAGGAAAATATTTTCTGTAGTCTCAAAGGAGCTGGCTTCTCATTTCACTTTTGTTGCACTACTGCTGGCCTTCCCACTCACCTCTCTTCTTAGTCATCAGCCTCACCCTTAGGAGAACTCCTCAAATTTTATCAAGTCCAAACTTGAGCCAACAGCAATGTGAACAGTGAGCCATTATAATGTCTTCATTGTATAATCTGTATGTTCAGCACCTGAAACAGTCATGGTCTTGACAAAGACATTTTGCCATAGGGTGTTAGTGATGCATCATGCAAGGACCTGGCACGTTGGTTTCACTGGCAATGTAAGGAAAGATTTGATGAGTAATAGGAAAGGTGCTGACCTAGTGTCCTTCAGAGGCTGTTGGACATCTGCTCTGCCTATCTGAAATGTTGATTTGAAAGAACTTCTGCAATCCTTAAGAAAAGACATTTTGAATATTTTTTTCTACTGGAATTGTTGCCTAGTATTACACACTCTAGTCTTGATAAGACAACTGAGATAAGACAACGCAGTCCACAGAAAAATACATTTATTTCCATGTAAAATAGAGAAATATTATCTTTGGTAGAAAAATAATTGTTCATTCGTAACTTTCTTGCACTGTTTTCTACAGATTAATTTGGGTTTAGTCTAAAATAATTCCCACAGCAGTTTATAATCCATCTTAATTTCATTAATAGGAAGTTATGCTAAAACTCATTTCTCACTGAAAATAAAAAAAAGCCCTGACAAAGCATTGTTGTCTGTTTGGTTAGCAGTCACAGCTAGTGAAGTGTCCTTGGATTATTTTATGTGAGGGGTAGGCTAATCTCTGATGACAAATATGTAGCTGCTCTCAAGATCTTAGTGAACTGAATTTAGTACAAGACATTCAGGACATTTGTATTCTTCTGTGTAGTCAGCAAGTAAACTGTTGTATTCAGGTATTCCAAAGTACTTGTACTAATTTATTTATGCATTCAGTTTACAGCTTAGTATGCAACTTTCAGGAAGAATCTCAACATCACTCCAGAATCCTAAAAACTTTTGCATTCATGTCCTGTGTATATTTGACTCTTTTTCTTGAAATAATCTGAAAGAAACAAGAAAGCCAGTACCAAACAGGATGTCTTGAGCTGAGGAAGCAAAGTGTGTTGTGTCAAACATATTTTTCTTTTGTTGCAGTGTTCATTTTTGCCTAAATTCTCCATCCATATAGAGACAAAATATGAGGACAACAAAGGAAGCAACGACAGTGTAAGTATGAGGGCTTTTGTAAAATTTAATTTTACCCTCTTAGTTCATCATGTTCTGGAGACTGTAGGTCTTCCAGTCTGGGAGAAAGGCTGGATCAGGCTTGTGTCTCCACACTTACTTGGGTGTCCTGTTCATTAGCAGCTTGTCAGCTTGCAGAGAAGTTACCTCTAAAGCACCATGAGATAAAAGATTCATGTAACCGAATGTAATTCATAACTTCTCCACCTCACATTCTAGTTGATACTTCTCTAAATACATTATTTAGATACATTAATTTAGTCCTGAAGAACAATTAAGGGGAGTAAAGAAAATACTATTTTTTCCTCCATGTATTTGTATTCTACTTCATCTGTTCCACATTACTCTCTCTGAATGAAGGGGGTTAAATTCAAAGGAGCTGTTAGGCAGAGCAAACAGGAAACTAAACAATGGTCAGAGATGAGAGATCTCAGTAAACAACTTCTAGGGGACAATGGTTGAACTATCTAGGTGATGCTTTTGGCAGCCACTTACCAAATGTTTTAAAGTTCTCAGACTTAGAGATGAAAAGGATAATTAACTATGCAAAATCCTCTCTGAAGGAAGGGTGGGAGTGAGCAGCCAGCAGCTGCTGATCAGGAGCTGCTCAGGAACAGAAGGCAGGAGGTCAGCCAGACTTTGTTGGCCTGACAGGGAGCAAAGCACAGCTAGCAAGAAAAAGAATAATGTCCAATAAAGCCAGGCATGTAAAGACTTAGCCCATGGATGAATAAACAAATGAGCTTCTCCATGTTCCATTTTGGTACGCTTTAAACAGTCATTTGTTGCAGACTTAAGAGAAAAATTTTTCCATAAGTGTGAAATACAGGCTAAAATGTCTGGAAAACTGTTCTGTAATACAAAGACTTAATGAAGGAGTGTGTAAACTCATTCCTGAGAAAGAAGAAGGCATTAAGCAGATTTTAAGGAATCTGAGGCCCAGAGTTTTTCAGTTTCCAGGGGTGTCACTCCAGCAGCCTCATCAAGGTTTCCAGGGGCTGCTCTCCAGATGGGAGGTACATTTCCCCAAGTGCCTTGGGCCTGCCTGTTCATAAGGCTGACAGCTGTTGTGCTGCTCAGAGCAGAATAATTACATCTGAAAGAACAAGGTAGCATTTTGAATAACGTTTTTGGCATACAGATACTTTCCCAATGGGAACATGACAGAGATTATGTATTAGCCACCAGATACCAAAGAATTACAGCCACTGCTAGTCTAAGCCAGATCTAGATCAGGGAGGGGGGGGGGGAAAGTGTGTTACATTACCAACTCCATGAGCATTATGTAATTTATGCTCTTTTTAACGTTCACTTCTGCTTTTTGGCAGTTTAATTCAGAGCAAGCCCACACCTTTGGTTTCAGGAGGGTGCAGCTTAGTTTGCTAGTACTTCATCATGTCAGCAGTGAGAAGACACGTTCTGTACCTTGCAGAGAAAGAGCTGAAGCTATTTAATCAGTGAATTTTCAAATTTGTGTATGTGTGTCAGCTTTGTGGCTAAAATACTGTGAATCAAGCCCTGAATAGTACCCAACCGGTGAATTTAGGATGAAAGCAACACATGCACAGATGATGTAAATTAAAGAATCTGTACTCTGCTTCAGTGCAGCTCTTCAAATGCGATTTTTCCCAGAGTGCCAGTAATATGACATTACCTTTATACTTAGGAACCTGAGTCACAGACTAGGCAAGTATTTACTATAATTAACAGATTTAATTGACCCTTACTTGGACTGGGGAGAAAGAGAAGCAGAATTTGAAGGCTGAATCATTCCAGCCCTGATTTCTGTAACTTTGTAATTCTGAGATTCTGATGATGTTCACCAGTGTGAACACAATAAAGCAATGGAGGACCTCATTTAATTTTTGGGGCTTTTTGTGGTTGATCCAGTGACACTGATGGAGCCTTCTGATAAACCAAACAGAACACCTCAGAACTAGGGCTAAGAGTTATTCTTGTTTCTTTTACTCAACGAACACTCATTTAAGAAAATGCAAAATGTATTTCTTCTTTTTATCAGATGAGTCTAGATTGAATTTCACTACATTTGCCTGGTCAGAAAAAAACAGGAAACTTAGCAACCATTTCTATGGATTCCCACAGATATACCATATTTTACTTTGTTGCAGCTCCTAACTGTGGCTGATGAAGAAATACTAAAAAAAATACTTCAGTAAATTTTGCAGCTGTAATGCAAAACATAGGGAATGAATATTAATATTACAGTAATGAGGGTAATAATGCATGTCTGATTTTAACTCAATTGTTTCGAGATAATTTTTTTTTAAACCACACAGGTTTTTTGAAATCTTTGAACTCCTATCTATTTTTCATTTCTGTGCTATCGAATCAAGGAGATTGTTGTAAAAAGCAATAAGTAGGTTTGTGCTGTCAGGTTCCTGCTGTCATGTAGCAGGGTAGCATATTATGGGAATTATTTTTTTTTAACCTGTTTCATTGCCTGGTAAAATTCTACCTAATTACTGAAATATATCTTGATGCAAAAGTCTTTTGATTTTACTTGCTAATCAGCATGATAAAAGAAACTAGTGAAAGCTAATGATACCTGCTTTGGAACTTGATTTTGCTCTAGCTTAGACTTTGTCATCCTTTTAACCTATTTTAAATGTACTTAAAGTACTATTGCTCCAATCTGTTAAGTTTGCACTTGATTTGCACACATATAAACATTGTCAGAAAGAACAATGGGCAATAAACCCCTTTATTTAAATAAAACACTCATGAAGTTTGTGTGGCTGGCAGTAGTGCAGTACCATAAATCCCTCCAGTTGAGATTTCTGGTGCTGCAGTGCAGCTGATTTTGCACTGTCACCTCTGGGTGTTTGCATGGCAACTCCTCTCTCCTTAGAAAAACAGATCCAGTGTTGGATGAACATGTTAGTACATCAAATATTGTCACTGCTACCTTTATAGCTTCATTAATAGCGTAGGAAACCAGAGAGGTGAGCCAGGCCATTCAGTCTTTCCTCTTACAGGGCTTTTAGTAAACTTCTTAGTTTAAAGAGAAATTGTTGTTTACTTTTATTTTAAATTACAGAATGTAACTGACACTGTAGGTGGTATCTGTAGAGTGTATGAAAATATTGCTTCCCTGTTGCATCTTTAGCTGCTTGCATAAGGTAGGGTGTGGTTGCAGTGGGAACTGCTGGAAGAGGGAGGTACAGGTGCCTACAACAGCTTCAGTGAATGCAGGCAAGCTGTGAAAGTGCATGCTAATCACTCAGGGCACAGATTTTTTTCCCATAAGAAAATGGAGATTCACAAAGTTTATATTCTGAATATTAAAACCATAGGTTAAATACAAGAGAATTCTGAAGGTTACCTGATTAATTAAATGCTCAGGAATCACAAGCAGGAGTGGTCTAAGTTACTGCTTGTTTGTGGAGAAGTGATCAGTCTGTGGTTTTCATGGGCAGACTTTGTTAACCTCTTTTCTTCTTTGGGCAGATACTGTGTTCTTTCAGCAGTTTATTGACTGGTCAGTGTTTGTGTCACATGAGGCATATGTCACAAAATTTTGTTCCAAACAGTGTACTGCTTTCATTTTTCTCCTATCTCTATTCTCGCTGTTCCAGTATACCCTACAGACATATGTTGTTTCTTTTTAAATTTTAATGGGGAATGCACCAGCTTAGGCTTTCTGGTGATTACAAAAACTCCACCACATGGCTCTGGTAAACCCTGTGCTCAATGCCCAATGATCTCAGGCACTGCAGCTCCCTCTCAGTTCTTGGATGCCACAGTCTATGCCTGGGGAAAATTTCTAAAAAGCCATCTGCAGGCAAAGGTAGAGCCAAAGGTGAAGTGAAGGCAGACACTGTTCAGGCAAATCACTGAATCACAGAAACATTTCCATTTTCTGTTTGTTGCAGAAGGATCATTATGCTTGACTGGGTGTTGTTGTTTTGTTTTTTAGCCACAGAATTAATTTCTGCTGATACTTGGGAAGTGAATTTTTACCATCTGATAGTGTCTGGGGAAAGGAAAAAAGAACAATTTTTAAAAAATAATCCAATAATTGTCAGTAACGGAAATTCACTTCTGTAAAATACAACAGTGCCTTGCTCTTTGCAGCTTAACATTTTGCCTTGGAAAACTCAATGGCTGGCTCTTGATTATTAAATAATAGCATGCAGGATCTTAAAATCATGTAATCTTCCTTTTTGTTAAAGGGCCATGATATTTATTAGCAAGAATAACATTCTTAAGAGTAATAAGGTTGTGGGGTCAAGATTTCAAAGTATATTTTAGTATATTTTAGTTATTTTAGTTATATTTCAAAATGACAAAGTATGGTTATTATTGGGCATGGTTTTGTAAGTGTGTTTGTCTGTAGTGCTGGGAAAGTCATTAGAGCCACAGCACTAATTATTTGTCTATCAAAAGAAAAATATATTATCAGCATGCTTCTTGCCTTTTCAAGATAATATAGTGTTGAAAATGCATACCTCAGCATGATCATTTGCCAAATGAAAACAACAGGTAGCTCTCAATTTTATACATTTATAGATTAACACCAGTCTCACTTGACACATTAATAGCTTGAGCACACTAAACTCAGGCAGCTCCCAGCAGGTATTATTTGATATGCAACTGATGTAAATTGCAGTGCCATCAATTAAAGCTCCAAAATCCTCTCCTGACAGTGAGCTCTGCTCCTGCAGCCCTTCATGAGACCAAGGATGGAACATTGGCTCATTCATCCTGCATCCTCCCAAGTGCATATTTCTGAAGTGTTGGTTCTGAAACATTTTACTAAAGTAACAGATGTTGTAGGTATGGCCAGATAGGAATTTTTTTAAAAAAAGCTATTTCTAGTGTTGCTATTTTTAGGGTGGTTTTGTCCCCTATTTTTATCTCCTGTCTTAGTAACATGAAACTAGGTTGTAACAAACTTCAGTACAGCACTTGTAAATTAAATGAAAATGCATTAGATCAAATTTTCCTTCAGAAAAAATGTGAGTTAAAGGGGACCAGATGAGACAGCCTGTGAAAGGAGGTTGTAACAATACACTGGAGACTTGCCAGTAGCTCTGATGATGGCAGTCTAAGGAGCTTGGAATTTCAAGCTGGAGTGAAAATTTTTTGCCAGATTTTTCCTTTTTTATTAAGATGGGAGAAACCCCAATAGCTTCAGTGAAATATCAACATTTCAATGAAAAAGAAATCCATGTTGCATGTATACGTCTGAACTTGGGGCTATTCTAGCTCTGTAATTAATTTTTCCATTTTGTTGAAGCTCAGTAACAACGAATAACCGAATAAAAAAGTTACAAAGGCAGAGATAAATTTAATTTCAAATTCTAATGCTTAAGGACATTTTTGTCATGCCGTTTAAGTCATAGCCTGTCTGTCTCCCTCAGATGTCATCTTGTGATGGTCAGCTTTGCAGTCAGCTACTGCAAAATGAAGATTAAAGTTTGCTGGGAAGTCTGTTGGCTTTGTTGGGAGGGCAGGGAAAATGGGGAGGCAGACAGGGAAGAGCAATGCTTTCAGACATGCTTCTTATCTCAAAGTAGGATTTAATAGAAGAGGAAATTTGATCTATAATGGAAGTTCTCATCTCAATAAATTGCATTTCCATGTTGAATATCAAACAGTGTAGTTATTTTGGCTTAAATGTGTAGATAGGCACAGGTGTCTGATTGCTTAGCACATTGGATAATAATCACATATGCTACCACATTACCTGCCAGTAATTAATTAAGAAATGCTCTGACTTTCTGAAAGGAAAAAAAAATATATATTCTCACTCTTACCCATTTAATTTCACTGCCTCAGGTGCATTTTTCAGCAGTGGCTTACTATCTGGTTCTAATATTGTAAGACAAACAGAGATCTCTCACCCAAAACCTCACAAGAGACAGAAAAACAAGCTTTTAGGGAAAGAAAAAAAAAAAGAAAGAAAAAAAGAAAAAGAAAAAATAAAAAAGACCCCGTCCACTTTCAAACTTTCTTATTTATAGTACAGAATTCTCTTTATAATTTGTCTTATCGCTTTCATTTCTAACAACTTGTTGTTTCTAGGTATTCCTGCTCTTCAGTTATTTCCCCAGGAAATGTTATTTTCTGTAGGTATTAGTGTTTAAAAATCAATCACAAGAGAGAACCATAGATCATGTAACCCAGCAAGACAAAAAAGCTCGGGTTTGGCCCCTGCAGTCCCAGAGTGTAGGTGGGTGAGGGGCACTGTGAGTGTAATCAATGGATTGAGCAGAGTCTGGCTTTATACTATTTATATCCAAACCAGGTTAGCTGTGGTGATTGGTCATAAAAAGAAATTTTGGATTACATACATTGGAATGAGGTTGAAGCCAGCAATTCTGCCTGGAGACAGAAGAGAGAGAAGAAAAATAGGAAAGGAGCTTGTAGAAAAAAAGATATTAAATTTGGTGTTGACGTACAACCTGACTTTCTGTTCTGACTTTGGCAACAGAGAAAAGAGAAATCATCAGCAAAGTGTGTGCTAGGACTTCTTGTCATTGTAGGTCAGGAGGAAAAGGAAGGAAAGAAATAAAATTCACCAGCACTTCCACTGCTGCAGTATTCTGTATGATATTTTTTTCTGGAGGTACCAGGACCACTTGCCAGGGTTGGCTTGGTTTTTGTTTTAAATTTGCCCCAGAAGAAACCATTGGCAATTGTAAAGATGACCCAATTAAAACCTTTCTTCCACTTTTTGTCATTCTGTGGGTGGATTAGTGATTTTTCTTCCCTCTTAGAAAGTGGAAGTGTTTTAGTCTTTGTCTCTTGTAAAAAGCTGTCGCAACACTTCCCCTCCCCCTGCCTAAAATAAAAAATAAACCCACAACAAAAAGGACACTTCAGCTTGAATGTTACTCTTTGTTTTCCATTTGATAGTGTATTTCAGTTTCAATTAATTACTTGGCTTCCAAATGTAAAGCCTGTCCAGTTCTTTCCAATGTAATATTTAATATTCTGTCTTTCTACATCATCTTCTTAAGGATACAGATTGTTCTCACCATTCATTTGCTGCACATTTGCAAATACAGTTGCACAGATTGGGAGCCTTATGCTTCTTTTTGTGGCCTTTAATCTCTTCCCTTAAAACTTCTCCATTTCTCTGCTCTCTTTGATCACAAGCACAATAAACCCATCTTCCCTACAGGTTTTAAGGCAATCCCAGATTGTGTGGCTAGGAGAGGCAATAAGAGAATTAGAGCTAAGAAAAAAAAAATTGGTCTTGCTCTCTAATGACTTCTTGTTTTCTACTGCTGATAGAATGAGATGATTAAATATCTGCAAATCTTGTGAGGATAGTCTATGAAGGGGAGAAGCATAAATGATTAGACAACAACTTCTGCCAGCAAAGGGAAGTGGGAATGTCATTCAACAAAGTCCTGGAATGGAGGAAATGGTCGGATAGCCCGAGCAGCAAATAAGGTGTAGTTAAAATGGTTGAAAAATTCCTCCTGGTTTTGACAGATTTGCAGAGACATCTGTCATCCCCACTTTTAAAGAGAGAAAAAGAATTTAAAATTGTATTACTTAGAGGTGCAATATGTGGATCAAGCCAGTGACAGAGCAGGGCATATGTCATCACAGAAGGTATTGGATAGTAGTCTCTGTTTAGGTCCTTGGAAATGAGCAGATCTATGCATGTGCTTCCATTTATTAGGCTTGCACTTAAACCATATACTGATTCAAAGCCTCAGCTGACCTGGTAATGTTAGTTTAAGAAAAATCTCCCTTTTTTTTTATATAAAGCTCAGAAATTTTGGTGAAATGCATCTTGTTCCAGATATAGTTCAACTGATTTCATCAAGGGACTGCTCTGTATGCCCGAATTTGTTTAGAATAAAAGCAAGCAAGGAAGCTTATAAAAAAAGTGACCTGGATTATATGTATAAACCATAACATTTATTTTTTAAAATGTACTGCAGTTCTAGGAAAGAGGGCTACTGGGGAAGGACCTCCTGTCTCAAATTTATTCAAATAATCAACATGATTTTCTGCAAAATAAGAACTGGGAGAGGAAAATAAGTACACAAATAAAAACAGAATGGAGTTTCCCTTTGTTCCATTCTGCTGCAGTTGCAGACATGTTAACATTTTATATCCAGTTCAGAAAGCATTCAGTGCTGCCTGTTTTATTCCAGTGCTGTAGCTACCAAGACAAGGTAAAACTGTGGAGTAAAACTTCATCTTTTCATTTGTTTGAATTGTGATTTCCCCGGCCCTGTTCTTACCAACTGCTGTACTTGGCCTGTGTAATCCATTGCTCACTTTGAAGGTTTTACGTGGGCAGCTGCAGGTTTTTCAGAAGTAAAAAAGTACCATTCTTGTTACTGAATAGTTGCTGGCATTCTTTTTTTTTTTAACTGTTCCTCTAGGATGAAATGAAATGAATTTTACAGAGTGCTCACTACATTTATTTTAAATAAATAATAAAAAAAAATATATATTTATGCTTCCTGGAAACATTAGCTATAGAACATTGTGCCCCAAAGGAAAAAGCACATCATTAGCTTGTGACTGATCTTGACAGTGTATGCACAGCTTCCCTGAATTATATGGCACTAATTCATGATAGCCTTTTAACTAGTCTCTAGTTCCAAGGCCCAGAATCATAAGCAGAAATTTATTGCAGACATAGCATAAGTCACGTGGGTCAGTAAGATGCCTAAATAATTAAATTATGGACAGAGGCACAGAAGTATGCTATGCTGCAGATGCAAATGACCTCTGTTTCCAGATTATAGCCATCATTTTCCTTGCATAGAACATGAGGCTTGGTGTTCACAAACAGGTCCTAAAGGATCAAAATCTAAATATGTTTCCAGATTCCACTGAGGGCAATTCAATCAAAATATTTAGTCTTAGTGTAAGAGCAACTTAGCCTGATGACTTCACACAACAGACCTGCGTTTCATTGTCCTCAGAGTGAAAAAGCTGGAAACATCCAGAGTCCAGAAAATCATGGTTTTTACACAGTGATGGAATCTAGTTCAAAGATTAGAGAACACAATAAAACCACTTCTAGTTGTTGATTTTACTGTTTGTGGCCAAAGATTCCATTCCAAAAAGTGCAAGGAAGAGAGGTGTGAGCAGTCAGTGCTGAACATGATGTGTTAAGCAGCCTCCTGTCTATGGACCTGATGTAGTACATTGTTCCCCAAAAAGTCAGTGGCATCATTCAGTCAGCTATGATTAATGTAGCTCAGGAACACCTATATCTGATCTGCAGCCATTTTCTGCCCTGTGATACCTGCAGCAGGTGAGAGAAAGTGATTCTGTCCCTGCAGAAACTCGGGTCTTTTGTACCAGAAGCTGTTCAGGCACAAACACATAATTCAAGTCACTGAAAATGGCTTGTAATCATTATTGCAGGTGGATTTTGTAAGGGGGATGTTCTGTTACGGTGTTATAATTCTTCAACTCTTGCAGATTTTTGACAGAGAAGCTAAAGATCTGGAGCGAGAAGTTTGCTTTATCGATATTGCCAGCGATGAGATTCCTGAGCGCTATTACAAAGAATCAGAGGTAAGAGACAACTTGGTTGAGAAATGGTGAAGAAAGGAATGTGAGAGCTTGCAGGAAAGCCTTGACAATAATTTTAATATATATATATATTTTTTAAATTTTTTTTTTTAAATGAAATCTTGCTGGTCAGTAGTACTTTAAATCTTTGATCTAGAGGGGAAACAGGTAGCAGCCCCTCTGTCTAGGTTGTCTGACACTTTCTTTTGCAGATGATTCCTCCATTTGAAATGCTTTCACACCTTTATTCATACCAGAACTTTGATATTCAGCTGAATTCTTTCAAAGTAAAAAAGGACTTTTCTTTGAATCATGAAGCTCAGTTAAGTGCTTGCAGGTCTGAGCAGTTTTAAACATTTCTCTTGTCCTTATTATATATTATAATAATATATTATTATTGTCTTGTCCTTATTTTCTTGCCCTAATAAGTCACAGAAGGTGCCTGAGCCCAGGCAAAGGGCAGAGCTGTGCAGTGAGGGGAGGGTTGGTGCACAGTTGCTCAGGGGCAACCGTGACCCAAGACCAAGAGGGACTGAAGCATATTGCATACTGCAGTAAATCTGCCAAAAAGCATCAGTGACAACAGACACATTCACTCTGAAAATTCCCTTGAAAACTGCTCCCATGTATATTTGATAGTGCACATCTCTGAGGAGCACATTCCTTTTAGGTCAGTGCAGTTGCTGGTTTGAAAGCAGCAGCCACCATGCAAATGAAGATGAGTTCTAAATGTTTTAACCTCAGAGCTGAAAAATGATGTTTCTCAAAAAGTAGCTGGAGAGGAATGATCAGATCTGTGCTTGCATTTAATTTTGGAGATATGATTTGCCTCTGGAGCCAAGTATATATTCCTAGCCTGCAATAAGTGTGGCAGGCTGTTTGACTATACAAAATGAGACCACATAATCATTTTTAGGACAGCAGATGAAGACTTGCCAATGAATATATTTCTATACCAGAGGAGATATGATTTTCAGACTAAAAAAAGTCAGGTACTTGTTATCTTCCATTTATAGATCCTATTTCAAATTTTATGTATGGATCATAAACCAAAATTAGGTCTACAGTAGAATGAAAAGTAATTTTATTAGTTTCCTTAGATAATGAAACCCATCTGCTATGTACCAAAAATTAGATAACACCTCATAAACCAGCTTATTGGTCCCATCATCTTATCTGAACTCCACGGTCCTCTGGTTCCATTTAGGAATGACTTCTGTTATTGGACAGGTCAGTATGTGACTGTGTTCTAAAGAAATCATGTAAGATTTTCCATCTCAGTGTGTGCACTTCCAGAAATTGTAAACTTGAAGTTTTAACATCTAGATTTTCAGCTTTCCTTCACTTCTTAATAGCCAACTACTTAGCATAATTTCCATATGACTAATCTGATGATATAGAAAAATAACCTCATGTTACATGCAAAAAGTATTTCAGAGTCTTTCTGTTGTCATTTCAAAGACAAATCTAGAGAACTGATTCCAAGCAAAATGGAATTTTATATGGATTTCAACAACAAAAATAGCCCAGCATCTGTTGTTTTTTTCTGTACTGATGGATGATTTGTATGTTGAATACCAAATTCTATTTCAGAATTCTTTCAAAATAGTTAAAACACCTGAGCATTTAACTGCACACATACTGTAACAGCTACTGAGTTACTAATAGCTAAATTCAGTATCTTCCAAAGTTTACAAACTATGGGGTTTTTATGCTACCATGTGATGAATATAAAGCCAAATCCCATTTCTGATGAGGCCTCTTATGTAATTTATGGACTATAAAAAGATTTTTAATGTTTGTAATTGTAATTTCTGTCTGTTTTCAATCAGAAAAGCATGAAAAAGTAACTCTGTGTAAATGAGACACAGTCTGTGTTTTCCAAATAACAGTTTCAAAGTTAACCAAAAAAGCATTTATTGTAAGCTTTTGAAGGGTATTTTAGTTACACTAATAACAGCAATTTGGCTGCTTTTAGATCATTTAATCTAAATTGATACTAAATTTAAAGATTAAAAGTGGAGTACAATCCCCAGGATTGAAGAATTAGGTCCCACAGGATAACTGTTCTGACTCCAATCCAGAAAGACCAATGAGAATGATTTTAACTTCAGGCATGTTTGTAATCTCCTCATTTCAAGGGATCTTTCACATGCTGCAAATTAAGCAAGTTCTGTATCAGGGTCAGCATACTTAGTGCCTTCTAGAAATTAGCTTTAAATTTCTTTTGTATCCTGACAAAAGTGTGTCTCTCTTTAATTAAAATTACTTCAGTTTTTAACTGCAATTTTTATTCTTTAGTTGTATTACTGTGTATTGGAGAAGTATCTTAAATAATTTAAACTTTTTGCATATTTCTTAAGCTGTTTGCTCTTTGATGGTGCTTATGAACTTTCTCATGGAGGGTGATTTCTGATCAGGCAGCACTAATTATGGAGTTGCTATTAAGCAAGTATTTGTGATTTCAGTTATTTTTAGTTTTGAAGTGTTTAGCTATCATTCACAAGCTGTTTGGGTCAATATCATAAGTTTCTCAGAGTCCTCTGTATGAAAAGCCCCTTTCTACAATTTGACTGTGCCCTTTCTTTGTGCATCAAATAACTCATTGATTGTAACAAGATGAACCACAGCAGCTTTAGTGTTGTTTTTCTCCTTTTTATACACAGCTGATGTAGCTGTGTATGTATTTCACTGGCATCACCAATAGGGGTAATAAAATTGCAGTTACCACAGAAGGGTTCAGGAGATATCCAAGGCACCCAGAGCACCAGGCTCAGTACAAACAAGTGAAGCAACAAACAAGTTCTCTGCCTCCTACAATTCATCGTCCAAAAAGCTGGTTTTGATTTTCAGTGATACAAATGTTATTATGTATATAAATGGAATGTTCCTTCCATTGTAAATGACATAATAATGATTCACATGTAAAAAGACAAAATGTTTAAAGTATCTCTATATGTATAATATTCCATTTGAATTTCATGGTGAATTTGACTTGCACTGGTACTGGTGAGAAGTACCAGTTTCATGTGAGGAGTTTCATGTGTTCCATGAAAATGTTTGTAATTGTGACAGTGGAAGGGAAAATTATTGAATTCCAATCTGCTTTTTCACTCCTCCTATATATTAACTAAAACTGAAAAACAAAAAATGCAGTTAGCTGGAGGCTGCAGGAGAGTTGTTGCTTCACTGAGAAATGTGGAACCTCTGCCAGAAACACCCAGTGCTCTGTACCAGAATCATACAAGTGATTTCAGTTCCCTTAGGAATGGAGGGGCTTATCTGTCAGTGCATGCACAGGACTTAAATCACCAAGCAAACAGCAAATCAGAAGACATTTTTGTAAGCTAGTACAACACATAGCCCATTTCCCTCTTCCATGGAGATGTACTGATTTCTGCTCTCCAAAGAACTGCCTGTGTAGAAGACTGGAGGGGGAGTAACTGCAGCAGTTCTGGGTTTGCCCAAGCAAATTATTTCATGACCATCTTAAATGGTCAGCTTAATGGCCATCTGCAGACTCCATTGTGAAATAGCCATTGCTTACCAGTGCCACCACATCTTAAATACAGCCTTTTTTACATGCATAGCCCTAAAAATTCTTACACTTTTCAGATGCTAAAGTGTGAGGTGCCAAATTGAGAAAGCTTGAATCTAGATCCAAGCTAACAGGTTTGCCTGCTTTGCTGTGAGGAGTCATGTATGTTTCCAAATCTGAACAGACATGATATTGAATACAGAATTTTATAGTTCTGTATAAAGAATGAACAAGCCTGCAGGTAAGAGTAGCTGTACATTTTGTAAAGTCATTTCCTTGTGACTTCACCATCAATGAATGTGTATCACCAGCCATCATGTATTCCCCATGTAGACATATATATTTATCTGAATTATAGAAAAGAATAAAACTGAGCTATGCTGAAGAGTTAGGGCCTCAAGTGAATCATTTACTAAAATGAAACATTTACTGTAGATATGAGCTACTGAGCAAAATGTTCTTTGCCACCATATTCAAGTTCTCAAAATTAACAGTGCTTCATTTCCTGTTTATAACAAAGCAGATGAGTGTTGGACTACTGGAAAAAACTTTTAAAGTTACCTCCAAACAGAAAGATTTCATGCAGCTGCTGCAGCATTCTTCAGTTGCTGTCTTTTTTGACTTTAACACAGCTGCACTGTAATAAGTCCAGCTTATTACTGTCCAGGTGCTTTCAGATGAACAAAACCTCTAACACATTACAGAGCTCAAAAATTCTGTTTGTAGCAATAGTACAGCTGCCTCAGCCCCCCAGTGAGTGTGTGCAACATGTCAGTATGCTGGTTCAGAACAGGACATAGCAAAAAAAAATGCAAATTTCCTTTTCCTTGATCACTTCAGTTGCGTGCCCTTATAAAAACTTGCTGGATTATCATATTTTAGCACCTGAGAACTCTCCCAATACTTATGATTCTGAAGTATTTAGCTGGCTCTTCCAGAAAATACATTTAAATGGAAAATCCAAAAAGATGAAAAAAAAATTCATTTAAAAATTACTCTACATAACTATAATAGCATCTTATACCAACAAATCTTTCCAGAGCCCTAGCTACATAAGCTGAAATCTAAAACCTAGCAACTACAGCTGATGGTAAAATGCTCCATCACATGTATTAAACCCACAAAGGATTGGCTCTGAAATTCTAGATCAAACAAAATGCTTTTCAGCTTAAAGGGGGAAAAAGAGATTGACTGCGTTTCAACAGCACAATGGTGAAATATATTGCAACAGGAGTCTAAAAAAAACAAAAAGCATTAAAAGCAAGGAAGGAAGGAAGGAAGGATAGATCTGTTTTGTGGAACATCAGAGTGCCTTCCAGGGAGAGAATCAGATGGCGTAGGCTCAGAGCACGTTCACCTCTGAAGAGCATATTCAGCTTGGGGATCTTTTTCTGTGCAACCAGCAAGTAATTTTTGAGACAGACCAGTGACAAGGTTAGCAATATGTTCCCTGCAGGCTCCCAGTGCACAGGCAAAGGAGGTGTTGCCAGCTGCAGAATGGTATCAGATCTTCAGATCATGCCTGATGCCGTGGCAAAGTTCAGGGTAACCATTTCTGGAAGTTTTCTTTAAACAGAGAATGTGTTTCCTTATTTCACTTGAGGTAAAAAAAAAGAACATTTCAGAGTTGAAGATGAAAAGGCATTGCAGGAACTCAGTGCCATATTGTCAGGATGTTGGTGTTTGCCTCCTGAAAGGAGGTTACAGTTCCACATCTGATGCCTGTGACGTCCGCAGTCCATGAGGAAGGTTAAGTAAATAAATCCTAAATTCTAAATAATGGAATCTCTAATAATAAGCATGCTGAGCTGGGAACTGCCAGTAAGTTTCTAAGTAAGAAACACTGGGAGAGTGATATATTTACAACTGTATGCATCTCACTGGGGCTTTTCTTCTCTTTTATTGTTATTTTATATTTTATTCTCAAATAAGCCCTGCTCATGGGTAATGATGTTTCTGCTATGTTGGCAGAAGTGCTATTTTTAAGTCACTCTGCACCTGGCAATAATGTATTGCAAATACAGAGTAGGTTTTGTGCCTCTGTAGCAAAAGGGTTTGCCAGATGGGCTTTCCTAATAAATTGTGTCTGATAAAAGGACGAAAAGGTTATTTAAACAAAAAGATTTTAGCTATGCTATTACATTTAAAACAGATTGAGAAAGAAACAGTGTATAGATACAGTGTTCTTTGGATGATGTCCTCTCTAGGAAGAAATGCATAGGTGGCTGAAAGCAAAAAATCAGACACATAAAATTAATGATATAAGTAAGATAAATGTGAATGGAGCTGGGCACATAAAAATCAGCCTTGGTTGTGGCTTTCATGTCAAAGTGTTCATTGATGGCAGTGGGCTTTACATCAGACACTGAAGAGCAAAAGCTAAGCAGTCCTGGACACACCAAAGGTCCTGGTGTAGTATGCTCCCTGTAGCCAATAGCAGAGGCCTACGAAAGGTGTAAATGTATGCAAAATACAGAGGTAAATATGGAAATACTTCCCCTAAAAAATTCCTCACATCAACCCTATCACGACCAAGTGCTAAGCCAGAATTTGTGTCTTTTTAAGAGTCCAAGACTACTTCAACACCTCCAGTTTTTAGCATCCAGGTAAAAAGCCCAGTGATGTTCATTGTTCTGCTGGTAGCTGCTCACCCCTGCAAACCACTCATTCCCAGAGATTAAACTAAGTTCATTTTGCTTAATGGTGCTGTGTAGCTTCTGTCTCACTACTCAGTTTATACACAATAATTTTTGAGCTTTAGGTCCCCTGAGCAAGCAGTCACTAAAATCTTTAACATCCTGATCCTTCATACAGCACCCTGGAAATGTATTCCTCTGAATTCTTCCCATTTCCTGGCTTCCATTCATCAGGCTACAGTTTAATAGGGTCAGTAAGTTAATGTTTTTGGAAAGGCAGGGATTTCCATAAAAGCTGTTTAATGTAAGTTGCCCAAACTGTCCATCATTGCCTGGCTCTTTGCTTGAAACTGTTCAGCCAATTTGTGACTAAACATCATGTCCAGCCAATTTGTGACTAAACATTATGTCCTTCAAGAAAAATGGACAAGATAGAAGGAAGCAAAGGTGCCACCACTGGGTGCTGCTGAAGGAGTTTGCAACCAGGAGTGATGTTCAGGATGGATTATTTGTGGGCCACCAGTTTAAGAATGTTTTTCACTTGATTCTGCTGAGTTAACTTCACAAAACCACAACAAAACAAAATAAAAAATTGCCTTCACAGCATCCAGGGGGATTTTGCATTTTGAACAAGAGACATGCATGGCTGAGCAGTCATGTTAGCAGTTCTTATTTCATTTTTATTTATAAATTCTGAATACTTGGTAGTGACTCAAATTCATTACATTAAATCCCCTTGGACTGGACTAAAATTATTCCATTATGGGTCTGGTTATCACCAAAAGGATATAAAGTGTATCTGCATAACACTCAGTATTATTAAAGTGCATATCTGAATTGCTTAATAAAGACAGTGGCTCCATCCCACTGGCACTCAGTGTGTATGTGAAAAGCAGCAATCCCTTCCTCCATTAAACTGTTTCCCTTTGATTCTTCTGTTTTTCCTTTCTGAATATTATGTTTTAGTGCTTCCCTTTTTATATTTTCTATATAAAAATATTTTTATATATTTTCTTTTTATTTCTATTAATATATTCATTACTTCAGGCAATAATCAGTGACAAAACAACTCGAAAATCAGAAAATATCTGGATCAATCCGAGGTCAAGCTCGGGAGGGAGAAGATTAGCAAGAGCATGTGACTGAGTTGTGAGATAGGGTGGTATCTAGCTCTGATATACGATGATGATAAATTGTTTTTTATGGTGATTTAACATTGAAACCTTATTATACTGTGAGCTTTAAGCTTCTATTTAGAAAAGAATATGTCAGCAATAAAAGCAGTGACTTTCACAGAGAAGGAAGACTATCACCTCATTAGAACTTTGTAAAGAAGCTTTAATGACAGAGCTTCAGTTTACAGATAGAATCAGAAGCCAAGTCAGGAGATAACTAAACATTACAAAAAAGGCAGGCTGAATGTTATATAATCTCACAGTGAATAAAAACAATTATTGTCTTCCATTTAGCACATAATTAAGCTTGTAATTAATTACATGTTTAACTGCTTTTATGACAAAGGATGGATTTAAAAGATCTTCCCAGCTCTCACCTTTGGGGAGAAAAATGCAGGTGAGCACTGGGGTTATTCTTGAAGATAGATTTTAGAAGCTCCACTATGAATTTGCTGCAACTACATTATCTTCAAGCTTTGAAAATTATTTCTATTTATAAGATGTAATTAGCAGAATTGGACATAAAGTTAAATGAAATTATGCCAATATTAAAAGTAACACTTTGATAGATAAAACTATCAAACTTGTACAGATACAAGTAAACTTTGAAGATGAACTGGTGTCCTTACTGTTTTTTTGGTCTTGCTGGTGTAATTTCAACAATAATTTATTTGATTTTCCAGTTCAGATTTTCCAACCAGATAGAGTTGAAATTAGTCAGTGTTTTACACAAAGCTGCCATGACTCAGGTGGAACCAGAGGTGGCTAAATTGGAGGAGTTTCATGCTTAGCTGTCCACTGGGATAAACAAGTTCCCTTAAAATTGCAAATGGCATTTTCAGGGTCACATCAGTGTCAGTATTCCAGAGCTCAAATTGGATGTGATTTCAGGAAGACAGGCACGGGTAGAAAGTGTTAGTAAGTCACACTGAGGGAGAAGTGAAACAGCAAGCTCTGAAGAAGCACAATTTTTTTTTTCCCCCAAAGGTCATAAATAACACTTGGAGTGCATTGCATTGTAATGACTTGCAATAACCTACTTTCCTATAGCAGGAAATGTCCTAGATGATGTGGTTGTCAAAGCATCTCCAAGAATATGCTGCCATTGATTCACTGACTGTTGGATATAAGTCAGGAATGGATTTTAGCATTTCATGTTATTTTTTTGTAATGTTTATTAGCATGTTTTCAATGTTTTTGTCTTATCAAAACATTTACTTTATCAGGCTGACAAACAGGACTTCCTCTCTTGCATTTCTCTGTATGTTTTCTTCATTTTGCAGGATCCTAAATATTTCAAGTCACAGAAGACTGGGAGAGGCCAATTAAAAGAAGGCTGGAGAGAGACCCATCAGCCAATTATGTGTTCCTACAAACTTGTGACTGTGAAATTTGAAGTCTGGGGACTTCAGACCAGAGTAGAGCAATTTGTACATAAGGTCAGTGAAACAGGAGCTGTTTCTTATCCTTTGCATAAGCAGAACTTGAGTACCACCCTGCACAGGAATGTAGCTATGGCTGTGTAGAAGATAGGGAGCTCAGATGAATCTGCTCTCAGACCTCTGTCAAGGTCTGAAAAATCTGGAGTAGAGCCAAAGAGTTCATCTCTGGGTAAAATCTTGGGGCTGCTCGAGTCTAAGATTGAGACAAACTATTAATAACACTTCCAATATTGTGATAAATATATCAACTGAAATATTTATGGATATACATAAGAACTGACCATGGAGCAATGATGTGCAGAATTTCTTACAAGGAGGTAGTGGAAAAGTTTTCCAATCAGTTTATTAAAAAATTACTTAATAAATGGTATAACAGCCAAACGATAATATTTTTCAGAGTATTGAGTTCCCACATGTTTAGAAAACTAACAAGGAAACAGAAGAGTTCCAGAAAGTCTAATTGCCTAAAGGTTAATGGATTCTGTACATGTTCCCAAATGGTTTCCTCTGCCAGTCAGAGCCATGCTAATGTGATCCAGTGTTGGCTACAGATCCACCTGCACTGGGAGTTAGGACTACAAGACCTCCAGAGCCAGCATGTCTGACTCTCTAGGGCATGTCTTTTTGGATTATTTTTCACTTGAAGTCTTGTTGAAAGACAACAGGGTTACTTTTCTAAAATGTTTTGTTGCTGCAGAGGTATTTAACCTTTCCCTTGCTTTGCAGGTGGTCAGAGATATCCTATTGATCGGGCACCGCCAGGCTTTTGCCTGGGTTGATGAGTGGTATGGTAAGTATTCTCCAAATTTAGCCCTTTTAAAAGAGCTGCTGCAAAGCTTACAACAGTGAGCAGCACATTTCCATTTGCTTTCAGGGACCATCAGGTGCCAGTAGAAGTTGTTCCTGAGAAAGTGGAGATGGTTCCAGCTCTATCTGGAATACAGGGAGCTTGCTTCATGCAGGCTCAGGGCAGGCTGCGTTTTGGGCAGCCCCCAGGCAGAATGCAGGCTGCCTTCCCACCCCAGC
Organism: Phaethornis superciliosus; assembly: GCA_023637945.1. Taxonomy (NCBI): domain Eukaryota; kingdom Metazoa; phylum Chordata; class Aves; order Apodiformes; family Trochilidae; genus Phaethornis; species Phaethornis superciliosus. The sequence continues at coordinate 8,531,913 of JAJQWJ010000021.1, read as the reverse complement.
CATCTCAGCAGCCCCCAGGCAGCATGCAGGCTGCCTTCCCACCCCAGCCATCTCAGCAGGTAGGCAGCAGTCCCTCCACCCTGCATTGCAGGTAGGCAGGAGCTGCCCCTGCCAAGAGTCAGCTCTACAGAGAACTGCAGGCAAGTTTGAATAAAGCTGCTTCTTAAGACTGCATTCCCATGCAGTCATTTTCATACTGCAGACTCCTAGGGCCTCTGGTCCAACATAATTTCAGCTTTTTAGGAAAGTTTCAAACTGTTAGTGGGGACTGCAGTGAAGGAAAGCTGGGGCTCTAACATCCTTCCTGAAAAATGAATAGAAATGTAAAACCTACTGGGTCTGGTTCAGCAGCAGCTGCATGCAAACTCTGTTCTGAATCCATGAAGCAGCTGCAGGAATGGGCACTTGCTATAGTACAGAATAATCTGAATATCAAAACCAGCCAATTACATTTATAAAACAAGTTCACAGGGTTTCTGCTTTTCTCATATATTTCCAGTAGGATGTATCTATAATCATAGATACTTCTAGAACAGTTTCCAAGACATCACTGTAACATATAATAGGAATTAGGGATTATATTTAGAATGTTTATTTATACCCTCCCTAAGCTTCAGGAAACAACATTTTAGGCATTTTTTAGATAAAAATGACACCTCTCTTTCATCAAAACTCAAACATGCTGCATTGTTCAGAAATAGTCAATTAGTCCAGCTGGTGGAAGCACACCCATCTCCAGTGACTCCATAAACCTGCATAAACAACAAACTGATTGTGATGACTTTTTGAATTTTGAAAAATTTGTGCAAATTTTTCTACATGCTGAGTAGAAACCCAGTATTTTATTACCCAGCATGAGTGAGATCCAATTTGAGTTCAGTTTTGTACATTCTGTCTGTAAAACACTGTACTGCTCTTGAAAGTTAATGTCTGTAGGGACAGTTTTCCAAAAATATAATTTTTAAAGTATCTGTGTGCCTTCAGTGTGTCTGTTAGCATCTTTTAAAATACAAGTTTGAGAAAGACTTGGGATGATGCTAGTCAGCTAACCTGAATCAATTGATGAGTGTAATAGAACTAATTATTATAGGATGTGTTATGTTATGGATATTCCTGAGTGATTCCTGTTACTGATACTGTAAGTATAAATGTGTTGTCATTAAATCTACTAAATTGTTTTTACCTGTGTTATTAAGAAAATCTGTTTACTAATACATAGCATGTTCTCTGCTTGGCAAAATTCATCCTTAGCATGTTACTGACATGGCTTATGAGCTTGTTTTTCATTCCAGATAATTGTAAAAGGGAAAGACTAAAAGAGTATGAGCTAGTGGTATTCTCTGTTTCCTTTTCATCCAAATTTTAGACTGCATTTCTTTTTGATTGATGAAATAGCACACTCTGCTACTGACACACAGCTAAAGTTATATCATTCATTAAAAGATGTTTTGTACAGTGCAGCAAGAGCCTCACATCACACAGGGAGTGGTCTGATGCAAGAATTTGCAAACCCAAGTGGCACACAGTAAACCTAAAAACAATTACAGCCTCAAGAAGAAAACTACAGTGTACATTACCAGGAGGGTTACACATTCCCAAGCATACTGTGCTAATGAAATGCTGTTTGAGTTTTGTGAGTAAAAAGTTGATTGCTATTTTTGTGAAACTCTGAAGTAACAAAGCTGTTGGATAAACCAAAATTCTGACAGCCTTCAGGTTCTCTTTACTCTCAGGTAGATTTATTGAAAGCATGGTGATACTCAGAACAGGATGGTCATAAATCAGTTAATTGGATTCTTTATGTTTTTACTGGAAGTGTGGTAGATGACAAATCTTTTCAAAATCTGTGGTAATTGCTTGGAGTTACACAACAAGCACCTAAGAGATTAGGCACCAGTTTAACAATGTGAGGCGTGCCTGGGCAATGAGAAATCATCCTACATGTAGAATCAGCCTGATTTGTAGAATATTTCTAATTCTTAAAATTCATTAAATTGCTTGAGGCTAGAAAACAAGGTATTCACTGTTAACTCACTGCTATAATTAAGTGTTAGTTTCTGGAATCTAAGGTGATGTGTGCTCTAGCAGTAAGAATGTTTAATGGTTAAGAGTTGTACTATGCACAGATAATATAAAGTCCTTTTGAACGTGCATAGAAAGGTAAGTAAAGGTTTATAATATTTCTCTGTCTATCCTTTATTCCAGGGGATCTTCTAAACCTTTTTAGAAACCTTTCTAAACCTTTTCTAAACCTTTTTAGAAGATCCTGGCCTTTGCCAAGGCCTGCACTTCAACACTTTTTGCCTACCTGATGTTACTCAGGTACTCCTAAACAATTTCCACTCCTTCCTGTTCTCTGACTCCCTTTGACTTAACCTCCTTGCACCTTCCTTGGCTGATAAAACTACCTTTATGAGTCAATTTTCATAAAGCTAGTTGCTCCATGCTTCTTTTTAAATCCTTTTTTTGGCTTCTGCTGAAAAGACTATGTATTCCTAGAACCTTCTTTTTAAAAAAACACTTAATTTTGCACTGAATCAATGGAAAATGCCAACAATTTTGAACTTTTTACAGATATGACTATGGATGATGTTCGAGAATACGAGAAAAATATGCATGAAAAAACCAACATTAAAGTTTGCAACCAACATTCATCTTCTGTGGATGAAATAGAGAGCCATGCCAAAGCAAGTGTATGTCAATTTTAAAAACGTATTGCCCATCCTCAGCTAATATACCTGCACAGATCAGAGAAGAGAAAGAAACTGATCTTGCTGAGCAGTTGGTGGAATTTTGAGGAGGTTTTGCTTCAGGAGAAACAGAATCTCCATGAAGTGCAATCCTGCCTTTTGTTTTCACTGTAGACTGCCACTGAGATAAGAAAGGGTGGGGTTGGGTTCATATACAACTCTTTGTCTTCCAGAAAAACAGAATTCTCAAATTTCAGTCAGATGCATAAGTTAAATAGCAGCTTTGCTTTCTAGTATTTGAATAGTTAAAAATGCAAGAGTTCAGCATGTTTGAGTCAAAAAGCCAGGAACATGGGGAGTGGAAAATTTCTATGGGACTGATAAAATTGCTACACCAGGAAAAAAAAAGCTAATGAATAACTTGCTGTTTTCAAACTGATTATAATGTTGCAATTGATTAGCTACCAACAAGGTAAGAAGTATTTCCTGAAATATTTAACAGCAGCTTGTGGAAAAGGGCAGCTTTCTGTGTAGGTTCTTTCATTCAGATTCTGGACACTTCATGAAGTATTTAAGTTCCTAGCTTGGGCACCTCAATTAGAGACCTAAAATTAGAAGTTATTACTCTCTGCAAATAGAACAGATGCAATGGTATTTGCTTTTGAAATTTAATTATTCCTTTAATTCTGCCAACTGTGCTGCAGAACTCCGTGATGGTTTTACGCATGTAGTAAGTGTGGGGCAAGGCCTGGAGGGCTGAGTCTTGAGGTCTTTCCTTTGTTCTTACTTAGTAAGAATTGTCACCAACCTGAGAAAGCATTGTCTGAGTAATAACCAGGAAGGTGTTTTTTGTGTTTATAATGCTGCAGCTCCATTGACATCAAGGTCACTCCTTAGCTGAGCAGTAAATTGAGAATAATTTCTGACTGTGGTTCTGTTCTTCAGGATTTGGCTTTGAATGAAGTCACCCATCCACAGTTCCCATGAGGCAAAATTGCCATTGAGGTCAGCACAGATTTTGTAGTTAATGGGGAAAAAAAAAAAAAAAACGAGTCTGAGCCATTTTAGCTCAAAGTAAGGACTTGTTTTAATTGAGTGTGCATGAGAACAGAAGTGAATTTAAAGAGTAAGCTAAAAAGCCAAAGTCAGCTGAAGAACAGTAAGTATTTAATGTGTGAAATTAAAGTGAACAGTCTTGAAGGTTACCACTTAGCAAGGCTTTTATCAGTTTTCACCTAAAAAGTCAGTAAATTGAGAAATCTTGTCCTCTCACTTTCATTTATCCACAACCACTTTTGTTTCAAGTTGAATAGAAGTCCTGTGTTGAAAACAGATGAAATGAAAGCCAGGGCTCCCTTTGATGTCAGGGTGCTTTTAAATCCTTTGAGTTCAGAAACACTACACACACAGTTTCAGGGTGAAACAAAAATGTAAATCAGCAAAACAGGTTCAAATCTGTCACCAATACAAGCAGGTACAGTGCCATCTGTTTCTTTCCACCACTTATCTCAGATGGCTTAGTCCTCCTCACTCCCAATACTGCACAGCAATGTGTGCTGAAAAGGTCCCTGGAATGTCATCTGCAGGGAAGAGAGAAGGCAGCTGGCAGCATGCATGCTTTTTGTTTAAGATGATGTTGTAATACAACATAGAGCTGCTTCTACATAACATTTGCAGCTAAGGCTACAGATGCATGCAGTTGGGTAGTATTAAAAAGTATCAGTGTACTGAAAGTGCAGGATTTTGTCATACATGTGTTAAACACCATTGCCAGTCCTGGGTCTCGGGCACGCAAATGTGTGAGAATTTTGTATTTATTAAAATTCTAGTGGCTTCATTTCTGGGTTTTTTTGAGCTTTCAGAGCTCTACTAAATGGTTTAGTGAAATACTTTGTGCTTACAAATTTCACAAGACATTCAGTGGAAATTCTAACCTTTATTTCGGTTGGGCCAGTGGCCATCTCGCAGGCAATGTAGCCACGGAGCTTACCAGGTTGTAGCAGTTCGGGGTTCGTTTGGGTTTTTATCGGGAAAGTTTTGCAGGGCTCAGCTCAGAGCAGATCTACACTGGGATCGCTCTGCCCTCTTGTGGCTTTCCACAGCTCTGTGACACATTTGTCACCTGCCTGGGAAGCCTCTCGCTGCTTTTAAAGCGTTGCAGATCTGATTTCTCATTGCAAAGAGGTTCTGAGCTCTCATTTTGCCTCTGTTTTGCAGGTAAAATAAATGAGCAGTGGAATTGTCAGTGGGCCATAAATGTTTAAATACAGATTCTGGGTGGAAAAGTTGGGAAGGGTGTTGTGGCTTTGTCAAGTGAAAGGGAATTCTTTAGGTTTTGTCAGTAGAAAAGCAGAACAGCTTCAGTTATGTGTGCCCAGCTGCAGCTCGAAGTCAGTAGAAGCTTTGCATGGGGAGAGAGAGAATTTTTCATCCCTTGATAATTACAGAAGCCAAACAAACTAAGGACAATGCTTTACTTGTTCATGCTCATAATTTTGATGGGAGGGCAGAAAAAACAACTACTTATTAGTTCTGGGTTTCTGCCGTGCTGAAGAATTCTACTTGCTAAGGTATTCCTAGGTATTCCTTGCTTGCCAGTGAAATAGTTTGATTTTTTCAGCAATAACAGGGGTAGCATTCTTCACTCCAAATCCAGGTAGAAAAAGAACCTTTCTCATGTGATTAATGTAGTTACCTTCATTTTCTTTCCATACATTTCCTGTACTCCAACCACTGCATTCCAGTAAGAAGGCATTCATGTGAGAATCACTTAATGATAAGCACAATAAGCAATCATTCCCTGGGTTAGACTTTGGATGGAAGTAGCTGAACTGAGTTAAGGAAATGAGCATTTGGAATGATTCTTATGCTTTTATCTTTCTTTCATTCTCGTTGAAGACATGACAATGGATGAAGTCCGAGAGTTTGAACGAGCAACTCAGGAAGCTACCAACAGGAAGATTGGGGTTTTCCCACCTGCAATATCTATCTCTAACATTTCCATGCCTCCTTCAACCCGCAGTGCTCCATCTAGTGCTCCATCAACTCCCCTCTCCACAGATGCTCCTGAATTCCTAACAGTTCCCAAGGACCGGCCTCGGAAAAAGTCTGCTCCAGAAACTCTCACTCTTCCAGATCCAGCTAAAAAAACCTTTTAATTAACCCAGCATGTTTCCTCCTGATAAGCCATGTCTACCACAGCAAGAGTGACTTAACTCAGTTTCTACAAAGGTCATGGTGGTTCGTTGGTTGTTTTTGGTTTGTTTTTTTTTTCTTAAAATAATCTTACTGGTGTGGAAAGATTACTTCTTTCCTCAGACTTGTTCCTTAAAACTTTCAGAGAAGTGCATGCAAGAAAACATAGTTTATATATTCCTAAAGTAGTGTTTCAAGCCATATGGTGCATCTTACTGACATACAATGAAGTAATCTGAGGGGAATCCTATAAAAGAAAATCAGCATTTCTTTAGCAGTCTTCTACCTACAGATCCTCATCTAGGTCATAGCATTTATAATTAGGAGTAGATATTTAGTAAAGCTGCCAAGGACTTCTGAGGCAAATTAGTGCCAACTAGAATGCAGGGTCAACAGGAACAAAACCCTCCAATTTTCTTCTTTCATAGCTCATTTTAAAATCCTTTCTACTCTCAGTCTTCTCCTGTGTATTCACAGACATTTGACCTGTAACTCATTGTACTTAAACACCAACAGCAATCACTCAGATTCACATGTTGTTTAATATGACTCAGGATTTGGGGCCTAGCTAACAAACACAAAACTTTTCAAACCTAAAATATTGCTGTATTGAAGCCCCAGTTGTAATTAATTATATTGACTTTGAGGCCATTGAACTATTTCTATCTTGCACAGCATTTATAAAAGAAACCACCTATTTCTTGTAAATAATGTATTTTAATAGCTCTCCCCTGTCCTTTTATGATCTCTTGAGTCTGTATTGGTGTTCATCAATAGTGTTCTGTGTGTATAAGATTAAAAAAACCAGCTAAATTCAGCCAGTAGAGCAGCAAAACCAATGAAGCCAGTCTTGTCCTCACTGGAAGAAGAGTGGTAGTTATGCTGTAAGACCTTGAATGTAAAGGAAAGAAAACATGAGACTCCTTTTTCTTTCCTGCCTTGCAGCTTTCCTAAACAGCACAATCTCTGCTTACAGAAAGCTGGTTGCCCAGGGAAGGGGTGAAGAGAATCAGTTACTTTAAAAGCAAATGCTTCATGGGGCTGCTCAGTCCTGTGCAGGGTGACCTTAAGGAAACAGAAAGGCTCTTCCTGGTCTGCCTGCAAAATCACTCTTCAGTCTCAGGAATTAAAATGTGGGAAAGGATGTTTCCTGCTAGGGAAGTGTAGATTGTGGAAGGAGGAGATAAACAAATGGCAGAGGTGGTCCCTTCCTTCTCAAAATGTGAGCTCAGTAAGAAACTTTCCCTGCTGACCCCTATTTGGGGCACTTTTTTCTCTTTTATACAAATTGCTATTTCATGAATGCTGTCAGTAGCATGTCCCTGTTGGACATGAAATAAACCACTGCTTAATTCCCAGTGAATGACAGCTATTACCTAAACCATATGATCAAAGTGGATGACACTTTGTACCACTGGTGACATGGTACATGGATTTAGAAAAAAAAAAAAAAAAAAAAAAAAGTCTCCAGAGCTGAATTATCATTGAATTTTGAACAATCAGTTTGGGAATGGCCTTTTACCAGGACAGGACATCTGTGCCATCTTCTCAGCACAATGTTGTGATTTGACTGGCTTATGTGCACTGAACTTCTCCATGGCTGTAGATCCAGTAGAAGTGATGCTGAATGTGTAATATTTATAGGGTAGTTTTAGTAGCAGGAGAGGTAATTCTACTGCCAGCCTGCACTGAAAACAAGTGTATATTTGTTTGATAGTTCAAGTCCTGTAGCTAGCAAAATCTGGGAGCTCTTGGTAGGTTAGCTGTGGTCTGACTTTATGCATTCACCCACTGACTGTTCAGATTTTCCTTTGCTTCTCAGAGCTTGTAATTCTTTGTGATCGGTAAACTGAGTGGTGATTTTTTTTTTGGTTTAAAAAGAAGCTACTGTAATGATGCAAACCAAATTTTCCTGTATTAGTCTATGATTTCAGATTAAACAGTGTGCAGATTAAGAATCCATTATTATAACTATTCTAATCTTTTTATTGTTGTTACTTTAGCAGCAGGACTGGCACCTTGGCAGAGAAGGAAAACCTTTGGAAATGTAAAGCATTGTTTGGGTTTTTTTTAATTTCATGAATTTGACCTCTATAGGTCAATGGTTTAAGTCTGCTCCACTTGGAAGTCTTTTTTTCAATGAATTTTTTCTTTCTCATAGAAAAAATTTGTTCAGCTCAATTCATAATGCCCACGTGCTTAGCTATTACTGGTTTTATATATGGCATCTGGATTGACAGGGATTATTAGACCAAAGCAGTCATACCTTATCATTCAACTGATTGATTTCCAACCCCCTGTGGATACATTGGTTATCATAATAAGTAAATTTGGAGATAAAGCATGGATGAAAATTATTAACATACCTGAATGGGACATATCTTAGTAGCTGCATGACAGAGATGTAGGAGGAAGACACTGATCATGTCAGGACAGAGATGACAGACTGCCTGGTGCTGTCTGCACGTGGCCCTTCCAGTGCAGTTCTGGAGCAGTACCAGAGTTACTGACCCAACAGCCTGGATTTCAGGTTGGCCACAAGAAGGATCACAATCAGCTGTGCTGCCTCTGTGCTGCTTCCTCATGAAGGCAAATAAAAAGGTCTGTGATGTTTCATTACTTTGGATAAGAAATGGCTTTTTGTTGCCTATGTAAGTAACCTCTGCTGTGGTTTTTTTTTTTTTCTTTCCCCACCAGTCATTACCCACTTGGTCAATACAATCTTCAAGTGTCTTTTCCTGCTTGGTTGGGGTTTGTTTGGTTCTTGTTTTAAGGTGGGATAACTTTTTCTTTACTATTCCCAGCAAACACACAAGCCCCCACAAAACTAAATGAAAAGGAAGGTCTGAATATTTCAGTGTAACATCTTGAGGCAACAGAGTTGGGTTTCTTTCTGGTTTTGCTACAGTGCTTTCTGCTGTATTTTCAAACATATTTACTGGGAGAAAAACAGAGAGCATTTTGCAGGTCTTCATCTCTTCTTGTGCAAAAACAAGTCATGATTATTTAGTGAGTACATCATTAGAGTATGGTGCCACACAGCAGAGCTGAACAGGCCCAAGAGCCACATTCCTGTTCTCTGTCAGGAGGACTGAGGAATTCCATGGTACAGCTCTGCTAGGCCTTGACAAGGAATTTTTCATCAAGGAGAATACTGTTCAGAGCAAAATAACATGACTGGTTTGTTTGGGTTTCTATTAAAACCTCCTCCCAGCTTTGCTTGTACTTTTATATATTTCATGTAGAACAGGCACTAGAAAATAACTGGCAATTCACTGCAGTCTTTAGAAGGGGAGATCTAATAAATTTTAAAAGGGAGGTAACCATAAAGACTATAAGGAGCAGCACATTCCTGAAACACATACTTAATGGAATTTCTTATGAATGTAATGATTAATTTTGTAAATGACTGGATAAATCCTATGGAAAGAAATTATTTGACCTTATTGCTTGGCTTTTTTTTTTAATTATTCTGGAAGGTGATTTTGTGACATCTAGTAGCCAATTTGCATTAATTGCTGCTGTAGAGATTTTGAAATGGAAATATTGGTTCCTTGAATTTTAGTTTGTAACAAGACTGCTACAGTTTGTAAAAACTGCTTTGAAGCTTGCTGCACTATAACTTCAAAACAATGTGCTATCATTTGAAATAGGCCAAATGTATATGCTTTTTATGAATTAGTGAGTGCAGTAAGAGAGAATTCATGATCTTGTCAATAGCAGCTTTTCTTTTCCATTGTTTGGACTTGTTTTTATATGTGTAAGTTAAAATTGCTAAATAAGTCTAACTATGTTTTGCTTTCAATGAACAGCATGGTCATTTGAATTCCAATCTCCTGTAGTTTTGTGGTGTCACTAAAACAGGTTTCATTGGTTTTATTTCATTCCTGTGATAATTTTATGTGATTCTGAATGTCCAATAATTCTTTTATTTAGAGCAACGATGGCTACATTAGGCAATACATTAGGACCAAGTTACAAAATGCTTTGTGTGTTAAATAATGCAAGACTCAGCAGGATAATTTGAATGTCATACTTCTCATTCATATCACTTGGGTTTCTGATTTTTCCAAGTTATTTATTATTTTTAATATTGTATTTTTCCTGGCATTTTGTTGTAAATAAACTACCAACAATTATTCTTTACAATCGTGGCTGTTTTCTTTATCGAGGTCTCCTCTAGAAATCCACATTTCTACCTCCAGTTCTGCAAGTCACTTCCTCTAAGTTACAAAGCAGGAAGAATTAGCTTGATAAGGAAAATTTAAACCACTTACAACATCTACTAGGTTTTGTTGTGCACCGGCTTTCTAAAGATTTTGTGCCCTGCAGCCTGGTGTTTAGCCCTTTCATTTGTAAATGACCACTGGCGGGGAGGGTTTCCAGTAGAGAATTTAATTCTTTAAGCAGGGTTCAGCATCCTGAGACCACTCCAGACCTCTCGGAAGGTAAGGATGCTCCAGCGCTTGCCTGCAAGGCGTGTCATTTTACTGAGCAGAAATTTCACACGGGAACGAACAGAAATTTAGAAATTTCCCATGGGAACGAACAGAAATTCCCCATGGGCAATGCGAGGTCCTTTAAGCAGAGGCATCCCTGCTCCCCAGGGATAACCCTGAGGCAGACACAGGGGAGCAGAAATTGCTCCCGCCCCTCGGTGTCACCTGCACCCAGGTGACACCTCCCCAGCACCTCAGCTCTCACGGGGCCAACTGTGTGAGTGGCCGCGGAAATGAGGCGATGAATACGAATTTCACTGGAAACACCTGAATAAAGGAAACCCCCTCAGTTCCCTCTGATGTCCCGCTCCGCCATCGCTCTTCTCCATTGATGAGACTTAAAACATTCGCAACGCCTCGAATTTTCACGCCCTCTGCCAAGGCGGGCGGGCAAAGCCTCCCCGAGCCCTAGGGCAAGGGGCAGGGCGGGCAGGCCGGGTAGGGCAGCTCAGGGCCACACGATAGCACCGCACCAAGTCGCGACATAAAGCTTCCCCCCCCTTCCCCACAGCAACTCCGCTCATCCCGGAAACTCCCGAGCGCCTTCGGCTCTTTCCGCCGCTCCGGGCGGGGGCGCATGCGCAGTGACAGCGCCCGGTTCCTCCCCCCCCCCCCCTCAGGGTCACGCGGCCGCCTGCCCGCCGCGCCGCTCTCGCGTGAGGGGGCGGCTCCCGAAGATGGCGGCGCTGTGCGAGAGCTTCACGCTCTGCGGGTTGGGTCCCAGCGGCGGGGTCGGGCTCGGCGGCGGCCTCCTGGCTCTAGAGCCGGGCCCAGACCCCGACCACGTCCTCCTCACCGACCGCGGCAGGACGGCCACGCTCTTCAAGGTAACCGCATTCACCCTTCCCCGCCGTTCCGCCTCCCGGAGAGTCCCCGCGCAGCCCCTCGGGGCCGCTCTCTCCCTCCTGTCCGGGGGGGGCCGTGCCCGCCTGTCACCGGGTCCCCGGGGCACCCATCTGTCACCGGGTCCCCCCGGACACCCGCCTGTCACCGGGTCCCCTGCCCGCGTGTGTCCGCTCCCTGCCGGTCGCCATCCCGGGGGTGGAGGCAGCGAGGGCCCGGGCGCGCTGCAGCCCCGGGTGCCTCTGGCCCGGTCCCGGTTTGGGTCAATGGGGCCCCGGCCCTGCCCGGCCCCGCTCCGCTCACCTGAGCTCTGCCAGCGAGCCGGGTGTCCGGTTAGGTGGCTCCTTGTGTATTGTCCAGCTGTCCATAAGGCCAGCTGCCTTCCTGTTGGCTGAAGAGTGAAAAGTTTTTAGTTTGCGGCTCTTGAAACTTAAGGTTCTGGTGTCTTTTAATGTATGAATAGATTGCCTAAAGTTCCTTGTTATGATCTCCTGAAAATACCTGGGTTTATTTCTTTGATTGGCTTTGATATTCCCAGAGCTGGGGATTTTGTCTTGGTGGATTCATGGTACAGCCTCCTTAGGGTCCCACTTGCCACGACCAGACACAGGAACATAATTATGTTAGTAAATATGCCCGGTGTAGCTATAGGCTGAGGAAAGGGGGTAAGAACTTTCAGAGCAGCCAAATGTAAATCATACATAACATGAGCTTAGACAGGAAAATTTGTTGCTCTTGGTCTCAATAACTGCACTGCAATAGGAAGAGAAAAAGAGTGGTTCTGTGTGTGTGTCAGTAAAAGTAGCTTACGCTAATTACTGAAAATACTGTCTTCACTTTGGAAAAGCCATGCATCAACCTGTTTCATGGCACAAGCCCACCCGACTGTTGCAGATCAAAGATACTTCTTATGTGAAAAGAAATAGTTTATAATTAATGTTCTTTCACTTTATTCTGAAATTTTTAGCATTAAACTCACAAACAGAAAGGCTCAAGCACAAGTTCTGTATGCAGCAGTTTCAATATTCCTGTTCAAAACAGATGTAGCTACCTTGCATCTCCTTTCTCTTGTGAGAAAAATCCCCAAAGTAAGCCATGGTATATTTGCATCACAGTCTTTTTCTTTTGACTTTTCTAGGTTTCAGATCAGAAGCCACTAGGTTGTTGGTCTGTTAAACATGGGCAGATTCTCACATGTCCAGTTGTGTGCAACTTTGAGACTTGTGAATACATAGCTGTTCATGATGACAAGGTGAGTTCCTTTATCTTAAAGGAGAAAAGGATGTAGTGAGTCTTCTGAGTGAATGCAGGTGGGGAAGAAATTGGTGGTGCTAGATTTTTTGTTTAATATAAATGCCTGAGGCTCTCTATTGCAGTTCAGGTCACCCCTGCTCTTTGAGAGGAGAGGGATCTGTTGTTTTGCTGCTGTGCAGTGTGCTCTTGTTAGTGATGAGAAGATCATCTGTGTTGAGCAGCAGTTATGCAGTGGCCTCTTAAAAACTGAAGTGTTCTCAGTGAGGAATGCCATGAGCATGCATTCTCTGAGGATAAGCTATTGCTTTTGCTGCAGACTGGTTGACACTTAGAACTGCACTATTTTTGTACCAAAATGGGTGAAAGAGTTCATACCTGTGTCTTTGTTCTTCTCAAATTTTACAGTTCAACATTTCCTGTTTGTGTTCATGTTGTGTTTGCTCAGCACATGGTGAACCTTTGGATTTTTTATTGTTTATGAAATACCTTTTCTTGTTCTTTGAAACAGTCTCTTCTCCATCAGGTCCACCTGTATTGTAATCTGTCTCCATCACCTTGATCTACTTTTATTTAGAATTCTACTGTGTCTTTTTGCTTAATTTTGCTCTTTCCTATCCTTTCTTTCCAATCCAAGATTTCAGAGCTTGGTTTGACATGCAATTGCTGATATTTTGCATGCTGAGAAGTCCATATATTACTTTTTTATGGTGCTGACAAATCAATGCTTCTCTTTAAGGTTTTAAGAATATGGAAGGACAAAGATATTAACTTGGACAAAGTATTTAAAGCAACGGTAAGTCTCTTACAGATCTTTACTGTTATGTTACTTGTTGAGGCCTGGTGGAGGGAAGAGATGCTCATTTTGGTACTGCTAATGTTACATTTTAGCTGACCATTGTCTAAATTTGTTCTTCATGATGTTCTGGAATATTGTAAGGAATCCACTTGCATTGAGAGACTTGATCATCAATATTTTACTCATCAAATTATTGATGTTCCAAGTCCATAATTTCAGAGATTTAAAGGTGGTGAATTACATTCAGAGATAAATTTTTCTGTTCTGTTGGCAGATGTCTTCAACAATACTTGTTATGCTGTGTAACAGTTCTTTGAAATCCCTATGTTTTTTTCTGATGTGAGTCAGAAATGTTATGGTCATTTGTAACCTTTTCTGGCTTTTTGATGGGTAGTAATTTGCATTACTCATATCATTAGAGAAAATCAGCAGCAACTGGGTGTATGTTATTAGGAATTGTGCAGGTTCATCATTCTTGTGTTACTCATTTCACGAAATAACTTTAAAAGGTCACAAATAAAACTTTACTTTTAAGGTAATATGCTGAAGAACATAGAATTATTTTTTTTCCTATGTAGCTTTCAGCTGATGTATACAGAATACATTCCCTACCCAATGGAGGGCCAGTGGTACTTTTCAAAGGAGGGGGTGTTCGAACTTTAGATGTCCTTCTGGAAGCCCCTCAGCAAGAAATTGAAAATGTTATCTCAGATGAAGTCATCAAGTAAGTGATACAACTTTATGAAGCTTGCTTCTTGCTCTGAGGCATTACCATGATTGAGGTTGTTCTCTTTTTTGAGGGGCAAAGGGAGAAATGTGAAGACTGCAGTCTTGGGATTGGGTCTTTCTTTCCCCAACACATTGTTCTTAAAATCTTAAAATTATTTACAAAGATATCCTGAAAATAAGAGGCTGCTTTAGGGATTAATGATAAGCCTTTAGGTATAATCCTGGAATGTAGTAGACATTCATACAGCTTTCTGGTTTTAGGTGGAGTGAAGCTTTTATGGAAGGTCAACAACCTGTCTTAATTTTCGCTACTGAGAAAGTGAGTTGAGTCTTTTTTTTTAAAACTTTCATAGCAGCAAATGTAAGTGCATTTTCTAAAATGTTTCATCTGTTTGAGTGGATTTTAAGAAGTTCTAATGAAATCATTATCTTTATTTAATCAGTATTTTGTCTGTGTATTATTTCTGGTACAGCAGTTTAATTGGAGCTGTGTGTCTCTCAGGACTGATTCTTAGAATTTCAGAGAACAATTAAGATTAAATGCAGCTGATTATGTGCCTCTTCATTGCTCTCAATACTTGCCTATTGTGAAGAACTCATATAATGGACTTAAGATTTAAAAAATTGCACATTAATTTATCTATTCAAATGCTTGCTCCTGTGAACCCATTAGTTGCATCAGACTAGAATTTCCTTTCCATGCTTGAGTCTGCAGGCTATTCTGAATTAGGCTGAATGTCCTGTAGAAAACAAATTCCTACTTTGGATTAACATTCAAAGTTAAGCAGTACTAATATCTGAATTTCTTTTTTGTCATCTTTGTGTAAATTAAAGGAAAAGTTGATTTTCTGTTTTGTTGTAGGATGGGGATTTTTTTGTCTACATACAGAAGCCTAAGATGAAGAGTCTACACAAATATAAGCTTGAACAACAGGAATTGTCCAAGCCACTGAGTTTCACAGCATATGTAAAAAATCAAATTATCACACTTCTGTGTTTGTGTAAGTTATATTTTCTAATGGAATGTAATAATAAAGCAAAGAATGGTATGAAAGGATATCCAGTGTTGGTATTTATGAATTACTGTTTATTTTTAGCTCTTTAAACTTTATAAATCAGCTAGTAGTAGAAGTAATAGTTAAATCTTCCTGGTGTTTTAATGGCTTCAAAGGCTGACAGTTCCTAAATGTTCTGATTTCTACCTTGCAAATCTTGTGCAAGCTATACTTTTATTTTGTATCATAACGTGTCCTTTCAATATCCTGTATGATTTCTTAGAGCACTCATTGGATTTTGTTCTCTTTGGATGTCCTCTCGCTGTGTCTTATGAAATAGTTTTTCCATGAAAACAGATCACAAAAGCATAATCACCTTTTTTTTTAACAGATTCCAATGACTCTGTATACAAGGTTCTGATACCTCTGCAGCAAAACACTGAAGAGGAAGAACAAGTTTTGTCTAAGTCACTACTAGTAAACCTTTCAGTATCTGGAAGTGTTCTTAAAGGAACTTCTTTCGTTGTTCTTGATAAGGATCACATCGCAGTGTTAGGAAGTCTAGATGCATGGGGTAAAAAATCCAAAGGTAACTTGAAAAAACAGATTAAGATGTCTTAAGATCTGAAATTTCCTTAGGCAAAGGCCTAAGCAGTCATTGTAGCTTTTTGGGTTTGTAACATCTGTGTTATTTTCCCTAGAGTGCCTAACAATATGGAATACAAAATTTCAGACACTGCAAACTTCAAAGCATCTGCCCCTGGGAACCAGTGGACAAGTAAGAGGGATTGTTAATTTGTGGTCCATAAACTTTGTGCATTTGGGATGACAGCAGTGAAGAGACTTCAGAGTTCTGCTTCTATCTGGAAAAGCAGTGAATGTCAACCACTGAAACAAAATTAATGTTGACCAGTTGATGAGTAAATTTTGTAGAACATTTAGAGGGACAAAGGTGGCTTATGACAATTTCTCAGATAATTTACTTCTGATTATTGGCTGAGAATGAAATGGTTAATTAAACAGAAAACCCATCCAGTGTCTCTTTAGTTCAGACAATTTGCAATTGATTGCCTAAATGATCTCTTCTTCTTAAGTGGCATCTCAAGATGCTTGGGATCAATTCATGATAAGTGAGCTGACACCTAATAAATATGAACTAGTGAAACAGAGCAGCTGACATGGGGCTCTGAGCAGCCTTGTGTAGTGGAAGGTGTTCCTGCTCATCCAGGAGGGTTAGAACTAACTGATGTTTAAGGTCCCTTCCAACTGAAACCATTCTGTGCTGACTGCTTGTCATATAACTGTACAAGAGGGAATTTAAAAACATATTATCAAGTGGAACACAGTGCATTTTGAGACATGCCTGGAAAATACTTAACAGAACACTTCTTACTTCTCTATTTAAAATCCATAGTTAAAGAAGGTCTGCTAAAAAGTGTCAAAACCACCAGAATTATTAAAATAATCTGTTTGCTGATTCTTAATTAAATTTTGTAGTAAGGAGTTAAACATCAGCTTGTGCAGGAACACTCTGATCATCATCTCATTAATGATATGTTTTAATATTTTGCAGTTGTGGTGTCATGAGGAAAAATTTTTTTTTACTCATGGGAAAGTGCTAACAGTAATTATGTACAAGTGTGAAACATCATCCTTGGCAGCTGCTGTGGGAAAGCTCAAGGACAGTCAAGCCCCTGGTAAGAATTTTTATAAATACAGTGAAAAGATTTCATAAAAGGAAAACTCCTGAAACTGAATGAAATTATTTTAATACAGTCCTATAAAATCAATTGAATCTAAAGAGTTTGAAATAACCTAACACTGTATTCTGATCCTAGCTGCTAAATTTACTGTTCCTGAGAACACTAAAGCACACAAATATCTGAATTTATTGTGGCTTTGCTTAACCTGGGCTGCAGTTCAGATCCTACAATTACTGAAATTAGTGGAATGCTAGCTATAAATATTTAAAACACAATAGAGTGCTGTCTCCTATACATTTTCAAAGAGTTTGTAATTAGATGGAGCAATGTCAAACGTTAGTTCATAAAATTTAGTTTAAAATTGTATTCGCATAGTGTCTTTAATTAAGCATTGCACTGGTAAAATGTTGCAAGTACATTAGAATAAATGGTATAGTAATGTATTTATCTTCCACTGAGATGCTAAGTGGAGAAACAATATGCATAAAGGGTCATAAAATTACTTGCTGCTGAGACAAAACCAGAAACTTTCTTGGCATAAAATGGCTGGGATTATACTTGAGAAAATACCTATTTGTATAAAAATTTGATACAATAATATTCATACTTCAATAATTGGGCATGAAGTGTTACCTTCTAATAGCTTCATTTTTGTGTTCACAGATTTGTCTTCATTTGTAAATTGGAATGCCCTGGGAGATGAAGAGCTGGTGGTTTCATTTCAGTCACAGCAACCCGTAGCTCTAAAATCTGAGTCCAAAATGACAGTAAGTTAGCATTAGGAGTATGTGAGAGGTTTGTTTTGTTTCTCTTCCCCATGCTGCTACTTTTATTTTCAATTTGTACTTTTCACTCATTGTTTCCAGCACTGGTTTCTGGAATTGGATTACCTAGTTAGTAGTGGTAATCTGCACAGCAGGTTCTTAGAACGTGAAGTCCACAGTTACCTTGATTGAAATCCTTGCAAATATATATTTTTTTTAGGTGAATATTAACTTTTTATTGTTCTTTCTGATAGTTAAGATCAAAGAGGAACAGTGTGTCTAAAGTACAGCCAGATACATTATCAGCTGGGCATCTCACACTAAATCTAAAAGTAAGTAAACCAAATATCCTAAAGTAGTGGTCAGAAAATTCTAGTTTTCTCTTAAGCTATTATCTTTTTCCATGTCCTCTTGCACATATCAAACTGCCTTAACAATGAGTTTGAGGATATTACTGTTATTGTGCAAGAATAGTATTTGGGCATGGTGAAATTAAGGTTTTGTCATATGAGTGTGTTTGAGAACCATACAGTACAGACCTTATAATAGCAGAGTTCTGAAAACTTGTATGAATTTGTTCATTTTTAAATTACAGTTTTCTCTTACAGAAGATAAAGTGGGAGAATGTTTCACCTGCACTCTGCTTTTTAAAGCCTTTTTAGATTTTTATTAATGGCTTTAATTTCACTGAGGGTATTTCAGATTTAGCAAGTTAGAATTCTAGGAATTCCACTGCAAATAAATAATAATGTTTAGCTCCTTTCTAAAACTTGTTGCAAGTGTTGTGATACTTCAAGTCACACCTTTTCCTTTATTAATCTGCCTGTAATTCAGCTATGGCTGGGCACCTTGGTAGTGTTACTGAACTGACAGGTGAATTATTGAAAGATACTGTACCCAAATTCAGTGACTACTTGCCCTCCTTTGGATCTTTCATGTTGAGAGAGACTACCAAAACGCAGCATGATGAGGGCTTTTACGTAAAATTTTTTATCTTGAATATCAAAATTAAGGCTGTTTCTACTTGATAACAGTACAAGTCTCAAATCTGTGCTTTGTGCTTCTAAGCTACATGGTATTTGTAATTTTCAGGATGCTTCTCCATCTGTACTTGAAGATGAATTGAAACGATTGATGTCAAAAGCACAGATGCCAGATTTACATGCCATCGTTGGATATGTAGTAACTGCCCTTATAAACAGATGTAAAGTTAATCCATATTACTACCCCAAAGATTTCCTGCTAGAGATAGTCCAAACCCAAGACTTGTCTTACAGGTGATGATTCTGAATTTTTTTAGTTCTAAGGAATAGTTGTAAAAATGTCTTTTTGTTTTTTTTAAAAAAGTAGAAATTCAGTTCTTTGTAAAGAATTCTTAAATTACCAGAATTTACTATCAAAGGTGCTTATGCTTATTTTCTGATGAAACTGACACTTCACAGATGAATTTCTGCATTACTTGTCAACGTGGTTTTCAGTGGGTGTGAACTGTGTTCATTCTTTTCATATTGTTACAGTTTATGTCCAGATTTAATGGCTGTTGCTTTGGAGAAGAAAGATGTGTATCTCTTACAACTCTGCTTACAACGGTTTCCAGATATTCCTGAAGAAATTACTTATGCTTGCTTGAAAGTGTTTTTAAGGTAAGTTGGAATCACTTTTTTTTTTTCCCACTCTTCACCAAAGTAAGCTGCTTAATAAAAAGCTGAGTGTTGCCAAGAATGGCTTTAATTTTATAGATGAGCAATTAAGACTGTGCGTGGTATTTTCATTCTGAGTACAATGTATGTTGCAGTGCTGCAGACTAATTTTTTACAAGATATCTGTTGCATATGTTAATTCTAAAGACTGTGTAAGTGGTAATTAAATAAAAATGCTGTATTGCCATTTGGTAACACTGTGGGCTTGATAGGCACACAGTGGCACACACATCTTTCTGTTGCTGTTGTTACAGCTGTTTCCTGTGCACCAGATCCAAGTGGGAGCTTACCTGGGGTAAGCAGCCCACCAAAAAAAAAGAAAAAAGAAAAATCAACTCTTTAAGTTTACAGCAACAATGTTTTTTATATCCTTAAAAGGATGATGTTTTAGGTAGGCACTGTAATTGAATGGCTTCCAGAGCAAAAAAGCTTCTTTTTGATTAGAAACTTTAGATTGTAACTGTCCTGCAGATTGAAACAGTTTACTAATGTCAGAATGCAGTGTCTTGAATAGGCTAGAACATTTAAATCAGCCCAGGACAGAATGTCTAATAATACAGCCCAAATTAATAATTAGAAAATATTAACTGTTTTTTCAAGGCCTTTATTCATTCTGCCATACTCTATTTCGATATATGGATTTATTTTTATAGAAGGCTTCAAAGAATTCATAGTGTGTATTAATGTGGGGTTGATAGCATTGCTGATTTTAAGGCTAGTCATTAAATGTCTGGAATTTTCTTTTACAGCATTAGTGAAAACTATCTTAAAAACATAGATTTGGATCTGGACTCTGTAATCTGTTACATTGATATTGAATTAAACAACAAAGAAGTTAAGACTGAAATTGTAGAGAATGGTTTCAGTGCAGAGGTGGAACAAGACATCTTGGATACTAAAATCCCAAAGAATGCCCCTCTGGAAGCTGGTGGTGAATTCTGCCCTGTTGGACTGCGGAAGGCAGCATTGTTGTATCCTCTGTTTTGGTGAAGGAAAGTGTGCATTATATGTGATGTGAGTGCTTATAGTCAGTATTACTAAAACACATCATCTGTCCTTGTTGAAAATATCTGAGAAGTTAAAGTAAGAAATTGTGATAGAAAGTTCCTACTCAGTGGAATTGTTTAGGTTACAAATAGAATCAATTAACTTTTAGAAGTCATCTGTTCTAATTTAAACTCATATTACTGCAAACTTTAATAAAAATTTGTCTGTTGAAGAGAAAATAGTATCAATGATTTTGACACTTGTCTGTTGAAGGACATGAGCCAGTCACATATTTGCAGTAAAGAGAAGCATTACAGCTAATTGTACTGTGATATTTCAGTTGCTGTATATATTCCATTATATAAATAAAGGAGATTCAAAAGCTGGAATAGGACCTATCTTAAAGAAGCTAGAGAAATACTTCAAAACAGAATTCACTTCAGTTGGTAGAAACTAGTATTTTTTCCTGCAATTTTATTTCCTTAATTGTGCTGCACAGAAATGCTGTTTTGCATTCAGCTTACAGTGAAACATTTCTTTTGCCTCATCTGAAAAACCTTCCAGCCAAGGAAGCTGTTGTAAGTATGGTAAAATTAAAAAGTTTAAACCCCCTTATTCTTTAGGAGGAGTTTTTCAGTTGTGTATCAGAAACTTGCCACTGCTCCTGTAGTCTGAATCACAAACAAATGCATGAAAACAGAATTACGATGCCTAATAAGATTTAATGTTAATGAGTGTCATGGTTTTCCACATCTATGTGGAACTTCTATTAATTTTTGTAATTTCCTTGTTTTAGAAAACATAGAGCCTGTGTCTGAATTAAATTGCACTGACATAATCAGTGTAGAAGAATGATTACTCTTAATGTAACTTTATGCAGAATATTGCTGAGAATTTTCAAACATACAGCTATAGATGGTATAGGACAACCATAAAAGTTATTTTTAATATGGAGTATACAGGTATCTATGTTGCTTTAAATTAAATTCTTTATGAGTATTACTGTGTGCAGGACAAAACTTGGTCTGTTACGTGTTTGTCCTTTTAAAAATATTCTGATTCTTCTAATTTTAGCTGTTTCTGAGATACTTATACTACCTGTATGTGAAATGCAGTGAAAAAATTAATACCACTCTTCCTGGAACACACTCTCCAACTGTAAATCAGGTGAGAAGTTGGTTTAAAAGTTGTACTTCCTTCAGTTTCTGTGTTTTGTAACTTTGTGTGAGTAGTTGCGAATATCCAAAATCAACTGAGTTCTGCATTCATTCTGTAAAGGATTGTCTATTAATATAACCTGCATGAAGTCAGATGTAACAACACTTTTTACTACCATAAAATAAACATACTGCCTTAAAATAGGAGAACCACACATTTTTGCATTAGCAGTTAAAAGTTTTAGAAAGCAAATTGTGCTATTTGTTTTCAGATTATGGATTGGATGTGCCTCTTACTTGATGCACACTTCACAGTTATGGTGATGCTACCAGAAGCAAAAGAGTTGCTTTCAAGCCTGCATAAGTTTGTAAGAGCCCAAGTAAGTTATATCTTTTGAAATAATTATTTCTTTTAGTATATAGGTGTTAAAAAGTGAGGACAAATAACAAAAAAATAAGTAGTGAATCAAATAATTTGTTCTCTTTATACTCCTTCCTGAGCATGCAATGACAGTTGCTTCTCTTATTTTGGTTTCCAAAGGCTTTGTATTTGGTTTAGTATCTGAAACCACAGACTATTCCACAGTATAATATTTTATGAAAAGAATTAAAATTTAATGTAAATAATTGTGGTTTTTTCTTCTTTAGGTACGATTCTACTCTGAACTCAACAAAATTGAGGAAAGTTTGCGAGAATTGCAAAGACTTAACCACCAGAGAGACTTTCAGACATATTCTATTGAAGTGCTGGAACTTATTTGAAGTGAATTTGAAATTATTTTTTATTGATTCCTTTTATGATGAGGATGTATTAGCACTCCATATTGGGGATGTGAAAGGTTGTTTTCTACACAGGAGGAGCACAGTTACTCTGTACCCATGTGGGAGTTGTAAATTTGAAACTCATGTATTAAAAGCTCCATTTTTGACTGGATAAAAAGCTGGATTCTTGCTGGTGTTTCCATGTATAATTTCAATACATAATGATAACATCCTAAAATGCTATGATGCTTGGCAAAGTAAGATGCGTGGTAAAACTTCAACAGATATTTCATCAAATGAATTGACTTTTTTTATCCTTCTTGCTTCTTTTTTACCCGAAGTCTGTGACTGACCTTCTCTCCACTCTGTTTATGAGCTATAGATGAACTCATTTGAGTTTGTTTCTTTGATTTTTCTATTTTAACTTGTTCTTACTTTGTCCAAAGATGCCCTTGACATTTACAGACTTAGCTATAACAGAGGAGGGAGCTTAGGTGTAGGTGTAGGATAGTTGCCTAATTCACACTGCTTTCTCTCTCCTAGGTGTCATGATCTCACAGCTTCTTAGTGTGCTTTTTCATGCTTCCTTTTCCCATCCAACCAGGTCCTTTTATGCTGCTAATTAAAAAAAAAAATAGGAGAGGCTTGTGTAGCAGTTAGTATCTTGAATGACAATAAGATAAAGTTGTTTTGATGCATCTCATATCTGGTAAGACCACCTGCATCCAGAAACTTCTTACAGGTAGGGTGAAGGAAGAGGTGTACTGAGGAAAAGTCACTCTTTTTCTTTGAATGAAGAAGCAAAGTGCAGTTATTTAATAGGATCTCTTATTATGACCTGTATCTTGGAGGCTTCCATCAGCTGAAGATGACTTTTCTCAAGCAGAGAATGCTCCTCTAGTGCATTCTGTCCTGCAGACTTGCAGGATGAAGTTACTGGATTTCAGCTGAATTAGCTGTACTTCAAGACTTCTGCTTTAGAAATTTATGAAGTTTTAAGATGTGGAAGGTTAGATTTTGATTTTTAAACATTAATCTCTCAAAATCATTATATACAGTTGAAGCTTTTAGGTAAAAGGGAAATCATGTAACTGTAGAGCTGGATATTTACATTCGATGCCTAATACATGTTACGAAGTAATTTGGAGTGAAAGACTGGACAAAAACAGCTCAATAATTAAAGCAAGAGCATATGCTCACTGGTTAATAATGCCATCCAGCTGTAGGTTCTTACAGGTAGGTTCTTCTACTGTTTTTTCTCTTAACTCTTGGAGAAAGGAACTGATACAGACAACAGCTTTGAACAAACAGGCTACTCATTTGCTCCAAAGTGCCTTTTGAAAGGAGTCTTTTTCTCCATTTGTCTTGAGGATGGAGGCAGTGTAGGGCTGCCTACCTGAAATTCCTTTGTGCTATCTCTAATCCCCTTCATTTAACTATACCAGTAGACTCAATATAGGAATTCCAGCTTCCTGGTGGATATATGTTTTGTTCTAGAGAGTGAAGAGGGGTAGGCAAGGGGTTATGGCTAATAGATCTGTTATACTGAGCTGAGCTGAGCTTTGTGTTGGAAAGGACTACTTTATATTCCTGACTGGAAGCATAACTCTACACATCCATTTCTCTACCTATAAAAACTACAGTAAGCACTTCCACATCAACAACCTGAAGAGATAAGATACTCTAGTTCACAGTATTCAAAAGCAAATGGTTCTTAGCACCTTTGAGGTACTACAAGTACACAAAATCCACAGTATTTTAGAGATATTACTGCACTCAATGCAGCAGGCCCTGTGGACAGTAGTACAGTAGATATAGTAGATACCTTTGCTGGATTCTCAGTGGCAGAATCAACAGGTGTTTTTTTCCAAGATCACAAAGGCAGATAGTGAAATAACCTACCTCAAAATGGGTCTTTGTGTACTTACTACAATGCTTTGCCACCTTGTAAGAGGTTGCAAAAACTAGCCTGACACAAGCAATCTAAAGGTAACTTTGAAAGATTCAGAACATAAATTGAGTCTAAAAATGTATATGGGGTTAGGCAATGTTGTCTACGTCGCTGCTGTGTCTGTATGGAACTGTGTAAAGTGGCTCTGAGCCTGTGCAGCTGCGCCAAGGAATATAAAAGGGATACAGATAACAAGGCTGGATATGTGAGTACAAATTGAGCTAAGCCCTGCAGCAGGCTGCTGTTGTGACATTGTTGCATACTTGACACTGTGGCAGGTTTGTGGGTTTAATGAGGTTCTCAGCCTGAGCAACAAGTTAATGAACAAAAGGCACTTATATGACTATAGAAGAATGCAAATTAAATTACATGTTGGACGGAGAGCTGGCATGCTTATGGCATGACCACCATTGGGTTTTACATCACACAGAAGCATAAGCAAGAGAAAATGAAAACGCACACACATTTATTTGTTAATGACAAAGCTACAGCTTCCCCGGGATCCCAAAGCTGTGTAGATGTAGCAATGAAGAGGGCTGGTTCTAGGAAATTCAAGACGTATGTGCCTTAACTGGCTTTCAATTTGTACTGCCTTTGCTCTGGAAACTTGATACCCTGGATTGGAGTGGTGGCATGAGAAACCCAACAGTGCAATTGGTTTATGAAGATTTTTAGTCCTTTGGGGCCGCTATCAAAGGGGAAAATGAGAGAACACAAAATAGATGAGGCCCATCTCTCGTTTCGCAGTGCTCCGGAGAACTGCAGACGCAGCAGTTCACAGAAAGTAGACGGACAAAAATGCACACGGCGGGGCCCTCAGTCTATTTAATTTACACCGACCCCGGCTAGGTAATGGTGAGCTGCAAGAGGGTTTTAATTTCTGCATCACGGGTGAAGACTGACAACACGGCAAGAGATGAATACGGCGGTGGCCCAGGGAGGTGAGGGGGGGGAGCGGCCGCCGCCTCAGCGCGGTGAAGGCGGGAAACGGCTCCTGAGGGGAGACCCGGTGGTTCTGGGTGCGGCTGGGGGTGAAAGAGCCCGGTGATGAGGGAAGGGCAGAAACCGTCGCCTACCTGCGCTCGCAGCTGTCCCCAGCAGGGGTGTGCGACCGGCCGAAGCCGTGGAGCTGAGGGGTGGCAGCCCGGGGGGCTCCCTTTGGGGCGCGGGTCGAGCTGTGGGAGAGAGGACCGGTAACAAGCGTCGCTACTCAGGTGTGAGGAGACGGTGAGTCCGAGGGAGGGAGTGAGGGGCCGGTGGCCGCGGGACAGCTCCAGCCACCATCGGGGGAGCGCGGCGGGGCGTCCCGGGAGCGCCCGGCGCTGGGGCTGAGGGGGAGCCTCGAGGTGGGCGACGGTGAGGGGGCAGCTTCTCGTGACAGCCGCCGGTGAGCTGGGGTAGGGGCACACTGTGTATCGGTGGAGGGGAAGGAGGCTCGGAGAGCGCGGAGGACAGGGGCGGAGGGGCCGGGATCGGCGCGGGCGGTTGCAGCTGCCCTGAGGGGCGCGGAGCCGCCCCTGACGCGCCGGCTCCAACATGGCTGTGGCGGGCGGCGGCGGCGGCGCCCCCTAGCGGCGGCTGTCGGGCGCGGGCGGTCACGTGGGGCGCTCGGGGCCTGGTGCCGCCGCCGCTTCCCCCAGTCAGAGCGGAGCGAGCTGAGGCAGAGACGAAGAAACAAGATGGCGGCCGGTGGCGATCCGGAGCGGGACGCCGGCAATTCGGATTGAGCCCTCGGCCCTCACAGCTCGGCGGCCCCCCTTCCCCGGCCCGGAACCCTCGCAGGGGGGGGGAGCTTCCCCGTAGCCGCCTGTCCGGACTCCGAGCGCCCTCCCGAGCCTTCCTTCCCCCTCCCTTCCCCCTCTCGGCCAGCGCCCAGAGATGCGGGGCCGGCGAGGCAGGCCGCCCAAGCAGCAGCAGCCGGCGGCGGCCACCGCTCAGGCGAGCTCCCCGGCTCCGCCCGTCCCGGCGGGCCCCATCGGGGGGCTGAGGTCCCGGCAGCGGGGCAGCAGCCGCGGCAGGTGGGCGACCTCGGCCCAGGCGGAGACGGCGGGGCCCAAGCAGAAGGGAGCCGGGGCTGCCCAGGCCTCTTCCCCCGCCGCCGCCGCCTCCCCCAGGGGGGGCAGCAAGAGGAAGGGAGGCAGCGGCAGCAGCAGCACCCCTGGTGGGGGAGGCAGCAGCGGTAAGGGTAGGGGCAGGGCTGGGGCTGGAGGATCAGGGGGAGGAGGCGGAGGAGGCAGCTGCAACAGCCAAGGCAGGGCTGCCTCGTCCAGGAGGAGCATCAGCAAAGTGGTGTACGATGATCATGAGAGTGAAGAGGAGGAGGAGAGCATGGTGTCCGAGGAGGAAGAGGAGGGAGACCCCGAGGATAACCAGGACTCCGAGGAGGAAGAAGAGGAGGAGATAATGGAGGAGGAGGACGACGACGACTCTGACTACCCTGAAGAGATGGAGGATGAAGACGATGCCAGTTATTGCACTGAGAGCAGCTTCAGGAGCCACAGCACCTACAGCAGCACCCCAGGTAGAGCGGCAGTGGGATGAACTAAAACGAGTCGAGGGCACCCCACATGTTCCCTCTTAGGTTTGCAAATACAGTCCGCACGCATTCTTCCTCTCATGCGTGTATTTAAGGGATGCCTGAAAGCACTCGCAGGGAGAGAGGGGTATGCAAATTAACGACTGGCAACCCCACGGATGCAGGGAACATTAGAAGATGCTTACAAACACATGCACTGAGCGGAGGGAGGGAGGGAGGGCAGTACATGCTTTATCGAGGGGATGCTTTGCAAATTTGCATGGGGATTCTGGTGACTGCAGAGATGCATGGTATACCAGAACATGCTGCAAACAATGTCAAAAGTGTATGGAGCGTTCACTTAGTAATTAAAAGCCGGGGAAAAGAAATGTATGCCTTACAAAGAGGTCCTTTCAAATATGTTCAGGAAAAGATGGCTTGTGCTTGCAAATATAACTTGATGTTAAAAGGAGAGGAAGCACATGCAACGTGAAGTGGCTTTAAAAAAAAACAACAAAAAACCAATAACGGCAGGCACCGAAAAATTCCAGCCTCTTAAAATAAGAGATATAACTGCATCCAGCATGTACTGGCTTTAAGACAAAACTAGCTTTCTAAGGAGGGAAATGAGGTGCATTGTTCAAAATGGAGATTGCATTGTTATAGTTTGGGGAAAAGTGCATAGGGCCTCATTGGAAGGGTGTAAACCTAATTTTAGTTAAACACAATGATTAAAAAGGTGGAGGTTGAGTCAAAAGTGTTGAGTTTAGATACTGTATTTAATTTAAGATATGGCAACTTTTAAAACTCGTGTTGGTGTCAAAACTCGTTAAACATCATTGTGATTTTTTTTCTTTTTGATCTCCAGTGGCAAATTTGGGCTGAAATTTTTAAGGCCTGCACTTCTGTTTGTCCCTAATTAGTTCATTAACTATGTGGGTTTCAAGCTTCAAAAATTCTTAATCTAAACTTAAGAACTTTGGATTTATTTGAATTCATTCCAGAATGGAGTTCAACCTTAGGATTTTTTTTTTTTCTTGAAATCTGAACCAGGAGACTAGCTAAATTTAGGGATAACCTAGGAGAGTTTCTGAGTTAGGCTGTGGGATAACATACAGTGCTGTTGTACAAGTATTTGGCCAATTTGGAAGGTGGAAGGAACAGGTTGTTGTTGCCAATGCACTGCATTTTAATTAAAAAAGGAGTGAACTGTTTGAGCAGTTAGCTGTCGACTTTTAAAAGAGGGAAGTACTGGCCAATAAATGTGTCATGTTTTTATTTTGGTGAGTTAATAATATCAGCTCATTATGTGACTTCATAATGGTCCTTTAAAAGCCTCTGTGTCTTTTTTTTTTAAATCTATATCCACATGCTCAGGATCCTAAATGAATCAAAATAAGCACATATACTACTAAATAAATTTAATTTAGAGTTTGTTTGGGTTTTTTTTTAAGGTGCTAGTTTACCTGTTGCAGGGATGTCCTTCAATCAAATTGAAATTTTAAAATATTTATTACTATAAAGATTGAGGTCTCACCTAACAGAAGAAAAAATTCTGAAGTACTCGACTTTTTTTTTTTCATTTTCCACTTAGTTGTGGTAACTTCAATTTTTTTTTATTTTTTGGGGGGTGCTGTTTCAGGGAAAGAGTATTTTAGTGATTTTAATTGGCTAGGTCAGGAAATCTATTTTTTACATGAGCATCCAGGTCTGAAATGATTTCTTCAGAGTATGGGTGTATTCAGTTTTTGAAACATACTTAAGTATTTTGGCAAATAACAAGATACCTCTGTGCATTGTTGTGCAAGCATAGACAGGTTTTATGTGATATTTAGGAGTATCAGAAACCATTTTGATGATTTAGGTGTCTGTTTCTCACTTGGTCAGGGTAACCAGTCAACTTTATTTTAAGAGAAGTTAAGTTGTAAGTGTTTTCATCCTTATGTGATATATATAAATATATTTATAAAAAAATAATGAGTCTGTGATAGTTAAAACATGTATGTTGTTATTCTGGCAGTTTACTGGCAGCTCTCATTAGTTCAGTATTTGCCTAAAGGTTTGTCTCCCTCCTTCCCTCTCCCACACACACTGATGTCCTTTTTGCAAAGCAAGTAGGAACTTCTCATTCCCTCAGCTCAGTCTGTGCCTTCTTTTGCTGAACAAAGCTCCACGACGTGGGCACTAACTGAAATCTTATTTTTCTCATAATCCAGGAAGGGACGTGTGACATTAGAACAGCATTAATAGTTAAGGAGAAGCTTCATGTAGCCTCAGTATCTCTTTATTTACCAGTGGCCAGTGCAGAGAACTGTTAATGGGGCACCCAGGGATGTGTCTGCTGAGTTCCTCCCTGAGCTCCAGTGCTCTTTGACTCAGGTGCATGCTGAGCCAGCATTATCTTTAGCTGTGTTTAGATACAGGGCTTTTTCTTTTGTACAATTGTCTTCGAAGCAGACAAATTGCAATATACAGTGACAAAGTTCCTGTGGTTAACTGGAGGGCTTGAAGGAGTGTCTCCTGCATTGTTTTAAACTGGCCCCTGACAGGATCCTGCGGTGCCCCCTGGGTTTTTTCTACTAGAAGTGATGAACGATCCTTCTCTATTTATTTGCCTTCCGTGATGTGCAGCCTGAATTACTGCCACTTTCAGGATGCAGTCTTAGTGGCTGAAGAGTTTATTTCTTGAGAGTAGAATGCTGAAAAATTGCAATCCCAACCATAGTCTTCTGCCAACCAAGATTTTACATGTCACACCCCATCTCAGTGGGTGACAGACGTTTTACAATTTTTTCATACTTAGGTTGAACAATGAATTCAAAGATCACAGTGCAGTGTGTCTATCCAAGAAAGGCTCAAATTTTGTACTGTGCTGGGGAGTTGACAGAATATCTTGAACTTGGATGTAGGTGTACATTTTTTACCATGTTAAATTATATATGCTTTACCATGTATCAAAGTGTTTAAAGAAGCAAAATTTTAGGAATGATAAAATGTCTTTGACATAACAGTATTGGTACAGCTTATTGTGTGACATTTACCATTGCTTTTTCTGCTGGGTGGACTTTTGGTAGAGGAATTTTGTGTATGTGTGTGTGTAATGTCCCTTCTCTCTTATCCTCTCCAGAAAGTAGATTTACTTTTAGGAAGGGTATCCTCTGTATCTTGTATCACTAAATATTTTTACAGTTACACCTTATTCTTTAGGCTTGTCATAATGCAGTTATAGATACCAAGTTTTTCTTTCATATGCTTCATAATTTTAAAAGAAGGATTTACTTTTGATACCTGTAAATACATCTTTGTTTCTTGATTTTCTTCCTTGAAAATTAGGTTTAGGAAGAGCTAAATATATAGATTTTTAGCTGAGATGATAAAATCATCAGTCTAACAAGCAAATGCGTAACAGTGGAGTTGCCGACCCAAAGATTTGTCTTAAAATACATTAAATAAAATTCTTAGATGGATTTTGCTAATCTGAGCACTTGCAGTCATTGACCATCACTTCCCTTAACCACTTACCTTACCAGCGTGCTTTTATCTTCAGAGTGAAAGAATTTAATTGGTAACAAGGTGCTGGATTTTTGTGCCTGTAGTAATTTTGTATCTTAACAGGTTTTCCTGCTGTAGAAGTAGAGACATTGAGATATGACAGTGAGATATGCAGCCTCTTTTGTCTGTCAGGTGAAAAGATTTACCAGCCTCCCAAACATCTTGCTAAGGGTACCCTGTTCTCTAAATTAAATCTGGCATGCTCTTGTTTTACCATTTTGTAATCTGAACTTTGATTTGTACTCTAGAGGAACTATCACTAGTTCATCATGCCACTCATGGAAAATACAAGGGGAGTCCTAGCACAGAAATTGTGTAGAAGGCCAGACAGTAAATCTTTGGCTGATTCTGTTGTATTGACATGCAAATTTGCAGTTTATCTGAAGAGAACATTAGTGCCTCAGCCATCAAAGAATGTTTGTTACAAAAGGCAGAATAATTTGATGTACTGCAGGTGACTGTAATGTGCATACTTTTTTTATAGGTCTGCAGTGAAATTCCATAGCTTATGATTGTGTTGCAGAGAATTGGTGAAGGGTGAATAAATGTGGATTTTAGTAGACTGGGGGTAGCTTACATTCCTGGCTCCTACTGAGAGCATCCTGAGGGCTGTAATGTTGAGAAATTCTTAGTATAAAATTAGTAGAGAACCCTTGTTTGATTTAGAATTGTGCTACTGACAGACATACAAACTGAAAAAATACACAGGAAAGTTTTAAAACAGACCTAGTTTTTCACAGTACAAGGCAGCCCTCAAACTTAGGGACATGTGTTGAGGATTTCTGTGATATGAATGTCTTCAGGAAGATGCTTTCAGGATCCAGTCTGGTAAATGGTTATCTTTTTCATCTGTATTTAAACTTCCAAAGCTTTTGTGGTGTTTGGAATGTGTCATTTTTAATGTTGGTTTAGTTTTTAGTCTAGTCTGGTTTGTGATTGGTTGTTTGGATTTTTTTTTTCTTTTTCCCAGGAAAAAAAAATGCATTTGGGTTAGGTCTGATTGTTGCAGAGTAGTATTCAAATTGGAGCTGAATTTACAAGTAGTTAAACATGCATCTTATTCTTTCAGAATTTTTTTCTGGAAGAGATTGACTTGAGAATATTAGAAACGTATTTACTGTCATGCTGGCATTTTTTAGAGGGTAAAAAGTCTTTTATTTAAGTCAAAGCCTTTAATTTTGGCCCATCCCAAGGAAAGGATTTAGATTTTTCTATTTTAGTACTGCTTTTCATAATATATTCTTATTTGATGTTAAACTGATTAATTTTACTGCTTTTTCTTCTTTGGTGTAAGCTGAGCAAGTGTTCTCTCAAGTGCTTGACTTTTAATTAAGGAACCAGTTTGGACACTGCTGTGACAAACATGTAGCTATATGCCACATGTCCAGTTTATGCATTCTGTTGGGGGGAAAAAAGAAAAACCACAACCAAAATTATTATCTTCTGATATTTCATCAACTGTTTTCACTTTTCTCAGTGATATAACTAGAACTTGTGTCTTGCTGTATATTCTCATTTGAAACTTGCCTGTTGCGAAGTAGCAATAGGGAACGGCAAATGTCTGGTTCATGTGTCTTTATTAGAACCAAACAGAAACAGGACAGTCTTAGTGAGTTTAGGAGGGTAGTGAAAACCAAAATTTCCAGGAGGGTGGGAAATGTATAGAGCATCTTCTCTAAGGACTACTTGTGCTTCCAGGATATTATAGAACTGCCAGTTGGTCTTTATGTTGAGGAGTTTCTGTAGTGACTCATGGTCTGGAAAACAAAACCAACCCAGTTCTGTTTTACTAAAGATGGAATTCTGTGTAATAGTAGTGTAGTTTGACTTGATTTGTGGAACTTGAAGCCAAAAATTATCTCTTCCCAGGGAAAAATTTAAAGTCTTTGTAGAGTCTGGCTGTGGGGGGTGTTCTATATATTTTCCCCCCCTTCCTGTGACAGATGACTGAAGTATTTGAAACTCTTTGATCTGTCTTTCCTCTGCAACTGTGAATTCTAAGTGGGAGCCATAGTGTCCCAAGTGCTGAGAAATTATGAGGAAGGGAAAGTTTTCAGAGAACAGAACTGAGACCAGTTGTGAGCATTCTAACCAAGAAATGCTGGAACCAGTGTTTATTTTTTAGATCATACCACTATAGCTACCCTTCACCCTGTTTAAACAAGACATGGCTTCTGGCAGAATATTTATTATGTAGGCATATTTATTATGTAGGATCTCCATCCACAGGCCCACTACTTGAAATATGTTGGGCCAAAAGGCTGTGTTTACTAGTATTGTACATCTGGAGTGCAGGGATATGTAACAGAAGTGAGACAAGGCAAAACTTGATTTTCATTACTATTATTTACAAATAAATAAATAAAGCAAGGGTTGTATGCTTTTTGCTTTTTAAGTGCTTCAGTTAATTCTGGTTTGGGATGCTCAGCCTGTTACTTCAGTAACTTCATTTTATTTTAGATATCATTAGTGTGCATTGCTTAAATATTTGTAATATACATTATTTTAATAGATTATAGTAAGCATAGACTATAATTATCAATATCTATAATTAAATGTGCCATGTGAATAAAATTGTTTACTCTTTAATCTTAATTACAGGCAGCTCTTCAACTAGAGAATTCAAAATAGGGAGAGGCAACCATTGCAGACTACTTCATCACTTTTGGAGACAACTAGTGAAGGAATGCCATATAAAAGAAGCTTATGCTAGATAGAAGTATAATGCTGGACTCAAGATGATCTGGATCCTGTAATAGTCCAGTCGTGGCAGCAGGAGGCCATTGGCAGATCAATTTATCCTTCCAAGTAAAGTTATGGAATTTAAATGGCATAAAAGTGGACACTTTCTGTGCTGGCTCAGACTTGAAGGTGGAATTTGACTCAGGGATTTGGTCAATATGCAGAAGCAATATTAGAAGTATACAATTTACATGCAATAAAATGAGCCCATTTGGGGAAATTGCAGTGTGAGTGAAGAGTTTCTTTAACTGAGAATTAACATCTAGATTCAGTATAAAGTTTTGTCAGTCAGGTGGTGGTGGTGCCTAAAGCAGAAGTAACTTCTGCTGTTACACCTGCTGTAGAGTCCTCTTTTATTTTTTAGTTTAGACAAAGTAGTACATTCTGCATTTTCTGCTTAAACCAAAAAACTTGTTACTAGAAGAGGAGCTATCCACAAATGGGAAATTATTCAGGGCAAATCATAAAAATTATTTATCCAAAGTTATTTAAACTATACCAAGATAAATTGGAAAATAATTAATGGTAGCAGGTGGAGTGGAAACAAAGTTAACAAAGTTAAGGGAAGAGAGCAACAGTGTATAATTCTGTTTCTTGCTCAGTGTGGTCATTGCACTGAATTTGTTACCCTACTTCACTTCCATGCCTTATTTTAAATACATAATAATGTAATGCATGTATGTAGTGACCCAAATAAAAATAAATGCTATTATGTAATTATCAATTGTGTGGCCTACACAAGCTTGCACTTCTCTCTGAAATATTTAAATTGAGGTCATTAAATTAATTATTTGTAAATCAATTTAATTAAATTTCAATTAACACTTTTTCTCACAGGTAGAACTCAAAATTCCCTGTGGAGGGCAAAATCCATGATGAATGACAACAAGTTTAAAAAAAAAAAAAAAAAAAAAAAAGGTTGTCATCAAATTCTAGGCTCTCTACAATAATTAAAAGTAAAATGAAATAAATTTGGCATGCAAATGTTTGAAGAGCCCAGAGTTGGTTTTTTGTTTTTTTGTTGTGTGTGAGTCTGCCAGTGAATGTCAGAGTCAAGCACTGGATCATTTTCCTTATGGAAAACAGAAGATCTTCCTTGAAAGTGAAGAGCTTGAGAAGTTGGATATGTGTATTGTAGGAAAGTTTTTTTCAAAAATTTGAGGGGTTTTTTTTGTGTACATGAAGAACTGTTGGGTAAACCTGAACTGTGATCTTCAAACACCTTTACAGAGGCTGAAAGTGCTTCTAAGTAGTGTGAGCTGTTTGGGATGTCAGAACCCTGCAGATAATTAGCAATGAAGAAATTGCTGTTATCAGAATCACAAACAATCCTAGAATCCATATTTGGAGTTCAAAACTGCCTTTCTTCAGCTGTCTGAGCTGGTGGCAAGGGAGGGGGTTATCCACCCAACCAGCAGGATACAGACATTTCATCTCAAACAGAGAGCACTTTAACATCACTATATCATATTCCATTGGCCTACACTTTTAATTTCAGTTTTACAGCCACTTATAATGCTTCAAGATTTATGGGCACCTTGGCAGAGAGTGTCTGTCTATTTCAATGGAGATCAGACTGTTTGGTTTTGTTCTTGGGTTGTTGGGTTTTTTTAAAGCACCTGCAGTGTTTCTTGAGATTGCAGCTTATGCATGAAACAATAATACATTTAAGCACACAAATTTCTGAATTTCCAAACCACAGTTTGTGATTCATTCTAGTTTATCTTTGCCTGAAGTTGCATAGGGTATTTTTGGCTTCTCATTAATTTGGGTAAAACCAGGGTTATCATTTTTGCTGCTTGCTTTCTTGGATGGCTGTTTCTTTTATGGCTGTAATGTGTGACAGGCTTTTTTTTTTGCTAAAGTTGCAAACACTGAGAAGAATCTAGTTTATTCTTTTGCCAGCTTTTGGGGGTATTTGAACTGTATAAAAACCATTAGTGATGTCAGAATACCTGTTCTCCATTGTTGTCATGTCCAACTAAGATTAGTCCTACACCATCCTGCAATTTTAAAGGAAGCTGCAGGACCCTCCAGTAATTTGTGATTGTGCACTTGGGTGTGTTTTCCTTTAGCATCTTTTAGGTAACCAACTCTGGCTTATGCATATATAATTTTGCACCACAGTGATAGAAAAGTTTGGTTTAATTTGGATATTTCTTGCTTCAAGCATTGTTGCTTGGTGCCTGGCTGTGGAACTCCTGTGTGTCTGTGTATTTGCCATGATTAAAGATTTTCCACTGATTTGTGAAGAAGCATATTGGAAGACAGTCGTGCAAGCATTCTTTCATTTTCCACAGGCAAAACTCAAACTTAACTAAACTTGGAAATCTATTTTTATACTCAGATGATGTTGACCCATTACTTCTGTAATGGAAACATCTGGCTGTTCATCTTCTATATTGTTTCAGTGTCTTAATTTGTTGCATAAGATTTCATTCTTTAAAGTTGGAGAGGCAGAGGTGTATCTGGTGCCATCTTGCCATACTAGATCAATGACTGGATTATTTTCTTCTGGAATCATTTGGCAAACTGTCTATTATACATCAAGATGTTTCTTAAAGGTAGCTTTTCTTTTTGGTAGCTTTTTTCCTTTTCAACACATTTAAGTTTTAATGGTTGTGTTTTCAGATTCAGCAGGGTACCTGCCTGCCTCAGCAAATCTTTCTTTTTCCCAACCCACTCTCCATTAGATTAATTTCCTGTATTTATGGGAGTATTGGAGGGAGTAGGATGAGTTCAACAGCTGTCACAGAGAACCATTTCCTCTTGATGGTGACATACAAGATGTCTGGAACTTACTGCATCTCTTAATTTTTTAACCAGATGGGGGGGTGAAGGTGTCTGTTATCCACAGAATTTGATTGAAAGATTATTATATTTTAAAATTATGAAGTTTAAGATTCTACAGTCTTGGTTGTGTCACTCACATCATGTCTCAGATCATACAATGTCACTTTGAAGAAAAGTGTGCATATGAAATTGCTGTTCTGGACAAGTTCATTTTTTCTTTGGCTTTTCTCTGTGAATAAAATACATCCTGCTGACTACTTCTGTGTTGACCAGAATCTTAGTATGTTTGCCAGGGGATTTAAGAGTGGTTTTCTATATAATTTCTTGGGTTAAATCCAAGATGATAGTTTTATGATTAATTTATGAGATTTTTCAGTAAACTTGATCTTTAGATTATTTTTTGTTGTTGTTTTGTTAAAGGAGGTAGGTTTAATGAGTGCATCTTAAAACTTCAACTGATAGGCATAAAAAAAATAGCATGTAGCTGAACACTTCTTTGTTGCTTTGATAGGTTGAAATATTTAATCTGTCAAGTAGTGCCATGTATAGAAACATTTCTCTTTTGGTTTTCCCTCTGCTTGGCATCAGGGAGAGTGGAATTAAAGGGAAGAAGGTGTAGCATCTCATCTGAATTAGCATCTGAGACTGAATTAGTTATGCTCAGTGTCTTTTTGTTTAAATAGTAAAGCTCTTCAGATCAGCTTTTTGTTAGGTTTTGTCCTTCCATAATCATACTGCTTTTCCCATTCTGTGGGTATCTTCTCATTTATTGGAGCATGGTGGGGGGGCTGGTATTTGGGGGCTTTTTTGGTTGGTTTTGTCGTTTGTTTTTAAAATGGGAGTGCTTGAAAGAATTGCATAGAACATCACATTTAACTTTTGTTTCTGGCTAGTAGGTACCCAGAAGAAATACTCTAGTTAGAAAGCAGTGGACAAAGTGATTTAGGTTCTCTTTTGTTTTTTAATTTGGTTTAAATTGATGTCCTAAGGCATCTATTTGTAATTGCTGCGTAGGAGATGTATGTTATATGGGAAATGCAGCTGATTTTGCTTTCTAAAGCAAAACTTTAGGTATCTTGTGTATTCAGTTTTCATACTGTTAAGCAAAGTATAAGAGTGTTAAGTGAATTATCACAGTTATGTAACTATGAAGATGTTAAGCCTTAATTTGCAGTGGTTCACAAAGTCTGACACAGTCACTGATGATACATGTTTAAACATGTTGACCTCTGAATGGCAAAATTCTTAACACTTGTTTTTCTTTTCCAGGTAGGAGAAGACAAAGAGTGCATCGTCCTCGTTCTCCAATATTGGAAGAAAAGGACATCCCACCCTTGGAATTTCCTAAATCCTCAGAGGACTTAATGGTGCCTAGTGAGCATATAATGAATGTTATTGCCATCTATGAGGTACTAAGGAACTTTGGCACTGTTTTACGCCTCTCTCCTTTTCGTTTTGAGGACTTCTGTGCTGCTCTGGTAAGTCAAGAGCAGTGCACACTTATGGCAGAGATGCACATAGTGCTTTTAAAAGCAGTTTTACGTGAAGAAGACACTTCAAATACTACCTTTGGACCTGCTGACCTCAAAGATAGCGTTAATTCCACTTTGTATTTCATAGATGGAATGACGTGGCCAGAGGTTCTGCGGGTATATTGTGAGAGTGACAAGGAATACCATCATGTTCTTCCTTACCAAGAAACAGAGGACTATCCTTATGGACCAGTAGAGAATAAAATCAAAGTTCTGCAGTTTTTAGTGGATCAGTTTCTTACAACAAACATTGCACGGGAGGAGTTGATGTCAGAAGGTGTTATTCAGTATGATGATCATTGTAGGGTTTGTCACAAACTTGGGGATTTGCTTTGCTGTGAAACTTGCTCAGCTGTGTACCATCTGGAGTGCGTGAAACCACCTCTAGAAGAGGTACCAGAAGATGAGTGGCAGTGTGAGGTCTGTGTTGCACATAAGGTGCCTGGAGTAACTGACTGTGTTGCTGAAATCCAAAAAAATAAACCATACATTCGACATGAACCTATTGGATATGACAGGCATAGACGAAAATACTGGTTCCTGAACAGAAGAATCATTATGTAAGTAAACTAATAACAGCATTTTCTGAAAAATAATATTGCATAGATTGTATTTTTAATATATTATTGAAGTTGCTGTTGTCATCCTCAAATAATTCTTTCTTTGGATAAGACCATCACTTGCTGTTTTTCATGTAGATTTCTGAAGACCCTATAATTAATCCATCATTTTTCTCCAAAATAAGTACTCTCATTGCCTCTATATAAAAAAGGGGAAAGGGTGCAAAATGGGACCTCTGGCTAAATTTTTGATGTGCCTAAAACACAGGAATGTGAGAAAAAGGAATCCATAGTAACTCTCCAGATTCTTTTAAAAGAAGTTACTGAAAAGCAGTTTAACTCTCTTTGTAAGCATATGGTGTATAGGACACTAGTTTTGATACACCAGTACCTGCTTAGATAATGTTTGACAGTTAGGAGTCAAACCCTTGTTAGTGAGGGCAATGTGCCCTGTTTTTTCCCTGAAAAGTTGAATCTTAAATTCTAAAAATACATTTTTCACAGGAAAATAACTAGACTGGCTTTTCTTATAAAAGGGTTCTTATGTAATTGCTCTCATAATGGAGGAGAAAGTATTTAAGTGAAATCAGTGGTATTGTTAATTTAGGAAAAATAAAAAGCTTCTACTATGTTTCTTGAAATACAATTGTCCACTCAGTATAATGGAGAAAATAAGTCAGCTGGGTACCTTGTCAGAATTTCATACAAAACAGATTACAGTGACTGTCAAGCTATTAGCCAGTATCTTTAAGAGGGTTTGTGAGAATTGTTGATGATGCTTTCTTTTGCAAACAAGATACTTTTAAGGCCTGGTTTTAGTCCTTTAAAATAGTGTTCCTTCTCTAGGGCATTGTTGGTCAATGCTGTAAGTATGAGTTTTGGCTGTCCAGGTTTGATTAGTTTTGGTTACTCTGGGTTATAAATGCCATAGTAGTGTAAAGTAATCTTTTAAAAGATGAAGGAACTTACTCGTATCTTACTCTTATCTTTTTATACTCCATTTATACTCAATTACATGCCCTACAGTACATGGTGTATCATCCAGATGGTTCATCAGGAGGTGATGGTCAGCCTGAAGCTGTTGATATCCTGTTTTTTCCATTGCCTCATATATAACTTTTTACCTCTGTTTCCAGAAAATGAAAGTTTGGTTTTCCAAAACCTGGTTTTGAAGGACATGTAGATGATATTTTTGCTCGTTACCTATGCTTTAATAACTTATGCACTCATCTGTGCATATTTTTTGTAGCTTTCCTTTTAAACTCAAGTAAAAATTTCTTCTTAAAATGGGTTTGCCTTACTGCTCTACTGTACTAGCAGAATGATTATGTTCTGCCTGCCATTGGAGGTCTGGGAATTCACATAAAAACCCCAGAGTTTCTCATTCAGAAGATGATTTTAACATAAATAGGCAGGCTTTTTTTCCCCCAATATGTAGGCAGATTGGTAATTATTTTGATTGAACTCAGTCTGTGAAACAAAACTGTTTTTTTTTCCTCAGTGAAGTGAGGTATTTGAATGTTTTGATTCAGGCAGTTTTTCAGCATATTTTAAACTAAAATAAATCAGGCAGATGCTTCTTAATCCTTTCTCTCTAGTACGTCACTAGTAATTCATTTTACCTGCACTAGAAAAGACATCTTCAAAGGTTAAATGTATTGTACTGTACTTTTAAAAATAACTTGCATTCCTGTTTAGTGGGCAAACTGTTTCAGAAATCAATGTAATGAATCAGTGAATGTAAGTTTTGTATCCTAGTTGGGATTTATTTAAATATGTAATGTAGAGAATCAACCAGTTCCAGTAGACTTTTTATAGAACTTCCTTATAATTACATTTATGCATAATGTGCCTTAAAACTTGAAGCTAAAGCCACTTCCTGTGGGGACAAAAGTATTTACTATGTAACTGAATTCCAGGGAAATACAACTGTAAGAATTCACATAGATATTAAACTCTGCTTTTATTTTTCATGTCCTTTCAATTCAGTAGCCATGCTATGTTGTGAACACAGCCATTTTGCATAAATTTATTGAACGAGATCAAACCCCACCTGATACTTTGGATAACTGCAGGATAACTGCCAGGTGCTAAAACCTGAGATACATTAAATGATACTGCTATCAACTTGATTAAAATGAAGAGACCACTCACTACTGCCATGCAATCAAGTATATCAGAGGAAGCTGATCAATCTAGAAATAAGCTGAACAAACACTGATTTGAGCTTTTGCCCAGAGGGATTAGAGAATTGGAATCCTAAATTCATGTGGGTTTTTTGCTTTTCAAACAGATTTCCAGGGCTTTTTACTTTTCCTCTTTCCTCTTACAATTATTCTCAGTGTTTTTCCCATCTTTTAAAGGGTTTTGTGTGTGTTGTTGACTGATACTTTTATTTCCATGCTCATTGCTTGATGAGGGTAATAAGCCTTGCTTAAGCCCATCATTGTGGTTTTGTTTCTCTATTCCACCTCTTCTGTTTTACACAGATGGAAAAGTGGATGCTGAAGTGGTGTCTCATACAAATATTAAAAAAAAAAAAAAAAAAAAAAAGGAGGGAGGACAGAAAATTCAAGTGAACT
This sequence comes from Phaethornis superciliosus, assembly GCA_023637945.1. Classification (NCBI taxonomy): domain Eukaryota; kingdom Metazoa; phylum Chordata; class Aves; order Apodiformes; family Trochilidae; genus Phaethornis; species Phaethornis superciliosus. The sequence continues at coordinate 8,491,612 of JAJQWJ010000021.1, read as the reverse complement.
ATTTAGGAAATTTAAGACTTTGACCTGCCTTCTCCTAGTGAACTGCTGCAGTGTTTCAACAAGTTATCTTTCTAAAAATATTGAGGTGTTTTGTGTTTGTCAAATGCTTATGACAGAAGAAAATGAAACATTGTTTTTCATTTTGACAGCAGAAATAAGACAGAGTTATTGATGAATTGCATGTATCTTCCTTGATGGTCAAAAATAACTTCAGCTTTTTTTCTGCAAGATTTGTCATGCTTTTTATGTCTGTATTGTGTCCTCCTCGATTTTCCCCTATTAATTTGAAAGGGTTTGGATCTTCATTTGAATAGATTACTTTAAACAATGTATTGAATTAATCAGTTTCTAATTATATCAGCATGGAATTCAGGAAGGGGTGTATCAGCTTCACTATTGTTTTACTTGTCACATCTTATGTGTTGTCATTTTTCTCTCTCTTAAAATTTGCCTCTCAGGCCTGCCAGTGAATAGTTCATGGCAGCAAAGGAGGCTCAAAGATGGAGGAAATATTCATGTGATTCTTTTCTCTCTTGCTTGGCCTCACTTTATACTCACCTGAGTACCTTAGAGACAGAGCAGACGTGAGCAGCACCAGGCTGGCACATCCCTCTGGAATGGGAATCAATCCCTGTGAGGACTTGCATCTTGCCATCTCCTTTTTAGAGTAACCTCTGGAAGTTCTTTGAAGGGTAAAAGTAGTGCCCCTTAAGCCAATGGAAGAAGATGTTCAGGGGAAGTTAGCTTAAATCTTTTAAATTAAAGTTTAAACTGACTTGGCCAAAATGGATCATGTAGAATGCTTTCTGTGGCAGTTCTTTCAATTGAAGAGAAATTTTATGCTCAATACTCTATATAAATAAAGGAAAATGCAAGTAAAATACTCTTGAATAACCTCATTGTCCATTTTCAGATTATTATCTGAGCAGTTCTTACATGGGTAGGACTCAAATCACACTTGGAAAGATTAGCTCTGGGTGCCTTCTGCAGAATATTCTGTGGTCTTGTGCCTTGGTTCTTCACAGTGTGCCTCTGGGTTTTATTGGCCTGGAGAACACCATACCTTTCCTGCTGCTGCAAGCTTTTTCCTCCAGTTCTGGAGGGAATTGAAGAGAATAACTAACTGATTTTCAGGCCAATGGAACCTTGTAACATTAAATTAGGAAGAACTGATGGCAAAGACAGATGCTTATCAGGATTTTCAGGTGACATACATAGCCATCCTGGATGGATTGGCAGAGTTGCAGCAGTTTCAGATTTGCTAAATGGGAGCCAAAGGAGAAAAAGAAAAATACACTTGGGAAATCACTGTGAAAATTTAAGGAAGCCTCAGAGTCTGAGCTGCTTGGCTGGCAAATGGGTACTAGCACAGCCTTACTTCTGCAGAAGCCATACTTTCCCTCTCCTTTTCAGCTATGCATCTTTTTCTTTCTGCTGTGTGACCTGTACCTTACATTTTCCTCCACCCTTGCATCTTAGTTTTCTGAATGTTTGCCTTTAACTTCCTTTTCTGTGGCTTTTGTTCACAAAAAATTAAAGGTTCTGCCATTCCTTTTAATTTTAATAAATAACTTCCTTCGTTCAGAGGAAAAATGGTTTCAATAATAATTCTTCGTTAACATGGAAGTCTACAGCTATAGAATATTCCAGAGTCAAATGATTGACAATGTTCAGCTGTTACTCTTTGATATGTAGTATGTGGGCAGTCTTTCTGAAATGAGCTGTTTTCTAAGAAAACTTGTCAAACTTAACCATGCTAACCTGTTAAAACTACTGGAAAGTTACTGGTAGTCTAGCAGAGAAAATGGGTGAAGCAGAATTAATTGCTTGTCATGGGCAAGAGCCTTTATGAGAGAAATTATTGTATTTCTTTGCCAGGCACGAGGTTTTATCATCAAGACCAAAGGTCTGTTTTGTAGTAATGGTTGTGACACATTAGTAGTTGAATTTAGAGTGATGTTGCCATTATTAACTTCATAACCACCTTATTTTAGTTATATTCTGACTGAACTGCAAATACTCGTTGTTTCATAGACTGGAAAACAGCAGGTAGGTAACAAGTTGTCTTGTGATTATTTGGTTTCCTGAATATCTGAGGCTGATTTTTGCTGTCTTTAATGTACAAGCCATGTCCAGGTAGCCAGTGGAGAAGAATTAATATTTTAAAAATATTTTTACAGAGAGGAAGATTCAGAAAGTGAGAAAGACAAGAAAATCTGGTACTTTAGCACAAAGATACAGCTGGCAGAGTTAATTGAATGCCTAGACAAAGATTACTGGGAAGCTGACCTATGCAAAACTCTGGAAGAAATGCGTGAAGAAATCCATCGGCACATGGATGTGACAGAAGACCTCACTAATAAAGCAAGGGGCAACAACAAGTCTTTCCTTTCTGCAGCAAATGGTAAGAATTCTTTGCTTAATGGGAAGATGTGTTACACTTTGTATCAAATACTAGTTTATTTTATTGTTAGTTGTTGATGGAGAAGCATCATGCAAGTGCCAGCATGGCTCAGCAGTGCTGACTTCTTGTAGGACCATCTGTCATGTGCTCTGGGATGTCCTGAATGATACAGATTTTTGATACATTTGGAGTGTGCCTGATTGTGATCATTCCAGGTCTTGGCATGGAGCTGTGTTAATTGTCAAATGCTTCTTGGTACTGTCTTTAATATCTATATGTATATAATGCCTCATAAACATTTAACAGTGCAGTGGGAGTTGAGGTGGCAGAAATTGGAGCTCCAATATTATGGAGAGTATAAAAGAATGCTGAGCTCCTCTGCTGTTCCCCACCAACTTCATTTATCTACCTTGGAGAAATAAATAGCAATGTAAATCTGTTAGGCTTTGACCTTTGTTATAGGGAAGATACGAAAATTAGATATTCAGGTGTAAAAATTGATTTAAGTCATCAGTCTATAAATGCATAAACCAATAATTAAATCTTGGTAATTGTTTCTTCTGAGTGGCGAAAAGTGGTGTTTTGTCTCACTGAGAAGTAACATTTATGATGTCTTTTCTGCTCAGTAGTTCTGTAGGTGGCAGGTTTTTATTTGCTGATGACAACATACTTTCTATTGTAGATGAAATTTTGGACATTATCAGAGCAAGAAAAGGAGAAATAGTGGAAGATAAAAACACAGCAGATGATGAAGCAGAAAAGCCCAAAAGTGATGTTGATAATGAGCAGACAGATGCTGAGAGGGCCAAAGAAGAATCTGGAGACCAAGATAAAATTGAGGAAACACCTACTGAGCAAGATGAAGAAAAAGTGAAAACAGAAGGTAAAGAAACTGTGGCTGTGCTTTAACAATTTCATTTATGTGAAGTGAATCTATAGCTGCGACCCTCACAAGTATCAATTTGTTGGGTTTTTTAATGATTCTCTCCAAGTTATTTTTTAAGTAATAGGTGATATTTGTCAGTTCCTCTGTGGCTGCATATTATAGTTGTTTTTCTACTTGAGTAGTTTCACCAATTGTCATTATTTTCATGTTAAAATATAAGGTTGTAGAAACCTTGACTTTGAGGTACAGGTGGCACAGGTTATGATCAACATGTTTGTAGTAAGCAATATTAAATAATTTTTATCATTGCTTTCCTGATCAGAATTAGTTTGTGCTTTGATTCCAAGACCTTAGAGCAAAAAAAAAAAAAAAGGGGGGGGGGAGAAAGTTTGATGTTTTCAGACAAAGCTGCTAAAGTTGCTTTCTATGGGTGATGCCAAATAGCATCCTAAGATAACACTGAAGAAAATCCCTAAAGTTTTGTTGTGCATTTTACTATAGAGGCAACAGTCATTGGGGATAAAAGTAACTCTGTGACATCAAGCACTGATGACAACAACACAAATCCTTCTGCAGGAGAGAATAGTTGCTCTGAAGGGAAGAACCCAATGGGGTGTCAGTCAGAAAACCCTGAGAGCAACAACGTGGCAGAGAAGAAGGTGGCATCTGAGCTCCCTCAGGAACTCTCAGGTACAGAAGGCACTGTTACCAATGCCTCTGTAATTTGGGGAATCTGTTGAGTTTGTCCACTAAACCCATTCACAGTGTGTGTCACTCATGCTGTTTCCTTGCAGTGCCATCCTTTACTGCTACGTTGTCATTAACATTTCAAAGTTCATTTTCTTGCAACTAGTGCTTGAAATTTGTGGTCCTCCTTGACATTAGCATTTGTTTCCATACCTTCCAAAGATTACTATGGCTAAGCTTTTTTTGTTCTATTTTCTGTACATTTTATTTTTCCATAGTGATCCATAATGATTGTTAGCATCCTATCAATGTTTATCTCAAATTCTAATTTGCTTCTTGCTTGTTTATTTTTTTAACCTCTCATTTACTGTATAGATTACTAACAAAGTAAGTTTTAACATTCACCTGTGGAAGATGTTGCACTGAAATGTAAAGATTAAATTTGTCATGCCAGGAATTTTGAACAGATTTCAGCATTTTGAACAGATTTATAAGCATAGGGGCTTTTACTGTATCTTAACATGTTTTGTTTTGCCATGTCAGAGATTCAAAAGTAGTAATATACACTTTTCACTTTGGTTTGTTTTTTTTTTAAATTTAAAAACCCACCAAACTTTATATTTAGGAATAAATAGGACTTAATTAGGTGTGACATATTAGTGTACTATTGTGGAATTATTTTCTTTTACGTTTAAACTTGTATCCTATAACAAGCTTTGCTGCGTTAACCAAATGTTATTCTAAACAGCTGATTGCTGTTACAATAAGCAGAGTTTTATTTTCAGTTCATAAAAATCTACAAATAATCTAATCTGTGATGTAGCCTTGCTCAGTGTGCTACATTTCAAAAAGATCATACACTTTTTCTCTCCTACAGAAATATTTTTCTGTTCAGATACAGATTGCAGTTCTTGAACTTGGAACTCTGAATGCATCCAAACTTTGTAATAAACTTTGTTAATAGGAGGAGAAAATGAAAGTGGAGATTAATCTGGAAGCCTCATAACACTCTTCAGTTTTCATACAGTTTAGTTTGGGTGCTTCCATTCTGCTCCACAAATGGTTCCTTTTTTCCTGTTGGTAAAAAGGGAAATGCACCACGTGGCAAAGACAGAAATCAAGATTCATTAAGACCAGGGAACTTCTAAGAGTCACAGTAATCATCTTTCTGCTAGGTGTATTTCACATTTCTTCATAACAACAGATTCTCTGATGTTTTGGAAAGAATTCTAAAACAGAAATGGTTTGGGTTTTGGTTTGGTTTGGGTTTTTGTCTCCTTTGCACAAACTCAAGAAGACATTGCTGTTGTGAGGGATGGGGGCTGTTCTTACTGGGAAGCTGGAGTGATTTATTTCTAGATAGCTGCAATTCACTGGTGCTGCAGTCTAAAGATCATGCTCAGGCAGTACGGGTGACAACAGTGAGGTGGCAATGATGTCCACAGCTGTCAAGAGAGACAGTAACAAGAACAACTGAGGAGCAAGAACCCATTTGTCTTTCTGAGCTTGAAGCTCAAAGTGTATGCTCTGAGGAACAGCTAAAGTACAAGGAAATCAAAAGAGATAAAATCAGAGAAGCTACAGGAAGACTGAATTTGATGAAACCTGCATTCTAGAAGCAAAACAAAGTCTCAGTAGAGGCTTTGGTTTGTGTCTATCTATAGAAAAAAAATAAGTGTCTTGTATTTTAAATATATTTATGTTTCATCCAAGTATGAACTTCAGTTCCTCAGAGCTGTAAAAGTTGAAACTGCTTGAAAGAGAATAAAAATACTTTCATGGATACAGTGCTCTGGAGGGAGTCAATATTTTATGGGGATTGCTCTCCAGTCAAACAAAACATGTTAATTTGATTTTTTTTTTCCTTTTGAATGAAAAATTTAAAACTAGAAAAAATTGCATTGATCCAACTTAAAAGAAAAACTAAAAATGAAGTTGTTCTTTTGTAGAAGAAACTGGTGAGATGATCCCTAGCAACAGCAGCATTGCACCTGCTGCACTTCAGTCAGATGTTGAAAACAGCAACAGCAGTGAGCTGGGCTCCGGGCAGAATGACTCCCTTAAGACACCTGATGATGCTGAAAATGCAGAAAGGGGATCCCAGACTTCAGAGGACACAGGTTAATAATAACACTGTCTCTAACTTTTGTTTTATGCATCTCTCCTTTTTTTTTTAACTTACAACTCACATGCATCAATCAAAACCATCTTTTTTTTTTTTTTTAAGTTTGTTTCAAAAGCCTTTTTTTTTCCTGTACAGGAGAGAAATCTAATGGTGAAAGAAGTGATTCTCCAGGTGCAGGAAAAGGCACACCGGGTTCCACACGAATGCTCACAAGGTTACGAAATCCAGATAGCAAGTTGTGCCAGATGAAAAGCCAGCAGGTTGCTGCTGCAGCACATGAAGCAAATAAATTATATAAAGAAGGCAGAGAGGTTTGTGTACATCTTGGAAAATATAAAGAAATGTGAAAACCATTTTAGAAAAATGATATTTTTAAAAATAAGTGATTTGGGCAGACTGTGGAGGTATTTTTAAAATTTTAAAGAATGAAATAGCAAATGGTGAAATTGTAATATCACGGGGAACTTCTTGTCCCTCCTTCTCTCCTTTGCTTTTTTTGGTGGTTTGTATTGTTTAGTGTAGACCAGTTTCTGCAGGACATAAGTGTTTGAATGCATTCGTTGCAGTCAGTTGTCTGCCTTTTGTTTGGTGTATGCATTTTCTATTTTGCCAGCTGGTTTTTCTTGTCAGTGACCATTTAGTGTACTTAGTATTCACAAACCTCTCAGATTTGGAACTTGGTTAGGAGTAATTAGACCAGTGATGCTATCTATGCCTTGTTTTCAAAGTCAGTTATTTGTTTGCTTAGCTATGTGTGTGAATTCTGTGACTTAGGAGGGTTTCACAGAAAGCTTAAGCTTAGTGAAGTTATTTTCCCAAAGCTGTCTCTCTAAACTGGCATAATTCAGAGCAGCAAATCAAGTTCCTGTTTGACTTCCTGAGGAGCATGGTTAGGGGTTTTTTTAAGTGATAAAGTTGATCTTTGGGAATATCCTAATTCTATGTCCAAACAGTGATGTACCTATATTTACTATACAAGACAACCAGTTATTTGCTTCTACAAACTGATGTGAGGTGTTTGTATTCTTTTACATAAATTTATTTTCTCTTATTCTTTTATATATATGCAGTTGAAGCCTAAATCATGAATAATTAAATTGAAATATTTAATACTTCAGTGTATCATTACAATCATTCTTTCTTTCACAAGGTTCTGGTGGTCAACTCTCAAGGTGAAGTCTCTCGAATGAACACAAAGAAAGAAGTTGTGATGAAAGGAAACATCAACAATTATTTCAAATTAGGGCAAGAAGGGAAGTATCGTGTTTATCATAATCAGTATGCCACAAATTCCTTTGCACTGAACAAGCACCAGCACAGGGAAGACCATGACAAGAGACGACACCTCTCACATAAATTCTGTCTGACTCCTGCTGGAGAGTTCAAATGGAATGGGTCTGTACATGGCTCCAGAGTTCTTACCATATCCACTTTGAGGCTGACTATTATTCAGCTAGAAAACAACATCCCAGCATCGTTCCTCCACCCTAACTGGGCTTCCCACAGGTAAATGATTCAATGATAATACATAATGAATCTTGTATTTTTGCTAACAGTAGTGATAAGAAATGGTCTCTTCTTTGTTTGGGGTTTTTTTTTTTTTTTTTTCAAGCTGGTGATTTCCAAGCACTGTGCTTCAGAATATTAAAATATAAGATGAGCTCTTTGATTTGTGATGAGTGGCTGAGAGGATTGCATGATTGAATAAAGTACTAAAATGTGGGAGGTTTTATCCTACCATTAAATCTGTGCTATATTAGTGCATGTATATGTTTCAGATTTTTATCTTTATTCCAATTTAGGTCTAACTGGATTAAGGCTGTTCAGATGTGCAGCAAACCTAGAGAATTTGCACTAGCTCTGGCTATACTGGAATGTGCAATCAAACCAGTTGTCATGCTGCCCATCTGGCGAGAGTCGTTGGGACACACTAGGTAAAAATAAGTAAACATTAAAATCTTTTTGAAGAATTATGTTTAAAATGAGTTAGTCGTTTTGCACTTGAAGTGTTTTTTTTTTTCAACCAGAAATTCTGAAAATACATGACAAGACTTTTATATTGTCATAGCTCCTGCAGAGCAAGTTTGTGTTCTTTATCTGAGCCACAGTCTCTAAAGTGATAAAAGTCTGAGAGACTCTAAGAGGAAATTTCAACACACTTATTTCAGTGGAGTCTGTCTTCTCTAATTGTGTCACAAAACCAGAAGCAAAATGTATCTGATGTTAAACACTGTTGCAGGCAGCTGTTTGCCTTACTGGAATAGCCAAAATAAAGCAGTGTTCCTATATGCAAGTAATGCATATAACTATTAGGGTTATGCATATAACCCTTGGTCCTAGTGCATATAACCATTGGTCTTTTCTTTTAAATTCAGATATTTAAAATCATTCAAAAGGCTAGTATATGGTGGTGTTTGACTTCTTGTATTTGCTTACAAGATCCTGTACTTCAATGTATTTAAATCTGTATTTATTAGATTACGTAGAATGACAGCATTAGAAAGAGAAGAAAAGGAGAAAGTGAAAAAAAAAGAGAGAAAACAAGAAGAAGAAGAAACAATGCAGCAAGCTACATGGGTGAAATACACATTTCCTGTCAAACATCAAGTAAGATTTCCTTTCATGAAGAACAAAAGAGATTTAGCAACAGTTGATTTCTTACTCTTTACGTTTTCATTTTAAACTTTAAATTGTAATGTCTTTGTGTTACTGCCATTGGAGTTAGGAACCATACCCCTGTGTTCAAGCACATAATCTTGGTCTCAACCGAATTTGACATGTATGATGCTCTTAGTGACACTGCCTGAGCTGATACATGTTTGTGTGTCTTCAAAATGCAGCCTTTCCTAAAGGAAGGGTTCTGGTTGGTTATTGGAATCTTGAAACTGTGTTTGTCCCTGTTCAGTGGTGCCCTCCATCCCTACTACCCTCCCCAAGGGAGTTAGCCTAGCTACCTTTACTATGGAAGGTTAAATAATATGATTGGGAACAACTACAGAAACCTCTTGATATTCTCCTAGAGCAGATATTAAATACTCCTGTTGGAGTGGATTTTTTTGCTCTGAATTTATTTGTTCCACCAAACACAGATTTCTTCAAAAGCTTGTATGATCACTCAGCTTCTTGGGTAAATAGATTCTCCCTGTTACATGAAGTAAATGTGGCTTTTAGATGTTACTGGGACAGACTCAATTTTCAGCAGATACATATTTAATTTCAGGTAGTATGTTATCTCACAATTGTACTTCAACTTTGTTGAAAAAATTTTTATAAAAGATCTGAGTTTTCAAGTGGGTATATAACTTAGTAATGCAGCAAATGGTACCATTAAACTACTGTTTTAAAAATATTTAACAGGTTTGGAAGCAGAAAGGAGAGGAATATAGAGTAACAGGATATGGTGGCTGGAGCTGGATTAGTAAAACACATGTCCACCGGTTTATGCCCAAACTGCCTGGCAATACTAATGCAAATTACAGGAAGTTGCTACCAAGTAAGTGTTTGCATTGCTTCCTTTTTTTTTTTTTTTTAATTATTTGGATATGATGTTTCTATGTAGACTTTGTGGCTTTTTGCTTGTAATAGTCTGGGTTTTCAGAAAATGGTTTATCTAGTTTCCAGAAAAATTGACATGTTTTTTGCTCTGGGGTGTTGTGCTTTGTTAAGAAACACTTAACCTGGACTCCTGAAAAAATAAAGTAAATGAAACACTTTTATCTCTGGGATTTTAGATATTTTTAAATTCCATATTGCACTAAGCTTCATCTATGATATTACCATTCTATACTTAATTCATTAACTTCATTATTCATATTTTCACTATGTGTGAATGATTTCAGAGGTAAACTAACATACCTGAAAATGTAGCAGAGTATAACAAAACTTTCTGAATAATTGAACCATTTAATTGATTTTTAATAGCAAAGAGTGAAGATGAAAAATGCAACTTGGATAAACGAAAAGGTCCAAGTAAGGTGAAAACAGAGAAAGACAGAACAAAGGATTCTCATGATCTGCAAGCTAAAGACAAAGCAGATGATTCAGAAACCTTGGAGAAAGTGCAAGTGAAAGAAGAGAAGTCATGTGAAGAAAAAGTAGAAGTTGATACAGTTTCTGAAAACTCAGATCATTCAAAAGACAAAGGTGATATATTTAAGTTACTGTAATGCTAGTTATTTATTGCAACATTGCATGTGTAAAAGCTTGGGACCTCTGAAATAACTGCTGAAAAACTGTGTAATGGATTTTGTCAAGACCCTGTAAAATGTCTCAGTGAAATTATTGCCTGTTATCCCTTGTAGTAGTGTTTGAAGTTTTTGTTCCCTTTTTCTTAAAATCTACAAATGTGCTGGAAACTCCATGTGTTTCTTAGTACCTGAAGTAAAAAAATGGTTTAGTATCCATTGTTAGGAGACCTTATTGATTTGGAGTTATTTCTTCTTTGCAGCAGAAAAAGGAATCGATGGTGAAAATGACAAAATCATCAAGGAAGAACCTATGGATGTAGATGATGAGAAAACTGAACCTTCTGGAAAAGCTGAGGAAAGTCACTGTAAGCGGGATATAATCAATGTCAGCGAGGGATTTCATTTAAGGACTTGCTACAAAAGGAAAGTGAAATCATCCAAATTAGATGGGCTACTTGAGAGGAGAATAAAACAGTTTACACTGGAAGAAAAACAACGTCTGGAAAGGATGAAACTGGAGGCTAGCGCTAAAACAGTAGGCATTCCATCTGTAAGCCCCCAAAAGAACATAGATGAGCTACAAATGAGAAAAGTAAAAGAAGGCAGCCAGTTTGACATGTCTTCCCAAGATCAAACCTGTATGTCAAATAAGACCCAAACTGAAGATGCAGAACAGGACTGCTTGCCCATCAGCAGCATCTCTTGTCCCAAAACCAGTGATTCCTCTTTGCCTTTGGCAAACAAGTTGCCAAAAAGAGAAGGCCAGCTACTGGATGAAGACTCACCTCAGTCCTCTGAAGGTGAAAGCTCCATTCACAATGAGAGTAAAGAAAGCAACCCTGATCCTGTGACTGCTGATGGACAAGAAGCTCTTGAAGAGTCTGAGAATTCATTTGTGGATGGCTTGAAACACACAGATACAGAATGGGATGTTTCAGAAACGAGCAAAAAAGCTTTAAAACAAAAACTACCTACTGCCAGAGTATCTCAGCATGACCCAGAAAACTTAGAGCCAGTGGTAACTGAAAGCACCTGTAGAAAAGACACTCTGGCTACTCTTGAAAAACCAGATTTGGAAGGGAATTCTGAACAGCAGAGCAAAGATCCAGAAAACAATTGTATGATAAAAAGCCATATTGAACCAACATCCTCTCAAGAAAGTGAAATGGAAGAAGACATTGCTCCAGGAAAAACTGAAAATAAATCTGAAAACAAGAGTATGATTCCCCAAAAGTCAGTTAATAAAGATTTAGAACCATTTGAAACAGAGCTAACATCTGAAAGAAACCTTGAAAGCCAAACTCAGGAAAACATGGAGAAGGTAGAAGCTGATGAGGATTTACTGAGCTCTAAACTGACTGAGGCTAATGGTCAAAAGCCATGTCAGGACAGTACTGTAAACAAATACCTTGATCAGACAAATAGTGTTACTGACAAAAAGAATAGTAAGGATAAAGAAACTGAGACAAACGTAGAAAAATCAGCATTTCAAATTAATGGAAAAGACAGTGACAATAAATTATTATCAAATGATGACTGTTTAAGTAAGGATACCTGTGAAGCTAAGACAGGGGGTGATATTGAGCCCAAAGTTAATAATATTAATAAATCCATTCCAGAACATGAAATAAAACCATTGACTTTCAAGGAATCTTCAGTAAAGCCATTCATGAATGGTGACATCATGGTAGAGGACACAAAGGACAAAAATAATGTGGACCCAAAGTCACATCTGCAGAGTTCACCTGAGTTTGAATCAGGAGAGGGTCTTCAGCCAGCAGATGAGGTTCCCAAGTATGTGCAGACAGCTGAAGAAAAACAGCTTTCTCCTGAGAGATCTGCATTTGTTGGCACTACTTCCACACCTGCACATGGTGTCTGTAAAGAAAATAATCTGAATAGTGAAACAGAATCCATGGAAACTGAAGTAATTGAGGATAAGAAGGTTGCTCCATCACCTGTAACCTCATGTGAGGAATCTAGCTTGAGCAGTGACTTTGCTGATCAGAATGGTGTACAGACATATAAAGTGGAAAATATTAATGGAGAAAATAAGATTAAAACTGTTATTACTGAAGTGACTACCACGACATCAACCGTGTCAACAGAATCCAAAACCGTGTTTAAAGTTGCAGAAACTGTAGCTTCTACTGATGAGAAAACAACAGTAGTGTCATCTACAGAAAATTGTGCCATATCCACTGTAACTACCACAACTACTGTAACCAAACTTACCACTCCAGCTACAGACAGTAATGTTGATGTCATTTCTGTACAAGAGCATAGTAAAACAGTGGTTACAACAACAGTAACAGATTCCCTGACCACCCCAGAAGGCACATTGGTGACTTCCATGACTGTCAGCAAAGAGTATTCTACTAAAGACAAAGTGAAGTTAATGAAATTTGCAAGACCCAAAAAAACTCGTTCTGGCACTGCCTTACCATCTTACAGAAAATTTGTCACCAAAAGCAGTAAAAAAAGCATATTTGTTTTACCCAACGATGACTTAAAAAAGCTGGCCAGAAAAGGAGGGATCAGAGAAGTTCCTTATTTCAATTACAATGCAAAGCCTGCCTTGGATATCTGGCCATATCCATCCCCAAGGCCAACTTTTGGGATCACTTGGAGGTACATACTTTAAATTTTTGAGAAGTTTAGGATGTAATGAAATTAATTGAATTTTAAAATGCAAGTGATACACATTTGTGTCCAAACATGCAAAATTTGCCATCTATTATTCAATTACTTTCTTCATTGTTCAGTAAAGATAGAATGGAAAACCTTTGTTCCATTCCTTTAGTTAGGTGTTTTAAATATGTTTTTATTTTAAAATATAATGAATACTTTGTTGTTAGGTACCGACTACAAACAGTAAAATCATTGGCTGGAGTGAGCCTGATGTTGAGGTTGTTGTGGGCATGTCTCAAATGGGATGATATGGCAGCAAAAGCTCCACCTGGGGGAGGAACTACACGTACAGGTATTATTTCTTTAAATTTCTGTGTTTCTTAAATGCAAAAGCCCTTGCTCTTAATTTTGAGTATTAAACTCATTGCAGGCATTTCTGTAAAGTCTTGGTGTTAGCTATAGCATTTTAATTTGTTTTAGTCAACAGTTTGTACTAGTTGATGTTTCTTTATCTTGAGTAAACGGGGTTGGTCAGAGATTTAGATAATATTTGTTTTCTCTTATTAATGTATTAATGATTTGTTGTAGAAACTTCTGAAACTGAAATTACAACAACAGAAATAATCAAGCGAAGAGATGTTGGTCCCTATGGAATCCGGTCAGAGTACTGTATAAGAAAAATTATTTGTCCCATTGGTGTACCAGAAGCCCCAAAAGGTATGTTTGTTAATGCATTTTTCCCCTTCCCATAAGCTCCTACAGAAATTAAGGTAACTGAATCTTTATATTAATTCAGACCATCAAAGGAGCAAATCTAGCTCTTCATTCACCCATTTGAAACAAACGGCACCTTGAACAAACTGACATGTTTTATCTGGAGCTGAAAGGCCTTCCTGCTTCTAAAATGAGACTGAGACACTAGATCTTGGTTTGCAGTTTAATTTTGTTTTATGATTGAGCTTAATGTGTGTGTGCTTTGACTGTTCTCTAAAGAAACTCCAACACCCCAGAGGAAGGGACTGCGATCAAGTGCACTAAGGCCAAAAAGGCCAGAAACACCCAAGCAAACGGGCCCTGTTATAATTGAGAGTTGGGTAGCAGAGGAGGAATTGGAACTGTGGGAGATCAGGGCATTTGCTGAAAGGTAAATGAACTCTTAAAGAAAGCATCTTTAACTTGTGTGTGGATGTTAAATGAAAGTTGCCACTAGAAAACCCAGACTCGGGAACTGCAATCAGTAACAGCAGATCTGTGCTGCATTAGTGGCTGCTCTGTCTTTTGATAGCAATAGCTAAGCTTAATGTTATAATGATGAACTATTTGCTGTTATCAAAACTAATCACTCATATCTTAAAGATTTTTTAGAATGAATATATTAATTTTTTCCATGCTTCTGAACCTAATCCTTGTTGTATGCCAAAAGGCTATTGCTCTAATGCATGGAAAGGCTTTAGGCTACTTTTGACATGACTTTTTTAAAGAGTATGTGTTTAAATACTTACATAATACAAACAAAATGAATGAGTACAAGTAAAGCAAAGTTAAAGTCAGCCTAAAAATATCCAACTCATAAAATGAGTATTTTCAGTATTGCATGCCTAGAGTAGGAACAACAATTTTTAGTCTGTTGGAAAGTATTGTTTTCAATTAATGATATTACATAGATTGTTTACAATATCAAGTGTAATTGTAAATTCTATTTTTGATTAGTAGTTTCCTCTAAGCTGTTTAGCATCAGAATATTTCAGGGATGTTGCATGCAACTTCAGTAGTTTATTTCAAAACACTTCTAAAGCCATGACCAGCTTTTCAGCAATGTTCAGTCTTGATGTCTATTCTTCTAAGAGCAATTAAACTGGATAAAATGAGATCCAATGTGATGGGTTTTATGTGGTGGTATAACTTACTTTTGGTTGTGTCTTTGGCAGGGTGGAGAAGGAAAAGGCACAGGCAGTTGAACAACAGGCTAAGGTTAGTGAACAGAAGAAGGCAGAGGAATTCAAGGCCCAATTGGAGGCTCAACTAAAACACCAACGATTGGCTGCCCAGCAGGTGGGGGAGCTCTTGGTAGTCCCACCTGTCAGCAACTATGCACTGGTAGTCCACATGCATTAGAAATGGGAAACAGTTTATCCTGTCTTAAACCATTTTTCAAATAGTTTCCACTTCTTGTGCATGCTAAGCCATCAAACAATGCTGCTCCTACTGTGTACATTTGTTATTTTGAAACAGGGTTAAGCCAGAGATTTGTTTTGGATGCCCTTTTTGTTCTCCCACCTAATCTGTAACACTTAAAAAATTTTTAGTTTGTTTCAATTTTAAAAGAAGGCTGAGAAGCTTCAATCTCCAGGTAAGGTCAACAGTGTTCTGTGGTGTCATGGAAAGCTGCCTTGGCACATAGTAGACTTGGAAATACAACTGCATTTGTTCTTTGTGCTTCAATGACATTGAATCTTTTGATTTTTATCCTATCTGAAGTTGTCTAAATGAAGTCCAATATATATATATGTATTTATAGATGTGTGTGTATGTGTATATATAAATGTATGCAATTAAATTAGGAAACCCAATGCCATGTTGGATTTTCACATACATTATTAATAATAATAATGCTTTTTTCCAACTTACTCCTTTTTCTTTTCACCTTGCATGACCAAAATACATTACCAGTAAATGAGTATTTATGATTCATGGGCACTACCTCAATACAATGCTAACCAGTCAATGAATTTTAAATTAGTAAAATTTAAATGAGAGATCATTCCAGTAACATGGGGGAGGATGTTAGATTACTTGGAGCTGTCTTAGAGCTTAATGACACTATCCCTTCACTAAGTGGCTCCCTAAATTAAATGTACCTTCTTGACAGTTACAGCACAGAAGGTTGCTGGGTAAGGTAAGGGATTTTTGAACCTAATCTTTTTAAGCAAGCTGTAAACTAGAGTTACAGTTAAACGAATAATTTAAATAATTAGATTCTTAGTGTTGAAGTAGAATGATGCTGTCTCTTTCGGTTTTTGTAACTGGCAGGATCTCCTTGCAGGGAGCTCCAAACTTGAGGAGTCCTAGTAATAAACTGTGTTAGTGGTGGTGTACCACGTACTGACAAAGATGCAGGCTGTATGCACATGGCCAAAGCCACATACACATGGGTAATTTTCAGAGGCTTTCTAACTGAGTCTATGAATTTTTTTTAAAATAAAATGTGGAGTGCAATTAACATCAGTTGAGGATTTTAATGATGCTATAAAAGAACTTTTCTGGCTGTATATCAGCAGAGTTATAGTTCTGCAGGTCAAGAAGTCTTTGGCAAACAGCCTGTTCTTCAGTTCTTTACAGCTTGAGCTGAAATCCTACCAGAGTCCTTTATTTTTTTTAATACTGGGAAGAGACAGCATTTATTTTACAAAATCTGAGAATGCTAATTATCCCTTCCTTTTCAATTTCTTCTAAATTCTGTAGAAACGTCTGGAGCAGCAGAAGCAGATCCCTGCTGCAGGTGTGGCCCCTGCTGTCACTACAACCAGCAGCACTACAACTACTGTCTCAACACCACAGAAAGTTGTGGTAGGGCCTTTACCTGGCCCAGTCCCCACTGGAACCAAAGTAGTACTTACTACAAAAGTGGGTTCTCCAGCTACAGTAACATTCCAGCAAAACAAGAATTTCCATCAGACTTTTGCTACTTGGGTTAAACAAGGCCAGTCTTCAACAGGTACGGAGCCATTCACCATGGGAACAACATATGCTGGAGCTCATCCTATATTCAGCACCTACATCTTCTCCAGAATGTGTAGCATCATTATATTTCTTGTTATCTGTGCTAAGTCAGCAAGACACTTCTGAGATTATAACTGTCTAGCTTTTCTTTGCTCAGACTTGCTAGGTAGTCTCATTTCTGACCTCTCTCATTTATTATTGACAGTTACTGTACTGTTAATCATTGAAAATGAAAGCATTCCATGCTGTTTCAAAAAAAAAAAAAAGAAAAATCTTTACCAAAGAAAGCATGACGCATTCAAAAAGAATTGTAAAAATTATCCTATACTTTGCTGTTTCATTCTTGAAAATAGTCATTTCATTGGCTAATTATTCTGCTCTAAAACTGACTGTTCTGTGTGCCTCAATAGCCACTAGCACAGCTGCCACTTCAGCCACAACCATTGCCAGCACAGGGCAGACCTTCCAGATCTCAGGCAGTCCAGTAACGATGGCAGGGAAAGTGATAACTAAGCTGCCACTCCCTGCAAACAGCAAGATTGTTGCCGTCAATGTGCCATCAACTCAAGGAGGTAGGGGAAAGGGAAGTGAATGAAAAATGTATTCCAGCCTGCTGTTTCATTCTCCATTGACACCATTTTCCCAGTGAAGTAAACTTGTGACTTGAAGGGGGAAGAACATTTATAGATATACAAGTTTCTGGAGCTTGTTCCCCCTATATTGCATATTTATGTCTGTATGGGAAAAATGCAAGTTTTTTGCCTGTAAATTAGTCCACTTTTCATAGTGCAAAATTAGAAGCTTTATTTTTAACAATGTGGAATAAAGCATGCTTTTTTGTTGTCTAAATTATACATCAATAAACAGCTTCATTCACAAAAAAGCTGCTGTTCTTAGGTGATGATGCCTGCATCTGCTTTTCATTAATGAGCAAGAGTTTGGCTCCAAGCTAAGATTAACATTTTTTCTTCTTGTTTCAAGAAGAGGACTTAATACTTTGAGATGTATGAATGCATATTGAACAGAAAAACTTGATTCTGTCTCCATTATACTTAACATCTGAGGAAATAATGAAGGCTACCAGTTTTGTATTGAAATTTCTTAGGCTACAGGAAAAGCATTACCCATTTTCTTCAGCACCATAAGCTTGTAGGTGAAAGGTGTTTAAAATGTTTTCCTAACTTTTAAATTAATCAGATTACAGCTTTTAATGGTTGTATAATGCTATTTTGTGGCACCATGTCAATTCAACAGCTTATTTGCAGTTATCATCAAACTGATCTCTGTGAGGATTCACTTTTTCATCAATCTTTTCTAAAATACCTATTTCTTAACTTGGAATGTAATTGGACTATTGGCAATGCATAATGCTGCTGCTTTTTACAATATGACAAAGGTTCTCCCAAGAAATGTTGAAAGACTCAAAGATGGTCTGGAGACTGATTTCTAGATGCCATCCTGGAGTTGGATTTACTTCTCTTGCTGGCAGTTAATGGATTCTCCATCTTTCTTTAATTAGGTGTTGTTCAAGTTCAGCAAAAGGTATTGGGTATCATTCCATCAACTACAGGTGCAAGTCAAACCTATACTTCATTCCAGCCAAGGACAGCAACTGTAACCATTAGGCCAAATACCACAGGGACATTAGGAACAACAAGCACTTCACAAGTAAGATATTTTTCTGATTATTTAATGCAAAAAATATGAGAATATATTTATTGGTTTAAGTTATAAGTTTTTAGCAGTTGTAACTTCTGTCTCGTCACTTCTCACTGCTTTTGGCTCATCCCTTAGCAATGTGGGTATGGATTAAAAAATACTGGATCTGCTTGCATCTTGTCTTTTTTACTACTTCAACACATAACCCAGTATCTTTTCTAACAAGTGTACATGTGCTCTCCATTTTGGTGTATGTAGGTAGTGCAAGGGACACCACTCCGTCCTGGCATGACAGTGATAAGGACACCACTCCAGCAGTCATCCCTTGGGAAAACCATCATTAGAACACCTCTAGTGGTGCAACAAGGTATTCTTCCAGCCAGTAGGTTCACTTTAATATTTAAATCTCCAGTGTGAAATCCATGGTTTGTTTCTTCATAAATGTTTTCTGTATCATATGTCCCAATGCAAAAATACTTCATTTCCATGCCTGACTTCTAACAAGTGCCTCTTAGGGCTTTTGAATGTGTTGGTTGCAGGTTTTTGTCAGTGTTTTGTCATTGATGCTTGGAAATCTAATGCTTATTTTAAAGTCCATTCATTTGAAAAGAAACAAATTCAGAAAAATTGTGCATTGAGAACTCATTTTTAAGCCAACCTAAGTGTTTGAGGTACTCTGTAAGTATGTGAATTGAATTAAAATAGAAAACATTTTGTAGGCATTTTTCAGTAAACCACACTAGTGATTTTTAAAGAAATAATATGTGCAAACTGCAGTATTTGATTCTCTTGTCTGATTATACACTACTGCAGGTTGTTATGACTTCAAGGTTTGCTGTGCTCATGGTTAAAATATTGGAAATGTGTTTCTTATCAGAAATCATTCTCTTACAGGTCAGACACAGCAAGTGGTGACCCAAATAATCAGGGGTCAGCCTGTCTCTACAGCAGTTTCTAGTACCAGCACAGCCTCTTCCAGTGCTGGACAGAAGACTGTCACAAGTCCTGGAACACCACCTCAGCAAATGCAGCCACAAACCACATCACAGCCCCCTCGCCCACAGCAGGGGCAAGTGAAACTTACTATGGCCCAACTCACACAACTAACACAAGGACAGGTAATCTATCTTACAGCCTCTGGGCATGAAAATGTGCTAATGCTTATAACTTACTAAGCCTTTGGGTTTCAGCAGTGAAAATGTACCTGCTCAGCTCTCTGTTTCAGCTCTCATTTAGGATGACCATTAGCATAATTACAAACTGAAAGAAGTTTAAATAGTATAGCTAATATTTTAAGTATCTCTTCCTATTGTATGTCCCAGTCATGTGGCTAGAATCAGGAAAGTTTAGCAGAACTGAAAAAGTCTTTGCATTCATGGCAGTAAGGGACATAATTATTTTGTGGACCTTCAGAACATAATGTTTGGTCCTTATCTTTTGGGTTTTTTGCAAAGATTCAGTTTTCATTCATGTTATCCAGAATCAGAGGAAAAATTGCAGTATCTAGATCTGGAGGCAGAGCAAATTCTTGCAGCTTCTGCTCAGATCATGAATGTCTGTTGGCAAAAAATAAATTGAGAGTCAAGCACAAGGTAAAAATAGACTTCTAGGGGTTACCACAGTACCTATTCTTCAAATTAAGAATAATATGTATAAATTATTGTAGGGGCTGCTTGTTGCCAAATAAGATTTTTGTATATGGAACAAGACTCAGAGTTCATTTCCACACCAAAATACACAGAAGGATTTTTGTAGAGACCTTATTCTGTTCTGTGGGTTAACAAAATGTGGAGTTATGCATGTAGGTGGTGGGACAGCATTCTGCTTTCTCCATCACTGAACTGAGAGTGATGTCATGAGCTGCCTAAATGTCAGCTTAAGCAACAAAAATTCACTGTACATTACAGACAGAGCAGTCAGGCATGAAAGCTCATAGCTGGGTAGGATCTGATACATGCTTACAAAATGTTTTCAATGCAGAGAACTTTTAACCAAATTGCCAGAGTTATTATTGAGAAAGTAATTAATAGTATGTCTAAAATTATTCATGCTTTGTATTGCTTGGAAATTCTAGGAACAAAGATGTCCCATTGCAAGCTGCTTTCAATATTTGGATGAAAATATGTGTAAAAAATTCCAACCCAGTAAGCTGTTGGTGATAGAATTGTTGTAAGAGTATTTTAGTATTTCATAATCTAAGATGCTTTTTTTGGATTTTAGGAATACAGTCTGTGGTGGAAGTATTGAATTCTGAAATCCAAAATCCTAATTCTTCTGATTTTCAGCAAAGTCTCTATTTAGAATTGTATCACTAATGCATCAATTTTTTTTTTTTTTATTTTTTTTAGGGTGGCAGCCAAGGATTAACTGTGGTAATTCAGGGACAAGGTCAAACTACTGGTCAATTACAATTAATTCCTCAGGGTGTGACTGTAATACCTGGTCCAGGACAACAGCTTATGCAAGCAGCGATGCCAAATGGTACAATTCAGAGATTTCTTTTCACCCCACTGCCAGCAGCTGCTACTACAGCTAGCACAACTACAACAACAGTTTCCACTTCAACCTCGGGTAAGCATTGTTCTCTTCAGCAGAAAAAATGCTCCCATTTCAGTTGCATGGGAGTTTTTATGCAGTTGGAGATGGTCTCTTACTGCAGTAGATTTGTTGGCAGTGTATTATGAGCTTAGAAATCTCTTGAATTTCTGCCTGGAGCTTTACAGTAGCTGTTAAAGGTTCACATTAGCAGGGCACGTAGACCTGACGTTTGGAATGAATGGAACATTGTTTTTATCCTTCACAGCTACAGGGGAACAGAAGCAGGCTCTTCAGGCACAGCCAGCATCAGCTCTGCCCTCAGCTCAGCCTCAGAGCCAGCCCCAAGTCCAGCCTCAGGGGCAGAATCAGAGCACGCAGCCTGTGCCCCCAGCCCAGCCCCAGGCACCCCAGCCAGCACTTCAGCCTGAACCTCAGACCCAGCCTGAACCTCAGACTCCAGCATCTGTTGACTCTCCTGTCACACCTGAAGCACAATCATCTAAATCTCCAGTTCAGTCTCCAGCACAGCCCCAGGCTCAAGGGCAATCTCCAGTCCAAGTCCAGAGTCAGCCTCAGACTGGAATCCTTCCACAAGGCCAGTCCCAAGTCCAGCCTCAGCAACCAGCTCAGGTGCAGACTACAACCCAACAACAGATTCAGATGCAGCCCCATGCTCCCATACAAATTCAAGCTCAGCTGCAGCAATCACAACCTCAGGTTCAGACTTCTGTCTCCACCCTTCCAACTACTCAAAGTTTAAATCAGGTTCCTGTGCAATCCCCAGCTCGTCCTCAGCTGCAACTTCAGCAGCCTCCAACAAAAGTTATTACAGTGCCTCAGCTTCAGCAACAAGTCCAAGTTCTCTCTCAGCTTCAGTCACATGTTGTGGCTCAGATACAAGCCCAACAAGGCAGTGTGCCCCAGCAGATCAAGCTTCAGTTACCTATTCAGATTCAACAAACTAGCCCAGTACAGGCTCACCAGATTCAGAATGTGGTAACAGTTCAAGCAGCTAGTGTTCAGGAGCAGCTGCAGAGAGTTCAGCAGCTCAGGGAGCAGCAACAGAAGAAAAAACAGCAACAGATAGAAATTAAACGTGAGCACACCCTTCAGGCTTCTAATCAAAGTGACATTATCCAGAAACAGGTAAAGTTAACAGAAGGAAATTAAAACTTACTGAAACAAATCTCATTTTAAATGCCTGTTCTTGTTAACAATGTTAATACATTTGATAGGCAGTTAATTTGATTCTTTCAAAGTTAGTGCACGATTGCTTTTAGCAATTTAATTAAATATTCTGAGTTAATTCACCCCATCGAGTCAATTGTACCATGTTTGCAGTTTTCTGGCATCTTGAGTCAACTTACCACTAGCTGCTGGGACAATATATCTTAATTCTCAGTTCAGGAAAGATAGGTTACAGTTAGGAGAGCTGATGCTCAGAACACATGTAAAGAGCTTTCATTGCCTGCTATAGGAAACTGAGGTTTCAAAGAGGTATCTGAAATGTAATGCTGTTGGATGGCTGCAGGGCTTAAAAAATGCATTCATATATATTAGACTTACCATTTTTTAAATAAACCAACCAGTCACTGAAGAAATACTGTCAATTTACATTTAGTCCCTAGGTTTAAACTCAACATAAGCAAAATATCCTACTCTATTTGGGGGGGGAGGTGGTGTGATTTTCCAGTTTCATTTTCCGTTTTCAACAATTGCTTCAAAAAGCACTGCCCCTCCTGATTACATCAGTTTTATTTTGTCACTCACTGAAATAAGTAACACTTCAACTTTTTCTTTAAATTAGGAAATGTCCTGGTTCTCCTGGTATTATTACGAAACACCAGCTAAAGTTTTTATATTTTTCTGGATTCTGTATCATCCTACAGGTGGTTATGAAACAGAATGCTGTCATAGAACACTTGAAACAGAAGAAGACATTGACTCCAGCTGAGAGGGAAGAAAATCAGAGGTAAATGTGCATCATAGTGCATCTTTAGATGTGAAAGTTTTACATTTCTGATTTTTTTTTTAGTGGTGGTGTAACAAAAATCCCTTTTGTAAAGACCTGCTTAAAGAAATTCTGCTATCTTAAAAGTGATTTAAGTAACACTCAAAAGTAGCTTTCATAATGATGTTCCTTTAAGTAATTGAATACTCTATTTTCTCAATTTTATTTTGAGGTATATTTTTAAGGAGGAATGTTGTATTACATGAGTTTGAGGCTGGCTACGGTTTTTAAATTCAAGGTAAAAACTATACGTAAAGGAGCACAGAATGAAGAATTAATTATTCTTTTGCAAAAAAATCTTGTTTGTCCTTTAGCATGGCAGTTCCTTTCCATTTTTGTCTAGTGTGCATCCCACTCTGCAGGAGGAATTGAAGAGTTGGAAGACAGTGCTATTTGACAAACTGCTTGAAGCTGCTAAACACAAATTTGGAGTGTTTGCCGTTTGTCATAGAGTTATTTTGACTCCTCACTCATGCAGTTGCTTCAGTTGGATAATCACAAGTGTGTGTTTTGCCAGCTAGTAAGAAAAAGAGAAACGTTTTTTGTAAAATTCTGGTCACCAAATCGGAGTACAAACTTAGCTAATGGCAACAGGTGTTACTCACTTAGTGTTAACAACTGCATAAAAAATAACATGTATTGTCATATACTCTTCATTTAATGATGCTAATGGCCTTCTCAAGCCTAACTAGTGACCTGGCCTCTCCCAGTGGTGTTCTGGTAAATAAGTTTGAGTGGGAGCACTGTGCATTACTCAACTTCCCTGGTATGTCTTAAGAAATTTAATCATTTATCTTGCAAGTTGCAGAGACTGGAGAGTTAAATGATTCTGCATTCTCAACTGGGGATAAATAGGCTGCTCAACACAATGTGTCTTTTCTTTTTCTTCCCCAGAATGATTGTGTGCAACCAAGTGATGAAGTATATTCTGGATAAGATAGACAAAGAAGAAAAACAGGCAGCTAAGAAACGAAAGCGAGAAGAGAGTGTGGAACAGAAGCGGAGTAAACAGAATGCTACTAAGCTCTCAGCTCTGCTTTTCAAGCATAAAGAACAGCTGAAAGCTGAAATACTGAAAAAAAGAGCACTTCTGGACAAAGATCTACAGATTGAAGTGCAGGTAAGGACAGTTATTCTCAAAGACTAATTTGATTTTAATCCGGGGAGGACGTTTCTTTCTTAATTTTTAATTTGTGTTTGCTCAATGAGTTTTTAAATAAACACACAGGAAGATGTTCTGATTGTGGTTGTGTGGATCTCTGTAAAACCAGTACATGTCCTTAGGCTGCCTGGTTTTCATCTTCACTGAAGTTACCTTGTTTCCTGAACCAGCTTCTGGTAAATTGCAGCCAATGGGTCATAGTAGGCCAAGATTGTCATCCCATAGTGTTATGAGAATTGTAGGTTAAACACATTTAAAGAATTGTGCGTTTAAATGGCTTTATGTATCTCCTTTTGCTTAAGCGTAGGGGTTTATGTCTAGATTTTAATCCTGTCCTGGTATAACCATATGAAGTGTCTTCCTCTCTATTCATTTAATGTACTTCAGGAGGAGCTAAGGAAAGACTTGGCTAAAATTAAGAAAGAAAAAGAAAAAGCCCAGGCAGCTGCTGCTGCAGCCGCAGCCGCTGCAGCCGCTGCGCCACCGCCACCACCGCCACCTCCTCCACCACCACCACCCCAGCAGCACGCAGCCAACATCACCTCCACCTCCTCCTCCTCTTCCTCCTCTTCCTCCACCACCACCCTCCCCATGCCTGTGTCCTCCCAGAAGAGAAAACGAGAGGAGGAGAAAGACTCATCAGCTTCCAAGTCCAAGAAAAAGAAAATGATTTCTACTACCTCAAAGGAAACAAAGAAGGACACAAAGCTTTACTGCATCTGTAAAACGCCTTACGATGAGTCTAAGTGAGTAGTGAATGCCACAGCCTTTTACTGTGTTTTCTTAGCTGTAGGTTTAGTGTTTAGCTGTTAGTGCAAGGTAGTTCTAGACCTGGAGATTAGAGTATCAGGTGTTATTGCAGTGATCACCAAGGTACAAGGAATAAAGTCTGTTTTCCACTAGAAGTTACAAAACTGTTAACATACTTGATTTATACTCTTAATGTACGTGATTTATAGTTTTACTTGTTTGCATGTTTCCATTGTATGACCTTTCTGTCTCACATGCACATACTCTTTTTTCTTTTTTTTTCCTCCGCTCTGTTATTCTTTCTTTGCCGTTTTGCCTCTGCCTCGGAAGCAAGTGACAATTTGGTTTGAGCAGTATCTTAAGAAGAAGTGAAGTAGCTGATGTTCTTTAGAAATGGCTTTGGTACTGTCTTCAAATAAATTGCTTTTTTTTTTTGTAAGTCAGTAGCCAGTAAAAGGGGTTCCAAGTTACTGGACTGCAGTTCACTTTGGACAATGTTTCAGGCAGAAGTGTTTTCCATGTGTTAAAATTTACAATGAATAATAAATGAATAAATGTAAACATTTAATTTGTAAAATACGTAAACATTTGACAAAGTGAAAACTGCAGTTCTCTGTGGTTTGATTGTGACTGTGATTGAGGGAAAATATTTGTTACATGCAAAGTAGGAAGTGGTGGATTGGAAGATTCAATGGCTTGGTGTATAGTGGTATGCATTCCTGCTTAAGCTAGAAGTGACTAATAGTGATATAGTTAGTGATGGTTA
Organism: Phaethornis superciliosus; assembly: GCA_023637945.1. Classification (NCBI taxonomy): domain Eukaryota; kingdom Metazoa; phylum Chordata; class Aves; order Apodiformes; family Trochilidae; genus Phaethornis; species Phaethornis superciliosus. The sequence continues at coordinate 8,466,086 of JAJQWJ010000021.1, read as the reverse complement.
ACATCTGATAGCTGTGTAGAGATGCAGGTAAAATAAATTGCATATATATCTTCTGAATAAGTGACAATACTAAAAGGTATTAATTGGTGCTATTTAGTGGTGGTGTAAATGGTGGTAAGAGAAGGAAACCATAGAGGTGGAGTAGTGCTTTCACTCCAGCAATGGTTCTTCCATTCCAAATGTAGGGTCAGGGCTAGAGGAGCTCTTGAAGTTCCTTTTATACTTTTAAAAATTTAATTATTTTTTTTTTTTCTACGTGATGAGGTTTTTTCACCTTGGCTGTTGAGCAGCTCTGACCATTACATCAGCGTGGGAACTAGGACTGCTCTTGGAGCTGCCATTGCTGCAGAAGCAGCAGGCTTGTGATGCCCTGGTTGTTAATGCACTGTTACATGTAAGGGATGTCACTGGTGTCACTTACAGTAAGAACAGGTTGTGTTAGGCATTCTGTCATCCAGTAACCTAAGGGAGATACCCTGTTCTCATTTTGTTGTGATAGCAAAGGTCTGTGCATTACTGCTTCTGTTGTTAGTGACAGAGCTGTCACAAAAATAAGATAAAATGAGCAAAAGGATTTAATTGTCAGACTAACTCTTGACGTCGTTGGGCGTTTGAGAAGCTGATGAAAAATGTGGTCACAGACTGGATTTTGATAGCCTGAATCAAGAACTGTGCTTAAATGCATGGAATGAAACTTCAAGAAAATGGAACATCAATAATCTTGCATATCGTATCCTTAGTGATATGATCCTACTGTACTGCTTTTCTTTTTTTGCGAATTCTGAATTTTACGGTCTTACAAATCATGGCTGTACTTTTGAACTATGTTATCTTTTCACTATTTGGAAAGAGATTAGTCAGATTTTAAAACAGTTTTCTGGTAAACATTTTTTTATTTTCACATACATAGGCATCAGATACTCCTCTTCGTTCTGGTGTCACTTTTCTACTCCACAAATTCTAGATGTGCTGCTTGAAAAGCTGATTTCTAGTGTATTATGAATACTTGATGCATTTTTTAGAATTTAGTAAATCCTCAAAAGTAATTCTGTGTTGTGATTTTTACTGCAAGTCTCTTATGTCTACCTCTCATTCATGATACTCCAGTGTTGCAGGGATTTGCTGATACTGTGTTTGAGGATGGCTGGTAAGGGTATCCTGACATTCCTACTCAGATTCCAACTTACTTGTTAAAGCATCATGTGGCACTTGTTCCACGGTCCTAGTGGCAAGGTATAGCATCTACACCTGGAATTCTGTGTTCTTCAGGTCAGCAGGAGCAGACACAGTTGTTAAATCATTGTCTCTAGTTGTCAGAGAGCTCTGTGTGTTCTTTATGGAAGGCTGGGTTGTGGGATACTTCTTTCCAGGAGTTGTCTGACTGAAGATTAAGGCAGAATCTGAGTTTCTGGGACTTAGGCAGAGGCCCAGGAAATGACAGATGCTTGTTTTGTGCACCACGTGCTAGCTGCCATCCTGTTGTTAGTGTGTCCTGGCTCAGGGGTTGATGCTTACAGAGGTGCAGTGAGGATGGCAGGTGATGATCTCTGCAGGAATGTGGAGGTTCTGAGTCAGCTTGCTTTTGCTTAGGCAGAGAGAATGGATGTGTAACTTCGCCCATCTGGTTGAATGTCACTAGTCATAGGTATGTTTTGAGATATCCATACACAAAATGTCAAACATCCTTGCATAATATTTTACAGTTTTGTCACATCATTCTGTGCAAGGTCCCATTCACATGATTCTCTACCTGGTTCCCTTCACTTTGTGTCATACCATACCTGGTTCTGTCACATAGCTGTGTCTGAGACCACACATTATTCTCTGAAGAATGGTCCACATTCCAATTTGTTGCAGTTTTGAGTAGTTTTATAGCTGTTTTTCAGTGCCCCCACCCCCCAAAAAAATTTAAAATTGACACAACCATGTCCTGACCCAATTTTCTTTCGTTCATGTTATACCAATATGTATCCTACACATGGCTGGTATGCATGTTCTTTGTAGTGTACTTGTAACTCCTAGCTGGTGTTTGCGCTTTGCTTTTGTTTTTTAAATTAACTGAGACCTACATTTTCAAATCTTAAAGAAATGTTTCAGTGGCTCTTCAGCTACCTTTTTGAAAATGTACATCTTTTTCTTTGGCCTTGTCTTTTTGTGCCTTTTACAGTTTTTCACACAACACATTGGAGACAGACGTTTTTAGCCCAGTTTTGTCAAAGTCTGGTCACCTATTGGTGTGCATTTTAATGAACTGTCAATTTAAAACTGGCCCAAGTCACCTTACTGACAGGATAGCAGCAGGATGTTAGTTTGTAAGGGCTCTAGGAAGCAGGGAAACCCAGACAGAACATGGAAGAAAGTGGGTCAGCAAGAAAGTGCATCAGAGAGAGAAGTGCAGGGGAAAGTGCCATGCCATTTGAAATGACAATTACATTGTCATTTTCATTGTGAATACTTTTAGGTTCTATATTGGCTGTGATCTTTGTACTAACTGGTATCATGGAGAATGTGTTGGCATCACAGAAAAGGAGGCTAAGAAAATGGATGTGTACATCTGTAATGATTGTAAACGGGCACAAGAGGGCAGCAGTGAGGAATTGTACTGTATCTGCAGAACACCTTATGATGAGTCACAGTGAGTTCGGATAAGAACCTCTTATTTAATGTTTAGGTAGCAAACTGCTCTGACTGTGGTTACCTGTTCCTTGCAAAGAAAAAAAAGACGTTATTCTGCATATGTTGTATTCGTTTGTGATACAAACTGCTTTTCAGTAATTGTCTTCCTTTCCAAAATGTTTCTATGCAGTAAATGTTTAGGAAAAGTGACATTTTTCAGGGTGCTCGAAATGTAATGTGTTGGGGTTTGTTTGGTTTTCTGTTTTAAAAAAAAAATCCATGTAGTTTAAATTGTTGGGGGTTTTACTCTTGTTTTTTTAACAAGGGATGGCTAGAAAGATTAAAAGATAGTGGATTTTTTTTTGTGCTTTAATCTAATCTGGATAGAAAACAATTTTGGTATGGGGGTATATGGTTGGTATCTTACTGTAGGGCTTTGTGTCCTAGAATACCCCTTCTGCATTCAACTACAGGACTGAAGCTTCCATATGAAAATTATTTGTACAGAGTGAAACAAGAGTTGTAATCCAGTTTGTGCAAAATGTATCTTGAACTGTTTTAGGATGGAGGTTGGATGAGGACTTGGCATTACAGTGTTCCTTTCAACTCTAAAGCAGAGGCTTGATTTTTGAAATCCTGTTTGCTTGAAAGTGCCTAGTATAAAATTTAGGAACTAATTTTGAAACAGTCTGTAGTTCACCTTGCTTGTTAGATACAAACCCACTTTTATTACTCTAATTAGAGTTTGTCAGTCTGAAATACTGTGTTACACTGATGTATTTAATCATGCCAAGTGTCTGCTTGTGTGCAGAGGATTGCAGGGTGATGAATCTGAATGTAACCTTTAACCAGATTGAGTCACTAACATTTTTTTGGGGTCTTGCAGATTTTACATTGGCTGCGACCGATGTCAGAACTGGTATCACGGGCGCTGTGTGGGCATCTTACAGAGTGAGGCTGATCTCATTGATGAGTATGTGTGTCCACAGTGTCAGTCCACAGAAGATGCCATGACTGTACTCAGCCCACTCACTGATAAAGATTATGAAGGTTTGAGAAGAGTACTACGATCCTTACAGGTGAGAATAAGGGTTGCAGCCAGGTGGAGAAGTGTTTAAACAGTTCAGGACATAATGAGTCTTGGAGGAAGTTTTGATTTCTCCTCCAGTTCTTGTTTGAGACCTTTTTAAAAGGAAATAGCTAAGCTCTTTTTCTTTTCTCAGATTAGTTTTCTCTGATTTCTGATTACAGAATCTCTGCTTCTCAGAGTCTAATCACTAATCTCAACGGTCTCTGGATGATGACATCCTAATAATAAGAATGCCATCAGTCTGTTGTAGTATATTTCTGGTTTATTTGCCACTCCCAAATGTAGTTGCTGCTTTAACTGTAAAGAAATTCAAGGATTTTGATAAAATAGTTGTGTTGTAACAAAAGACTAATATTTTGCACCATTCTACATTTTACAGACATTCATGAAAACTGATTAATTTTAGAGTACTTGCAAGTGAAGAGAGTGGCCTGTTTCTAGGTGCAAAGTGCCAGGAACTCTCAGTAAATTCATTAGGTGTATTTCTGTGCAGCCTGGTTAGCTCAGTATCCTGTTATGTCTGAATTTCATGTTGTTTCCTGTTGTGAAGACCAACTATTCAGTCATTGACCATTAATGCTTTACCCAGCCATCAGATGAGAATGAGCTCTCATCTCATCAGATGAGATCCTTTCATATAAAGCTACACTTCTTCCTTAAATTCAACTCTAGACCCCAGCAGATAAAGATACAATGAAAATATTTAGCTACTAAATTGTGGTAATTAAACTTTTTTTATTTTTTTCTGTGATTTTATCTCATTTTCCTGACAGGCTCACAAGATGGCATGGCCATTCCTAGAACCAGTAGATCCCAATGATGCACCAGATTATTATGGTGTTATTAAAGAACCAATGGGTAAGTGTTTCTGAGCAATAGTGTGGGTGAGTGAATTTGGGTTTTTTGAATATCAAATTAATTACCTGCTGACCATTTCCATCCAGGGATCTTAGCTATGTTTTGCAGTTAATCAGGGAAAACAAACCAAATACCTTGTCATGCATCTGAGAAGAACTAGTGTATCATTTCAGCTTTCCCTACACCTACACCTTATTTATCCTGAAAATAGGAAAGTTAAATTTAGTATCTTGGCAGAATAGCAGTATGGTGTCTAAAAATAATGTTTTGCTTAGAAATAGCATCCCTTTCTCATCTAAACTTTTGGATTGTGTTACAAAAATTATGTACAATTCCAACTCCTTAACTGATAGATTAATGTTTATAAAGGAAGCTCAAATGATAATTAAGCATATGATGATTGAATGAAGAAAACAAAAGTGCATTTAGCTCTTTCAGACATAACCAACAGGAAAATACAAGTGTAAGTATACAAATAAATATATTTAAAATAGGTAATTCAGGACCATTGGTGTTTGTTTTCACATGTTCTGGCATTACTGGGATTTCATATTAAGCACTATAAGGGTATTTCCAAAGGCAAGTCACTGTTTTTCCAGCCAGAATTGCCACAATACATTCAGACAGCTATTCTTACAATTTGCAGTTTACAATTTGCTCTTCCTCTTTTTAGTTTACATTTGATTAAAAGGGGACAATTGCTGCTTACTTCACCTTTCGGGTCCCATTAATGTGTGTAATCAGTAAGATTGAGAGCATTAGCATTTTACATGATCCTTGAAATCTCTTTCATCTGTGACATATAGTAATGTGCATATACCCATGAAAACTAATAATTCATTCAAAGCAAGTCATGAATTCAGATAAATAATGAGCAGCTTTACATAGCTGGTACAGGTTCACACTTGACTTGGTCTCAGTGTGAGCTCTAAAGAAAACTAAGTACAAGTAACTGAAGCCAGACTTTCTGACTGGTTTTTGTCCTTAATTTCTTTAAGAAAAAAAATAAACCCTTCCCGCAAGGTCCTCTGCTTTCCAAGGTGATTTTTGATACTTGTGTTTTAATTTAGCTGCACACAGCATATGCAGGAATAAATGCTTGTTGTGATGGAATCATACTGGTACCACCACCTCCCAACCAGCATCCCTGGCAAAGTGACAAACCTGGATAGGCTTTGATTCCCACAGTCTGACAATGTGAGCTTCTGGTGAGCATGAGAAAATGTCTCATTTTAATAATCTTTGGTTTCTTTAAAGACCTTGCCACCATGGAAGAAAGAATACTGAAACGTTACTACAAAAAGGTCACGGAGTTTGTGGCAGATATGACCAAAATTTTTGATAACTGCCGTTACTACAATCCCAGTGACTCCCCTTTTTACCAATGTGCAGAAGTTCTTGAATCATTCTTTGTACAGAAACTAAAAGGATTTAAGGCAAGCAGGTAAGATAAAAGTAATCCTAATCAGAGATGTTCTCCTATTCCCTAAACTCTCCTTGATGCTTTTATAAGCTTTCTTTGCACTCATACAGGGATTTCCCTCTCCTTGACTTTCGAGGACAACTGTTCTTCTTTTAAAGGGGAAAAAAATGTTCTATAATAGCCAGGTGTCATTCTCTGTTAAAATTATGGCTTAAATATTATTTTTGTGGAAGTTACTTTGTCATGTTTATTCAAAATTAGCTGTTAGATGCAAATTTGTGCAGTATCATAAATGTAGAAAATTTGAATGGTGCTTGATTTCATTGCTTCAGAAAACTTCTTGAAGATCATTTCTGATCAGGACAAATACTGTGTTTTTCTGAGTTCTGATAATATTCTACTGTGCACTAAATGCTTTGCAGATACTAAAAAGAGACAGCCCTTCCATTAACCCTATAATCCAATGAAAGAAATGAAAAACATCTTATTTTTACTACCTTCTCTCATCTTCTTGTTACTTAATATATATGAAACAGAGAGAATATTAAGGTTTAAAGTAGGCCGTGGAAAACTAAGCACAGTTCAAAAGTAACTATTTTAAAGTAAACATACTTTTAAATAATGTTTTTCTGTAGAAGGTTTCCCTTAATGTAATCATGCCTGAAAAAGAATATACTGCTCTCCTACAATTTTTCTATTGCTTGCCAGTTCTGTCTGGTAGCACGTACATGGGAGTTGTATGGCACTAGTGAAATTATAATGAGGTATTTCATACAGCTGTTCCTAAAGCCAGCTTCCTCCAAACACTAACAGAGAACACTGCTGTGTTCCAACAGAAGCCAACTGAGTTACAAATGTTGGATGCCTTTCAGCATTACTCAGAAATTGTATATTTGTACTAAACTTTGTCCTTCTGACTGTAACAGCCAGAAGTGTAGCAGACTGTTAGTCTAAGATAGTCATGCAAGATTATATCAATTTGTAATTAACTAAATTGAAAGCCTCACTTTATATCCATTATTTTGGAAGCTGTCGTTTTCTGTATGCAGCAAGAGCAGGATTGATAAGAAGGGATGAGATCAAATGAGTTAGTCCAGCAATTTCCTTCCAATGTAATAGTGTATTAATGATTTTTATCAGGTGTTTTTCAACTCGTGTTTCCATTATCTTGCTTTAGCTGGTTATCCAGCATTCACTGCTTGCACACAAATTTCATCACTGCATCTTATTTGTTATTGTTTTTCATTTATACCATCCATGTTCTTTCTTTTCTTGCAGATTGTGATATCTTTAGTGTGAACTTTTTAACTGGCGTCAGAACTGGATGTTGGGGTCACTTGCTTTTATTGTACAATTCAATGACATTAAACTGCCCTAAAAATCCAGATCATTTATCCAAAAAGTAAATGTTGTTGGGCTCTTGTCTTTCGTTACCACCAAATGTGGTGGTAGCTGTAACTGTATTAACAAAAAAATTGTCCCATTCCTCAAATACTGTATTGGAAAAAAATGAAAAATTCATACTGAAAATCATGTATTTTATTGTTTTCTTTTCAGTCACTAATAAAACTGTGAATGTCAAGGAGGAGTTTTGCTCACCTCTGATTAGCAAAAAATGTGATTTTTAACATGCCTGTTCAGTTTTGGGTTTTTTTCCTATTAAGTTAATCCAAAGATTTCTGGAATAAATTTAAGCAAAGCATACCTTATTATAAACATTTGGAATTTAAAATGTCTTATTGCTTTCCTTTTGATGGACTACTTTTATGTAAAACTGATTTCAGGCATTTTGGAATATTCTAGTGACATATTGAATTTTACAAGTACCGAGACACTTGTAGACTGTAGGAGAAAAAATTCAGAGAGAATTATTTGAAGTGTTCTTTTTATCTGAAAGGGTAAAAAATGAAAAGGAACATGGTGGTAATTCTCTCATTATGATTTACATTTGGCAACACCTTGCAGCAACTGTGTTCTCCAAAATGAAGGGTGCTTAATTCTTCACTTTCTTCTGTATTCTGCAGGTCCCATAACAACAAACTGCAGTCTACAGCTTCTTAGAGTTCAGCGTGTTAACGTAACACACGAGCAAGAATCTGGTTGTCTGAAAATTTTTAATTAAGAAGCCAGATGTTTTTAGTCAGGTTATCCTGACAAGACTTGACGTAAACTGCGTTTTTATTGGTCACAACAGTCAAATTCTATTCTTGGCTTATTTTGTCCAAAGGACAAAGAAATAAAAATCAGCAGCACCACTTTCTTGTCAAGATCAAATTGTTGTACTATTGTGGCAGAAGCAGGAAATCTTTGTTTTGTTGAAGGAGAGAGAGAAAGAGAGCAAGAAAAAAGATACAGTAAATGGGGTCACGTTTAACTCCATGGAAATGCCACGTCTGTTCTTCAGTGAAGAAGCTGGTTTAGAGTCCACACAGAAAACTTTGACTGTATTTATTTATTGTTGCAAAAAAGACGCTTTTTTATTGCTGCCCTCATTTGTCAGCTAATTATTTTTTCTTATAAAATCCAGCCCTGGTTACATGTAATCCATTCTGTATCTTAACATGATTCCTGTAGGTAAAAGTACAAGAAGACCTCTAGATGTCTTTTCTTTCTATGAAAGGAGCTGCTATGTACACATGTGCACACACACAGAACTGGGAATCAACAAGGAGTTTATCGTTCATGGTAGATAAAAACAATTAAGCTTGCATAAAAGTTGGGCTAAGTGGTCATGGACTACAGACTCTGTTGCCTTGAATATAACAGTACAATTTGTCATTTACTCTGCACCAGACTGAAATGAGTAAAATCTATTTGAAGGTATCTTGTTTGTAAACATTTGTCAGATTCTAATTTTTTTCTTTTGTATTAAAATTCAAAATATGGATGTATATGAAACAAAATAAATGGAGATCGTTGTTCTCCCCACAGATGTAGGTGTCTGAGTGTGCACTAATATGTTTGTAACACTTTGGGGATCTGTTCAGATATTTCAGTAGGGGAGGGAAGTGGCCAGGGAGATGGACTGGATTTTGCTCCAAAGGTGGCATTTACCACGTTTCATTCTTTAGCAGTTGTTATCCCTTTATAAGATTTCTACAGTGGTGCCAAAATTACTGTAACAGATAACACGGTAGGAAGTATTTTGTGAAATGTCACTGCCCACCACTGAATTAAGTGATATTTTGCCAAGTGCTGTAGGAATGTAAAGCACCAAGTGTCATTAGATCTTCACGAGGCGTTCTGGACTGCTCGTTGTTTCCGGTGTGAGGAGTGCTGTCAGGAGGGACAAACTGAACCCACAACGAGATGCAGATTGCAAACAACATTGCTGTTCCTCCCCCTCTATCACTTCCACTTCATGGATGTAAATTAATTACTGCTACTGCCTGTCCACAGTTCCTCAGCCATGGTTTGTATGCAGCTCCTCAGCCATTTGGCGAGCTTTTGCACTAATTCACAATGAGCTTCTGGTCTGCAGCAATTTGGGATTTACCCAGTTTATGGATAAGCTCCTTTTGGGTTTAACCTCACACCTTGCTATGCAAGAACTTCTTCTGTTATTTTTCTTAAAAAGATGTTGCTACTGACCACACTTTCTTACACTTCCAGGCTCAGGTGTACAGGTTCTTCTGGGATAATTTTGATCTAATGAACCCCGTGATTTTTTTGTACATACAAATGTTGTCATTTAACCTATATGTGAAAATTAAAAATAATTGTTCAATGTGAAAACAATTATCCATTTATGCTTCTTAAAGTTAAGGAAGAGTAGTTGCATTTATAGGTTATGTTGTCCTTTGACGTTTAAAAAAAATGCTGCATATTGTATGCATTGTGTTTTTAATGCAAAAAGGAAGAATCTCAACTTCTAACAGCATTTGAACATATCCTGCATCTCATCAAAACATGACAGTATTTCTGTACTACTTATTCATATATAAATATATGACATTTACAACTTTCCTACCTGTAGGCAATAGATTGCTATGTTTTTAACAAATTGTGGCAAACTGAAGAGTACTTTTTTTTTGTACCGTATAGGACACATCATCCTAGACAAATAAAGTAATGTGTTTGACATTGATTTGGTGGTGTTTCTAATGAAACATTTGATAATGTTATGGTATACAGGTCCTTGGCTTTGCCAGATGATGTACAGTTGCCAGTGAATCAGGTTGATAAAGGAAATAATCTATATGTACAATTTAATCCTGCTGAGAGCCCATTTTCAGTGTTCTCAGTTGTGGTTGAGTAGGTTGAGGTGCTTTTCATGATTAATCTGTGGTGATCTTTTATAGTGAAATGGTGTAACTGAAAATACATCACTTGTAATGAATGCCTTGTTTAAATGCATGGTAAGTTGGTTTGTCATCTCTGTTCAGTCCTCTTTGTATTTTATAAATTATTGAAACATTTGTTTCAAAGTGGTCTTGTATTGTAACACAGACTTGGATCCCGTGAGCTGTACAAGCTTGATTATTCTTTTTTTGTCTCCTTAAGCAAATTTCAAGCAATTATCCTCGGTCTAGATGTAGGTCATGTAACAGCTAATGGATATATAAAGTAGAATAACAAGTTGGGCTTACCCAAAAGCCTTGAGTAAAGCCCTTGAAAGGCAAAAAAACAACAGTATTCTCGTGCACTTAAATTTCTGTGTATTGGTTGGAGAATTTTCATGCTTAACCTACTGGGGAAATTATTAACTGTAAGGTACCAACATTACTATGGGACCTACTGCATGTACGTGTTGTCCTTTCATCCTGTCAGGTTTTTGTTCTAGTGAGTGCAAGATTGTGGAGATCCACTTGCTCTAGGATTTTTTAATTTCTGTTCAGTACATTGCTAGCATGTGAAAGCCTGGTAAGAAGTAAGGATGGTTTGCCCTTGCTCCAGCTGTATTTCAGTTGGGCTGTGAAATCCAGTGGCTTGTTCCTTAGCTTGCTGTGATAATGTTTTGAGGAGTGAGTTTCCAAGCAAGAAAGGAAAGGTGTGATGACTTTTTAACACAAAACCAGAAGGTAAATTCCTCTTCAAGCTGGCTCTTGGGGCCGTAGCTGTATCTGAGAGTGGTGCAGAATTTGTGTGTCAGTTGTTGGCATTGCACTCAAGCTTTGGATGTCCTGAGCACTGGTGTACAATTATTTATCTCTTCCAAGAGACAATCAACATGAGCTGTTGCTGTGGATGTTATTCTTGTACCCACACATTGCCTGTTTTAGGTTACAATAATGTCTCAGGGGTGGGGAAGGGTGCTTAATGACTGTTCTGGGCAAATGGAGGACTGTAGGACTTGCTGGTTAGTCCCTGGTCTGCAGCTGAAAATAGAAACAAACTCAAGATGCACATCTCCTTCCTTCTGTCCCTCCCAGTCCACTCCCATGGTTGGATTCATTGCCAGGAACAGTCATGCTGCCAAATCAAAGCCCCCCTCAAAGTCTCTCTAGCAAATTCTGCATATGCTGTAGACCATGCAAAATTTCATTTAACAAAAGAGAGCATATTTTTTTGGTAGACATAAGCTACAAGTAAAATTCTATCCTATAGTAGAGCCAGGAGTAATAGCCAGGAGGCTATTATATTTCCTTTTGGTATTTGGCTCCTAATCTGTATTCCTTTTCTGAGTCACATTGTATCTGTCTGTATTTATTTTTTTTTTAAAAAGCCAGACTGCACTTTCCCATTTTTAAATATAAATATACATCTTAAAATCCCCAGCATTGAATAAGGAGATGCCACTGTTGAAGTCATAGCAATGTTTTTTGATCTTTCAGAACGCAGGGAACAGTGAACCCAGAACCCCAAGAACATTCTATCAGTTTCTTGTAAAGAGTTGGGATTTCTGAATACTGGCTCATGGAACAGTCAACATTATCATCCCCTTTGCAGAGGTTTCAGAGGTTCTTCCATCCCACCACACTACATGTACTAAAAGATTGTATCTTTGATTGAAAAAGTAACTTTACTGATGAGCAAGTACAAACTTGGTAATATTCCTCATGGGAAAATGACATTCATTACACAGTTCTAGGACTGAGCTTTTAAGGAGCTGACAGTGTAACCAGGCAAACAAAAAGTGCATGCAAGTGCCTGCTTATTTTGCATTCTTTGGCATGAACTCACAGTTATTTGTAAGCCTGATTGGGCATTTGTGTTGTGCAGTTGCCTGATTTGATTTCAGTTAGTGTATTCATGTACTCAAATAACTACATAGCTCTGTTGTAAGCTTCATGTGAAGATCCAGCTCTTGATTGAAGAATGATGTAATTTTTAAAGTAGTGTGGGCATATTTGAGGTTATCCAAATACAAATGATCCTTAGTTTTGTTGGTTTCTTTTGAATCAGATGCATGTGATACTTCAGGCAGAAATACTGTGAAAGTACAGTGGACATCTGCTATAGATAAAGCTCTGATATCACCTAAGGATTGCTCAGATTTAAGGGATTGAAAGCATTTACTTCTTGTGTACCTAGAACAGAGTTTTACTTTACAATGACTACAGATGCTGAGGGGTACATTACTGCAGAGGAGGCAATAATCACCTGTGGCTCTGAAAACAGCTGGAGCAGATTCATGGCCACTTCATGTTCCTTTGAGTGACTTTTGTGCTACATTTCCCAATACAGAGGTATGGAGTCAAATGATTATTTTCACCTTTGCTAAAGCACAAAACCAAGTGTCCCACCAGACAGAGATAAGAGCTACCTCCTGCTGTTGCTAAACCATGGCCAGGTGAATTCTGCTGCTGATGGAGGTTTCTTGGAGCTTTATCTGCATTTGGTGTGAGCTGCCTGCACCTTGCAGTTCCTCTTCTTGTTGAACCTCTTCACGTAGCTGCTGCTGCTCCTCAGCAAACCATCCCCCGGCCTCAGGCGCCCTCGCAGGAGCTGCAGGAGCTGTGCAGGGATCTGGCGTCTCTTGTGGTAGATCCAGCCCATCACAATGTATCTGCTGCCTGCAAAGTAAAGGAGGCTTCTCTGAAGAAAGGGGGGACTCATCCACTGCACTGGCTCTAAGGGCAACAGGTTGGGGAACAGATGTCAATTTGTACCCTGCAGAAACAGCTCCTCAGCTTGGGGCTTGGTGTAGCAGCACACTGAGCTGCAGTGGGACTCGGGGGTTGTGCTTGCACAAAAGCAATTATTTACAATTATTTACTGCCTTGAATTGCAATTGGGCGATTTGGGGGGAAATGCTGGTATTTGATCAATTTGCATTTAGAAGGAAAACCAAAGTACTTACAAAGACAGCAGCTTAAGCTCCTGCTAAAACTTTTTTTGCAGCTCTGAAAACTTGCAGTCATGTTGGAAATGGGTGAAGCTAAGAAAGGGCAGTGTTGCTACCTGACTTCTTCACATAATTGGTGCTTTCCTGACAGTTTAAAGAAACTGAAAGGGGAAAAAGCCTTTCAGTTTAAGAGTAAATGCTTTTTTTTTTTTTTTTTTTTCTCTCTACCAAACTATCACAACCCAGAATAAGCCTATTAAACTAGGGCTGCCCAAAACTTCACTGCATGCAGGAGGAATAGCATAATGGATTTAGCTGGAATTATTTACCAAGTTTAAAGTCTGGACACGGTTTACTGCAGTTTAATGTATCCACAACTAAAATGTGAACTCGAGAGAAGAAGCCATCAGGAGTAACATACAACCGACTCATCTTGTACAATCCATCGCGGGTCACCAAGAGGGTGAGCAGGTGGACTCCATTCCCCAGTCTTTCCAGGTTATAAACAATTCCATTCACTGCTGTTTTAAGGGGAAAAAAAACACATCAGGTTGTGTGTCTTGGTGGCAAATCAGGGCACATGTGAAGCCTCTCATTTAAAGTGTCAGCAGGAGTTCTTTGGCTTAGTTGTGGGCAGTCCTGGAAGCAGGAGATGCTTCAAATAATAACATTTGATGAGGTCTTCCCTTTATAGCTTTTTACTGAGTTAGCTAACTTTTAGCTTTACAGGTCTGAGATGTTTTAGTGAAGTTTATAAGATGTTTCAAAAGAAAGTGATGTTTTTAGCACTGTTTTCCATCCTGATATATAAAAAGTGGATATTTACCTATCAATGTAAAATTTTCAGATTTAAAACTGCGTAATGAAGTCCAAAGCTGACCTGATAATAAAATGCTTCAGCTGTTCAAAGGACCTTGTCATACCAAGAGGCAAGGGCACCAAGTGTAGGCCACTTTGTGGGCTCAGACAGTCACTTCCTACTGTCCACCCCACTTCTGATTTTGGTAAGTGATGAGCTGACTGCAGGAATCAGGAGAAAGAATCAAAACCAAAAACACTGAGGCAGGTAAGACAAACAGGACTTCTGGCATTACACCTGAGTGAGAACTTGAGTCAATGATTTATTCTTTAATGCTCAGTAAATGTAAAGAAATTAAAAGCTCTCTCTGATCACTGCAGGGGAACTTGGGCTGATGTGTTGCTCAAACTGTCCTTTTCCTACCTGCCTTTTCCAGTGTAAAAGATGAATGCTAAAGGCTGGAGTACACTGAGGTTGCTGTAAGGCCTCTGTCTGACAGGAATGCATGAAAGTGGTAAAAAACAAATACAGCATTTGTAGAAAGCACTTCCTGACTTCTTCATTTAGAGAAAACAGATGTCTTGTAATGTGTTTATATACTACAAATGGAAACATCTGTTACTACTAGACATGTATTTTGCTTATCTCTTAAAATACTGTGAGAAAAAGCTGGTATCTATGTCACAATTTCTTAAGCACAAATCAAGGTTTCCATCAGAAAAATGCTTACTCTTAAGCAGCCATTACACCAGTGCCAGGAAGTTTACCAGCTTTAGCTGCATGAACTTGAACACAAGGACTGGAGACACCAAGTCCCAAGGAACTTCAAGGAGAATCCTCTGTACAGAGAGGATCACAGTTTTATTTTTGTTTGTTTCACCATTTTATTTTCATTGAAACTTTAGCTCCTGAAATCACAAAGGTTCTCTAAATACTAAGAGGTAAGTTACACAGCTACCATGTTTTATCTTAGAGTATCTGAAACAATGGGTCTCTTCAGTTCTGCCAACCAGCAGCAAGAACATTGTCTTCCTCCCAGGAGTGAAAAGCAGAAAAAAGAGCACTGCTAGCCCCAGGGAGGGAAAGGGTAATGTTAAGACTTGGTACCTTTTGTCATAGTACAGGTATAAAGAGCTGTGATGGGCCCTTTAATGATTATTTCACATAGTCTGTGAAACAGTATCTTAGCAGCAGAAGTGAAGTGTCAGTAGAAGACGAACAAAGAAGGTGCCTGCTTTGTCTGCATGCTCTGTGGAGGTCACAACTTACCAAACTCACTGGTGCAGTAGGCTTCCACTTCATCTCTCTCTTTCCTGCACTCGCTCAGACATGCCTTCTCCTTATCACCATCTAGAACAGGGACACAGACTGAGGGACAGTCCTTTCAGGGCCCTTTCTGAGATATTTCATCCAAATTAGGCCACCCAGCCTTTGGAAAGCTCAGGCTAACCCTTGGCAGAGCAGTCTCTCCCCTTACCTTCCCTGGGCACACTGAAGGGGTAGGACAAGCTGGATGGATGGTGGTTGGTCACCCAGGAGGGTTTGGTGATCCCTTTGTAGGGGATTATCTTGCCAGGTCGGTTGAAGTGATCCAGTGTGTTCCAACCTTCTGACTCCACTGCTCCAGAGTCTGGAAAAGGAGGAGCCTGCACTAAGGATACCACCTTTTGAGAGGAAGATGCTGTGTGATGGAAAGGAGCTGAGACACTGTTGGCAGCCCCGGCCAGGCGGCGATCCACCTGCTTTCTGTTGGCCTGGTTGAAGTCAAAGGAGGAGGCAGGAGAAGACCCCTCAGCTGGGCTCTCCAGAGGCAGGGCCCCTCCATACTGCAAGAAGTGTTTCCTCAGCCCCGTGCTGTTTTCTAGAGAAGGTTTGGCACGTTTCCTTTTGTCTGAGGAGAGGGAGATGATTTCAGGAGGCTTTGGATGCAGCAGCCAACGCTCTGTCTGGTTCCCTCTGGTGCTGCCCCAGGCTGGCAGCTTGGCTTGGCCAGGTGAGACATTTGCTGAACCATAAGCATCTTTGCTGAGGGTCTTGCTGAGTTTCTCAGCATAGGGCTGGGAGCCTACACAGAGGGGAAAAAAAAAATAAGAGAGTGAATTGGCATTTTAATTCTTATATTCTGTATGCCTGGTGGATTTGAGGCTCCGGTCTGTAAGTGATTCCTTCAGCAATCAAATAGCTGATAAACAGTTCAATAGATGAAATATTGTAGAGCTCCTCATGCATCTGTACTCAGACATGGAAGGCCCAGTAGAGAGAATGCAGCTGTGTGAGCGAAGGACAGGAGATTTGCATTTTTACTTTATTATTGTTGCAAATTAAAAACATGACTTATAAACAAACCCTTTTCTCAAAAGCCTGCATCTCTAGGGAACATCTGAGGAAACAAGGTTCACAGTGCCATTTGGGATGCTTGTTTAAAAGACCATGACAACAGAACTATTTGGTTTTCCCATCCATGGGATGCCTTATTGACAATGTCATCTGGACTCTTCAGCAGCTTTGGGCTTTGAATGCTACTGAAAAGATCTTTATCTACTGTTCTGGATCTCTGACTTTTGCACTAGGGAGTTGTATGGTTGTAGTGTAGTTGTACCATAGAGGTACCATGGGCTGGTAGCTAGGCTGCAGAGCAACAATTATTTCCAGTCTTTTCTTAAGTTGAAAAAACAAGGGCTGAGAAAGGGAGGAAGTGTCTGGGAATCTATTGAAAAATTGAAAGGCTTAATGACATTGTTCACACAAGTCACTTAAGACTTTGTTTAAACCTTCACCTTGATCACTTGGACCTCACAAAGCGAAATAACTTTCCATTTACCCTGGGAAGAGAGAAATTTCCTCTTTCTGTTGATTTTCCCTTTGCTTTAGCCCTTCTTTGCATGCCTTTAGTTAGCCAGCAGAGTTTTAAAACAGTTCACCCACACACAGCCGCTGTCTGGGTGTTCACTGCCTGTGGTTAGCATCATGTAGGAGGCTGATCCTAACTCCTTCTGTGAAAAGAGAGATTTGACACACACAGATGAACAACGTCCTGGTTTATCTTCTATAACTGACTCAACTGCTGACCTTGCCACTTCTCCCCCTTTTCTCTCACCAGCTGCTGTCATGGGAAAGATTCCCTGATATTTGGACTGGCCACATGTAAAGTCAAAAGAATGTCCATGAAGAAAAGGGTGGAAGAAGTCCAAGCTAAAGAAAGCAATAGGCAAGAGTGTTTTGGAGATGGTTCAACATGAAGTTGTGAACTCAAAACAGGTGTTCTGGACATGGCTTTACAAGTATACTTTTCTACCAGTCAATCATGCCTTCTCCGTCATGGATTGTAACAAGAAATAGTTCATTTTTCTCTATTCAATCTGTTCAGGACCTTGAGATTAATTTCTCTACTCCAGCATATTCCTCTCTAGCTCTTGCAACTTAAGACATACAACTGCAACATAATCAGCTCCTAGACTTCTTCCCAATGGAACAGCTCTATATCCAGCTTCTATACTATCAGTGAGGTACTTAAAATGCAAAAAAAAAACCCCAACCTGTTTAGGACAGCTTGCTGCAGGCACATGTGACAGCACAGAGCATGTGGAAATAAATTAGAGACGTGGAGTTCGCAAATGAGGGGAAGGAGAGTAAAAGGGAAAGGCCACATACAAATAAGAAAAAATCCCATATACAGAAGCAAGTCAAAGTTCAGCTGCTGACTGACGGTGAGCAGGACCCATGGCACCAGCTAGCTGCCTGCTTTGGGCAGGTGTTCTTCTTTCAAATGCTGACAAATCAAATATTGCAATTTACATTCCCATCCCACAAACGTGTTGACAATGTTTCTTTCTTGAGCCCTTACATGACCACTGCTTCCACTTGCTGAAAAGGCTAGAGCTGCAGAGAGCTGCTGGGGCAAGAATTTGTAGTTATGTGTTCAGCCTCCCCTGATACCAAAGGCAAATCTGCCCCAGCCCCACTGTGAATGTTAACAGACTTACCGGCCACTGAGCTGGAAGGTGATCTCATGACAAGGCAGAGGAGCCAGAACACTTTGGCTGTCATTTTGAAGTTTTTCCAGACACAAAATGAACTGGAGCCTTTTATGCCCTTCCCCCGATTCATGCTAATGAGAGGCAGCCTTAGGGGAAACAGGAATCACTCACTGGACAACCCACTGGAGCAGGACCAAGCTGCTGCCTTCCCCCCAGCCTCCCACTACCCCTGCCTAGGAGGAATGTGCACAGAATCCCTCCCCATGTGGACACACATCTATGCTCCCCCCAGACACCTGTGCTGCTAAGGAGGACAAATGGATATGTGTTTTTCAGGGGTTTATTTTAGGGGAGGATCTTGTTTCCTATGGCATTTTATAAAGAAAATTGTACAGAACAAATGTGGGGAGCTGTATCATAAAGTGCACTTGATAGAAGCTGGAACATTCACCACCTCTGCCACCTGTAAAGGATGAGCATTAGGATGAAACATATTTAGGTAATTTTGGCCACCTCCAGCTATGCTGCTGGTTATCTCTGCTTTTAGTTTAAGGAAGCCTTTCCAGTGATTCTTTTCAGACCAAAATACATTACTGCCCAGTCCAAGGGAAAGCTCTGCTGACCCCAGATAAAGCTTTATTTTTGTAATTTGTATTTGCTAACATGAAGAACTCTGTAAATTTTCACACAAAGCCAACTCTGATTTGAATTACTGAATTAAGTAGGCTTATTCCTATGTTCTCAGTTGATATGGGTGACTTTATTGCTGCACAAGATATCTGTAGTGATAGATTATCTCACTAGTTCCTTCTGTCATGAAAGTCAGTGAACTTATCCAGGCCTTTAAGGTAAGAAAAATAATTATAAAATCCCATAAAAGTACTATATCCCAGCTCCTGAAACTCATTCCCAAAAGAAAATCTGCCCATCAGTAATACCTTTGTAAGGGGGTCCAGCTATTGCCTATCTTAAACACTTTGTTTTGTGCTGCCTTCATTAAACAGCTTAACAAAAGTCTTAAAAGTAAAGAGCTTTATCTCGAAGGTGAAGACATAAAATAAGCCAAATTAGTATGCAAAATAAATTGATTTTTAACAAATCTCTAACTCAGTGTTTTACATTTGTACTGCAGCATTTATTAATCTTTTTCCCCCTCTCTCCCCCTCATTGTTCTTTTAAACACTCTAATTCCAAAAGCATCCCAAGCTGGCTATTAGGGAAACAGGAATTTAAACTAAAGGGGAGGCAGAGGTGAGGCAAGAGTTGTACCTCATCTCCTGCTCAGTCAGTGCCTGTGCCTGCAGCAAGTGAGAGGAGTCTCAGGTGTGAGAGGTTCCTGGGGATGGGGATGGGTGGAGGGATGGAGGGAGGGATGGAGAGATGGAGGGATGGAGGGATGGAGGGATGGAGGGATGGAGGGATGGATGGAGGGAGGGAGGGATGGAGGGATGGAAGGATGGAGGGATGGAGGGATGGAAGGAGGGATGGAGGGAGGGAGGGATGGAGAGATGGAGGGATGGAGGGATGGAGGGATGGATGGAGGGAGGGAGGGATGGACGGACTGATGCCTGAATGTCCTGCAGACCTCTGTGCCCCAGGGAATCTTTTTTTTTAATTAAGTGTTGGTGTAATCCAACCCATATCAACGTATGGCTACCTCTGTATTAATATTGAGCTTCTCCAGACTCTGCTTGGGCAGAACCTTGACTGAGAGGGCAGCTGGAGCGTTCCTGTCACACCAGTAGCTCCAGGTGTGCCAGAGGCAGAGAAGAAGGGACAAAACTTTCCGAGCAGGACTCCCGGTTCTGAGGAGCACAGGGACCGACACGTCCCGGCCCCGGAGCCTGCAGACCACCTCAGGAAACCACCGCCGGGTTACCACAGCCTCTGGAGGTCCCGCAGTGTGACCCCGGTCAGGACACGGCGGTGCCTCTGCCCTTCCCGCCCCTCAGCCCGGAGACAGAACCGCCGCCCGCCAACCCGGGCCCGGCCCGCCTGGGCTCCCGGGAGACTCCCCGGCCTCAGGCCCGCTCCGGCAGCCTCACGACCCGTCCTGAGGGGGAGAGGCACCGGGCGGAGCCGAGCCGGTGCCGCGGGATCCCCGCGCGAAAGAGGGAGGCGGCGACATCGGGATCGGTGTCTGAAGAGCCGCGGTACCGGCGGGACGGGACCGGACGCCCCTGCCAGCGCGGTGGCTGCGGTGAGGGAGATTTAACGCAGTCCGTAGGGTTCGTCCTATGGCAGAGCGGGCTGCCGGCTCCGGTTCGGGCTTTCCCTACCGGCCCGAGCTGCGGCTGCTAAAAGAGTTGTGGAGGCTGCGGGCTGCCTCCGCCGCAGGGACACAAAATAAAGACAGCACGACCCAGATGGGACTCGAACCCACAATCCCCAGCTCCGGAGGCTGATGCCTTATCCATTAGGCCACTGGGTCACCCTGACAGCGCTTCCCGCGCCGCGCAGTAACAGCCCCGCCCGATCCGCGCTGGCCCCGCCCCCCGCCGGGCGCTCACGTTCTCCCCGCTCGTGACGAGAGGCCCCGCCCACCCGCTCTTTGCCCCTCCCCCTCCCGGGCTCCGCGCGCGGCGGCCGTTACCCGTGGCGCGTGCTCCCCCTCAGGAGATCCGCGCGGGGCCGGTCCCGGGGAGCTTCGTCCGCCCTGAGCCCCTTCCCCTCACGGGCCTCTCCCGGGATTTGCGCCTTTCCCGGCCTTCCCGCTGGCTTCCGGCGTTACGCTGCCGTTAGCTCCACCGCGTCCCGTCGGCTCCAGGCTTGGCTTCCTCCCCTCATGGGTCTTCCCTCTCTCGCAGCGCTTTTTCCCTCCTCCTGCGCGCTCTCCGCTGCCCCCCATTACCTCAGCCCCAGCTTAGCGGCGGTCGGGTCGCTCACCGCCAGCTCTCCGGCCTGCCTCCACCCCTCTGTCACTTTCCTGTGTTGGTAACAGCCCTCCGAGCTGTGACATTTCCCTCCCAAGATATCTCCCCGTATCAGCCTGCAGCACCTGGTACACAGCCACCTCGAGTTCCCAAATCACTGACAGCCCCTCTGCTGTCCTGGAAATCTCTGCAACCTCGTCAAGTCTCACTCGTCCAGTTTATCCTGCTCAAGACTGCGTGCTTTCCAGCAATTTATGACCCGATGGACTTTCCCTCACACTGGCCCGACGATCCTGTGTACCAGGTGTTTTACCTTAGTTTCTACTTTTGAGCTGTTTGGTTTGGGGTTTTTTTCCTGTCAGATTAGTGCTTTTCGGTATATCTGAACCATGTGCTTTAGCTTCTGTCTTCTCTATTAATGCTTCAATGCTTTTATGATGATTTTAATTGAAAAACTCAAAACTGTAAGGCCCATAACAAGCTGTATAAAATGTCACTGGTAATTCCTCTATAAAAATCATCAACTACTGTGTATCAGTAGACAAAGTTTATTGTAATGATTTAAGAGACATATTCGTGTGCATCTTAGAATAGAATCAAAGAATCATTTAGGGTGGAGAAGACCTTTAAGATCATTGAGTCCAGCTGTAAACTGCTGAGGAGCCAGAGTTGCTGGTTGGGTCATGTTTTTTCCCCAGGTTTTATGGGTTTCCTGTGAAACGTGTTTCTTTGGATTCCAGCCCTTGTGTATAGGCCAAATTGATCGAAAACAATCCCAAATCTGTCAATTTTCTTGGCATGCCACAGGGACAGGCACAGTTTTTTCTTTATTCCGTATGTTTTAACTTTTACCTGTACTGATTACCATCGAATTGTTTTAAATTGTGGTCTGTGCGTTTTCAGGAGAGAACACAGGGAGTCTCAGGGAAAGACCACAATGACCTTATGAATACTGAGGTAGAAATTGGGCTCTTTGTGAGGAAATGAGATGTTACTGCTCAGAGCCTGGAAACCTCCCTCACCTCACCCAGGGCCCTTCAGCCTCCCCACCTTCCCTGGGTGGTCCCGGACACAGCCGCCCCTCCGCGAAACTACAAATCCCAGCATGCCGTGCGCCGCCTCCCTCCCAGGGGCTGAGGAGGGGGGAAGGCTTCCCCGCGCGGCGCGTTGCATGCCGGGAGTTGTAGTTCTGAGGCGAGGACGGGTACTCCGACTCGTGGTGCCTCCTCAGCTCTTCCGCTACCGATGCGTTTCCCCTTCCTCGCGAGACCGAGCTGCATTTCAAACTGGCCAATCAGGACGTTGCTATGGCTCGAACTGGCCAATGGCAGGGCGAGGGCGCGGGAAATTTAAATCCCGCCTGGAGGGCCCAGGGGCAGTGGCAGCTGCAGCGTGCGCGGAGCTGGGAGCGGTGCTGGCCAGAGGGCGGCTGGAGCGCGGAGCTTTGCGGTGGAGGTGCCCGGCCACGGGGATAGGGAGGGGGAATCTGCGGCACTGAGGAGCTGGGTGTGGTGGGGAAGCGGAGGTTCGTGCGCTGCTCTGTCAGAAGGGACTGGGCTCTGCTGGCGGTAGGGCAGGCCATACGAGGGGCTCGCTCTGGAGCCTTTGGGGTCTCCAGGTGGAGTGGGGCTGACAGGGTGGCGCGTCCCAGAATGGGCTGTGTGTTCAGGCTCTGGGTCAAGTTGAGCCAGTTTTTATGCAGTGGCTCACCTTGAAGCTGGGCAAAGTGCAGGGTGTGGGTTACCAGTGTTACTGGCGCAGCGAGCTCTCGCCGGTGGACCTCAGCACGAGATCCCTGTTCCCATCAAAGGGGGGTTGGGGTAGGTCTGGAAGAGGTGTCTGTGTAGTATGGGTATATAACACTGTAAAAATAGTATTTAAATACATATACATAAGTGTGTGTATATATAGATATATATATAGTGTGTGTGTGTGTGCGCGTGTGAGCACACTGTGTGGGAAGAAAGACCAATTTTACTCCTAAAATCAATGACTGATTATGTTTGTAGCTGGAAGAGTCATAAAATGGTGTACCTGTGTTAACTGGTTTTGTGTTAATGCTAAGAGCTTGCTGTAACATAGGCATTCAAAGAGGCAAATGTTATTAATATCTTTGATGGAGAAAGGCTGCTACTGTATCTAAAACAGACAAGCGTCTTTCATTATCAGGTATTGATCCCAGGTTTTAACTTTTGATGTTTATTGTTTGGTCTCTTTTCAGGCTTGGTTTCTTTTCTCTGTTTCTCAAAATCCAATAAGCAAGATGTCTACTAATGAGAATGCCAATGCAGCTCGCTTGAACAGATTCAAGAACAAAGGAAAGGATACTACAGTAAGTATTTTGATGCGATTAGTAATTTAGCTACCATCTCTTTAAACATGAGTTGTAAAAGTTGATAACTTACTGTGATTGCATATTCCCCAGGAAATGAGAAGGAGGCGTATTGAAGTGAATGTAGAGCTGAGGAAAGCTAAGAAAGATGACCAGATGCTGAAAAGAAGAAATGTTAGCACTTTACCAGATGATGCTACTTCACCCCTTCAGGAAAACAGGAGCAATCAGGTAAGGAGGTACTCAGAACAGGCATGCTGAGTGGTCTTGCAGCTCATGCAGCCACAGTAGTATCAATCCCTTCCCTTGTAGGAGACAGCATTACTACATATGCATGGCCAGCTTAAGTTTCTGTTACCAAATCTGATGGACACCACTCTTAAAATGCAGCTTAGGCAGTTGTATTGAAGGTGTAGCAGTTGCCTGAAGCACTTGAAAGAAACTTTCAGTAGCTCAGATAACTGCAGATAAAGCTGTTAAGATTTTGGACTATCACCCAGTGGTAGAATGTCTGAATAAAGGAAGTGGTTGTAAACTGAGGTCTACTTCTAGTGTTGTATAGAAGAACTTTTTGGTCATGAAGACACGTGCCTCTCCCAACAAAACATTAATTTAATTCTTTATTGTACAGGTTTCAGCACACTGGTCAGTTGAAGAAATAGTCAAAGGAGTTCATAGTAATAATATGGAGCTTCAGCTACAGGCTACTCAAGCTGCCAGGTAAGGAGTTCAGAGGTAACCAGCTGAGCTGCTCAACCCAGTAACTAGGTAAGGTACACAAATTGGCTCTGCTTATGGGAGCAGCCATGGCTCTTACCAGGTAGTGGTTGAACAAACACTCAAGTCAGCCTTATATACAGTGTTCAGGTTTATTTAGTCATAAGTTTATTGGAACTATGTGGGTTATGAATATTTAAAATGCCTGAAAATTTTACTGGGAAATAGTAACTCTTTCTAGTGGTTTTTGAGGTGACAAAACAAGCAGTTGTCCATTTTAGAGCCATAGGAGTAAAAATAACTCTTTTTGTTATAGTAAAATATATTTAAACTGTGTTAACACTTGAGCCAATATTTGAGTGCAGTGATCTACTTTGGAATAATGTCAGTGGTAAGATAACTGAGGTTTAAATAAAGTATGACTAATTTCTCCTTCCAAACCTAAAAACCTTTAGCAAACTTGTATATTGCTGCAGTGCTGCCTCTGGCAGTCACTAACCTTTTCTCTGCTGAGAAAGCTCTAGCAATTCAGAAGATTCCTGCAGGCCTGCTTTATTTCAGAGTCAGAACAGAATCTCATGTAGTACAGGCATGCCAAAAACAATGTTAACAGAAGTTTAGGAAGCTAGTGTTCAGCTTGTCTGTATTTCTCCTTCATGTCTTGTTGTGTTGCCTTCCCTGAATGCTAAGGCATGCTAAACTTTTTTTTTTTTTTAATTATGGATCTTTCTAGACTGTTTAAACTATTGTTTTGATCTCTGCAGGCAAAAATAATGCTTTATTTTTACCTTCCTCCTTAGGAAACTCCTCTCAAGAGAGAAGCAGCCTCCCATAGACAACATAATTCGGGCTGGTTTGATTCCAAAATTTGTCTCCTTCTTGGGTAGAGCTGACTGCAGTCCTATTCAGTTTGAATCTGCATGGGCACTTACCAACATTGCTTCTGGCACATCAGAACAAACGAAGGCAGTAGTGGATGGGGGGGCTATTCCAGCCTTTATTTCACTGCTGGCCTCTCCCCATACTCACATCAGTGAACAGGCTGTGTGGGCACTGGGAAATATTGCAGGTATGTCTATAGGCTACACAACTGTTTCAAACCTGTTTATTTCTTTCAAAAAAGGAGGACATTACTGCTGCCATGTGATGCAGCATGCTGAGCTGATTGAGAAATCTGCCTTAACACTTTGCAAGTGAAGACATGCAGACATGCTCTGCAATGGAGAGGCCTTTACCTTCAGACCTGGCAGCCTGTGGATTGCTTCCATATTCAGTTTTCATAGAGCTATATAACCATGCCACAGCATGGCTTTTTCACAAATGTCACTGAATGTTTTTGTGCTTCAGCTATATTCTGTGTGTGGACTAGAAAGGTGAAGGGAGGGAAAAGGTGAGTCACCAAATGTGGATATGAGACAATAAACCTCAGAGACAGCTGCTTACTGATGTGACAGTATTGTATATGGAAGGTTCTCATGGGCCTTTCCAGATTACTTGATCTGCCAGTGCTGAATACTATTCTTAAAAAAAAAAAAAGCCCCCAAATGGTCAAAATTAATAATAATATATTTAAATATACTATATTTGCTGTATTATTATGGTTTCTAAGAGCTGTACCTTGCATAAAACAGTGACTCCTCACACAGAGAAAATGAGGTCAGTAAAAGCCTGGTTTGATTGGAATTTTCTTAGAGTTTGTCCTTACTGGTTTTTGGGGTTTTTTTAACTTAATTAAATTATGGGAAGAGTCACATACTATGAGAAGAGCTCAGTTCCAGTGGTAGGGCTTAGACATCTTTTCAAAGAAGCGTGCGTGTGTCTTTAGTTCTGAACTCTTAAGTAAAGCTGTGTAGAAAACACACTCTAAATTCGCTCTTTCCAACATTCAAAATTAAGCTCAGTGGCTTGATTAGAAAAACACATGCTTGTCATATGACTCAACCATGGCAGTAGTTCTTTTTCTCCACTTACTTCTTTGATCTAGCCTTTCTTAAGCAGAATTCTTTCTCTAACACATAATGGTTCTGTATGCACATGTTCTATTCTGCTCTTCACATGGCTATTTTTCTTATTTTACCAGGGGATGGTTCTGCCTATAGAGATCTGGTTATTAAATTTGGTGCCATTGAGCCACTCCTGAGTTTATTAGCTGTTCCTGATCTCTCTTCTCTGGCTGTAAGTCTGCAGTATGATTCAATTATTAAATTTAATTAATTATTACAAGTGAGCAAAAGCACTGAAGTAACTAAACAGTTTCTAACCATTTATTTCAACTCTTACAGTCCGGATATTTACGCAATGTCACCTGGACCCTCTCAAACCTCTGTCGGAACAAGAATCCTGCACCACCCATAGAAGCTATTGAGCAGATTCTCCCAACTCTGGTTCGGCTCTTGCACCATGATGATGCTGAGGTGTTAGCAGACACGTGCTGGGCACTTTCCTACCTAACAGATGGTTCTAATGACAGGATAGAAGTTGTAGTAAAAACTGGATTAGTGCCACAGCTTGTGAAACTCCTGGGATGCAGTGAACTGCCAATAATGGTAAGCTGTGAGACATGCAGATGGCATGATGGTGTGAGAGCTTAGCATGCTTAAAGTCTGCATGTGTAATGCTAGTGAGGCACTTAGCTCATCAGTACATTGCATATCAAGCTGTTAATGGGGAAGGCTAGAGCAGAAGGGGCATCAAGTGTGTCTGTATTGATGCAAGCACAGATTACATAATACAGCTTTCCTAAAAACTTCCTATATTTTTTCAGACTCCCTCCTTAAGAGCCATAGGAAATATTGTCACTGGGACTGATGAGCAGACACAGATTGTTATTGACTCAGGAGCACTGTCTGTCTTTCCAAGTCTCCTTTCTCACCATAAAAGCAACATTCAGAAAGAAGCAGCATGGACAATGTCCAACATCACTGCTGGACGTCAGGATCAGATTCAGCAAGTTGTAGACCATGGTCTTGTGCCTTATCTCATTGGTATTCTGAGGAAGGTAAACCAAACTAATCACTAGTGTTGCATCTTCTGCTATTACTGCCACTCTCTGTGTTCAAATATCCTGCCTTTACCTTCACAGGGGGATTTCAAATCTCAAAAGGAAGCTGTGTGGGCTGTGACTAACTACACAAGTGGGGGAACAATTGACCAGATTGTCTACCTGGTTCAGGCTGGAGTGGTTGAACCTCTACTGCACCTTCTCTCAGCTAAAGACAGCAAAACTGTGCTGGTTATTCTGGATGCTATTTCCAATATCTTCTTGGTATGTGGCTGCAGTGTAATCAACCATTGTCCAAGGTGATGCTAACAGTTGTCCAGTAGTTTATGCCATTTGTCTTTCCTGTGGTTATTCCATGTTTTGTCTCTTGCAGGCTGCTGAGAAGATTAATGAGACTGAAAAACTTTGCCTCATGATTGAGGAGTGTGGTGGCCTGGACAAAATTGAAGCTCTTCAGTCGCACGAAAACGAGGATGTGTACAAAGCTTCATCCACCCTGATTGAGAAATACTTCTCAGCAGAAGTAAGTTGCTACAGGATGACTTTTTACACTCATTTTGTATTTTAGCACTGACTGCTAGGTCAAAATACTATTTCTCTTTTCTTCTAGGAGGAAGAAGACCAAAATGTTGTACCAGAATCTACTGCTGAAAGCTACACCTTCCAGATTCAGGGCAATGCTCCAGATACTTTCAATTTCTAGATCTTCCATATACTGCAGCCACCTGTAGTCATTTGACACATGAATGACTGCCACCTTCTTGTCTTAATAGTTCCTCTTTTTTTTCTTTAACTGTTTTTATGTGACCTGTAGCACTTTGTCCAACTGAAACATACTTGAACAGTTCAAACCTGTACATATTATGTGAATTTCTAACTGTAAACTTTCTGAAAGATACTTGTTGTAAATACTACTTCTTTCTGTCTCTTATTTTACCTGTCAGGGATAAGAATGCAAGTGGGCAATGTAGGCTTCTTACAAAACAAGCCACTACTCTGCAAACCTCTTCAAAATCTGTTATGTTTTACATAACCTCTTGCTGTGATCAATACACTCAGTAGGCTTTTAAAGAGGACTTACATTTAAAGTTCAATAAAGTGATATCAATACATCAAATTGAGCTGTGTCCATTGTTCTTTTATGGCAACTTGATATGGTAAGTATACTTTTAAAAAGTATAAAGGCAAGAATACAGATCTAAACTATGAGATGAAATTCTGAAGATAGGGTTTTTTATATAGCTTCACCCCAAGTGCTGACATCTGTGTAAAGGAGGCTTCAGTTAATGCAGAAAAAATTAATTGCCGCTTTTCTCTAGATATCTTGGCAGAACTAAAATTTCTGCAACTGTTCATAACTGAGCTAAACTCTTCCCATATGGAGAAATACTTAAAAGATTGTAGTAGCACTACTTACCTTACCTGCAAGTGAGAGTGTGGAGGGGGGTAAGTACAGCAGTTAACAAATTGTAAGTATGTTCAGGTAGCTGTAGAGCATAAGAAATGCTTTGACCCAGTTGAATGTTCTAAAGAGCAACAATGCAGGCCTCATCTTGGAACCTGTTGTCCCTCTGTTTATAAGTTGTTACTTAGAGCAACCTACTCTGTCTGTAAAGGTGATTGGGGTGTGGGTAGTAGTTGGGCTGTTTTCCAGCTTTAGCTGGAAGTGTAGGCAATTCTCCCAGAGTTCCCATGGATTTAGGTACTGCTGCACAGTGATAATGTTAAAAGGTAGCTCACTTGTCTGCATATAGATCTGTATTTATGATTAGCAGCAGTAAATGGTTCCTGCAGAGCAGTTGCTTGTGATCTCACCTGTGTGATCATACTTCTGCTGGGCTACTTAAGCCACAGAATTCCTCCCAGCTCACCTGGTTGTAGAGATGTTAACAATGCTGTCACTGCTTTATCAACAGAGGGGGGCAGATTTTACCTGTCACAAAAGATACATAAAGGCCAGAGCTTCTAATGTTATGGGGGGAAGCAAAAAGCCAACATAGGCTTTTAGTAATCCCCAAGGAAGCCTCATGTGCCCTTTGTTGTAAAACCTCTAACTGGAAGCATCATTTACAAAGTAATAATTTTCTGTGCAACTGTCTGTAGAGATCTGAAAAGATTAACCTACATAAAAGCCATTATGCTAAGTCAACTTTCATAAAGGAAATCATTGCTGCCCCCTACTTAAAGTTTGTTAATTTAGAATGGCAATTTAGAGTTCTTCTGTAATTCAAATTTTTTTAACTGAACTATTGCATCTTCCGGTAGAGGGTGCTGCAGGCAACCGCACAGTCTCCTTTGCTTCTGAGAGATTGATGTGGAGTTTCCAGCCTGGACCACTCGGGTATGATGTACTTTATTTTCATATTAAGAAAATACTGAAATACAATTAGTCAGACTATCTCCTGTAGCTTAAAAAAATTTTAAAAACCAACTCAAATTAGCAGTTTTTTTATTTAACCAGACTTAAGCACTGAAAATAAGGTATAATCTTTTAAAAGTCGTAACCTTGGAGTACTGTTACTTTAAAAGGTAATTTGCTTAAGTAGCTTTTTAGCTCTTATGCAGTTAATTTTACCTTTCTATCTCTGTGTATAGTAAAGGGGATGAGAATGCAGAACACTTATTATTATTATTCTCTCTACTATTTTTTTCCTGAAGTAATTGTTTCAGAAATATCTAATATTGAGTTAATAATAGAACACTGCAAATTCTTCTTTAGATGTCTGACAGCCCAGTGGCTTAATAATTAACTTTCTGGGGACCAAAACTTTGTTTTTATCCAAGAAAAATGCATTCAGCCTATCCACCAATGAGCCCTGTTCTTGGCAGTGTGTATTTCCACAAGCAACAATCTACAGTGATTATGAGTAAGTGACTGGGGTGAGTCACTCCTTATTCTAAGAAAATGCAAACTATTTCTGAGGTTGGGATCACAATCACCCAGTAGGCTGAGTGTCTAGCTCCAAAACATGGTAGGAGCAAAAAGGGAGAGCAGAATTGTTATTGTTCCTGGTTCTTGGTTTGTTGATTGAGTTTTGGGGGGTTTTTTTCCCCTTTTTTTTTGCGCTGCTCAGCCAGATATAAGAGCTAACTGCCTTTGTTTGGCAAAAGCCTAATTCAGGACAAGGGCTGGAATAAATGTCTGGTGGCCTATGTGTCAGTCTGCCAATTCCTCTGTGCTGAGAGCAACAATAACAGACCCCTGCTGACATCAACTAGCTTGGAATGCAGTTGTTGCTAATGCTATTTTATCTGTGGAGTGATGGCAAGATTTCAGTCTGAGATCCAGCAAACATAACCACCTCTGAAATTCTGATGCGAGCAGATGATGCCTGTGTGATTGGTTCCACTTGTTCCAAAGACACTGAGCTCCAAAAGGAGAGCAGAGGCTTTGCAGCCTTGTTGGTCAATACAATAGCATGTCTGTTCACTTCCCACCACAATAAGAACAATTTAAACTAGAAAAAAGCTAGAAATGGTTACATTAGGAGGAATCTATTCTTTATTTTGCTATGATTAAGCTGAAATAGTTTCTTAAGCAAAGCTGCTTCCTGCTGCTCTATACAGAATGATTTAAATTGCATAGAACTACAGTGGTATATCAGCAGAAAAGAGTAGCTGTAAGTTTACAGGAAAATCAATTTACTCGCCAACAATATTTCACAGATCTCTTCTGTTTCTAAATCTATTTTGCAGCAGAGCAGACTGAGATACAAGAAAGTTATCCACAGACATTCAGAAAGTAGCTGGCAGAATTAATCTGGAGCCTGGGAATCCCGATGCCCATTCCTCTAGTTAACCCATGGTCACAATTATCCTTATGCTGAATTATCCCAGGAGTCTTGAATCTCTTTTGTGATAAGGTACAACATGAATTTTAAGTACAGACCTAAACTTTAGATGTGCACACAATGTGGGGGGAAAGTGCTGTTGTTCAAGCCAGAAACAGTGAAGTTTAAGTGTGACTGCTGATATTTGGCCTATAGAGGAAAGTTGTGATTCTCCCTTAAAATCTAATAGGAACCACATTAAGCCTTGGGTCTGAGGTAAAAACTAAAGCTTGATTACCTTTCAGGGCAACATGTAGAAAAGTCTAAGATGAGTTAGGTGACCCCTCTGAAGGGTTGGGAGGGGGGTACACAACCCAGCTGCAAAATACAGAGAGAAAAAAGCAATGGCCAGAACACTTAAGCTACAAGTGTGCAGATTTGTTTGTGGTGTTTGTCAAACCCTTATTGATCCGTGGTATGGCACTGATAGGAGCTGAAACTCAGCAGGTAGACAGCTGAGAACAAACTGATTCACCAGGAGTTTTGTAGCCCTTCATTTGGAAGAAGGGTCACTGGATTCCAGTCCTGATGCTGCCTGCAGAGCACTGTCTGTCTCAGACTGGCTCCAGGAAATGGACGCTCTTCCGCAGAAGCCAGAAGATTTCGTGGAAGAGCCATGGCCTGTTTCCAGGTTGCAGTTCACCCACTGCCCTAGGGAGTGTCATTAGTGGGAGGGAAGTGAAGTTGGGATTTAAAGGGATGAGGAAAGGAGAGAAAAATTAAAGCAGGGTGGAGAAAAATTCTGTTGGTTCTTATTAAGTGGGACTTGCTTGACTACATTAAAATGTTGTGCTAATCATTTAGATAAAACAAGGGGCCAAATCCAGAAGTGATGTATAAATCATGCATCAGGAAGGGAGTTTTAGTTGACTGACATACTAGAAGTAAAATCAATGTCCCTGATTTCACTGTGGAAGAGGTTGGATTACACCTATAAGCTCATCAAAAGAGGCAGTGTAATGAGGAAGCATTCTACTTTATTTCATATCTTTCTCAATTTGCATTGTAATGTGAAATGAAAATCATGGGATCATTTTTTGAAGGTGTGTTTTTTAGAGGTTTTTATATGTATATATATAAAAGTGGCCTAATTTTGTTATCTAACAGATTGCTTTGTGTACAGATTCAGAATGGTAAAATAGTTATAATACCAGGAGTATGCAATTCTGCTCTGTGGGCATGTGGAAGATTGGATGTACAAAATTATCAGAAAATCTTGAATAATCTCCAAGGCACATTGCCATTATCCAGACCACTTCTTTTTTACCCACTATATGAAACAGATGTAAAAATAGCTCTTTCATCAGTGGATTTCTACACATATTTGGGCTGCAGAGGTTCAATTCTGTTCAAAGCAATACTGTAAAATCTTTTGCAGAATGTTGCTGTTAATCAGAAGCAGCAATTTAATGTTACGTATCCATCTCTCCTCCCACCCCCAGCTCCCCTTCTCAATTCTGAGCAGGAAACGACACTTGGACAGTGCTCAGCATGCTAACTTTCTGGATAGACTCTCTAGGAATGAGGAGGGACTTGAATTCTCTCCATATGTCATTTCCTTTCCTCTAATGGCTAAAAAAAAAAACATTGCTGCAGTCCATATAAATTACAGTAGAGAGAACATTAGAGATATAGGAAAATAAAGACAGGGGGTGGGACAGACAGGACATCCACATTCCATGTCTGAAGAACTGCTTTGCAAAACTGGCCTTGAATTAGGCAGGAACCTTTCTTTTGTCTAAAAAGACTCTTCTGTAGTTCCTAAAGCTGAAGCTATTACCCCCTCTGTACTTAAGAGTATCTCAATACCTGCAGTCTGTGGCCAGGAATGGATTAGAAAAGGAAAATGAGTAGAGGACGAATGGTAACAACTGTGCAGGATTTAAATTATATCAGAAAGGTAAAACAGAGGTGATTGAGAAAGACTGAAACTGGGGATCTAATAATTTCTAATAAAGCCAATTTTAATGGCAAATAAAAATTACTTCAGAAAAATCAGAATATTAGCCTACTGACACAACCAGATTTTGTCCAGACTGCATTTTAAAACTTTTTTGTTCAGCAGAACCAATAGCATATGTAGATATCTTACACTGTTCCAAAATACAAAATTTGATCTGCTATGTTGCAGCTGTCAACAGAATTCAGTATGAAATGGTTACAAACAAACAAACCCAACCAGGAATAAACATGACCAAAAAACTTAAAAATAGCATTTTAACTAAATGGAAATTGTACTTCCTCATAGCTGACCAACTGTGTATTAGACCCAAACAGGAACATAATGTCTTAATGTCATAATCCCAATGTTTGTTAAATTTATTGCAATTGAACTGTATGAGGCACCTTCCAGAACAAATGAGATGTGGTATTTGCTAAAAAAACCTGAATTTTGCAGGCAGTGAATGAGTATGAATGCATATATGGGCTAGGTGTGTCCACGTGCAGGATGATTACATCTGATTGTGGAACCAAGACCTTAAATCTTTTATTAGACACACTGCCTAATTAAATGTATTGCGCCTGAATTCTTCTGCTAAAAAAAAAAAAAAAAAAAAGAGAGAGAGAAAAAAAAAAAAATCACCTTTTCTCCAGTTCTATTTTGAAGGGTTTCAAAGTGGAATAAAAGAATGATTCAAGACACATGCTGACAGATTTTGCTTTAGGTTACTTTTAGCACTTCACCAGACCCACTAACCTACTTACATATCTGTTCTGCTCTTTTCCAGCATGCAACCTTGCTTTATTATTCTTAGGGTGAAATAATTTTAGAGAGAACTTTATTTTAAATCCTCTCATCAGTTTCACACTGTGGGTGATTCTGTTAAAGCACGAAAGAAGCTAGTGCTGATTGTGGGATGAGTTGGGTATTTCTGCAGATCAGAAAGTGTTAGAAACTAGATTTTTTAAAAAAGTGTTTATTTAAACAGCAAATGCTTTTGTGTCATGACTGATCTTATACATTTAGTTTTTAGGTCATGTTCCAAGGGTGGTTATCCTTGCTTCTTTTTGTAACTTACAAAACTGTGTGAGGAGATGTGCTATGCACATTTTAAGACAGCTTGTTCTGAATCTTAGTGGTTGCTTCCCTCTGGCAGACAATAATAATCTTGTGGGGTTAAGGCTTTGTTAGCTATTTTTGTCTTTGAACCTTGCAGATTCAATTACCTGTAGAAGTACACAATATTGTTACAGTCTGATAAATCGCCTGGAATTAATCTTGTTTCTTTAATGGAAATCTTTGAAAGTAACTTGCATGAGACACATGGAAACACTTGAATTTGTTTGAAGAAATATAGAAAATCAGAACTATGAAGTGAGGGCTGTTTTTAGTGGTTTACATTAACCCCATATTTTGCAGAAAACAGAATTGTTATTTCAAATTGACACTGGGCCACATGGAATAGGAAAAATTAGATAAGGTTTGGTATTCTTTTGGGGGTAAATATGTCTTGGTCAAAAACAGCAGTGTATGTCAGCTCTTTTAAATACTTGTTTGGGCTGACAGTCTTTCTAACCTTTCTAATAACACTTCATTTGTCTAAGCTGCATACCACTGGGACAAATACAGCTTGTGTCAAGTTGAATCAGAAAATATCTGGAGGCAGTAGTAAACTAAATTTTTGGTACATGTCACTCAGAGGAGACACTTTCTAACTGTGTTGTTCTGTAAGGTCTTTTATGAACCTACTTATACCAGCCACATAAATCTAAGGATGAGATTCTGTAGCTGCTTCATTTACCAAGCAACATGAGAAAGTCCTGCAGAATGGTGGCATGGGGGAACCTGCAGTTAATCAGGAAACCTTAGTAACTTCAGTTAGAATACTTCACATGAAGCTCTCAAAGCAGTTGACAATGCTAGTCATCCAAGAAGCTGGTAAAGAAATTGTCTTATCAATATATTTTGTATGTAAATAATTGGAAATCATGGAAGTAAAAAGGAAATGTTCTTCAGAAATAGATCTCTTTTTTTTGACCCAGGACTTTCAAAGGTCTAGTTTGTATTTTGAGTCACCTTTCTGACTGATTTTGAATATAAGCCAAAGCAGGGAAAATATTTTAGGCCTAAGCTACTTCACTGTGATTATAGACTGAATCTAGGTCCTGCCTGTTGGTGCTGGGCTGTTACAAATGCTAGGGAAAGGCTGTTGTGGGTGATATGTTGTGAGGTGCAGAGAACAGCCTTGACTTGAGCTGGCCATGGGGCTGGAACACAGGTGCAAGCCAGTCATTTGCCCAAGCTACAGGATAGAGTTTCCCACAACAGATTTACCTCTTATAGAAAGTATTAGCCTCTGGCTAGTCAGAAAATGCAATGCATTTATTTATTCTGTGTTCAATGCCTGTCTCCTTAAAATCTGCCTTTTTTCTTCTTCTTATAAAATTGCATCAGGATAGTGCTGTCCTGCAGGACATGAGGAAATAGCATGGGTAAAGGACTGCATGAAATATCTGTGCATCAGTTACTTAATCTGTTCTGGATGGATGGACTTAGAAGTTATCTTAGTGACTAACCACTGGAAAATCCTGTGATATGGGAGCTCATGCATTTTTTTGTAGCCACAGCTGCAGTCATTTCCCTTCAGAGACACATCATTTCCCCAAGACACATCCTGTCTCAGAGGGCTATGGTGTCTGCTGCTCCAAGCTTCTGTCCCCTTTTTCAGTAGCCAGCATATGGGTGGAGATTTCCTTCCTAGTTTCTTCTCCTGAAAAGCTTCATCTCCTGCTTGAGAAATGGATTGAATCTTGACCTCTTGCATAAACATTGTCTCTGCATGCCAAAGGGAGCCCTAGTGAGAACCAGAGCCCCTGTCTAGACATGTTTCTTCATTGTATAACTGATACCTATGTCTTCCATTGCTGGGTTAACTCTGAGTAGTCAAGGTGCCAGAGAGAAATAAGATTATTCAAACATTTTCATCTTGACACTTTAATACACTTTGTTCTGTTCACCAGCAATACAGATAATGCTTCAGTCTGGAAGTGCTCATATTCTGCAAAGGGAAATAAGGAATCTTGTATAAAGTGAAAGTATCTTCTTTCTGAAGAAAGACTATTGTCTTTTTGAAATGCAGAAACTCTTCAGCTTCAGCAGGGTTTGATCCCTTTGTGCAGAAGAGCAGCAGGGAAGGTAACAGAGCCTCACAGAGGATAGAATTCCATTCAGCAACAGGACAAAAATGTGATGGATCTGCAGTGAATTTAGGAAGTACTTTTGCTACAGTAAGAAGTTATGATTGGCTTAAAGAAGAATTAGAAGAAAAACCTGTGCCAAAGAGGCAGACTAGGAGAATTATGGCCATTGCAAGCAAAGATGTTGATGGAGCAGGGTCAAGGCTGCTAATCTAGTCTAATGTCCAGATTTTACTGAGCAGTGTGGTGGGACATCAGCTTAGCTAAGGCCTCCTTGTTATTAGGCACCATATTAGCATGGTAAGAGGAGGTCCTGGAAGTATGAAGTCACATACAACAGAAATACATCATAAAGAAAAAGGAAATAGAGGTGTAATTCTTCCTGATCACCTCTGTCTTTAACTCCATGATCTCTGGGGAGATGTCTATAATGTATCCAATACAGACTCTGGCAAATTGAGTAAAGGAAGACTAGCAGAAAGAAATACAAGCTGGATAGGTTTTTTTTATATCTTTTTTAAAAATTGTCTCAGGAAAACATTGTTTTAAGCTTTTAATTTACTCACAAAATCATAAGAGTAAGGGCAGGATTCTTGCTTTCTTGATACCATCACAGAAGCTATGGAAGAATGTGGTGTAAGACCAGCTAGTTCTCATTACTGCTGAAGGAATGTGGTGTGATTAAACCTCTATACAGAAAGAAATTGAATGCAATTCTAACACATCGATTTGGTTTGAAGACATACCACATGCTGAGGAATGAGTTTCCTATGTAGTCTTCTGTTTCTAAACATGGAGAGGGCCTCACCTTCAATAAATTAATGACAACTATCATCTTCTTAAAATGAACACAGTTTGGCTAAGAATGCTTGTTCACCTTTCCTGGTGTCCAAAACCACTAAATCCTTTGAGAAATATCTGTGAATGCAAAGCTTTATTTTTCTTCCTATTGGGAAATTCAAGAAGTCAAAGCTCTTTTTGTGTGCAGCCATAGAACAAAAAAAGTTTTTTTAGTTCTACAAACTTCTTCAAAAGTTTCACTAATGTGATACCAACCATTAAATTATTTTGTCTTTATGGACTCATCTACAGCCCTGTTGGTGTCCTAAAGATGCCTGAGCCTATTCCCTTTCCATACATTTCCTCCAGTCTTTGAGACTCAGTTGCTAACTTCTGGCTGCAGAAGATTGGTTGGGATTTCCTCTTGAGTCCAATGCAAGGCTGTCATCCAAGAAGTCAGCTGCAGGGTGATGCAAGGCACTCCCTTCCCTCTGGACCTGAGCTAGCTACCTCATCTTGAAAGGATTTTTTGCTCAGTGATATCAGCCTAGAGTGAAACATGGATCACTTGTCAGCAATTAATGGTGGTATTTGCTTGCTTACCTCACGAGATCAGCACTATAAAGCATGAAACCTCTTCGACATCACCCTTGGAATGAAACTGTGTAAAACCAAACTTTACTGTTGGCTTCTAAAACCCAAAGCAGGACCAGCAAGGTATTGATTCCATTAATCCGATAATATTATGAGAATTTGGGAGATAGCAGTAGCACAAGAAACTCTGGATCATAATATTCATGCAGAATTATTTTGCTTGAAAAGTAACGCTTTCAATCCTCAGGTACTGTCAGGATCTTTGGTCTCCTACATTCCCCACAGCTGTTGGCATTTTGCAAAGTTTCCTGACCCCTGCTCACTGCAGATCTTGCACAGATTCCTCAGTGAGCTGCTCCTATCAAATTCTGCTTGGTAATTCTATGCAACGACGGGGAACAATTAATAGAAATCCTGATTTCCCTACAGAACTGGGAGATATCATGGAACAGAAACATCTGTAGGATATCCCAGATGAAGTCATTGCAATGCTTGCACAGGGCCAGAAGAGGAGAGGCAGACAGTTTGTATCTGGTGTATTTCTCTTTCCCAATACAACCTGATCTAGCTCATTTCTACCTATGTTAGTCAAGAGAGGACATAGTCCTGACCTCAGTGGGATATGTACCACCCATGCAGGTGCTAATGACAGCAAAGCCCCTCATCTCTCACACGTTATATACACACATTCTGTACAGGGCTTTCATATGTGTCACTGATCCATGTTGGATGTCTGACTAAAAAAGCTCAAGTCATGTAGGTGTGCTTAAAAATAAAACCAAGCAGATAGTGCACATATTTTTAAAAAACATGTGGCAGTATCAGCACTCTTGCAGTCAGTGCTTTTTATAGTGACTCAAATGTACACACTGTCCTTTAATGCTCTCACACTTGATATATATTGTAATGCTTCCACTGCAAGTGAACAGCCTGTCAAAAAATCTTAGAAAAATTGATAGTTCAGCAAGCTTTTTGAAAAACAGTATGAAACTAATTATACTTCATGACCTTTAAAAAACACTTTTAGTGAAAGCATTAAAATGTTCATATGCCTACTGAGCAATTAAATACTATATTTCATCCCAATAGTTGCTTGGTTTTTTTTTAATATTGCTATCACAATTAACGTTTGAGTCACTAGTTATCTATTAGAAAAATATCATGTAGCAAGAATACTGTGTTTAACATAACACTAAATACTACTCTCAAACTGCATGAGAATTATTGAATGCTGAGTCCAGAGCACACTGCAAGAACCAAATAATCATATTTTGAAAAATTTAGAGTAACCTAGATATAAAGTATGTGAAAAGTGGCTTTGTATTTTGTTTTTCTGTCCAGGTCAGCAGTGGCTAGGTAATGTTGCAATATTTGCAAACCATCCACCATTTGCTTTATATAGTTGGTTTTGGGATAGGATAATGACCTGGGTATATGGATTTTCAACAAATTGAAACTTTAACAGCATGTCCTTCAATTATGAGGGCTGATTTTTCTTTTTTTTAAATGCAGGAATCAGGACACCTGAAACATCTTTGAGGTGTCTGTGAATTTATGTAACTATTATAAAGTTACTTTCTAACTGTTTCAGTGTAGCTTATATGCCATAAAATCAGGCATACTGTCTGTTTTGTAGTAAATTAAGTTTAGACTTGTTTCAAATTCTCTTTGCTTGAAATAGTGGGTAGACAATGATCAGATATTTTCTCTAGTGCTCTGGCTATGCTGTACAGAAAGGTTTGTTTCTAATTCTTGCTGGTTTTGTGTTACACAGGCAACAGACAGTCCTCTGTAGGAAGGGATCCCACATCCTGATCCCAGGACTCCTGCTCCCAGGTGAAGTGATCTTGGGAAGGAAACATTGAAAATTCCCACCTGGAAGACCCTAATGCTTAAGGCACACTTGGAAAGGAAGAAGATGTGAGTCTGCACACACCTGCAGTGGGGAGGGGTCTCATTTTAAAGGAGGAAAGCTTTGAGAGCCACATTCCACTTCAAAGGCCTTCAATGGAGAAAAAAAATAAATTCCTCACCCCAGATTTGATTTTATGAGGCCTGAGCACTGAGCTCAAGATGGGCCCATTCTAGGCATGTTTCTATCCCAGTTCTGTGTACACAGCACGGAAAGTAAACCTCTTGGGCTGTGGGGAAGCTAAATGATAAACTTTGTGAAACACCGGTCATCTTTTCATCCCATGCTTGGCTCCTGCTCTGTAGACAAGATCCTAATCTATGATTTCCCATGTGGCAATACTTTAGAGGTTGCCTCAACAGGAAGAAGCCAGTGCAATGACATGAAGGGAGTATTAGTAAGGTTGTTAGTAAGAAAAGGTGTGGGGTTTACTAGCTCAGTCTTCTAAGGTAAGCATCACTGTGGCAGCATTCATGGCTTTCCTGGGAGCTTTTCTCAGCCTTCTGAGGCTGTTTTGGCCCTGCAGAAAATTGCCCATGCCTCTGCTGCAGTGTGGAGCTCCCTTCACACCAGGTGCTGGGAGAAACCTTTCTGTTGGGTTGGGAATTAAATTAGGCCATGCAGTAAGGTGGGGTTTTTTTGTGTGTGATGGTGCGGGGGGGGTTGTGTTTTTTGTGGGTTTGTTTTTTGTTGTTTTTTTTACTGACTTTGAGGATGGCAGCTCACAGATTCCTCCAAAGCACAGGTAAGACCTGTACCGGTCCGAAGTTTACCAGTTCCCATGGCCATGCTGTCACACCCTATGCCTGGAAATACCGCCCCGGCTCCACAGCACTCCTGGGTGTGACTGCCCGCATTTCAGCCCGGCTTTCATTCCTCGCTCATACGGCTGCTCCCCTTTTATGCTTTTCATTCTCCCACCCCAAGCCCCCCGTCTTCATTCTCCTCCTCTTCCTCATCTCCCGCTCCCCTCGCCCATAGCGATTCACTCCCACCATTCCCCACACCTCTCCTGAGAAGGACCCCGACCTTCGACGCCCCTTGAGGGCCTCTCCCCTCAGCACCCCCGGGGCGGGAAATATCCGCGGGCTCCCCCAGGCCGGCGGGGTGCGCGGGGGGCTCCCCCGGGGCAGGGCAGGGCAGGCCGAGCCGGGGGAGGGGAGGTGCGACCAGGCGAGGCGGCCGTCTGTCCGCCCGCCCGCCGTGCGGCTCCGTCCCCGGCTTTGTTGTGCTCGCCGCCCGGGCTCCGGGCGAGGGGGCGGGGAAGCGGAGGGAAGGGAAGCGAGGAAGGCGGCCGCGTCTCCTCCTCCGCCTCCTCCTCGGCCTCGCTCATGGCGACGCTGGGCACATCCGGGCTTCTCCTCCTCCTCCGGCGGCCGCCGCTGCCCTGAGCGCCCAACCCGACTCCATTAGCGCCTCCCCTCCCCCCCCCCCTCCCCCGTCTCCCTTCCCGGACCCAGAGGCAGGGGGAGCCCCGGGCCAGGCAGCGCCGAGCCCGCGGAGCGGCCGGGGACATGTCCAACCAAGGGGCCCGGCGGAACGGGCCCGTCAAGCTGCGACTGACAGGTGAGGCTGAGCGGGCAGGCTCCGGCGGGGCCTAACGCCGTCCGCCGGGCTGGTTCGGGCGGGCAGGGGGCAGGGAAGGGACGGGGGAAGCCGAGAGCAGCGGGGGTCGGGCGGGGGGGAGGGGGAGTGTGTGAGGAGAAGCCCGGGGTGAGGAGAGCCCAGCTGGAAGGGTGGGAGCGGGCTCCTTCCATGTGTCTTTGAGGTTGAACCTGGGGCCGGAGGAGTCCCCCAGGCCTCGGGAGGAAGGTGGGGGGGAAGGGGGCGGTGGGCTTTGCCCGCGCCTCCGGAACCAGAGGTTCTTTGCGGGCTCCGGGCCGGGCCCCCCTCAGCCCGGCGGGGTCTGCAGGCGTGGGGGAACCCGCCGGTGTTGGCTGCAGGCGCTGGGCACTTTCTCCTTTCTCTCGGCGCCCCCAGCTTTTTATTTTTCCTTTGGTCTTCTCAGCGTAAACTCCAAAGAAACTGTCACACTCTTTGTTTTGATCTCTTTGTTTGTTGTTGTTGTGTTTTGGGTTTTTTTTTAAAGGCAACTTCCTTAGTTAATATCGTAGACGCTTGGTTGGGGAAAGTGCCTTCTGCTGTCCTCTTTCAGAAGACCACTTGACCTCTAATATTTTAAAGTATCATAAAAACTGTTCACCTGTATGCTGAAAAGGAAAATGAGTTGCTTTTAAATGCTTGAAAGTATGTTCTTCTCCATATAACAGCCCGGTGAATAGAGGAAAAAATCTTGGAAGTTCTGCTAGAGCTTTTTTTAAAAAATACAGGAGGCTTTAAAGAAAAGAGCTAGTTCAAAGTATTCCAAGTCCCCCACCAGATAAACGGTATTTTGTATTATAAAGTGTCAGTGCCTCGAAGGTAAGCTAATAGAAAATAATAGGTAACAGTGCAAATACTCTTTTGCATCTAATGTATTTAACCAACTTGCAAACCAAATGTGTTTTTGAAAAACTAGAAAAGTTGAGGTATTCACTTTTGGTGCATATGAAATATTTCCAGTTTAATGCCTAATAAAGAGAGGGACTTTCATACTTATTTTTCAAAGTATGTTATTTTTATACGGGAAGTAAAATGTATCTGCTCTAATGTTTTACTTTGGAAATACTTGGACTAAATTTGTAATCCAGTTTTCATGAAGACTTGTGAGTGTATATATACTGCACTTAGAAATAAAATAAGCATAATTGGG
The DNA here is from genome assembly GCA_023637945.1 of Phaethornis superciliosus. Taxonomy (NCBI): domain Eukaryota; kingdom Metazoa; phylum Chordata; class Aves; order Apodiformes; family Trochilidae; genus Phaethornis; species Phaethornis superciliosus. Next base: position 8,424,165 of record JAJQWJ010000021.1, on the reverse strand, counting down.
ACTGATGCATGGAATACTCCTGCTCTTACAGAGTGTTTTGTAGCTCTCTCTTCAGGTTATTGCTTTGTGTTTTGCAGTGCTTTAATACTTTGTCCTGAGCAGTGAGTACTCAGACGTGCTTATCTTTGAAACATTAAAAGTGTCTGTAGCTTTATGTAAAAGCATAGAAAGTGCTGTTTAGGGAGTTGTTTCCTTCACCTTTGGCTTTTGTGTTCTACTTTGTTTCATATTTATTTTATTTTTATTAAGATTTAAGCATATAATGAAATGTTGTCTGTGACAATATAAGTATGTTATGGGGAGTGTGATTGTGAGCAAGAAATAGGCTGGAGCTTTATATATGGAGCTTTAGTTGTGCAGTCAGCCCCCAAAAGAAGCAGGTACAATTTTAAGGAAGGTTCCTGAGGATTTGGTCATCTTGTATTTTAGGGAGGGAATATGCAGAGCTCAGGATGCTGGCAAAATTGTCTTTCTAGGGACTGTTCCAGGGGTAACAGCTGCCGAGTACCAGATTTGTTACTTGGAAGTTTATATGAAGCATTGGCTTATTTCTTCAGTTAAACAGGCTTTGAGGTATTTTATGCTTTTGCTCATTGTGAGTTGTTTCACATAAGGTCATATGTTGTAAGGAAGCTGTACATGTTTAAGAAGAGCATTGGATTTTATGAATTCAGCTGACATGTTGTCAGTTCTTGCCTAGGAATAGCTTGAAGTGTTCTGCGTGGTTTTGATTACCCTTTTTGATTGGAAAAGCAGTTTGAGGGCTCTTGAATTCTAAAACTGTTTGGAATTGAAAGAATCTGTAGATCAGTCATTTAAAAGTTTATTCTCAAATTGACAAATGCTATTTAATCTTCATTTTCTTTGGCTGTGTGAGACTAGCAGTCTTCTGTTTTGGCTTGAATATTTATAGGTTTAATTCTGCAGTCATTGTATAATACATTTTCTGTTCATTATCTCTAAATTAGATGGTATAGATTAAAAATTAATTTTAAGAACTGGATTCAATTAGCAGTTTTTCAGGACATAAACATTAAAGTTTTAGATGGAAAACATTGTTTTGACTGACTGGATAAATGACAGGATAATGTTTGATGTGAGTCCAAGAACTGATCTGGAGCCTGGTGCCCAACTTCTCAGTCCATCTTGAGAAGCCAAATAAAATATTTAACCTAGGCCTCATTTTGCAAAAAAGGTTGATTCTTTGTTGGGACTTTAAGAAAGTTCTGAGAAATGTTTGGCATACCTTTACACTAAGTGTTTAACAGTTTATTTAGGTCTGGGTTCCATAACAGAGAAAACCACAGTGGTGGCATACTTCTAGTAAGTTTTTATTTAGTTTACAGTGCATCTGTGTTATAAATTGCTTATAAAAGGTAATTATTTTGCTCCTAGGTTTAGTTGTCTGTAGTAAATATCACTCGAATCTTCAATGATACATATGTTGATGAATTTTGAACTAGAAAATAGCTGGATAATTGTTAAAATTCAAAGATTATACCTTCTAATGATACTTTTTTCTGATTAAAATATGAGCAATTTAAGTTAGCTTAAGTCTAGAATTGCATTAGTCTTCTCCAAAATTTATCCTAGAAGCTTTCATTAACATTATTGAAGGAGGCTATAAAATAAGGAAAGTTCCTTCATGTTTGTCATTTTTACCTCCTTTTATCTCGTCCTGTCCTGAGTACATCTGACTTCTGCTAAAGCTGCAAGTGGTGTCATCCCATTCTATTCCTGCTGTGTTTTTTCTCTGTGTTGTGTATTTGTAAATATACTCTACTGGTCTCCCATGTTGAATTGCATTGGTCTTCTATTCTTCAAAAAACAGAGAAATGATCGTTGCTTTCAGTTGCTCAGTAAATATTTAATGTCCTACTCTGTAAATTATCTACAGTTAAAATAGTTTAATTAGACTGCTTTCACTTGTATCAATGTCAGTTATCTGAATGCAGTCCATAGGGCTGCTTTTATCAAGTAGAAAGAGGTATTTTAAAATCAGTTTGAAGGATGAATAACCACATGGGCTCTAGAATATATTGAGTTGAATAAAGGTTACTACATGAATTTATTTAGTTCACGTGTTAGCATTTGTGTCAGAATAGTTAACAGATAAAGATACTTTCATTATCACAAAGCACAGTTACTCTGTATTGTAAAAAGTGGTAATAAATGTGCCATGGATAAAGCTGGAGTGAGCTGGAGGAGTGTTGTTGCTGGTAAAGAATGAAGAGGTAGGCCTCAAGTTATTAGGTCTGGTTTTCCTCCTCCAAACTGGAAGCTTTCAGGTTTGCTGTCAGAGCTTGCTAATTAGGGAAATTAAAGCATAGACAATGGACAGCATCTCATCTGCTGTCCTACTGTCTCTTGTTGATTTTACTGTCTGTCCATTCCTTACAGGACAAAGGTGGTATTGTGCTTTACTGGGAGGTTATAGTGTTGAAGGAAGAAGGTGCCACTTTTTTTTTTTTTAAACAATTTGTAGGAATTCTTGAGATGCTAACAATATCTATCAAAAAAAGTACTTTTAATGTAGAAAAAGCAAGAATACTCTAGAGGGGTTTTTTTGCAAAATAATGTGGATCCTCCAAACCTGGCTTTTGCAGTGGATAAACCTAACAGCTAAATTAATACAATTGAAAACAATGGTTAACCTAAATCCTGGATTCTGCTTTGTGTTGTTGGAAGCAGAACTGAGGTTTATGGATAGCAAAGCCTCACTCTAGGAACAACATTTACTGAGAAGAGGGGCAGGACTTCCTCTTTCATCAACAGCCTGTAGTTAGATAGGCTTTGGTCAACAATAAAACAAAAGGTGTTCCTTCATGTAAGCTGTATTTAACTTAATGACATACAGTTTGCTAAAAACTAGTGCTTGATAAATCAGAATGAATAAACTACATAGTAGGTAGATTAAACTGGTGCAGTCCTAACAATGTCAATAGGCATGCATCTAATCAGATTGGATCTTGACTGATGGATGCTTGGCCCTCAATATTTTAATCGAAGTATGAAGTGCTTATACATCCTTTTTACATATAGGCATAGGTATTTATATACATTTAAATTAATTGTGGATCCCACAGACACTGAAGATTTGTAATAAACAGCTGAGCAGCTGTATTGAGCAGTCTCAAATGCTTGTTTCTATAGGATCAGTTTCTATGACAAAAGCTTTATTTGCCCGGGTATAAAATTAGGTATTGTGTTCAAGGATATGCTATATAAGATGTGACCAGGAAAAAGAGGAGTAAAAAGGCCCAATCTTCATCTTTGGTTGTGGAATCAGGAAGGCACGGAGTAGAAGGTAGTAGAGGATTTATGTGTGCAGGTAACAAATGGAACGTAAGTAGGGGATGTATGTGAAATCTGCAGACAGTCCTAATGTTTGAAAAAAAAAAGCTGTTGAGGGAAAGAATAAGAGAAATCCCTGGGGTGGAAAAATAGGGAGTAATTTTTAGAATTGTACTTTTCAGTTACATTTAAAGAGCTTAAGCTGTCCCATCATGTCTGTTTGCAGAGCTGAATTTAGCTGAGTAACTCGGCCAGTAGTAACAAATTATTTTCTGTTTCCTTTTTTGTTTGTTTAATCACACTGAAAATCTGATCAGGCTCCAGATGAAGGCATATTGTCTTTATGGCCTTAAGGTGAATGGGTGATCCCTAGAAAAAGACATCTTTTAATGTTCTGCTTTATCTCACTGCCTTTGAAGCATGTCCTTGCTTTGCCATCTTTAAGTAACATCTCACCACTGGCCCAGACCTTTCTTGCAGGTTTTCTTAGGGTGTCCTTCCTCCTTTCATCACAGTGAGATGACCTAACTTCTGACTTGGCTTCAAGTATGTTACTATGCAGGCCGTTATGTGCATGCTTTAATATATAAAATGTAAATGCTTATGACACTGCAGTATTTGAGGTCATTCCAGTGAGTTCTGAGAGGCTGGTAAAGATTTAGCTCAGCAATATTGACAGTGCATATAAAAGCAGCTCCTGTGTGTGTCTGCTGTTAGCAGCACCTTTCCTGTTTGGGAAAGGGGATCAAAATCTTGAGGGACCTTTGGCAATAGGATGTTCAAGGAAGCAAACTGTTGATTTTTTCTTGCTACTTAAACTTGAAATACTTTCGATGAAAGCACAGATAAGTATGCTTGTAGCTTTAAAGAAATCTTAATCTGTAGACAACAAAGCTCAGGACAAAATTGGCTAGGCATTATCATCTGAGTTTAAGTGGGGAGACTGATACAGAATAGAGAATAGACACACTCAAGATCATAAAAAGGATAAACCAGGTAGAGCTGGGATTTAGAGCTATTATCTTTTGACTTTCTGCCCATGGACATTGTTTCTCTTGAGTTTAAATCCACAGAAAACATGGTTCTGTTTTGGGCCTTCTGAGACTGTGTTTGGGGTGATTTTGTTCAGGTCTCTCTTACAGGGCATGTTTGTCTTGAATTATCAGCTGTGTTTTAGCATCCTGCAGATTCTTGGCAATTACTACTTTTTCTAATTCAAAATAAATTTTTTTACTGTTGCTTAAGTAAATAAGGCTAGAAGGACTGATATCCCCAAATGTGAGTAAAAAGTATTGCTTAGATGATGTGTTACTTACATTTTCAAAATTCTGAAAGTGAAAGAAAAAGTAGCAGTGTGTGAGTTTATTGGGATGTGTCCCATTGTTAACTTTTCTGGATCAACCCTTGGCCAGCAATGTTTAATCTTACTAATTATTTAATATTAATATTTTAATATTACTGATGGAGTTAGATGGAGTCATAGCTCAGTATATCTGTAATGATACTTCTTTTTAACATACCTATTTGATTTGCAGTGTGCCTATAGATGTGTACATAAATTCAATTATAGATGCAGTTGTGCTTGTATTTAATTGAAAGTGGCAATCTGCACTGGCAATACTAGAGGCGTTTTCTGAAAATTTGAGCCAGCTTGGTGATTTCTTTGTAATACAAATAAAGACCAGGCTGTGCACTTCTAAAACTGCATGTGGTGAAAGAAAGTGGATGGTGTGTGCTCAATAAATGTTTGCTGTTTCATTTTAGTGAAAGGTGGTCTACTGCCTCTTGCAATTGTTTTTCATGGAAAATTCTAAATATACTAAAATGGATCCTCATTTTTTCTTGGTGGAGGGAGAAATATCTTACCCTGCTTAATAGTACCTGTAAACATGGCTGCTTTAAAAAAAAAATCCTTAAATGTGCAGAGGAAGTCTGCATAAAACGCATAGAATCAAATGAATGGTCAACTGCCTGGGATTAGAAGTTCATTGCATTAACTATGCTGAGCATTTGTGTGTCCTTATGCCAAATAATGCTTCAACTTTTTTTAAATATTTAGCAACAAAATAAGTATTCCTGCATAATTTATATAAGATTATATCAAATGTGATTAAGAAGCTAGAAAGGTGGAGCTGGTGTAGGCAGGTGATGTCTGGAAGCAAAGGGGGTCATTTGTAAAGGTGAAACAGTGGGGCAAAAGTGTTTTAAGAGCTGTGTGGAGGAGCTGAGCTGACACAGACACATGAAGGAACTGTAAGAGCAGCAGGTTTTGTGTCAGTGGAGGCAGAAAACAAATGTGGTGTTTCTACCTGGGCTAAAATGTATGGAAATCTCTCCTGCGTTTCACGCTGCTCACTGCAATATTGCTCTTAGCCAAGCAGTAATGATTGCATTTTCAGTGTGAAAATACCAAGATTCCAAGTATCTCCTCCTAAGGTTAATATGTCACTTTCAAGAGTCACAGAAAATATATTTGTCCCTTGTAGGCTGGAACACAATTGCTCAGCATTACTCCTGAAAAAAAATCTGGCTTCTTTAAGCCTGGCTTCACAGCATGACACGTGAATATAGCAAACTTTAAAGAAAGGTTTCATGCATGTTACAGTAGATGTTTCATGGGACCTTTGTTTAGAGAATTCTAAAGTTCAGAAATGCTTTAGACCACTCTTGCAGAAGCTTCTTGCTAATTGATGCCTGTGAACAAGTGTAGAAAGCTTTAAGCACCATCTTTCATAATTTCAACTGTGTCATATCTGTGGCATTTCTAAATGTCTAACTAGCAATTCAGGATGTTTGGTAGAGCACAAGGTGTTGGTGCAAAGACTCTTCAAATGTATATATCACACATTATTATAATAAACTGTTGGTCAAGTTATGGATGGGTGGAATAGGAAGAAATTGCTGCTGGTTTGAGCTAATTAATGCTGCTGCACAGAGGAAGTGCTTGTGTGTTCTTACAGAAGCAAATGCTACCTGGAAGTTCAAGATGCTGTGCAGTATTTCTGGTTTGCTTTAATTAGCTTGATGTGTTTTTTGTCAAAAAGCTGATGGCTTTAAATCTGTGATAGTAATGGCAGGGGTGGCCATGATTTATCCCGAAGCTGTGAAATGTTACATTGTACTCCTTTTGGGAAAATCTTTCACGTTCAGGATTTCTACTTAAGGACTGAGGCCAAGGATGATTTAAAACGTTGTTGGTTTCTGCTTTCTTCTGCAACAGGAAAAGAGATGGCTTTTAAGGAAAAAGTGACTTTTGGTAATGTTCAGTAGTACATGCATCATACGTGGCTTGTTACAAAGTATTTTCATAGTCTTCTCTCCCTTCCTTAAGCTGCTCTTGCAGTTCATAATGTTTTCCCAATACTCGTCTTTCAGGGAGGTGGTAAAATGATTTTAAAATTTCTGTAGTCCTGTCTACAATGATAGAAAATAAAGCCATTGGTTCCCCTCCCAAACTACAAACAGTTGCTCTGCTTGGGGAGGTCCTAAATATCTACATTTGCCTGTATCTCACTTGCTTCTGTTGACAAGAGATGATGAAGAAATTTCTGTTCATTTGTGAAATCTGAATGTGGCGTTGTGAATATGTGCCTCAGATTTCCTCATTACAATATTTATCATTTTTCCTGAAAGTTCCTTTTCTCTGGTGAATTGTTCATCCTGTAGAATAAGTCAGCTATTTCCTGTGTATCAGCATAATGTAACTTAATCTGCACTGGGTAGTACTTTGGACCCATTCAGAAGTTTTATATATTTTCAAAGTTTATTGAAATTTAGAAACTTCACTCTCTGCATTTAAACAATTCTTCCTAGTGTGGTCCAAGGCTGCAGATGCCCTTGTTCTGCACCCATCCTGCATCATTGTGATGGAGTAGCAGTGAATGAAAAGAAAAATTGTCCCTGGTCAACCTGACCCTTTTGAATGTTACAATCCCATTTCAGCAGCATGGTGAGTAGGAGCACTTGTTCCTGCAGTTGCTTCTACCTCATGTACTTTGAACACAATTTTGAATCGTTTTGTCTGAATGTCTTTGCTCTTTTTTTCACTGTCAGTGGAATTTATAACTACAGTTGAACTCCTAACGCCAGCTATAGTTGGCACTGCCCATTATATGACTGTCTTCAGTTCCTGTGAAGCTGCCTGCTAACATTGAAATTTTTCATACTGAGCAGCTAAATCAGGCAGAATTTATTTTGGGAATAAATTGGCTGTTAAAATTCAGCCAGTTTCAAGGAGATAAAAACTACGTTGCACATCTTGAAAAAGCCTGTGTTCTTGTGAATCCTTTATTCTTGGGCAGGAATGCTGTCAAACATGGAGATGTCAATAGGCAGCTGTCTGTATCAGTAAGAAATGGTGCACAATTTAACAAATGGCTGGGACAGGAGTTGCTCTCATCCCATTAATGCTAACTCAGTGGCATGCTCTTGGTGTGAAGAGAGGCATTAACTAGGGTGCAGAGGGCTCAGAAGCTGGAGAAGGGAATGAACTGGAACAAGGAGCTGTCTGGGACAAATGGGAGGCTGGTGGAGGCTGATTTTGGCAGGACAAGGTGCTGGGAATCTTCTGGTGCCCTGACTCCAGTGTTGTGGCAGTGAACATGACACAGGGTCACAGGGACAGCCCGGATTCTTGTGATTCCAAACTTTTTGACACTTGGCTTTGTAACCCAAGACTGCTGTTGCTGTATGTGCAGTTGATGTTAGTGCTTTGGGTGTATTATTTGCAAGACGTTGTCATCTATAGCAGAGGCTTAAAGTGTTTAACAAATGCAAAGAATGTAAGTGGTTCCAGTTGAATAGAGGACAGAAGTTCAAAAGCAAACAGGAAAAAGAAAAAAAACACCCTGACACCATATTTTCTCCCATCTGTTCCTTCGTGCCACATGTTCATCACCTTGAGCCTATTTAGAAGAGGTAGGGAATTAGGGGCTGGCTTCAAAGTGGCCATGATTCATTACACAATTCCAAGAAAAGCTTGCAGGTAAGATCAGGATTACTCCTTATATGTTGAAGAAAAAGAATTCTTGAGCTTTTAGCAAGCCTGAGAAGTGGTGGGGTTTTTGTTTGTTTTGTTGGGTTTTTTAAAATCTCAAGTCTAAGAAATTGTGATGTATTTGTCACTTCATTAGTGCTAGTGTTTTCTTGTTTTAAAAGGGTAAGAAGGACTTTCTTTTAATATGTAATAATAGTTGATTTCTGTAGTTTTTAATGTTTCCTTGGCTAATTTAGATGCTGTCTATTCACAGAGGCTTTGGAGATGCAATTAATGTTTTCTGTTCAGATAAGTGCTATTTGCTATTGATGAGTGAGTTGCATGAAATATTTGACTTCTTTTAGTCAGAGTCTATACAAACATACTAAGTATCAAATGAGCAGAGAAACCTATGGCAATATTTCAGGTACTCTGGTGGGTGTTGCAGTGTGTGTAAAGATTGCTCTGTAGAAGAGGGGAGTTCTCTAGTTGTACAGTTTGTCACCACTGGGTTGGTACAGCAGCAGCTGACTGTTAGTGGATTGAAAGAATATACTGTGCTTTGTTTATAGCAAGTTCCCTGTGATGTAAAAAACTCTCTCTTCATATTAAACACTCACAGATGAGTCTGCAGAAGAGTTTAAACACTGAAGAAATGAATCAGAAGTTACAGGCAGTGGGCAGGTGGATCTCCAGCAAGAGAAAGGCATCGTGCTCTGTTGGAAGTTTCTTGTAGAGATCTCTTCAGAAAATGGCTATATATAGACAGAGTGAGGAGAAGTTATGAGTGCCATCAGATGGATGATTTTTTTTTTTTTTTTTGGCAACTAAAAATAAATGAACTGATAGAACGTGAAACTGCAAGGTTTCATTTTAAATAAACTTATGCTTATTATTGTCTAACCTTGAAGAAAAGTGAGCTTTTAAAACTGTTTTCATATTTGCACAGCATTCCTTGTTGATGCTGAACAGTGCTTCTTTCCCTTCTCCAGCCCCCCCCAGATGTTTCATGATACAGGGCTAGAACACTTCCTGCTCCTATGAAGACATCTTTTCCAAAAAGCTGTTCATTGTTACACCTTTTTGAGCTTAGAGCTGTTGTAAAGCATTAAATTATTATTTTTTTTCATCTGATATTCTTTTTCATTATTTAAGATCTGTGGAAGCTCTACTTCCCAGGGACTTGTTTAGGAGTCCCTGTCATGTTACTGTCTTGAGCTTTCCATATTTCTGTTTCCTTTTAAGATACACTACATGAATCACCTTTGTGCTGAAATAAATATCTGTTTATCAGCTTACTAATGTCAGGGCTTAAGAGGTGAGATGTACCTTTGTTATTTTAAGACTACTAACTTAAACAGCTGAAGAATATAGTTTCCATCAGATAAGGTGTCAATATTACTTTATGGAATTACCTTTTTCTATCAAGATTTTTTTTAATTTACACACGCTTGTTTTTTTGTTTTTTGTTAAGGTCATGGTTTCTTCATTGTATTTCTCTGTGTTTTTAACTTTGTAATTGAAGTATTTACAATATAGTATTTTTGTTATTGTGAACCATTTTATTGTTTCAGAAATGAATGAATCATATATTCTGGGTTATTTTTTCCTGGCAAATATTTTTCTTTAATGATTATTCAGGGCTAGTTTAAATTGTACAGATGAATAACACTTGAAATTCAGTATCTGATTCATTATTTCAAGTGTTACAATGAAAAACCTTGTGAAAATATATATGTAGGCTTTTTCCCTTTTATTTCTGGGAACAATGGCTTTACAAGGGACTCGGCTGGCAACGAAGCTGTTGTTGGGCTATGAAATAATACAGTCCTGTTATTCTAGCTGCCTCTCCATTTCCCAAATTCCCAAGATTTTGTTGTTTCCCAGGTTCCTTTCCTCTGTCCCACCTGGACAAACAGGTCCTGGCTCTGCTCCTGGGGGTGCAGGCAGTTCCAGAGCTCTGTCCCCTCTGCCAGGGGCAGGGTGTTTGCAGCAGAGGATGTTCCCCCAAGAGATTGCCTGTAGAGAGGGGTGCCCTGGAGGAATTCATTGCATCACAACAATCTTCTCACCCAGGTTTGTTGCAGTCTGCTGCTCTGAAGTGTCCTTTTCTTGCGTCCATAAGTTTCTTGCATTTCATTTCCTCTTGGTTTAGGAACTTGCTACAACTTTCTTCATTCATACCATATTTTAGCAATGCTGGTTTTGCCCTTTCATGGAGTCCTCCCTGCATCTGTATTCTACAAGCAATCTCTGCTACCTGTAGCAACTCTTTTCCTGTATGGAGTTGATGCTCTTGATTTCTCTTAATTATTTTATTTTTTCCTGTTTGTAACCAGTCGAAGCATGGACCTGTTTTGAATGTTGTGTCGGTTTTATCACGAAGACAAGACACTAGCAGGGATCCTCTGCCAGGTTACAAATAGGCAAATAGAGTTACATGAAGTTTTGGGAACAAAAGTAGCAGATGATGACCACAGGGTGGTGTGGTACCTGCTCCCAGTAAGTGGCCTTTGCCTGTTTAGTCTCAGTTTCTGGCTGGCTTTCTAAGTCAGTCCAAGGTGGAAGAGTCCAGGTGTGCTTCCTTGACTGCTCAGCAGGAATTAACAAACCCAGATTTGAATGCTAGGGATGAGTAAGCATTTCCATAACCCCCTAAAAATGGCAGAGAGGAATGTAAATACTCCATAGTTTTGCTAGCAAGAGTGAATGCATTCTCATTTTTGTTGATTATACTGAGCTCTAAAATATTTGGAAGTGTAAAAGTATCAAAAGAGCATCAAAGCTGTGGGTAGATGTTTCTGTGAACACAGTGAGCTTTTTAAAATCCAGTAAGAATTCTGTGCAGTGTATAAAACCTGAAAAGAGTGAGTCTGGTTTTTTACATCCATATAACTGATCTGTGTCACCTAGAATGTAAAGACTTAAGTTCTGGTAGATTTTGTTTAGGAGTAAGAATGTAAAACACATCTTTTTTCTATGTGTTTCCCAGATTGTCTGTAGGTAGTTGTGTTTTTTTTTAAAAAAAAAAAAGGCAAAAACCTCACGTATTTTCTCTGTTGCCCCTGCTCTTTACAGTTGCTGTCCAGACAAATATTTATAAACAGAAAGTAATGCAGTTTCTTTTGCATGCACAAAGCCCAGGGGAAAATGAGGAAATGTTTTAGTGTGTGTGAGGCGTTTAATACTTTGTTTTGCTCTGATTTATCTTTGAAAGAACTGTGGAGGCCTGCCTAAAAAACTAGAATACACTCCCTGTGAGCCTGTATTACTTTTGTTTAAAATAGTCAAACCTCTACTGCTGAAACTCAGGAATTCATGGACTGAATGACTAGAACAGCAAATATGACTTAGAAAAATATGCTTATTGGGTAAACTGGTATGAACCCAGCTGCTGTGGATAAACTGATTTTGCTGTTGCTTTAAATTGATGATGTGTTGGTATTTTGGCAGAGGAAGAAAACCAAGGATATTAGAAAGTAATTTACTGCACTGGGATTAGCAAAGAGTGTTCTGTTTCTATGAGTGGGGCAGAACAGGATGGTTTAGATGTGTCTGATAAACAGGACGAGGTCTAGTCTGACAGCTGGCAACAATAGCTTCTGCTCCAAGTCAGGTGTACTAAATTAGCAAATCTATTACAAGGATACAGGAGAAATCTCACAGAAGACAGCCTTGTAGGCAGGAGTGGTGCCAAATGGGAAATGATTCATCGTCTCTGAATGGGATGAGCACTGAGCAGAAGCAGTTTAAACCTCAGACTGCTTTGGCTCATAAACCACCAAATATGTGATTAACACTTTATCTGCTCCAATCCTGTGGTTTTTGTTGTCTCCTAAACAGCAGTTTATGTATTTAGGATGAAAATCTCCAAGACTTGCTTGTTTGTTCTTCTTTCCTGAATGTTTAGATGTATTTCTGTACTTTTCTGACACTGCAAAATGTTTGCATGTATCCCTAAAGCATTTCCCATTTTGAGACCGTTTGGCAATATCAGCTTTTAGTGGGGATCCTTACAAGTCTGCAATGTAAGGATGACAGAAGTGATGCTGGCAGAACTTGGTGAACTGACTTGGTACAGCTCATTAGCTTGTATCTAGTGAAAATCCATGATTAGCTGGAGAAGTAATTTGATGTAGCATGCCAGTACCAAGGTGGACACACTGCCTTTTGATTTTTAGGATTTTAAAAATTTGCGTGACAGTTGTACTTCATGATCCTTAGAGGTCCTCTCCAAAGTTAATGATTCAATGTTTCTATGTATTTTAGCATCAACCATTTGCAGGCTACAGTGCACAAAGATAAAAATGAAATATATTTGTGAATTCATAAATTGAGCTCATGATCAGTGCAGAAGGGGAGCACAGTTTAGCTAATTTAAGGAGTGTAAAGGGGGGAAAAGGCCTGTACTGTCTTGTTCCTTCACTGTTCTTAGAGCTGCTCAGAGTTTTAGCACGTCTCTGGTCTTGTAATATAAACTATTGTTTTGGCTGCAGGATCCATAGATGATGGAGAAACTAAAAGAATTAGGTCACTGGAAGGTGTAAAGTATTAAATAATGGAGAGGTAAGGAGATAGTAGTGAGGAAAAATTATTTTACTTGGCAAGTTAATATATATTGTTTAGGAAATAATTCTACTGGGAGCTGAGGCTGGGATAGCACTCAGCAGCTGAGCTATCCAAGGAGCAGTGTTCCTAGGAAATGAATGGAAAAATTCTTCTGGAGAGAACTGGGTCTGCCCTTATCTTCCATAAGCACCAGCTCAATTAAAGGTAGAAATCAGCAAAAGTAATGGTTGGTAGAATGCTTTGTGAGTGGAACTGCAAGAACCTTAGTTGGGGTTTCTAGATTGAAAGGCACCAGAGTAAATGTGTCCTCTCAGGCTTTCTGGAGTTCACCACTTGTGTTTGAGATCAATGGACATACTTGTCTGCTCCCTTGGTTTGAAAGCCATTTTGCCTCTGTAGATGCCTAGAAATAAAATATTCTCTCAACTTCTTGGAAATACCTTTGTGGATTTTTAATTCTTCTGATCTACTGCTAGGAGTGTTGATTCACAGAGTAAAATGTTAGTTTTACATTAATGTAATTAGCTTTATACTCCTGTCAGTCTCACCTGCCTCACATTGTCTTTCTTAATCTTCTCATTATCTTCTACCGTGTCCTTCTATTTCTCAAAAAAATTGTCTTTTCCCAAAAGAAGGGAAGTTAAAGTTGCATGGTAAGCTTTTTGGGGCAAGATTCTTTATTTTCCCATATTGGCAAGCTACTACATCTGAATCTCATTGTCTCTTTCTTCAAAATCCGTTTTGTATTATTTCTTTAAGTAGTAAATAAATTGTAGTTATTTGACTTAAGCAACTTGTATGAAAACAAGAAAAACCAAGACTTCAAGATGCTTTTGTTGAAATAAATAGGATTGCTTGTCTCTTGTTTAACAGAAACAACTTAAGCTGTTTGGATTTGTTCTCTAGAACACATCTGTTTACACAGAGAAGCTAAACTGAATCTGTTGGCATTAAAGGACTGCAACAATTTAACTAAACCAGTTTATAAATTGTGTAGTCTATTCATATAATTATCTTCTGGAAATGAGGCTTCAGTTCATGAAGGCAAACCGTCCAGTTCTGAAGAGAGGCAGTTTCCAGAGTAGAAAGCACTCCACTAAAAACAATTTCCCCCCCCCAAAAAAAGTAAATGTAGGGGTGTTTTGCTTGAATATTTCAACTACATTAAAGGAGGAGGGGGTAGGATCCACTTAATTTTCAAGGAGACAGATCAGAATCTGGGTCTGAAGCTGCGTATATTGATGATAAAGTAGAAGGATGCAAAGAGTGCATCATTCCTCTGTATTCCTCATATAATACAATTTTAGTAAATTGGGTGAAGTAGGGAAACAAAATTGTGCTGAACTAGGGAGTTTAGATTAAGGCAGATGCTTAATAAGCAATTTTTTAATTACTGGTAGTACTGAAATCATGATCCTCATGAACTCTTGAACATTGTTTTTTTTTATTGGGGAATTATTTAAAAAAAATCACTCAGCTATTTCAAGTTGTATATTTTAAATACTAGAGTTTACTTCCCTCCCCCCAGTGAAAGACATCACCTTAGCTGTTGTCATGTTTTAGGGATTACTTCTTATAAAGCGTCTGACAATCCTTTTGTTCTTGTTGATAAAATTAACATTTACTGTTTTCTGCTGATGAGCACCACGAGAATTACTCAAAAAGAGCAAATGGTGTACATGCTTTTGGTGTCTTCTTTTGTTTGGGTTTATTTTTTGGTGGTTCTTTTCTTTTCTCCTCTTCCCAGAAAAGCCCCAGCAGTACCAGAGTTCCCCCAGGATCCTGTCTGTAGCAGAGACAGAATTTTGAGACTTCCTGTTTAACTCCAGTGTGTGACTGTCCCAGCAGAGACAGCAGCAGCCCTGGAGTCTGGAAAGCTGCTGGTTATCTGCAATTCCTGATACCCAGGAGTCTGGGGTAGCTGCAGGTGCCTCTTGTCTGAAGCCCTTTTTAAAATTCAGGGCATTTTTGTCTGGTTGGTAATTAGATCATGAATTTCTTTTATTGGTGCCTCTACTATAGATCATTCAGAGGGTGGCGAGTTCTGCTGCAGTGAAACAAATCCGAGGGTTCTGCTTCTTGTTAACATGTTTTTTTCCCCCAGCACGTTTTCAGAGGTGCATGAAATACATCAGACAGAACAGAGCTATAATTCCTTTCTGGTGTTAGCTTTCCGCCCCCCCACCTCTGTTCCTATCAAAACAAACTGAGAAATCCTCGAGTAAATTTCCATGTTACCTTTTCCTTTTACCCACCCTCAGAGGAAGAATCCTGTGCCCTCCATGTATTTTCAAATTAATAATTTTGGACTAATCACTTCAGTCTAAGCTGAATCTAGGTTAAAAAAAAAAAAGCTTTGGGGATTTCAGAAAAGTCTTTAAGGATTGAGGTAAGATTTTAGCAGAATGATTCTTAAGACTTTCAGATTGGAGGTACCCCTTTTATTTGCCTGAGCTCTTAAATACTCTTTTATATTTCCAGGATAATGGAGTTAATGCTTATCAGAGAGTGTACTTCTCTCACACTTGTACATAGTGTATAGTAACATCTGCAGGTTTGAGATTAGTTAGTCATGATAATGTTACTTTTAATCAAAGGTTCATTTTAATGGAAATTGGCTTTAATGCTGCAGGAAGATAAAATAATTATAAAATTGAGAGGGTCATACATCAAATACAACAGCTAAGCTCATAGGTTTGTTTAATGGATTTCTATTTCCCACCCTGACTTTTGTTTATTGGAATACAACTTACTGAAAATGTGAGAAACAAAAGAGAGAACTTGAAAGTTGGTCTGATAATTGATCTTTGACTGCTTAGGTTTTTTTTTTTTAAAGAAATGTTCTCTTAGCTTTTAATTTAAAGCTGTGTTGGTCCCCCTCTGCCACCAGCCCCAACTGACCACCCTAGCACTCAGTCTTTGTAAGGGCTGATGGAATGGTTTTTCAGATTTTGAAAAATGGACAAGATGTGAGGGTTAGGCCATTTTGGGCTAGGGTGGAGAAATGAAGTGGAATTTGTAGTGTATGAAGGTTACACGTTAGAAACATCCTGGCTGGGCTGAGAGGCTCCATCCACACTAAACCAGGAAATGCAAATATTCGTAATAGCCTTTGTTTTCTTTAAGTTTCCCACGTGTTACTTCTGCTTCTTTTTCACTGTTTGAGGCTGTAACCAAAGCCCTGGCTTACACGGAGCCCTGGTGGGGATGGTTTAATATAGCAAGGGAAAGAAAAAAAGAAAAAAAAAGGCTAAACAAAAAGTACTTAAGGTTTTGCATCTACATATTAAGTTTCAGTGCTTCAAACGTGATCTTCAAGAGATTTGTAAGCCCTGATGGTAAGGTTTAAAATGCTTGGGGAGGGTTGCTACCTTCATTGCAAAAGCACAGCATAATTTCTTCCCTTTACCTCCTGACAGGCGTATCAAATAAACTGGACGTGTGAATAGAGTTGGTGACGTGTGTGGCAGCAAGCCCATCACTGAATGAATCTAGGAAATGTGAATGCATTAGCTGCTTGGAGGAAGAATTCAATGGTGTGGGGAGTTTTGTGTTTTGTTTCACGTTTGGCTTGGAGTGGAATAAGGGAGGAGAAGTGGAAAAGGAAGCCTTTTGTTTACGGTAAAACAATACTGTGAAGTAGACATCATGATGTTAAAACAGGAGTCTAAACATGGCAAATCTGGGCAGACTCCATCTGGCCTTGCCCACAAGTCACTCGAAGGGCCCCAGCACAGACTGCTGAGGGTTTGAGTTGCTGTTGTGTCATCCCCCCCCTTAATGGGAATTTAAAATACCCTCGGAGAGTTTGTCCCAGAATTTTATTATTGTATGAGATGAATGATCTATTGACTTTAACTGTTTATATTCAGTGATGCAACACATCCTCATTAACATTTCTTCCCTGAAGGATGTTTGAATTTTGAATTTTCATCTCCATGAGTTATGTTACATGCAAATAATATGGATCTAGAATACTGAAACCAGTCAAAGCATAACTGTATGCAGAATTTATTACAGTGAATCTGTTGAAAAGAAAAATTTAAGTGTTACTATGTTAGTTTCTGGCATATTCTGGAGTGATTTAAAATCTATTGTGTTATTCGGGCATTTTTCGCTTCTGGATAATCCATATTGCTGATTGGTGTTTGAATGCAGGTTATTGTGGTTTTGTTTGTTTAGTCCCAGAGGAATAATTCCAATTGGTTGAGACACAGATTTCTAACTGACAGTGCTTATAAGCAGGTGCATGTGATCCTTCAAAATGGGTTTCATTTTACATGCACTGTATTGGGGATTTAGCATCTGGCTTGTGTCAAAGTTGAGCTTGCAGAAATGTGTCTATGGGGCAACTTAGAAATTTAACAATTATTAAAGGAATATCTGGTTAAAAGTGCTTTTCTAGTACTCAGGGTAACCTAATATGTATTTTGAAAGTTTATTTATAAGCTGTCTACCTTATGTTTGGATATCAGCCTAGCAATAATGCTTTTATATGTCACTAAGAACTAACGCTGAATATTTTTTCAACCTGACAAGTTAGTATTTAGCAGCACTTTAAAAATTCATTAGAACTTTGCAATTGCTCTAATGTATATTCCCATTAAGACAGTTGGAATTGGTATGTGATTCTAAGTTTACATTAGATTTAAATTAGGTTTATAATTCTAGAAGAGAATTGGAAATTAAGTTTCCTACCAGTATGAGCTGTGTGTAAAGAGTATGTGAGCAGATAGCTCTGTGAAGAAGCTGCCATCCCTTCCAGGTTGTCCTGGCTCCCTTAGCTCTGGGGACAGAAGGGTTCATGTTGTCTATTTCCATATTCACATCAGGAAAAACGTAGCTTAGATCAAAGAGCTCCTGATGGTGGCTTGAGGCTTACCTGACTGTCACACTGCACTCTCCTTCTGTGGTACCAGGGCTCGAGTGGATGGTGCAGAGTGTTTACTTTTCATCTAATCCAGCAGAGGATGTCTGAAATTGTGATCAGTTGGTCCAGTGTCCTTGGGTGAACTGGGCTTCCCTCTGCATCTCATCTGGCACCTTCCTGACCAGTGACCCTGCCAGCTCACTCATGTCTCCAAGGGGTGATGCTTCAAGTTTTAATTTGGGTAGCACTGAATTTCAGAAAAAGTCGTGGGGAAAATAATTAAACCTTTTAAAGAAGGGCATGCCAGCCTCTGTGTTTGTATGCGTTTGGTACTCACTCTGGTTTAGACTCATTAGGTTATTGTACATTTCTAGTGCTTTGTGAGACTCAGAGCAGCTGTCAATAAGTAAAACAGAGGAGCCTGAAAGCACTTGTGTGTGTACTTGCAAGAGAAATGCTTTGTTCAGTGTGTTAATTATGTGCTTCTGAGTGTGCTTTGGGAAACAGAAAATAAAACTCCATTAAAATGTATAAGGTTAAGATTGTGTCTCTGAAAACCTGAAGAGTTTTAGGTTGTTATTTAGGTATCCTACTGGCAAAAATCTGCTAAAAAAAAAAAAAAAAAAAAAAAAAAGGTTTTTAAATAAATGTCTAGAACTTCAAACCAGGCAGGAGGAAAACCCACTGGTATGGAGAGCATTTTTTCCAGTATAAGTGCAAGCTGCCCTTGGGAAGGTAGTGGGGCTGTTCCTCCCTCTTCTGCAGCCAGGTGCTTCTGCCACTTCCTTGCCTTTAGAGCTACAGGTGGCCTGACTGCAGGGTAAGTCAAGGCAGCTCTTGCAGCCAGTGGCAAGCTAATCCATCTCCCCAGAAGGTTAATTTTCTGTTAAGCCAGTTCAGCTTCCTGATCTACCTTGCATCCTATGATTGCTGGACCTGATTTGAGAGGGGAACAGCTGCAGCCTTCTTTCTTCTTACGTGCAAGATGAAACCCTCCAGCTCCTGTTGGTTGGTGATCCTGGTTAGAATAATGAACCACTGCTGCATTTCTACTTGTTTTGGGTTTTTAATACCTTCCTTCCTCAACCCCCCCCCCCCCGTGCACCTGTAAAATGTATTTGTTAGGCTTACCTAACTTTGTGTGTCCCATCTTGATGATAACCAATTGCCATCTTCTAAAGTGCTTGAATTTCATTAACTTGAATGTAAAATCTTAGTTTATCATCATGTTCTGTCACTTGGTCTACCTGCAGGAAAAAGGGAAATGAAAATTGGAAGGAAATTAAAATAATTCTTGGTGATGCTGATTGTAAAATAAAATTTAACGTGAGTAGTTGGGATAAACAGTTTTATTTCAGAACCTTAATTGAGAAAGTTATTACCTCAACAGCTGAATTTGCAAATCTATGTGGCAATATTTACAGTCCTGTGTTTGGTGCATAGTTGAAGACCTGCTGCTGTATTTTCCCATGTGGGAATTTAAGCAGGTCCAAGGAGGGGGTGCAAGCAGAAAAGTCTTAAGTTTCTTGGTAGCATGCCAATAATGGACAAAAATAGTAGGAATTTGTTGGAAATGTTTAAAGTATTGAGCTGTCCTGCTGGAACCTGTGCACGGTGTGCTCCTTGCCTTTCATTTTCTTCAAAATTACTAAGTAAATAAATTTATGAAGAGTTTTATACAACGTGGAGGAAAGCCTGTTGTGTCAGCCATAGGTTCAAACCCCCCAAAGGATTTCAGGCTCCCAGGGGCAAGCATCAGAAGGTGGGGAGGGGTGGGTGTGGGTGTTGGTTTGTCTCCCTCCCCCAAGCAGGCTCATTCCAATCAGCAGTGTAATTGGAATGCAACCACAGTCTGGAGGAGGAAGGGGAATTTTTGGCAAGGAGAGACAGAGCAGTTGGGAGTTTTATTCAGATTAAAGCATAGACGACCATTCATTATCAGTACAACACACATTAGCAACAGCCCAGCATTGTGTTTCTACAGCTGGGACTTATTTTACTGAATGTATTGCACTGTGTATTACATGCAAACAACTGGGATCTGATCACAAAAAGCAGTGCTAATGGCTTTCACTTAAAGATGGTGTTTCTGTAGGGGCAAGAAAGACTTTTTTCTTCAAAATGAACTGTTGTAGTAAAAATTGATAGGCAGCCTGTCCTTCTCCTTGCTATCCTGAGTATTATGTATGTTCTGGAACAAGCACTTTTTTCTTTTTCTAGGAGAAAAACCCTTGGGGAAAGAAAAAACCCAAAAGGAATTAGAATGTTAAAACTGCTGGCTGGAATCAGAAGGCTGAGCTAGTTTTTCTATGGTGATGACACGTGAAAAGCCAGAAGATTAGTAAACATAATCTTAGCTTTGGACCCAGTCCTTTTCTTCCCCCTATAAACTGGAGGCTGTCTGTGGTCACTGTGTTGGTTGCTCACAGGCATCTGACATGAGATGGAGGGGGGTTTCTTACTGTGTCACCCACTGAGGTTTAAATGTGTTGATTATGTGTTTGCTTCTGCTTCTTCAGCTGCTTCTGCTTGCTTCCATGGGCATTTATGATTGCTTTTGAATTCTTCCCTGTCCGTCAGGACAGTATGGGTGTCTTTCCAATATACACGTTTTAAATTATTTACTTAAGGTTTAATTTTAAATAGGGAAGTTTTAAAACTAATATATTTCTACTGATCATCAACTGTAGTCTGGAGTTACTCTTTCGCATGATGCTAGGTACAAACACATTTAAACATGAAAATTTGTTCTAAAGAGATGCATTGGATAGATGAGAGTGTACAAATAAAGAGGTAACAGCACTGCAAGGTACCTGTGAAAGAATCTGGTGAGCTCATTGGCCAGGAACAGTTTGTTATAGATTGGAAATACCTATAGCTCAGGGTTGAATACAAGATCACTGCCCTTAAATGTCCAAGGTCTTTAAATTCAGACATTTTTCTTTATGTTGACTTTCTCAGCGCTCATTCTAGATCTGTTGTCCTGGCATTGAAGGTGAAGAGGATCATTAAAGACTCTTTTAGCTCATCACCTCTCAGACATGGTCATTCTGTGACACCTCGTAGTTTTTAATCTCTTTTCACTTGTTTTCACTGCAAGTTTCCTACAATGGCACTCTTTCTACTCCATGTTCTTCCCTTTAAGTATGGAAACATTGTGTTATCTGAAACAAACGTGCTTCTTGATACTTTTATAAAACAGTGCCAAGGTATAACAAAATACCTTCTCTAACAACAGTTTGATGTCATAAAAAGTTTTATTTTTCCATAAAATTTACTTGAAAGTAAAAAGCAGTTGTAACAAGTTCTTTGGTAGCTGGCTAAAAAAAGAGTAAGAATACAGAGAATTAAGAAAATCTTCTCAGTAAATCATAGTTCCTTTCAGTTTTTTGTGGGTTCAACCAATTATTTCATCCCTCTATCCAACTGGATGTAAATTTTAATAGCTAAAATAAATTAGATTACAGGACTTTGGGGATATTAAATATTTTGCGCTTACTTGCAATAGTTAAATTTTTTTTCAGTAAACCATTCTTTGTCTGTCACTGGAGTACTAAATCAGAAAAGGAAAACCAGCAATGAGATTCACATAATTCCTATTTTTGAGTATTTGAGTGTAGCAAGGCACTCGTGGCAGGAGACTAAGCAGCTCTTGGTGTTTCTGTGAAGTGACCTGAGCAGCATATGTTAGAATGAGATCATAAGGCACGATAAAAAGATCCTTAATGACCATATAGTATGGAAATCTGATGTGCATGCTTGTCTTGGCATGTATGTATTGTTCCTTCATATTGGAATATTAATGTTCTGTTTCCTGTAGACTACCCAGGAAGTCTGTAAGAAATACAAAACATAGCTATCCACTGACTCATTGATACTTCCTAATGAATGCTTTATCTACATGTGTGTACTAGGAGCTGCCAATGGCTTCTGATGATGCACTTGAGGTGCAGTGCTTCTCCCCCACCTCCTTTTTTTTTTTTTCCAAAGCAGTGTCAATATTTACAGGCAATGGTTTGTGTCCTAATTCCTGAAAACCTTCAGTGCCAGTTTAGCTCTTTTTGTTTGTTTAAAAATCATTTTAATAAAATATTTTAAATAACAAATACCTTCCTCTGGAGGATCCATTAATGGTGCAAGTGTGTAGGTCTGCTCATGTGGGTTTGGGTCCAGAACCATCAGTGTTTTACGTTGGCTTTGTCATGAAAAATAAATCTTGGCTGTGGTTCCTTCTGCCTGTTGAATCTTTGGTTCAAATAAACATAGGATTGAAGTCTTAGAGATAATTAAGTCCCAGGAGTTTTAGGAGAATCATTGCCTGGATAAAGAGGAGACCCCAGCAGTGACCTGAAATGGGAGGAAAAAGCTGCAGCCAGAGATCCCGTGTTGTGAGACCACTGGGGAGTCTGCGTGGGAGAGTGTGTGTCCAAGTGCCCCACTGCTGGGAAAAGCCTCAGCTATGGCTTTCAGTCAGCCATAAAACATCATAAATCCATAGGAAACCAAACTTCCTTCTTTTTTATTCTCAAGGAACTATTAATCAGTTGGTTATCAGAATATCCAGAACAGGTTTTAATACAGTGTTGAAACCGCTAGAAAAGTGGGGCGTTTGAAACTGTTGGAAAAGTACCATTCCTCTGGTACTTTTCCCACCAGAGGAAAAGGTTTTGTTCAAAAAAAGTCCTGAGATAGAGTGGAGCTCTGTGCTTGGAAGAAGATTGTTTCATTTAGAATTGAGCTGATGCTCCTGGGACCTGGGCTTTTTCACCTAGGGATATCTGGCAGAGAGTGTTGCCAATGAAAGATTTCTCAATGTGTCTCCTGTTTTGTTAACCTGACAAAGCCAGAATGGGTTGACTTCTGACTTTCCTTAAATGTGGTTACTAGAGAGGGAAATATTGAGCCAAAAATATTAGTTTGTTCACTCATGGCTAATTATTGGGGAAATGGTTATTAGTCTGTAAATTGTGCGTGTGCCCAATCTTATAAAAATAAAACTTTAGTTGAATTGCCCTGGCAGGGTTGCTTAGTGTTTTGAAAAGGTGTTTATAATTAGCTAACCTTGCAATTTCTCTCTGAAAATATTAGTCAAACCTCTTATTTTGGACATTAAATGATTTCAAGAATATACTGCATGGCTCAGTGTATTATAGGTGATTTTTGACTTAACCATTGGATTTAAAGCCTTCAGCTTCATTTGACGCTTCTTTTTTCTTGTAGTGGTTGGAATTGAGCAATTAATTATATCTTTTTGAGGTATTTTTAAAAGTGGCCATCCATATAAGCATCCAATTCATTTGAAGTTATTTACCATTAGATGAAAAATAGATGGTGAGCAGTAACCTTCTTCAGCTCTTGGGTGAGTGGTGTCTGTGGACAGCTCAGGCAGGGGATATTCTTGGTGCAATAAAATCTTAAGGAACTGCAAAAGCATTTTATTAAAGTTTGTCATACTGTATTTCTTTAAATGCCTTTTAAGTTATCAATTTGGTATGTATAGAGTAAACTTGAAATGGCTGGGCACATGGAAGTCCTTAGCATCTGTGGATTTTTATTACTACCATCCTACAGACTTTCTTTGAATGTTTTGTGGAGCAGGCAATGATGTGACAGTACCTAAAACATTTGGCTCTCAATTGGTATTGCTTTTGGCTGTTTACAGGGGGATTATTGGGTGAAAATCCCATTAATAGAGCTCTGTTTAGTATTAACATTATGACTGAATTAAGTGATTTTTATATCTTTTAACTTCTTTAAGAAGAACAACTAATAACATCCTGGAACCAGGCAAATGTTTTTCAAGTTAACAATACTAATTAACAATATCCAATTAAACAGTATTCATCCCTTGGCATCAAACAGTGTAGACTTTTCTGTCTTCTTATCTCCTGATAGTAATCAATATTGGTCTCTTACAGAAAAAACATCCAATCACACATACTGGGGAGTCTTCTGCATTATTGGTTCCAATCAGATACCTCTGCCCTTCTCCCTTTTTTCTGTTTGGTACTAACTGTAGGATTTAATGCTTCCACTCAACACCCAAGAATCCTTTTTTTGTGTTATCAATAAATATCTTGATGTTTCACAGGGGAATCTGATATTTCTTGCTTACTAAACCTGTGATAATAGATAAGAATATGTAGTGGAACAGTGGTGCCCTTTGTGAGAAGTCTTTTCTGTACCTTGGCATCATTACCTGAAAGTTGTCCCCTTTGGCCTTCTCTTTATTTATTTTTATTTACTCTGTTCTCATTTGGAATTATCTTTCCCCTCAGTATTTTTAGTTGAGAAATGCAAATGTTCCTCCCTTCTAATTTAAACAAAAAAGTCTGAAACAATTATCAGCTTCTGCAAATAAAACATATCTTTGGAGCCATCAAAACTCTGGCATTAGAAGTTAGTTTACTCCACCCAAATGTTTTTCAGGTAAAAACTTTTATTTAGTTTCCATGCAGAGTAACAGGAAAGGCTGGACTGCTTAGTGCACTGGGGTTTATGGCCAAGGAAGCTTCTGCTGGTCTGTAGAACTGGCCATCAGACTTTGCTTCTGTAACACCTCTAATTTTACTGGCACAATTGCTTGTGCCACTGTATGAGCTAGTCAGAAATGGTCCAGTTTCCTCTCTGGGTAAACACAGAGTTGGCAAAACCATTGAGGAAAAAAAAAATTGCATATGAAACTATTGCCTGAGGAAACCACTGCAGTATCATTTCCACTGTAATCTACCTAAAGGTTAATTGCCAAAAGATGACACTTCGGGCACACCTTTCAGGACTTATTTTACATGACAATATAAGTGATGTAGGAACACAATTATTTTATGTTCATTCATTTTATTTGAGCAGGATTTTCTGGAATTCTGGACAGGTAAATTAACTTTTTTTTTTTTTTTTTAGGTTGGGAATAAGTAACTGAACATTATATTTTTGTTTTTCTTACAGTACTGTGTGCAAAAAACTTGGTGAAAAAGGATTTTTTCCGTAAGTAGCTGTTAAAAGTTGTATACATTTAAAGATGGGATAAATATAATGCAGGTTCTGTACCTCAGTGTTTGCACATGATCATTGTACTGAGATATTTACACTAAGGGGACTGAAAGCTTTGATCTTTTCACATTGTTTAATTTCAGGGCTTCTAATTTTGTCTTGGTGACATCTGTCACAGATTCATAATAAAACACACACTCTCTGTTTTTGATGGGGTGGGAAACAAATTTGCTCTTTCATGCCAATTACATGTTTTTCAGTTAGTGCCACGTAATTATTTAAATGTTTTTCACATAAGAACTTTTTGTCCATGATGGACAAAACCCATCCTAATTATTAACAGCCCTAATACTTACCTACTCTGAAATTATATTTTAATTAATTTTAATAATGTTTTGAAAGAAGTGCTAAGTGGTGGATGAAGGAGGCAGAAAGGAATGGTGTTGGCTGCACAGGCATGCACACACAGATCAGAGTAGGAAGAATTTGAAAGATCAGACCTGAACTTTGAAAAAAAACTTGTACAAGGGGTGATGCAGAATGATGCTGTAATTAGTGATACTTCCAAAACTTGCTTTACATTTGGGGTTTTATATTGGTAGCAAGTTTGCAGGTGTTTAAAAGATTAATAATGCCTGAAAAAAAACTTGTCAAGATTTGAAAGGTCCACAAGGTCCTGCTTGTCCCTGTCTCCAGGTGCTTTACCCAACCTTGAGCCACTTTGCTGTTGGACTGGCTCTGCAGTGAGTCACCTGAGGAAGCAGAACTGGTACAAAACTTGCACTACAGAAAATGTGAAGAATGTTTCACCAGCCCAGTGCCTTCAGCTGACTCACTGGGTGCTGGGATGAGTGGGAGGAATTAGTGTGAGGGGAAAAGGGATAGGACCACATGACTTAGGGGCACTAATGGTGGGACCATCCCTTTTGGTGTCACTTAATTGATGGGTTAGAATAAGAGTTGTTGTAGAGGTAATTGTAGGCTGTGCTGGTCCTGCTCCTTTTCCATCCTTAGCTGTGCAGTCAGTACCAGATTTTTATCAATTTTTTTTTAATCAGCTGAGCATATGCTGAGCATTTTTGGGTACGAATCTAGCAGAAAGTGAAGTAGAAAGCCAGCAGAAAACAAAGTGGAGCTTAAAAGTGAGAATAATCTGCTACAGATGGTTTCCTGCAGTACTAATAACAACTGAAATAACTGAAATAACTCTTAAAAATAGGAGCAATATGTATCTTTTTTCTCTTCCTTTTGCTGAATTCTTTGTATACTGAGAATTTACTCTATCCTGAATTAAGAAGTTTAAATTGTTCAGATTTTTCCCCACACAGCATTTGACTTACATGTTTTCTTGGTCTACATCAGTGAAATAAATTGCTAATTTAGCTACTTCCTGTGCTTAATATATCACATTATTTTCATTCATTAAATATGACTCTCATTTATGAATATAAGGCACATTTTTTAATGTCCTCTATCATTGCACTATTACTTTTTTAAAAGCATCCTAATGCATTTGCTTTTTTTTTTTCCCCTCCTCTTAGGACTTCCTGATCCATTTGCTAAGGTTGTAGTGGACGGATCTGGCCAATGCCATTCTACAGATACTGTGAAGAATACACTTGATCCAAAATGGAATCAGCATTATGACCTGTAGGTGGTAACAGTGATAACCAAAAGTTTGAAGTGAAATCCTCTAAAGTAAATGGACATTGTCAGATATTCATGATACTGTCCTCTTTACAGCTTAGAAAATCTCCCAGAGTTTACTCATTTGATTTGAAAACACGTCTGAAAATACTACTTCCTCATTTCTCTCAAAATCTAAACACTTGGTTTTCTAGTGCTGGTCTGCAGTATGCTTTACATGTACTCTTGCATTATTTTGTTGTAATATTTTCATGTTAACATTTCTGCAATATGAAGCAAATAACTGACAATATTTCCTTCAAATTGCTCTTTGTGTTATTGATGTCTGTTGCAGTGCTGGTGTCTTTTCTTTTGTCTGCTGCTTGTTCAGTTTTCTCTCTTCTGTGTCATTTTCTGTCCCAATGTTCATCTCATGCTAAATTGTTAGGCTTGGGCATCTTTCAGTGCTTTTGAGCAGTATAATAAGCAGAGTATGTGCACAATATGTTTTTTCTCTAATGCACAGAATATTCTGTATAACACAAATTATTAATGTTTTAGTATTGTATATAGGTTTCTTTGTGCTTGTACATGCTTTATTTTCTTTGTATTTTATCCTTTTGTTCTTTTGTCTTTCCTTGAGGATGAGAAGTAAACAGTTTTTCCTCATTATTTTCTCCTTTAGTTCTGAGGCCTACTTCTGATCTAACTTGTTTTCTCATCCCTTACCTATATTACTAGAAATAGTTTTAACCTGTTTGTGTTAGCTTTGGACATCACCAAATAAAAAGCAAATCAAGCACTGGTACACGGGGAAGAAATGATGGAGCATCATTGGGCAATTATCTGCTCCTAAATTGTGTTGAAAATGTCACAAAGTTGCCTGTGTCTTGGTGTTTGAAGGGCTGTGGTGACAATGTCAGCAAGGAGGTGACAGGAATGGTTTATAAAGGATTCTGAGTGCTCTGTGCTTTGATGACTTGGAGACTTGGTTCCCTTCTGGAAAAGGAGCAGAGGACGTGGGAAATGGGGGAGGATGTTAGTATGGAATGAGAGTAATGGAAAAAAATCTTCAGAAAAAATTCCTTTCTGGTTATAATTTTCAAGGAAGGATGAAAAGAAGGTATTTTCACATTGTTGTATAGAAGAAGTCATGCTTGTCTGTGGATACTGTAATTGCCTTAGCTTTGAAGCAAGAGTCTGATTGCAGTCCACATTGTATTATAAAAAGCAGAACTAGAAATGGGGTTTCTGGCAGAATATTTTGCTTGGGCAGATTTAGGGAATCTCTTGCTGGATTGTTTTGAGGAATTTAGACCTGCATGAAACTTTTTTTTTTTGATGTTTTATTTTGGGGGGAAAAGGGTTCCTGAAAAAAAACATTATGTTTATCTAGGAGGTTATTTTGAACATAAATTACTTGTCCTGTAGGAAATTCTACTTTGTTTGAATCTGGCACTAGAATTCCCTGGTGACTGAAGTACACACATCATTTCTAATCCAAAGTCAAATTTAGCATTATGTCAGGCCTTGTACTTTGAAAATAATCCTCTCCCTCGGAGAATGTTTTTCATAATCACTTAACCACTTTTATTCTCTTCCCTGTTATTCCTTAGTTTATAGCAACATTTCCATTTGTAACAGTCAGTCAGTTGGTCTTTTGTTCCTATTTAAAAGAGCAGTAAAAGATAAGATCTTTTATACAACTCACTGTCTGGCTTTTCTCTGAAGGTAACTATTGCTATAATACACTGTGTGTCAGGTCTGGGCTTTTCATCTGCACCAGATAATTCAGATAATTAACTTCTACTTTTGGAAACAAAAATTAGAAAAGTAACAGAAATAGTAAACATCCCTACTACTAAGCACCTGATGGCAAACCTCATAGATGAGAGGACTCAGTCTTTCTTTTCATCATTTGAAAATAAGGTTGTTTTTTTTAACTTTTTGAAACTTCATAATATGTACCCTAACAACTCCCCATCACATGGAAACATCAGTCTCTGCCTTCTGATGCTTCCCTGCTTCAGGAAATGCTTTGCACACCAAGCATAACAGATGAAGTCTCAGTGGCAGCTTGCCTGCTCCTGCCACCATGCAGCACAGGAAATCAACCCAGGGAAGGTGTGGTTATGGAGAATTTTTTAAAAGAAAAAGCCTGCCTTTTTTTTTGTCTCCCTACTATGAAGATTTCTGATGGTTTTTAAATGACTGTAATAGGCTTATGTGCAGTAAAGCTGTCTCTTGGCTGAGTTGGGTTGATTGAAGTATCCCCAGTCTGGACTTTGTAAAGCAGGTTAATACTGCTGCTAATTAAATTTCGTGGCCCATGTGATAGCGTATGCAAATGGGGCAGAAAGACAGATCTGTTGTGATGTATTTATGCAATAATGTCTGAATTAAGTTGCTAATTCCAGGGGAATTTTGTGGCTTGCTAACCTGGTCCAGCATAACAGGTATTCTGTTGTGTGAAATTTTTTGTAGTAAGATGTTTGCAGTGTTAAAAAGAAGAAAAAAGGCTTTGCTATTGCCTTACGTTATTCTTAATTCACATTTTAGCATGGAAAGAAGCAGTTGAATTAAGTTAGAATTGCTTAGATCTTTCAGCCTAGATGGATATGTGCAAGGGGGCTTGAGAGGGAATCTGGGAGGCTTTCCAGAAAGAAATTGCCAAAGAGTTGCTGTCTGGGTGCAGTTTAATGTTAATGTTAAAATACCATGCTTGCCCTGGATGTATTCCCCTTCCTTATTTCAGTCATGTGTTTTCCCTATTGTTTGAGCTCAAAGCTTTGAGTAACCAGACTTAACACATTTAGAGACTTCTCACATTCAAAACATTTGGACAGTACTTAAACCAGCAGTTCTGAAACTGAACTAATCCCCTTTCTCTCTTCTTTTCTTCCATTCTGTGGTAGCCCTGTTTCTGTCTAAGCCACAGCCTCTGGCCAGTTGTCTTCTGCCCATCCCAGAGCCTCAAACACCCTTCAGTCTCTAGCAGAGATGAGAGCAATGTCAGGGGGGAGGAGAGAAAAATCAGGGTGATATTTTTTTGTCTCTGCACCTTCTTCTCCCCTAATCTGAAAACAGCTGATCTCTCAAAGCTTAACCCTGGCATTGTATTATAAAAATTTCATTAATGGAAAATGGAGAAACAAACTAAGTAATTTGTCCAGGTTGTAGAGTCTGTGTGGCAGCATGGATTAGAAATAGGGAATTCCTGGCTTCCAAGGTTGAGTTTGTACCTCTTGATTCTTCTCTTTTTCTGGAGGGAGTACATCTGGCTTGTGATCAGGAAGATGGTTGTTTTTTCAGGAATATATATATATATGTATTTTTTCCACCTTCTTCATTCTGCTTTTCTCTACCAAGCTGAACTCTTTAGAGAAATATATGTCATGGGGATGAACAGTCATTTGATACCAAAGCTTCTGGAGTGGTATATTGGCCCAGGAGATAGCACTTTGGCAAAGATAAGTTTATTTAGACAAAGTAACAATTGTCCCTGTGGTTTAGAATTTGACTGAATTATTTTAGAGGCTTCCATTATGGCATGTACTTGATTTTTGTTCAGAAGTGAAAGTGATGAGAGAGTAGGCATTTTTCTTAAAATTTCTGAAGGTGCAATTCTTATCCAGGGTATCTGAATGCAGAGTCAGGAGATATATGGAAACTATCAAAATCTATATGGAAATTAAATTTCCAGGTTTCCCCATCATTTATATTAGTTCTGTTATCTCTGCTAAAGTACTAAAGATGTGAAACAGATATTGCTGGCAGAGAGAAAAAAAGCTCCAAGAGTTTTGATTATAAGGAAGGAGAGAGGCATCCAGCAAAGTGGGGGGTTGTATTTTTTGTTTTGGTTTATTTTTTATAAAAAGCTTACTTTCTTTTTTTTGGAACATTTTTTCTTAATATCAGAATTCCTAGCTGAGGCTTTTATGTTGGAACTTTATTGCTAGATGATGTAAAACAAATGTAACTTATCAACCCAGTAAATTGGAAGTGTCAGCTTGTCCTGCCATCACTCTTTAAATGCAACCATGTATTTTCATGCCTGAAATGATGGAGAAATATAGATGAAAAATTTTGTTAGAAAGCCAGCTGGCAGTTATTGAACTATTTCTTTTCTTCCTTAGGAAATAAAGAAGACATTTTTATTTGGAAAATGCAGCTTCTCTTGCTTATTTCCTTTAAAGATGTGAATCAGCCAGGTTTTTTTCTGTTGCAAAAATCAGAGTAGGTTATAGTGGCATTACAGAAGTCCTCACCTGTTTGGTATGGATGGTTTACTGTCTTCATCTCAGCCATGAGAATCTCACCCTGAAATGTTACAGTAATTCTTGGAAACTGTATTGTATGTTCAGCTGCTCTACATATTAGTCAAACTGTTCTGTTATGAAATTGTGATTAACCATATACCTTTGACTTTTTTAAAGCAACAAGGAAAACTGGAAAATTCAAGACAGGTTATGATAAGTCTATATTTTTAAGTGCACCTAACTTGTTCTCATAAGAATTTATTTTAAGTACATGAAACATTGTAGACTGCAACTGTGCACGTGAATCCCCATCTTCATCTCTCCTTTCCTTGTGCAAAATTGATATTGTCAATGTTGTAAGGCCCAAAAATCAGACCTATGTTGTGCAGTCCTCCTGTGGTGCAGGAACTTTACTATTCCAAAAACTTTGGGTTTTGTTTGTGTGAAGTTTGTGTTTTGTTTTTGTTTGTCTTTAAATGTGCATTGCGTATTTTAAACCATACTTATGGGTATGTGCTCACAGTTATGCTTTCTGTCTTCTACTTCCTGGGTCAGACCCTGTCTCCAGGTAGGAAAAAAGTTGCCAAAGTTCTGCTTTTGGAAAAGGAAAAGTGGGGGGAGTGTTAATTGAGAACTTCCCTGATCACAGCTGCAATTTTAAGCCATGACAGTTCAATTGTTTGGTTTGCAAACCTTGACAGTATCATTTCTAGCTTTATGAAAATATTGAGAAGTTTTAAAGCTGATAAAATCTCAGTCAATGGGGGAGATGTATTTAGACATTGGTTAAGCTTGTTTGATCACTTTTCCTTCAAAGAGAAAAAAGCATTTGGAACTAAAACTGCACAAGGCCAGAATTTGTGGTCTGGGCAGGGAGAACTACAAGCAGCCCTTGGGATCTAAACCAGAGCTACAAATTAATTTTCCTCAACTTGAAATAACTGTAATAACTCAGTATTGGCAACAGCTGATTTATCTTAGGCCTTTGAAATTGTCCTCTGCAAGTTTTGAAAGCAGAAACTAGCAATTCACAAAGTAATTGCTTCTGAAGAGCAAAGCTGCAAACAAAAAAAGCAAAACTGAAATAGCCTACAGGGTCCAGGCTTCCCCAGGTGGAGGTTTTGCAAATCATTTCTGTGGCCATGCAGTGAGGAGTGAGCAAGGGACAGGAGGTGGCACATCTCACCCAGGATACTGCAGGGGCTTTTTGTCATAGGTGATGTCTGTAATACGGAACGTGTGGCATAAGCAGAGCTTTTCTGAAGCTTTCTTAATACTAAATTAGCTTCCCAAAGATTTGCTCACTGCAGATGTGTAACTGGGGCTGCTTTGTCTTTCCCCTGGGTGCTCAGAAGGGCTCTGAAGGAGGGTGACTTGCATTGCAGTGCCTGGGAAAGCAGACTGAACAGTGCTGCGGAATGGTGATGGTTCCTGGCATTTGAACCTCTCTGCTTGCTAACACTGCCTCCAGCACTGCCATTCTCTTTGCTTAGGCTGAGCACAGGCATGAATTGAAGCACATTTGTAGCTGCTTGAAGAGAAGGGGTCACTGGGCCATCCCCCAGCCTGGTCACGATACTGTTTTATACAGATTTCAGCAGACTTTGGGCTTGCTTGGATGCCCTCTTCCAGGATCAGGATCTTAGATCAGTTTGTGTTCAAGTAAACTCCTTCATAAAACATGATTTCATTAAAGTATAAGGTATATATCTTCTTTGACAAGAGTTTACCTTTTTTCTGCTACAATGTGTGTGTTAAATCTTTCATGTAATGGTTGATAGTCTTTTTTTTCCCCCAAGGTGATTTCTGGACCATCTTCAAAGTATCCAGTAAGTGCCATTCACAGTACTGTTCTTTGTGTTTTTCAGATATATTGGGAAGTCGGATTCAATAACAATCAGTGTGTGGAATCACAAGAAAATTCATAAAAAGCAGGGAGCTGGTTTTCTGGGTTGTGTGAGACTTCTTTCAAATGCAATCAACCGCCTTAAAGACACTGGTTGTAAGTAAGCTAAAGAGTAGTGTTTCTTTCAGACTAAATTTTCATGCACAGTATCTTTAAAAAGTGGTGGTTAACAATTTTTGTTCATTTCTTGTTTTGTATAAAACTTGCATGTCCTAAATATTTTCTAGTTTTTTAGTTATTTTCTTTCCCCATTTCTTCAAGTCCTAACTATCTTATAGTGGGCTGAATTTTGTTCTGATAGTACTTCACTGTGCCTTTCAAAAGCAGGAAAACATTGTGTGACTTACACTGTGTCCTTGTTTTGTAGATCAGAGATTGGATCTGTGCAAGCTTGGGCCAAATGACAATGATACAGTTAGAGGACAGATAGTAGGTAAGCAAGGGGTTTTATATTTTTTTCTCTTGGAGCTTAATAGTAGCTATAGAAATACCCTTCCTAGGTGTCAGTTTTGCTGTATTGAATTTTTACTTAATTTTTTTCAAATTCAGTATCTAGTGCCAGAGCCATTGGACCTGGAGCTAGAAATGTGTATGTAGAGATTTAAAACAAAAAAGAAAGTAAACAAAATACCCACACCACTCAGAAAAATCCCCAAACACCACCCCCCTCACACACCACATTATTGTAAGTATCAGGGCAGATAAGACCATAGATAATACGAAACTTATTTAGAAATTTTTTTATTTCACTGCAAAGAATGGGGACACTTTGAGCCTCATGTGAGTTGTCTGGGATGACTTGGCCAATTAATTTTGCATTTTCATGGGTTATTTACAAGTCTGTCACCAATCTCTGTGTGTTTTATTGTTCTTTCTACCCGTGAACGTTAAATAACTTCAGAATTAAGGAGAAGCTGGCAAACAGAAAAATAAGCACCCACAAACAATTTAATAAACATTCTCTCTTTGGTGCATTGTCAGTTGTTTCAGAAGGCAGTGTTTCTAGTAGGTTTCTGGTGTCAAAAAGAAAATGGTCTTTATAAGGGGGTATTTATCTCAAGATGTTAATGAGAATATTTGAAGATGGAGGAAAGAAAAATTAATTTGCATGCTCAGTTTTATGTTCAGTTCCTAGTTCAAGTAATGCCCAAGCAGCATTCTTGTTTTGTCAGCCAGGAAAAACTTTGAAATATCAGTCAGCAAATAAGGACTTCAGTGCCTTTGTTTGCATTTGCTCAAAGTGCTCAGTTGAATACCTGTGGCTTTATCTCTTTCTCTTGTTTTAACCATCTGTCTAGCATCTGATCTGCAAGTGTTTGCACAGCATTAAGATAAGAGTGAGGTGGCACAGGGCACTCAAGTGGTGGTAGAAATGTGGAATCCTTCCTGCATTGCTGACACTTCAGACCGTTCTTGAATACTGAAATTTCCATGTGAGCTGGCACAGAATTAAAGGATGAAACGGGCATTTTTCTAGGGCATGTTATGTTGTCAGTTTGGTTTGCTTTTTGGTTTGGTTCCCTGTTCATCCTTGCTGTATGCATGTGATTTTGTTTCTGGGGTTTCTTTTCAAGAGGAACCTGAGCTCTGCTGAGAAAAGAGCTTGTTCAGGGTCAGCAGGGACTCATCCTGCTCACAGGAGTCCTGCAGATGTGACACTGGCAGGGGCTGTACCCTCACTCAGTCATGAGCTGCTCTCATGCTGCCCTCCAGAGTATGCAACATGCATCCTTGTCATCAAAGCTTGAGAATGCTGGCATTAATTAAGCCAAAAAAACCCCAAGCCTTCTCCCCAAGAGAAGGGTCTCCAGGTCAGTAGTGTGGGCATAAATTGGACTGACCAGTTAGGTTAACCTGATGTGATCATGAAAAGTGGTGTAACCAAAGCAGCTTTAGCTGGGAGTGTCCCTAATTTTCTGGGGCTGCTGGATGGTGCCTAGAACCTATTAAAAACACAGCTTGTCAGGTCAGAGCAGAGACTGGGAGCAAATCAGTGTGTTCTGCTTTCTGCTGTTATGATCAGGAAGGTCAGGTTTCCTCAGTCATGGCTGTGGTTTAGTTTAATGCATCCTTGGTAAGGTTCCAGAGACTCTTGTCATTTTTTAATTGACATTGTCATTATTAATCTCCTTATATTTTAATCCTTCTGCTCTAATGCAGTCTTGCTGAATGGGTGAATGAGCCTGAGCGTAAGAAGGAATTTCCACAGCAGTGGTTATATGGTGGAGAAAAATTTATTAGAAGTAAGAAAGAAGATAGAATAAATTATAAATATACTCTCAGTCCCTCTAATGATAAACAGGCTTTCATTAAGTAGTTATGCAAGATTGGAAAACAATATTAAAATGTAATTGATGCCTTCAGCAGATGGTAACCTTAAAAACCAAGTGCACAGTGGGTATGTCATTATAATTTGGGACAGGGATCAAAAGTGATCTTTATATTTAATACTTGGGATTATCTTCAAAGAGGGGAAGAAAAGGGGACGCTTGTGAGTGGTGGATGTAAAGGATACCTGAACTGTGTCTTAATCTGGCAGCTCTCTTCTGTGCCACCATTTCATTTCTGATGTGGCAGTGCAGAAAAAAAAGAGTGCTAACAAAATGAAGCTGTGTAGAAATCTTGTTCCTTACAAAGGCAAGGAGGAGGTAATTACCTTCCTTTAGCTTCATTTTTGTCTGTGTATTGCTCTCCAAACCTTGCCTACCTGCAACAACATGAACTTGTAATGGGTGGGTTTGTTGCAGAATAAATACATCATTTAAGATTTTTTTTTCTTAAATTTAAGGTGTCTTTCACTCCAAGAAATTACCTTGTAGTGTTAAGTGTTTATGTGAGATGAGGAGTTACTACTGATTGTGAACAAAGCAAGAGCAGGTACTGCAGGGCTCCCAGGGCTGGTCTGTTGAAGACCCAAAATCCCAAGTTTCAAAACATGTTGTTGAAATTGGCAAAGCCAGCCAGTACTGCTACATCTTGACAAAAGTTTGGTTGTATCAAAGTTAAGGTCTGTGAATTTATTTCATTGCATGCATAAATAGAACTTGAAGGCAGTCATCCAGAGGTACAGTAGTGCCACCTCAAGAAATGTGTGCCACAGCACGTATCTAGCTTTTTAAGTAATCATTTTATTGTTAAAGGCAAAACAAAACATCAAAAAAACCAAACCAACCCCACAGGAAGACAAGTGTCATAAATTATCAGATTGGACGCTTGCAAATTATGATATTGGGAACAAAAGCTGCACACACACAAAAAAATCTTTATTTTCATAATTGTAAAAAAGCTTCAGGCATAAATATCCATTGCAGTGAAACATGTAACAAAAATCATGTATTAATATGGTTTTGCTGAGGGCAGTAAGGGCTTCTTAGGTTGCTGAGCACTGCTTTGTGTGAGAGTTGCATTTGACCACTGGTGTTTGAAAGCAGCCAATAAACCAACCATGTAGTGTTTCTAGAAGTTTTGCTTAATCTTGTGTGTGTATGTGTGTGTGTTGAATCCCGTGTGCACACAAAATACATAGGGAGGAGTCAAAAACATACTGGAATTTCTTACTTAGCTCCTTCTACCAGCACTTCTGTTAGCAGTGCATGCCAGGCATTAGCACCATCCTCCTTGTGGTCCCAGCCATGTGTGAGGTTGGCCACCCTGCTGCCACCAAATGAGTGTCACAGTCTGTCTTGTATTGAGAAAAGTCAATGACTGCTTCAGGGTTAACTTCTTTCCTTCCTTAACTTGAATTCATAATCTTCAAGATATCTTTTGAAGCGATGCGTAGAGAATTCCGTGTTTGTAAAGATAGTTTCTGTATAGCTCTGCTTTGTGAGAAGGAAAAAAATCGAGAATGTGTCTCAGCTCCTCCAAGCTGTACCATTTCTCTTTGAAATTATAATTTTCATTCAGATATCATATCCTTAATAATTCTCCTATTATTTTAATAGTAAGTCTTCAGTCCAGGGACCGAATCGGCACGGGAGGCCAAGTTGTGGACTGCAGTCGGTTATTTGATAATGATTTACCAGATGGGTAAGCAAATACAAATACAGCTCAGACAGCAGACTTCTGCAGTCATGAGAAGTCAGTGTACAAATAGTTTATCCTTGCACTCACACAAGTGTTCTACAGTTTTGCATTTAGTAGTAGGAGCTAAGCCAGCCAGGCTACACAGAATAGTAAATAATTTGACCCTTGTCTTGACTCCTTGGAAAACAGCAGAAGGCACTAATGGGTAAACACATTAAAAATATACTTGTATAAGGAAACATAGGTATTTCAAATTATAGAACTGATAAAATATGTGAAATCATAGCCTGAAAGCTGTCTTCATCCATGTAGCAGTTTTGGAGCAAGGTGTAGTCAACACACAGTCCTGGCTGCACTCTACAGTGCTGTTAGGAGGGATACACTCCTATAAAAATGGAGCACTTCTTCCATGTAAATCATGGTGAAGGAAACATGATTGGAAAAGGTAATGGAGCCTGAATTCCTGCTGTATTTACCTGCCAAAGGCTGTGCTTAGGATTTTGATTTGTCCCTCTGAGAGTTAATGACATCATTAACACCTAAATCTGTTTTGCAAATACAGAAAAATGTTCTCGTTTAGGTTCTGGTCCTGTCATCAGCTTTTTCAGAGCAAACACAGACCTTAATGTGATTCTTGGCAGGTAAAGACAGGAGAAAAACTTACTTTTCAGATGATGAATTCTAAAATATAAATTAAGCCTAAACATGATTCTTTTGATAACTTGGAATCTGGAGGAGTCAAACATTTTCAAAAATGCTTTTAAATTTTCACTTCAAGATTTTCATTGTATAAATATTGCTTACTTGATTGTGTAAGCTAGCTGTATAGTCTCATGTATCTTGTGCAAAAGTAATGATGATTATGAAGTCAAGTGATTTGAAGATGATTTTTTTTAATGAAAGCAAGTAGTGCATGAAGATACTGATAACTTGTTAGGATCTGTGGTCAAAGAAAGCTAAAAGCCTTGTTAAACACAATGATTTCAAGAAGTTTCTTATATGACTATTTGGATTTAACTAAAATTCAAGTATTTATTGAACATGAAGTTGTGATACTGTGAATTATATGCCTGGTTCCAAGGGAAGAATATATAAAATCAATTCTGAGTTGAACTTTCAGTTGTTTCCTGTTACCTTGTTCAGCTAACATGATTCATAATAGTGTAAGTCTTCCTGAGTTGGCATCTATGTTGGAAACTTTTTGTGCCCTGGTTTCCTGGAAATACCACTCATTGCCTTATCTTTCAATGTCTGAATTCTAGGTGGGAGGAGAGGAGGACTGCTTCTGGAAGGATCCAGTATTTAAATCATATTACACGAACAACTCAGTGGGAGCGACCAACACGGTAAGAAATTATTCAGGAGAAGGCTTAGGGATGATTGCTTGCTGACCAGGAGCACTGAGCACAATCTGTGATAAGTGACTCTAACAGGGGTATTCAGCATTCTTCTGAGTCAGTCTCAAAATGCTGTGTGCTTTTCTCTAACATCCTACTCCTCCAACTCCTTCAGTCTGCCTAATATTTAACTCGGAAGAATCATTCTGACACGGTTTTGTTCCTCTCTTAATACTGGCATCTTTGTTTGCTTATAGACCTGAATTGTGGACAGTGTCAGTGCATGTTTTTCAGATTTTTCTGCAGACCTTCTGTGCTTGCAGACTCTATCTTCTAGCAGTAAACATTCCAGTTTCTGCAGGGATATTTGATTTTAAATAATCTATGCTGTTAATGCTTCCATCTCTCATACATATCTGCAGTTTTCAAGTGAGTGAAGGTACTGAGGAGCTTTTTAATTAATCTATTTATCCTGGTATGTTCAAATACTCTAAGCTGTTTACAGTAGAAAAATAAGTGCAGAATATATAATTTATTTTGGGGATTTCCTGCATCCTCATCAATCCCCCTTTAACCCACTTGAAGTCCTTTTGAAAGCAGCATTGAGATATAAATCTACATAATTCAATGCTTCCTCTTGTAGTCAAGCTCTCAAGAACACCTGGTTTTTACCTTTTCACCATCCTTGCCTAATAACCTTTCTTAAAAATTAGAAGGAATAACAAAGCCTGATCACTTCCTCAGCTGTCTGAAGGCAAGGTGAGAAAGTTTGGGCTGTATGTGTCTTGATCCTATAGCATCATATACTAAGTGTCAGGTTAGACCGTAAGATAGGTAGGGAGGTTTACTAATTACTGTGGGATGAACCAGTGAGTACAGAACTTTCTGCTCACTATCCAGGTATCCTGCTTGACAAATCCACTGCTCAGTTCTATCCTCAACAAAAATTCCCTGAGAAGCCTTAGATGGTGCTTCCATGAAGCAGAGTGTGTAGCCCTGTGGCAATGCCATTGTCATGTTCCTCCCCACAGGCCAGCATCTGAATACTCCAGCCCAGGAAGGCCACTGAGCTGTTTTGTGGATGAGAACACTCCAATAACAGGAACCAACGGGGCAACCTGTGGGCAGTCCTCAGATCCCAGGCTGGCAGAGAGGAGAGTCAGGTCACAGAGGCACAGGAATTACATGAGCAGGACACATTTGCACACTCCTCCTGACTTACCTGAAGGATATGGTATGCAGATGAAATTGTTTTAATTGTGGGTCTCCTAAGAAACTGAGAAAACGGATTGTCTTCTCATATGTAAAATCATTTTTATTCCTTCGTTTGGTGAAATCAGTCTCTGTGAGCTTTTGTGTTGCATTTTTCTGTTCCCATATTTACTAATATATGTTGATTTCACAGAGCAAAGGACAACTCAGCAAGGTCAGGTCTATTTTCTGCATACTCAGACTGGTGTTAGCACATGGCATGATCCAAGAGTACCTAGGTAAGAAACAACAGAAATATCCTTAAGTTTCTGCTGGTGTACATTCCCATGGAAATGGATTTTGGGTATGCTGGGAAGGATACAGTGCCTCATGACCATAACTTCACTGCACTTGCAAATGATTCTTTGTTAAGACTCTTGAGTTACGGGAATATGCTTTGCTTTGATGCATTTTCTGTAGACACAAAGGTGTGATGCAGCTGGCAGTTGTGCATTAGGAAGCCTTTGCTCCAGTGACTTGTGTATTATAGAAAACTAGGTGCTAGACTTCTCTAAGAAAACCCCCACAATTCTTATGTTTGCAATGTAGTATTTCTACAAAACCTAAGTTAGTGCTGCTCTTAGGTGTGGCAGCAGGAATTGCACAAATGTCTCTGAGAACAAAATTTGGCTGTTTGCATGAGGACTGAGTTTGTCATGTCTAAGGAATATTGTATTTCTATGCTAATATGCCACAGCCACTTAGTTAATAAAAAAAAGCCCTACAGTTCAGCAGCAGTGTGTATATGTGTAATGGCAGCAGATGTTCAATCCCAGAGCCTTGTATTTCCATTAGTGGCGTCTCAGCCTTTTGAGTCCCTGCAGACAGCATCTCCTGAGCCTTTCTGCCTCTCAGTTCACATCATACTCTGTGCTCACCTTTAAAAAGAGCTGCACTTGATAATGTGAAGTATTTGAGATATGAATTACATACATGAAAAATCAGCAAGTGTACAGTTTTAAAGTCTGGTATTTGTTTTCAGTGAACCTCTGGAATGAATCCACATCTTCCTAATTTCAGCAGAATTTTCTTGAGACCTGTTAGGCTATTTCTGCATTGCTCAGTGCAGAGCTGAGTCATTGTTCATACAAGATTTTATTTGAAATATTTTGTTAGAGAGCTGTTTGGTTCCCACTAGCACTTGGGATTTGGGGCAAAACTGCCTAAGCCATAACACGCATATCCCATGCGTAATTCTTAATGGAAAGTATAACTCTTGAGAAATATAGTTTTGTTTTGTAGGACTTTTTAAAGTGTGATTCAGAGTTCCTTACATGACTAATGTTGTTTTAAAAATGTTTTCTGTTAGAACTGCAATTCCATGTTGGCAAATACAGACATGGTCTTTATTTTTGTTTTAAGCCTGTATTAATTTAACATCTGAAGTTTGTTTGTAAAAATGGAGGTTACTTGATAAGAATTTCTCTCCTCACAGCATGTGTTCTGGGGTGTGTGTTTTTTCTTTGGTGGGCTTTGCACCTTGGGAGTAGAGATTCCAGCTGAACAGATCAAGTTTCTGTAACAATACATTTTCTCAGACTTCATGGAATTGTTCTGTTACATTTACGCTTGTTTGGCTTGCAGGCCAAATGCTGAGGTATTTTTCATTTTATATTTGTTTTCGCAGGGATCTTAGCAACATCAATTGTGAAGAGCTTGGTCCACTGCCTCCTGGATGGGAGATCCGAAATACAGCAACAGGCAGAGTTTATTTTGTTGACCATAACAACAGAACAACCCAGTTTACAGATCCCCGGCTATCTGCTAACTTGCATTTAGTCTTAAAGTAAGTGTAAAGTCTCTGGCACCTGTTGAGTGTAAGAGAGGAAAGGAAGTGACTCTTGAGGGGTGCTAGATTTTATATCAAGGTGTCTTCTGCCATTCAGTAGCATTTAAAGGATAGTAGCAGTGTTCTTTAACACACTACCAACTTACTGTGTTACACAGCAGAGACAACAGGTTTGATTGTTCTTGGGGGGTTGGGGGGGGAATTTCTATCAGCATTTAGGCAGGAATGTGGCAATTGGGATGCCAGAAGGTGGGGGCAAGGGAGGGGGAAATAAGTGCTGTCCACTGGAAACGATTGGCCCATGGAATTTTTCCTAGCAGCAAGAGAAGTGCTTTCTTTCCCTTTCTTTATAGTTCACACTAATTTCAGTTATGGAGAACTTTATGAGGTTGTATTCATTAGCCAGGGGTCTGAAACACTGAGTTAGGCAAGGGTGCACAAGTGCCCAAACATTTTCCTGGAATAAAGGAGGAATAATTCATCTTCCACCTTCAGTTTTAGAGTAAGACTAGTGGAGATGTTCTTAAAATAAGATTTCAGTAATTTAACTCAGAACTTTTGAAAAAATAATAAAATAGAAACTTGATTTTTTTCAGCAGTAGTGTTTTGATAACAGGTTTTCATATTGCACCTTTTAAAAGAAAAGGGGAAACTTTAAATACTTTTGGCTCTTGTTTTTATTTCCTAGGCACTCATATCACACTGAGGGATTTTCTACTAAAATGGAAATCAAAAAGCAAACAAATTATTTTGTTTTTTTTTCATGTAGACGTACGTGGCTGTTGGTTTGTCCAAGCTCTTTGGGAGTTAGACTCTATTGTTTCTCCTACTAACACTTCTTAATACTCTTGGGAAACACCTGTTAAGTACCGAGTAGGTGTTAAGTTGAAGAAACAATAAAGAGTTGGTTAGATAGAAAGCCATGCAGCCCTGGGCAAAGAGTAAGTAGGAGGAAGTGTCCTATTAAGGAAGTGACTCATTGGGAAGAAAAGCTGAAGGAAAGAATAATGGAAACAAGCACTGAAAAGACAAAACCAAGGAATGGAAAGTAATGTCCCAAGAGGTCAGCATCTTGTTTGTGTAATACATAAAAGCTGGCTAGCCTTTACCCAATATACATCCCCAGAAGGAGAAGAGTCTGAATATTGACAAGAGTGTATTTTGTTTAGAGAAATAACTGGTTAAATAGGTGTATACTACAGAAACTCAGTAAGCTCTCATCACTGAGACACTCTTGGTTTTGGTTTTTTTTTTGTTGTTTTGTTTTTAATTTAAAACAAATCACTAATTTTAGCTGAATTTAGATGGCTAGTTTCAAATTAACATGATCTTGAAAAAAAATTACCAGTGAGGGAGCATGGTCATGGTTGAAACATAGAAGAGTTCATTAAGTTAATTCAGATTTAGATGTTTTACTGAAGAATAACTTCAGACCCTTGTAGCTAAAACAGTATAAATTTTACACTGTAGAAAATTCTATTAACTGGATTCTATATTTGAAAAACTGTACTTCACAGCCAGGTTTATTTTTAAATGGCAATAGGGTTATAGTGGCTAGGTCTGTGTATATTGTGGAGGACAAATACATAGCTAGCTTTGTTATCTGGAAAATCCAATTTGACTTTCAGGTTCCAAAATCACTGAACCACTTTATATTTCTTTAAACTCAAAGCACTACTACATTGTGCACAGTTTTTCATTTGTACATCTGTGTTTCATTAGGGAGGGATTTCAGAAATTCAACTGTGTCATCAGCAAAGTTTGCTGCCTGATGAATCTTTTCTGGTGTTTATTCTTTTATTGCAGCAAACAGGATATGTGAAAGCTTCCCCAGCCCTCTTTCCCCCCCATCTTTTAGGCCACCTCTTTTATTTATTCTTAAAATAAAAATGGATTGCCTGAGGCCTGTCCTTTTTCATATTGTAAATTATCTGTGTTCAATATTTGGGTGGGATGGATGTGATAGAGTTTCATGTTCTAAGACATTATAAAAAGTTTACTCTCAGTGATACTGACTTCTCTGCTGAGCTGACCAGAGCAGTTTGTTCTTCCAGTGATGACATTATAAGTTATGAAAATAATCAAACCTATTACCCAGTTCTGTTTTTAAAAACCAGTCAAGACTTTCTGATGGATTTTGGTCATTACAGCACTTACAAAGTACTTAGCTGTATCCTTAAAGCACTGTACAGAATCAAGCATAGTCATTCAGCTATGAAAACAAATTAAATTTGATTATTTTAAGCCCTGCACATTCGCTATTTTTAGCCTGATAAGGGGATGGCATTTTATTTTTCTCCTCTTAGTACTGCCCTCTTTTAGATTGGTTTAATTTGATGCACAAATCTTAAGTTCATGCTCCTTTCAGACTGTGCACACAATAAAACTAACTACATCAGTTAAGAGAACTTTGTCATTTTAGGGCATAGTAACAAAGTAGTATTTCTGTACATTATTCCCTTCTTAGAGCCCAATAGTAAAGAGGAGGCATTATTATTATTACACATTGAGTTACTGCTCAAGTGAGCCACAATGTGTGCCAATGCAGCAGTTTCTAAATGTTAGGCTTGTAAGAGTACTGATAAAGATTTCCTGGTCACCTGAGTAAGTTTCCCTTGAGGGTGGTTTGTGCAAAATTGCTTTAAATAGAAGGTCTGCAAATAGCAGAATGGCTGTCTGAACCACAAGGCAAACTGGGTATGCCCCCACCCCTTTTCTGATTGCCAATTCTGAATGTTCCTGTGGTGAAAGCCCTCTGGAGATGAGTTTTGGTTGGCCAGGAGAGATTTCTAGTAGACATTGTTTCAAAATAGACAGGCTGAAATGTTAATATATTTTAAAATCACGTTTGGTTCCATCTGAGGGTGAAAAACCCCAATATATTAACATTCCACTGAAAACCATTCTGAATTGTAACCTTTCTTATTTATCCAGTCAATCTAGGGTATTCCCACATGTTCCACACAAAGATGTTCTCATGATTTAGGTAAAATACAGCTTTCAGCCCATGGTTTGGAAATTCCATACTAAAAAGCTATAAAAATATCCACTCACTGCGTACAAGAGAGCACATCTCTGCAATATGATTAATTTACTTTTCCCACTAAGAACTTACGTTTACAAAATCTCCTAGAATTGCTAGTAAAAATACTTGTTTATCTGTGCCAATTAGTTACACGTGAACTCCTACATTCCTGTGGTCCAGACTAGGCCAGGTACAAGGGACAGGGTCCTTGCCAAGCTGCCAGTACAAACATCTTTTTGTAAGCTTACTCTTTTTCAGGGAAGCCATGTAAAACACACTATGGTATTGACTGTAGATTAGAGGCATAGTGTTTGGCAGATCCCTGAATTTTAAAATGGAGGAAGGCAAAACACGGAGAGGAAATGTGGAAATGGTATCTGAGAAATTCAGTGTCAGCAGCTTAGTAGTAAATTGTAAGGATAATACCTTATTATACAGCACTGTCACCTTTTACAGACTTTGTGGAGTAGTACTAATAGAAGTAACAAACCCTAAAAACAACTGATAGTTGCCAAGACAGACAGAAGCATGTGTCTTCAGTCAGGATAAAATCTCCCAATGTATTTTTTACTGGATCCGGCCATTTGAGCGTAATCACAGTAAGAACTGTAGTAAATTGGAAGTAGCTCAGCTACAAAGCCTTAACCTTTAAGAAACCTCAGAAGAAAACAGAGGGGATGTGTGACTCG
This sequence comes from Phaethornis superciliosus, assembly GCA_023637945.1. NCBI lineage: Eukaryota > Metazoa > Chordata > Aves > Apodiformes > Trochilidae > Phaethornis > Phaethornis superciliosus. Next base: position 8,379,559 of record JAJQWJ010000021.1, on the reverse strand, counting down.
AATGCCTGCTAACAGCTGTGTTTGTTTCCAGTCGCCAGAATCAGCTCAAAGACCAGCAGCACCAGCAGCAGCAGCAGGTTGTGTCCCTCTGCCAGCTGCCAGATGAGGCTGAGTGCCTGACCGTGCCCAGGTACAAGAGAGACCTGGTGCAGAAACTGAAGATCCTGAGGCAAGAGCTGTCACAGCAGCAACCCCAAGCTGGCCATTGTCGTATTGAGGTCTCCAGGGAAGAGATTTTTGAGGTAATTTGAGAATTTGACCCATTTCTTAGCATTGAGGGAAGGGGAGGGTTGTTGAGAGCTGAAGAAATTATTCCCTTAGGTGAAATGGTGAAGTCTAGAGATAAAGATGGGATGTTAACAGTGGTGAATGGGCAGAGGAAGCATTTCAGGGGATGTTGAGAACAGTTTTGTGCTTCAAGTGGATGAATTGACCCTAAGAGAAGAAGGTGGAAAACTTTTCCTGTGGATAGAGATGTACAGACTGACAGGGACAGAGGAAGGAGGCCAAACACTTGTTGTGTTTGGAGATACTGTCTCACTTCTTCCTTGGATATCAGATCATGTCTGCTACAGGGGGAATGTTACAGTTTGAAAACCAAGCCATTATTAATAATCTGTGATCCTTTGTAACTATAGTAAAATTACTATTGAATACCATTCATCTTTGGAGTTTGGATTACTTAGCATCTGTCTCAATTCTGCTTTTTTTTTTTTTTTTTTTTTTTTTTCAGAATCATACCAGTTTTATCAGTTGTCAGGCTTCTGAATGAGCAGAGATGCCCACTGTGGAATGTCTGCATTTTATTTTGTCACATTTGATAAATCTATTAAATGCAGTTATAATTAGTTGGCTTTTTCTGCACAAAGTCTGTCATCTTGGGAACTTTATCAGTCATCCCACCCATCCCTGTTGCATTTTTACCCCACCCACAAGGTTGATTGCCCACTGTGTTGTCACAGTTTTTTCCAGCCAAGAAAGATTTGTGTAGCTCTTCCATTTGGAGAGTCAAATCAGTTCATAATCAACTAAAAAAGAAAGGGAGGAAAAGCTGCCCTACAGCAGTGAAAATTATGTTCTTGTTCTGAAAACTGAGTATGTTGGGTCCCAGGCACACCTACCTCTTCCCTTCTGCAAAGCCAAAGATTGGGGCACTGATACTGGACATAAACAAAAAATAGACTTTTTAGTTTAATTACTTATGCATTTGTTTTGCCTCTTTCAGCTTTCTCTTTTCATGCTTTCTTGGTTAAGTCTTACTGATAGAGGAATACTTCTGTAGATTTGCTGGGTTGGCATTGATTTTGTTTTTAAGATGTTTCCTGAAGGTTTGCATGTGTGTTAAACCTGAAGTAGCAGCTCCTGTTGGCTCACAAAAATTGCCAGCCTTTTTTATGCAAAACCAAAGAAGCTTCATGGCACAGATTTTAATTTTTTTGTAAGTTACGAGAGAATGTTCTGATCACAGTATGCTAAAATTTAACAGAAGGTGTTTTTTCTCACGTATCTGTTTTATTTGACAAGTGCTATCACACTGGTAGAAAGCTAAATAACAGTCTGTGATTTGAGAAGTGGTTCATATTTAGGAAAACATTATCCCCTTTAATAGGATCCCCTTTGCCTCTGGAGTCTGAGACTCCCTTCATTTCTAATACACAGTATTATCTTCTTGTCTGTAAATAGCAGTTAATAAAAGAAAGTGTTATGTGTTTACAGGAATCCTACAGGCAAGTTATGAAGATGAGGCCAAAAGACCTGTGGAAACGATTAATGATAAAATTTCGTGGGGAGGAAGGCCTTGATTATGGAGGTGTTGCCAGGTAAACAATCCTTCTGTCTTCTATCTCCTCCCCTGCACTCAAACCCCAGCAGCCACATCTGTGCTTTGAATTCTAAACCAGCCTTGAGTCAGCCCTGTTTCTTTCTCCACTAGTCTTACTTAGTTATTTCTGTAACAGATTGTGTGTCAGAAGAATGTGTTTCCAGATAGTCTTTTAAAGGAAAATCTGCATAAAAAGTTAATACGGTGAATAAATCAAAATGCATATAAATAAATGAACACTTAGCCAGGTATTTAGTGTGGTATCTAGTGAATTGCTGTATTTATTTGGTTAGTCAAGTGTGAGCATTTGATAATTTGTATCAATGAATACTTGGCTTTGTGGCAGAACTTTGATTAAAAAAATAAGCTTTATTGCAAATTGTAATTTCTCTTTGAAGCAAAATGTTAAAAACTAGCAGTCAGTAGGCAGCACTGTTAGGAGTTGTAGGCCAGTTGCACAGATGCTGAACATGCTCCCCACCTCTGGCATATGGATCTACTTTCTCTAAATGGGTGTTGACTCATGTAGGAGTATTCACTGTTTGCATTGCATTTTTTTACCATTAGTATTAATTTTAGAGAACAGACAATGCTCCCAAACAGCCTGTCTGTAGCTGGTGTATGGCAGGAAACCTCGGGGACCTGGGCTGTGCCCTCATGAGTTTGCAGATGACCAGTAGAGTTTTCACTCCATCCATTCCTAAATATTTTAACGTGCTAATAAGCCATAATTAAAAAAAAGTTTTGTTGAATCAATTACTACTAATTCTTTGGTAATAGTAATAGTGGTTAAAATAAAGAAGGTACAGATATTATTGTGCTATTTTTCAGATACCTACTATTTATTTTTCAGCATGGGTTTTGTCTCTATGCTGTACATTGTGTGGAGCCTTTGCCATCTGCCATACATAAATACAGAAGACCAAGCTTGAAATTGTTACTCCAGTCTTCCTCATTCTTAAGACCATTATTTGCTTACTTGTGAACATTTAATTAAAACTTTTAGTAAATGTATCTGTTACCTGAAGACAGTTTATTTTAAAAGCTCTGTCTCAAACATCTCTGTTACAGCCACTAGAATCCATAGTGTCCTGTCTTAGTGTGTAGTGGATGAGGGAGAATAATAGTCAGAAACTCTTTCAGAAATAAGTAACCTGGAGAAAAAACTTGGAAAGCTGGGATATACAGCAGCTCTCAGGTGATGTGCAGTTACTGAGCCAGTAAAAATAATTTTAATTTCAGCCTTATCAAAGCATGAACTTGCCTCACATTTATGTTTAACAGTAAGATGAGAAGAAAATCATAGTCTCATGGAAAGATTCTCAGTGTGGGAATGCATTTCTCTAAAATACACAATAAATTATTTATTTTCTGCAGGGAGTGGCTCTACCTACTGTCACACGAAATGTTGAATCCATATTATGGTCTCTTCCAATATTCCCGGGATGATATCTACACACTGCAAATCAACCCAGACTCTGCAGTCAACCCGGTATGACTTGTACAGGAGTTATGATTTTGTGATTATTAATTACATCTGGAGAGTGTTCTAGACTTAAGAACCTTATTCTCACATTAGTATTGCTAGAGAACAAATTTGTGCAGTATTATAATTTCTTTCTCATACTGATCAAAGACATTTTTCAAACATGGTCATAATTTTCTCTAAGATGTTGATTTATATTTCCTTTGGGAGTAATTAAGTTTATTTTGTGTCTTAGTAGTAAGACTTCTGGACTGGAAGCAATATACTCATTGTGCTGGGTATAAAAAGAAACAAAACAAATCTCTGGATATGATGGACTTTTTTTTTTTTTTCCCTCTCATTTATTTGTATTGGGATTGTATTTCATAATCAGCAGATATAACCTGGAGGCCTTATTTAGCAGAATGGCTTAGTCTCTTCTTTCAATTCTAGGAACACTTATCATATTTCCATTTTGTTGGACGGATAATGGGGATGGCTGTGTTTCATGGACACTATATTGATGGGGGCTTCACGTTGCCTTTCTACAAGCAGTTGCTAGGGAAGCCAATTACTTTGGATGATATGGAATTGGTTGACCCTGATCTTCACAACAGCTTAGTCTGGATTCTGTATGTACTGTGTGTTGTATCTTACAACAGAGTTAGAATTCTGTCTTGGTTAACATGTGATAATGTTACTAAATTCAGCTGAAAGCAATCAAGTGTGTTTTCATCTCCTGCTCAGGCAGATTTAAGAAACATTTTTCTTGCACAGTTCAGCTTCTTTAAAGGCTTAATATACACAGGTATTAAAATCTGGGGGGTGAGGGGTGGTAAATGATTACTGATCTGTGAAGTGCTCCATTCATAAATTTGAATTTATTAATTTGGCCTATTAGTAACATGCTATTAAAATATAATTTCAAAACTTTGATAATGGTTTTACTCTATAACATAGTAAAAATGTTTGTTCACCTTTAGTTTCCAAGCAGTAATTTGAAATGCTGCTGGAAAAACTAAATTGTGTGTTAGAGATGATAGGGCTGTAGTATATTTGCAAAATATGTTTTCCCTGAGTCACTTGCATATGTCTTTCCACCAGTGAGAATGATATCACAGGAGTCTTGGACCATACATTTTGTGTAGAACACAACGCATATGGGGAAATTATTCAACATGAACTGAAACCCAATGGCAAAAGCATTCCAGTGACAGAAGAAAACAAAAAGGAGTATGTCAGGTACATCAATATCTATTCCAAAGTCCCTTTTGTATTTCCTAAGTGGAACATACACTTATTTGAAGTAATTGAAAGTGTTATGTTGGTTTTTTTTTTCTAAATGGAAGTACAGCGGTGTTGGGGTGTGCATTACTGTCAGTAGGGCCATTTCTTTGGCTGGATAAATTGCAGGTTTATTGTCTTTGAGTACATCTTTGACAAAACCAATTTGCACTCTTGCAGGCTGTACGTAAACTGGCGATTTTTACGAGGAATTGAAGCTCAGTTCCTGGCTCTACAGAAGGGATTTAATGAAGTAATCCCACAACATCTGCTGAAGACATTTGATGAGAAAGAGTTAGAGGTCAGTACACTAACGTTACCTTATGTCGTCAAGTGTAACAATAAAAGCCTGAGGCATTCTTCTGGGAGTGAGTAACAGGCAAAGTTGTATCCCCAGTGCTTCAGGGGTCTGCAGGTGTTCTATCACAAAAAAATAAAGTTACCATAAAGGGTTACCAGGTCACACAGTCACTGAGACTGCATGTGCCTTCCACTGAGAGCCATGGGAATGTTTCTTAAGATGACATTTCATAGCAGAAGTGGTAGAAGAGTAGGAGAGCCTCTCCTGCACCTAAAAGCCCAGATAAACCTACTGAGAAGTAACTGCAGTGACCTGGGATTGTTTCAGAGAGCATTTCTGCAGCTGAGGTGGTGCTGGTGCGTATTTCTCACGGTGCAGTTTCGTGATACTAAATTCAGTGCTGCCAGGAAAATAGTCTGTCACTCCCTCCCACCTCCCACCACTTGCTCCCAGCCCTTCCAGTGCACCACACTGCTTTTGGTGTCAGGCAGCTCTGTGGTTTTGCAGGGCTGAGTTACGCCAGACTAAATTGGCCCTGTAAATACAGCAGAAGGAAAGGTGCTGTCTGGTGTTTTTTCTGACAAGCATGCTACAAAATGTCAAGATGAGCTTCCAAACCATATCCTCTTGAGGCAAATCCTGTAGTTACCAAGCCTGTTTTAAAACAGAAGTGTAATATACAGTATTAGCTGTAGAGCTAAGTTTTTTGTCATGAAGTGAATTATTCATGCTTTCTTGTGCTCACTGTACTAGAATGTCAGTGATTGCTCTTCTTTTATTCTGAACCTTCACCAGCAGTGATCCAGCTGTACTGTTAACCCAAAATCATTTTGCAGATGCAGAGGAAAAAAGGGGAAGATCCAGTGCTCTTACTAACTAGAAAAATGCCTTCATAATCTTATTCCTACTGAGCTTAGATGGATCCATGTTGGATCTCCATTTTAGAAGCACGGAAAGCTCTTTTGTCAGGAGAGCAGTCTGGTTGGTATTGCATGTGTAGTATGACAGAACAAGATTACTGCTGAGGGTCTAGAGTTGGACCAGACAAACTGTACCCTCAGCCACTCTCTGGAAAATAATGACTTCAAATGTGAATTTTTCATGGACTTACACACATGGGTGGAATCTGTGGTTCTGTTGTTTAATGGACAGGTCGAGACAGTTTATATAAGCTTATGAAAGGGTTGATTTCTTTGGTTTGAATTGAGGCCATGGAAAAAATGGATTGTGTACAAAGAGAAGATTTAAAAAAAAAAAAGACGAGTTCTATTTCTCTATTGCTTAAAATTTGTGAGAGGTTATAATTTGCCTTTGGTATAGAATCTGTTGATTTTTCAATGTCAGTTGTTATTCTTCATTTTGCTGGCTCCAAAACAATTTTTATATTGATCAATGATGAACTCCTAAATTATATTTTAAATTTACAGCTCATCATTTGTGGACTGGGAAAAATTGATGTTAATGACTGGAAGGCAAATACTAGGTTAAAACACTGTACCCCAGACAGCAACATTGTGAAATGGTTCTGGAAAGCTGTGGAGTTTTTTGATGAAGAGAGGAGAGCTCGACTTCTCCAGTTTGTGACTGGCTCATCCAGAGTGCCTCTGCAGGGCTTCAAGGCACTACAAGGTAACTCCAGGCTGCTCCAGGAGTAACTGCAAATGCCTCTACTTGGAGGATGCAATAGGACACACGAGCTGAAAATGTGTCTGGTTGGGCAGCAATGGGAATGAAGAGAGATTTTTAGTGAATAACAATCATAATAGTCTCTTTTTTTCCTGTTTATTACTTTGTTATCCAGCTGTAAATGGCTCTCTTGTTTCAGTTCTGCACTTCTCTCTCTGGCAAGAAGTTCTCTTATCAGCGGAGATCTTAGTGGGGCTTTCCTGGTGTTTTTTTGTGGAAGCCTGTGTTTTCATTTCTTTCACAAGCCCACATCACCTGTACACCCCTGGGACCAGAATACACCAGCCTGCAGTGTTCTTGCCATTCTAACAGCAGAGGCACTTCCTAATGCTGACTGCTGTCTGTGTCAGAGCAACAGAATCACAGGCACTGGGAACAATCCCCTTTATTACAGACCTGGCCAGTCAAAGCTCTGGGTGTCTGTTGTAGCAGCTGCTCTGTTAACACAGTAGTTACCCTATTTTACCTTCTCACAAGACAAAATTGGGGGAAACAGTGACCATAAACCATTTTAACAGGTAGAAGATTCCAACAGTACACATGGGCTGTGGTAGCAGCTGCCACATAGAAAAGCCAGTGGCTCTAGAAATCTGCTTTTCACTATTGCTTTCCTACAGATTTGAACAGGAAGGTTGTCAGGTTTTAGATGGATTTGTATTATAGCATAGTGCAACAAGCTCATGGTCTTATTTAGCAGCAAAGAGTCCCCATGAGAGTGACTGACCCTGTGGATTTTATTCTTTAATGGTCATCTGCTCAGACAAGAATTCCACTTCTGCTAAGGTTAGGACATTTGTAACCTTTTCTTGGTGAAATCTTCTTCAGTGTATAACAAGTCTGTAACACTGCTGTGCTGCAGTCTTTCCTTCAGCAGAGAGATGAAGGGGACCTCTGTAGAGTCAGATTAATTTGACAAACTTGTAAGAAGTTGGTAGTGTGATTTTTGTACAGAATTTGAGTGGAATTGGCCACTGCCTGGTACAAAATGGGGACAGGTACAGGAAGGATAAGTTAAATTCAAAACTTTTAATACACTAGTGCACAGTGTAAAGCAGGTATTGTATTTATTCTTATCAGTGTTATGTTGTTGGTTATCTTTCAGTGATTTAAATAATGGCACAGTTATCATGTGTAGGTGGAGAGGAGGAATATGGCTGATGGGCTCTGTGGGGTTTAGTTCAAGTTTTTTTCCTGTCTCTTGATGATTTCAACCTTGTGCATAGCTTTTCTCTTTTCAAGGCTTTAGTTACATTTTTGTTGCTGCAGTGCAATGAAGAAATTTTGTGTTATGCAATGTGGTAGAGATCTTTTCTGGATTTTCAGGTGCTGCAGGCCCACGACTATTTACAATACACCAGATTGATGCCAGCACTAATAACCTGCCGAAGGCTCATACCTGGTAAGATTTCTTCAGGTCATTATTGTGATATATAGATAAAGACCAATTTGTTGTCTCTGTATTTTAGAGCAGTTGTTTGGTTTTTTTCTTTTCCCTCTCCTCTTCTGGCATAATGTATGTGAAGGTGTGAAAACTAGAGATTGCTTTTATTTCTTTGAAGTTCTGTTGGCTTTTTTAAGTGCAGTTTTGTCATCCTTTCAAGTAGGTTAAATGAAACGTGACAGAATTTTGCTTGGTGGTGCTTGAAGTTCCAGATAGCTGAAATTTTTCTGCCTTCTCTCCACAGCTTTAACCGAATAGACATTCCTCCTTATGAAAGTTATGAGAAGCTGTATGAGAAGCTGCTAACTGCCATTGAAGAAACGTGTGGGTTTGCTGTGGAATGACCCTTCACAGGCTTACCTGAGACTCTATTTATACTCCTGTCAGCCAGAAAGCCCTTCCCTCAGCCAAGACTCAAGAAATGCTTGAAATACAGGAAACTTTCCCTTTTCTACACTAGGACACTGGGAGGGGAAAGGACAACTTTGGAATTTTTTTTAATTATTTTTATTTTTTATTTCAAGAAAATAGGTTCTGTGGTTCCTGCCATAGGATCATTCAGCTGCTATTAAAAACTAATATCTTGAACATACAGAATGCTGACTTTTCCTACATTTCAACAGTTAAGCAGTATTCTATACTTAAAGACTACTACTATTTTTGTAAAAGGTAATCTATTATATTTGCCTACCTGATTTCTATTCTCAGATACCAAGACACAACTTCAGCAGTCGGTACAAGTCATGTTTCAGCCTGTTTTAAATATATGATACTGAACAGCATCTATACCTGCTATTTTTGGAAAAAATATTTTGGATTATTCTAACTTTGCATAGCAAATTGGCTGAAACATTCATTAATCTTTTTAACTAAAGCCACTTACATGTTAACTGCATTTTCTTATAGTAAAACATTATATTCTGCAATGTAAATTCAACTTAAATGTTACCACAGGGGGCTTTTTTATATTTTTCAAGCATGAATTACAAATACAATGTTTTGGGGTCCTATTTATATCACTTGTCAGAATCCTTAAGGAAAATTTCTAGTGAGAATGACACATACTGTCTTTGGTACAGTACTTGTGTTTCCATGTGGAATAGACCTTTTTTAATGATCAGTAGATGTTTTGATTTTTTTAAAAACAGCATATTTCTAACAAGTCTGTCAAGAGTATTTTTTTGTTGCTTTTGACTTTAAACACTGCATTTTTTTCAACTTTTTAAGCATGCTGATGAGGTGGTATTTGACAGCAGAAGCCTGTCAGCAGTTAATTTCAGAACCCATCCTGTCCAGTCAACCAAAGTTTGTTTGAATGCAGCCAAATCACATTATATATTTGTTGATGCTAAAGATATATCAGGTAAAACACGTTCTAATCTTTGTCTAGCTGCTCGTGACATGTGGGTTTAAGTTACAACTAAGGAAAAATGGTGTATGAACTGAAATATGTGTAGTGTGCTTTGAAAATGAGGGTTTAAAAGCGCATAATTTATTGATTGTAGGGGTGGAAGTAAGTATATATATGAATTATAACATGGGTAGATTTCTTCAAAGGGGAATAAAATGCACTACCAGTAGAGGGAACTGGACTTTGAAGTTAGTTTGGGAATTCTCAGTTAAGAACTGTATGATCTGCTCATGGTGTGTAGATAAACCAGTCTGCTTAAGAGATGGTGGCATTCTCCTCTCAGCGCTGAGAATATTTGGGATAAGTAGCATTTTTTTTTTCCAATCAGTGTTGTGGGTTTTTTTAACTTAGGTTACAATTAATCATCAAATCTGCACTATTTTTACACTGCCCATGAGAAGAAAGGCTATTGAAAATGCTGAAAGAATGGGATGTAAACAGCTGTTCATTTTTTGCAGTGTAAGTCACACAGTGAACTTGCTAACTTTCTGTCTGTTCTGTGGAACTTGAACTTAATTTTGTTCTGCCAAATCTGACTGCCACAGTGAGTAAGCTACTACTGGATGTTGTGTATTAGAAGAGTGGACAATGCACTACTTTTGTAGAATTGTGGTAAGAATCTGGTGAGCCAAATCCACATATTCATTTGATTATATATATATATATTTTTTGTACAGCTGTTGCAGGAAGGTTTGCTCTAAGAGACTTGCTTCCCATTCTGGGCTGGCTGCAGAGATGAGGCTACTTAGGGACGTAAACATGAAGCCAAGAGACTTGCTTTAACAGCCAGGTTTGAAATGTATCAGACCCTTTTTTTTTTTTTTTCATTTCCAGGGACCATTGCACTCATGTAAAATGGCTGGTACCTTTGCATCTCCAATTGGGATTCCTAATTCAGGGCTTCCAGGTAATCTTGTTACCAGAGAAGCTACCACTAGGGCTTTCCAGGTTGCCTGGAAGAGCAAAGTAGGTTGTTGCCCAGTGTGTTTCTTACTCAGTACTGCTGCCTGAGGTTGGGACCACTGCTTTAGACACTCCCAAAGACCTCTCCTTACCCCTGTGCATTTTGAGGTATGATGTGAATTACTATTTACAGAGAGAGGATCTTTTGACCACTGTTCACAGGATGGATACACCAATGTTGTCTAAGTGATTTGTTTTATTTTTTTACCCTGATCTTGGCCATGCTATGGATGTAGCCTCCCTGGTTACAAAACGTGAAAAATGTAAAATCCAGCTTGATCCAGCTTTTGGGAGAAGTCAGAACCCTGTGAGGTGATTGGAGGGGGAAGGAATTCTGCTGTTCCCTTTGCACCACACAGCTCAGCTCAGCACTGTTCAACGACTGTAGTGTCTCTTGGCCACATCACTGTAGCTGCCTCCCAGGAACCTCCTTGTCAGCCTGCTTACACTGGTAGTTATGGCCACCCTTGTGTCATAATAGCTTTTTGGAGGAGGGAGGAGATGAGCTCTGCAGAATATAGACTCTAGATCAGCTGATAAATACCATTTGCTTTCACAGCAGCCTTAGCAGTACATCTGTTTGTTCTACCAAACATTTTCAGAATGTTTTTAACTGCCATAGAGAAATATTATAAACTTAATATATTATAGGCAAAAATAGACAAGTCTACATTTGACTTTCCCCAGCTGACAGATGAGGATGAATATACCAAGTATTTTGAGTGCCTTTCTACCTTCATGACTGAGAGCTTTAACTAAAGCACCTCATTACCTAGTCAGATGTTTTTCTGAAAATTTTGAAGGGTTAATTCCTTTGCAAAATTTAGTTTCAAGATCATGTCAGCTTCTTTCCCCTCAAAAAGGTGCTAAGCCTAATATTGCATTTTAACCTTGGACTTTTCACCCCATGATTAATGTGAATATTTATTTCAATGTGTCCCTCTTACTGGGTTTTTACTTTATCCAGTCTTTAGTCGTTTTTAGAGAGATGTCACATCATGGTTTTATGCTGTTGCTTTTCATTATGAATGTTTAATTATGAACAGTGACTTTTGTAGATTTCAAATATACAGTACACAGTTGAGTTTCAGAGGATTTAATTTCTCGATGTAAAGAGTTTGTAATGGTGCTTTGTACAGTATGTATTCTAATTTTTTTTTTGCACATAGTTTCAGTCCCTAAACTGATTTATTTGTACCAAATTTTTGTGTTGTACTAAAGTCCAGAGCACACAAACCGTTTTTAAGTTCTTATCCTACAACACTACATCTGTACTGAACTTCTGGTGCGTTTAAACTGGCTGCATTGATGGAAGTAAAAGCTTTGCTTCTATAGCATAAGTATGCATCATACAGCTTAATGTAGCATGCTACAGTTGCTTCAGATTTTAAACAGCACCACATAGTTAACAGGTGCCATTTGTTGTACTTTACACTATGTAGTAGGTTTCTGGCTCTACCACAACCTCAGAGCTTTGTCTGTAGTTGTAATTAGTTTATACAAGTGTAATTACTCCTCCACAAACTGACAGTTCTTAGTTTATAATTTCCATTGTATTTATTACAGAGTGTTTTAGCATTGGTATCATTGTATTTTCACCCAGCTGTTACATGAGCTTTAACAAAAAAAAAAAATCTGTATAAAATGGTTTTTAAATACTTAATGTATGTACCCATGCAGAAGTTGAGCAATAAATTGTATGCTGTTTGCACTCCCACAGCATCAATGGTTTTAAAATGTTTAAGTTTTTCTTAATTAAACCTTTGCTGTAAAATTTAACTATCATTTTTAAGTAACTCAGCTTTTTTTCAGGAGAAAATGGTTAAAACTTGGTGTCTTTCTGTTACCTACAAAAAGGATTGTGCTGCATGTTCCAGTCAAATATAAAAGATCTTCATTTTGACATTCATGTAAGGGTGTGCATGTTTTTGGCAAGGACTTTATCTTGGCATTGGTGAACCACTGATGTTCTTTTAAAGATCTAATTTCTGGCTAATGGTGTTTGTGTAGCTTTTCCACTACAGCAACAGAACCAGAGGATGCTGAGCATTCAGCTGTCCCACCAAGATAACTCCTCCAAAGCCACAGACTTCATCCCACTTCCTTTGTGCAGAGCTCAACATTATCTCAGCTTTTGCAAGAACGTAGAAGTAAGGTAAGAAGGTAGAAAGTAGTTTAAAAACTTTATTGATCCCAGATACTAAGATACAGATCAGTGAAGTAGCCCAGATACTTCAGTGATGCAGCAGTTGTCCTCTGACAATGTCAAAATGACAGACCCCAGGTATTTTAGGGAAAAACAGCCACACACCATCTTGCTGTTACAGCAGTTCTCAAAGACTCCCATCATCTTAGCCAGAGAGAGCTGCAGTGATATTTACTCTAAGTCTTACAAAAAATTACCTTTGCTATACTGAAAGGAAGCCATCTGAAGTCTAGATTTCAATCTGTCTGCTTCAAGTTCTTGAAAAAAGGTGTCATCATCACTTTGTATTATTGCTGCTTGCAGTTCCTGTATTTCCTTCTCCATCTTTGATCTCAGTTCTCTTTTTGTCTTCTGTAGCATCTGCAGAAAAGGCAGGTATTAGGCAGAGCACGTAAAAAGATGATGTTAACATAAGATGAAAAATACTCACTTGTGCTTGTGCCTTCTTCCTGGCTTGGATTTCTTGGCGTTCTTGATACAAAGCTTCTGCTAGCATGGAAAACTAAGAATAACATGGTTTGAGTTCAGCCAGTTAAAGTAAGGAAAGACTTACAGTGTAAAAAATATTAACTGTCTTTGATACAGATTAAGCTTTACCTGATCTTTGTAATATTTCTCCATAGACTCCAACTCATTTTGATGCTCTCTCCTTTGCTCAGCACGCTTCTCTTGAGCATATTCTCTTAGGTTCTTCAGTCTTTGCTTCTGAATTTCTAAGCCTTCTTCAAACAGGTTTTTAAATATCTGCCAGTAATGAAAAAAACGCAAGCCTAAAACTCTCTGGTCCCAGAAACTTTTAAGTATACATTTATATTTTTCAGCTGTTTTATCTCCTGAGCACATGAAGATGTGTCACTGCCAATGAAAAAGTATGCAGTTATGTATCTAGCAATGGTCGTACAGATGCTGCTGAACTGGAAATTTTTTATGTCATTTTAAGTCATATGACCAAGAAAGCCATTACAACAGGGAGTGTACACGTCAGACAAACCAACAATGCAAGCTCAGGTCTTTGAACATGCACTGTGATTCACAGCCCACCCTGCATTCTGTCATCAAACTTCAGAACCTTCATCCAGATTTCCAGTAGCAGGAAATCCAGCTGGTACACAGGCTTTCCATTTAAAGACAGAACCCTTACAGCTTGAGGCAAACAGTTCTCAATGCACTAATAGTGGATTACACACTAAACTTCTAATCTTTTATTTCACAAGCTACAAGAGTAGATACAGAGTTCTCTGTACTAACTCAGACTGCTTTCTTTAGCATTGATATCCAGCCCTAATGAGAAATCATATCTGTTAAAAAGCCTGCTTTGTTTAACAAACATAACTGAATAACAAAGCTGTCTTTTTGATCAGTTTTCTTAACCAAAGATTTAGATTGTTTTCCTTGGATAGTATCTATAGGAACAACTTCTTAATCCTACTGTTCCTAAAAACTCATTTCCCCAATTTCTCATGTTACCAGCCCGTTTTTTCCATACTGATTCTTCACACTTTCTCTCCTTAACCCCATAAAGCATCTCCTCATTCTACAGTGATTTGCCCTGAACTGTATCAGTGTTAACAAAACAGGACCCTTTTCTTCTGTGGCCTTTGCTGACCAATCATTTAATGCCAGCTCCAGTGCTCTGCTCACTTCACTTGCTCTCCATCCACTTCTACCATTGTTTGAACTACTGGATTATGGGTCCTCAGCACTGGGGTCCAAACTGAAAAGAATTTCAGAGCCAGGCATCTTGTACTTGCCCTTTCTTCCCTTGTCCTTGCCCGCATCATCTTGGCACGCAGCTGAGCCCGGTAATCCTCGTAATACTTCCTGGCTCGAGCAACTTGCTGCCGTTTTTCTCTCACTTTATTCTGAGCCCACTTCTGTCGGTGGATGTGTTGCTTGAATTCTTGCTAGATGGGGAACAGGAGCTGTCAGACCACCAGGCTTCATGCAGATACTGCTGCAGGCAAAGCTCTGTTAAACATTGCTTTTCCCTACCCTGTTTTTATGCCGTGCTTATGGCTTGAAGCAAAGTGGTGCCAAGAAGAGCACTGTGTAATTAGGGACTCAGCACTACAGTGCACTGGCATTGTAATTTCTGGCATTGACACTGTAGCTGGCATTTTTACCAGTGACACCAGGAGCTGAAGTTTCTCCTCCTTGCACATTATTAGAACTTGTTTGCACTTTTAAAGCAACAGTGCAGTGTAATAATCATATTTTATTCCCGTGACCTCAGCAGCCACACAGCAAACAGAGTGGATGGCATGGGAGACCACAGCTATTCAAGAGGCATAAAATTGTCACAAGATAAAAAGCCACTTTAATGGGACAGGAAATACACATTCTAGTTCAACATGAAATTTTTGTATTATGTAACAAATACACATCAAAGAACTTACCAGTCTCTTATTATGGTCTTGATCTTTTTTAATAATTGCAACAAGAAGCTCACACTTCTTCAGGGCTTGTTCAACCTGGAGGTTTAAAAAAACCTAATTACTTCCATTATTTCTGCAGGACAGGCAGCTCTGTGTAGGAGTTTTAAGCATTGCCTCTGCTATGTTTTGGTTTTTATGTTGAAATGTTGCATAATCGACTTATGTATCTCATAACTAACTTTTAAAATAAAAGATTGTTCAGAAGTAGCACTCAAATCTACAAAATGCTTATAATAGCAATCTTAGGCAGTAATAGATGAACAAGTATAAAAAATGAACATTATATTCAAGTGTCTGATAAAAAGTTGAACCCAGGTGTTTAGATATGTACATTCCTTTATTTAGCCGTGCTCAGATGACCCTCCTTTTGTGTTGTGCTTTGGATGTGCATGTTCCCTATTGATGCTGTGTATGAAGAGTCAGGATGATTTTATGATTATTCTGCAATGCAAACTGCTGACTGTTCTGTCAGAGGCACTATCCCTTATTCAGAAGGTAAGAACAAGAATGCTCACTTCATTTTGGGGTTTTGGTCTAGTTTTTCCAGAAGCTGCCTTAAGATGTTCAGTATGTGCAAGCTGCTGCTGACACATTTTTTTCATAGTATGGTCAGAAATATGCAGGTGGGGAAACTCTTCCAGTAGCTGAAGTAGGAGGTCATCATCTCTTAATTTTACTACAAGGTAAAGACAGATGTAAGCAATAAATTCCTGGAAAACACATCTAGTAGTAAATTCTTCCAGACAGTGTCAGCCTAAGTTATGAAATATTTTAGATTGAACACTAAATACAACTACCATGGTGGTATTATGATGTCAAGCTAAACCCAGCAGGATATAACATCACTCTGTCAGCACAGCACTGGAGAAAATAATCCCAAGTTTTTCCTGTGTTTGGTTTTTGTTTCTGCTGAAGAATTGCTTTTACGGCTCAGGAATTATTTTCCTCCCACCACCACATCCAGTTATGATCAGCATCCCCCTCTTCAAATAGTTAGTGCTGGTTAGTGATGGTCAGAACTATCTGTCTCTCACTGGCTGTGGCAGTTAATACAGCAGTGGCAGTGACAGTTCCAGGTCAAGTAAACAGGTAGAAAATAAACTGGTTTGCAACCAGGTCATTACATCTTTGATCTTTCTGGCAGGAAAAAATAATGGGGAGATGAAACAAATGGGTATTAACCAACTACTTGCCCTTTAAACATTGCAAAAAAACAAGGCAGTGAAACCTGAGCAACATTCAGCTGTGTGTAGGGGATTATACCATGATCTTATACATAAGCATGCTCCTAAACAGAGCCTGTAATTTGGATGTTGGCTGTTCTTGGAGTATCACTTGCTCAGCAAAATCACTGGCAGTTTCAACATCACCATGGCAGGGTGTTGACAAGAAAATTATAGCAGCTGATAGATTCTGCTCTATTACCTGCTCAGGGCTCAGCACCAGTTCACTCAAGTTAAAGGCATAATTTTAAATCCAATACATGTTCATGAAAAAAAAGAAAAAAAAAAAAAAAAGGCTGAGTTCAGACTGTAGTAGAGCAAGCACCAAAGTAGCAGTAATGGAAACAAGACTTGAAAATAATCCAAGGGATTTTAAGGAGGTAGCAAATGGGTCAGTTTTGATTCTACATTGCTGGTTTATATTTACTTTTAAAGCATTATCTTCCCTAACAAAAATCCAGACGTATAGAGGTCATAAAAAGGGGAAAGTGCTACAGCTGACTGGTATATGTTGGACCAATGCCTTTATTCTTGGAGTTCAACACATGCTTTCAAAAGATGCCAGTTTTCCACCAAGTATAGTTTTGCAGTTCTTACTTGGAGCAGCTTTCTTTGGCTTCACAGTTCCTCGTTTTGGAATCCACTGGCTGTATTTGGGATTCTGAGGTGTGGTTTTTCTAGAATAAGCTTTCACTGGCTGAGGCATTTTTGGAGGTTCTTTAAAGATGTTTTCTTTGTATTCTTCTTGTTCCTTAGGAGCAGATGTAAAACAGATGGAGAACAGGTATGAGAAGTAAAAGACTGATAGATCACATGGTTTGGGTATGTAGCAGAATTTAAGTGTCTCTGAAACTTTAGGATAAGAGTTTGGAGATACTGAATTGGATTCTCCAGGCCAGAATTTACAAAATGCAGGTCAGGGTTCAAATGCAGGTTAAATCTTGCTGTTGCATAACCTCAGCTCTTTTGCAGGCCCTAACACAACTGTAGCAGCCTATGGACTGCTTCTGCAAGGCCTGCCAAGAAAGCCATACACTGGTGTGACACAGCTTTTCATCTTAGGTTCTTTGCAGTTCTAGTAAGAAAGTAGCAAAAACTTCCCTGTCATATTCCTAACGTTAAGGAATCATTCTTGCACAAACCCAAGTTTTAGATTTTAACTACTCTAGGACTGTAGTAAGCAGGTTGCCTACAGGATACAGGGCTCCAACTTTCTTAACATAGCTATGGGGCTGTGTGTGTGGGGAGAACTTTAGGTCAGTCCATGGCAGCTGTTGGCTCACTTAGCTTTAATTCTTTCAGTCTGAGAGTCTTGAAGTTCACATTTCATGTGAAAAAGCCTGGTGGTTAAGTTGCCCATAAGAACAGGTATTGTTTTTAATACATGGAAATGCCAAAACTTTTAAAACTACATCTCTTGGATCTGCCTGTCTCAGGAGAAGCTGTCCTGTTTACTGCCTTAGTAGCACACAGGGCTGTAACTATGACACTGGGAGTCAAGGAGTTTTTGTACCCACAGACATGTCCGGTGTCTGGAGAGATCATCTACACAAATTTTAAAAGACAAACCAACCAAAACACAACTAACAAGCCCCATAGTGTATGTCACATACCATTTCCTTTATCAGCTGGCCAAGCTCAGAGAAGTCAAGCTTCTCCTCAGATTCATAAATTCTTAGTTCATCTTCATAAGCTTTAGCAACCATCTAGAAAATAAAAATAAGAGGACTTTTCAGAGAAAATAATCAGTCATGAACATGTATGGGTCAAAGAAGCTTCTTCCACTTTAAAATCTCTTTTTTGCAAAATTTGGGGTTTAAGTAATTTTCTCAGCTTTCTACAGCTGCAACAGTGTAAAATTAGTAAAGTAGGCCAGATACCCCCGTTAAGTAAGAACAATCAGTTTTAATGCTTTCAGTATAACTGTTGGTCAGAAAAACCAATAGATCTGACCTAGAAACTACCTTTGTTCTCTTTGTTCTTTCATCTCTTTCTTTTTGCAACTGGCTGCGTAATCCCCACATTTGGCCTTTACAGCAAGGTTTGTCTTCTAATTTAGAAAGTAATTGATGCTGAGATAAGGATGAGGATGGAGAAAGGGATCGTGGCCTTCTTGGGTACCTCATATGTGGTGTTTCTGAAAGGAAAGTGATTCACTGAGTATCTAACTTGAAACCAAAAAAACCCTTAGGCAAACATAAGGGAAAAAAGCCCCCCGCCCCCCCAGCCTATCCAGCACAAGAGTCAAAAGGTTTAGAACAATTTAAGTCATAAAGAGCTAAAGGATTTCCTTTAGAAGTATCCCTGCCCCAAATTATATATTTTGGGGCTTGTATAATAGCAGAGGTGCCAGGAGATATTCAGGATATAGAAGGAAAATGCAGCAAAGACAAATGGAGGTAGATCAAGGTAAGAGAATGTTTACAGGCCAGGGACAAAAAGAGCTCCATGTTGCAGTGTACTGTGTATGTGGATTAGCTCAAGCTATGTGCTGGTTTTATAGCTGGGCATACATACAGAAGGTGATTAATTAATCCTACTGCCACCAACTCACACACAGCACAGTATCTGTGTTAGATAAGTAGATGTACAGGCTGTACTTGGCACAGAGGAACCTGAAGTAAGAGCACATTTCAGAGTCAGTCCCATCAAGGAGCTTGTACTCCCACTTACTGCATGGTTTTCACTGCAGCTCTGTTTGCCTTGCATTTTTAGTAAAGTTTTACCATAGGTTCTGAAATGGAAAATTGAGTGTTCAATTCTGTTAAGAGCTGCTCAGGGAAAATCTAAGGCAAAATATAAGTGCACTGACAATACAAACTCTAAACTCTGAGTAGTTCAGTGTATCAGCTCTACATGAGAAAGATTTGGGGTTTTATGTGTGTATATATATATATATATATATATATCCCATTCCATCCTAATACTTAACTGGCCTTAGAATTGTTACCTTGCTCAGCTTTCCTTCTGCAGTATTCCATGCCACTGTCACTGTGCTGAGTCAGACTGTCTTCATCTGTCCCCTCTTCTTCTCTGGTGTGCTCACCCAGAGCTCTCTTTAACATCTATTGGATAGATTTTGGGGGAAGACAGGATCACAATAGTACAGGCAAAGTATTGAACTGTAAGAATTTAGAACTAATTTAGAACTAACACTGTAAGGTGTTAGTTGCATTTTTCCTTTGAACAGTATTAAATTTATATTTTTGTTTACTACTGTTACTAAGGCTGATTGCTCAGGTCCACCAAATGACAGATTTCACTTACTAGATCTAATTCATTTAACCTGCGACAGAGTTTGTCACACACTTCATGAAGCTCTTGCTCCAGCAGCTTTTCCTTTGTAGTTCTGTGGGAAAAAGGCTCTTCAAGTGAATCCGTGAGAGAAAGTTCATATCTGCTAAAACAGAAAACAGATTTCATTGCTATTTTAAAGACTTGATGATAAACATTACCTCATAGAATTACAGTTCATTTTTTGCATGAGACATTTTTATAGGATTAAGTAGAAGCTGAATGTGTAAACGCCTATATTTAAGGAAACACATATACTGTCAGGAGAAACAGGAAATCTTTCTGTTAAAATTAATCTTTCACTGTCATGCAGCTAAAGGAGGAAGAGAATTTCTTTTAAGGGGGAGGGGGCTGGGTAGCCATGTGTATCAAAGTGCTATAGCTTGACTCAGTACCAGAAAAAATTAACTTGCCTTTTCTGTCTTGGCACATATCTAGGTTCAGGTCTTGAAGTTTGTGTTACTTGTTTAGCATGTAGTGATGGTTTTTCATGTAAAGAAGCAGATGTGTAAGTTGGAGGAACCTAGGAAAACAAGTAAGAGGGAATGAGTATCTTGATCTTCACAGTAAAGCTCAGAAATACCATTCAGAATATGAGTAGAGAGATCCCACAGTAGCTTTTCTAGAAGAACCATCTCAAACTCTATGACTGCAGATAGCATGCTGTAGAGAATCAGATATATAAAGAAACAGACCAGCAAAAACATACATCAGTTCAAAAACCATCTACAGCTAAACCACTGGGTCAGAAGAACAAGGTGTAGGTGAGTATTCCTACATATTACATCATTAGCTTGGGACTAATGCCAAGAAATGCAAATAAGGTGAGTCTCCTGAGCATGGACTAAGCTGCAATGCACACAAAAGAAAACACTTATGTCTTTATGCCATGCAGTTACAATGGTTTTGTGCTGCTGGGTAACCTGTCAGTTTGAACTGGAGTGTTTTGGGGTTGGCATGCATAGACTTGTAAATAAACCAATGGAAAATGAGTTTAAACAAAGACAATGTTTTAAACAGACAATATAGAAGTAAAGGCTGTTTCAACTACTAGAACAAAAGAAGTCTGTGAGTACCTCTTGTGGCTGCAGAAGGCAAGGAAAAAAAAAAAAAAAGTGTTTTCCAAAGCAAGGAACTTCTTATACAGACGTGTTTCTACAAGCACAGGATGGCATCTACTCTACAGTTTGTGAGTTTTACAGCATTCAGTTTTTGAAAGCAAAGGACAACAAAAAGAAATAAAATGAAAGGTTATAGCCAGGTAGTCCAGTGATCTTGTGGAAGGGAGAAAAATCTGAATTTTATTGGAGTCTGAACAAACCCAGAAAACCAAAATTCATAAAGGCTGTCACTATTTTATACATCTCTGATTAAATGCAAGATAGCCAGTAACTGATTGGTTTTGATTAATTAATAATAAGTACTGGCACTTACACTTCTTGGATCAAATAACTCCAGAAAGAACTGATTTGACTTGTAACCTGTACATAGTCATAGTCTAACAAAATTGTGTACTGAAGAACGCAAGCCAAAAGCAGGTTTGAAAAATGCTCAGAAATAACACAAGGTATCAGAAGAATTAAAAGTGGAACCCAGAAATATTGACTAAGTGTCCACAAATAAGTAAAGATGTAACATCTACCTGTGCCTTGTCCTGAGCATCACTTGATACCACCTTGTCCTGCCCTGCAGAAGCAGATGACAGCTGTGTTAGTTGTTGGTACAGACTGCACTGTGCCTACTGATGTGGGGAACAGGTGAAAAAAGATGTGATCCATGATCTTTTGAACCAGGTTTATTCAAAGATACCAGAATGACAAAGCAACTGTGGTTACACAATTGTGACATTCATTTTTGGTAATTTCTCAGGTTTTGAACGTTGAGTGTCATGGGAATGCTATGGAAACTAGAAAGGTAAGCAGCGTTTCCCAGGCAACTGAGAAAATAAGCACTGAAAAGGAGAGCTTCTAAACCTTTTCTACAAAGCCAGTTAATGGCTTTTTAGGTCCATGATTCTCTGCTCAGAATAAGTGCAGCCATGGGATTTATCTGCTAGAAGAGATTTCTGTGGTATAGACACATCTTAACTGGATTACCTAAAGGAGTTGAATGTGGGAGACAGATTATTTTTCTCCAGCACAGTGAACATCTTAAAAGTAACTTATTTTTCCTTGTAAAATAGAAATATGAACTTGAGGATGAATTTAAAAAAAAATGCACCACTAGTTTCAAAACCATGGTTTTTGTAGTGCTAATAAAAAGAAATGTGATACTTAACAGTGAAGAGTTACCCTATAGGAAGCAAAATTTTATCTCACCAGGGATTTTCCTTGATAGAGGATGGCTATCAGAAACATCTTCAGATTTTTCTGTAAGTAACTGTTCAAGCTAAAATAAAAAGCAACATGTTTTCTGTAGATTCACAGGAGATTGTTGACAGGAAGGTCATACATTATGTTTGTCTGCAAATTTAAATCAGTGCCGACTACATAAAGCATAAATGTTTTGTTTACTGTGTTGTAAACTGTGCAGTTACATTGATTATGGAGATGTGTAAGAAATAAACATCTCTCAAATTAAGTTCCTCTCTGGACATGCGGTGATGAATGAATCCCCAAAGCAAAATTCCTTGAACTGAAGATAAAACCTGACATATTCAGAAGTATTCTTCAGAAATCAGCTACTACCATTCTGCAAGTAGACTAGAAGTTTGTGAAATTAAAGCAGTACTGGTTACTAAGGAAAAAAAAAAAATATCAAAGGATTGGTTTTTACTTACAGGAATTTTAACTCCACTGTCAGCCAAAGTTGCTGACTGGCTGGCTGGGCTCTGATAATCTCTCCATCCAGGATAATGAGGTCTGGCTTCTGAAGGCTGGAATGGTGGTAGCAAAGGAATAGCTTGCTGTATAGGCTCCCCAAGTCTTACAGCACTGGCACTCCAACTCTCTTTTTGAGGTCCAGTATCATGAACAGACTTGATTGATCCTTAAGGAGAAAAATATAAAAAACTTAAAAGTGTTATCTGTGAAAGCAGAATGTTAGTTTTCTATATTCTCCATACATGCAAGTATCTACTGCTAGCCACCATCTTTGCTGGAGTGCATGGAACAGTACTGTAACATGTTTATGCCTTACCATGTTATTTTTCTTCTGTTTGCAAGGATTCAAAATTGTCACATGTTTTTCATTACCACATATAAATGTGTAGGAAAATACTGCTCTCCTACTGCATGGCTGCAGCTATGTGCACATGCAGCAAGTAGTTTGCAATTTGCTGTTCTTTCCCCCAGTATTTTTAGATACAAGCTGGGGAATGCCTGCTCCTGTGCAGGAATTCTAAACAATGAGAGAGCCATAGTAAGGAGAGGCCAGGGACAGCTGGAGAAAGAGGGTCAGAATGATTCACTCAATCCACAGTCTGTCCATAACTGTCCTGAGCAGCAGGAAAGTCCCCTTGAGAACACATTTTTAATGCTACAACCATCTGCAAAGACTTTTGACTTGCAGTATTTTGCTTATTGAACCACACAAGAAGAAAACCAGCTAGCTGAAGCTGAATCCTAGCAGAGCAGCAGCACCCCAGATAATGGAGTTTGCATACTCTGGGACACTAAACTACAAAATGTCTGAAAATTATTAATTTTCTGTCAAAATATAGCTGAAGTGTTTCCACCCATGCCTGAGGTTCTGCTCTACACTGCCCTACTTAGTACCCTGCACCCCTTAGAATCAGGGAGACCAGATATCAGAAAAATGAATACTCACCACCTGCCTTTTCCTTTATTATGGCCCTTTTAGTTTTAGAGAACTGTCCAGGTAATGTTCCAATAGGCTCTGAGTTTTCAGATTCTTCCATTCCCTTGTCCTTTTCTGCTGCTAACAATTCAGGCAACTGGAATTCTAGAAGTGGTGCTTGAAAAAGACTAAGAACTAGAACTAGAACATCTTGTAAACTGTTTAGCTGGAGAATTTTCATACTTGGTATGTTTACTTGGTATTAGCAAGCCATGCTGTGATAAAAATAGATTTGTTAAAGTCCTACTTGTAATTCTATTTAATAAAAAAAAAAAAAAATCAATAATACTCTCTATGCTTCTACTTCTAGAGATTAATCACAATAAGAATGTGGAATATTCTTATAGCAAATAGGAATGGACTCCATTTAAGTAGTGTGCACACTAATTGTTCCAAAGCCACCCATAATGCTTTGAAGTGCCACACACTCATAACAAGTCTTAAGAATGAAGTTAGTAGTCTTTTTATGTTTTACACAGCATTAAGTTAAAGTAATTTAAGGCTTCAGAAATCTCTTCTTCTATTGAACAAAATAAAATGCTTTTGTAGGGAGAACTAAATCAAAAGTCACAATAGCAATATCCACATCATGCAGATCTGGAGTCATGACAAACAATGTCTGGAATCTATATTTTATCTCCAGCAGGGGCAACTACAGGTACATTTGCATATTTTAGGCTGTTTTTTGCGGGGGGAGAGGGTGTGAGGTTTTTTTGTAAAATATGAATTTAAAACAAAGTATTGATCTGAAAAAAGAACTTCATAAAAAGAAGCAAGAAAAGCCTAGAAATGCTACTACAGTGTCATTTTTTTTCACCCCAACTTACCGTCCTCTCTCTTGGAAAAAGAATGAGCAGTCTCTCCAAGTCTAATTAATTCACTGGTAGATTCTGATCCATCTGCATCAGAAGATGGATCACAGAATTCTGACTGGAACCTAAGAGGAAAAGGCGATAAAATATTTACTCTAAAAGTCTTTGCCCGTTCAGGCCACAAGATGGAGCTGCAGAAGAATGGCAACTCTGCTCCAGGCAGATGGCTGTGGGACGTTAGAGAGCAGAGGCTGCAGAACAAACTGGTGTAGAAGTCAAGGTAAGTCGAATGCAATTTAACTAAAATACAATCACTTAAAACTGCGACAAAGTTTTCAACTTGTCTCTTTCCATATATAAAATAAACTTAAGGAAATCAAAATACCAGCAGCACTTTTGAAGAGCAAAAAAGTTCTGGATCTAATTTTAGCAGCTCTTGCTGCCTGACTGAAGGAGAAAGTTACCTCACATTCCATTTGATGGATGTAATCAGTATGTTTCCTACTTGTATACTATTAAAAACCTACTAGTTTGTCTGCAGATAAGCAAAAATAGTCAGCCACTATGTTAATGTGAGTATGCAGAGCTCTTCTTACCCTTCAGCTGATGAGAATCTGGAAGGTTGTTTAAGTTCACCAGCACTGCTTTCCAGCTGCTCTTCAGAAGCAATTTGAGTTTCATTACTGGATGGCACATTTGCCTCACCTGTTAATAATGAAGAGGCAATTATTTTCAGGAAAACTACTACTTCCTACTAACTAACAGGTATTATGTGATGCCTCCTCACTGAATCCCAACTGTAAATGGTTTGCCTCACAAGTTGAAAAGCAACATTCTAACATATGAGGATGAATTGTCTGGAGTAGGCTTCTGCCACAAGAATGAAGCAGAAAGATTATGTTCTGCAATTCTTGCCTTTTAACCTTTTAAATTGGAGAAAATAAATCATCTACTTCTGTCTTCATTGGTTATGAAAATAATGAATGTAAATATTCAATTTGGCCTCTGAAATTTCTTCCTCCTGTGGTCAGTTTCATTCCTCATCTTCTGCATTTTCATGTAAGGCAAAACAACCAAATAAATCTTTGCTACATTGGAAATACCTTGGATATCCTAAACCAAGGTTTCACAAAGCTTACATCTTCCAATGGATATCAGCCTCCATGGCTGCTATGAGGTGAACAGCAAAAAATCACATTTTTAACCTATTAAGGGAGCTGTGTTCCACTCATGAACACCAAGAACAATGGTCATGAGAACCTAACAAAGCACTCAGCAAGATAACTTGATAGCAGACAAACAGAAAAAGCAAGGTGTCCATAATATAGTAGCAGCAGAATAAAATAAACTAGATATCTGTCTACTCACCTCCATTCTGAGAAGATTCACTGGCTTCTTCTGTAAGATACTCTAACAAACCATCAAATACTTCAAGGAGGTTTCTGATAGATTGCCTTTCTCCTTTCACAATGTT
Organism: Phaethornis superciliosus; assembly: GCA_023637945.1. NCBI lineage: Eukaryota > Metazoa > Chordata > Aves > Apodiformes > Trochilidae > Phaethornis > Phaethornis superciliosus. The sequence continues at coordinate 8,353,944 of JAJQWJ010000021.1, read as the reverse complement.
CTCACCTTAAGAGAAGGTACTGCCACATATTAATAACAGGTCTTTCACAAAACTTCTCAAAAGCAGAAGATTTCTAGAGGCTGAAAACCTGTTTTTCTCATGAAAGTGTTGTCTCAGAACACAACTGGTTGCTCATTTGTGGCTACATGCATAAGCTTAAGGTATCTTAGAAGGTTCCTAAAGCTGAGTATTTTCAGCTCTAATAGTGGAGGTTTTATTGATGCTATAACTGCTTCCAAAAACAAACAAACAAACAAAAACAAAACAAAAAAAAACAAACCCCAAAACAAACTACAGGGATATTTTGGGGGATTTTTGGTATTTAATATTTTCTTAAACTTACCAGGTACAGCAAGAACCAAGTCCATGGCCTAGCAGGCAGGACTACAAATACCAGCCATACTTTACAGATACCAAATTAGAAAGAGCTATTTCATATCTGGCACTCAGTTTTCATTCTTTGCAGGCTGTTATGCAAGACTATACATATGAATACTGAATGAAAGCCTCACGGTTCAAGTCTTTACTCACCACCTTTTAAAAATCAATTAACAGGTTTGCAATTTAAGGTTTGTATTTTAAAACCCAGTCTTTAAGCTTTAGCTGTACACAGAAAAATACTGAGCCAGAAACAGATGTAACACTTCAGCAGACAAAGGAAGTGTGATTGATTGTTAACATCTCTTGCAGGTCTGTGTCACACAAGACTGCTCTTACTCTCTCTCTGCTTGCTCTTTACATTTATAACCTGATGTCCCAGGTGAAGGTTCAGTGTTTTGATGACATTCAGTGCAGGGAAAGGACCTTTAATGTAAGTATGAAAATGTGCTTTATATCATATGGTTCTTACAAAATGTTCAAATTAAACCACACAGATATTCAGCTGATGTTTGCCTACATTAAAATGAATACTTACCAGTGATGTGTGACAAGCTGATCTGCAAATAGTCCAAGGCCAGGGAATCTATGACTGCTTGTACATTGTGTGCATCATCCTCCTGGCTTCTAGGTGTAGCTATGAGATCTATTTGAAAAAGATTTTTAGATTATTAGAGTCTTAAAATTAATAGTTTTTATCTAAATGGATAGCTTATTTTATGTGTTTTGACTAAACTGCTTTAACTTTCACTTACAAATTAGTATTTTTAAAATATCTTGTGTATTTGGTGAAAATTCCAAGTTTGGAAACTTAAATTGGATCATTAAAATACACGGAGACAAAATTTAGGCAGGTGTAGAAATTATTGTTCCTACCTGGTACTTTTTCTCCTAAGATTGACTCATAAAGATGAACAAACACATCAGCACCACATTCAGAGAGATGCTTTATGTGCTGGTTTATGTGACAGCTCCTTAAAAGATCATTGGCTACAGCAACCCAGTCTGTTAAATAAAACATATTAACATATTAATATCAGAGCTGAAAGACACAGAAATAAAGTGACAGATGAAACCCATTTAAGTGTCTTTGACTCCACCATAAATGGTGAATTTCATTCATGGTACCCCACCCAAAATAGTGGATATCTTGTCTTTTTTCTGCCCTATGACTTTTTTGCTTCAGATGGGCACAGGGGCAGGGTGTGAGGAATGATAAACACCAGCAACCTCAAGTGCAGTCATAACTGGACTGAAGGGTACTGAAATACCACAGACCAGGCAGGTTACTTTCTTCCACAGAACAGGAAGCAAATTTTGGTCTTGGTTGTATAGCCAGAAATTCCAGACCTTGAAGGACTTGACAAAATAAGCTTTGGTATGTTTTTTATTAAGAGTACAATGAGATGTGAACATAAAGAGCTTGATTTTTCTAAACTCGTGAGTCCTCAATTTGAAATGTTTTGATGCACATGTGTTCCCTGCTGTCTTGTCACCCCATTCAAGTAGCAACTTGGAAAAACAGAAGTCTTCATATCTGTTATTATGGGCTCTCTTAAAGGCAGATTTCCCAAAGACACCTGTGTCTTTCACAAACAAAGCAGTATTTTAACAAGTATTATCAAGGACTTTACATAATTGAAAAGGGCTAAGTCATCTTTGGAAGGAACTAAAGTATGCAGTTACACAACAGAAACTCATCTGTAGTTTTCCTCTTCTGTATACAGGGAGTATTACTTTTCCATCACTCAGCTCTTTACTCGGTAACAGAAATCACTTTTCCTCACAGCATTTTAACAATTCCAGGTGCAGTACAGATTAAGTAGCATCTCCTACATTTCAGATTGGCCTATCTTAAAAAACCTTCAGTTACTGTTCTCTCTAGCTTTAGCGATTAAAAAAAAAAATGGCACACGGGGAGGGGGTAAGGTTAAGGTAGAGCTTAAAAAGGCTTCAACCAGCTGTGTTAGTGAGGGAGGAGCAGGTGGCTGACAAGGTAAAGCTGAGGGACAAGGCAGCTCTCTGCCTCACCTCTCCTCCCCTGCAGGACACCACGGCGGCTCCTCCGGGACTCTCCCCCGCCCCTCCGCCAGGCCCCGCGGGACGGCGAGCAGACCCCACGGATCAACCCCAGCAGCGAGGGGAAGCGGGTGAGGGGTAGGGAGCTGCGGAGGGGCCGTCCCTACCTCTCTCCTCAGCGCTGCCCATGGCGCGGCGCCTCCCGCACCAACCGACACCGGGAATTTAAATGGCCCCTCGGGGCGTCCGCCGCGCTGATTGGCGGGCTGCGCCGGAAGGGGCGGAGCTATCGTCACGGGCGGGCCGAGTGCCGCCCACCGGGCGCTCTTTCCACCGCGCACCCGTTAAGCGGCGGGCGGGGCGGTTGTGCCGTGCGCAGAGGCGGTCGCCATGGAAACGGGGGGGGAGGGGGGGGAGCCTCGGCCACGCCGCACCGCGGGTCACGTGGGGTTCCCCCTCCCCTCCCCCCTCCGCCTCCCGGTGCCGGACCGGGGCTTGTCACGTGACGGGCGCCCCTCCGTGAGGCCGCCGCAGCACCCCCCAGTCCTACTCTCCCGGTCCGGCCCCTCCCCGTCCTATTCTCCCGGCCCGGTCCCCCCCAGTCCCACCCTCTCGGTCCGGTTCCTCCCCCCCCCCCCCCACGCTGAGCTCCCTCAGGAGTGCACCGGGGGCTGCTGAAGGCGGCTGGCGGCGTAAAATGGCGGCGTGATCCCCCCCGGGGCTGGTGCCGCTCTCCAGCTCCTCTCCTTCCCGCTGGAAGGGGGCGGGGGTTGTTGGCGCTTTCACAAAAAAACAAACGGGAAAATTCCGTGTGGAGAGGAGAGGCGGGGGTCCGGCGGGAGGGTGGAGCGGGGAAATGTTGGAGCACTTGACCTTGGAGGGCTGGCCCGGGGGAGTTTGTGTTGAATTCCCGTGTGCTGTGGGGCTGCTGGGGAAATGCGGGAATGTGCGGGGTTAAGAGTGTTAGAACCTTGATTCAAAGTTAAGATTCAGAAGGCTTCAGCTAGTGAAACATTGTATTATTAGCTACAGGTTTTTTGAGACACTGGATGGTGAAAGTGTGTTGCCTTCTTGCTAAGCAACAGCCTCCCGGCTTCCTCAGGAATGCTGGAATGTTGCATAAAGTCAGGAGAAGCTGGCAGGAATGCTGCCCTGATCCTCACACTCCTGGAGCACGGCTGAGATCCCCACCGGGACTGGAGGAACAGCAGCAAAACAACATCAGCGACAGTGGCAGCTCTAGGGACACAATTTATAGGTATCCCAAAGTCCACAACTGCTTTAATGAACACGAGAGAGCTTTTGTGTAAAGAAAATGTGGGGGGTTTGTGTAAGAAAAAGCATAGTAGTGCTATCGAAATTAATACTAGAACATGGAAAATTAATACTAGAACATGGATTTCCGTTTGATGTGAACACGGCTCTGCAAAGCTGTGTTGATTTGCTTCACATGTTGGCCCAAAGTAGGAAAACAAACATCAGTTATGTTTAACTTAAAGGGGTGGAACGCAAAAATGAGGAAGTTCGTGTTTTTTTCAAAGGAAATCGAAAGGAGTTATTTGCAGACTAAAAGCATGCAGGCCAGACAAAGACAAAGGTGTCTGTTAAGTCTTTTTCCTAAAGCCTTAGCAAGGTCAAACAACACAGTTACAGGAACTAACTTAAACACCACCAAAAAAAAAAAAAAAAAAATATCAAAATAACCTCCTACATGTAATAGATAACAACAGAAATCAAACCACGTGCTACTTCTATTTGCAAAATACTTTTTCAGACCCATCAGAAGCAGCAAGTCTATGGGGTCAGTAGGTACAGAGTGCCAGGAGGAGTATTTTGTGAGAAGAACCTTTAACAAGCTATATTCAGGTATTGAATGAACCTGGAAAGGATCACCTATTAGAAAGTTGCAGGGGATAGCATTCAGTAACCTAGAAAAACTGAAGTGCTACTAAAAACAAAAAAACCAAACAGTAATAAGAAAAAGTGCTTGGTCCAGGTGGAATTCCAAAATGCGAAGGGAAGAACAGCTGTGTCTGTTTATAAATGAAGATAAGCTTATGTGTTACTTTCGTAGAGGAGATCATGGAAACATCTAGTACTGTGCTTTGAAAACCTTGCTCCAATCTTATCAACAATAAAAATAAATAAATAAATCACTAGCAAACAAGACAGAACGGATCAGAAACACCATTATGGTTTCATGATGTAAATCTGGACAGGGCCCAGATCTTGTGCATTTCTTGTCAATGAAAAGAAAATTGTAAGGATAACCAAAAGTGTGGAATTGCTTTTAAAGTAGGATTAAATAGACCGCAGCTTTTGTTTACAGAGCAGGTGATTTAGAAGGGATTAATGTCTACAAAGGGTATAAATAAATAGAAAATTATTACTCATCATTTCTAATAACTCATTTTGTTTCACGCTCCTTGTTCTTACCAGGCAATGTGTTGGAAATGGAAGGAAATGCTTTTTAGGTAGTGAACTATCAACCTGTGCAAGTGATTGTCATGGTACCTTTAGAAGCTAAGAGCATAAATAGAACAAAACCCAGAAAGAAATGGCCATCCAATACAGTTACATTATTTTTGTCTCAGAAAAGCCTAAAGCACTGATTGCTAGAAGGTGGGAGGATGTAAATGGAGAGTGTTGTTACAACAGATCTCCTTCCTTATGTTGTGTTTGTTTGCTTAGAACAAGTGGTCTGGCAATATGGCTGCTTGTATTTATTCTTCAAAGTTCACCTTTTCTTTTGCGTGCTTAAAGCCCCAGGTCACCAGGCATTCATGTTAGTCCTTAAGCCAGCAAAACAGAGCAGACAAAGAACACATAACCCATTTTAGGTTTATTACATTTGCTTTCTCAACAGCCCTGTCCCTCCGTGCACTGGTTCACTTCTCATGACCTTTGAATTGCTTTAGTAGCCCTGGAATTTGGAAGGATAAAAATAGTAACTGTTTCTAATCACATGTATTTAACGTTTATAAAAGTGCCCCAGCAATGGTAACAGTCTAAAAGCACCGCTTAGGGAGCCAGGAATCATCCGTCTGCTCTGGTGATTATTCCTGTCCCAGCTGTTAAGATCCTGAGGATCTGCACATCTAACACCTTCAGCCTCTCGAAAATCCCCAGCAGGTGTGTGTCTGCCTCTACCAGTCTTGCCAGTATCAGCTATTAATTAAACAAAACGTGGCAACTCCACTTGAGCCCGGGTTTTCTCTGCTGGAGGCCTCGCAGGACGCTTCCCACAAGCAGCTCCTCAGAGTGCTGCCGCTGTTCTGAGCCCACACCCGGCTTCCCTCACTGCCCGAACCGCTCCCGTGCCTCCTCAGGGCGGGCCAAACAGAACCGGGGGCTCTCTGGACAAACCGAAAGGCACCGAGCCGCGTTACTCAGACCCCGGGAGGGGCCCGATCCCCGCAGCCCAAAGGCCGCCTGGGCCTCAGCCCGGAGCCGCCGCCGGGGCCTCTGCGCACGCGCGCCCTCTCGCGCCTTTCCCCGCGTGGGCGGGGGGGAGGGGCGGGGAGCGGGGTGGGGCACGGCGGGCGGTGACGTAAGCGCAGGCCACGCCCACGAAGGGGAGGGGAGCTTCCGGGCGGCAGCGCAGGAGCAGTCACTCGGCAGGGCCGCGGCCACGCCCCCAGGGGGAGGGGGCGGAGCTTCCGGCCAGCCGGGGCCGCTTACATAACCGAAGGGGCGGGCTCTGTGCTTGCGTCACCCGCCCGCTCCCAGCAACCCCCGCGGCCCCTTATATAACCGGCATCCGGTCGGCGAGGCGATCCATATTTAGTGGCCCCCACCATCGGCGCCGGATCCTGCCGTACCCTTCGCTACCCTCTTTAAGTGACCGGGATCGTCTCGCCCACCGCCACCATCACCATGCCCGGGTATTCCAGCGACAGGGATAGAGGGTGAGTCCGGGGGCCCGGCCGGCGCTAGCCGCCGCCAGCATCCGGACTCTTTAGACCGACTGTGGGGTTCTGACGATTGTTTTTTTAGCCGCTCAAAATGGCGGCGAGTGGCGGGGGTTGGGCCCTGGCGCCCTTCTTCCCAGCCTTTGCCGTCTCGAGGTCTCTGCAACTTGGCGAGGGGAGGCCGCGGGAGGGGAGGTGGCTGTAGGAGCACTTGGTGCCGCTGCGGGCGGCCTTTGTGCGGGGGTGTCTGCAGAATCCGGGACGGGGCTCGCTCCATCCCCCTCAGCGCAGCCCCCGCTGCTGTGGGAGCGCTTATGGAAGGCGCGGGTGGGTGTTTTTTTTTTTTTTTTTTTGTGGGGTGGGGTGGGGCAATGTTCTCGGTCTCCCAACCCTCCGAGAACGGATGGTCCCCGCAGAGCTTGATTCGCCCCCTCTTACCCCGCTCCCCCGGCGGGGTGGGCTGGGGAGCGGCGGGCTGGCTGGAGGTTTGTGGGTCAGTGGGTTGGCCGGCGCTTCGCCGATGCCGAAGCCTCGGGGAGTTCTCGGCAGGGCGGTTCCCTCTTCCTTCCCCCTCCCCCCCTTCCCACAAGGGACGGCGGCTCCGGCTGTTGCTGGCAGGAGCCGGCCGGCTCTCGCTTTGTGTTGTGTAAGCGGATGTTAATGGCCGGCCCCGCCATGCGGTGACTGAGAGGAAATCAAAATGCCGGCTGCTGCTGCCTTTGTTCCTCCTCCCTTCCCCCCCCCCCGCCCAGCTCAGAATCTAAAATGGCAGCGGCTGGAAAATGTGGCGTAGACAGAAATGAGAGACAAAGGAAACAGCGCTGGCAGGAAGCAGCGGCCGCTCAGCCAGGTCCCCTCTGGGAGCGCTGTGTTGTGTGATCCTGCCCAGCGCCTGCCCGCATGGAATTGGGGAACAACCGGGAATGGGAAGGGAGGGAACCCCGCGTTCGGATCCCCAGCTTAACGCTGCGTGGAACTGAGTCTCCGGGCTGCCAGGACGGGCTTTGTGATCGGTGCTTTCGGAACGGAGAGACCGACCCTGAAATATTAATGTAAAAACATCAAGTGGGAGAACCTTTTGGGAAGTAAAAAAAAAAAAAAAAAACAACAAAAACCAAACTGTTTCTGGGGTTACAAACGCTAAGGTTTTGTAACAGCCCCTGCCTACTTTCTGCAGGCTGACGCACAACAAGGGTGTCACATGGGTAGGACACCATTTTGATCATGGGGCCTTACAAAGGTCCTTCCATTGCCTATATTGTAACTTGATAATAAGCCTTTCATTTTATGAAAATTGCAAAGATACTTGTTATTGTAGCTTCTGAGTATGCGTTGTAGCTAGCAGATCGTGGTTTTTTAACTTCCAGAGCTCTGTAAGTGGGGTTTATAAGTCTGGGTTGGATAGGAAGAGGATCAAATGCTTCTCTTGGATTCTATTTATGATTATCTTTTCTAGGTTTGGAGCTCCCCGTTTTGGAGGAAGTAGAGGTGGACCTCTCTCTGGGAAGAAATTTGGCAACCCTGGGGAAAAACTTACAAAAAAGAAATGGAATTTAGATGAGCTGCCCAAATTTGAGAAGAACTTCTATCAAGAACATCCTGATGTAGTTAGACGTACTGTGGTATGTACCCTGTCCAGCTCATGCAAAAGTAAACAAATAAGTGCAAACATTCTGAGGGTCATGAGGCCCAACAGGCATGGATGGGGTAACTGAAAAGATAACTTCATTATCAAAATGTACAATAATGTGAATTTTGTCTTGCAGCAAGAAGTTGAACAGTACAGAGCAAGCAAAGAAGTCACAGTTAGGGGCCATAACTGTCCAAAACCGATTATAAACTTTTATGAAGCAAACTTTCCTGGTAAGTGAGGAGTAGCACACAGGTCATTTTTTCCAGGCTTGATTAAGACAAAGTCTGAGTTACTAAGTTTCAATTTTGTCTTCCAGCAAATGTTATGGAAGTAATTCAGAGGCAGAACTTCACTGAACCAACTGCAATTCAGGCACAAGGTTGGCCTGTTGCCTTGAGTGGATTGGATATGGTTGGAGTGGCACAGACTGGATCAGGGAAAACACTGTCTGTAAGTTTTGCTACCTGGAATACTGCTGGATTTTGGTGGTGAGAAGTGTGGCCTGCACTGACTAGTGCAGGGTGAACACTTCTGAGAACAGATTGTAATGAGACATTTTCTTTCTTCCAAACAGTATTTGTTGCCTGCTATTGTGCATATAAATCACCAGCCATTCCTGGAGCGAGGAGATGGACCTATTGTAAGTATTCCTGAACTAAAGGGGATCTTATTTTCTGGGGAAAATAAACAATTTGTTTTACAGTTAAATTGTCCCTGCTTCTAAGACTCCATAGCTGTATTGTGTTTCTCTGTATGACTAAAGGGGTTCCATGTGTTGGTAATCTCCCAAGAACATTCCATAAGCTCTGATAGGATTGTCCATAAAAGTGCATAGAACAGGGACAGATGTCCTGTTTAGGAAACAGTTATCCCCTGGGAGGCAGTAACTTTGAGGTATCTTACCCCACACAGCATAGGTTGGTGAAATTGAGATGCTAGGAAATAGTTTATTTGGGGCTACCTAAATCCACTTTAGTCACTGGCACTGGAGTGGCAGCTTTTCAATTTAAAAGTGTTGGGCTAGAAGTTTCAAATGTTCAGTAAACTAAAAGCCAGGCATCTTCCTTCTAGTGTCTTGTGTTGGCACCAACTCGTGAGCTGGCCCAGCAAGTGCAGCAAGTGGCTGCTGAGTACAGCAGAGCATGTCGTTTGAAGTCCACGTGTATCTATGGAGGTGCTCCAAAGGGACCACAGATCCGTGACCTGGAAAGAGGTATGGATAAACCTTCATGGATTTCTGTGTGAGGGAATGTGAAATTACTTCTGCTGATTCTACTGCTTGGTTGTTAGGTGTGGAAATCTGCATTGCAACACCTGGAAGACTTATTGATTTCTTAGAAGCTGGAAAGACCAATCTCAGGAGGTGTACCTACCTTGTCCTTGATGAAGCTGACAGGATGCTTGACATGGGGTTTGAACCTCAGATCAGAAAAATTGTGGATCAGATTAGAGTGAGTATAAGCAATTTCATGTGTTTATAACAATTTCAGAAACAAATGGTGCTTTGCTCATTAAAGCAAGAGCAGTGCCATTACATTTTTAAGGCTTTCTTGGGTAGATCGGATTTTTATGTTTGGCATTGGACTCTGCCTACCTATTAATCCTGTACTGATCCAGTCTCCTTTTCCAGCCTGACAGGCAAACTCTGATGTGGAGTGCCACATGGCCAAAGGAAGTAAGGCAGCTGGCTGAAGACTTCTTGAAAGAATATGTACACATCAACATTGGTGCATTGGAACTAAGTGCAAACCACAACATTCTCCAGATCGTGGATGTGTGTCATGATGTGGAGAAAGATGACAAGTAAGTAGACAGTGGGGTCAAAGCATTCAGTACTTTTGATGGCTAGTTTTAGTTTATGAACTGTGCAATGAATTTGGCTTGATAAATATCAACACAGGTTTGAGACACTAAAAAAGCAAAAATTGGATTGCTTAAACTTGTGGTACAACTCTATGCCATCTCTTACATGTCACCTCTTCATACTAGACTTATTCGTCTGATGGAAGAAATTATGAGTGAGAAGGAAAATAAAACAATTGTTTTTGTGGAAACAAAAAGACGGTGTGATGATCTTACCAGGAAAATGAGGAGAGATGGGTGAGTCAACAGTGAGCCCCTCCCTCCCATAGCCTCAGCAAGCTCTTAATTCTTTATGGACAACCAGCTGTGCCGTGAAAATTAAGTACAGTGACACAAAGTGTCAGTGACAATGCTAAAACTAACTTTAGAAGCTATTTACAGCTTGCCAGCAGCCCTTCTTTGACTAATGAAACTACTTAAGTAGTGTTCTGAGGACAGTAAGAGTTCTGTGTTTTCAGGTGGCCAGCAATGGGTATTCATGGTGATAAAAGTCAGCAGGAGCGGGACTGGGTTCTAAATGGTGAGTATTTCTGCAGTTTCTGCAAGCACGTGAGCTGTGTTACTCGATGAAGAAACTGATGAGTTGCTTGTATTCCAGAATTCAAACATGGAAAAGCACCAATCCTGATTGCTACAGATGTTGCATCCAGAGGTCTAGGTTAGTACAACTCGTAATGCCAGTTGCCCAAAGCTATTTAAAGAAAGTCTATTGCTTTCTTTAACCTCTGCATTTTTCTAAGTTTTCTTCACATAAAGGTGCAGTCTTTGTGGCAAGGCCTAGGCATGACAATCGGAGGACTCGAGGGGGATGGAGGACTAGTGGAAGTGATCGGCTGGCTGCTTCCAGTCAAATAGAGAGGTGAAAGCTGAGAGCATTGTGTGCCAGTAATCTTCAAAAGGCAAAGATCATCCTTTAAACTACTACCCCATAAACTGTTCTCTCATGAAATAAGCAGTTTCATTCACAGTTCACTTTGCCCTGGTATTTCTTTTCTCTCCATGCTTTGCATGATTTGCCATGGTGCAGTACTGTTAAGTTTTGTGCATACTGTCTGCTGTGATCTGTGGGTCTTGGAATTTCAGTGAGTTTGCTGAAATGTTGAAGAAAATAATTACAAACATCAATGAAATTTGTTTTCAACCATGAAATGGAGAGAGCAGCTTTAAAATGTACTAAGCCTTGTACAAATTGGTGAGTACTGGCACATGAAATCTGAAAAATAATAATTAAAAAAAAAAAAAAGTCCACCTCTCACTTTAGCAAGTGGGGCAGGAAAGCAATGGCTTTTCAAATGCCTTTGAAAGTCGAAGTTCCTCCACCTATACATAGTCGTCATGTCGAGACCTGCCAGAGAGAGACACATTCTCAAGTGAACCCTGGCTTCTTGGAAGCGCTTGCCTAGACGAGACACAGTGCATAAAAACAACTTGGTGACTTTGGGGGGACAGGTATGTTTTTCTTGCAGCTGCGATTCAAAGGTCTTGGCAAGACGAGCAGTGTGGCCCCTTTTTTTTTTGAGCTTCTAATGAGTGTGTATGTGAAGGACCTTGTATGTTTTTACTCTAAGGTCCTCAAATGAGCACATGAAGAGGCTGCTGTGAGATTTAGTGGCCCTACTGCAAGAAGCATTCAGATGTCACTTGATGATTTGTAAAGGGGACTCTTGAGTTGGGAATGACAAGCAAATGCATACTCCTTTATGGTAAGGTTTTGGATCACAGGGTGGGTGATGAGACGGGAACAGACGGAGTGTGCATAAACTTTCTCTTCCACAATACTCATGCAGAAATGGATAATTCTAACACTGTTCTTTGCAGCCATTATTTCCTCTTAAAAGTACTCTTGTCTAATGTTTATCTTCGATTTGGCTGTTGTGGTGTGCAAAACTTTGTACCTTGCTTTTTGCCACACTGCAACACTTTACAGATGTGGAAGATGTGAAATTTGTCATCAATTATGACTACCCTAACTCCTCAGAGGACTATATCCACCGAATTGGACGAACTGCCCGCAGTACCAAAACAGGCACAGCATACACATTCTTTACTCCTAACAATATTAAGCAAGTAAATGACCTCATCTCTGTGCTTCGGGAGGCTAATCAAGCCATCAACCCCAAATTGCTTCAGTTGATTGAAGACAGAGGTTCAGGTAAGGGACCCTTCTTGGCTACAGCGCATAACTTCCTTCTGAGAACAAAATGGCAACTCAAATTCCACCTCCAGTCTCTCCAAAATGAATGTGGAAGGTGGTTTAGGTACCAGTTACAATGACCTGAAAAAGGTATTTAACACCAATAACAAACCCACCAGCCAGTACCAGTGTACTTGTGGCTAGTGCTGGCCAAAGATGACACATATGTTCTGAAACTGAACCCTGCAGAGCTCGCTTCCCTGGCTTTCTCTGATACAATGGCTAAAGAGGATGGACTTAAGTGTCCTATTGGCAAGGTGAAAAGCTTTGCCATGATGCCAGCATTCATGTTGCAGGGCAGAGTATTCAGCTTTCTTACAGAAGTACATTTCATCTAATTAGAGGTCAGTTAGCTGGCCTCTTACATGGAAATGGCTGGCCAGTTATCTGGAAAGCTGCTGTAGTAGATCTGCCTTACTGGAGCAGAAAAGAAAAAAAATTCTCCTATTGACTGAACTTGGTGGTATGGAAAGTGCAGCCTTTATGATAAATAATTGTCTTGTCTTCTTTTAAATAGGTCGTTCCCGAGGTGATCGACGTGACAGATACTCTGCGGGCAAAAGGGGTGGATTTAGTAGTTTTAGAGAGAGGGAGAATTTTGAGAGAACCTATGGTCCACTAGGGAAGAGAGACTTTGGAGCCAAAACTCAAAATGGGGCCTACACTGCCCAGAGTTTCAGTAATGGAACTCCTTTTGGGAATGGCTTTGCAGCTGCAGGCATGCAGGCTGGCTTCAGGGCTGGTAACCCTGCAGGGGCTTACCAGAATGGCTATGAGCAGCAGTATGGAAGTAACATTGCAAATATGCACAATGGCATGAACCAACAGCAGTATGCATATCCTGCCACTGGTGCTGCTCCCATGATAGGTTACCCGATGCCTACAAGTTATTCTCAATAACTTAGTGTATTTAAATGTCTCAGTTTTTCATAATTGCTCTTTATATTGTGTGTTATCAAAACAGGATAGTTATTTAAGAAATGGGAAATGCAGAAATGACTGCAGTGCAGCAGTAATTATGGTGCACTTTTTCGCTATTTAAGTTGAATATTTCTCTACATTCCTGAAACAATTTTTAGTTTTTTGTACTAGAAAATGCAGACAGTGTTTTCAAAGTAAATGTACAGTGATTTGAAATACAGTAAACAGAAGGCAGTGCATGGCCTTCCAATAAAGATATTTGAAGACCGAATTTTCTTTCAGATGGCAATTTTCTCAACATATGCACAACTTTAATGGAATGTCAAATGTTTTTATATTCTAGAAAGGTTTCTCAACTGTGTCTGATTAAACATTTAAGCTTATACAAAAACCAGCCTTGCCTTGATTGAGCTAGATTGCTTAGCATGGCAGGCTCTGCTTGGATGGGGAAGAAAACAAGCTGGCTTCTACTTAACTGTTGGAACCAGTTCTTTCTTCCTTGTCTCGCTAGCGTAGGGCCAGTTTTTGGAAAAGATCCACTGGAGTAATGGTGTAGCTATAAAAGTCTTGCTAACCAGAACTCTGCAGTGGTGTTGCTAATGAGCTGCTACAAGCGTAGGAAGCTTTTGCAGCACCCTAACTGTCTTCACAAAGAGCATATGTGCAGACTAGGCTTGAGTGTGATGTATCTACAGCTGTCAGGCCATGTGAGTTAGCATGCAGGCTTACTATGAGCTTCAGAGAAATGGGAAGATCTTAGTATTAAAATTTCAAATTATACTTAAACTGGTATTGAGCAGTGATTTCTTTATGGAAGTGGGGGAGGGAAGTGGGCTCTTGATCCATGAGAAGACTCCACAGATTTTCTTTTTCCCCTGAGATCTGTAGTGCATGCAAATGACTGATCTCAAAGCACCATCTGTGCTGAGCAAAGCAACAGCATTTTCTTGACTTGGAGCATAGTTGGAATACTTGATTTTGGGGTTAAACTATTTGCTGCTCTCAAGTCCACTAAAGTTCCAGTAAATGCTTTCAGTTCCTTCTTCTGACTTGTTTATCAGTAACAACATTTAGTTTCAAGTTCAATGCTTAACCACAGTTTGATGTATTCAGTGCTGCCAGAACTGAGGCATGATTCTGTCTGGGCTATTTTCAATCTAGGTCAGAATTGCTTCTGATCTGCCAGTCTGTTGAGCTGCTGGTGATTGCTTTCCTCTGAGTCTCAGCTTGTTACCTTAACTGCAGTCTAATCCCTCTCTTCTTTCTTAATCATGTAGTTCTTCTTTTTCTGTGGAGTTATACCAGTAGATGGTACTTGCATCATCATTTCACTGTTGCTGTGAGAACCTAAGGTGGAGTCCTGAAATTTTACTTGTGAGTTGAAAACTGCAGTTTACAACATGTTTTTAATTGGCTTTGCAACAGCGTCCTTGCCCATTGCTACCAGTGCTAAAGACAAGGATGTTTATCTTTGAAATATGACATGTTCATTGCAAAGTTTTCCAGGTCAGTTACCTGAAACAAAATGCATGGAAAACTTGCTTTTATTTAAAACCTTTATACTTAAAAATTATATGTAAAAAACTATTAGCTCGTGAATTAAAGTTTACAGACCAAGGTTTCAAAGGTGCAAAACAAAATAAACTCTTCTTTTAAATGACAGATGGCACTGACCAGGTTTTTTGAAATGAAACCTGAACAGATGTTTGCAGGTTGTACTTGTTGAAAGTGTGCTTTGGAAACTTAACCAGGAAATGTCAAGAGGAGTTCATCTTGTGACTCTTAACTACAGGGTTTTCACGGTTGTAAATTCCTGGTGAAATGGTGGAATCTGACACCTGCCAAATAAGTTACCTGTAGAAGTTGAAACAATTCTAAACTTGGCCTCAAAAATTCTTTCTAGCAATATAATTTGGGTGATTCTTCAACAGTGAGGAACGGCTCTGAAAAAAAGGACCAGATTTCAATTTTTTTTGCCCTTTGCTGTTCCTAAATTCCCACTGGGGGAAGTGTTCCCTGGAGGGCAGCTGCACATAAAATGATGGTAAAGGAGCTCTACTAAATACCTTTACTATATTCTCAGAGACATGGCGGTAGAATAGATCTCATCCCGAATCAGCTTCAGAAATAAAACTGCGTGTAGCTGTACTTGAGCACCCAGGCGTGGCAGCTGCTGCTGACCCAGTGCCCCGCTAAGGCAGGGTGCCTGCAGCAGGGAGCCACTGCCGGGATTATTGGCGCTTTTGGGGATTTTACAGACAACAAGGTTCTGTAACAGCCAGTTCGCAGAACGGTTCCTGCTCTCCTAAACTCCGCCTTCTGGCACTGGCTCAGAATCTTGCTGCAGCGTGTATGGAAATTTCCACTGCTGTGCTGTGGGGCTCAGCTGACAGCCGGGCGGAGCTGCCTCGCCCACCGCTGGCGGGAGGTGCTGCCGGGACACGTCCGCCTGAACCCTGCTCTCTGCTTGCAAAGCCTTGACCTTGTTTCAGCGCGCACCCAGCGCCGCGCAGCTGCTCTGACGGGATCTATCTTTTCCTTTACAAATCTCCCCGTGCAGATGCAGCGCAAGGGCGGGGTCTCCTCCAAACCCTCACCTCAAGGTCTCAATATCTTGGGGAGCTTGGGGCTGTTGTGGCACAGAGGAGAACGCCAGGCGGTAGCCCCTGACGGACACCGCCTCAGCCGCGGGCAGGGGGGGCCATGAGCGGACTCCCCTGAGGGGAAGGGACGGGGGGGAGAGGGCGCTGTTCCATCGCGCATGCGCCGCGTTCCCGTTCCCCCTCCCGCCATGAGAGAGTGGCGCATGCGCAGAGCGCGCACCGCTCCTCCCTCACGCCCTGAGGGAGGGAGGGAAGATGGCGCTGGGCTGCCGCCAGGGCTGCCGCTGGTGCAGCCGCGCTCCCTTGGAGCGCTCCGGGCTCAGGAGGCGGCCGCCCGCCGCGCAAGGGGTGGAGAGCGTTTCCGCGGCGCGGCCCTACGCGGCGGCGGCGGCGGCCGGTGGCGATGATGAAGGGACGCTCGGGGAGGAGTTGCTGGAAGTGTGCTGGCGGCGGCACTTCCTACGGGGCGGTGCGGAGCCGCGGCCGGCGCTGCCTTGGCGGGCTTACCTCAGCGGCTGTCACCCGGGCTTCGGGCCGCTGGGCGTGGCGCTGCGCCGCAACCTGGCGGCCCAGTGGTGGGACTGGGTGCTGGCGTTCCGGGAGCAGGTGTTGGAGGTGGAGGCCCCGCTCCACGGCGCTCCGCGGGCCGGGTCTGGCCTCCGCCTGGTGCACGCCGAGGCGCTGCGGGAAGCCCTGCAGGGAAGGGGCTGCGGCGGTCCGGCCCTGCAAGAAGTGCTGGGGAGTGCGGGGGTGCTTCGTGAGAGCCTGCTGCCCGGTACGTCCCGTGTCCCTCCCCGCAGGGGTGAGGCGGCTCTCTGCAGCGCTCTGGGCAGCCTGGGCACCTGCTGGTGTTTTTCTTGCTGGGAGCCAAGCAGTTGTGTTTAAAGAAAATTTCCAGTTGTACTACACTGGGAAAGTTTCAGCTGCGTGCTCTGGGTCTGTGGCCTTGTCAGGGCCCTGAGCAGCGTGAATCCCAAAGCGCCCATCGTGTTCTTTCCCTTGGAATCAGGGGCAAGGTGTGTTAAAATCACAGCTGTTAAAGTATCTGCAAGAATCCCACTGTGCAGAGCTCCTTTCTGCAAGTCATTAACATCAGTGGGGCTGCACATCTGAACAGTGTGTGTATTGTGTGTTCCATTCACTGTCAGTAGAATTAAAAAAAAAAGTCTTCTGGCTACTAAAATCACCAGTTTGTCTTCTGACAGGGGCTTTGGCACAGTATCTTAGCTGCTTAGAACTGGTGAACAAAAGACTGCCTTGTGGCCTTGCACAAGTTGGAGTGTGCTTTGACTCCCTTCCAGAAAGTGAACCACACAACAAAACCCTCATAAGGTAGAGAAATGGAGGGGTTGATCCCTCTTCATACTTGACCCAACTTTTGGCTTGTTTTTGAATACTGTCTCTTGCCTTTTCCCTGTTATTTTTGAAGGAGTTAACTTGCTGACCTTGCTATTGTTTAAAGAATAGGCGAAAGGACCACGTCTTTGCTCACATGGTTTAGCTCTCCCAGAACTGCAGGACAGTGGCTCGATTACTGGGTACGCCAGAGACTCCAGTGGTGGAGAAAGGTAACAGCAGCATACTCGTGGGAAATCTTGGCCTCCTTCTTTGTATCTCGGGGGGCAATAGAAACCCAGATGGGTTTTGAAGAGTTACATTTCTTGCCTTTTGTCACTGAAATACATGTATTTCTTGTGAGGAAAAAAAATCTAAAAAGTATTTATGATAAGTAGTTTCAACATGCAGGAAGGCAAATGCTTTCTGTTTGTAAGGGATTTGAGATCAAAATGCTGTAAAATAGCAAAGAGATTTGGGCTGCAATTTGTAATAATCTTGTTGAAAGACTTGAGCTTGCATCACAGACTTGTTCTTTGTAGTTAATGTAGCGTGCATTATGGTGATCACCTCTAAAATCTTTGATTTTCAGTTTGCAGTAGCTCCATCTAACTTCAGCAGCAGTGATTTTCAGGATGAGGAAGGAAGAAGAGGATTTAATTTACATTACACCTTTCCTTGGGGGACAGAAACAATAGAAACATTGAAGAACCTTGGTGATACTGAACTGTTACAGATGTATCCAGGGGATAGTTCAAAATTACTTGTAAGCTTTACTGCATTAAAAGTATTTTTTATAAATAACGCATGAGAGAAAAGGTTTCTTTGCTGGTCTGGTTGCTTAGCATGTGACTGTCTTTATATCCTTTTGTTGAAAAGTAGTACTATTGATACTCTGCAGTCAGATGTTCACTTTCAAAAGCAGACAGATAGTGTTTGGGGGTTGTGGTTATTTTTTGGGTTTTTTTATAAGGAGTTAATCTATTGAAATTAGAAAGGAGCTATATTACAAGGCAGCTCTTGTCAGTTGCAGCCAGTACCTGGTAGATGTCAAGACAAAATCAGTCTGTGTGTTGTAGTTTTAAGTTCACATCAAAAAAGGTACCTGTAAATGTTCTTAATTTCTATAATTCCACTTAACATAGAGAGTAGGGGTAAACTTCTGGCAAATGGCAATACTTGAAAAGTCAGGCTGAACAGATAAAATGACAATAACTTGATATTTTCCCAGTAAATTGTAACAACCTCCTCATGACAGCCCTGGCTTTCCTGTCCCTGCAGCTTATTCCTGTAGAGGAGGTAGAAAACTTTGTCACCAACAAAACTGTGGATTTACATAGTGATTTCTCAAAATGTGTGGGCAGATCCTTGTGGTCCCATGGAAGAATATACAAACCTCCAAAAGAAAACACAGTTTCAAGTTTATTGGCAATAGTTTACATTTCTGTTCGGAGAGCCAGGACAAGAAAATAAACTCTTATCTTTTGCTCTCCCCAGTACTACAGTCTGACCTAGTTAGTGTTACAGTTTATAGATTACTGGTAACTTTTAAAAATACTTGTCTGATTGTGTTTTAAATATAATAAATGTGATTGAGCTCAGTGTCTCATTATGCGTTTAAAGTAAAAAGGCTCTTTGGGACAGGGACAGCCTTTCAGATGTTCCTTTGTGGGTTTTTTTCTTTAGGGCCGAGATGGAAGGAAGAACATTATTCCTCATGTTCTGTCTGTGAGTGGGAATCTGGACCGTGGAGCATTAGCATACCTCTTTGATTCTCTACAGCTAGCTGAGCATCCATTAACAAAAAAGAAAAATGCACAGAGAAAGGTAATTTTCTGTAGAAAGTGTAAGGAAGAATGGATGATAGATGGCAGGGGCAGGTCGAAGTACAAAACCCACAGAAAATATGGTATATTTAAGTATGGAAATACCTCCCTTTTCCACGTGGTCCCTTCCCCAGCAGCTGCAGACAGGGCACTTCTCACTGATAGCATGAGGCTGGCCCATGCAGTCCCCTCTGCAGCCCTTCCCACCCCCATAAGCAATCTTTCTCTTATTTTTTCTAATATCAGATACAGCTTACTTCTACTTAAGGAATTTGTGTTATGAGAAAAATCCATGTGTTTAGAAACTTAATTCCAGTGAAAAAAAAATATTTCCCAGTTCTGCCTAGAATTTCACATAAAATATGTTTAGTAATCTGTTGCTTTTTGTAAAATTATTAGGTTCTTAAGATTCATCCTTGCTTAGCACCTCTTAAAGTGGCCTTGGAAGTAGGAAAGGGTCCAACAACAGAGCTGAGACAGGTATGGTGTAAGAAAGACTTTTAATTTTGAGCATTGACTTTGCATGTAACCTTCTGTTACAATTCAGACACTTTTTTGAAAATCACATTGTTACTTTGTTTCTCAGAGATTTATGTACAAAATTAAGAAAACAAGTAAGAGAATCACTCTTGGCTTTTTAATCTTTCAGAATGATTTTAATGCATGGGTCCTATCATCAGAAGAATTTTTTAAAAGATTCTATTTAAGTCAGTCATTAAGCCAGTCCCCACAGAAGGGAGGAAGCATACAGAGGCATGTTTTCAAATTGAAATGGAGATTTAATTGCCAAGTTGCTTTCTACTTTGAGATTTTTTCAACCAGAAAATTAACATCAGATAGGAATGCTAATACCAGGCATTAACTAGAGTTCTAATGTTTTCTTTGTATAGAATTCAACCCCTCAAAGTCTGTCTTTTAACTTTTGTTTTTAAATAAACACAGGTTTGTCAAGGATTGTTCAATGAACTGTCAGAAAACAGAATTTCTGTATGGCCAGGTTATCTTGAAACCATGCAGGTATCTCTGGAACAGCTTTATACAAAGTAAGGAGAAACAGTCTTTTGTAAATTAAACTATGAAGGTGAAAGGTGACTTTCTGTGGACTAGTGAAAATATGCCTGTTTTCAGTAAGAAGTCATTGAGTGCAGTAACCACATGACTGAAGGCTTGTATTCCAAACTCTAAATTCAGATTCAGTTTGTTTTGTTATGAAGAGCAATGTCAGATAATTTTTAAAATTAAGTATAGGACTTTCAGATGTTGTTTCTCTGGAGTGTGAAATGGCTTTGAGAGACTCTCCTGTTGAAAATAGATTTCTTAAGATGAGGCACAACCTTGCAGAACTGTTTCCCACCCTCAGCCCCCATTTTTGCATCTGGACTAATTCTGTGTTTTGTTCTTTAGTATTTCAAATAGCACGCTCTGTCTAGTCCTGAACTTAAAAGTTCTTCCCAGTCTGGAACCATTACCATTTGATGGCATCGTAGTAATTTGTTGATTGGGGGTGAATTTTGAGCATATTGCTGCTCATTTCAATGGGTTTTGATGAATATTTTTTCCTGAGAGAAAATAAATGTGACTTTTTTTTCTGTGCAGTAGTCTTCAAAGTAAGTCTGACTGTTAAATAACAGAGCAAAGATATATTCTGCTTCTACAAAAATACTCCTGTAATAGATCACCAAATAACATTCTTTTTATTTGCTAAAGTAACTAAATAACTTAAAGAAATGTAATCAGGAAAGCAAGGAATGCCAACAAGATGTATTCACACTGGACTTTGCGCAGTATAGCAAAAATAAATATTTACAGCTTATGGTCATTTGGATATAACTTATCTGAATTATTTGTATACCAAAAGCAGGAACAGGTGTGCTCTTTTCTCTGCAGGTATGATGAGATGAGTGTTCTCTTCATGGTCTTGATAACTGATGCCACTCTAGAGAATGGAGTGGTCCAGCTGAGAAGCAGAGACACCACCATGAAGGAAATGATGCACATTTCTAGACTCAAGGACTTTTTAATGAAGTATGTAACATCAGCTAAAAATATGTAAACTTAGATTTGTTGAATAAAATTAATTTCTTAAACATTTCTGCCTGAACTGGCTTCAACAGTGTCATGGACTCAGTGGTTACCATGCAAATAGTTCTGCTAGAACTTGGTGCATTTGTTTTCTATCAAATTTAGACTGTCCAGGTCTTCCAGGTTACTTTGAAAAGAGGGAAGTGACAAACTTGTCCCTTGTTAGCAATGCTGACTCTATTCTTTTTCATGTCTTCAGTTTTACTGAGAAAACTCCATCCTAACCTAAAAAATCATTTTTCATCTGTTTATTGCTGATCCAATTATAGTCTCTGCTGGAAAATGGCATTTTATATAAAAAAAGACATAAAAATCTGAAATGTTTTAATAACATTGGTGAGTATCTTTTACTGTTTATAGAAATGTATTTTAATAACTTGGCCTCAGTTCTTCAACATTTAAAGTACTTCATCTTGCACTTGATAAACATAATGATCAAAAGCACATAACCAGAGAAACAGGAAACAGAAGAAACAAATTTGAAACAGTTTTTTACAAGCATTTTTGTGGACAAAAATTGTTTGTACGTAGAAAATGGTGCAAAAAGACTACTGTGTGCTCATAATTATCCTATACCGAAGTGACAACACTTAAAATCAAATACAACAGTTTGCACAGATAGAAAAATTGAGTTGTTATTTTATGGTGTTATATAGGCAATAAGCTTCTGTTTGTCTAATGAGATTGCTGGTTGGGTCTTTGTTTATTCCAATTTTTATCTGTTCTGTGTTTTCTAAGTTGAGTCCCTAGACATTCTGGTTTGGGGATTTTGCTTGCTCGCAGAGAATTTCTGTCTGTCTGTCTGTTGTCTGTCTGCCAGGAAACTTTTATCTAAACACCATCTCATTCTGTGCAGACCTGATGGTACTTATCACATCTGAGGAATAAAAGATTCTTTAAAAATAGGCGAGGAAGTTAATCACAAGAGATCTTACCTTGTACTCAATCTCTGATGAGGACCTTTGAATAGAGTGTAGCAGCAGCTCTCTTCTCTGCTGAGAGCCAGAATAACATAATTCATAGTTTTTATTGGTACATATATAGAAGAGAAAAATTAATATAGCATCAGCAACTTGGTTGCTAGTAGCATGTGTGGTTTCATAATGTGGCTGTTGAATTTTGGGGTCATAATATGGTGCTAGACTTTTTATTTAGTGGTGTTTTCTTTTTTTCCCTTCGAGAGAGTCTCATTTCAATTTCTCTGTAGTAAGTAAGCAATTTCAGTAACTGCTACTATTAACACCTCCCTCTGCCCACCCTCCCCAGCAAAAGTTGCACAAAACATACTTGAATATCGAGTTTCAATGTTACAGCTTGAGGTTTTTACCTTTTTCATTTTCCCCTCTAATAACAGAAAAGTTGATGTATTCTTCTTCTGGTGTAACGGGATCTGGATGAAAGATTATAAACAGCAGTGAAGTCCATTACAAGAGAATGACCAGATTTTTTTATTTTTATTTTTTTAAATAATCTTGAAACAAAGGAAATCTACCATGCTTTCTGTAGCATTCATGGGCCTTATCAGAGCGTGGGTAGAATGCTGACTGATATCTTGCAGAGCTGCACAGGGCACTGAGCAGTTAGAATTCTATGTGCTGTATGAACAGGAAGGCAGATTTGTTCAGAGAGAATGATTTCCTGTTTGATATTTAGAAACAGGAAACATAATACCTTTGCTCTTGGTTTGTTTTGGGGGCTTGTTTTTTTTTTTGGGCAGAAAAACTACAAGATAATAGCATCATGGCTTTCATGTAATGTCCTCATTATTGGGTATTTTCTCTAGTTGAAGTAGTTCAATGTCTTAACGTATGGGCCAGTTGTTTTGCTGTCTAATGGCACTTCATAATTTCAGCTTTGAGTCTTGTCAAAGTTAAAAAATGTGGAATAAAGAGCTAATGTGTACTGAACAATTTTGAACAGAATGTAGGAGCTATAAGTTTTATTGTGCTACAACTTGCATATAGCCCACATTTGTCTCTTAGTAAACAGGCATTGCACCTCTGATCTTTTTGCTGTCTTTTTGTTTTCCTCTCTAATGGCTATTTCAGTGATCTCCGAAAACTGCTAAATGCAATAATTTTACTTGTGTTTACAGTAGATTTTTGTATAAGACTTCATTTATCCAGTTGCAGTTTTGACTTCATGGCTGTCACTGCCAAATGTGGATCCTGAAGGACTTTAAATAATGTCTCTGCCAGGCATGGTTGGTAGGAATATTAGCTCACTTGGGTATTAGGTGTCTCCTTCCATTACTTTTGCAGTACCCGAAGAAATTTGCCCACACTAGCTACAAAGAGCATAATAGCATTCTTCAACCAAACCCCCACCAGTAAGTTGCATGAATTTACCAATTTCTGTGTATATGACATCGTTTTCAGAATCGTCTGCATTCACTGCTGAAGTAAGGCCAGATGAGGGCCCAGTAGACTTAAATCTTCCTGCAAATTATTAAAAAAAACCAAACACACACATATATACATATATTAGTTGTTTCTAGAGGGGAATAAAGAGCTCCATTATATTTTTTGAATGCCAGGAGATCTCAGGTAATGTTATTTTTGTGATAAAAATTACTCCTTAACTAAGAGCATTTTTATAAGAATTTCTTTGCTTTACTAAAAATAATGAGGACTAATCCTTTCCAGTGTTTATGTTTATTAAATTAGTTGTTGTTTTGCTTTTCCCATCTCAGACCTGCCATTTAAAACATAGCTCAGAGGTTTTGCCTTGTTAAGTTTGAAAACATCTCAAAATACCAAGAGCATAACTCTACTTGTAACATGATGGTTATGCATTAAACTGTACTGACAATATAAACAAGCACGTGTGGAAAATGAAGCAAACATTCAAATAACTCACTTGCTTTATATGAAGGAATTATGAAAAATCGAACTGCCAGAGCAAATCCTACTACAGATAGTAGCAAGAGGAGCACAAAAGAAATTACCAGGGGTTGGTAAGGGTGTCTCTCTTCTGACAAAAAGAAAAAGAAAAAACAAGGTATTTATGCAATCAAATGTTGTTTCATATTTTCTGTAAATTAAAATCAAGACTTTGCATTTCTTTCAGCTTTTGGAGTAACTGTGGCTAAAGTAACTACTCAGGAGAGTCCAAAGTGCACACTGCCATAGCAGAAGGAAGGGAGCTCACTGGTGCCAGTAGCCTCTGATATGACCAGAGAGAAAAACTGAACTAGACTCTTCCCAAGTGGACCAGGGAGTTCTCATAAGAGTGAGTCCTTTACAGCCATCCTTCATGGGCATTTCAACCTCTACTACTATCTAGGATGGATGGAACTCTTATCTTTTTTGCTTTAATTTAAAAAACTCAATTTATTTTTTATTTTAAAAAACTATATTTTGAACATTACATTGCAAGAACAAGATTTCTGTCTAAAAAACTTGTTACAACATTCTGAATTTTGTGTGGTCCCTGTTTACTGACAGTTGTGAACTGTTTCATGCATACATACCTGCTAACGTAAAGTTAAAACTGTTGCTGTATTTTGTATTATTTTGGAAGCTGTTTTGAGCTTTGCATTTATAGGTTCCAAAGTCACTAGAGGAATTGATAAACAGAAAAATCACAGCAGCTTCCCTCTTCTGCATCTTCACAGGGGGAGAGATGTTTTGTCTTCCTTTGAAGAATACATATGTGATAGGAAGAGAGCCATTCTCTGAGAAACAAGACAGGGTCACATTCTGGCCTTTCCTTGCTTGAAAGGTGGGTGAGCTCAGCACTGGTTTGGAAATTGGCTCTGTTAAAAGAAAGCTGAAAAGACTGCATCACTGAGTGCAGGACAACAAGCAAGGCTCAGAGTTAAGCAGCAACATTGGCAGATGAGATGGGCATCAAGGATGGAGGGCTCAGTGAGCCCTGTCACAATAGCACTGCTGACTCTTAAGGTCATAATTGTCATCTGCAGTCAAGTTCAGCTTCACAATCAAGGCAGGAGCACACTGCTGTCCCAAACAGTACCTGCCACAAACAAACCCCTGACTCCTGCTGCTACAGTTCCATTGCACTAGATATGGCTATGCCTAAAATAAAATGTGCTGAGAAGGTATACAGCAAGACATACCTGTTGTGAAGTTGAGGTGAAGGGTGAAGTTGAGACTTCTGCTGTATTTTCCACCACTGGAGATGTTATTCTCAGCTTTGCATTTGTATTCACCCACATCACTGGCAGAGGTGATAGTCAAGTTAAATAAACCAGGGGTCAGGTCTGGCTTAGTTAAAGCAGATACCTTCTGATTGTGTTTAAACAATGTGTATGTGACAGGTGGAGATCCAGAGTCTGAGAGGCAGGAGAGGGTCACATCCTGATTCATCACTACATTCAAAGTCCCCTGAACAGGTATGAGCCTGGGATTGGACAGAATCCCTGGAAAGAAGAACTTTCTGAGTGAGTTCTTGCACCTATCATCTAAGAAAATTTGATATTAAAAAAAAAAAAAAGTTGAGAATCAAGCTATCCTTATTTCTGTTGAAGTAGGTTTATTTTTTTTTCCTCCTCCAGTAGCAGGCAACACAACTTTGTGGTTTTCAAAGTCAGTATGTAGTGCCAATACTTGATGAAAAATGTATGTCTTCATGAGCAAGAGAGCATACACACACAAAGCCAACAGATGTATCCAGATGAACCAATAAAAGCCCTTTTGAACTACAGCAGCAATGATAATAAGTATAAAGTATAACTATTACGAGGTATGAATTGTAGAAGAAAGTATGCTTACATGCTAGTTGATAGGTAGCATGTGAACTACTAAGTAAACACTATTTTATTTGTGGCCCTGTGTGAACAGGCAGAATTAATCTTGTGTAAGTAGATGAAACTTTTGAATAGTAGCAGCAGGATGGTCTATATAGTTTGCTTTTATGAGATCATACAAATAAATCTGTAAGAAAAACATTTTAATAGAAAGCAGTTATAAACTACTACTAAACTTTATATATAAACTTGTAAACTGCCTCACTGCACAGACAGGCAAAAGCTTTAATTATATATGAAGGTTTTGGACATTTTTAAATCCCTTCCCCACTTTTCTGTTAATATTTTATTGCAGGATGTATCTCAAAACCAACAAAAATAGAGAACCTACCTTTGCCATTTGAAGTAGTTTGCTGATTCTGTTGAGACATTTGAACTAAAAAAAAAAAACAAAAAACTTTCAGACATGAAACTATTCTTGTTTAGAAAGATGTGTAATATGTGAGAAATACGCCCTTGACTTACAGTAGGAAAACAACAAAGTTGTGAGAAAAAACATTTTCTTGATACTGAGAAAGACTGCTGGTGGAGTTGCAGTAAGGAGATCTTTGAGGAGTGGCTTTAAGGGGTTGAGGAAGTCCTAAATACGGAAATGAAGCTGATTCTTACTGATATTTGTGTAGATTTTTGTAGTATTCCACTTGCATTTAGCCTGTGGCAGACAGAGCAGTAGGCAGAAGAGAAAGTTTTGGAGTGAAGGAGAACAGTTTGGGATACGACTAAATGCTATAGAGTTGTTTGAAGATGTAGCTATAGTTCTAAGCAGCTTTTCCACGTGAGAGCTGTGTGGTAGCTCTGTGCTGCCATGCTGTATACAAGCCTGAATGCAATTTTTCCTGCACTGCTTTTAGGAGGGAATGAGGTCAGTGATTCACAGTCAGTCACACATTTGCTTGAGGGAATACAAGTGAGTGTATGGCTGAGACTAAGGGAGTATGTGGTACTGTTTATTTTTACCAGCAATGTAATTTTAATGAAAATTATATATATATAAAAGTTTATTAAATCTATATCAGTTTTCAAATGCTAATAAATATTTATAGATAGCTAGCTTGTTACGGGAAATATTTTGGTTGAAGTTCAGATGTTAAGCTGTGAGGAAGTGGGATCTTGTAGTAGTACAACTGTCATGAACTTGAGTTCAACACCACTGCAAAAATGAATCTGATGACTCTTTGATCATCTACAAAGTGACATAATTACAATTACAATGAGTAGATGTTATTTATTTGTCATCTCCTGGGCAAAGTAAATATAATCTTCAACTGTAGATAGGCAGTGCCTTCTAAAGAACACTAGGCCCTGTTGTATGTGAAGAGGTAACTACTCACAGAGAATGCCTTAAAAGTCTTCTTGTGATCCTTGTCTTATTTATTTTTGTCTCCAGTTTCTGGAGGATTTAAGAAAAGGCCCTGCAGAGTGTCCTGTGCAATACACAGTTCCTCCCAAACCCTGACCTCTTGCAGCATTGCAGTTTCCTTACAGAATTTGGTGTGCAACTTCCTTTCTCCTTGGTTTATTTGTGTTGTTGTTGTTGCTGTTTATTTAAGTGCTTTTAAGACAACCTCCACCCTATCCTCACAGATGCCTCTGATGTGGAAATGCTGACAACTGAGCACAAGACTGGAAAACTTTTTCTGCAGCTGGCAGGAAGCATGTGTGAAAACGCAGCTGTCAGAAGAAGAACTGGGAGCAGCACTTGTACATTTTCTTCTCGTGGAAGCCTGTTCTTTGTCAGAAAACCACACACAAAAAGCAAGTGTTAAAGACTCGCAGGCGGGTGATGGAGGCTGAGCCGTGCCCCGCGTCCCATCGCCTCAGGAGCGGCTTCGCGGGGCTGCGGTTGTCCCTGCGGGCGGTGCTGGGGCCTGAGGGGGCCTGAGGGGGCCTGAGGGGGTCTGAGGATCCTGGGTCGCTCTCCTTTCCCCTCTGCCTTCCCCTCCAGGGTTGCCATGCCCGGGGTGTGAAGGCGGGAGGAGCAGCCGGGGGGGTCTGTGAGGGGGCCGGGAGCCCTCAGGCTGCCCCTCCCCGCTCTGCTCCCTGAGGGGGCTCCTGGGGCTGTTCGCTCGGAGCAAAGTGCGTTTAATTTTCTGAGAAGCTGATCCCTTTGGTGTGCGTGTGTAGTGGGGAATAGTTAGGGTGAGCTGTGAAGCTGTCTGCAGCGTTTTAAACCCAAGTTTTGTCACCAGGGGCTCTCAAGCAGCTTCCAGGGGGTGTGCAGAGCTCCGTTGGTTCCCTCAGGATGCGAGGCCTGGGCGGGGGTCCAGGGAAGGCGAGTGCTGTGTCCAAGCACTGAGTTCTTTTTGGGAAGTGCAGAGGGATTTTGCAGAACTGTTTGTGCCTTTTTTGGCTGGCGTGGACTCTGCTAAGCAACCCTACTCTCTCTGCCCTTGGGTGGAGATCCTGTAATTCAGTGCATCTGTGTCCTCAATGTGATCCTGTAATTCAGTGCATCAGTCTCCTCAATGTTTTGGTGTCTGGTTTGGGGTTTTTTGTTTGTTTGTTTTTTTAACTTGAAATCTGAATTTAGGGGCTGAAATAGGAGAGAACTAGTTTGACATGTCTCATTCATCTCAGCTATACATGCAGGATTATAGGGGAGGACTGCATTTCAATTAATTGTCCAATACCTGTGCCTGGCTGTTTCATCTGTTTAAATATCTGCTTGCTTTTCAATTTCTGTAATTGCAGATCATTAATAGACATACTTCTATTTAAAAAGGTTTTTGAACTGTTATAGTAAGATTTGGTAGCTGAGGCTTACTGATAAAGTTTGTATAAAAGCCAGATTGCAATTGCTAAATTACCTCTAGAGGAGTAATAACAGGTACTGGTTAGAATATGAGACTTCAGGTGAAGTTCATAGCATAAATTATTAAGTTAGGTTGATGTAGAGAAGCTTCCAGAAAAATTTACTTGCCTACTCAGTTCTATAGGGCCAGGAAAGAGGGAATGAGTGCACTGTTAAATAGACTTGTGGGAGTTGTGGGTGCTAATGAAGCATTGTTATTCTCAAGCACAACTTTTGGAATAGTGCTTTTAGTTTCTGCTGTTTTGTGTAAATGTAATTGTGATGAGTGCTCAACAGTTCTGAAGGTCATAGGATCTTTATGGCAGCTTTGTAAAAGTCTTCAAGGAAGTATTTTTCTCCAGCATGTGCTGAAAGTGTCCCAAAATTAAGAGAATGAGCTCATTAAATCCTGTAGTATTTTTCTGAGACAAAATGTAACTGTCTTATTTTGCCTTTAAGCAATGAGAACAGCATCCATGTTGTCCATATGGCATCCAGTTGGCCCCACTGTCATTGTGAAACAGGAGAAAATGGCAAAATTAGCCCTTGGCATTACTCTTCTGTGAGGTTTTGAGTAATGACTCTAGTTTTGAATGCTAACAGGATTTTTAGTCCCTTGAAAATGTCCTGGATAGTGGTAAGTAAATTTTACTTCCATGTTGATTGTTTTTCTGTCAGAGCTGGCTATTGACTTGGGACTAGCAGGGTATTGATTAGTTCAGCATGCATATGTAGAGGTCTTTAACATCAATAAGATACTGTGCAAGCTTAGAGTTCCCTTTTTATTAGATATACAAGTTTCCTGCCTGGTATTAATGTGGTTCTATATGTAGAAAGAACTGAATAATTTTAACAAAAAGCAGTGAACAGAAGTAATCCATCCAAACCAAGTAAGCTAGAAATTCTGAAAGCAAGATGTGTGTGCCTTGGTGCTGTGACAAATTCTGCTTCAGGCAAGCAGGGGAAAGAGAATAGAAGCCAAACTGAGCTTTCATTCACAAGGTCAGTTCTTTGACTTGAGAATGAAAATAGTGTGGTGTGAAATAGCATTTGGTAGTAAGGCTGTGAAGGCTTCACACTATCACAGTCCTCTCACAGGCTTCCAGGGAAAGCTGCATGTTTCAGCAGAATTATGAAAGTTGTTCCTGGTCCCAGTTTCTCATCCCTGAGAGGTCCCCCATTCTGGAAGAGCATCTGCTCTTCACTATGTGTCTGCAGAAGGCTTTGCTAAAAGTCACCATAAACTGACAGTTACGTCTGGTGATGAATTAAATTAAGCTCTTTTGTTTTGTCTGCAAAAAGGTTTTACTGATATGGCTACATCATCACAGAATGCAGTACTTTTCACTCCTACTCAAAATGGCTGTGGTAGCAAGTCTGCAGTTTATTTTAACTACTTGGTATTTGACTGTGAGAAGACTTTTTCTTGAGTGGAAGAGCAAAGGATTTTTTTCTATATGCACATTTAAGATAGCTTTAAATTTCTTGCAGTGATCCTCAGGTTCTGAACAAGAATTTCTATGTAGTGAATTTCAATCAAGTGCAAACTGCAAGGCACATGTCAGCAGGTGAGAGGAACTTCTGGGTATCCAACTGGATTAATTAAGCAGCTCTCAAATCCCCCAAAGATGAAATATTTAAAAATAATACTTCTTTCCTCTATCCTCTCTCTCCCTCCCTCCCCCCAAAAAAAGAAAAAAGAATTTTGGTGACACAAAAGAGACTGAGGCTAAGTGCATTTCTCTTAGAATAAATTTTGATGTCACTGTCTAAAAGAAATGGTGAAAGAAATAAGAAAACTGTCAGTACTGTGCTTGTTTTCCATCCTCTTCTGAACTTCTGTTTGTGTACTCCAAGGAGTATCTGCCCCTTTGTGCATCCCAACCAGAGGTTATCAGTAGCAGCTGTGGCTGTGTGTGGGAGCAGATAAATTCTCCCCTTCTGTTTGTGTAAAGTCTGCTGAAAGATTTTCTGTCAACTTGGATCACTTTTTTGAGTGACTGTCAACTGAATTTTACTTATGAAACTGATGTGGAGTAGTGCTAGGAGAGTCATCAAGCAGTATAATAACTATGGGAATGTACTGAGAAGGAAAAATATTTCAGAATTCATTCTTCCTTCAGCCAGAAGGTTCTGACCTTTTCTCTGGTGCTGTCCATATTCTGCAATGAATATTATTGCAGAGCTCAAGGCTGTTTTTCTGCTGCACCTGTAAGTGCTGGATGTTAAGCAAATGACAGCAATTAAAAATGTCCTCAAGGTGTGGAACTGGTCACTTAGGTACAGTGCTGGAACTGAGAAAGTTTGTGTGGAGGTATCAAAGACCCTGATTTAATGAGAACCGACAAGTATATTTCACACCTCTGGAAGAGGAAATGTCCTTTGTCTAAATCAGCTTCTGGGGTTGTGCATCCTATGGGAAATATACATCAAGACTCAAGAAGCCCAGTGTGAAAGGAAGTGTAAAGGCAAATAGTAATAATTGGCTGCTTTTATATTCAAAGGACAAATTTAATTGTAAAAACCTTAATGATATTCTCTCGTTACTAACTTCCTGGTTCCTTCAGTTCCTTTTCTAGATGTAGTTTACATTGCCATTTGGAGGAGGTGTTGTGGATTGGTAATCATTGGTTTAACTGAGAAAGCAGTGAGGGAACCGCAGTGTGTTCATCTCCCAGTAGATGGTGCCATTGTGAAATACAATTTGTTCTGAGAAGCACAAACTTCGGGCAATCTGGAGTTTCTGTGCCTTGCAGAGTTTCTAGACTTGTGGAAAACAAAACAAAACCAAAGAAGAAACCATTCACTTCATTAATGTTCTTTGGGAATATTCAAATCCGGGGATGAAATTAACGTTTCTCCAGGGAGAGATAAAGAGACTCTTTAGAGACAAATGGTGCAAATGTCTTGCATTCAAGAGGTGAGAATATAGCCTGAAAATATTTGTAGAATAAATTCAGTTAATTCCTGGTTCCCCGGGGATTTGTCTAAATTTGTGAAAACAGCAATTTGTTGTAATTTATTATTTTTGAGTTGAATATACTGAAGCAGGAAGTGATAAGCAAAATAGTACACAGTTGTAAGGAACCAAAATGATTAAATGATTATATGTGTCAGGGACTTGGGTATTAGGAATCAAGGGTGCTTTTCTAGTCTTAATTTAGTTACTGAAAAACTTGTGTTGACCTCATAGATGGACACAGATTTTTAAATTTTTATACATATAAAATAATATTTAGAAAATCCTCAAAATTTGTGGATACACTTCTATAGCAATTAACTGTTTTTAAAATCAGTTAATTTATACAAGAAATAATGTGGATCCTGCAGTACCAGGGACAGGATTTGCTGACCCCAGAATGTTCTTGTAAGAGAAATGTTTTGTTAGTCAATCAGTGAGAAAGAACTTGAAGGCAACACATGTAGAGACTTCATATTTTCTGAAGAAACTGAAACCTTCATGAGGAACTGGACATTTGAGACCAGGAGACAAAGAAGATTTGCTGGAATCAGCATGTGTTCTGTCAGGAAGTAGGATGTCAGTCCTAAAGAGGGGGACTGTGCTGTGCTCTTCACTGTCATGCCAGCAAGCTGGAGAGCAGATGAAAGCAAACAGCTGAAATGTGGTGCAAACTCCCAGCTTCCTTTCTGGCTGAAACATTACAGAATGTAAAATCTGAAAATCTTATTCAGCATTTTGTCCTTTGTTAGGAAAATAGGCCTTGCCTCCCATTTGAGGCAAAGTTCTCTTTAAATTACAAAGCTGATGTTTTTAGGAAATGTCATGTGTAAGCCAGCAGAAGCAGCAGAGATGGATCAGTTCCCAGATGAGCACAACTTTGATGTTTAAGGCTCTAATTCATTGGGCAGTGGACTAAATGAAATGCTTCCCATTGGTTTCAGAGATGATTGCATCAGATTATAATAACTGCTCTGTGTTACATTTTTGAGGTCAGTCTTGCTTTTCCCATTGTGACTGAGTAGAGTTCTTTATAAGATGTGTATTAGAATGACTTTGATCTTGCATATTTCAGAAAAATGTATCTTGAGTGATTACAGTGAGGTGATTGCTAGGAAAATATGCAGCTGTATTACAGGCACAGGTACATTTAAGTTCATGGAAGATGGTCTCAAGTCATTCTTTTGCATCTGAAATGCTTTTCTCCCAAGTTATATGATATTTTGACTTAAATTCCTGCAGTTGAATTTACTTCTTTGGTCAATACCACTTGATTTTCCTCTCCAGCAGAAGGCTTATGAAGAACATGGCAGTCTAATAGGTGAGATCTTATGGAATATCCTTCTCTAGGGAGTGCCAACAGCCTTGGGTGCTGTCACCATTAAACCTTACTTATGACCTAGTTCCTTCTAAAAGCTGGCACCTGGTTCTGAACTCACTCTGAAGGGTGAGATTGCTTTCTACTTCTAGATTGCTTTCTAGAGTGGTTTCCAGCCTCCCTTTCTAGAGTATCTTCAAGATTGCTTTCTAGAGCAGCTCTCAAATGCTGGAGCAGCATCTAGATCAGTTTCTAGATAAGTTTTTTGTTCTTCTAGAGCCATCTCTAGGTTGCTTTTTAGCGCTGCATTCTAAATATCTTTCTGGTGTTGCTTCAAGATGGTTTTAACTTCTAGATTGCTGCCACTCTTCACCCCCCTCCTCGTGGGAAAGACCAGTGTGGTTTTGCTGAGCTTTGTACGTCCTGAATTCTTTCAGGGGGAAAGGGGGAAATCTCCTTCCTTCCTTCCTGTGTTTTGTTATCAATAGCAAAAGCTGATCTACCTTTGTTCTCCATCTGCCATGGGTCCTCCTTCTCTTTTCCTTTACCTGGCTCTGGAGACCATTGTTGGCAACCAGCCAAACCATCAGTCTTTTGGTGCTGGATTAAACAGCACAAAAATTATTGCTAGTTAACCAGCTTACTTCTTAGTCATTAGTTGCTGTGGCTGTTGTGCTGTTCTGTACTCCCTGCAGATGCTGGACAGATGCTTCTCACACTGCCCACACATTGTTAAAGCCAGGAGTGTTCCCCTCCAGGTTCCTTTTGCAAAATACCACGCTGTGTGTGTAATACAGCACCAAGGTACACTCAACAAACAAGGATAGTACCAAAGTAAGAAAAGTAGAAGAGCAGAGACAGGGAAGGGACAGTATCTCTGTAATTTTGTCTTCCTTGTTCTGCCCATCTCTCCCATCTCATTCTCACTTATATCAAGAAACTGGTCATGGTAATAAGATTTTGGATAATGATTATGTGTTACTTCACAACAATTTCACCTAAGTCAAAGCTGATGGATACTCATTTACTTGTGTTCAGGCTTTCTTCAGGCTTTTTGCTTTCTTTAGGCTTTGGTTCATAAAAAAAGTCCTCCATGTTGTTAAAGGAAGGCCAGTAATTAAATGTTCTGAATTTTGCATCAGTTCCTTACTGTATCTCGGGCAGACATTTGCACCAGTGTAAACTGAGGGAATGTTTTGCAGCTTTGCTTCTCTTATAACATTAGCTCAATTTCTGCTTTCAGTGTTTTGGATGCAGAATTCATCATCCCTGATTTCAGGTTGGCTGTCATATTTTCAGGCTACTTACACCAAAAAAATAAAGCAGTGCAGAAAAGGTCAGAAGGTCTCTCAGGGATGCCTGAATTCAAACAGCTACAAGCAAATTTAACTCTTGCTCCAGAGAATTCTCTAGTTCAGACTGTGCCAGTGCTGCTTCAGATTTCTGCTGAGAAGTTAAATTCCAACCTATTATTTTCTTGTTAAAGCTTTATGATTGTGTATGTTTTGCACCATCCTAACTGCATACAATATAATCTTGTGCAGTTCCATGGTTTTGATATTTGATGACAGTATGGGAAGTTTGCCTATCAATATTTTAGTCTAATACATCAGTAGCTACAGTTTCCAAGATAATTTCTTCTTTGCCACAGACCTAGAAATGTAGGTAAAGGGGAAAAATGCATAATTCTATACATGTATTCTCTAAAAGAGTTCTCTGTGTCAGGATGAAGGGAACTACTTGCTCAAGGACCTGTCGAGGTCAAATAGCAAAGGTAATTTGTGTTCATAAATGGTTAATTGTGACTTAAAAATACCCGTATTGACAGGAACTTCTGGATAAATGTCATTGGAACTGCTTGTTTTTTTAATACACCTTAAGAAATTAAACAAAGCAAATGCATTCGGTGGCGCCCTCAGGAAAAGTCCAGTCACTTCCTGAACAGTAATCTGCCTGTGAGCAGCAGATAGATTCTCATTGTTTGCCATTTCCAGTTTCCAGTAATGGGAACTATTACTTGATCTATCCAGTTTCTGTTGAAGATCTGGGAAAAATTATAGAATTTTACCTGTTTCCATAAAGCAACAGAAAAAAGCATAACCTGCTTTTGGTACCTGGAGACATCACCTCTGATGATGAATATTGTTTTATTTTGGAACTAAGTGTCTATTCCTTGGGAACGAGATGTATCTTGCTCTTCTGATGATTTTCTTCCACTGTAAGTTTGATAATTAAATATCTGGGTGGGTATATATGTTTCTGGTTTGTTTGGGGTTTGTTGGGGCGTTTTACTGTGTCCCATTACTACCTTTCAATCTGTAAGCTTTGAAAATAACATTTCTTCTCATTTTTTTTCCAGGTTCAGAACTTTTTGCTCAGGAGAGAGGTAGGTCATTATAGTTTTTTTTCACACATCAATTTAAAGTCAGTAGTTTAACTAATACCTTACTTGGTGGTGTGCATCCCTAACAGAGTTTATCTGGATTTGCTGTACTATAGCTTAGGACAAAACTTGGCCCTATTAAAAAAAAAAAAAAAAGGAAAAAAAAGAGTATTACTTGCTTGTATTTCTTCATACAGTGTTTAAATAAGATGTGCTGCTCATACTTTAATACATGTTTTGGTGAAAACTGCTTTACTGAGACATATAAGAGAAGAGGTGGGAGAGGTAATTTAATTACTAGTGATTTTTTTAGTGTTTAAAAAACCCTCTCATGCCCACAAGCAAGGAGGGGGAATAAAATTAGAGATTATGTTAGTGGAATTCCTGCTTGTTCTTTTTCTTGCAAAAGAAAAGATATAGTTGAGTACAGAACTTGCATTCTGAAAGGAATGCTTTTACTTTTTACCTTATCTTGCTGACTCCCAGCACGTACACTCTGCATGCTTCCTTTTTTTCATCACTAGGAAGAAACATTGCTTCTCATTGTTGGATAGTCAATTAACATGCAAAAAAAAAAAAATCACAGTTTTTGCATTGGTTTTATGTCCAAAATTCTCCTTAACAAGGACAGTTTATAAATAGCTGGCAAATGTACATGGCAAGGGACTTCTTCGGATGCAAGAAAGTTTTCCTGTTCTAATAAGAAATTTTTAATAGGAATCTTGGCCAAAATTGGCATACCCAAAAGCTGTAAGTTTTAAAGGAAGAGAAAGTGAATGAACTCATAAATCTTTCTCTGTACTTTTTCATCTAGCTTTGTGAATAAAAAAAATACTTACACCAGGATACTACTAATAATAAAATGTTAAGCTCCCAATTATTTATCACTGCAGTGTTTATAAACACAAAAGCAATATATATATTAATACTATTATAACCTGTATGTCTTAAGATGTTTATCAATTTTAATTTTTTTTTGTGTACAACTATTGTGCTTAGTATATTTTGTCAGGGACTGACATATCTAATTTCTAAATTAATAGGAAACATTGCATCTGCATATGATTCTGTATTTTAATTAATCAGGTTATGATTACTAAGGAGTCTTGTGAGTATGACTATAGGACTTGCCAACAGCATAAAGTTAGGCAGATAACACATATACTGGCAAAACATGAAACCACATATCTTCTGCTACACTCTAGTTATCCTAAACTAGAGATTTAAAATTATCCCAAGCTTGTGAGTTATGTGTTTAAAGTGGAATTTGCTGAATGATGTAACCTATGACCTTGCTTTCAGTTAAAAAATACTGGGATAACTCTAGAGATTTCTGCATATTCTCTAGGGGTGAATTGGCTTGGGGTTTAATACAACTCTAAACAGGGTTTTACTGTCATTTTGCAGTTTATTCAGATAAGTATAAATACAAAATTTTGCTCAGATCTCCTGCCAGTTACACGTGGAAGACAGCAAACCATGAGAAATAAGGAAAACCAAGTAGCTGCAAAGCTATTCCACTGTTCTCTGTGTCTTGCAGGTAGTTTAGATTTGGCCATGAGCATGGCCAGAGCAGTGATTCTCTCAGTCCCCCAAGGCAAGGGCTGAGCAGAGGGACAGAGTGTGCTGTGACAGTCAGGGGTTGTCTCTGGTGGATCTGTGCAGTGGAAGATAAAGCTGCTACCAGTGTCAGCATCAGTGAGATCTGACCACCATGACTGTAACATCTGCTACCAGGCTATAATGAACTAATTTTGGTGATTAAAATGTAGCAACTTGAGGCAACAGTATTATGTTGGACAAATTGAAAATTAATATAACTCTTTTTTCTTTTTCTTTTTTTTTTCTCCATCAAGTTTTTACTTTTAACACAGTTGAAATCACGGTTCAGCCATCTGGCAAAGTAAAGAATGGAGCTCCTATGTCAATTGTCTGCCATGCTGATATTAGCAAAAGTACCAATTTCCAGCTGAAGTATAATTTTACAATTTTTAAGGATAGCAAGCTCGTGTTCATGGCTGTCAAAGACAAAGGAGATGCACAATATGAAATACCTGTGACTAGATCTTCAGATACAGGAGACTATGAGTGTACTGTGGAAGCAGGTGGAAAGACAAAATCTAGTAACTCCTTACATGTTTGGGTCACAGGTGAGTATTCCTTCAAACACAGTTGTTTTCTAAGCTAAAAAAAGACAACAGCCTTCTAGGACAAGTAACAATAGTCAGTGTTAAATGGGATATCTTGCAAAGTGTTTTTTTTTATCCATACCCATCACAGGACTGTACAAACCTAGTACTAAATCCTAATGTTAAGGCTTAGAAATGAAATCATGTTCCAAAGGCTTCATGGCAGATCAGTGATAGGAATACAGACTGTGCTGTTTTGTTCTCCTGAAGGTGCCTTGGCATGTACACACACATCAAAGCTCAGTTCTTGTCAATTATTTACTATCTGTTTATTAACATAAATCACTACCATGGTTATCAGGATTCTGCCCTTTTTTTCTTTTCTTTTCCCTAAGGAATGACCAAGCCAATTCTGACTGCTGAGAAAAATGAAGTTTTAGAGGGTGAAGTTGTGAAATTACGTTGTGAGCTGCCAGAAGAAGAACCTCCTTTATATTTTGTTTTCCGGAAGATAAAGATGAATTCAACACCTAAAGAAAAACAGATACTTGAAAGATACAGAAATTTCTCTGAAGTGGAATTTCCTGTTGAAGAAGGAGATAATATTTTACAATTTGATTGCTTTGGTAGGAGAAGTGTAAAACTTGAATTTGAAAGCTCAGAACACAGCAACAAAACACTTGTTACAGTCAGGGGTAAGTTAGCTTTTATTTCTACATTTCTTTGCTTGCCATAACTAAAAAGCTGGGTCACAAGTTTATATTTATTGTCTTGCAGAACCTTTTATAAAGCCTACTCTGACTGTCAAGCCCTCAAATAATATTACAGAAGGAGACAGAATACAGTTTGAATGCTCAACTGTGGCAGCCCAAATGAATAACATTGAAATCATACTCCAGAAAAACAAAACAATACTGAAGAGTGTACGAGATGAGAAACTTTTGAAATACTTTGCAGTAGCTACTCTGGAGGACAGTGGTGAATACTTGTGTAAGGTGGAGCAAGGGAGAGCATCTAAAAGCACCAAACTAAGTGTTGTTGTGTCAGGTAACACCCCTTTCGTCTTTGATTTCACTATGGATTAATATTTAAATTTAAATTTGGCTGAAGTCAAGATGCAATTGTAACCTCCATATCCAGGTGTAAGTTTTCTCTAAGTTAAAGGCTATTTAGGTTTAGATTTTGGTTTCTGATTTTTGCCTGCCAACTAAAATAATACCATGAGAAGTGGTTTCAAGTGATTACTAAAATATTACTGTTTTAAAATTACGTTATTTTTTCCCCCTGATTGTATAATTGCAGTCAGTTCTTCATTCTGTATTCTTTGAAATAGATATTCATATTCTTTTAGGCTCATTTTGATTGAATTTGTTCTCTTTTTATCTTTCAGAGTTATTCCCCAAGCCAACATTGTCTGCTTCTATGAGTAAGCTGGATGAAAATAAAGAACTAACTTTGAGTTGCAGCATTAATGGTTTTAGGAAAGCTAACTTCTCTGTATTTCGGAGAAATTCAGATGGAGATATCTGGCTGAAAAATTCTAGAAACTTAACAATGAGGGTTAATGTGAATCATACTGGATCCTATGTTTGTAAAGCTGAAGTAAAAGGAATAGTCAAGGAGAGCAAACCTGTAAGGATAAATGTTTATGGTGAGTTGATATAGAGGCTTAGAACCCAATAGTGGAAGGAAAATATCAAAACTTGGTGCTTATAAATAAGCAGATCTGTTTACTGCATCAGTCTCTAGTCCATGAACCAGCAGGGTGTCTTTTAGTTCTTGCATCTCTCTGAAGTGTGTAATGTAACTTATATCTGTAGAGGATTTGGCATATTGTAATCTAATCAAGTCAGGCTTTTCCAGGGCTGTCCCTAGGAGAAGGGAGTTAGCATGTCTTCCTTCTGTTCCCTTGATTCTGCTGGGTGCCACATAAACTCCCATTCATTACCATTCTCAGGGCCTGGGAATGTTCTGCAAACCTTTTACTCATCCTTTTGATCTGAAACTCTGTCAGTGTCTGCTGTGAATCCCTCCCCCTGACCTCTGGGAGGAAGACCATGAGAGCCAGGGGTCATCTGGATAGCTCTACTCCAGAAAAGCCAATTTTTTTACTATCAATACAGCCCCCTCACCAGCACACTGTTTATGAACACTGCTATTGCCATCCCTCTCATGGAACAATCACTTCTGGGTCTGAACTCTGTACAGGGGGATTAACTTGGTTGTAACTCACTGTGCTGCAGAAAGAGAGGTCCCTGATTAGATGCTGTAGAATCCATCTCAGGTAGAACATACAATATTTGCATATGGTTTTGGTCTACAGACTTACTCCTTGGGTCTGAGCAAGTTCTCAGGTCTGGATGATCCACAGCTGTCTCTGCACCTTTTTTTGGAGTTATTTTACATTCTTGTATGCTATTTTAGTCTAAGTCATATGTTTCATTGTCTATATTTTTGTTTATTCAAGTCAGCCCCCTGCTTTCATTTTGTCAATGAAGAACAACTTTGCAGTATACCCTGTGTGTGCAAACTAGCTAAATATTGTATATTTACATATTTTATACAAAATAATATTTTCTCTCCTGGCCTTAGGCAGGGGCCTTATGCAACAATTTTTTCTTTTATTCTCCTTTTAGCTCCTGTTTCCAAGCCAACCCTTTCTGTTGTCAGTGGTTTACCAGAGGTGGTGTTAGGGAAGCCTTTGTGGTTAATCTGTCATTCAGCAATGGGAACACCTCCAATAACATTCACATTCTACAAAGGAAATGAAGTTAAGAAAGAAATAGTTAATGACACATATGCTACCTTCTTGGATGAAAATATTGGACAAAACGACAGAAGTGGATACAAATGTGAAGCTAAAAATAACCACTCCAGTGGTGTGAAAACCAGCAATATTTTAAACATCACAGTAATAGGTAAGTCTGTTTAATTCATCTTAGAGTTAAATAGTTGGAGATGCTCCCTCCTTGGGAGTGTTCACAGCCAGGGTGGATGGAGCCTTGACCAGCCAGGTCTAGTGGGAGGTGTCTCTGTCCATGCAGGGGGTTGTAAATAGGTAATTTTTAAGGTCCCTCCCAACCCAAACCAATCTGTAGTTCTATTTTCTATATTAGAAACTATTGCTCACTAAAGTAAAAATCCTGCTAGTCATCAGTCAGATTAATTACAATAGAGTTTATTTTGATGCTAAAACCAAATCTGATTTGAAAATCTTATAGAAACTGTTCCAGTATAGTTATTGATTAAAAATTTCAGGACCAGATCCATTTTATTCATGTTTGATTTTCATAGGATTGGATTAAATACATGCATAATGATGGTGGATTTAGCCTATGATTTTATTCACTAGAATAATGGAACTAGTTTGATTCCTGGCAAAAGATGTAACTCTGCACTTCTAACTGTCCTTCTGAAAACCTCTGTTATTAGTTGCAGTTTTCAGAGGCACTGAGCATATGTTGAAGCTGCAGTTGCTGAATAGCTCTGAAAATCAACCAGGAGTTAGTGTGTATGAGCAAAGCCTCTGCTTTACAAGTATATGTGAAGCAGAAAGGGTGAATTCCTCTGCCCATGAGAAAGGTTGTAGGTAAAGCTTTAGAAAGAAGATAAATTGGAAGTCCGCAGCGGCAAGCACAAAGTCTGATACAGACTGGGAATCTTGGCAGCACTGCCAGGGAAAAGGCTGTGATTTGCAAGGGTGCTGTTGGCAGATATGAAGAGAAACCAAAGCAAATGTGAGTGTTGTAGGAGACCACCTCAGACTGATAATTTGTAAAAGGTGTATGTAGATTCCCTGTTATTACACCTGTAAAGGAGCATGTTGTCTTAGCAGGGTTTTTTTTAACCAGTATATTGTGTTTCTGGAGATTGGTTTGGAGCACTCAAAGCACATGGTAGTGAGGTTTCATGTGACAGTGCCTAGTTTAAATCCTATTGGTTCAAAGGTTTGGTTCAAGAAAGTTCAAGTTATGTCTCTGATGTAGATCTGTTCTGTCCCCACTGCAAACAGTTCCTTGGGTGCCCAAAGGACTTACTTGTTAGCAATAGGTTTTGCTATAGGGCTTGAGGAAATTTTTTTAATATTCTATACCCAAGATATAGACTGGACCTTGATAAACAATTGTAAAGAAGAGAGTATCTGTTTGAGGAGGCACACTGAAGCCTTCTGCACTAGGTGACAGTCCCTAACTGTTGCAGGCTTCGTGTTGACAGATACTGTCTTGTTGGCATTCCTCTTTAATAGTGAACGAGGTAAACAGAAATAAGTCTCCTACTCAAGTAGAAATAAAGCATTTATTGTGGCTGCTGCTCCTGGAGGACTTGAAAGTATTCTTAAACTACAGAAGGAACCAACTAATTGTAGGCATTGACCTTTTATTAAAGGAAATAATGATTTGCCTGTAATATCTTCAACATCTGCCCAATAGTGTCACCTCTTCCTTAATCGGGTCAGACTTGGTTAGTTTTGCCATTCTGATGTTGTCCAAAGATTTTACTATTTTGATAGTGGTTTTGGCAATATGTGGTGAAAGGTAAGCAGAGCTGTGTGTTCTCTGCATGTTGCTGGCACCTATGTTGATGTCATTTGACCAAAAGGTAACCACATACAGCTACTGGCAAAAATAGAGTACTTTGGGACTGTAAGTGAGGGAACTGGTGAGACTGACCAACCTCTTTGGAATGGATATAGGTTCTTTCTTGGTCTGCTTTATATCTTTATATTGCCCTCTCTATTTCTGTGTGTATAAAAATAATTACTGGAGGACACTGGCAGAGACTGTTCAGAAAGATTAATACTGTGCATTCAGTCTCTGTTTGCCTAAGTAAAAAGGCATTAAAACACATATTTCAACAGTACACTATTTTATCATCAAAGTTATTTCTAATAGTGCTAATGTTTGTTTTCTTTATGCCTTCCTCTGCAGTACCTATCAAAAATGCCAGCTTGGGCAGCATTCCATACGGAGAAGTGGAAGATGGCAGTGAGACTGCTTTTCTCTGCTCTGTGAAAGAAGGATCTTGGCCAATCCACTTTCGGATTTTTAGAAAAACTGATCATGAAGTTCTTGTATTTGAAACAAGAGAACATTCAGACAGAGTCATGTGGCGCAAGGAAGCAATGAACAGGCAGGACACAGGGACATACTACTGCATGGCTTCCAATCGAGCTAATGTGGATGTGAAGAGCCATCCCATAACCATCAGTGGTAAGCTCACTGTTATGAGAAGCTGCATGCTGTGTCATCATGACAGATGAGGTCATGTTATCTGGGATGTTACTAAGTAAAACTCCCTTATTTGTTTTTATTCCACCGTTTGTCAGAGGTTGAACAGAGAGAGTTCCACTTATAAACAGATTGTCTCATTTACATGGGGAAGTTTGAGGGATGCTCAAAGCTAGCCAGATGCAAGCTAAGAGCAACCCACAGGTTTCCGATGACAAAGGAGAGGCCCACCTGTGAGCTTTGCATCCAGGTCTCCTGAAAGTTCTTCCCCATTGTGTAAGAAGGCCAATTTGTAGTAAAATGAAAGGTCAGGAGCCACAGAAGTTGGTGATGCTGACTGTCACTGTACATACTCTCTTAAACATTTCTTTCTTATTTCCAGTCATCTTAGCGGCTTGGCAGAAAGGAGTCATTGCTGCATTTGTCCTAATACCTATTGCAGGAGCAGTAACTCTGGCTTTGTGGTGGTTTTTGTGTAAGAAGAAAAAGGGTAATGAATAATTCCCCTCTATTGTTTTGGTGACAAATGTATTACAGTTGAACTCGCCTTTGTTTCAGGAGCAAAGAGGGTGAGGGTTCAGGAGATGAATAAATACAGTTTTAAAAACGAATAATCTAATATAAAATGTTGAGTGGCCCAAAGTAAGCTGTGAGTGTGCTGAAGCTTTCCAAGTATATTGTGCAGAATGAGACCATCCAGCTAGTGGTGCTGGGAAGGCACTACTGAGGCAAAGGCTATGGGATGTATGCCAGGACTGCACTGTCCTGTGCTTAGGCTGGGAGTACCACAGTAGTTGAGGTGCTTCTCTAGTCCTCCTGAAACAAGTTCAAGATTATTAGGTTGTGGATTGTTTTGGTTTTTTTGTTTGTTTGATTTTTCCTCACACTGTAATACTTGTGACTTAGGGATTTGTTTCTTACCATTAAGGTATTCTTTCAGATCTTGCCCTTTCAGAAATTTGTAAATGTGACTTAAATGAAAATCTTGTGATATGCAGTGCATTGCAAAATATTAGGAAAATATGGAATATCTGGATGTCCCAAACTGCTTAAATTGACCAAAGCTAAAGTTTGGTTTTTGGGATCTTTGGCTCTCTGTGAAAGAGACATTTAAGGGATTTGGGTTGTAAGCAGCATATAAGACACTAAGGAATTTTTCTGTGATAGCCAAGAGAAATTACTCTGACTTGGGTAGATAATAACTGTATTTTTGTTTGGATTTTTACTTCAAATTCTTTTACTTCTGCAATCTATTAATAGATGCTTTTCTTCTTTTTGCCAAGCTAAAGGACCATCCATGGAGATGTCTGGGTAAGATGACTTGCTTTATGGTAATATTAGGTGAAGTATTTCTGCTTAACAGGCTGGAGGCCTTCCACCAGATGAATATCGTTTATCATGGGCACACACCTGCAGACAATAGATAGTTGTGCTTCATGTATCACCTGCTACTACAAAAACAGGATGAGGAAATACTCTAAAGATAGAAAAAAAAAGGCCAGCAAAGAGAAATAGAAGACTGTCAGGCCTGCATTTGAATGCATTTAGATGTGGAATTAAAAATACAGAGGTCTTAAAGAAGAGTAATGAATGAGGGACCGTTTTTAACCTTTAATTTCCTTCTGCTTCTCTTAAAGACAAAGGCAAACTTGTCATTAGCCCCAGTACTTCTGGATGTGTGGTAGTCAGCATAGATAATTACTGATCTTTGCATATCATCATATTCTTGTTTTTATTGACTGCTTATGTAATTGCATCAACTTTTATTGTTTTCCTTTGCAGTTCTGCCTTGGCTGCAAACTTGACAAGTGAAAAACTGACCAGACAGCACAGTGATGGAGACTATTATTCAGGTAGGATATTTTGCTGCAAGACTACTAGTGAATTAGCTTAATCAAACATTAATTTAAAGTTTAGACTTACATGACTGTTGTTTAGATGTTGGTTATGTTACGTATTTTGTTATATATATATTAAGTATTTTGTTAGCTCAACTTTTGCTTTAATATTTTAGGATCAGGTTACATTGAAGATAGTGAAAATCATATGAAAGCAACAGATGAAAGTAAAGGTAATTTCAGACTTAAACAATAGATTTAAGAATTATTTTATGAGTGAAAATTGTGATGTTTTCTAGTGGTAGCAGTCAGGATTTGATAGGTCCAGTCCTTTCCATTTTCTCTTTGATAGTGAGGAAGACACTGCTGCTCTTAGGTCTTCCGTGCAAAATGACAGTGACAGGACCCATTTATCAGCTGCATTATGAAGTGTACTTAGTTGTATTGGATTCCAGGCCATCTAATGAAGGATGGAATAAAATACAACTTAGACTCAAAATTTAAGTTCTATACAGCAAATATTCAGAATTACTCTTTCTAAAATAATCTTTTCTACAGACTTCTGCTTCTTTTACTTCTCTGTCCTTTCTTCATTTCTTCAGATCTTGGAATATTTAAGCATAAAACCTGAAAAAAAAACATG
Organism: Phaethornis superciliosus; assembly: GCA_023637945.1. Taxonomy (NCBI): domain Eukaryota; kingdom Metazoa; phylum Chordata; class Aves; order Apodiformes; family Trochilidae; genus Phaethornis; species Phaethornis superciliosus. The sequence goes on along the minus strand of JAJQWJ010000021.1, from coordinate 8,309,119 downwards.
GCATCTGAATAAAAATTTACCAAATATCTTGAGGTACCATGCAGGCTATATACTTATAGTCATTAGAATGTACTGCATTGTATTCATCAAGACTGGTGTTTTTATGATATTTAGTAAAGAACAGTACTTTAATATGTGGATTTTGCCATCTGAAAGCATACTTAGTCTAATATAGTGATGTGAAAGTATTCTCATGGGTTAGATGCAATTTCTGATGGCTTGTAATATGTTTTGACTTGGTTGTCTATTAGACCTTGAGTTGCAGGTTTGTTGGAAATCTCTCAGTGTAACTAAGGATCAAGTTAAGCTTAAAATTGATCCAGAGCACAGAACTAGATACCCTCATAAGCTTGCATGCAATTTAGGTGGCAGGAATTTCTAATCATTAATTCTTTGATGCATTTCTGAGGGTGTAGGGCAGCATTGTACCACAGGACTAAGAGAAAGGTGCTGCACTAAGTTAATTTCACAGGAAAACTTGGAAACAACCATCGGAAGCTCTAGCTCAATGACTCTTGGTTTTTCCATTGTATTCTACCTGGTTCAGGCTAAGTGGGCTCTGGTCTAATGATCTGCATCTGTGCAAGGAATAAATGGCTTCAATCCTTACCTACTGTGCATTGGGCAGCTTCATTAAACCAACTTGGCTATTGCAGATCTCTCTACCAGATGTGAAAAACAAGCCTATTATTCATATATATCTAAAAATAACAGTATGTATTCTTCATTAGTGTGTCAATAGCTTTTACTTCAGAAAGCAAAAGAAAGGAGTTTGTAGTTGGTGCATGGGAGTTACTGCATTGTGGCCTGAATGAGTCAAATTAGAACCAGAGAGAGGTTCTCCTGCACAAGAGACATACAGACAGCAGAAACATTGCAACATAAAGCTGTATTGCTCATTCAGAATTGCTTTTATTGTAGGAAGCAAGTACTTTAAACTTTGTTTTTAACTAATATACCACCATAAACACTGGTTTTGTTTCATTCAGCTTTTTTTTTTTCATTGCTCACCAATGCTATTAGAAGGTTGGTTTAAAACTTTCCTACTCTAATGATTAGATCTTTCTCAAATTTTTGTTCTAAAAAATCCACAAACAGTTCTGCAGGATTCCAGTCTGGATGACTGTTGAGGTTTCTTCCAACTTTTACAGAAATCTAGTAGAAAGCCATCTCCACCCTAATGAGAAGAGAGAGTAGAAAGCATCAACTGTTTCTTGTGTCTGTTGTATCCAGGGAGCCAGGTCTTGTCAGTCAGAAGTCTCAGTAAATCAGGTGTCTAGTTGTTGCCAGGTTTTCTGTGAGCATTGTGGCAGAGAAGCATTTTGAGGAGGAAGAAGTGTCCTGCCACAGCAGCCATAGGAGAGGGGGAAAAAGTAATGGCAGGGAGAGAAATAGACAAGAGAGGAGCTGGAGCCAGGAATACAGGAGATTGTCAGGTAATTCCCTGTTCCATTTGTGCTGTGACATTTTTGAATGTGTTAGGCTGAAAGTAAGAGTTTTAGGCATAATTTCAGATATCTGGCTTGAGTTTTTCTGCTGCCTCTCACATTGGGGTGACCCTTAGGAATGGGTTGGCCTTACAGCTCCTAGCAGAGTTAACTCACATCTGCTGTAACTGGGCCTGATCCTGCACCTGTCAAAGTCAATGAGGACTTGTCCATTAATTTCAGTGGCAGCAGGATCAGGCCTACAGCTCAAATGAAGCATGCAGTCCTACAAAGAAACATCTTCTTGATATTTTTGGGGCAGGACCTGACCTTGAGAGTGATGAGGTGGAGTACACTGAAGTTGAAGTATCAACGCTTGATCCTCACAGAGGTAATGAACTGTCTGCCCTCTATGGTTATGTTTTGGGAGCAACTCTGGGAACATTGTAGCTTCCTGACACTGGTCTGATATTTGCATCTGTGAATGGAAGAGCAGGAGGTGTTTTGTGTGCAGGACAGTTTCATGCCAGTACCACTCCTTAACCTAGATGATTCTGTAGCTGCCACACTCTTCATTGCAGTGCTTCATCCCCTGGGATCCTCTCATGTCTGTGCAGTGCAGGACTCCCAGCTGGAGTCCTGGGCAGAAGGCTGTGGATCTTCATGTTAGAGATTGCAAATTCACTGAGAGCCATTTGAGGTTAGCCACAGGGTTTGATAATGGGGAGAAGAGAAAGCAGTGGAATTTCCTCCTTTATAAAGGAACTGATTGAAGAGTCAAAGCTGTAATTCACTTGTGATAAGAGGAGGAAGAAAGTCTAGCATGGATTTAGTCTCTCAGTCTAGAGAGGCCTGGAGACCATCCTGAATTTTGTGGCACATTAAACAGAGAAATGAGAATATTGATGCCCAGATAACTTGGGCCTCCTACTTGTAGTTCCATGGTGACAGTAACCAGACCTCATGGCATGAGGCTAAGGTACATGTCTCTGCAACCTTGAAGGAGGAATAACCACTGAAATTTATTCCCAGCACCCAAATGCACACTTCAGTCTTTCTGTGTCATCTGGAGAACTGTGATATCATTCTGGCCTTGTGTTGAAAGCTGTTAAATCTTTCAGAAATTCACAAAAAGTTTCAAGTAGGTGAGAGCTAATGATACCCACAAGAGACATTTATGCTCTGCTTCTTTCCTTTAGCTGAATGAGAAGCAAACTGAGAAAGAAATGGACAAATTTGCTTTTTCCTGGTAAGGAACCAGGACCTTAATTTATTTCAGAGACCAAAGAGATGATTGTTTAGTTAGCAATACAGATGTTTGGGCAAAAGTGTTCAGTCTTCAAGCTTGGCAGCAAAGCTCTCCCAGAACAGCCAGTCCTCCTTTCTCTGTTTTCATGTGCTGCTATCATTCATCATAGAATTTTCCCTGTGTTCTAAACATGCTGTTTACCCACCTCTGCTAAATTCTGCACTGAGATACCCCAGTTCCTGCACTTGTTTCAGAATAATACATAATTGTTCCAACTGTTTCTGAGCAGACCCTGTGCACTACATTGGTGTGGAACAGTAAATATATGCTAGTGCATGATTATTTACATCAAAAGCCCTATGAAATGCAAGATGAGCTTCTCTAAAAATAACCTTTTCATGCTATTCCTGATATATATAATACTCTTGCAGTGCACCATACTGAGCAATAAGGTAGTGTCCATTCTGTGTGAACTGCATCTCATTAAACTGCAAACTAATGTTTAAAAAGCACTGTGTAAATGAGATCAGATTAATTTAAATGAATGCTGTCTCTTGTTACAGACCTATGTATAACATACAGAACATTAGGGAAATCAAAGGGTATCACACTTACCTTTTCACTGGGCATGCAAAATTCATCCCATGTTACTGACAGTGATAAGGCTGCTTGAAGCAAAGTTTCACTGCTTTATTTTAAAACTTCTGTGTGGGAATAATTTGAAACCCACTTTTTGAAGTAGGGGTGAAGAGGGTAGACAAATACAAGGCAGAGCTGTGTCCACCTCTGATTTGGTGTAGTCATAGTGGATATTTAAAGAGATGGTAATTGAATATTTACAGAGTTTATATGCTTGACAAAACACAATGCTTATCTTTGTGCAAAAAGATGGCAAAGTGATTTAGACCCTTTATAAAAAAAAGGCCAGTGCTAAAGTAAGGTCAAGAAATATCCCTAAAGTGAGAAAAGAAAAACCACTAATCACAGCTGAGTAAGAACATGCTCTGTCTTTTACTTTTGTAGCTGGTTAGTTGTCTACAGAGTGGCAACTTTACAAAGTTAGTGGGAAAAAATGTCAAACCCAGTAATTTGTCCTAGCACATATTTTCAGTGCTGAGGCAATTTTTGGAAGATTAACAAAGAAAATAGCATGGGCAGTGACATTATATCACAATTTAGTGAAATGAGTCTGAAAGAAAAAAATAGCACGCTGAGGAAATGCCTCCCACCAAGTCTTTCCACAGAGTCAACACAAATAGATTTAGGACTGTAATCTGCTAAAAAAAAATTTGTTCCAAATGAAATGAGCTACCTCATTAAAATTCTGAGAAGATTACTTCTTACTTCACTGGAAATTGAATTGATCATTTAAGCAACAGTCCATAAACACATGAAATGCACTTTAAGGTCTTCAGACTATTTTGCAAAGAAAAGTTCATGTCAAAACTGCAAGTTTGAAAGCTGTGATTAGGCACGTGGTGAAGTATAACTCCTACTGCAGTTGAAATTAATGGCTATTTTGTAACTCAGTTCTGATGTATTAGCTCCCAGTTTTTGAAGGATGCTTAACAGAATTAAAAACAATAAAATTAGCTTTGGCAAATAAGAATGTGGTGCCAGAGATACTTAAGTTCTTCAGAGTGATGCAGAACAGAAACACTCCTGATTCTGAGTCTGGCTGCAGATCAGTATGTCTGAATTCCTTAAATGGCTTTTTATTTTGTTTTTTTTTAATAGCTAAAGTCCAGGACTATGTATCCAGAAAAGTAATTTTTCTTTTCAGTTTCTTGCATAGAGGGAACAACCATAGCCTACTGTTTTTTAACTTTAACTAGAAAAATCTAACTTTTGGTTTATTGAAGATCCACGTAAATTGGAGGTGCTCTCAATAGAATTCTGAGGTTTTCTAAGAGTCTCAGTTTAGCAGAAATGAATGAATGCTTCTAAAACACTTTAAGATCCTTGGACAGCAAGCTGTCTGCATAGGCCTTTACACCAAATGAAAAAGTGTTCCTAAATGCAGAGTTGTTTTTATATGTATTGTTTCTATATATTGGTTTTGTATTTATATATATTGGTTTTATATAGAGGGACAGACATCTCACTCACAGAATCTTAAAGTCTGGGTTTGGGGGAGGGGGTGTAGTTGCTTTTTCATAGAGACTCCACAGGATCAGTGCTGCTTACGTAGCTACTTCCTCTGAAAGTAAAACAGTGTGTTCTGTTTGTTTAAGGAGCTTTTCATAAGGCAAACAAAAAAGAAAAAAAAAAAAAAAAAAAGAAAAAGAAAAGAAAAATTGATTCTGTGCCAATACATTTTCCAGCTCCTGTACAGAAGGGGACTGAAACAGTTTATAGTGAAATCAGAAAAGCTAATAATGGTAAGTAAGCTAGTGAAAAATTAAACACATAAAGGAAGCATTTGTGTAGAGATTAGGGATAAATTTGTGACTGAATAGTTTAGTAGATAAATGCCATAAAAAGAGAGCCAAGTCACATAGGAACATACCAAAGGGCAGCTACAAAAATCAGAGGTGCTGAGAAATTACACACCACCTACCTGGTTTCTCATAAACCAGTGATGCTCACTGCAGTGAGATTAATATTTTTAACATCTTCATCAGCCCATTTGAACTTTATCTTTTGAGTAGTTTGGCCACACATCTGAAGTACCTGCCAGGCACTAGACCCTTCCACTTCCTGTAACACAGAGTTCTAGATGGGCATTAGCAGCTCACTGACAACTGCTGTCTGTAAATGTTCTGGCAGTAATGAGTTCAATAGGTTAAAAGCATTTTTCATAGTTTGTCAAAGAATATATCAGAAAGGATTTCCTTTCGTCTCTTTATGTTAAGAAATCAAGATTTGTAAGTATTAGGGCTGTAAACTGTTCAGATTTTGTCACCATGTATGTTACCAACTGTGTGCCATTTTAAACTTTTTATCATTGTGTTTTAATTTGCTATTTTTTATGTTCTATAAGGGATTTCCCATCTACTCTGACACAGTATTCTGTGTCTAGGGAATCTTTCATGTGAGGCTCTCTAAGTGCTTTAGAAAACATTACTTAATTTTCCCTTGTGAAGACGTGCAAGACAAATTTTATCTGCATTTTACAGCTGAATAAACAGAGAGATTAGGTCATTTGTTTAAGGCAATGTGTGACAACACTGGGAACAGCATTTCAGAATCCTGACTCCTGGCTTGGTGCTGAGATTGCACTCATTCTTCACAGCTTTGCAATGAAAAGCACAATATCATTTACACAAGAGAACAGGGTAAGGCACTTCAGGTAGAAAATCACCTGGCAGCATCCTGAGGACAAACCAGCCTGTTTCAGGGCTGATCCCAAAGGTCACCACTGTCTTGGAGTGTTTTCCAGTGAGTGTGAATTGGATCTGTAACAAACTGCAGCAACTGATTGTATAATCCCATGCTTGCTTTCTGCCAAGGTGTGAAGCTGCTTATAACACCTTTCACCATCCCTGGTTTTGGCATAATGGAAAATTTTATACACTGGAAGGATGTTTTGTGAGTTGTAGTGTAAACTCAAGGTTGGTACAGCAGAGCTGTGCTTGGCATTAAGCAGGAATTGCAATAAAATATGATTGAAAGGCTGAGCTGAATTAGCCAGGTGATATGCAAAAGCCACTTAATCTTGCAGTCCACCTGCTCTTTTATGCATAACTGTTTCAGTTATTCTTGGAAACATAGTAGCAGTTTATTGTTTTAATCACGTCTGTTTTTCCTGACTGATAGACAGGAAAAGTGTTTCAAATAGATAAGCAGTGCATCACATCTCTGTGCTGTTGCTTTGCATAGCTGGGTTACAGCCTGGTTAAATGCAACATTTACTTCGAGTTTTGATAGGCTGTGGATTGCAAGGAGGCCAAATGCAGTGGAGGATCCCTAGGAAATAGAGCTATCTGCTTAAGTACTTCAATATCACTGTATACTTCAAGAAGTTAATGGTTCAGACAAATGTGTCTTCTGGGGAAATTACAATAATTTGAGAACTGATGCCACCTACACAATTTGACAGATTTATTATCTAAGACCTAGCTAACGTTTTATTGTCATTTGGTTTTAGGTAATTATCATGATTGAGGTTTGTTTAATTAGAATTAATTGAGGGCTTTGTAAGCAATTTTGTCTCTTCAAGGAGTTGTCTATGTGTTCTATAAAGTGTGTCCACTGGAGAGGAAGCTGAAGAGATGTCAGAGGTTGTTACATCTGATACAATTCCTTGTGACTGAGCTAAGATAATTTTCCAACTCTTCAGTTTTCTGATGCCCCTCACTGCTCTCCCCTGTAAGGCAGATGCCATGTCAGTCACCAGCTTCTTTTGTATTTTGAAGTCTACAGCTATTGCTTGGTCTTATCCCAAGTCATGAATCTATATTGTAGGTAATGTTCTAAACTTTTCCAAGCCCCAGGCCTTGGCACTGTGCTGACAACAGGAAATGGCCTCAAGTTGTTAGAGGGGAAGTTTAGATAGGATATTAGGAAAAATTTCTTGACCAGAAGGGTTGTCAGGCCCTGGCACAAGCTGCTCAGGGGAGTGGTTGAGTCACTGTCCCTGGAGGGATTTAAAAGATGTGCAGATGTGGTGCTGAGGGACATGGCTTAGTGATGGACTTGGTAAGACTGGGTAAGCAGCAGAACTTGAGGGTCATAAAGGTCCTTTCCAACCAAAATGATTCCATGGTTATTTATTTGTGAAATTCAAGTCAGGTGTATTTTGACTGAAATTAAGATAATAGTACCATAGATAAAGGATATCAGTCTCCTAAGTAGGGTCTTAGATTTCTTCTTATATCATGAGAGGTTTAAGGAAGATGCTGATCACTAGCATTGTCTCTGGAAGCAACTCAGAGATGAAGTTGTCTTTGAACAGTTATTGAAAGGTTATTTTGATTCAGAGAAACATTTGGTGTTCAGGAAGTTCAGGTGTTCAGGAAGTATTGGTTTAAAACTTTTTCTGTAGTAACAGACTTTTACTTTAGTGTTTTGGGGAATGGTCACAATTAGTACCACTCAGGTCAATAACACCTTTGTCTAGAAGTCCTTCACACCTGTCAGAATGAATTGATTTCCTTAAAACACTGCTTTTTCTGCTTGTTCTGTTCAAAGGTCAAAGCATATTGGGAGTTAGGGATACCCAGCCCAGTCCCAGAGCTGTTGCTTTTTGTTGAGAAAGAACGGAGACAGTCTGAGGCTGGAGCAAAAAAAAACAATTGTAATCAACAGACTGCCAAGAATGATAACGTGGCTGTGGCCCTGCTGCCAGCTTTGCCTGTGCTGGAATCCCAACCCACCAGGCTGGCAGCTGGTGCTTTTCCTGAGGGAGGGGTCAGGATGTGTCAGATACTAATTCAGATGAGTGGGTGGAGGCTCTTTTAGTGGGTTATTTGCTTCCATCACACCTTTCATCCCCCAAAAGGCAGCAGCAGGGGCAGGAAGTCCAAGCATCTCCTCACTGGTCCTCTATCTCCTCTCTATCATTCCTTCAACATTGATCCCACTTTTGGGGGTAGCACAGTTCTGTTCATATTGCTGAGAATGCAAAGAGCCAGCTTTAGTTCAGATTTCCTTACATTTTTACAGGGCACTTCTTGTGTTTCCTTGCCTCCTGTGTACTCTGCTCTGTATCAGCTCCAGAGCTCCCAGAAGCCAGTGATAGGCTTTGTGCTCATCTTGATTCCTGCTGAACTGAACTCACTGAGGCTTATTGCAAGATAGCTGTTCCTAATTTGCCATTAGGAAAATGGAGATGTAGTGAACAAAATGCAGAGTGAGCCTTGATGCTGCTAAATCTGGAAAACTGAACTGGTCACTTGGAAGCAACTGCAGTGGCGAGACAGGAAATCCTAAGAATCCTATTGCAACTAACAATGTACTGTGGAAACACAAATATATCCCAGTGGAAAGAGGCATGAGAAATCCCCATTGCATTCAGTGGTTTGGAACAAACTATTAGAAATCAGTTCTAGCAATCAGGAAATCTGTTTGAATACTTTCCTGCTACTGAGCTTCAGGCTTAACACCTCTGTACTTAGCCAGAATTTCCCACTGAGCACCTTTTCCAGCATGGAGAAAACTCAGAGGGTCTAGGGACTCATTAGGCTATTCAAAACTCAGGTCTTATGAGCACATGCTAGCTGCATGCAGTCCAAAATCATGCAAATAACCTTTCCCTTCTCCAAAATAAAAATTCTTTGGATCTTTGGGTCTCAAGGCATGTTCTAGACCAAAACCTGGATCTGTGAGACGTTGATTTTGGAGCCAAATGCTTACAATAGCTTCAGCCAAAAATTAGGCAAAGCCAGATGGTGTCATTAAGACAGAAATATGCAGGGAGGTTCTGACCTTGCTTGAACCTAAACCACAAAGCTGAATTGCATGCATGCCCCTGTGTAAGATCTGTTCCCAAACTGCCTGCCAAGATTCTGTTAGAAGCTGCTGCTCCAATAAAAGTCTTGGCAGAATGTACTCTGTGTCTGCAGTTCAGCATCTTCAGCTGGTAATCAGGCATTTTACCTTTCACCACTGTTGAAGATGGTTTTGAGGTGGATTGTGAATTGCAGCTGTTGAGGCATATAGTCTCTTCTCCATAACTTCTGGCAAAGAGAAAGGGCAGGACAAGTGGTGATGACAGTGCCTTTAATTCCTGCTATTAATGTATTCCTTTGTAAAAAGGTGCTCTTTGAATTTGAAACTCCATCAACTAAAAGCAATAGCAAGAGTTCAAATACATCAGAAATCCATAAAAACCCCTACCTTTATTAGGCTTGGGAATCTTTTAGAAATCACCAGACCTTCGGCTCAGATTCCTTTTACAAAATGTGCAGCTTCTTGTTTGTTCTGCTTATGGGAGCTTGACCAATTTTTCTGCATATGACTAGAATCCAGCATATCCCATTACCCTGTTTTTTGTTAGTTAGGGAAAGCCAGGTGTTACTTGAAAACCCCTCTGTTCTTTTCCATCACAGTAAAATCAGTGTGTTTCAAGTAAAAACCCACTGTATTTTTAACAGGGATTAAATTAAAAAGTTGTGTAAAGATTGATGTAGCAAAGAATCTACAAAAAGCACTGCATCATTGTGCTTTCATTAGAGGGTACATGCTGGCTTACCTGATTGGTACCTTTTAGAAAAGATATAGCCTTCCAGGAGCACTTGCAAAAGGACACAGATGATGACATTCTCCTGGTAGACACAGGATACTTAGCTAGAAAGTCACACTAGTTTGGATCTGGGTGACAGATAACAAGGAGGTGGGATATCTGTCATTGTGACCTGGTAGCAAACATCCCGTTGTTTGAAGTTTGAAATTTATACAAAATTTCTCATTTCCTCCTTCCTGTAAGCACAATACAATGTGTCAGAGGCCTAAACTTCAGCTCGTTAATGCCTCACTCCATAAATCTTGCATATAGTTATGTCCATTTAAAGTCAAGCTTTGATGTAGCACTTGGGTCAGCAGTGCTTTTGTTCACTTCTGTTTGCTGTCAGGGCACAAAAAGCATTTATGTGTTTCCCATGTAAATTTTAATTTTGTTTCGTATCAAACTGGCTAAACATCTAAGGATCAATCTTGGCAAACGTTGAGATAAATTGTATGTTGAAATTAAGTTTCTGCATTGATATAAGATGCTGGAGTCACCCCAAGCTGTTGATCCTTTTCCTAGGCTAAAGGTTCTGGGTAGAACTGTCTGGGAGAAAACTCACAGTGTGCAATGCAATTCAAGGCAGTCTCTCTGTGTTCCAGGAACTGCAGCCTGGCTGTATGCTGTGTGCATGGGGCTGCTTTCAGTGAAGCAGAATCATAATCCTATTCTAATAAAAATGTGGGTGGTAGAAACTGTTCAAGTTTAAGTGCACCACGAATATTCCTGGCTGTAGTGGTAAAGTAGTGAGGAAAGGGGAGTGATTTAGCATTGTTATCTGCAAAGCTGGATTCACAGCTCTGTTCAGTTTCCTCATTACTTCTGCTGGCTGGCAAAAGAGTTTCTAAAGGACTGTTATTAAGGTCCATTTATAGCAGCAGTACTTTTCATAATATCCTTCATTTCATGATTTCAGAGAACTTGTTGCAATTTCTATAAGTGTTCTAAATGTGATGTTGTTATTCAGTACTTAAAAAAAACTTCATCCTTTGAAAAACTATAGATTCAGAGACTACCCCACGTTCACAGAAAAAATACTGGCAAGAGTCACCCAGCACCGTGGTCAAAACCCTCTGCTTTTGAACTTTAGGTGAATATTCTTGACACAACATCTCTCCACTGAATTTGATATATGTTCCAAGAAAATATCCTTCAAGATTCACCACTTCTCTGGTGTGTGAAGTTTTTTAACAGACCACACAAAAGAGCACTTTAAGCAATACTTGAAGTCCTCCTCTAAAAGTGGGGTTACTTTCTTCTTGTCTCTAGATTGTCTTACTTTCAGAAGGTAAAGAAATATTAGCTTTAGTGTTTGAGTATTCTGTGAAACTTCTGAATGGCTAAACCCACTTTAAAAAACAAACAAACAAACAAAAAAGGTAAAAGGACTTAAGTTCTAATCTTAAATTTCACTGGTCATAATTGGAAAGAGCCCACTGTCTCTCAGGCTGGGAGCAAGCATCTTTTTATTAATAAAATTTCAGGTGTGTTTACAGGTTCTTATTTGACCCTGAAAGCCATATCCTATCCTAGATTGCTGCAGTATGATATTTTCCTGGCAAGGAATTGGAAGAGGAAGTATAATGCTCATGAGAACTGTAAAGGAATCTCCTTTAAAAGGAAAACTCTTTTATATCCAGTATCAGCATGTGTTCTGCTCTGACCTGTGATCAGGAAAGCTGTCAAACTTGTACATCCAGCATGGTCTTTGAAATTTCTGGTCCCATTCATGTACTTGGATTAAGCTAGTGCTTGGGTACCTCTGAGTGTCCAAGAGCTTGAAGCTTAGTTGTAGGTAGTGATGTTACATGATTGAAAGGTGAACAAGAAAGGTTTGATTTAACGTAAAAATCTATTTTCTGTAACATAGAACTAATCACTCTGCAATGTGCTGTTCCATAATTTATACATTGTATTTTATTTTGCAGATTCTGTGGAAAACAGGCATTCTGTAAGTATACATTTTATTTTAACCAGTTAAATACAGGGAAATGGGATTGAGACTATTATGTATCTACTGAAATACAAAGTGTTCAAGTGTTGCTCTGTTTTAATTGTTTATTTTTGTTCTGGACCATTACTGGGCAGTTACTGAGCAATCCCTTCATATATATTCTTACCAATCACTCTCTCAGTACTACATTTATAAAATGTTCAGCTTTAAAAGTTCATGAAGCTGACTGGTGTTTGGTAGTGCTTTTACAGGAGGTAGATGACAAATACTGATTTTCCAAGAATTTATGTTAACACCTGCAGAGCTTTGGATAAGTGTCAGAAATATTCATGCTGACAGAGTGCCAGAGGGCTGGGGATGGTTGCTGCCTGCTTTAGGCTCCTGATGGACCTGAGGTACCTGGGATTTGCATATGGAAACCTGCTGAAGCTAGTTGATATATCACTGGGGTGAAAGCTGCTGTGCCAGTTCCATCTGTGAAGCTATAGGGTGTTTAGTGCCAGTGCATCTCCTCGGGGTGTGCCTGCTCACATGCATTTTATGGTTGGGATATCCTGAGAAGTGAGGCTCTTCCTAAAATACCAAATTAAGGGTTAAACTAAGGAGGAATGGCTGATAATCTGACCTTGGATAGAAGTCAGTTTTCTTCCCTGCCTGTGGTCTGTGATCGTTTTCCTCTGGGTTCATTTCCATCCACTGATATAGCAAATGGGATGACTCTAAGGGCTGGTGGTGCAAACTGAGACTTTGTAAGATAATTTAAAGGAGTGTGAGTTTTTTACCTTGGAGAACCTCACTGTGTCACAGTTATCTGCTCTAACCAAGCAGTGGGAATGGTGCCATCCATATGTGGAGGATATCAGCTAAACAGCTGGGAGTTTTCTGAAGGTTCTGTAAGTGATGAACAGCTTTATAGGGCTAAGAAGCCGGTGAAAAAATATGGATTTTTTTTTTTTTTTTTTAAAGAATACATGTGTTGAAGACGTGTTACTCTACTCTCAAGAGATTTGAGAGGCAGGGAACATACCTTTCAGGAGTACTTTCATGAATGTCAGATAAGCTATCTAATGCAGCCTGAAACCAAGCAGACAGGGTGTTTTTTCTGCCATCTACTTTGTGACTTTGGAACCTGTACTTAAAAAGAAAAAGAGAGACTCATAAATAAGAATCACAATAGCACACTCTACGTCAGCTTATGGCATCCATTGGAATTTTGAAAGGCTCCACCAGCACTCATCCCCATGGGATAAAAAAGCAGCCCATTGTATTATTTACAGACACTGGCAGTGCACTGAAGGTCACAGATTGTGTTACAATAAACAGACATATATTAACAAGCCAGTAGGGTTTATGGTATCATTGTCTCTCTTAGTTTAAAGGTTCGTTTTAATTCTTAGCTCTCTATTTTCTAAAAATAAATTGATCTGAACCCTGCTCTGGGCTATACCAGGAATTCCTTGGCTAGTCATGCAGAAGAAGGTTTGTCCCTGTCTGATCCAAAGGGAAAAATGGTCAGGAGTGGCTGTAACAGACATCTCCTGTAAGCTTAGGGGGGAGTTTTTGTCTTCTTTTTTCCCATATCCTATATAACTTATAATGGACATTGGATGAAAGACATAGAGTTTTATGAAGATTTATTTTTTCTTTTCCTGTGACCAAAAGTGAGTGAAAAACACTCTCCATGGAAGTATAACGAGGCTGCCTCGGTGCAAATAACACTGAGTACCCCATGTAAATCACTTTCATCATAATTAATTGGGCTATTAAAGCTCACTAAATCAGACAGTCTGTGAAGTAATGTTAGATTCAAGGGAGAAAAGTGTCTGTTGAGGCAGCATTTTCTTTGTGATGTTTGTAAAAATTCCTAATGGTAGGAGAGTAATAAAAATAGTTATTCTGTAAAACTAATCCCATTTTCAGAAACATCCCAAAGAAAAATGAGTTTTATAAAACTTGCACATCTTGAGTTTTCCTAGGAGTAGCCTTACTCAGTTCATGTCTGAGTCATTTTTGTCCCCTCCCTAGATACAGTTCATGTACTTAACACAGTAATTGTTCTTTTTTTCCTAATTATTAGGGCTTAAGGGACATGGCAAGAAAAAATAGATCCCCATCTTCTGTTTCTTAAATTCCATCTTCTGTTCCCAATAAAGCAGCACCATTGCTCTTTCGAATGCTCCAGATAAATGAGTGAAAGTTGGACTGGTCAGATAAATTCAGAGATTTTCCATCCCCCCTGTTTGCCTCTCAGCACTTTTCAGCCAACATACTTGAGCACAGAAGAGGCAGGGAGCTACTAAGGTGCTTTCTATCATTATTTTCTTGCAACTGTTTATTTCTGTAGCTCATTTTCACACGATGGTTAACTGTCAGAGGTTTGGTCCAGGTGAGGAGTTGTTGATCCTACTCATGAAAAGGAAAATGCTTATAAGGTGATCAAGTGGCTTAAACTTCCTCCCCAGCTGTTCTGCTTTTCTATAGCCAAATAAAACGTTTGACTCAGAGGTGAAGTTGCTTTCTATCTGCTACTCCCTTAATTTATGAGTGAAAGGAGGACTTCTGGAGCTAGGCTGGTCAGCTGGCATCTTAAACACATGAAATGCTAGATGGATTACTTAGCTATAGTGATCTGTCAAAAGCCTTGCAGAATTTGACTCTTTTTAGAAAGTAATAGGTATTGCAGAAGTGTGGGACAAAGGGCATGGCAGCAGAGTGGTGTTTTCAGAGGCAGGAGGACATGCAGACTTTTTGTTCTGGTAATAATGGTGGAGACTCTATCAGATCCTGCACTCCTTGTCACTCTCTAAAATCATATAATGATGTGGGTTCCACTTCTCAGATAAACTCTTTTGACTTAGTTCTGCAGAAGTCAGAGGCAAAACAGAGTGCTGCACCTTGGAGAAGAAAGATGAAGAAAATGACTGTGATGTTAGCCCAGGTCTTGTGCATTTGCCCCAACAGAGTTTCTGTCAAAATAGATGTAATCCAGCCTGGAAATTTAGAAACTTTGCTTCATCTTCACTGGGAGACTATTATAAAATTGGACTCAGGGCTTTAGTAAGCACTGTCTATTGAAAATAAATGTTGTGTTACTCAGAGGCACTGAAAAAGTGTTTGTATTATGTCAAGAAAGGTGGTGCTTTACAAAAAAACAATCAGTTAAAGTTTGCATTATTTGAATTGTATAAAGGCTCAGTTGCAGAACAGGTTCTGACTAATTTGCAGTCCAGAGTACCTTGAACCTGAATGTGTTGGACTTTTAGGTCAGTTAGAAAAGAACCCAAAGTTTTGGGTTGAAGTTGCTTCCCTCTTTCTCCTCTGTTTCAGAAATTTGTATCTTAAATGCCATCCATAGGAAGCATTTGCAAAAAGAAGTGAATTACTTAGAGAGGAACTGGGAGGAGGTTTCCTTCCTGAAATCAGAGCTGGCAATCTTTCCAAGTTATTTAATGGTTCCAGTTTCTGAAAACATATTGAAGGAAATATCTTAACAATGAGAAAGCCACTTCGCCAAATACTAATTGGTATTGTGTCAAATTTACCTCAGCAGTACATTCTGACTTCATATCTCCTCCTCCTCCCCTGTTACCTCTTAGAAGTGTGTGTTTATTTGTTTGTTTGACTCTGTCCTGGGTGTACATGAGGACTGGCAGCCTCCATCAGGATGTGGTGTACTTTTAGCTGCCTGTTTGTTCAGCATCAGAATGTACCCTTTGAGACAGAAATCTGTACAATTTAAGTATTCTTAAGTTCTGTTTTGTTTTGGTTTGGGGGTTTTTTTCAGCTATTTTCTGATCTTACTCAATTGATCCCAAAAGTATTTTGTAAATTCACCGTGGTAAAGGAATTGATTCACATTACCAGCACAACATAACCAGCTCCAAAGAGGGACCTGGCATGTGCTTACCTGTGCACAATAGTTCCAGACAGGAAATGAAGGATGAAGGATGTGTCCATTTAAAATTGTGGAGGGATTTCAGGCAGTCAGGATATAAAAAACACGGTGATACTCTGAAATAAACATTGAATTATAAACCAGGAATTCCTGCCTCTGACTCATGGGGCAAATCCTTTGGGGGTAAGTCCACAAAAGGAATTAGGAGCCTTGGTGCTGACAGACTGAACTATTAGGTTAGAGGCCACTGTGTCCTCTTAGCAGATATTTGTTAGAGGAAGACTTGCTTTGGCAATGGACATCAGGAAAGACTTGACAGTTGTGAATACTCAGTGGACAGAGTTATTTCTGTCATATAATTTAAAGACAATGAAGTTTGGGATCTCTCCTTGTCCTTTCCCATTGGCTGGCATACAGTTCTCCTCTGCACACTGTGTTTTGTGGTTCTCAGTGCCAGGTTTCTGTGTCCCTGCTGTGTCCTGAGTAAAGGAATGTTGGAGAAACACTGTCAATAAGTTGAGCACTACTTGGCTTACTGGTGAGGTACCCAAGTACTTCTTTGCAAAAGGTTTTGTTTCCTGTGGGACTGAAGGTGGGACACTGTGGCAGCTGGGCACCTACTCATAAATAAGGGGTCTGACTTTCAGCTTTCTGGAATGCCAGCAGTTCCCATAAGAATCCAGCTTTTATCAGTGAGCGCCCAGTTGCAGATGTTGGTGATTAACAGTATTGCAGTCTAGCCTGTAATTGTTAGCCTAAATCTCCCACTGTCTTATTTCCTTTTTTATCTGATGAAGATAATACTAATATCTCCCCAGGGAACTGTGAGCAGTCATTAGCTCATTGTACAGTGGTCTAAGGAATATGTTTCTATATTTAATTTTTTTATATTGATCTGAAAGGACAGGAGCGGAAAAGGGGATGTTTATATTCATACCTTTTTTTTTTTTTTTTTGGTCTTGTTGCCGACAGAGAATACAAGGGCATCCTGATGCTACTTAGAACAGTCATCTCAAACATCAGCTGGGAGAAGAAAACAAGCCAAGATGGAAGATGTTGCAAATGTTTCAAAAGCTCTGCAGCACTTATTTATGAGTTTGCCAGGCTCTCTTTTCAAAGTTTATTTCCTCAGGGGGAACAATAGAGAAGTTCCTAAAGCATTTAATGGAAAAAAACTGCAAATAAAAATTCTCATAGGAAAGTGGCTCTGGAAACCATCGACCAAGGTTCCCATCTTTAATTTCTCCTGCTAATGCAATTTTGCCTTTTTAGCTTCTGGTTCATCATGCTCTGAGGAAAAACTAGCTTTAAACTTGGTTACCAGTAGCACTCTCCTGTAACAGAGGAGAGCTCAGCACAGCTGAACCATCCATGTGTCTACTCTGACATGATCTTGCAGCATGTGCTGAGCTCCCTGTGCTGCAGCAGCTGGGCTGCTCCCAGTCTTGGAGCCACCTAATTTATAACTCACTTGGATGCAACACTGCCATGAGGGCCTGATGGAGGAGTGAGCTCTGAGCTCCCTAAGAACTTGAATAACTGTTCAGAGACTCAGTACTTTACCAAGTGCTTCTATCAACAGAGGCACAAATATTCTTTATTCTTCACTAAATTGCTTTTCCCCTTTTAAAAGTTCTCAGGCTTGTTGGTTACTTTGATGTGATGGTTCTTTAAAGAATGATTGCCCATCACAGGGTTTTTTTGGATGATGCAACACATAGGTGTTGAGTGGGTGGATATACTACACCCAGATGAGTGAGTTTGTACCTGAAAATCCTGTTACATATAATCCTTATTCCTTTGATTTCAGGAAAGGTCTGAAGTCTTACTCGTCTCCTGTTTGTCCAGTATGGAACTCCATACTTACCTTTTTTTCTGTATAGTATGATAAAACACTAACACAGATCCAGTTTGGACTTGGATCTAATCTTTGCATGTTTATCTCAGTTGCATTAGTTTAAAAAAAGAACACAAAACAAATTAGAAAAAGTACTTTCCCAACCCCTTATCCAGCTGGATTTGACATTGCAATTGCTCTCCTTTTCTTACTGCAGATTAAATTACTACAAGATCTGGGCCACAGGTAAGAAGGTTCTCATTTTAATTAGAAAACAGTGAAAGAGAGGACATGGATTTGTATATAGATATATAGTTACTGCTTTATGCATTGAATCAAAACCACAAAACCAGCAAGAAATACAAAAGGGTTTTATATCCTCATTCCAAACGTTTAAATTTTCAAGCTCCAGTTACTGGCTAATACCTCTAATTTATTGTTCCCTATGCAAATATTGTTTGTATCATAAGCCTTTCACAGATGACTGACTTCATGGCACTCTTCGGTCAGCAGAAGTTCTTTCTAGCATCCCTCCAGTGTCCATACAAATTAGTATAAGGAATGTGAAGAGGTATTTTAATAAAGAAAACTCTGAATTGAACTTTGCATTGGATCTTGCATGTTCGTATTAGTGACTACTTGCAAATGAATGCCTTCCCATTAGTGAAACCATATGGATACATTGTACAACTTTACATCTGAAATGGGTCATCTCTGCAACAAATGGTTCCAGGCACTTAAATCTGTTAGGAACCGGTTTAGCAACAGGTAAATGCAATGAGTTGGTTTACAAGTTGTTTTCTACATTGCCAAGGCAGAAGTTCCTCCACAAACCTTTCCACAGTCCCTGGCACAGCTCAGAAGGGCAGTGCTTTCTGGGCATGATGGTGCAGCAGTGGGACAATTCATTCGATCTATTTCAGTTTGTCTCTTGGCTGGAATAATCCTAAACTAGTTTGGATTTATTCTGCAGTAGAAGCTGTTTGCCTTTCTGAAACATTTGTGAACTGTCCACTTCTTAGAGCACTGTGTGCTGCTTTGAGCTCTCTTGGTTTGCCTTGCAGATATACCAACAATATTTTTAAAAAGAGGTCATTAGATCAGCAGACATCTCCAGTGAAGACAAGGTTAATGGGCCTGTGAAGGAAACAGCTACCCAAGGAGTCCAAATGTCCTGTTGTGAGCATGGATTCTGGATGCCAAACAAGCCTCATTGTCCTGTTGGTAACATTTGGGAAATAAGGCTCCAATCTGCCACTGAAAAAATGTAATGCTCTGATTAGAACTCAAACAATACGATATTGAATAATAACAAAAAAAATTGCAGGTGTCTATGTTGTCATGATGTTGAGCTCAGCAAATATGAAGATATATTGCTAAATATTTACTTTTTGAGAAGACAAAAGGGATGGGATATCCTCAGGCCCGTGGTGGCATGAACAGAGCAATTCCCCTGACAGCCTGCATGGGCAGAAAGCAGCTCACCCACCCCCTGCCTGCCTGGATTAACTTGATAATACTTTTACTATTGCAGAGCAGAGGCTGTAGAGATGAGATACAGAAATGGTTTAAATCAACAGACTCTTCTTCCTTGCCACTGTTCATTTTTTTGCATTTCCAGCATTTCCATCAGCCGCTTATTTTCTCGTCTAATGTAAGTATATTCCTGCGTGCCCTTTTGTGGAAGAAAACACGATGCTGTGCTGTCTGGTTCCTGCTGGAAGCCACCCGGCAGGGCCACGGGGAGCTCAGCACTGGGCTCTGCCCGCTGTCCCTTTGGTGTCACCGGTGCCCAGGGCCAGGGGACCTCTCCCTGCTCCCTCCTGTGCTCCCCCAGCAGCGCCCACCGCCTCCCGCCCTGATCCGGTGCTGACCCCTGGTGGCGACAGGGGTGGCGACAGGGGTGGTGACAGGGGTGGTGACAGGGGTGGTGACAGGGGTGGTGACAGACAGGGGAGGTGACAGGGGTGGTGACAGACAGGGGAGGTGACAGGGGTGGCGAGGGGTCCCTCCTGCCTCCCGGGTGGTCCCGGGGCTGTTGGGCTGAGGCTGGAGGGGGACTCAGGAGGGTCCTGGTGTGTGTGGAGGGCTGTGGGGCCAGCCTGGTTCCTGGGACAGATTCGAGCTTTTTTTACACTTACATGTGTAAACTGAGCCTCATGACTTCTATTCCCACAGGAGTATAATCTCTTCACCTGGACCTCTGCCATTTTTAAAGAGCAGTTTTCAAAAGCCAGTGTAAACCTACCAGCCATGACTTCTTTCTCTCTGGCATAGGTTAGTGAATTGTTTCTAAGTGCTGGAGCACTATTTCTGTGCAGAGTAAACATCCTGGTCATCTGTGGGTTATAAACCCCAAAGTTTATTTACTTTTCTGGGGTGTTATGTGTGTGTTCTAACTGCTTCTTTGTGAGCTTGGTTCAGTTGGAATTCTTAATATTGTAATTATTCACTGAGCTGTCTTGCATCATAAGCCCCCAGCTTTTGTGAGCAGGAAAAATAATGTTGTTAGGCTGGCTACAGGCTGGCCCTGTCCCTCTGTGAGGGAGAGAACAGGTACAGGGCAAAGAAACAAAGTTTGAGAAAAACAGAGGTACTGGATGAAAAAAAAAAAACACCAATTAAACTAGAAATCAATCTGAAAGTAATGAAGTATCAGTACTGATCTAAAATGCCAGCACATTTTGTTATTTAGAATTTCAAGGCCTTTCTGAATAGACTGGTGAAAGCAGAATAAACATCTCTTTATTTGGGAGATAATAAGCAAGTTGTCGTATCTAAAGAATCATAAAGAATGGGGCTTATTGTCTTCATGCTTTGAAATGCTCCACTCTAAATCCCAGGTGCTCCCATTAAAAAAAGCTTAGAGAGCCTGGCAATCATGAGAATGTGGCTTGCATGGGAAGCTTCAATTAAATCGAGCATTTATATATATATACAGGTAATTTGTTTTCTCACTAGCCACAGACATGCCGAGTGGGAAGGCTGAAAAAATTCTCACCATTGCAAAAAATAATCACTGTAGTGAAGCTTTAAAATTAAGAGCGAAAGAAATCGGTTTCCTCAGGGAGGGAGTCACCTGCAAAGTCCAGTGACAGACAAACAGTAACAGCATGCAACTGGAATGAAAAGTTTAGCATAAATCAGCAAAGATCTAGGCAGTGGTAGGCACTGAGCAACCTGTCTTACAGGCAGCTGCTCTCACAGCCGCTGATCTGACACTGGGACTCTGTCTTCAAAAGAAAACTTTGTGTTACACCGGTACTGAGCTGGCAGAAGCTGAGCCCTGTTCAGGGCTTGCCGAGGAAATGTGAAATAGCCCATTTCCTCAAAGCACTTACCAACACTTTCATAGAGAGAGCTTGGGTTTAAGTCCTCAGTGCTAGCTTTTTGTTTATTCATGTTTTAACTCCTCGCAGAGCCAAGTCTACAACTGAGGAGCTTCCCTTTGCAAATCAATGGGAGTGCCACAAGGGCAGAAGAGCCTACTCTGTGAACTTCATAGGGTTCAGAGCTGCAGAGCTGATGTCCCTGACTGCCACTTCATGGCACTGTGCCAAATGTCTGACCTCCCCCATGGCTCTCGCCATCCACCCAGGCTGTTTCTTAGTGGGATCCTCTGGGGTAGTTCAGGTTTTGACCAGCAGTAAGTTGTGGAAATGTGTCCTCTCCCAAGAGCAAGCATCACTTTCCAGCCCCAGCTTTTCCTCAGGGAACTTTGCTCTGTTTGGGGATAAGTGCTTCCAAGGCAAGGAAAATGGGAGCTGCTGGTCTGTCCTCAAGAGTAGAGGGGACAGAGAAGCTGACATAAGTGGCACAGAGATGAGGGCTTTAAGTGGACTGAGTCATGGTATTACTGCAGGGGATGAAATTGGCATCCCTGCTTGATAATAGGATGTGAGAATCTATTGGAAGAAAAAATGTCAGGTGTATTAAGATGTGGTCAGAGTGCAAGTCAGTCAATGAAAATTACAGCCACTTGTTAAATTAACATGAGATTGTCAATAGAAAATATAGATTGTTTTGTAATAGTTCTAAATTATTTAAAGCACGGTAATAACGAAAATCTCACAGTCTTCATAATGCAAAGCATAGTTTTGATTTTATGTTTTAGCTGGTTTTTACATTTTTGTTTCAACTTTATGATCATTAAAGGAAGAGGAGCTTTAAACAGCAAGACATTCTTATTGAGAAATGGCAAAAGCTGCAGAAGCTGTTGAGGCAAAAGTTCAGAGGTGACTGAAGATGAGCTGTGATTCTATTGTGATTCAGATTCTGGCAGAGCTGAAATTGGGTAAAGCTTACATATACCTAACTGCAGTTCCTGCACACAGTGACCACGTTTTCTAGCCCCTGATTGTGCCCAGGTTACCCCTGTAGGTGACCAGGTCTAGGTGTCCTGATTTGCTTCAATTTCTTTGGCCACTAATGACTGTACTCAGAAACAAGCTGAACCTGCTGTGCTTGATACTCTCATCACATATGGCCACTGCCCCTGGAGCTGTGGCCTCCAGATAAGAATTTAGCATTTTGTGCTGCCCTGTACTTCTGGAAATTCCTGAAATAGACTAAGAGAACAGGAATGAACTACCTTCCTGTCTGCAAATTCCAAACAAATTTGGTGAACAGAGCTCAGCCCTTCCTCAAGAGCTGGAAGAATAAATCTAAATGTACTTACAGCACTCAAAAAATAGTTCTACCTGTGGCTGCTGAGCCTGTGACAGCCTCCAGACAATTTATCCCCTCTGGCTGGAAGTCAGAGGCCTTAAAGGAGCAGAGAGGGGAAATATGCAGACTTAGGAAGAGAGATTCATGTTTCCCCCAGGGACCTTGGGGACTGGCTGATCTCTACAGAAGGATGGTATGTTCAGCATGACTGAATGTATTAGCTGGCTCAGGCCTGAAACCTCAGAACATTGTGTATGCTGCTTCCATCCAGTTTAGTCATTGCTGGAGGGAGGCAAGGCTTCCCTACTAGAAAACAACCCTGATACACACCTCTGCTTTGTCAAACAAGAACTGCTGATAGGGTTTTAACTCTTTTTTTTTTTTTTTTTTTTTTTTTTTTTTTTTTTTTTTTTTTAAATTTTCTTTTTTCTTTTTTTTTTTTCCCCTGAAGCTGATCTTTTCTCACTGACTTGATTTCTTTCTGACTATTACAGAATGAATCACAGAGTCCTACCTTCTATCTGTGTACCAAATAGGTCTGTGGAAAGCAGACCTGACTAATGTCCCCTGCAAGGAGAAAATTATAATTGATGCTTTTTAATTACAAGTTTCCTGCATTATGGTCTAGATTTCAGTTTATAATCATTAACAGCATTGTAGAGACTTGAGTAAATTGCTGCCTTTTCCTCTTTTGTAGCATATATAGGTCAGATTTTCATGTTTAAAGGTTATTATCTCTGACACACTAATTAGTGCACTGACTGGCTGACAAAGGTCACATCTCTGTTTTCTTCATTGCACATAAACATGGATAGGGCTATGTGCTCACACCAACTGATTCTTCTAATTGCTGTTTCTTCTGGAGTCCTTTCCACCAGTGCACAGTCACCGGTTTGACTTGGTAACTGCTTTACACTTACTTATGTCAGTGAAAGACAAGGTAGAGGGCAAAGCAGTGCCAGCAGTCATCACACCCACAGCACATGTCCTCTGTTCTGCACTTCACAAATCATAGCAATCATGCTTCATGCATCCTTGACTTTTCAGGCTCTTTGCAGTTGCAGTCAAAGGGATGAAGTTGTTGCCTTTCCATGAGGAAATTAATGGAGCTTTTATTCCCTGTCTTTGACCAAAGCACTTAGATGGTTTTAGGCCCAGCAAATTGTTTCTAATAGCAGGCAAAATTGATCACCCAGGTACTTTGATGCAGCCCTTTAATTTACAAGGAAAGTACAAAAATCCGTTTCCTTGAACAAAAGTGGAATCAGACAATAGGAAACAGTTTCCCTCCATGCAATTTTAATTCTTTCAGCCAGCAGTTTATCTAGAAGCACTTCACCAGCTTTTTTTCCCAAGGTGTTTCTTGTGAAGTTTGTCTGTTTCTGCCTGGTTGTGAGTGAGGGCTGCTCATGTCAGACCATAGGAGAACACAGCTGCTCCAAGCACTGCCCTCATCTCCCTCTTGAAGCCCAACATTTCAGTCAGAACAAACCCTGAGTGCATTAGCTTCTCCTCCAGGTCTGCCCTTTTGCCTTCTTTTGTAGGGTGGCTCTTCCTGTTTCAGCTGCCTGCTTCTCTAGGAAAGCTTGTTTGTTTCTTATACAAAAGAAGATCCAGTGGAAGGCAGCATTAGACCTGTTGCGGTCATAAGCTTTTGCCTGAACCCTGTGTCTGGGTGGCATTAGGGCGAGATACTCAGCATGTGTCTTTGTCCTAATTGCACACATAGTGACAAGAAAGAGGAATAAGTGATGGAATTGGGGCTGGGTGAGATTCTCACTGCTCAAATGAAGTTTTTACTATACATTCCCCTTACTACTAGAAATAAACACCCTGATGACCAATAAGCAAGCATGCATTGCTAATACTGGGTTAAATTTCTCTGTGTTCTTGTCCTACTCATCATATTTAACCTTAGATTTCTTTGTAGAGAACTGCACAGAAAGCCCTCTTTAAGAAGAGATGAAACAGAAAGAAATCCTGGACATCATGTGTTTTCTTGTAATATTGTCCTGGACAGTTTCCAGTCTGTTAATGAATGAACACTGACATCTAAACCATCCCCAAGGGAGATTCAAGATCCATCTGAGTTCAGTAAGAGGTTCCTAAATAGCTGTAACAAGCCCATACTTCAAAAGAAATACATTTTGCTATTTTTAAAACATGCGAGTTTTGAAAGGTTTTGAATATCAAGATAAATTTTCTGTCTAAATGCAGTAGAAGGCATCACTGCCTGGTAAGTCTCACTCAAATCAGGAAGGCTTTAGTAGTGCCTGCAATCTGGATTTGCTGTTCTAAAAGCTTAAGGTATGATTGTGCTTAGTTCACTTTTTTTTTTTTTCACCCAGAGCAGACTGTGCATGTACTTACCAGATTCCTTAGTATCTCATTGGTTTTATATAAAAAACAAGTTGCATAATCTGTCAGCACTAGGAATTTTGACTTGGGAATTCTGGTTGGATAGATTACTAAGCAGTGTTTAATTAAAAGATTTTGTGATACTCTGAACAAGATACGATTCACTCTTGAACAGCAAGGAACAGCTCCTATATATGAAAAAACTCAAGGTTATATGGGGCCAGATGTTGCCCTGCACAGGGTGGAGCTGTTTGCAGTAGGTAGCAATATCAGCTGGCTGTGGAATGTGAGCAAAAAGGCTCAGGGCATCTGGGCAGGTTTGGAGAATGGGCTAGGCAGCAGGTCATGAAAATAAAAAAGTGAAGCTGAGCAGGGGATTCTCTGCCTCACATTAGACACCTACCTTGGATGCCTGAGCTAAAAGGCTACTCTGCTCTCTTGTACAGTCACCAAGAGGCCTGTTCAGAGCTGCCCTTCAGAGGTGCCTGTCCCTTTTCACTGCCTGTAGTAGGTATTCTATGGAGCTCAGGTTCCCTACCTGAGCAATTATCACAGATGTTATTTAATATGTTTCTGTGCTGAAGTCTTGATCTTAAAGTGCTGTACAGTTAATATTACTGGGAGAGAAGGAGAATGTGAACTCCAGAACAAGAATTTGTGGAGGCAATGGGAACATTTGGCTTTGGAGGCTGGGTCCAAATCTGTTAGGAATGGGCCAGGATGGAGCTATTTGAAATTGCACTGTCTCAAAATGCACAATAGCCTAAAAGATATCAGCCTTTTAAAACAATGAATGCTGTTTACACTGTCAGAACATGGGAAATGCCCTGCCCAGGGGTCCATCTATGCCAGTTCTCCATATTAGCTGGGGAAACTGCACTTTCTTCAGTGTTTTATCTCTCTTTGGTAACTAAGAATTCACTTTGTGCTGCGATTTCTGATCCATTTTGCCAAGTATACATTCATCTCTGGATCAGATGTTAATGCTCTCAGAACAAAGACATCAGAGCAAGATGATGCTATTTTTGTGATGGTGTTGATGTTTTGAGCTCACGCCAGCACAACCCAGGAATAATCCCCACTAAATCTATGGATGTGAGTCTTTCCTCGAAGGGGATGCTCAGGAAACCTTGCCTAAATTATCTTTTGAAGTAGATTACTTAAATTCTGATAAACCCTATGCAGATATTCATATTCAGAATTAAGTGGCATTAATCTGATTTAGCATACTTCACTCTGAAACTGAAGAGAGGTGAATCAAATGAAGGCCACTCTAATTCTGAGTAACAGCTCTCACACAGGACTCTGGTGTAACTTCAGTAACCACTTTCAAGTTACACTTCTCATTACTTTGAATTAATTTTTCTCACTTTCCCTGTAAAGACAAGGGCCAATAAAATCACTGTAGATGACCTGACCATATCTTCTGCTTTCTTTCTACCACCATCCCCCCAAAACACTATGGACCTATCTCAACCTAACAGTTGACTTAGAGTTCTGGATTTGAAGATTGCTGTTCATTTCTAGTCTATTGTCAACTTTTTTTTTTTCTCTTTATTAACCATTAATATTAGGCCTATCAGTGTAGAAACCTTAGCATCTGTCCAGGCAAGAGCAGAAGGTTGCTTCTGGCTGGTGTTAATGTTCTGTGGTAGAGCTGTGCACGTGGAAAAGTTGCAGTGTATGTGCCTGGTTTAAATATATAGCTGCAGCTGTTCTGTATCAGGAGTACTAAATTTACTTGTAGATTTAAAATAGGTGAGTAATTTGGCAGCTAAAAGGTCAGGACACCTGCTGTTTATTTTGTGCTTTGCTTGTCTTGATTAATAGAAAGTTGTCTGTAGCATCTGATATTATTGTCAAGGACTTCTGGTGTAATGCCTGCGCAGACAAAATGTAGAATGGTGCTACTGTATCCCCCATACCTTCCCCCAGCTTTGTATTTTGTCACAGTTGCACTCCAAAGTACTCCAACCACTCAGCTAGCATATATTCTAACTCACAAAGGTCTCTGTGGAGGCAGGGATATTGACTTCTCCATCATGTGCAGATCAGATTTCAGGCTTTTAGAGTTTTGTGCATTTGCCAGGTACACTGAAATACAGATAGCAGCTTTTGCAACCTTCATGTGACTTTGGCAGCGTGCACGTGGCTGTTCTGCACGGCACAGGGGTCGACTCTGGTTCCCCAGAGGTGGATGGCACCAGTGCTATAGGTATACACCAGCCATTTTCCCTGGAATCAGTGTCAGAGGGAGATAAACCTCTGTGAGAGGCATCAAGAAGGGTTTGCAGGCCTGAGGGAAACCAGAGCAAATACACAGTGAGCAAAGTGTTTGACATGGATGCACTGCAAAGCACCCTCCTTGGGAGCAGGTCTGCCTCTGGGTGTCACCTTGGCAGCACAGTTCTAGCTCTGCCCACCCGGGTGACCTTCTTTTAGCTTGTTCTGTGGGTCCACTTGACTTTCTGAGAGCCAGGGAAGAGGTCTATGCTGGTGCCTTTCTACCTGTTCCTCAGTCCACAGCTGTAGGGAGATAGGTGGAAGTTAGAACCTCCTCTGGCTCTGGAAATGTGTGGTGTTTGAGCATGTGGATGAACTTGATGTGAGGAGTAGTACCAGAGCTGTTTCTCCACAGATACTTAGCAATCTAGAAACCTTTAATAAATGAAAACAAAAAACAAAACAAAACAACAAAAAAAAAACCACACAACAAAAAAACAACAGAGAGGAAGATCACAAAGGTAAATGAAGAGGAGAGGATCTGCCCTCAGCTCAGCTTTGAAAATAGAGAAGCAATACTGAAAACCAGCACAGAATAATGTGCTTTAGCACAGGAAGCAACACAAGCTCAAAGCTTCTGCAGATCCCAGGGGGATTTCAGAAGCTGAGCTGGAGCTGGGCTGAGAGCTGGCTCAGAGGCTCTCTGAGCAGGGTATGACCTGGCTGTGCTCCTTTCTGCCTGTGAAAAGCCAGGCAGCAGCACTGCTGCTCAGGGGCTGGGGTCAGTTGGTGAGGAAAAGTAGAAGTGATGGGCTGGAGGCCAAGATAGGCAGATTTGCATCTTAGAGTCAGGTCCAAATTGTAGCTCCTGCTCCCTTTGGTAGAGGGCATCAGGCAGGGAAAGCTTTGGGGGTGCTGAGGATGCTATTGTTTCAGTGTTTGACAAGCAGAAGGTAGGATCAGAAGTGTTGTGGAAGGAGTGGGGCATCCTGGAAGCCGGTAACTCATCTCCATACCCAGTCAGAACCAGCAGAAACCCACTGGGAAGCCTTGGCCTTCTGCGTGTTTGTTGGGTTGCTGTACACATTGAGTGGGCTGGGGGGCTTGTTTGTTGTTGTGCTAAGACTTGGTTGGGGTTGATGCTGTACAGACAACAAACAACCTAACAGTGAGGCTGTTCTCACACAGACACAGAGCAGTGTGTGCCAAGATTCATGCGTTCAGGCACAGCTGCTGCCTCATTTGTTTTAAAGCTTCTCAGCATAAAATTGCAAGCAGGTCTGTCCTGTGGTTCTTGGGTCTTCCCCAGGAGATCTGACAGCAATGAGAGGTTTGTGGAAACCCAAATTTCATGTAGTGCTCTTTTCTCACAAAAGCACAAGCTTTTAACTGTCCTGAGCTGTGAAATTCTGATGGGGGCATTACAGAGAAATGATCTGAGCCACACAATTGCTTTGGGGGAGAGAAATATTACTTCTTATTTTACAGCCTGCTGAAGCACTGCTTTTAAAAGGCATTTAAATGTCTCTCTCACATATTCTGAAAGATTAAAGTCATTTTTTTCAAAAGCAGCTCCTGACTGTAGATACCTATTTCTAGAACCTGCAGGCCAGTTGTTTCTCAGAATGACTGCATATTTATACATAGGATACTGAAATATTAAAAATAAAAAAGCATTACTTTATTTTCTTGTCTTTTTGTAGAATGGGCGGAAGATAAATTATCCAACAAAAGGACTTACTCTTACAGCACTGAATGATTCAAAACCTCAGATTTTTCCTTTTTTTCTCTTCCATCTGACTGAGACTTGCCTTTAGAAGAGGATTCCTAAGAGGTTGTAGAAACCATGAAGCTCAGAGGCAGGTAACCTGCTCAGATACACCTTGTGCCTAGTTTTTCCCAGGGGCTGGCTTCAGACTTTGCTCAGCAGCTATCACTCTATGGAAGAAACGTTTGCTGAGCACCTAACTTCAGGTGCAAAAATATTTCTCTTGAGGTCAGGCCTTTTAGGCCATTTATTGCCTAAGTTATTTGCAAATAGAGGGCAGAAAAAGCTCCAGGAATGTTTATGAATTGTTTATACTTCAACACAGCTAAAACCAGCACACCAGTCACAGTTTCAGCCATAGCCTCTGTTCTTTTGTGGAAAACCTGTTGTTAAGAAAACAACTATTATCTTATCTTTAGCCTTTGGAAACATTAACATCAGCTTTGTATAATGATTCAAAGGTCTGCCTATATAAAATGACAGCTATGAAAAGAAACCTGTCCTAGATGACTGAATACATTTGGACATATATTTAAAATACATTTTTTAAAATAATAATAATAAAAAAAGATTGCAGAATAAATAAAGGTGATGCAGTGATGCTCACACAGTGCAATCTTCTGATGGGTTCCTTCAACCTGGGAAGATTTAGGACTGCTGGGTAACTGCTCAGACATCAGATTGAAGGACCTGGCCATCCATTTGGGGAGCTTAGGCCTTTCCTCTTTAACTGTTCACTATTTGAATTCTGCTTATGTATCCCACTACATGTTGGTTAGTAAATAAATTGTTGCCTCATCATCTCATAAAGTACCCTGAATTTGAACACTGGTATGAAATAGAGTCTGCAAGACCTTACAGGATTCTTTATGTTTTAATTCAAACTGAACTTGCTAATGTAAAGACATGTGAAAAGAATTGTGGCCCAGCCAAATTATCCATCTGGTAGCTAAAGAAACCTGGGTAGCTAAGGCCAGCATCAATCTGACACAGCGTAGATGTTGTAATCTCATTATTAACTGAATTCAGAAGCAAGAGCAATTAGGTGAAGGGTAAAAGCAGTGGTAAGGCTGTAATTTATTACAAGAGACCATTATATTACATTTTGACAATGAGATTTTTCTTTTTTTTCTTTTTTTTTTTTTTTTTTTTTAATTTTCCAGTCTGCTGCAAATTGGGAAATAGGAAGAGTCACTAAAATGACCTCTGGCACGGTATGTTTCGCAGGATAACCGCCTGGTTTGTTTGGCAGATCATTTTTAGCCATTTGTACAACGTTTTGCTACCCAGCTGCTTTCATTTCGTCCTCTTGCAGACACATTTCCAGCGGGGCCGTTCCCTCGGAGCTGACCGCGGTCACCATTCCCCCAAGCCCACCTCACAGACCCCGACCCAACGCCGCCGTTTCCCGGGGTCACCGCAGACCCGGGAGGGTTCACACCGACACCGGGAGCAGGGCGGCCCCTCACAAGCCCCCTCCTCCTTTCCACCGGGGCACTGTTATTCACCGACGTTTTCCCGGTGACCGGGGGGAGGACTTAATTTCACCGACCCCGTAAAAAAGAGCCGTTTGCTCTTTCCCCGAGACGAGGAGCGGCTCGGGGAGCTTTTTCCCTCTCTTCGCCTCTTACCGGCTGCCTGAAACTTTGGCAGCGAGCTGCCCGCTTCAGGGGAGCGGCCCGGTACCCCCCCAGCCCCCGCTCTGCCGGGCCTCTGCCCGCCTCACGCCGCCCGCCGCGGGCCCGTGTCCCGCCCCACCCCTCGGGCCGGCGCTGCGGCGGCTCCGGCAGGCCCGGCCCACCGCGGGGCCCGGATTGGCGGCTCCGGGCAGCCCCGCCGCTTCTCCTCCCCCTGCTGCCGCCCGGCGCGGCGCTGGTGGCGCGGGCCGGGGGACGCCGGGGCCGCGCCGGGCAGTGCCATGAGCCGCGGATAAGGTAAGGCGGGCAGGGCGGGCCCCGCCGCGCCGCCTCGGCCCGCTCCGGGCAGCGGAGCAAAGCCGGCAGCTCTGCCGCACCCACCGGGGCTGGAACAGCCGCTGCAGCGCCCGGCGTGAGGCACGGGAGCCCGGCAGTCTCCCCTCCCGTCTCGGTTGGGGTTGGGCGGGAAGGAAGGGGAGTCCGGCGGTGAAGAGAAGCGGGCCGGGCCGGACCGGGCCCAGGGCGGAGGGGGGAGGGTGTGGGTAGTGAGGCGGCTCCCGGGGCGCCCCAACGGGCGGTGGATCCCGGGCAGGGGCTGATGGCGGCCCTGGTGCCGGTCCGGCCGCGGGGAGCCCGGGGGCTCGGCTGGGAGGCGGCTGCCTCGGGGGGGAGCGGTGCCTGGGCTGAGGCCGCCCCGTCAGAAGGGGCCGGTGCAGCGTTTATTGGTACTGTTGGGCAAGGTTCGGCGGGTTGGAGTTTCTTCCCCCTTCCCTTCCTGCAACTGAGATAAAGGTTTGGCTGAGGAAGGGTATACAGTTTGGCAGAAGCAGTGCTGGAGTAGAAGTGATACCTGAAAAACAAACAGTAAGGTTTATTCTTGCTAGAACTGGGGGGATTCCTAGATGGCTTTTCGTATCCTGAAATTGTTTCCTTTTTGCTTGTCCTAGGTGCCGTTTCTTTAGTTTCTGCTCCTCTTAATTCTCAGTGTCATTTGTGTCTTACTTCTCTGTTGTGGTTCAGTGTCTAAATCCCTTTACTGTGTCTCTTCAGCATGTGCTAAAGTTCCTTCTGAATGTCAGTGCTCAACTTCTGGACGATTTGTATCTGTCAGCAAATGTATTGCAGGAACTGTTGTTTGTAATTTAGGGAAGTTAAGTATGCAGCTGAGTTTAATTTTAACTTCAGTATGCAACTTTCGTATTGTAACTGTAACAAATTAGTGTAAGATTCAGTGCTGTAAGATTATCTGTGGTTAAGATGCTTTGTCATACTTCTCTGTCTTCACACAACTCCTTTTTCAAGATGATCATGCCTGAATAAATCAGGGAAAAACAAGGCAGGCTCAGAGTCTCGAAGGCATATTTTTTCCTAAGAAGATGTATCTTTTTTAAATTTAAAAATAACTCAACATTCCTAAACCTTGAATAAAATTCAGGCAGTGTGAGTAGTCTGTTTACATTTTCTCTGACTTGAATATGTGCTAAATTAGAGGTAGAAGCAAAAGAAAGTAGACTGATGTTTTTGGTGTTAGAATTGACTTTTAAAGACTCTGACATCATATTCTTTTATGATATATAAGAGGTTACTGTTCTGATTGAGTTCAAAGCCAACAAGCTGCTCTGTTCTGGGTGGCATATTAAAAATACTCCAAGCAGGTGCTGAGGTTTGAGGTAGAGTTTCTAAGGCAGGGTTGGGTAAGGTCCTTTCTGTCTTGAGCAAAGGACCCAAAAGGTAATTTTGTGTTCAAAGATGTCTTGCACTCTCCTGGGGAATGGTATCCCCTGGGAATTACATTGGTAAACCAGGTACTTCTCTTTGTGAACTTCACTTTTAGTCCATGCAAAGAACTTCTCTAAGCAACCTCTATTGCTTTTATTTTGGAAACTCAATTAATGAAATCCAAAGTGAAAATTTGAGGAAGGGCACAGCCTGATAAATTGCATATATTAATTGCATACTTCTTTTTGCATGAAAATAACTCATAGTAATCTCAAATATTACTACCAAATGCTTAGTTGTTTAGAACTAAAGAACTACTAAGACAGCTGTATGGTAAAGAATGTGCAATTGGAAAGCTAGGCAGAATGTATAACGATGTATGAGTAATTTCCCTGTTGTGGTAGATGTGTAAATAAAGGAATGAGAGATAGGGAAACTTCTCTAGTAAATAATGTAACTGAAATAAATGTGAAATCATCTTAACTAGAATACTGAAGATGCATGGTTTATGTAAACAGCTGCTTATTTGACAGATTTGGGTACTGTGCTGCTCTAACTTCACCTTTCCATGTGCAGTCAATGAGATCCATTAGATGAAATCCACAGACATCTCATGTAGTGTGTCTGAAAGGCCACCAGCCCTGTCCTGTGTGAGTGTACAGGTGACCAGTCCCAAACAGGGCAGGCAGCATACATAAGGATATGTTTCATGTGCTGTTGTTCCCCTCTCCTGTTCTCTGTGTGCTCCCAAGGGTGAAACTTTGTCCTGTTCTGGCCCTTGATGTGACTCAGATGTGTGTGGTGTGTGTAGAGTGTAGCTCATACCTGCCCAGAAGCTGAAGAAAAATAAAACTTGTTTATTAGGGCAAATTGCAGGTTTCAAAAGAATGAAGAGGATGGTAAGTAAATTCTGGTCTTAAACAGTTGTGGAGCTTGGAAAAATCCTGCAAATTTCTGGATTTTTGTTCCTTGATGAGCTAGAAATTGTGATGTTGTATGTCCACAGTAAGTAGTAATGTTCAAGTAGTGTGCTCTAAAACACCCTTGAATAATATAGGCATGATGTTCTGGAAGCCCTTACTGCTCTAACTGAAACAATCGGGTGATGATGTATGTTGGAAAATAAGAGGGTAATGTAGGTTTAGAGATGACAGAAATAAAGATAAGAGTTAATACTGTTTGTCTTCATGAGTGTGTACTTAGTATTGTAAGAGATAAAGAGTATTCAGAGTAGGACTCAACTCTGGAAATGCATAAAGATGTCACATGTGCCCAACAAGGGGGATGAACATTGGCTTTTCTTACTCTAGGCAGTATAAAGTGGGGACCAGAAGATGGCCCAAGATCTCTGTCATTCAGAACCAAACCTGCAAGGCTGCATGCAACTGGCCTTATTCCTGGTGTCCTCTCCTTGGTAAAAGTCTAGAAATTGACCCTGTTTCTAGCAAGAGGTTGGAGACATGGAGACAGTTGTCTGAGTGTTTTCTATTGTTACTTCATGCCTCAGGTTTGTAGGGAAGGCAGCATTCTCATTAGGCTTACTGGAAAAGGATGTGTAACAGATAAACTTGTATTTGCAAAATCTTTTTCTTATTGCAGACTGAAATGGAAACTGCAAATATGAAGATACATGCAATCTGGGAACAGTTTTCTAAATTCAGCTGAGTAACAATCATAGTTAGCTTGAGGAAAAGCAATATTTAACATTTAGGGAGCAAAGGCAAAGAAGCTGCAAAGTACAGTGTTGTCTATCCCTCAGAAATCTCTCTCTAGTCTAAGAGCAAGATGTAAAGCTTTCAGAGGCACTATGGTAGATAGTGAAAGGATTTAGGATTTCCAGTTAGTATTCCCCATTCTGTGTTTATTCCTTCAATTTACTGATTTATATCATTATGGTATGTGTAATACTGTTGTTGACTCTGATTTTTAAAAAAATGTACACTTGTTCCATTATTGGAGAGGATTGTGGCAAGTGACCCATGAAGTAAGGGATTTGTTTGGTTGGTTTGTTTTTTGTTTTTTTCTTGTTTTTAATTACAAGTGGTTGAATTCAGATTCTTTTCTGAATGTGTGGGACAGAATCCCAGTTGTTGTGTCCTATCAATATATGACCTGCTGTTTTTAAAACTTCTCTTACCATGTCAAACCCAGAAGTTTGAAGGCAGAAGGTTAATAATTATTGGTTAAGATCCTGAGGCAACAAAACATGGAGATTCCGTGTTGGCCAGGAACATTTAAATTGACCCAGTGACCTTATGCAGTGTGAGGACTGAGATGTAATCACCTGGAGAGTCAGCACTTGCATATCATCTTTTTCAGAAGAAATAGAAATGAGTGGAGTTGCTAGGATTAGGGCCAAGCTTTGCGTTGTAGGTACCCACCTGTTTGGCAAGTATAATTTATTGTCTTTTAAGGTGATGTTTAGGTTCTTTCATGCAAGTCTCTTATTGGAGTTATTTTGCAATAAAGGCTGCCATATGCTAACTTAGTTTCATGAGTTTTGACTATGTCTGCAGGGCAAAATTCCCCTTCTTTGGCAAGCACACCAACAATACACGCAGTGTAGTGTGAGTCTCCCACTCATTTCTGTAATGCAGGATTTGCCTGTATTGTTCCTCTTCTATCTGCCTTCTCTGCAGTTTCTTGTTGTGGAGCAAGGCTGTTACAGTAATAAATTATTTTGGATCCCCAGGGCTATGGAGGTATCCCCTTTTAAGACCTAATTAACGGATTCATCACCATTTCCTTTAATGGAGTTCTTGATGACCAGTATCTGGAAAATAAAAAGCAAATGCCATAAGCTAAAATTGCTCAATTAAGGCATCTGAGAGGAGCTTCTTAAAAACTTGCTGTTTTAGCCAGGGCCAGTTCTGCCCTGTTGGAAGTCTTGGGTGGTGGGAAGCAGAGGAGCAAGTTTTGACAACAGAGTGTTTGAAATACCAGCAATGTGCAGTAATCCCTGTGGGTTTTGCAGGTGTTTTTTCTTCCTGCTTCCTGCCCTGCGAGGGAAACAGTTCTAAGGTGTTGGATTATTTGCCCGTTGTCCTTATTCTCTGGATACTCAGAGCTATTGTCTCTGATGAAGCTGACTGTTAGTTTCTGTGGAGAAACATGAGAATGGAATGGTAAAAAAGCATTTATTCTCTCATGTTGCCTGCCTGCTCCTGAAATTTTTAGCCCTCTATTCATTGTGTTTCTCTCCTATTTCTTTTAACTCTCTCCTTTCCAAACAGCAAGGTGTGGTATTCTGCCCTACAAAGTCCAAATCAATACACAGCACAGCAGTTAAAGTAGTGTTCTAAAAGACAAGATAACTGATGGACAAAGGATAACAGCAGATCAATAAAACACAGTGAACAGTGGTGTTTTCCCATAAAGGCCAGGAGGGTAGCACAAATGAATTGTTGTACAAACTGGGCTTTAATCTTCATTACCCAGTGTCTCTGTGGTTTATAAACTGTTGGGCTCTCTGACCCCACTGGTGTTGGATGACAGGAACATTGCAGAAGAATGTCCCTTAGTGCTGGTGAATGTATTGCATGTCCTGGATCACTTATCCTGTTGATGCAGGATTGTTATCCTGAAGCTGTGAGAATCTGGGATGGTCAAGCTAAAGAGAGGACCTCTTAAAATTCTATGGAAGTGAATATTCAGGAATTGGAGTGCTCTTCTAATGGATCAGTTTGAGTCCAAAAAATTGCTATATTGGGCTTTAGTAGCTTGTGCAGAGGACTGAGAGCTCTAAGATCCTAGACCTTACTCTGGATTTCATGTGTTTTGTTTAAATTATACTCAAGTTGTAAATAGGACTGCAAAAATATAAACAGACCAAGATAGTATCTCCTTTGATACTAGGAATTTCAAAGAGATGACAGAGGACTGAAACATAGATGCAAACTGCAGTGAAATTCTGATCTGAAATTAAATAGAGACCTGCATGAAGAATTTGGGTTCTCTGGAAGTCAGGATTAAGACTGAGGAAATACAAATGTCTGTTGAGTGAGCCCAGACGGGCTTAAGAGCTTCAGGAGGAAGAGAGAGTCATGCTCACACACTTGTGATTGTGGTAGCTTGATTAGGAAATATTGCCTAACATGTGATACTAAAAGCAGACAGTGAAAGTTGTCATTTCAACTTGGTCCTCTCTCTTGGCTTGTATTTGCAATATGTTATGGTGCCTTCTCTTCTGAAACTTGTGATTGCTGAGGACCTGGCTGCCCAGGGCTCTGCTGGGTTCCCGGGAGCAAACTCTCCCTGAGGTCAGGAATGATAAGTTGCAGAATTCCCACAGCATTCCCATAGTCCTGCATCCTGCATGCTGGTCATCTCCCACCTCTTGTTCTCATCTCCCTGCCCTAAAGTACCCAATGCAAGGTGAAGATTTCTTCTCTGGATACCTTCCAAGCTGCATATTTGAACTCAACTTGCTTAATACTGGAGGGACTTAACTTTCTTTCCTAATACTCTTGTGTAATGTTTGGGGTTGAATGCATAAATAAATGTATTTTGGTGGTAAATGAAAGTGATCCAAATGTTCTTTCTATTGTTTGTAACTGCTGTGAAGTTTGATAAGGCTTATCTTTGTAAGACCTTCTCAGTAGCAGTTCTTTTTGTCCAATTGCTTCCATGCTTTTTCCGTTTCAACTTGCCTTGAAGTATTAAACAAATGAATAGAGACAAGGGGGAAGGAGTAAGGGGGAGATAATCCTAAATTTCTATCAGCTGAAAAATGTGCTAGTTAATAAAGGCTTTGCCAGATCTTAAATAAACCTTCTAAGCAAATGTGGGATGACTTTACAAAAGTATTTATCTGAGGAAAAAAAAATAAAAAAAGAAAAAACACTATTATTTTATTTATCTACTTCTTTAGTAAATAACAGGAGATGTGGATGGAGAAAGGACCAGCTGTGCATGCAAACTATCTCCTGTTTTGTAATTCCAGTTATCATTTCCTTTATAACAACAGGCTGATTTCCAAACAGAAATTCCAAAACAGATTTCCAAGACAACACTGTCCAGAGGTAAAGCTGAAGAACTGTGCTTAACTGCTGTAGAAAATTGAATGTCTGAAAAGATAGATTTAGAGGTGTGTTGAAGTTGAGTTTAAATATTCAGTTGTATGGATCTCCATTTTTTGGTCATATGTTTGAGATGTGGGTTGGTAAGTGGTTGTGAGTATTGAACAGATTTTATGAACTCTTGCTTTTCTGATGAGTTTGTACAATTCTTCAGGTTCATTTTTATTGGCCAGATTTTAGAAATCCTAGCTAGCTGTTTATTATTCTTTCTATCAGCTTAAAACTTAGCAGTTTATATGGTAAAAATGAATAAATCACTGTGTGGCATCACGAATGTTGTTTTAGTACTTTACTTTCCCAGCATGTCTATTTGAAAAATTTACTTCATGCATTCAAATGCCTTAAGCAATGTATTTACTCATCAAAACTGCTATGGGAATAGTGTCTTGCAACTTTCTTTCAAGTCACAAAGTGGGTATGGTATGAGCAGTGGCTTTTCAGGCTGCAGTCTCCAGTTCCCCAAGCCAAATAAATGCTGATTTGTATGATTTGCTCAGATCTCTCACTATTGAAGAAGGCATTGTCATGATCACACTTATAACTCCTCCATGGATTTCAGGAGAACATTTGAGGGGGTGTGAAGGTTGTTCCATGGTTTAATGGAGAGGAGCTTGTCCCATGGTGTGGTGATGAATGCAAGATGAAAATACTTCCATCCCATGTCTAGGTTTCTACTTGTACTCTTTGGTTGTTTTGTTTTGGTTTTTTTTTAAGTTTCTCCAAAGATCCACCAACCTATCCTGTCTCTAAAGCCTTCATTCTATATAGCATGTCAGAGGCAGTTCCTTAGGGATGGGTGGAGCTTCCTTACACTTTATTCATCACTGTTTTGTCACCATATCCTGGAAGACAACTAGAGCTGCCACCCATGCTTGGCTTCTCTGCTTGACCTCTCAGCAATTAAAATCCTCACTGAAACAGCCCCACCCCGGTGGATGGGGATGTATGAGGATGTGAGGATGTATGTACTCACAAATGCATTAACAGTATGTCATTCAGACCTTGGAGAGTTGATTCTATTTGATTAAAAAATGCATGGTGGATTAATTAAGCATGTGTGTAAGAACATTGCCATGTGCCTGAAATAAGAATTGCTGCATAATGCTGTAATTGAACAAGGCAGGATATGGCTCAAAGACACTTAACTTCCCTTTGCCCTTTTGAGTCCATCTGGTGGCTTTTTCTGTTCTTTTATCTCCCAGCAAATAAGACCTTAAAACTGATGACCTAAAAATTCATTTCCTTGAAGCCACTTTAATGATACTTCTCTTTCTGTGCGTGCACAAAATGTAACCCACATACAGCAGAGTGCATTCTTTCTTACATATTTATCAAGTAGTTGAGACATTATTTCTGTCTGCAATAGCAGAAACTTTAACAGTGCTGAAGGCATTTGCCAAGCAAACATAGCACTGGTAATAATACCTGGTTACTGAATAGCAAATATCATAGAATGAAAAAGAGAAGATTTTAACCCTTTTGTACAGGAAAGTAAAAGAGAATGAGAGTAGAGAGTTTGCATGAACACCACGTGAATTCAAAGTAGAACTGGGGTTCTTCTTAAAAATAATTCAAAAGAACTTTTTTTAAAAAAACCTCTTCTGTTCATATTGCATTATGAATTCTGAAGCAGCTGAGGAATTGGGGTATATGTTGCCCCAAGACCTTCTGAGCTTTTCATTTCCAGACCCTGAAGTTGTCAGATGTAATTTCTGGAGACAACTACGTTGATCAACATTTCCAAAAGTGAGACCTGGGTGTATGTTTTACAGCTCCTTGTGCAGCTGATCAGAATTGAATATGTGCATCTCTGAAATGAAGAGGCTTGAAAGAATGATTTCCTTTACAGATGTTGTCCCATCATACAAGTCTACCTGAAGTCTACTTCCCCCTAAGATAAGGACTTGTCTTGGTGTCTGCATGCTCTGTGGGGAAATTACACTGTATAGGAACAAATAATTGCTTTCTGAGCTGAGAGAGACTGGGTAATGGCTTTGTTGCTTCCTGCGTTATTGATCTTTGGAAACTACTTTTCACCAGAGGCAGTAAGAATGCTTTCCAAGGAGTGCTGAAAAGTTCCAAACATTGTTAATTAACTTAAACCTTCTAGAGCTTTTTTTAAAATTTTACTTTTCTGGCTTAATTTGTGCAGTGAACAAGCATGTTGGGATAGATCTGTTCTGCTGAAAAAAGAGAACACTGTTGTGTTCTTCACAGTCTTATTTTGTTTCCTTTTTTGGGTGTATTCACATGACAAATTATCTTCCTAGTTGTGATAATGGTACCCACATTTTGAGACAAAAACAGAATAGGGAGGCTCCTCTCCAAGTCTTGTTGCTTAGCAGTGTGAAGAGAGAGAGGGCTTTGAGGTGCATAAGGACCTCGTTTTGTATCATCACATCACACCAATTTTCTTTTTCCTTATGAGAAATAGTGTCTTCGTATCTACTTTTCTGTAAAATGATCCTGCTAACTCAGATGGCTTTAGAAGTTGTTTTTCTTTCATGTATCTACTTGCCATAGTTTCTTAGCAATTAGGATTAAAAAATATGTTGTAGGAGGTGTTCAGCATTTTCTGACTCAGTTGATTTCAATTGGAGTCAAGCCTGTGAAGCAGCTGTTAAGGTCAGGCAATCTGTAATTGACCTATCATACATTGCAATTAATATGTATTTCAGCTTGGAGAAGTAGGAGTTACTTCAATTGCTCTTGGGGAAAAAAGAGAAAAGAAAAAAAAAAAAACCAAACCCCCTCCAGAAAGCCTTAATATATCAAACCCATCCATTAACTATTACCCTTTTCTGTGTCTAACATAAGAAATGGAGGAGAATGCAAATGAAGGTAGTGGCTTTGATTTTTAGTAGCCCGTTTCTGGCAGAAATCTCTTTCATGTTCTGCACAACAAAGAGCAGGGAAGAATCTCCCCAGTGCCTATCAGTTGGGAAGTTTACACCTTGAAATGTTGTGAGTTATAAATACTGTGTGGAAAATAAGAAAACATATCTAAATGAGAACACACAGCTGTCTTTGCCATGTAGTTTTACTTAAGCTTTAAATTCACAGTTGTTTTTAATATTGATTGAAATTTTTTGTTAGTGAAATGGAAATAAATGTCAAAAATGTCCTTGAGCACTCACTTGTTACCTATAGACAGTTTTCCCTATTGATGTGCATTTGAAATGTTGGGAAAGATGAGCCTGTAATACCATTTTGATAAGCTCTTTTTAATTTAGGATCAAGGCAGCTTATTTCCTTTTGGAAAAGTGCTTTTCTGTAAGTCCCTCAAAATTTCCTCTAAAGATTTTTTAGCGACCTTTAATTTCATCAGTAATGTGGGCAGCATCTTCAACTGTGGCCTAATCCACAGAGGTTTTAGTTAATCTTTCATCAGATTACTGAGTTGATTTTTTTTTTTTTTTTAATTTTCTTTCCACCAAGATGGAGAGATTTCCAATGCTGCCTAAAGTTCTACCTAACCATTTACCCTCTCAATAGTATGTAGTTTTTTGTGTAAGCTTTTGATGTTTCATTTCTGTAATAATAAACCATTTTCTGTTGAGATCCAGTGCTTGTGCAGCACCATCAAGTTCTGATTTAGTCTCTCCTCCCTTTTGGACACAACAGCTACCTGTTATTGCTCAGGATTGCTAACAGACCAGTGTTTTTTTTCTCTGCGTTGCCTTTTCAGGATGACTGAAGAGAGAGTGCTTTAGCCAGGTAGTACAGCAGTTTCAGGAAGGAATAGTGGAAAAAAGGTTTTACACAATGGTAGAAGCTTGACTGTCTCTTTCTGCTTAAATATGTTCTGTTATAATGTGTTTATTTTTATATCCCTTACTGCAGGATTTTCAGATCTAGGTCTGGAGCATTTTGCTTCTCACTCATACTCAACTGGCCATAAACCTTCAATGAAATTACACTCTGGTGCTGTTTGAATAAACTGCAAAGAGCAGAGGAATATGTTACTAGAAGTGTGTGAGTGATCTATAAGAAAGTAAATAATAGATTATGAGTTGACTGGATGGTGAAAGCAATTTTTGGCTATTACAGTAGTTCTTTTCACAGTGCTTTACAAACATATATAGTATTCAGGATACTGAGGAGCTTTACCAGTAGTGCAGTATTGCAATTGACTGGGAAAGAAGCAGTAGTAGAGGTTGTGTTGAAACTGAGCTGAAAAGAGCTGCACATTGAGAAGCAGTTTCTGGGTTCAGCTTACAGCTAACAGTAACCAGCACTGTAACTCCAGGCCTCTTCCAGCTTCTCCTTTGAATTTCAGGGAAGCAGTTCGATTGCAAAGGAAAATTTGACCTATATCAACTGAGAAGTGCTACACTGATAGGATGGCAAGGCAGCAACTTCAGTCTGGGCATGTTGTCAGGTTGGTTGAACTTGCCTTGGTGTTGACAGGCTTCACCTCCCAGCTGGCAGCTTGGGAGTGTTGCTTTGCTCACTAGGTTGCTGTCTCACACTTCAGCAGATTTGCTGCTGCCCTTTCTTCATCTGGTGCTGATTCATGGTGCTTTTGTTGGAATCTCATCCTGGTGGGACTGTGCCTTTCTTCTGGAGCCCAGCAGGACACAGACATCTCTGTGAATGTGGTCAGT
Organism: Phaethornis superciliosus; assembly: GCA_023637945.1. Classification (NCBI taxonomy): domain Eukaryota; kingdom Metazoa; phylum Chordata; class Aves; order Apodiformes; family Trochilidae; genus Phaethornis; species Phaethornis superciliosus. The sequence continues at coordinate 8,267,531 of JAJQWJ010000021.1, read as the reverse complement.
GGGACCAGGAGCTTGTCCTGCCACTGCAATTGATTGTATTTCCAGAAAGCTGCTGATGTTTCTGTGTTCTTGCTTTTAAAAGAACAAATGTCAATACATAGCAAAAGAAAGTGACTCCTCTCTACACAGTGTTTATTGTTTCTCTGTGAGTTATTGCATGTTTACATTTGATTTAACTTTTATTACTTCTATTAGGGGAAATGTTCAATTTCTTACACTTCATTTCAGTTGTCAGAAAAGCATTAAATAGGAAGAAGTTATTTTTTTGAGTTTCTGGATGGTCTTTCTGCTTACCTTTCTGTGTTTGTCAAAAGTTAAACCAGTGAAGCTGTATGGAGTTCTTGGTGTAAGTGATGTGTCATGGAAGGTGAGCAGGGAAGAGGGATCATTAATCTTTCACCAGTGCAGGCAGAGAAGCTGATGTGGTAGCTGACCTTTCCTAGGGCTTTGGGGAACATGTTAATATAGAATGGATTCACTTAGGTAACTTTAAAGAATTTTTATTTGCTTATTTATGAAGCATTGTAAGTACAAGCTCGTGTTAAAGACCTCATTAGCAGTGTCTGTCTTAAAAACGATTCCAGTAATTTTGAAGACTTATTTGCCACTGCAATTTTATTTGTTCTTTCTGTCCTAGACTTAAGTAAATACCCCCTCTTATTTGTCTCTGGTAGGCTTGTAGTTTTCATTTAAGTCATTGATGAAATATGAAAGTATTTTCATACCTTCCTTAGGATCTGTCATATAAGTATCTCAAAGTGTACCTAAATGTTGTTTAACTTGGATTAGTCTTACCTCAAAATCATTTGCACAAAAAAAATTTTTCTTATTTTATTTTTATGAGGTTCAGAGGATTTCTGATAGAGGTATTTGAGCTGTTAACCAGCTTCGCTGTGATAACCTGGTAGATTTTTGTTACAGGTATGTGCTGTGGATGGTCTATGTGTGTACATTATAGTCCATGGTGGTAGGCATCATCTGGTCTGGCTGTGACCATAGTGTTGGACACATTGGACTACATTCTTTTAATATTACTTGATATTGCTATAAAAAGTTTAATTTCAATGCTTAGTTTTAAAGCAGACTTTAATGGGTATTTGTTTCTCCTTTCCCTTCCCTTCTCCTTGTCTCGAATCCACTTGAGTGGACTTGAAAGGTGAAGCAAAACTTATTATTCCTGTTGGAAAGTGAGATTCCAAGTATTATGTTCAGGCTGGGTAACTGGATCCCTGACAAAGATTTCACAGGGCTGTTGTGTAGTGGCAATTACCAACACTTTCTATGTAGTTCATTTAAAAGTAATGACTAGTGGATGTAAAAGGAGTAATAGGTGTTAACCATGGAATACATTAACTTAGGGAGATGCCAGAGGAATTGAATTTGTCATCATTAGAAATTTGAATGGGGATAGGAAAGGATGTTGAAGTTTAGTTTTTGTATCTTTTTTTTTTTTTTTTTTTTTTTTTTTTGTCTTTTGTGGTATAAATCTGCTGAATGAGATGAAATATGTGCAACAGATAATGTCCCAGGAGCTGTGATCTCTGCTGCAGTGAGATCCATCCAGTAGTAAATGAGAATTGGCTTTCTAGACATCTATGGCATAGTAGTAATAACAGGTTATGGAAGATGGAAACTTACAGTGATTTAAAACATTGCTTAAATAAAGACTGTAACCAATTAGGATCACTAATGCTCTGCTTTGTTTTGAAGAACCCAGAACTTCTAGCACATATTAGAAAAATTTTGTCTGATGCTGAGAGCTCTGATACTGATTTTAAATAAGTATAAAGATCATTAACAGCCCTCCTGTATTTCTCAGTATTGGAAGGAAAATACTGGCTGAGTAGTAAAATCAAATGGGATTTCTAATTTCTGAGAGCAAATATGAATTTCAGATCACATTGGCTTGTGCGGGGTTTCTCAAACAGAGAAACATGTAGCAGGGTGGCCCTGTCTGTCCTAATGCAGGATCTTCTGTAGCTCTTCTGTCACGCTGTGGGTGTTGTAAGGATAGTGTAAGGGAAACACACTATTTCTCCTTCCAGACAGGATGGATTTAGGGTATGAACCATATATCTGTCTTCAGTCTGACACTTCAAAATGACTGTCAAATAAGCCAAAATAATAAAAATGAGCCCCACCACTCAAAAGAGCAATGACATTTTTCCCCAGTGCAGCTGATGGCAGTCTGCTGAAGCAGGAGATGCATGTTGAGTGATGGGGTAGAAGGCTTTTTAGGGAAAGCAGAGATGTAACCAGTAAGAAACATCTTTCCCTTTGAGCAGCAATGGCAGCCTGTACCAAGTGGTGCTGAGGCATTATCAATAATCAAATTAGTGGCTTCCTGAACAGCATTTAGGGCCTGTTCCTCTGACACAACTGACAGACACAGGGGAAAGCATTACAGTGCTTTTTAATAACCTTTTTCTTTACTTGGCAGGAAAGGAATTTCTGTTTTCTGGAAAACACTTTCTGGTCTGTGTTTAGTAGCAACGAGCAAGGAAAATACTCTTAGTAGTTTTGAACCTTGCTGCAGATTTTTATGAAAATGTTTTACTAATATAGCAAACCCTTTTCTCCTTGTGTAAATGTTGCATTAAGTAACAGCAATGTGAGTGGAATAGTTGGCTGTTGCAATATGTGTGAATTTAGTTGCCCAATCTGTCCTGTTTCTCCAGTGGAATGATTATGAAAAACATGGAATTGCTGTACTGAATATCCCTTACTTCCTTAGTATGTGGGGCTAAATTCAATTGTGTATGGGTGGATAGAATAAGCATGGTGTGTGCCAGTTTAACCTGTTCTTTTAAGTTAGTTCCTAGTTGGCTGCTTTATCTCTAAAGTTGGTAAGATAATTGACTAAACCAGGCACTTCAGTGCACCCTGTGTTTTCTGTGTGCTGTGGAGGAGGTGGTTTGGGGGCTTCAGCTGAGGGGAAAGGAGGAGGATTTGCCAGTTCTGGAGAAGGCTGTTTATGCTCTTGGGCAAAACTTGCTTGGCTGTCTCTAAACACTGCAATTTGTGATTCCTGGTGTAGGTAAGGGCACGTGTTAGTGTAGCAGCAGTGAGCAGAGGATTCATGGCCCAACTTGACCCAGTGCTACCACACCTGGTCTCTCCCTGGGCGTCCCTGTGGGTTGCAGGTGAATCACTGTGTGGTGGAGACATCATCAGAGTAAAACTCCCAGCTCCTCACTGCTCAGTGGGGAAGGGCTGGACAAGAAATAGTTGCTGTTCCCAGGCAGCCTGTGTGCACAGTTTGCCTGGCTTGCTGTAGCTCTTTAAAAGCAGTGCCTGTAGGTGAGGATTACAAGCTGCTGTGATGTGGGTGCAGTGCCTTAATGTAAGAAGTGAAAGTGGCAGTAGTTGGTTGGCAGCTCTCTCATTCCACCCTGCAAAAGCATCCAGAGTTTTAGGGGAAAGGAATTATTTTCTGAGCAGCCTCCTTCCCTTCCAGGTAAAAGTTCATATTTTGAATCACTTAAAGCCAGGGGGCCTAAGATTATTACTCTGGCCTGGCTGCCACCTAAATAAAACTGAAACCTCACATCTTCAGAATCAACAGCAAAAACAAAAAACAGAGGCAGCCAGAGAAGGAGAAGACAGTCTGGCTTTCAAAATAAGGATCAGTGAAATCCTAGGTTTCTGCAAGTATTGATGCAGCCTGCAGTCAGTTTGGAATTGTGCACCTTCAAACAGGGGAGTAGGGTTAAAAAAATATATATTCACATGAAGAGCTCCATTAGCAAATATAGTGGGAAGATGGTGATGAACAGGTGGCACTGACATGCTGGATAATACAATCTGATATCACAACTGCTTGTGAAGTGCACATTTCTTCACCACCACATAATCATTCTTCTGAACTGCTCTTTAAACGTCAGCAACGGCCTCTCATTAATTCAGCTCAATGGTTCCATTACAGCATTGTAACAGCTTCTGAAAAAATAATTCAGCTACTGAAGTAGTAAACTTGCTGCCTTGGCAATGAAGAAAGACAAAGTGCTGCCTCACAGCTGGAATGGCAGAGCAATTCTTGTGATTCCTGGTCCATCTCTGTATGGTCATCTTACTTTAAATCTGTGATACTTCTTCTCTATGTAAATACATGCTAAGTCTATTCTCATGGGTCAACAAAATAATGTGTAGACATAATTGATATAAAAGACAGATTTATTGGTGTATCTATCACATAAGCAGCCTGTGTGCAGTGATTGATCACATTTATAAAGGGTGCCTAGCCCTGGAATTCAGAAGGATTTTTAAAGTTCTGTGAATTATGCTTTTGTCTCAAAATAATATTATTCAGTTATCTCAAAAATTATGTAAGATCCTTCCTTTAAGACCACCTGAAATGTTCTGGTAATGCTCTCCATTCCTATTGATGATTGACAATTATCCAAAGGATCTTTTTCTCTTTGCCTTTGAATCTGATCTTGTATTGAGTGATATTAAGACAGAGGTAGTTAAGCTGATGTGAAAAGGGTATTTACTAAAATTTTATGTAATTAAATAAATCTGCAGTCAATTCCTTTAGTAACAGTCCATAATTTGACTAGGTAGCTTTAAATCCAGTGCAATGAAGTGTCCATTGTTTTCATTTTCGAGTGACTGACCTGTTGCATAAAACCTGAATCTTGTGTTGGCTCAGTGCTTGAAAATAAGTGTGTTTGAAGGGAGAAAAAATGCAATTAATGTAATATTACATTTTCTTCACAGACTCTGACACATCTCTGTGACCTGCAATGACAAGTCAGAACAGTAGCCATGCAGAGAAAACTGGTGAAATGTCCTCAAAGCAGTCAGCACCAAAAGTGCAAGTCCAACGATCTGTCTCCCGAGAAACCATCACTATTCATTTTTCTGCATTTGGGAAGGAGGAAGAAGAGGAGGAAGAGGAGTTTAAGGAATTTCTTGATGAGGAACTAGATGACCAAAGCATTGTAACAGCACTTGAAGCCAAGGAAGACCTCTGCTTTGAGCATACTGGCCATGATTTTTCTGGTCCAGCTACCTCGCTTCACATGGCCAACTCTGCATCACTGCTGTCCTCATCACCTGCAGTTCTGCCAACTGCAGAGACTGTAACACTCTTGGATTCTTCTTCCACATCCCAAGTGTTCAGTGCAGTGCCACTAGTCCTGTCTCCATCATCCCCCTCAAGTCATACAGCTGGCTTATCAGGTGCACCACCACCTGTGGAACAGAAACCCAGCCTGTCATCTTCCCCATCCTCATCCCCTTCCAGATCAGTTGTCTGCTCCAGTGGATCATCCACAGCTTCCAGTGCAAAGCCTTTTAAAGGTTTAGTCAAGTCCCTTTCCACAGATGTGGAACCGAAGGAGCCCACCCCACCAATGAGACATAGGCAGTTAATGAAAACCTTGGTGAAATCTCTGTCTACAGACACTTCCAAACAAGAATCTGAAGCTGTGTCTTACAGGCCACCTGACTCAAAGCTGAACTTGCATCTGTTCAAACAGTTCACTCAACCTCGAGCTACAGGTGGTGATTCTAAAACTGCCCCCTCATCTCCATTAACATCTCCCTCTGACACCCGTTCCTTTTTTAAAGTACCTGAAATGGAGGCTAAAATTGAAGATACTAAAAGGCGCCTTTCTGAGGTCATCTATGAACCTTTTCAGCTCCTCAGTAAAATAATGGGTGATGAAAGTAGTAGCCACAGGCCCAAAGCCTTATCTTCAAGTGCTTCAGAACTCTCAAACCTTTCCAGTTTGAATGGCCATTTAGAAAGCAATAACAACTACAGCATTAAGGAAGAAGAATGTGATTCTGAAGGGGATTTCTATGGAAATGGCTCTAACCTGGGTAAGAACAATCAGTCAAAAGCAGCTGAGGAACATGCAAAGGAGACAGAGAACAAAAGCTCTCAGTCTGCAAGCACAAAGGACACGAGTTCAAAAACTTCACTCGTACTTGAAAAATGTTCATTGTCTGCACTAGCAAGCAGAGAGGATGAAGAATTTTGTGAACTGTATTCTGAAGACTTTTCCTTCCTAGAGGATGAAAGCAAAGCTGATAAACCTACTGAAACTTTGCTTGATCCCGAGATGACTGAGGAAAATGGTACTATGCTCAGTAGTGAAAATGAAAATAATCTCTATCTGCAACAGCCTAAACTACCAGTGAAAACTTTATACTTCTTAACACTGTTAGTCTATGCTTATTTTATTATCCCTCTCCCTGGCTATTTAAGTGGACTCTTACTTGGAATGGCCCTTGGATTTCTGATAGCTGTCTGTGTGATTTGGCTTCTTACTCCACGTACTCATGAATATATCAAATTGCATAAAAGTATGAAAAAGCAATGGAATACAGAAGCTCTAGACATCAAAGAACCTGAAATACTGAAGGTGAGATCATAGCATTTTGTGTGTGTGTATCTGGGTGCATTATTTTGGGTAGAAGTCATAAACTAGACTTATTCTGAAGGTGTAATGAGGTGAATTATCCCCATTTGTAAAGAGAGCATTGTTTTAGGGTCATGTGGCTCTGGCAGGGGCAAAAATGCTTTAGAATATGTGACTTCATGTGTCCCTTAAGGATTAGTAGAAAACCAGAACTGCTTCCAAAGTAAAAGGGCAATTGGTTTTGCTGATAGGTTTAAAATGATCCAACAGGACTGAGAGCATACAGTTTCAGAGTTTAGTGTGTAAAGTTACCTTTGGACTTGAAGCTGCATCTGGGAGATGCATTTTGTTTGATGTATTTTGTTTCTGGGGTATTTTACACTCTAGGCCGGTGATTTGTCTGTCTTGTCTGATCAGTCTAAGCAAATTCAAAAGCATGTTCAAGTAATGCATAGATAGTTGGAGAGCATATGGGTTCTCCTCAACATGAGCTAATTAGAATGGGAGAAAGGATGAGTGATGAAAGGGACATACTAATGGGTTATGCTGTCTGTTTCTGTGTGCTGATATCTTAAATTTTTTACTGTTTAACTTGGATTACAGTTCAGTAAAATACGTGGCTGAGAAATGGCTTTTAAATCAAACTCTTGAGAAAATTTATCCACTCTTTTTTTTTTTTTTAAACTTATATCCAGTTCTGGTTCAGATACTGCAAGTTGCTGTTGATTCATATGTCTGTGATCTTTTTTTGCTGTTCTGAATGCAGACTGAAAAATCCTTCCTGCCCACTTTATCTGCTCTGTGTATGTACAACTCTTGACAAACTTTCATTCTGGAAGTTCATGATATTAATTGTTGGTTGATGTTAAGAGTGCTCTTTGAGGTGTTAGCTGCTATTCAGGAACCTTTAAACTGTATTTTAATGCTTTTATCTGAGAGGAAATACATTTCATGGGAATGTCTGTAGGCAAGAAATGAACTGTGCAGAGAAGTTTGTGTAAATGTAGATTGTCTTCTCTAGCCTGATAAGTATTTCTTGTGCTCATTAACAAACAAAGTAGTTGTCCTTAATATGTAAAGCCCTGTAAAAGGGCTTTTTAATGCTTCAGGAGTTTGAAAAACCAGCTCAGTCTGCAGTGGAACATAATGTAATGTGATTTAACAGATTGTAAGTTGCTGTTCCCACATCATACAACTATTTTCTTTTTGCCTCTGTCAAAATGAGCACTGGACAACTTAGAAAGTCTTCTAAAAAATGAGGACTTAGTCTATAGCAAAACTCACATGAACAGAGGAAAATCAAACTTGATTCTCTTGCCTAAGAGAACTTGTTGGTCTCAAATTCTGGCCTGAACTGCTTCCATGCCATTACGATAAAGGCTGTGAGTAATATCCCTTTGTGGGACTCTAGGAGTTGGGATTCTGCCAAACTGCTGTCAAGCTATTTTTGTACAAGTATGTGTGCATTCTCCCCCATGTAAATATTGTTGGAGAAGTTTGCATTTCCCTGGTTTCAAGACCTACTGGAAAATTCCCCTCGGTGATTGCCGAAATACCTGGACATTGATGTTGTCCTCTACAAAATTGTTCCTTCACAATGTGAAAGACACCTGTGTTGGGTAGCATGTGCTTCTGGAGATTTCTGCACTTATTTCACTCAAAGGTCTGTTGTATTGGAGGGAGAACATCCTCCACCAACCATAAAATACACACAACCCCCCTGCATCTTCAGTCTGTTTCCCCATCTTTATGTACCCTTGGTTGTCAGTTCTCTCGCTTCCCCTGCCCACATTTCTTTTTCTTCTTTAATGTATTATTTTCCCCCCATCTTCCTCATTGGCCTTGTCAAGTGTGCATTCTCTTGTGTAAAAACAAAAGACTTTAAATAACAGCTAAAATGGAAATTATGAATTTATCCTTTCCAATAGAAAGAACTTTTATGAGAAGGCACTACTGGCAATGTCTGCTAGAGAAATGAAGCTTTTGGAACCACAGCTGTAGGAAAAGAGAAGGCTTTTTACCAGCATGCTACTCATGAACATCACCCAAGGGATTTAACTTTAGATAGTGGCCTCTGACACACAAATGTGTTTTCCAGTTAAGGTGATGGTTACTTCTGCCCTCCTTAGACCTTTTTTGTGTCTTTAGATTCCCTCAAAAATAGCTCAAAAAAACTGCATTACACTTTCTCTCATTAATCAATCATTTATAAAAGCTATGCTGCCCAGTATTCTAACCAGGCACTTCGTGTTAGCTGCCAGGCTGATGGTGAGGCACTTTCTTCTCATTTCATCTGTGAATTCAGAACAACTGCTGACCTTTATAAATGGAGATCACAGGATCAGTGTAAATGGCAAGCAGCTGCAGAGTAGCATATGACTATGGTCATTGTCCTCCCTGAATTACCAAATTTCTTATCTTAACAACTTTGCTAGTACAAAAAAGACCCATCATAAAGTCACTTCTCTCCTACACAAGGAAATCCATTGTTTTTTCAGTAGTTTGGGAAAATTCATCTGTTGCTAGCACATTATGGCAACATAACTTCTCTGTTGAGATGCATTGCAAAATGGTTTCCGTAGGCTGTGAATCTTTTGTTCCAGTTTGTTTTTCCAAAGAGAGGGGTGGTGGTATTTCTTCTAAAATTGTTCTTAAAATGCTGAAACTTTGTAATTAATTTTGGGATTTCTTGGATAATCTTCTAAAAAATGTTTTTTATGCCCAGCTGAAACAATTTACAAAAATGAAAATTGCTGAAGTGAGAAGGCAACTGGTGACATTTCCCTCTTTAACATTGTTAGATATAAGGGGGAAAATTTTAAGATATAAGGGGGAAAAAGTTCCTGCAGCTAGCTCACATTTTCAGATTCGTTAATTAATGAAGAATCATCCTTTGAAGTTTAACATTTCATCCTTTAACATTTCACTCTTAGCCATGCAATGTCTCTCTGTGTTACAAAATAACTTCAGAGTTGAGTGCTACAATGGCACATGACAGTCAAGAAAACAATGGTGTGTATGTAATTCACCACTTGTTTTCATTGCTTCATGTCCTCTGGTCAGCTCAAGTGCTGATGTCAGAAGACTCCATCCAGTTCTACCAGGATGTTAAGGAGACTTCAGGTATTCTCTGACCTTCCTTCTTGGTACCACACATACCTGGATGGTTCCAACCCTCCTACTGAAAATCACATCCTAGCTTATTACACTTATAAAAAGGACTTATGTGGCCAAGCTTCGTATGAAGATCCACTTTCCAAGTATCTCTTTCTCTTTGAAGCCTCTGTGGTCTTCAGCTGAACCATCTTGCAGGATGTGGTGATAGACTTCTAAGGCAGCAAATTTTCCTCTGTATGTTTGCTTGGCTGCAGGCTCCAGACTTGGGTGTCTGAGCTAGAAATATCTCAGAGATCTGATCTGGGGACAGATGGGAGTGTCTCCAGAGATCTGAGGGCCATATGGATATTTCAGTTCTGCACAAAGTGAATGGCTCATGGTGGCTTTAGGCAACTCACGTGGTGTCCTTGTGCTTCAGTAGGTCCAGCTGGAGTTCTTGGCTGAAAATTAATTGCTGTCTGCTCGAAGATGTTGTGGCTTAATAATTTCTAGGAAGGAAATGGGACATTCTCAAACAAACATCAACCCTGCTGTGCAGAACCTTGATATTTTCTATAAAGCTCTTCCTTGTGTATTTCCTATGTGTTGGTAGTACATGACACACAGTGTAAGCAAAACAACCAAGCACAAAGCTTCTTCAGAGAGTTTGTGTCTGTATAAATATCTCTGGTAATAAAAAAGTCTGTTTTTGAGATGAGCAAAGATGAATGATCTTATCTGAACAGAAAAGGATAGCCCATTTATCTAGATTTTTCAGGGTTCATAGTGAAAATGGAGCAGGGTGTTGCAGTAAGCAAAAGAGAGATCACTGTTACCATGGCACCTAAGAAAGTCTATGCTGTCTACTTTGAGAAATTACATTGCACTGAAGTAAACGAGCACCAAAATAAATTTTATGTTTCTATGTATGGGTGGAAACCTTTTAAGTATGATAAATTTTTGTACTAATTTCTGGGGTGCTTTGCATAAGGTAGTTACAATTCTTTTTTTTTTTAAGGAGTACTAGAGATGCTCATTCAGCTCTTCCCCCTTCCCAGCAGCAGATGCTCTCCCCCCTTCCTATGTTCCTTTCAGTATTTATCAAGATGCCATCCTACTTTATGCTCTAGGGTATATCTGTTATCTCCTTTGCTTTCTGTTTTCATTCATGAATATTGAGTGTGCCAAATTAAGGTTTTGGTGTAGAGGTAGAAGTAATTATTGAAGTATGTTGTAGGGTAGGTTGAACTTGTCCTCCTGGAATGAGTCTTCTGCCCCATTTATTATCTTGCATTTCCTGTAATCAGATGGTAGAGGAGTAGCATCACCTTCAATGGTTAGTCAGCTCTTCCAGGCTTGTTCCAGCAGGGCTGGTTTGTTTGTTTTCTGTTCCTTTCATTGCACAGAAACAATTGACATTTAATCCACACGTATGACTGCTGTGTTGTACACAGGCAGTTACACAACGTGTGCGACGATGTCAGGCAGTGAGGGTGCATTAACACAAACTCCATTGTGGTCTTCCACTCAGTCCTTTATTGGTGGTGATTAAAATATCAGTGCTGTCTGTAAGCAGACAGACTGTTTGCTGTGCCTTGCCTGTTGATGATTAAAAAGTCCATGCTGTAGCAGACAGGCTGCTCTGCAACTTGCTCTTCCCAGTCTGTGTCTGCCATCTCGCAGCGTTTCATCAAGAGGTGGAAGGGCACTGTGCTACATATGCAAAATTATTTACTCAGAAAAACAAACTGGGTGCTTGGGATACAGTCCTCATCTCATGCTCTGTCAGCTTGGTGCTGCCTCATTTAGGGTGTTTACTGCTTTGTAATATTTATGCATTAAGTGAAATAACTTTGGCAAAAGCTTGGGTAATTACCTAGAACTTTAATGGATGTGCTGTACGTGGCTTTCCAGAAGCTTAAAAGCCTCTTACCAAGTGTTTTCTTTTCTAGGGATGGATGAATGAGATTTATAATTATGATCCAGAAACATACCATGCAACGTTGACTCACTCTGTCTATGTGCGACTTGAAGGAAGCACCTTAAGACTTTCAAAACCCAATAAGAATATTTCTAGAAGGGCTCTGTACAATGAGCCAAAGCCTGAAGTCACGTATGTCAGCCAGAAAATTTATGAACTTACAGAGAGCAAGGTAAGTGTGCCTAAATTAGTTCTGAATTTAACAAAGAATACCTTGATTTTTTTTTTTTTTCCCCACTGCTTTCATTTCATGGGCTGTCCTTCTGTAAGCAGAACTGTTGTCATTATTGACTTGCAAAAGATTGTGCTGGGGAGGAAGACTGAGGATCTAGAAAACAAAAAGTACATATTTACACAGTAAAGGAAAAGCATAATTTTCCTCTGTCAGTTCAAAGCAGAAGTTAACATGTGGGAGTTTAGAGAATTATTCCTCATACATTAGATTACTGTAACTGCTCTGAAGCTTGCACCATAATGCATAATATTTGGTGACTGGCTGTATCCCAAGGCAGTTCAGGCAACATTTGCATTTCAGTTGAGGGGGGAACATACTTTCTATCTGAATGTGAAAGAGTAGAGTGAGAGCTGGCTGGAACACCTGTTGGTTCCCTACTTTCTAGAGAAGGAGACTGAGCTTTTTGCAGTTGGAAGAGTGCATCCAAGAATAATGCTGAGGCAAATTTCCCACGTGTTGTTTGCCTCCCTCAAATCTATGAAGTGTTGCCATGTGAAGTTGATTTCATTGGCATTGTGTTAAGTAATACATCAATACCCTATTAGTGGAAGAATGGATTGTTTTTTTTAAATGTACTGCAACACACAGCAGTACAGATGTAGGAGGAAACTATGCAGCAATTGACAGTGGGAGTTAGAGGGAGAGAGGGACAGAGGGACAAAGGCAATAGTGAGGAAAACCTCCCTTCATTTCCTCAAACTAGTATGGAAAAGGAGCTTTCTGTCAGCTCTGCTTTCCATTAAAAAAAGACAGTGAAAAAGACAGCAAACCCTTAGCTTCCTGCCTATTGCAGATCTCTTGTCTCATCATGAAGACAGACAAAGCTATTGCATGCTAGAGGAGCACTTGACTGACAATCATTCCCCATGGTATCTTAGAAAAATTTCCAGTACTTCTGCACCTCACCCACTCCCCCCCTGACTGGATGCAGAAGGGCTGGGTGCCCTGAATATAATACGCAAATCATTGTTATTCTCCAAGGTAAACAAGGTAACAAGGTATTTATCCACAGTTTCTGGAAAATGTGGGTAAGTTCAGTCCCTAGCTTAGAATTTTTGACTCTTGCTGCTTTTCTCATCACTTGCATTGTTTTGCTTCTCTGTGAATATGCTGAATTTAGAATATAATTATCTAGAAGTCACTTTTATTCCTTGGTTCTTACATACACTCAGTTTGATGAGGTGGGCCTGAAAAGTTGGGCTTTAAAACTCAGTTTGGATTCTTGTTACCTACTCCACGGTCACAAATAAGAGTTCTTTTATTATTATTATTATTTCTGCATAAGTATGAGAATAAGAACTTTGAAAAGTGAGTTTCTCCACATGACTGTAGAAGATTAAGCTACTTCAGTGGTCTTTGTTGTAATTCCAAGGCTACAGCTCACCAAAGACCTAGTGACAGCAGCAGATTGGACAGCAACCAGCTACAAGTTAAGAGTCAGTTAAACCCAGCAGATCCAATGTAGCGTCTGTATTTCTCATGTTACTGTGTTCCTCATGTGACTGTAGAAACATCAAAGATATAACTGAGAAATAAATTAATTTAACCCTTTCATTTATGCTTCAGATTTCCCTGGTTCCTAAGAGTCTGGCACGAAAACGGATTTGGAATAAGAAATATCCAATCTGCATTGAACTTGCTAGACAGGATGACTTCATGGCTAAGGCCCAGACTGATAAAGAGAATGTAGAGGAAAAGTTATCTGCTGAAAACGTGGACTTGAACAATGAAGAAGCCAAGAAACCTCAGGATGGAGCAAAGCACAGTAGCCAAAAGGATCAAGTGCTTTATCTCTTTGGAAGGACAGGTAGGGAGAAGGAGGAATGGTTCAGGAGGTTCCTTTTCGCATCCAAGCTGAAGTCTGAAGCAAAGAAGGCATCCAGTTTATGTGGAAGCAAGCCAGGTATTCAAATTTTGTATTCTAGTAAAAGTGGCTGTTAAAAAAACAAACCAAAGTTACGTTTTCCCTGTGGTATTTATAGGAACTGTGGAGCCATAGTGATCTTTACAGACAAATAATAGTTAAGACAGTTCTGTTCCTTACCTTGGCCCACCTTCCCACCCTGCCTTTTCCTCTCTTGGCTGTATACTTGGCTAGGTGCCCTCAACCATTCTTACTATTTTTAGGTTGTTTTATGGGAATACAGTAGTTTTTAGTGACCGTAGCAACTCCTTTGATTTCTGTAATGATTAATTGTTCAATCTTTTTTTTTTTTTCTATAATGTTTGAACTGGTGTCAATATTTGCAGTACCAGAGTCAGTCCTCTTATTACACATTTTTCCATTTCTATCATTCCTTCCACTCCAGTATCCTGTAGAGATTAAAAAGCTTTCTTGTGGGTTATTGTCACAAGCAAATACATTTTTTTGTGTAAATAAAAAGTCATGTGCTAATATACACATGAACCAACATAGATGTTAGTCCACAGTGGTGATTGAGTGTTTGAAATATTAATTTTAAAACATCCTCTGATAGAATTTTATATCTAAATTACTCATGCTTTTGTGTTTTTATACTCTCTAAGAAGCATTTTAAAAATTGGTTAGTGTCATTATTTCTTGCACATAGCTTGTTGAAATGCAAATTACAAAATTAATGGTTAATTAAAATTATGATAGTTACGTGCTTTTCATAGTCTTTAACAGTCTATAATTACATAATAATAAAAAGGTTTAGTTATAGGTGCATTTTAATCACCTGACTTTTTTATTTTAGGCATTCCCCAGCAGGGCTGCTGGGAATTCTGCCATATGTTGTACATATGTGAGTGTCCATATTTAAACAGGTGATTGATCAGCTGAATTTTCCAGTCACACATCCTGCTGAGTGCTGAATTGTACCAAATGTTGACTATTTTGGGCTTAGGATCACCTAAGCACACAGTAGTGGAATTTAGTTCTACCTTTCAAAATGAGAGAGCACTGATTTGAATGATGTTTCCTCAGAATAAAGTAAATCTGCAAGCCAGTTTTGTTCCTTCAGGTGTGCCATGCACTCTGCTGTTGAACTCTCAGGCTCCTTTTCTGTTAAACAGGTATTATTCCTTTTGATTTAGGGATGTTGCCAATGCACAGCAGAACTGATAATCCATCTGGAGTTCTCACACACAGCCGAAGCAGCAGCAAGGGAAGTGCAGAAGAAATTGCCTCCCAGCCAAAGCACAAGGATCTGGCTGGCAATGTGAGGCAGAAAATGCTCCTGGACTACAGTGTTTATATGGCAAAGTGTGTTCCACATGAAAAGAAAAGCCCTTCAGGTAGTCCAGTCCTCAGTGCAGACAGCAGCCCTACTGCTGGGAAAAAGGTAATTCTCCTCCAAAAGATGCATCAGAGGTGGAGATACATTTTACCCTGTTTACTACTTTAAAAATTAGTTATGTAAAGAAAAATGAACTTCTTTAACTACAGGTTGGACCTAAACTTTTTATATAAGGTCAGTGAGGGTTTTAATTGGTTTAGTTTGATTTCTTATCTCCCAAGAACATCTGTGTTTTTTCTGGCTTCTGCAGTGTCTTGTGCTGAAGATTGTACAGCTGAAGGCAATATGGCTGTAGATTTTCTTCATTAGGAATGCACAGGTGTGTCCTGATAACTGTTGGTTCCAAAAGAACTTCTATCTTATACTTAAGATTAAAACAAACAAAACTCCATAAACCTCACTTCCCAATAGTAGTAAAACTATACATTTTTCTGTGTATATTCTAAAGTGGATTGAACTAAAAGCGTATTTTTGAGGTAATTATAAGCAATTAAGTTGAATTTGTAGTAGTAGTAGAAAAATAGACCTTAATTTTCTGCTGACTAGGAGGAGCTAAAAGCTTTCTAAGTACATCTGAGCACCAGATTGGGATAGAGTTGTCATGTAACACAAGCTGGATGTTGTTCATTGCAGTTTTTCAGTGCAGATGTTACACTATAAATTCTGTTTTCAGCCCCACGTTTGGCTTCTCTCATGCACTGGGGACCACATGTGGCACTGCTCTTTGCCTTGGACCTGAGAACTGCTTTTCTGTCACACATTTCAGGGGGTGCTTAACCTCTTCAGTTCATCTGGGGAATGATGTATGGCCCTGTTGCAATGAATAGGGTTAGGAATTTACCTTTAGTATTTATCTGATGGTCATCTGGCTGTGGCTTTGAGGGTAGTGGGGCAGTTTTTACTGTGATACACCTGATTGAGGGACAGAAATGGAATTAGGAGTTGCATAGGCTACAGCTTGATTTGGACAGTCTTGTTCCCAAGAACAAAGGCATGGGTAGATGGGTCATATGATTTCCATTTTTAAATGTCTCATAACACAATGCTAAATGATGATATGTGAGTATTGTGTAGTACAAAGCAGCAGCACAGTGAACACTGTCTGTAGCTCTGACTGATCCTTTGGTCTCTCTTGGAGTGCATTTGGATCACTCATATTAAACAGAGCTTTAGTATAAAGTACAACACTCTCAATAATTGGATCCTTAACATTAAGTACCATCATCATTCATTCAGATGTCATTCATGTGATGCATCTTTGTTACTGGACTTCTATACATCCTCCAGAAAAGAGTAGGAGGCCATGTATTAATATGTGCCTAGCATATTAATAAACACATCTTGTGTTCCCCCAGGAAAAAAGATATTCTAGCTCTTGACAACCTCTGAAGCAGTGATGAATGTGCTGCTGAATCTGGCACGTGTCAGAAATCATTCTATAGATAGATCACTGGTGCTGGCAGGAATCCTGTGTCACAGCAGAAGGTACTAACCCAGCATTTCTGCCTGCATGAGGCTGCAGCCATTGGGTGCACCCATTGCCAAGAATTGATGTTCAGAACTGTAGTATCTACTCAACTACTCTTAGAAAGGACTGCTTTTCTGATGGCTTTAGGATTTCTGCCAGTATTAATGGAAGGCAAATCCTTCTTTCATTGCAGGCACTTGAGAGACATCAAATGTGTTCTTTCTTTTGTGGAAACCTCCTGGTCATAATGAAATACATGATAGCATGGACACACCTAAAATTACTTCAGTTGCCTTTGCTTTATGCCTATAGTTAGTGATGCAACATCAGAATATGTATTGTTCAGTCTGAACAACTGTTTTAACAACTTGTAATCCTCTTGGACTGTAAATGAAACCTTTAATGCAGCAGAAGGTACTCTGTGTTTTCCTGAATCCTAAATACAAACATTAGAAGGAAGAATGTGTTTCCCTGTACTGTGTTTATCATCTATTCGTGATGTTTCTGAAGTGGATTTAAGGATGTAAGATTGCCTATTGCTCTCCTATTCTTTGATAAAAAAGCAGAGCAGCTGTTCTTCTAGATCCTATTGGGAAGAAAGTGTGTCTCTGCTACACACATTTGTAAGTCTGCTCACTCTTGGCTTATCTGCTTTTTCTGCCAGAGGTTAAATTACATACAAATTTCTCATTTCATTGCCAGAGGTGAATCTCTATCTATGTATTCTCATTCACTCTGTTGGATGTCAGGATGAAGAGAAGCAAGCTCATGTCAGGCCAGCTGATGTGGTTGTAAAGCTGCTGTCCATGCTGTCTGTTTAGTTTTCTTAACTAACAACTCCCAAGGGTAAACAAGGCCTTTTCTGCTTAGAGAAATTTAGTTCAAAGTATTTGTAGAACTGAATAATTGTTCTGTATTTTCAGTTACCAGATGCCCATGTGGAAGCTGAAGAAGAGGAACAGGAAGCCTGGGTGAATGCTTTGCTTGGAAGAATATTTTGGGATTTTTTAGGAGAAAAGTATTGGTCTGATCTAGTGTCAAAGAAGATCCAAATGAAACTTAGCAAGATAAAGGTAACGAATCTGAAGACTTGCACTACACATCCCTTATGGTAGAAAACAAATACACAGTGTTTGAGTTTTAAAACAGTAGAAAAAACACTTATTTCATGCTTATTTATGTCTTTAACATAAATGTCATGCAGATATCCATGTCACAGTAGGATCTTAACTTTGTTGTTTTAGATTCAGATGAGCTAGATGAACTACTTTGTCTGAAGTTTTAATGTAAAAAGTGGAATTATTGCTGCATTTATGTTAGGGGTAAATAGAACTACTTAAGTTATAAAATCTACTTTGGGAAATAGTAGCTTGCCTTTAAGATGGAGAAGATGGGGGAACCTCAATTCTGATTGCTGCCGTTAACTTCAGACATCACTGCTTGCAGGAGAGGTCAGTGGGAATAACAGTGAGGGAGAGAGCTGTCTGTGGGGTGATGAGATGGAGTTGTGCATCAGCTGCATAAACTCAAAGGGTGAAGGGAGGAGTGATGCTTCTGAATGACTTCTGGGTCTTCCCCTTGTGTTCTATAACTCCTGAAAAGCAGCAGTTAATGGCAGGGCTGTTTTGGGAAGGGGTTTGTCAGTTCCTGAAGTCAATGGAAAATGTAATCTTGCTGACAAAAGCTCTGAAATTTAGATGCAGCACCAGCTGTGAGATAGTCTTGCCTGTGTTTTGGGCACAGTAACCTAATTCTGCCCTGGCTGTTTCCACAGTTGTGACAGCAGAGTACCCAAACATGTTGCTGGGAACAATTTAAGTGGAAAGACTTGTAATGGGGGATGGATGTATTTCTGATTGGTTAAAGCACTGTCTATTCACCAGAAATAGAATTTCTATCAAGTAGAAATACAGTAAATAGATACCCAAATCATTGTGATTCTGTGCCTCTATTATACTAAAATTATGATACACATTTAAAAGCTAATGTGCTATGAAATAATTTTCTGAAGATAAAAATAGCTGAGGCATTGTTATAACTGCAACTATAAAATATGTGACTGAATTTCAAATCCAAAGAAGCCTTTGATTTTTACTCACTGGAAAATAGGATTTACATTTAATTCTTGGGCCTGTTACATGCTTTGACTAAAGAGCATGCTGGAGGGTTTACAGTCAACATCTGAACTTCCAGGAAAGTTTTAAAAACATTCCAAGTCAGATTCTGAATCTCTCCCTTAAATCTTATTTTGAAACTGATAACTGTGGAATCTGAGAATTGGAAGAAATCTGTATAAACATATTTGTGTTCTTTCACTGGTGACTTTTCAGCTCAATTAATTTCTTACGTTTAATGACCTTTCTTCTCTCAGGAAACAATGATGTTTAGTTCCATAACATGATTTTTACATTCTGTTCCCTTAGCTGCCATACTTCATGAATGAGCTAACTCTAACTGAACTTGACATGGGGATAGCAGTGCCAAAGATCCTTCAAGCCTTCAAACCTTCAGTTGATCATGAAGGTAAAATACATGCTTCCTCTTCTGGTTTTGTCAGGTTCATGCTTTCATACTTGTGGAGAACAGAATTTTGATCTGTTTATCCAGTGAGTGTTTTAATTAGAGGATGGTACCCTTAATAAGAGCTTATTCTGAGGTGCTACTGAGTGGTCTCTATCTCCAGTAGTAGTAGCATCAGGTGTGGTATAAACATAGTTCTGTAGAGCTTTGATCCTGTCTTCCCATTTGAAATTATTACTGAAATAAATTGAAATTTAGTCTTCTCATGCACTTCTTTAGTTACCATACTGTTAAACTGGGCTAGAGAAGTGAAAGAGAATTATTAAACTCAAGGTGAAGTTTCTAATTGGTCTAAAGGTAAATATTTCCTTGAGGGACCTGTTGTGGTATGGTTTGCATGGCAAATAGCTGCTCTTTCTTTCTTAGAGGAAAATATCAGAATCAGTTCTGTATGGTGCTAAAACTAATAAACTGGTAGTGAGAGTGTAGAGATTTCCTGTAGTTCGTATTAAGTAGTTTGGGCCTGATCTATTCAAGGTTTATTAAACTGTAGTTTTCATGTAGGATTCATTTGTCTGCTCTTCTCTAACTCAGTTATTATCAGACCTTTGGAAGAATACCAGATACATGAAATTTAGCAGGAAGTAAATAAACTTTATCACTAACACTAAAAGCATGTGCCACTCAAATCATTGACTAAAAGCATGAGGTTAGTAAGCTCTAAGCTTTCACTTGTGAAACTGTGAACAAAACAGACTTCAGGGAATTACTAAGATTCTCTTGGACATACATAACATTACCTAATGCTATATCCAAATCCTATTGTTTGCCCTTAGTCACTTGAGACTTGCAACTCCTTGGGGAAAAGCCTTATCTATAAAACACTGGGAACTTGGCTTTCTAAGGATGTTTTCCACTAAGCTTTATAAACAAAGCTTCTTTGAAAAGAGCAAATTGTTTTATTGTCAGGAGGAACAGAAACTGTCATTTAAGAGAAATAAAAATTGGATAGAATTGGAACAAACTCTTGTGCAATTAGTATTTGGGGAACCCAAGCATTGCTGCTGCTTGTCATATGCTTTCTGTGTGGGACAGTGTGTTCTCTGCAGAACTTGTGACATCCTCTGGTGTTCCCAGAAGCAAAGTGTCTTCAGTGTTGGTAAAAATTTTATTTTGAGCTGTAGAAAACACAGTGAAATTAAAAAAAAAATAAAATTATGTATGAGGCTTGTCAAGAGGTTTTGTGGTTTCTTTTTAAAGTAGCTTCCACTTTGGGGTTCTTGTCAGAGTGTTTCTTTTTGCCTAGATTTAAACGTTTTTTAAATTCCTTTCTCTGTTCTCATAACTACAAAGACTGTAGTTCTAAGTCATGAGATGGGATTTAGGAGACTGCTGAACCCCTGGCTTCAATTGCCAAGTACAGCAGTAAGAAAAATTAACTCCTTCAGTTTCTTGTTTAGTTAAACTGTGACAAGCAAACATTTATGGTAGAATTTGTAATCCTTGTAACTTCTTTCATACTGTCAAGTGAGGTGAACTCTGCATATGTGAGGTTTCAGGAGGTTATTCAGTGAGTAATGAAATAACTTGCTTTGCTATTATACTTAAAAGGACCTAAATAAATAAGGGGATGGTAACTGAAAATGCTTGTTTTCATAAGGATAAATGTATTTGTTGGTAAGTTGATGTATGAATAGTCCACGTAGAGGAAAAAGAGAATTCTGAACCTTGAGGCCAGTATCCAGAATGAGCACTTTTAAGAATTTTTTGAGTGTTTGAGACAGTCATTTGAGATAGCCTTTTGTGAGGTTTTAAAATACAGTTCCAAATTGTGTTCTTTGTTTCATCCATACTTTTTTAGTAGTGCTTCATTACAAGGAAAACTTTTTTTAATTACATGGCTCCGTTGCTGTTAATGCAATCCTATTTGACTGACAGCATATGCTGTAGTATTTACAGTAAAGGCCAGGGAACTCTGAAAAAATAGCACCATCTGCCCAATTCCTCACCCCCTTTCCCTCCCCTACCTCCTTTTTTCCCCTGCCTCTGGAAAATGTGTGTGAATGTTTTTGGGCCAGAAGGAACTTTCCCTCTCAGTCATGGCATCCCTTGCTAAATTTGATCTGCTGTTAAAACATTGACATTTGAAGCATGCTGACTCATTGGTTATCCAAAAGGTCTGGTTAGCTCTTTCTTCTTTCTGGTGATCTTACTGCTGCTTCATTTATAGTAAAGAGGAAAAATGTAGGAATTTCTCCCGTTTTGAAAAGGGCTCTTTGGAGAGGGACTGTTTACAAGAGTGTGTGGCAAGAGGATGAGGGGCAATGGGCAGGGTAGATTTAGATTGGATATTAGGAAGAAGTTCTTTATTATGAGGGTGGTGAAATAGTGGAACAAGTTGCCCAAATAGGTGGTGAGGGCCCCATCCCTGGAGACATTCAAGGTCAGGCTTGATGGGGCTCTGAGTAACCTGATCTAGTTAAAGATGTCCCTGTTCACACTAGGGGGGTGGACTAGATGACCTTTAAATGTCCCTTCCAACACATTCTGTGATTCTATGATCTACATAAGCTTGTATTTGAGTTCTTGGGTTTGCTTCTGAGCAGCATTAGAAGTAATTTGGGTTAGTAAAGAAGCTGCTTGCCTTCAGTGCTGCTTCCAACATGTAATCTCCTCATGGATCAATGCCTCTGGTCTTCGTGAGCGATGTGTATGTCTGTTACTATAAATGGGTGGGATTGTGGACAGCACCATTCTTCTGTTATGATCTTGCAAAAAAGAAAACAGTTGTTCCTTAACAAAAAAAAAAAACACTTTTTTTCTAGGTTAATCAAACCTAAAGTGTAGTTACTTCCAAACAAGTAAATAAAAGTAGAATGTATTAAGTGGTTGATGTGCCAGATATTGGTTTGGCATACAGTGTGCAGCTGCAGTGGCTGGAAAAAGAAGATACATAATCTATGCTTAGTGGTGTCTGACTTCTAATCTCTGGATCACAAATACTGCAGAGTGTCACTTAAGAGGCTGGACCTAATCTTGCAGTTATTCCCAAGACAATTCTTTTGGTGGCTGTGATAAGCAAATAGCCTCCCCAGACAAGAAGATTTAACTTAATATTAAATGTCTAAAGTTGTTCTGAATAATCACCCTGTTTGCTGTGAGTTATAAGAAGAATGTAACTGAGTTCCTGAGCAAACCCTTTCATGCTTCTTTGATACACTGCTGTCAAAAGCAAAGGATGTGGTTTGTGTTGTGTGACATGTGATGTTGCTTTGGGGTTTCATGTTTTGTTTCATTTGAACAGTGTGAGTAATGTAGAGAGGAGTTGTCCCCATTATTCTTTGGCTTGGAGCAGTACTGCAGATAGTTTTGAAGTGAATCCCTGATTGTGTTCTAATTTCTTTAGCTTGATTCAGATCTCTTAAGCAGTTTAGGTGTGTGTAAATCACACTTCTTGCTTTTAGATTATTAGCTTTACTCACTCATCTGCCTTTCAGAATGACTTTGAGTCATACCTGAACTTTGTTTCATATGATTAATGAGAGCAGTAAACTCACAAATAATTAAAAGCTTATAAAAGTGAGTTAATTACATAATTAGTTGCCCAAAAAGCGGGTTTTCTCTTTGGAAAACATGACATACAGGCTTTTTAAAAATGAGTTTTGACTTGACCTGAAAATAAAGGGATTGTGATTGTTCTTAAAGTGACATCTTTTGAGTTGTTTGTTTGTTTAATTTTAGGACTTTGGATTGATTTGGAAATGTCCTACAATGGATCTTTTCTAATGACCCTAGAGACCAAGATGAATTTGACCAAACTTGGTAAAGAGCCACTTGGTGAGGCACTTAAAGTTGGAGACATCGGCAAAGAAGGGTAAGGTGTTAGAGTGGGAGAATCAAGCCAGAGCTTTTGTAATGTAAAAGTGAATTTTTCCTTGCATAATTGCAGTTCTGATTCTGCAGTAGATGGAAAGGAGTTGAGGGGTTTGCGTACGTGTGAGTGTAGAATTTGGCCTTTCTATGCAATTCTGATGTTTGATGATACCATTAGTAATTGCCTTAATAAAAAGCTTTTGTAATACAATAATTTTCTAAATATATATTTTGGTAGGATTTTAAAATGCTCTGTGACAAAGATTTAGTTTTGTCTGATGTTTGATTTGGGGTCATAGCCAGTAAGACTTGAATATTGGAGGTAGACATGTGGATACAGAGATGGACATATGTACCATGCTACTACAACGTGTAAACCAGCAGTAGTGAGCAGCCATGGAAGGGGAATAGGCTGTAATTGTTATGTAAAGACTTTTTCAGCAGCTTTATTGCATCATGGGAATACTCACACCCTTACTGTAGTCCCCAGTTTTCCTCATATTCCACTTTAATTTACCTGCAGTGTCTAAGTGAAATTCCTCATAGATTAACTGATTAGAAACCAGACACACATACTGTAACTTACCTGACATGTGTTTTTTCTCTCATTTTTATGATGATGTTTGAATTTTGGTAGTGTGTCCACTTGTATTAGCCTAGTGAGTGACACCTGTCAAATGCAGTCAGCTGTGGAGTGTTCATTCTCTTTGTGCTCAAGAAATCTGCAGTTTCTGAACCGTAGGTGGTCTCTGATTTAGTGCATAACCACTGGCAACAAATCAAGAAAGTATTCTCTAAATCTGTCCATTTGTTTAGATATGCATAAAATGTCATGGTCTTTCAGAATTGAGATGCTAGATCCTTTTGTATGTTCACGTTGTCACATTTATTCTGAGATATCTTGAATGATACAGCAGCACTACATTACAGTGCAGTCAGGACAAGAAAACAAATGTGAAAAAACTAATGGCTGAATTATTTCATACACTGATAAGAATATCAAAGGATTTAAAATTGACCTAGACTCTTGATTTCACTTCCTGAAATAAATATTTATGAATTTATATCAGTATAATTGGTAGGTGTGTTTTTTGAAAAATCATTATAATGTTGTCCACTCAAAAAATGGGGGTTAGAGGAGAAAACCTCTATACAAACCAAATTCTTGCTTTTCTTCCCCATCTATTCAGATTTTTCTTTTTTTTTCTTTTTTTTTTTTTTGTTTTAATTTGCCCAGTGCAAGAACAGCCTCAGAAATAATTAGTGAATGCATTGATTTAGTATTTAAAAATCATCTTGATTCTAGCTGAGCAATAGGCTGCTAGCTTCGTAAATGTTAATTCCTGTAACTAAGCAACTGATGACTTGAAGGTATTTTGCATTAAGTGTATTGCTCCCTGCACATGGCTGACGTTTCAAATGCTCAGGGCCAGGTACTGTGCCAGCTTTACACAAAGAGCATTCTGATGTTTTCTAGTTCATATAAGGTTAGTGGTTGTTTTTTTGTTTTTTTTGTTTTTTTGTTTGTTTGTTTTTTGTTTGTTTTTTGTTTGTTTGTTTTTTGTTTGTTTGTTTTTTTGTTTGTTTGTTTTTTTGTTTGTTTGTTTTTTTGTTTGTTTGTTTTTTTGTTTTTTGTTGTTTTTTTGTTTTTTTTGGTTTTTTGGTTTTTTGGTTTTTTGGTTTTTTGGTTTTTTGGTTTTTGTTTTTTTGTTTTTTTGTGGTTTTTTTGTTTTTTGTTTTTTTGTTTTTTTGTTTTTTTGTTTTTTTGTTTTTTTGTTTTTTTGTTTTTTTGTTTTTTTGTTTTTTTGTTTTTTGTTTTTTTTGGTTTTTTGGTTTTTTGGTTTTGTTTTTTTGTTTTTTGTTTTTTTTTTGTTTGGTTTTTTTGGTTTTGTTATTTGTTTTGTTTTTGTTTTGTTTTTGTTTTGGTTTTTGTTTTGGTTTTTGTTTTGGTTTTTGTTTTTGTTTTGGTTTTTGTTTTGGTTTTTGTTTTGGTTTTTGTTTTGGTTTTTGTTTTGGTTTTTTGTTTTTTGTGGTTTTTGGGTTTTGTTTGTTTTGTTTTGTTTTTTTTTGCTTGGTGGTTTTGTTTTGTTTTCCCCTTAAAAGCAGAGGATATTATGAACAAACAGATTGAGAAATATAGAACAATTTGATTCTCCTCTGTGCTTTCTGGTGTGTTAGTTAATTTTACTGTTTTTTTTTTAAATTATCAGTTGACAATTGCTGTAACAAATCAAACTATTCTGCATGCACTTGCATCCCAATTTTATTGCCTGTAAGTGATGCACCTTGGTTGCCTGCACTCCTTTCTGTCCCTCAAGAGCCTGGACTAAACAGCCTCCTGAGATACAGTAACCTCAAACTGGTGTAAGAAAGGCATCTCCTCATCCAGAAAGAGGAGGAGGGAGGAAAACAGCACTGAATTTTTACAGTTCTTGGATTATCAGTGTAAACCAAGGCAAATGGTTGAATGTTGCAGTCTATTCTATTGCTGCTGCTACTGCTTGAAATCAACCCCAAGTGTGCAGCTGCCTGGTTTGATAATGCTCTCTTGTGTGCAGTCAGGGAAACACAGCTCTCAAAAAGGGTGGAAAACGATTTTGATTGCCAACTTGTTAAAAATAATACAGTAGCAGGTTCTACACTATCAATGATAGGCAGATGCAGGCAGTTTAGCCCTAAGTCACCACAGGTTCCTACTCCATTATCAGTCCTTTCTGCTATGTTGTACCACACAAAAACAAACCAACAAGTGGCAATTCATAAAACATTGTGCAGTCTGCCCAGGAACAAGACTGTAGCTCCAAAGAGTTTTTTCTGCCAATGTTTGTCATATAAATGGTCCATTGGATTTAGAGATCCCCTGGAATCTCACTCAAGCTTACTGCTGCTTTGTTTAATGCAAGGAAATCCTGCCTTAACCCACAGGCTTTGCCTGTAACCTAGGCAAAAAAACCACCTTCTTCTAAGGTGAAACCTTTGAGAGCTTTGATGCTGGGCATCCTTTGAATGGGTGGTGTGATGTGCACTGGAAGGTGAAGTGAGGTCACACCCAAGTGTAGGAAGTTTGTAGCTTGACCTAAAAACGTGAACTTCACTTTGAAAAACAGCTCCAGCATTGCTATTGGGGCCAGTGACATGAACCATCCACCACAACTTACCTCCTCAGGGAAGTGGTTCAGTTTGGTGTGCTCTTTCACTCTGCTGCAGGTACAAGATGCATCTCTGGGTAAGAAGAGGATTTTACAGTTCTGATTTCATGGCCTGGGTAGCAAATTCTTCAGTAGAGGAGAGGCCATGGCATCAGTGCTCCAGTTCTGAATTAAGCAGGGAGCAAGGAGTGCTGTGAGCTCTGCTTAGATTGTCCTTTTTCATTAGGACTTCATGCAGCAACTAACAGTGTGCTATGTACAGAGCAGTGAATTTCCAGGAATACACACAGAAAAAAAGAAGATACAGCTATGAACTATTCTAAATAAGCTGTAAAATATTACAGTCCTCGGTATAGTCCCTAGGGCTAAAGCCATGTGCTTTTAAAGCCTGTGTTGTGTAACTATTTCAAGCTCTTGTTCACTAGAGATCTGTTAATACTGAATACATTTACTGTATCCTTCTCTAGTTTTAATCTGTTTAAAAGATTTTAGATTTTTTTCTGTGATTGTTTACAGAAATTCTGTCACAGTTGAAGTCCAGGAATTAGACTGATATTTTGTAGACTAAGAGCAGCACTTGAATTTTTTTTTTTTTTTTTTTTTACTTTACATTTTCTCTTCTCCCCATGACATTCTTTGCTTTACTCCATCCTGGACTCTCTTCAGAGGAAACAAAACAAAACCTTAAATCCTGGAAACACTGATCAGTGTGTCAGAGAGGCTTAAAAGTTCACAAGCCCAGAAGTAAATTTCCCTACAAATATAGAAGGGAAAGGAGAATTTCCAGCAGAGATACTTAAGGAAGACTATAGCCTAAATTTGTATGGGACAAAGGTATCTCTGCAGAACATCTAGGAAATATTACTTCTCAAGGTTATGTTAGACTTGTGGTAGTAAAATTACCTTTTAAGAATCTTCAGTACAAATACATGTAGTGTCAGCCAAAGCTGACATGTTGAATAGCTGTTTAAAAATATTACATTTGACCTGGAAATTGCATTGTTTCAGTTTCAGGCCAAGGGCATATTGTCTTGCAGACAGTGATGAGGAATCCTCCAGTGCTGGGTCTTCAGAAGAGGATGATGCTCCTGAATTGGCAGGAGAGAAGCAGGTGGCTCCAGGAGCAGAAGGGTGAGCTGTCTACACAGTTTGTTAATCCTTTCTTTCCTCCCTACATTTTCAGATTTACTATATTTGATATCTTATTCCAGCTCATGGTCACACAGGATGTCATCAAATGAGTATATCCAAGCAATTAAGCAAACATGTTTCTAGAGCAAAGGGCAGCAATCAGGACATGTACCACAAACAGAAATGAAGCTGCTCTGCTCTGGGAGTGTTCTACCACCCTGGGAGCTTTGTTCACCATACAGCACTTCTGCAGAGTGACCTGTACCCAGCTCCATTTAACACCTAATAATTTCTTCACTATTGGAACAGAGAATGTCAGGTCTTTGGACCAGAGAACATGGGGGACCTTCCCTAGCATGTCTTGCCTGGTAGCACAGCTAAGAACAGAATTTAGTGTATGAACTGGAAATACTCTGTCTGTGGTATGACACCTGTGCTGACCTTGCTGATCCCTTTTCCAGTTCATTCTTTTTTTAAGAAAACAACTATTATTCAAGCTTAGCTTCCTTGCTTAGGATCTTGTGTTGGGGGTTTTTTTGTTGTTTTTTTTGAGGGGTTTGTTTTGGTTTTTTGCTTGTTTGTTTGGGGTTTTTTCTGTATTTTGCATATTCAAGCTTTGAGTGTCTGGGCTGTGCAACACTGCCCTCTGATGCTGTGCAGGAATTCCAAAGAAAAATTCTTAACATCAGTTTTGCCACGTCATTCCTTGTTTTGGCTGCTGTTATTTTTTTGCTCTCTGCATCTGATTGAAATTATGCCATGCGTTGAGGAAGCTGTCATCAGTCTGAAGCAGTCTGAAATATCTCAGTTACGATGTTGCCTGTCTGTGAATGTACCTTGGTGATGTTGCCCTGAATATGCCAAAAGACTCCATGATATACTCAGAATGTTCTGCTGAGTTTCCTTAGTTTTACTTCTAACCCTTTTGAAAAATATGTGAATATTTTTTTTAATTATTTCAATACATGCTATCAAAAATCTGCATTTCCGCTACTACAAAATCTGATGAGAGAGTAACTACTTTCTCTGTATAATGATACAGCTAGTGTAAAATACAGAAGTTGAAATTAATTCACCACTTTTATATCAGCTGAGGAATTTCTTCCTTTTTTTCTGCTAAGGAGAAAACTGTAGGAATGATCTTTTTGCAGGACATGAAGATGTCATTTCCTTAGCAAGGTGTGCTATGCTACATAACACCAGGAGACATGATTAGGTATACCACAGTGTGTGGAAAATGTCAAATATGCTATTCTTAGAGTGTATATTTCTGAGGTGGAATAGGGGCAAGAAAAGACATTCAATCCTTAAGGCATCTGTTTTAAAAGCTAGGATTCTGTCTGACACAATAGCCAGGAAAAGTAGCCTATTTTTGCAGACCTAATTAACCTTTTTTGGAATATCATTCCACCCACTGCCAAAATTGTCTTCCTCTTCTTTTTCAGTGCCTTTATACTTCTTGTAAATGCTACAATACCTTAAAATAAAACCTTTTTGTTCAGTACACAGAGTTAAATAGATTAGACATGATGGCTGGGCCTTCTGTGCTGATAATATGTACCATGTCTTGGTGCCTTCATGTCTTGAAAGTTTTATTGGAATGATAATAGACAAGCCAGCTTTCTGGCATAAATGACACAAGTGTATTTGCAATTTTAAAAAAAATGTTGCATTTCCTATGGCATCTGGGAAGGAGTGTTCAGACTGGACAGAATTCCTGCCAGACATTTTGTAGCTGAGAGAATATGCCTGCTGTGTGCAGGTGCTGATAGGTACTGCTTGGACGTAGGAATATATATTTGTTTAGAATTTTTATGACAAAAACTCTTAATAATAGAAAATCCATGGGTGTCTTAGTAAATGACTTCGGAAAATTACCTTGTTGTCTTCTTTTTTGATCACAGGTATGTCGGAGGCCATCGGACGAGTAAGATCATGAGAATTGTGGATAAAATTACTAAGTCAAAATACTTTCAGAAAGCAACAGAGACTGAGTTCATTAAGAAGAAAATCGAGGAGGTCTCTAATACTCCATTGCTGCTAACAGTCGAAGTCCAGGAGTGCAGAGGAACTTTAGTAATTAACATTCCACCTCCACCTACTGACAGAATATGGTAAGAGGAACTTACTGCAGAGTGGGGCAGTGATTCAGGTGTGTGCTACCTAAGGGATTGCAACTAAGAAAACAGGTAAACAGTAGCTGAAATGGGTTCTGGAGGAGATCTAATACAAACTAGTTGTAAATTAAGCAGGAACTATTAAGAGAATGTTGACAGTTAACACATTGAAGTATATACTTGTTGCAGTGTTTATAACCCCTCCTGTTCTGTGTACTCTCCTCAGGTATGGCTTTCGAAAACCTCCCTACCTGGAGCTCAAAGCTCGGCCAAAACTTGGTGAGAGAGAAGTGACTCTGGTTCATGTGACTGACTGGATAGAGAGGAAACTAGAACAAGAGTTTCAGGTGCATTTCCTTTACATTTTCATGTTGTGAACGATAGCTTTGGTTTAGAGGGGTGGGGTCTTAAATTTTTACATTCCCTAGTTCATTCAAGACTAGGTGGTATCCTCCACTGCTCCAGTGTAGTGGAAAATAAAAATTCAGCTGAAACTGGCTTCTGGTCAGTGATGGTCTCATCAGTCAAGTTTATTGACCAGCTTCATTGCAAACTCCAACCTGTATAATCAGCCAGAAATTAAAAACACTTGTTTTATTAAAAGTACAATTTGAAGCACACAGGTAAGAGCTGAGAAACCATCAGTTAAGAAAAGTTGGCATGTTTGCTGCAGTGCCATTTCAATTTAATGGAAAGTGCAGAAATCTTTGTGAACATCATCTACAAATGTAACACAACTAAATGGCTGGAAATCTGTTGCAATTTTAACTAAAAAGATCAGGGAACTAAGGTTTCAAGTGGTACATGAAATGTAATTTGATTTAATTACATCTTTTTCACAGAAAATCTTTGTCATGCCAAACATGGATGATGTTTATATTCCTTTAATGCATTCAGCCATGGACCCCCGCTCCTCTACGTGCCCTCCTAAAGATCTGGTGGTGGAGGCCTCTGATCAGCTGTGACATGTGAAGACTCTTGCAGTTTACAGTATTATAAAAGTTATTCTCATGGTTTTATAAACTGTGCTGTAGTTCTCATCCTTAACTTGTGCCACTTCTCCCCACCAAGGACTGCCTATTACCATACCTTTGTGCTCACTTGCCTGGTTACTGTTGCTGTGTACTTCAGCTACATGAAGTTTCATTCCACTAAGTGATTGATTTATTTTTGTATTGGCTGTCATCGGGTTTTTAACTTGAAGGCTAAGATGACCTGTTCTTTGGGGGAGGGAGGAGAAACCTCGCTGTAATAGGACAAGGAGCTTGTTGACACACCTTTTGTTCACCTTATGTTTTCATGCTAATGTGCATTAAGGCATTGAAAGGTTGTTTGGCAGCAAAGGAACTGCGTGCCAAATGGAAAAAATCCTAAATAAGGAATGAATTTATAAAACTGGAGGAATATTTTTCTTTCTCAGGCAGTTGGAGGTGTAGAATGAACTGTTTTATGTTCTTTCACTTCTGCAGTCAATAGCTTGTGTCAAGCAATCAAAATATGAAATGCTTTCAGGATAAAAGAATGTAAATTGGATGTATAGGTAATGTAGTGATTCAATGTGGTATATACACATTACTTCTTTCATACAGAACTTGTGCTTTTTTGGGGGAAGCAAGTAGCCATAAAACACACACAACCATCAGTGAAGGTGGGACTGTCAGATTTTTGTAAATGAGGAAAAAAAACATTGGTAAAGCCATGAGACCAAACCATAGCAAACCGCCTTATAGTGAGGTACAATCACCTTGGTTCATTATTAACTCTGAATGTTGATTAAAGACATGAGCACACACATACAGTGTCAATACTGCACATTTCCAGTACTTACCCCACTGTGTGTAGAGCCTCTTGCTATGATGAAACACACCAGGTTTTTCTTGTAGGAGAGTTTGTTGCTGTGAGTCTCTTCCATTGCACTGTGTTTACACGCTAAGCATGGGACCAAATTCTGAGGTTACAGCTCAGTGCTCCTGAGAACAGCTGTGACCCGAAGATTTTGACCCCCATGCACTGGTTTTTTGGACTTTGTGGAATAGGAATTCAAACATTGCAGTTATTCAAGCTGATCGCGATATAATTTAGGAGTTTGTGATAATTAATGGCCAAAACGAAGGGTGAGGGGGAGCTGCCTTTAATTTCTATCTGGTATGATTCAAGATAAAATGTATGCAGTAAATTGAGTATTTGAACACTACATATCCACTATTCAACACATGTAATATTTTTCCGATAGTGTTGCCAACTGCTCATGGGTCAAACCTTTTAGTTTACAAAGAAGGTGAGTTTTGGCTCTCCTTTTATAACATGATTTGCTTTTTTTTTTTTTTTTTTTTTTTTGTAAGTAATTTTTAAAAAACTTTTTTGTACATTGTGTTGTCATGTTTGATGTAAATCAAAATTTTCCATGTGTAACTTGATTTACCATCTCTAAATGAAGCTATTATATTGAAGGTTTTTTAAACAGCACCTTGCCTGAAACAAAAAGAAAACTACATTTAATATATTTAAAATTAATTCTATATTTGAACACCTATTTTGGTTACCTTTAATTGAAATATTAGTAGGTTGTATTTGTTACCTGAACTCCTCCTTGACCATTCCAGGCTGTGTATATTCTGGGGTTTGCTGATTGTGTAGGCATTATTGCCTTTCATGAAGTCTGCATGTCTCGTACGCAGGTCTTTCATATGATTTAATTTCTACGTGCAATAACTGAAGTCAAAAGACTAGATGCACTAATGTGTAAACAGATTTAGAA
Source organism: Phaethornis superciliosus (assembly GCA_023637945.1). NCBI lineage: Eukaryota > Metazoa > Chordata > Aves > Apodiformes > Trochilidae > Phaethornis > Phaethornis superciliosus. The sequence goes on along the minus strand of JAJQWJ010000021.1, from coordinate 8,235,572 downwards.
TAATTACACAAGATTGTCATATTGCACTTCATAAACCATGGGTAACTACAATCTGCTTGCTTTGTTTTCTTAAATAAATTTATCCCATCTCAAACAATTATTCAGTTAAAATTCATTTGCACTTAGCCCCTCTCTTCTGCAAGTTGTTTCAGAAACTTTATTAGAAAGACGACTTACATATTGGTTAACCAATGCTGAGACTGTTCTAGCTTTAAAAGGATAAAAGCTTAATTGTACTGTAGAGAAACTGCATTTCACTGCAGCAGTTTGTATTGTGCCTTAAACATGAGTTCTTTCACTTTACATTTGTGAGATCCTGGAAATGATTACCTGGAGTTACAAAACAGATGGGGTGTACTTTAGTCTTCCTAGACTGGGCTTTTGTCTAATCCTGTAATCAGTGCAAGTATAGATATAACTTCTCAAAAGAGAAAACTAGATGCCTCTGGGACAGCACACGCACAGCTCTTGAACAGATGGAGAGGATGGAAGCCTCTAAAGAGCTGCAGTTTGATCACAGGAGTTGAAGTCTTATTTGTTTCAAGTTCTCTTTCACCGTCTCCTTAACAAGACCCTCAACACTGGATGCTTTTCTCCTGCTCAAGACCTATTTCACCTTCATCCAGGTGTGCTTTCACTCCTACAACAGCTAGGCGGCAACACGAAGACTTTTGCTACACCAAATCCCTTTATGTACATGAAGCCTGAAGTGTTATTTTTCAGGTGTAGGCTGAATCAACCGGCAGAGCAGGGGCAGCCTGGGACCCGGCATCACCCCCTCTCCCCACACCACTTCACGTAGGGCAGCCCGGAGCTGCAGTTCGGTCCCTCCAACACCTCCCGGTGCCTCCAACACCTCCCGGTTCCTCCGCTTCACCCGGCACCGCTTCCTCCCCCCCTCAGACTCCGCCGCCATTTTGTGCGGTGCCGCCCGCCGCCCCTGGCTGGTGCGGGCAGGGGATGCTCCCCCAGACGAGCTGTCCCTTGCTTTTAAAAGCGCTGCCCGGGTCAGGCCGAGCAGCCCCAGTTATGAACAAGCGCTTCACTCTTGCACTGCAGCTTGGCCAGCGGCGCCGCGGGCAGGGCACCCCGCCGGGTCAAAGGCAGTGCGGGGAACCGGGCGAACGCGCGACAAGAACCAGCCGGACACATTCAACGGGTGCACACAGCTTTATTGACCAGGCCGCTCCTCGCCGGCCGCCAGACGGGGCCTGCAAAACACAGAAGGAAAAGGGGAGGTTAGAGCCGCGATGCACGGGAGCCGCCCCGCGGGGTGGGCGGCAGCCTGGGCGCTCAGTAATAGTTTTGCTTCATGCATGTCAGCAGTCTAACACGTGTCAAGAGACATCAGTGCGACCCATCCCGTGTCCCCAGTACCCCGCCCGGCACCAAACCAGCCTCACCTCCGCCCGCCGTGCTGAGAAAAAGGCCGAACACCCCCCTGGCTCGCCCTTATATAGCTACCGAGACCCCGCCCTCCCTCGTCTCGCCCAATAGAATTCAAATCTGGGAGCACGCGGTGATGCGGGTGCCGCTGCGCGCGGGGGAGGCTGAGGGCGGGAGGCGGGAGCGCTGGGGTGGCGGCGGGCAGCAGGGGGTAAGGCTCTGAGGAAGCCTGAATAGCCCGCTCTCCCAGCGCGCTGGGCAGCTTTGTTCGGACACAGTAATACTCTTTTCATTCGTAATTTGCTCTAGCGGTTTGTTAAGAGTCAGGGTTTAGTGTTAAAAATGTAGCAGCTTAGGCCCTGCTCGCATCTCAGGGCTGCCTACCCGGATCTGAGGGGGTTCCTCAGTTTCTGAGGAGAGATGCCAGGGCAGCGGGAGGTACCGCTCGCCTTCCCTCCTGCCGCCTCAGCCTTGTGTTCGACGTTTTCCCCACCTGTGAGGCCCTTTGGAGGCAGCTGTGCCAATGAACTGCAGCGGGGTAGCGGCCTATACAGTGTGACACTGGGAAAAAAAAAAAAAAATCTCCCTTAACGGAGCACGTAGCATGGCATGAAGTTGAGCTTAAATCGACCAAGATCGTACGTAATGAGGTAATGGTGCCTAATTTTAGTGATACCTGCTACCAGTTTTCAGAGGCGAGGTGGGCAGGGCGGTGCTGCCATCCCGCGGTCACTGCAGCCCGAGCCGGGAGCTGAGCGGAGCCGCCCGGCAGGAGCAGTAAACACCCTGCTCTGTGCCCAGGACAGGCCCTGCTGCTTGCTCGATATCTGTGCTTTTTTACACAAACACAACAACCCGCATTCACTGTCGTGCGTATGGTTACCAGGACTTTCTGTACCTGTGGCAGAGGCCTAGGTGTGCTCCTGGTGTGTGTGTTGCCATGGCACGTGTGGTGTACTGGAGGGTTTGCTCCTTCTCACATGGGGTGGATGCTTAATATGCAAGACCACCCTAAAGAAACCCATCTGTCAGTACTGGAGAAATGAAATCTCAGTCTTGTTTGTAGCTTCAGGACGTTTTTGTGTATTCAGATTTGCAGATTAGGTTACAATTATGTCTCCTGCCCATATAATCAAGGCACACTTATGAACAGAGGGAGCTGCTGGAGCTGATCTGCTGTGTGCATGCTGCATGCTTGGGACTCAGTGTGCTCTGCAGCTCCATTAACGATATCAGTATTAAAAAGCAAACAGTATGGAGCAAGGACAAAGTGGCTTTGTTATATAAATAGGCATCTGAAAGCTAGGCCTTTGCCAAGCAGTGTCAATATACTGTTCTCTTTTTAAAGCTGCTTCTATTTGATTCAGGGTTGGGTTTTTTTTGTGTTTAAGTGTTCAGAGGAGGTTGGACCTTGTTTGTGGTTCAAAGAGACATGTGTTTTGGCTTCGAATTTTATTGAAGGCATTGCAAGGCACGCAGGGGTCAACAGTGCCTTCATTAAAGCAGGAGCTATGCCAAATAAATTTGTCCTTTGAAAGCGAAAAATCAATAGGGAAATGATACCGGGGGGGGGGGGTGCGTGTGCTGGAGGAGAGAGGCCTTGGCTTTACCCACCAAGGATTTTTAAAAAGCAGCAGCAGCAGCAGCCGCCAGCTCCGTGTCACTGTGCCCGCGGTGTGAAATGTCAAGGTGTCTCGGCCACCCCCCCGGGACTCGGCACAAACGGGGAGGCTCCGGCAGCACAGCAAACCCCGGGGAGCCCCCGGCCCCTCCGTGCCCCCAGCCCGCGGCCCCGCCGAACCCCTGAAGGAGCCGCGGGGAGGGCGGTGCCCCCCGGTCTGCCTCCCCCCAGCCCCGGTGTGCGGGTCCCGCGGGCAGTACCGGGTCCCGCAGGCAGTACCGGGTCCCGCAGGCAGTACCGGGTCCCGCGGGCAGTACCGGGTCCCGCGGGCAGTACCGGGTCCCGCAGGCAGTACCGGGTCCCGCGGGCAGTACCGGGTCCCGCGGGCAGTACCGGGTCCCGCAGGCAGTACCGGCTCCGGGCCGCCCGCGGGTGACGTCGGTGTCGCGGCCCCGCCCTCCCCCCCCCCCCCTCTCTCCGCGGGGACACCGGACACGCCGCGCGGGGACACGGCCGCACGCCCCGCGGTGTCAGCCATGGGGCCGCTCCGGGCCCTGCTCCTCCCGCTGCTGCTCCTGATCCCGCCGAGGCCCGCGGTAAGCGAGGGGCGGCCCGGGCCCGCTGGGCCCTGGGGGTGGAGGGGCGGGCAGGGCAGGGCAGGGCAGGGCAGGGGAGCGGCGGTGTCCCCGTCCCGTCCCGTCCCGTCCCGTCCCGGCGGGGGAGGGGGAGGGGGAGGGGGGGCACGGCCGGGCCCGGGGCGCCGGAGCTGGGGAGGGGCAGGGGAGGCCTCGTCCCGTGCAGGCCGGACCGGACCCCCGCCCGCGGAGAAAGGAGCCGGGGGGTGCGAGCGGCTCTGCCGCCGTTTGCCCAAAGTTTGGCGTAGGTGGTGGCGAAGCCGCCGGAGGTGCCGGGTGCTGCCCCGGGGTGAGGGGGGCAGCGGGAACGCCGGAGGGATCCAGCTCCAGAGCTGTGTGCCTGCACCCGGCACCGCACCTGAACGGCTACCATGTATAATAAGCCTTGAAGAATAAAAATAGAGTTTTTTATTTTTATTTTTTCCAATAAAATAATTTACGAACGCAGGTCAAATAAACTTTTGGAAGTTGAAACTGTGGAGGTGGATAGAAGTAGCAAGGCATTCTAGAAGATCTTTGCTCTGCCCCTTCCTAGCCTCCTGAGTAGGGGGGCTTGGTTTCTTTCTGAAGAAAACTCAACCAAAAATAAAACAAAACCCAACAACCAAGCCATTTTGTGTACATTGATATCCAAATACACATTATTAGTTACATGCCCTGTGCACTGTCTTAGGGCATCTTGATCATTGTGCTTGCAGAGCAAAGATGGCAACGTGCACTAATACACACTTGGTTGGTGGTATCCAAAAGAGGCTGCAGTTATAAATTCAAAGCTGAAAAACACACTGCACAAGTCACTGCTCTACAAAAGCTCTTAAGGAGAGAGAATCAGGTTGGTTATACAGTGTTGCATGGAGCAATAAAAACAGAGGGAACAGTGAAACTGAAGCAGGTGGAATACTGGACAGATTATTTGTGTGTAGGTAATAGTTTTAAACAGTGTAATTTAAAAGGTGTGCAGTCTGCTGTACTGGGATAGAAAACTAAGTCTTTAAAAATTCCATTCTGAAAGGTGCTCCTCTTTGTGAATTCTCAGGTTCAGAAGACAATGTAAATGCCAGCTGGCATTTGCTGTTTCCATTGTACTGGTGTAGCACAGGCAAGTTTAAGGTTATGTTTTTTTATGGATTGTTCATTGTTACTTGAAAATGCTGTTGTAATATATGGGGTTGTATTTCAGTGTAAGCAAAGCTGAAGGCTTTGTTTTTCACCTGGGATATAATAGCTCCACTCACCTTTCTTGACAAGTAAACACATTAAGAAGTGAAACTGTGTAACATAACTAGTGTTGTTACTTCATTAGGAAACTGGAAAAATTAAATGCAGCCTGTCAACAAAAATTACTTAAAAATATTTATATAGGGTGCTAATGTCTTTGTCTTAGTCCACACTATAAGGTTGGACTGCAATCTCTTCAGGGTCCTGACAGCTTTGAGGTTCAGATTTTGCAAGGGAAACACTGAGTTGCTACTCATGAAGTATTAAAAATAGTACTCAATAAGAATACTAAGAACTGTCTTTAAATACTAAAAATACTCTTTGAATCATCAGATTATTACAAAATTCTATATAATTTCACTTGCATAGTCACAAAAATGTACTTGCGCACCTGTACAGCTCAGCCCCTTTTTTCTCTGGGTTTCTCTCTCCTCTTGGTCTCCCTGCCCTGCCATTTTACTTCAGATCAGTATCTGATCTTAGGTTCTCCATTTCTTGGTTTCTTTTCTCTATGCTCACCCTAGTTTTTTTGCTCTGCCAGCTGTAGTGCTCACCATGACTTCCAAGTAGAAATCTATTTCATATTTCAGTCCCTTTTCAGAAATACTTTTCCTTTCCATGAACTTAGTACCAGTCAGCTCTCCTGTAATTAACCCATTTAACTGGAAAGGCTTATTTAGAATTATTAATGTTGCTTGAGTCATGAATTCCCATGAAGGGCTGGCATACAATTCTTGGTATTGAGGAAACATGAAAAACTGCTTAAAGATTTTGCAGATTGTATTTTCTGTAGATTTTTCCTAGGGTTACCAGTGTTGATTTCTTGCTCTTCTGATTTTCTTTGTTGTATAAATATTCTCTTTGTCACTTTATATCCCAACTTTAATATTGTTTTCCTTAAATGTTTGTTATGTGTTTCATAAAAGGGTTTCCTTTCCTGTCTTTTCTTTGCAGGATGAAATACTCTCTCTTGTTATTTAGGTGGTACAGTGTATGTACAAGATCACTTGTGTCACAGTGTATTCCAAGATACACTTGGAATTGCCCTGGGGATGGGATGTATGGGAACACATGATAGAAGGGTTACACCTCAGGTACAGCAATGAGAAGTGCAGCAGAGCTGGCAGTAAATAAGCAGTCACCATAAATATTATACAGTACTGGTTTACAGCTCACTCTAGCTTGAAAAAAAACCCTGATTTTGTGAGCCTTGGACATTCCAAACTGTGCCTGTGTCTCTTTTAACATGGAGTCAGAGCAACACAAAAATAACCTCTCTGGGATTAAACTGGTATTTAGCAGATGGGTCTGTTCCCTCCTGCAGCCTGTGGGACTGGTCCCAGTCTGGGGCACGGGGTGTGCAGGCAGCACACGGGAAAACCCCAGCCCCAAGCAGGTGTCCTTCCTGCTCATGGGCTCTTTATCTTTAATGTGCCTGGGGGGTTTGGCCAGATAACTGTTAGGCACCAAAATCTGGGTGAGGCAGCAGCAGATTTTGAAGAGGACATTTTCAAGAACTGTGTTAATTAACATTAATGTGTTTTATTTGAGTTGCAGATTTCTTTAGTAATTAAAAAAAAAAGAAAAAAGTATAATAGGGTTGAAGGGTTTTTTGGAGAGGAATGCAAACTTTGCTCATGCACCTAAAATTATCCTGGACAGCTCTGTCCTGGAGTGTAAATTCATGTGCATAGCACTCTGCTCTTCTGCCAATCTTGATTGCTGGTGTTCTTGTGAATATTGCAATAAGCTTTGGGTTTACAGAGGGACAAGTCAGGAAACTTAGCTGGGTGGGAGTTTATGGTGTAGAGCAGCACTCAAAGTTCAGTCACATCAGAGGATGGCTGCAGTGGACCTCCTGCAGTTCTCCATTTTTCCTGCTGCAGTACAAATGGGAGTATGAATGAAAAGTCACTGGGACTGGGTTAGAGTGTTGATGAGGGACAGCTAACAAAGACATGTTGGAATTTATTTTAGGTTAAAAGATCTGTACAGTTTGTTTTGCTTTCTAAAGAAAATGTAATTTTTTTTGTCACCTCACTTTCATGTATCAGCCTCATTATTAGTTATACTAAAAAGCTTTCCCACAGTAGTTTACTGAGCCTTACAGAGTTTCTTCATGACATGGTTTTGTTATGCATAGTGAGATTTAGCCTCTAGCCTGGCAGTGTAATTAGGAGATAGCTTGCAAAACCAGGGTAATGAATCATAGGCTATCTGTGGTGAATATGCCAATTACTTGCATTGTGTGCTAATGTTTAAAAATATTTTGCATTGCATCCTGATTGGTTTAGCAGTTGTGGTTCCAGTAGCATAAATTCTGGCACAAGCCTCTTGTTACTGGGAGAAAGTGTCTGGTCCAGTTAGTGCTGAAGTTGGTTTCTAAGGAAAATGCAGGTAAACCAGGCATTACCAAAGAAATTATGAGGTTGTAACTATTAATTAGCAAGCTGTCCACCCTTTGCCATCCATCAGACCTTACAGATTAAGTTGGGCACGTATGTACTCTTACTTAAGACTCAGAAAAGAGAAAATTACTACCTGGTAGCACATGGCACTGTGGTGTGATCACTAGTGAGCACTCAAATATTTCTGGGAAATCAGCAACACTTCTCAGGGTCAGCAAGATGCTGTTTCATGTCCAGGTCACTGTGAAGTGTTTTCCTGTTCTTTATTCATACTCAAAGAACCTTTTGTGGTATCACCTGCACAGCAGAACGTGTTTTGAGGTTACAGAACTATGACCTCCAGGAACTGAGTGGCCTGTTTTTTTTTCCTGTCTGCTATTTCCACTGACTTCTGTGGGATTTGTGGATATGTGGTGACCTGCATTTCAAAAGTACTGCGTTTAAGCAGATTAATTAAGTAGAAGAAATTATACCTGTGGGGGTCTGTTTTCTTATAATGCAAGAAAACAAAATAGGGCACTGCTCTGCTAACCCTTAAGAGAATTTGAAAGGTTGCAGCAAATGAAGATAGTATCTTCTTTGACACTTGTACCATATGCTTATACCAAGGCACCAGAACTTGTTCTCCAGCTTTCTCTGACCTTTCTCTGAGTAATTTTGTTACTTAGATTCCTAAAACATTTTATCTAAGGATCTGGTAGCTCTGGACTGAGGGGAAGACTTATTTGATCCCAAGTACCAGCAGCCTCCTGAAATGTCAGTAATCTGGAAGACAATATTGGTTATTGATGTTCTAATGAGAGTTTCAGAGCTCACATTTAAATCCATAATTTCTATAGCTTGATGTCACAAGTAGATGCTCAAATGTTAAATATGAAAACATTAAATCTACAGATCTACAAGAGTTCCACATACTGATATCTGATACCAAACCATAATCCTGGTAGCTATTTTACAGGCAATTTTTTTGTGAAGATGGTGCACACTTTGTTCACAATAAGAAGACAGGTAGAGAATAGGCTTTGTGGAGGATATGCTGCTTCTGTAAGCTAAAGAGCTAAAGGATAAGACAAAACTTTTGTAGAGAGTAAAAAGTAGCCTAGAAAACAATCTTACGCCTGTATACATGGAAGATGAGGTGGATTTGCTCTATGTTGTATTTTATTTGCAACTAAACTTCAACACTAGCCATTACATTCTGGGTGTCAGATTCCCACCTGCAACTTAAAAGAACTTCAGTAATTTTCACTTCCTGCCTTTAACAGTTCTTGCTCAATTTACTCCATGCAGTTTCACTGTACTGGTTCACCTAAACGATCACTTTGGATAATGGATGTTTTTGATGTGTCTTTTTTGACAGAAGAGCAAACAGGGTCATCCATTCTTTTAAATTAAATGGCTTTTGTCAGGTTTAGGGTATATAGATCTTTATGAAGGAACAGATATCTCTTGTGTTCCCCCTGATGTACAATGTACAGGAATTACACCAAATGCCTACAAATATTTTCTGCCTTATCTATGAATCTGATGGAAGAATTAAATTGTCTGCAGTAGAATTTTTTTGTAAGTACAGGTGCAGTGAAAATATACATTTGTTTGCTATGAGAAAGCTGAAATGCGTGGCAAAAGCCCAGATAAAAAAATAATTTATAAGAAGCTGTTAAAATTTTACAGTTGTGATTTCTTCTTGGAACTTGCACAGACATGCAGCATGACCTGAAATGGCAACCTGGTGTTGGGCAACATCTGGCAGTTGAGAATGATGGTTCCCTAAACAACTAAACACAGTTAGCCTGACAGGCACAGATTGTGCAATCTGTTGAAATTCAAAGCTGGAATATCCATTCATTCATGCTTTGCTTCATGTTTTTTGTTTTGTTTCTGCTTTATAAGCCCAGAGCCCTCCAAAAGGGCAGATGTCTCTGCATAATTTAACATCAGATTTTTTTTCTGGACCTCCAGCAGTTATTTCTGACCTATGGTTTGTGTATTGATGATTTGTACTTTCATTTTTTCTTCATTGTCTATTCCAGGTGTTTTCATTTTGATTGGAAGAAGCATGTGTCATATTTGTAGATATAACCTGAAATCTGGCTAGTTATTGCTTTATTATATTGCATTTATTCTTTTAACTTTTTACCTCACCTTAAAGTCTAACGCTGCATCTGAGTTACACTGAAAGTGCATCAATTTCCAAAGAAAGTTACTCCTATATCCATGGATTTTGAATTGGCCATTTCCTATTTTATTTTCCAATAGTTCTAACTTGACTAAAATGGCTTTGTTTACAACTCAAACCATTGGAGACATTATTATGTTAAATGCCTACACTTTCATTTCATGAACTGCTGTAGGTTAAGAATTATATTCAGCTGTGGTGCTTACTCTCTGCAGCAGAAATACAGTATTGGGAGACATGAGGTATAAAAACACAATGAAGAGGTTTAACAGTGTGCATCTCCTGTAGCCTTTTTAAGCTGCATCCCTCCTAAACATTCTGCCTTGCTCTGTGCCAGCCTACATGCCTGCAGGTCCAGCCCATCACTGTCAGCCCCACAGAATATTGATCACCTTTCAGTTTTATTTATCCATGTTCTACCCAGCCACTACCTTTTCATCTCTAGAGCACTAAACCCTGGCAAAAGTGTGTTCTGTTTACTTGGTAGTAACGTGGCTTTGACATTCACACTGAGGTTTTCTGAGCTTCTCTGAAGCTCCTTACCCTTGCTATCTCATCACAAAATCTTTGTATCAGTCCTTTCCTAGGTGAGCTCCCTCTCTGTTTTCACCTAACTCAAGTGCAAGCAGACTTTGATTTAAAAAAATGAAAATGGAAGGTGACTTGTAGATAGATTGTTCATTTCAAGCATCTCCCAGTTTGTCTCTTAGCACAGGAAGCAGTTTCATAGCAGTGACAGCAAAAAAAGTTTAAAAATAATTTTAAAAATCACTGAATTCAAAGGGACAAAATAGTTATTCATTCTGTGTGAGTGGAAATAAGGATGGTGTTCCAGGCAATGTACTGTATGCAGTTACAAGTAGACTTTGCAGTAAACAATTACATTCAGCTTTTGGATTTCTCTTTTTCCAGAACACCAGCTCGGTTACTGTACCAGAAACACTGTTGTTTGTTTCCACTCTTGATGGAAGTTTGCATGCTGTCAGCAAGAGGACAGGAGCTATCAAGTGGACTTTAAAAGAAGGTGAGCAGTTGTCCTGATGCCCTCTGCTCAGGAACAGTAGTAACAGACAAATCACTTGTTAATTCAGACTATTGTAGGGCCTGGTAAATACTTTCTTGCCTTTCTTATTTTTGCTCTTCCTCCAGAATTAAGCTGTTTCTGGAGTTATGTTCACATTTTCTCTTGCAGATCATTTCCAGGTTTATGTTTTGGTTTTTTTTTCTTTCCACCAGAATGTGTAAGCTCTAGTGGTATCATTGGTAGGTGTCATGTTATATGGGAATGAGCTCAATGCAGAATCATAGAACAGCAAAGATGTCAAATGAGGATGTCAGATGGTGGAAGTGAGCAAAGGGTTTGCATGATTCTGTCTGGAATACTTTACATTAATTAGAGCAGTGGATATTGTGCAAACCTCAGGTCTTTTTTTCTATAGTAAATGTTCAGAAACAGCAGATTTTAAATAAAAGCTCCTCACATTTATGGAAACAAATTTAACATTGCTCAGTGACTGGAAGTGATTTTGTAATTTTAATTACTGAACAGAGATTCAGTATTTAGTAGAAATTTATTTTAGTGTGACTCTGATTACACATGGTAGAAGTGTTAAGAGGACTTTCTCTTCATTTTGGGAAAGAAATGAGAAAACAGGTCTAACAGAAAGGAGTCACAGAGATTGCATCATTCTATCCTCTATTTTTAAAGCTGATGTCATTTTAGTAGGTGAGCTGAAATTATCCCACAAAAGGGATTGTGTTTATCTGATGCCTGCAGTACACACCAGTTATTCTTATTTGTAAAACCATTCATATTTCTACCAGACAAAAAAGTAACTTCATAAATGAGCAAAGAATGCTTTTGCAGCTCCTCTTGCAGTAAAAGGGGATGACCAAGTATTTCCTTGAAGGATCTTTGTTTATAGGTTTGATTACATTTTCTCCTAAACCTCCTCTTTAAATTTAGACCTCTCCTTTCCCTGAACAGGCTTGTAGGAAAAAAAAAAAGTTGTCAGCCTCCTCCTTTGTTGTTGCTATTGGCTACTGTGGTGTTAAGAGAAGCTTACTGGTTTTTGCTTGTCATTCAGCTGACATGAAGATGCACTAGGTAGATACTAGAAGGATATCATAACTGTTTGCAGCCAGATTTAGTAAGTAGCAAGAGGTTTTTGGGGAAGAAATTAGGGTACTTTGGTAATGAAAAGGATCTTAGTCAGAGTGTATTGCTCAAGGAAATTTAAAAAAAAAAAAAAAAAAAAAGGTTGCAAAACCATTGTTGGTACACTAGAACTGCCAGACTGGATAATCTAGTTTTAGAGACTTTCTCACTGTTGCCAACTGTATTATTCTGCATCTTATGAGCACCAGCTCTGTTCACTTGCTTTTTGCAAAGCACTTACTGCCCTTCAGTTTATTTCTGTGTAATAGAACAACACACAAGGGTCAATGAAAAAAAAAAAAAAAAGTGGTAGTAATCCACTGTTACAAGATGCTTCATGAGTTAACTTAGTTAAGTGTGGAACAAGGATCTGTACATATAAATTGGTGAATTAATTTGTAATTGGAGTGTTTGTATTTATTTTTGCAAAACTGTATTTGTTGGTGGTCTCCCTGTGGGTGGGAAGCCCAACAAAGATACAACAGTGCTGGAAGCTAATAACCTTGGAGAGTCTGTGCCATCTTGCTGTGCTGAGTCCCTGGAGAGATTTAATAGTGCAGAATTTGGTATTAGGGTATAAACACAGTTGCTGGGTGCATTCTCTCTTCCACTGTAACAGAGAATTACCCAGTGGGAAGCTCTGTGCCTTGCAAGCAGTGTTCTTGCAGCTGCCATTTGACCCTGGTGCTCAGACAATGAACCATGTGTTGTAGTTCTTGTGCTTGGAGAAGTTGGGGAGGTCACCTGAAGTGCTGCAGAGCCACTCCTCAGGAAGAGAACATTTTATTACTGCACTTAAGCAGCAAGGTATTTAACAAAGGGCAATTCATATACAATTTATTTTCATTGGGGGAAAAAAGCAAGGCAGTGTTCATTATCAAGCAGTGCTTAAACAAACATGGAAATCTTGCCATGTGTGGTTTGTTTTAATTTAGCACTGAAGTTTATCTTGGGTATGCAGAACAAATGAGCCAGTGGTTATCACCACAATAATATGTTTGGGTTTCCTGCCTCCATGTAGTGCTGGCAAGAAGGGCAGTCTGAATACTTGTTCTCCCCATAAAGCAGACAGAAAAATGGGTCAGTTAGTACTAGTGGTTCAGAAACTAAGCTGTGTTCCTTGCAGTTATATGTAGGGAGATTGTGAACCTGTTTTTTGAGGGTGCTTGATACCTTCATTTCCTGGTGTCTTTGATGAACTCTCCTACTCTCTGAGAGCTGTCAGGGTTTTTCAGTGACCAGGTAACTGATGCTGCTCATTCCCTGGGCTTTGGAAAGCTGGAATATGGTTGGAAAGTCTATAGAAACAACCCACACTCCTCCTCCTCCCAAATTTCTGAGAGGCAACTTCTGTCCTGCTGTGGCCTCACAAAAACATTGTATTGAAAGGCACTTGAAAAGGGTGTTAAAAGCATGTAGCACACAGTTAGAATCAGAGACTAAAATAAGGTTCTTCCAAAGGAGCCTGCATTTCTAAGTGAGTGTGATAGACTCCCATGTTTTCTGCACTTGCTACTAGCAAAATACTTAGTGAACATACTCACTGAGATTACCTGGGGTGAAATCTCCTTCCTCAAAATTGCTGGAAATAAAACTTCTTCTGTCATTCCCTATAGATTTCTTTGATGAGTACAGGGGCTCAGCACTGTGTGCTTGCTTTTACATGCAGGTGAGGAAGCAGTGATAGAAATGGTGACAAGAAACCTGTTGGCAAGATGGAGTCTGGAGAGTGTTCCTTAGTGTCAGACTTTTTATTCACAATTCTGATTTCATTGTGAGCTGTAAGAATGTGGTTTTAAGACTACCCTTTTCCCTCACATCTTTGTAAAAATCATCCTGTACATTGTTGTTAACTCAACAGCTTAGGCTGATGAGCAGGATGTTGAACTCTGAGATGCTAAGAATGTAGAGTTACAAACAGAACTCTGGGACAGAGTATTTCTCTGTTCTTCTGACAGTCACTTCTGTCCCTCTCTGCTGTTCAAAATTCTTTCTTTTCATTCACCAGCTCCTTAGAGGCTTTTTCCCTAAAAGCTAGGACAAAATAATTTGCCAGAAGATGATATAATAGATACAGGTTTGGGTCTAGACTTAGAGCCAGCAGAAATTTTGGTACAATCTTCAGTTCTCTGTAGAAATCAAGAAAATTATGACCTTCAATCGACTTAAATGGTTGTGATTTCTGACACCTTAGTCATAACCTATGGACTCCAGTGGACTTGTCACGGTAAGACAAAGATAGAAAAATTGTACCTGTTAATGGTATGAAATAAATTCTAAAGAGCACGTCTGAGACCTGTAGGTCCTCCTCTAATTACAGTGGTTATTCCCAGGCAAGAAACAAGATCTTTGTGCATAGCTGTAAATTAATAAAGACTGTCAAAGCAAGGCAGTTGCAGAACAGTTCTCTCTTCAGCAATTTCCAGAGGATACTTTGTTACTATCTCTGGCCTCATTTACTGCCTAATTTACTGACTAATTGCAACAGCAGGCAAGGATGACAGGATTTAAGCTGGCCCGTTAGCCCAAATCTTATGGTAGGGCCTCAGGTCAGGAAACCGTTTTTTCCAGCTCATTCCAGTGGGGCAGTGACTGACTCAGTTGCTGTTTCAGATTCTCCCACTTCTTCTTTTCAGTCACTGTTTTTATATGTTCTGTCTAAGGGCACATTACTCTGATGAAAATGTGCAACTCCATCCCATGCATTAAAAGAGACTTGGGTTTTTTGGGGGACAAAGGGTAAATTTTATCTTATCATGTGTTTATGAAAGATGGAGAAAAATCAAATGCATTATATTTAGCATTATGGTTATAGTTTCAAAAACTTTTTTGTTTTTGAATGTTTTTGAATTGAAAATATGGCTTTTTTCCATGTATGTATGCAAAATATTGGGTTAGAATTATTTTAGATTAATCTGAAACCTATTTTATACTTCTGCCCACTCACAAGCAGATGATACAGGCAGAAGTATTTTCTGGTCATGATGCAACCAACACAGTATTTGGACATCTGCCTGCTGCCAGGTCAAAATGTTAATTTTAGGGAAGTATAACTGAGCCAAATAATTGCTAAATTACTGGACATTCATTATGTTAACAGGTTTCTAATAACTGCTGTACTCGTGAGTAAACTTAGAGTTCTAGAATAACTCTTGGATCAACATCCTTTTACTTTTTTTGTTTGTTTGTTTTATTGACACAGTTATTTTACAAATATTTTATTAACTTGTAACAAGGAAAGCCTCTCAGTTCTTACAGGGTAACTTTTTTGAAGTCCCATCATGACAAGGAGAGGTGTCAGCAATCTTTAATTCTACCAATGCCCTGGAGCTTCCTGGGCTTGTGGGCATTGATATGCTTTGCTGAATTAATTTCATGAAGAGTACCAGTGATGATAATTTTACTGATAGTGTGTGCATGTGCTGGTTTACACAGAGGTCTGTATTACCAGTCAAAAAAGCTATAGCTAGTGTGTATTTAATTGTAGGATTTTAGTGCAGGAATCACTGTTGAGAAGGGGATTTTAAAGAAAAACTGCATTACTATATTAAACAATGGATATGCAGTCACTCACTTCAAAAACAAGTTGTGTAGCTTTGTTATCACTAATGATAATTTGAGGAGATGTTTGTAGTTAGGACAAAGTTCATCAAGCACTGGGGAAGATTGCTGTTGTCTAGCAATGGTCTTTACCACAGTCAGCAGTTTATTTTTTACCAGGAGAGATTGTAATCAGTTCATCAGGGCACTTGAAAAGTTTATTTGACTTTTGCCTTTAGTGTTGCTTGTAGCATTTGGATGAACTCATACTCCAGCTGAGGCAGGTGCCATTTCCTCCTGGCTTATGATACTGTTTCTTTTCCCATCCCCTGAAGCATTTGTGATTATAAAACTCCAGCCTTTGCTCTTCAATGTCTCTCTCTTCTTTTTGTTCATTTCACCATGTGCTGCATTCGACATCATAAAGCTTGTGGCACACTTGAAGCAAAGACTGGGAAGTAATTTGGATGTAATCCCCTGAAATCTGGAGTGGGGAATTCCCTCCCAGTGTGTCCTGAAACCAATTTCTTCACACATGGGATAGAAATGAGTTGCTTGATGTAGTTAATGGCTAAGGGTCTGGCTAAGCAGTGTGGTCAGATAGATACTGATGAATCACTGAGCTCCTCTGCTTGGATGTTAATTATTCTTAGGGCTTTTTGATGTGTACTTGGGTTCTCACTAATTTAAATGGAGTTTATGATAGCATGTGGAGCTCTGCTCTCACACAGCATTCCCACCTTCCAGCAATGAGTGTGGTGGTGAGGAACCATGGGAGTGACTTGTGACAGCTTTGAGGATGTATCTGGAACATTTTTTTAGGCTTAAAGAGGAAAAAAAAATGTATGTAGTTATGTTCCCAAGAAAGCTGCTCTGAGAGTGTTTGCTATTGTAAAAAGAAACTGATGAAAATAAAACCTTCTATTTCTCACCTCCTGCTTGCTTTCTGTCTCTGATGTTACATGTGCATCTTTTGGTGACTTGGAAATTGCCATTTGTCTTGGAAATTGTAGAGTATGTCTCACAAAACTGGGAACTTGTGTGGGTTTGTCATCAGGATTGAAAAATCCTGTGATTCAGGATTTATGGAGGCCTCAGATAGTAATTTTGAAGTCACACCACCTTACATGAAAACCAAATTACTGTTTTTATTTTAAGGATTTAGATTTAGAATTGTAAATTTTTATTTCATGACTCCTTTTTGTTGATGAAAGCTAAACTGTGATTCTAACCAGTCAAAATCCCGGTAGTGCGAGATTGTTTCCAAACATTTTGATTTATATGCAATGGGGATTCTTAGATAGCTTTTAGTGAGGAGAGTATTTAAGTGAAAAAAAGAGGATTGAGGTAATTTTGTATGGCCTTTGGCAGACTTCTGTTCTTTTCAGTGCTGTGCTGATCACAGAGTTTTTATCTTGGAGTAGGAAGTGGCAAAGGTTTTTTCTGGCTTGCATCAAGAGTCTTGCTCCCAAGCCATTGTCAGTCTGCCCCTTCATTTCAGTAGGTGTGGCACTTGACTTGGAGTTGGTGTGTTGCATGTTAAACACTGAGTTCACTAAAAAGCAGAGGCTGATAGACACCATACCTGAGACACAAAGTAAGGAAGCTCATTAAATACAGATTTAAAAATATCAATATACACAGTATGGTATCTGCAAACTGCCAATAGCTGTGGCTTGGTTTGAAGACAAATCTGTTTTGAAGCCTGCCCGGAGACAGCAATTGCTGAAAGTTCTGGTCCAGTGCCTCTTGGCAGGCAGTGCCCTGGGGTCACACACACACATCCATTGGAGGCTTTGCTGAGGGTGCCTGGAGGCACCAGACCCCTCTGCTCTGTCCCACTGGGAAATCAGGAGAAAAGGTACAATAGGTACCTCTGTCTGCTCTGAGTTGCCCCCCTGGGTTTGCTGGGCAGCAGCGTGGATAAAACTCAGCAAAGAACTGCAGAAGGTTTAAAATTTCTCAGGTACTTTGTACTTTCACATTCTACAAACCTTGTTTCATGAGGAAAGGGATCACTGAAGCTGCTGAGGTGATGGCCACTTTCAAACGCCCTGCATCAGCCTTTGAAAATGTAACAAGTTGCTGCAGGCCTGACTTAGTCCTGTGCCTACTGAGTTCAGGGAATTGCCAGCATTTTGACTTTTATCTTTTCCTGCTCATGCAGATCCTGTACTCCAGGTGCCCATCCATGTGGAAGAGTAAGTCTGTTTCCTTTATCTCACTTACTGCTTGTTCTATTTCACTGACATCTTGAAATGCAGTTTAGTCTGAACAGAAAGGGCCTATGTTCTGGAGGAGTTGTGCAAGTCAGTTTCAGGTGGTTTGGAGAGCAGATACAGAAATGATATAAATAGTTCCATAGAATTATTTGTAGCACACAGAAAAAATGTCCTGTCTGCAGACTGTCCTCTCAAGCTGTTGCTCAGGTTTAGAGATCAAGTGTGCTAACTGTGCCAGAATCTTAATCAAGCAGCTTTGAAAATAAAAGAAACAGCTCAGGAGTGATCTCTGGGTTTTGTACTACTCATTATCTTCAAATAAAAGACTAAAAATAGTGAAGCACTGGCAACTCCAACCACCACCACCACCACCAGAATCTTCAAATTAATCCCTCAAGCTGTTACTTCAGCGCCATTCCCCCAGCACAGCAATCATATTACCAGAAAAATTGGGGCTTTAACTTGATGCCTCTGAAGTCAGTGGTAACATCCTTTCTTTCTTGTGTGGGTTTTTTTTTTTTGAGGTTGGGCTTTTTGTGTGGGTTTTTTTTATGTAGTTTGTGGGGGGGAGAGCAATGCCTTTACCTCTCAAGTTTACTTTTTTCTGGCACCTCTTATTATTGCTCCTTGCCTTCCTTATGCTCTCTGTTGTTTATTTGTTTTTAATTCTGTGTCACTTTAAAGGATTGTAGCTCTTATTTAAAAGCTTTAACCCAGGTGATTGCCTGACACATTTAGATCTTTTAATTTTCAAATGCAAGAGTAATCTTATCTTATGCCAGTTCTGAAACATCTTTATATTTACATTTTCACTTGTTATGTTAATAAAGTTTTTACAAAATGGATATTGCAAAGTAAAAAAAAATTAATCTCAGATGAAGTTCTCTGTAAAGCCAGTGCTGACCATAATTGCCTTCCTGTCTGAGAAGCACAGTACATTTTTTGTCATTAAGAGTTGCTGCTTCCATCCTAGGCCAGCATTTCTTCCAGACCCAAACGATGGCAGTTTGTATACTCTTGGTGGCAAGAATAGTGAAGGCCTGACTGTAAGTAGCTTTTAAAATTCTCTCCTCTAATAGTAATCATCAGACTGGTACAAAGGGTGAGTCCCCAAGGAAACTTTCTGCTTTCTTGACCATACTATAAAGTTTTGCAGGCATTTGCACTGTTCAGTGGAAGTGCACCACTTTCCTGGAAAAGCTTGCTGGGTTTGGTCAGAAAACATCATCTGCTGCCTGTGGACAACACATACAACAACATCTACGTTCTGTCCCCTTGCACTATTTTTCCGTAGCTTGCTAAAATAATGATGGTGAAAAATAAAATTTTTGTGGTATTACCCAAATACTGAATGATCTGTACAATTTGATGGGATAGGTGTACTTGGCATAATACAAATCAATCACTTTCACCCAAATACTTAATTTTCTCAATCCCTCTGGCAAAGGCAGGATTAATGTGTCCTGTGCTGTCACCTTTAGAAGAAGTAAGATTTAGCAAGCAGACAAAAATGCTGAACCTTGTCAAAGTAGTCACCAGTCCATGTCACCCAGATGCTAACATTTGGTTTTTATTTTTAAACTTTGTGGTGAAACCCAGATAGAATGTTTGGCTTCCCACAAGCTGCTTTTCTGTGGCAGCTGCTATGATTTCCCTTAAGAACTTTAATATTGGTAAATATTTTATTATTTAGTCACCACTCCCACCCCTACCTGACCCCCCCATAACTTGCAGAATGATTTTTAATTCTTTTCATGGGTGAATCAAGCAGTGATCTATTTTAATTTATTCCTTCTTATTTGTTTAGTATTTATGTATTAATTTATTGTTTAACTCCTCTCTTATTGAATTTATTTAATTTCTGTTTAGAAGCACAAATGTGAAGACTGTCACACCAATGTAAAAGACTTTTTTTTTCTCCCTCTAGAAACTTCCATTTACTATCCCAGAGCTGGTGCAGGCATCTCCCTGTCGCAGTTCAGATGGGATCCTGTACATGGGTGAGCTCAAATTTAACCTCCTTCAGATTGTAATATGCTCAGCAGCTAGAAACTGTAGAGACTCCCAGAAGGGATGCATGGAAATTGGTTTTATTTTGGGTATTTATTATGATTTTTCATGAACCTTTCTGATGATAGAAAATCTGATAAATACAGAACTCAGCTCCTGTTTGAAGATTGAAAAACAACTGCTTGTCCTGAAGGAGAAAGCAGCTTTTATAAGCAATTAGTAGCCTGCATGGGGTTGTTTGGTTTATGAGATGCTATCAACAAAAAGTGACTCCTACTTAAAATCTGCTTCTGCCTATAAATGCCACTGACAATTATAATTAGATGAGAATCTGTTATTCTCATCTAATTACAACATTAAAACAGTTGGACATCCTCCGTGTCCTGAGATGCAGTCAGTTCATTAATACTACAAATAATAATGAATTGATAGCTTGCTGTCATGACTTGTTCTAATTGCAAATAGATTTGGGAGAAAGGGAGAAGGAAGGACAGTTTTTACTTATCATAGTAACAGTAAAATGTGTGAAAGATCAGGAGGAACTTAGTATTTTTTTAAATCTTCTGAAGGGACAATACCTACTTATGATTCTTCACTTTACAGCTCTAAAAAAAAGTGAAAAATATTGATTTGAAGCTTTGAGACAGAACACATGTGTTACAGTCAAAGAAATATTTATGGTCATGGCTGATGTAGTCTTGAGTGTAGTCTTACTCAATTAATCAAATGTCTAGACCCTCCAAATTTTTTTCCACCTACTGTCCTTCAACATTCGCCCTTCAGTCTCCTCTTCTGCTGGGTCACAGCTGTTCTACACTCAGAACTCTGTTAGATTTTGTCTATGTGAAAAAATAATTCAGCCTATAGTACTTACCACTCTAAATACTATATTTAGTTTTTCATGTCAATATTTGGGACTGCTCACTAGTGCTAAATGATGAAACTTGAGTGTGACTGAGAAATTGTTTTATTAAAAATGCTTTACCCATGTTAAGTTCATGGACCTACTAAAGCAAAAAAGAGTGAAACACCTGATAGAAATGCAGTCTTCCAAGAGAATGGTAATGTGGCTTTATTTTATTTCAGGTAAAAAGCAGGATATTTGGTATGTGATTGACCTCATGACTGGGGAGAAACAGCAAACCTTGACTTCCTCGTTTGCAGAAACTCTTTGCCCATCAACGTCCCTCCTGTATCTTGGGAGAACAGGTCATATGATTTATTTTCTACAGCTTAGAATAAAATTTGATGTTGTCATTGTTTTTAAAGTTTAGGATCATAACAAATGACCTTGTGATCAGTTTAGGTGTTCAAGTTTATTTCTTAGAAAAACTTATTTAAATCATGATTTTAGATTGTACACAGAAAAATTATTAACTCTTTATAGCAGCAGAAAGATATTTTTTTAAAAAGCTTTGGCAATAGATTTGGATTGGAAGGCACCTGTATAGGTCCAACCTCCAACCTGTTGACTAAGTGGTGTTTATATTCTATGTAACTGTGTTCCAGTAGCAGCTGTGAACCCAGGTTTGCTCTGTAGCATACAGCCTTTATAAGAACAGCTTAAAGGGAGGTAGAACATACCCCCTGAAATGACAAATGCAATACTCTAAATAACTGTTACATTTAGACCAACACCAGAGAGGTGTGGACAGGTAAAGATGAGTTCTAGACTTGTTCTTCAACCTTCCTGTTATTTTGCTCTTTTGAAGTGTGATAGTTCAGTTACAGAACACAGAAGCCTGAGTTTTAGAATGCAGAGTTTGGAAGTTTCTGAGTATAACAAAGTACATGAGAAGCAGCTGTGCAGTAGAAGCAGAATGCTGGCAAGGTGGGCAGGCACTGTCACTGTGCTTGTTTGAGGTCCCTCTGCCTCACTGTAAGAGAGGATCAGGAGTTACCTTTAACAGCTCTGAAATGTTTTTTTATCAGGAGTGTTAGGAAAATGAAATGCAGAGAGCAGTAAATGGTGTGTGTGGTGTTTTGAAGAGTCTCTCATATTTGAGATGATTGATTCTATTCTCTCATAGGTTTTTTTGCTTCACAGACTATATATTTTTTAACAGAGTACACGATCACAATGTATGACACCAAGAAGAAGGAGCTGCGATGGAATGCCACCTATTTTGACTATGCAGCTACTTTGCCTGATGAAGATACAAAATACAGTAAGAATTCAATTGCTGTCTTCTTTTCTGTGTTCTTTCCCTCCCCCCCACACACATTGGCCATGGGTTTTGCATATGGGCAAAAATATTCTGATTTCTTTTTTCTATAGTTAATAGATCAAACTGTCTGTCTGATTTTTATGCAGTTGATGTACATCTGCCAGATATAATCCTTTACATGCCATGATATCTAGAGCATGTTGTGTAGCTTCAGGTAAACTGTAAAAAAAGTTACAGCTCTTGAAAACAGGACTCTAAAATTCAGGAGAGGAAGCAAACCTGAACTGGGGTGCACACTCAAAAAGTGCTACTGCATCACAATTGAACTTTTGTTCAGTTCTGATGATGGATTTGCTGCTCAGCTGTTCCTCTGCAACATGAGGTGTGATGGACTCTGCAGCTAACACCAGCCTTGCTCTGCCCCTCTGTATTACAAACACTGCACGTCTGCAGCACTCCAGACAACCTCCTGTGAATTTGTGTGTTCTAGAAATGTCCCACTTTGTGTCTAATGGGGATGGACTGGTGGTGACTGTAGACAGTGAGTCTGGTGACGTCCTCTGGATTCAGAATTATGCTTCTCCTGTGGTGGCTTTTTACATCTGGCAACGAGAAGGGTTACGGAAAGTTATGCACACCAACGTGGGGATAGAAACCCTGCGGTACCTGACGTTCATGTCTGGGGAGGTTGGACACATCACCAAGTGGAAGTACCCTTTCCCAAAGGAAACAGAGACCAAGAGCAAACTGACGTGAGCATGGATATTCCTGTTGTTCCCACTCTCTATTTGACAGAGCTTTTCATTAAAACCTTATTTATATACACAGTTAAGGATTGTTCTATAAGTTTCAAGATGGCGAAGAGAATACCTAAAACAGCTCTAGTTCTCCACCCATTATTTTATATAATAATATGATATTTCACTGTCTACAGAGACCAAAACAAAAAAACCCTCCAAATAATTATCATAAACTTAGGAATGTATATTCATAACTTTTATCAGAAGTTCTGTGTTGAATAGCTTTTTATAATGTGGAATTTGATTGTTTTTTTTAATGATGTGAGGCCTTTCGCATTATAAAAACCGTGTGCAAGATTTTGGCAAATACCAGTTATTGGATACTGCAGAGATAGGACCAAGTTAGGTCAATGAGTAATTGTGACATGAATAATCAACTAATAATGCTTTCATAATTAAAACCAATGGCTTCATAGTATAGCAGTACTTAAGACAATTTTACAGAGCTCAGCTTTTCAAACTACAAATATTGATGGTTTGAGAAGCTCATGCATTAGTTCTGCAGGATTGTGTTGCCAAGGTTTTGGCTAAGATGGTAAAACACCCCTTTGTCTGCTTCTTTCTAACACTTACTGGTTTTTTCCAGACCAACTCTGTATGTAGGGAAATACTCCACAAGTTTGTATGCGTCCCCATCAATGGTGCATGAAGGAGTAACTGTTGTGGTAAGTTGTGAGCTACAAAACCCCTGCTGAAAAGTGCCTTTTCAGAATTAGTACTGTCCCGGGTTTAAAAAAAATAATTAAAGGAAACATACACTAAAATATATGTTAAAGAGACACCTTTGCAGTAGTGAAGTGGCAGAGGGATCTGATTATAACACTGAAAGCTGCACATCTAGAGAAATTTGGTTTTAAATTGCAGATTGCTCTCAAGAGATGCATAGCAAATAAAATACTTCATGAAACAGTGAGCAGGAGTGTTGGACTGTCTGACCATACTTGAGCAATCATTTCAAATGCTGCAGAGAAGAAGCTGCAGCTCATCAAGAGCTGTGCCAGGCCAGCTTAGCAGGAGTGAGTCAGAGGCTGCACTATGGTATTGTTGGGGCACTGTGGTTAATGTTAAAATTTCTGGTTTGCTCATCAAAGTAACTGCCCATAGGCAGGTAACTGCATCATGGTTTTGTTTTGCTCTGACTACCCAGGTAGGAAATAAAGATCCTGTTTAACTTTTCTAAGAAAAGAGAGACTAATCTCATCTCCCAGGCAACGTGTACCTTGGAAGGTTACAAGGTCCAAGGTTGTTGAAGCAGCTGCCGAGGGCACAATGGCAGTGTTTGCTTACGGTGACTTAGCTCCAAGTTATTTTTACATGCCCACCAGTTTTGACCTCCAATTTTTCATTTAATTGCCTATTTAAACATTCCAGGGTTATGGTGCTTCCTTAATAGTAACAATAATCTCTCTTTCCAGCCCCGTGGTAGTGCCATACCCTTACTAGAGGGTCCAAAAACAGACGGAGTCACGATTGAAGACAACGGCGAGTGTGTTATCACCCCCAGTACGGATGTCAAGTTTTCAGGCAGACTGAAAAAGAACAAACTCAGCTACTGGAACGATTGGCTTTTGATAGGTACCCACTGCCTCACTGCAGGGTCACATTGCCACCTGGAGGACAACTGTCATCCAAACCTCAGAGCTGTAAATCAGTCACAAGGACTGCCTAAACTCGGGCAGTCATTACTGAATTCTAGTAATTGTTTCTAATTCGTCCTCATATGCACAAGAATCCCTTCTGTCTTTAAGAACAGGACTACAGAATGGTTTTCCCAAGGCATAGGATGGGGAATGCTTAGCTCAGTTTGTTCAGTATTTATCTGCCCCCTCCTTCACAGAGGAATATAGATAATTTGTTATTCACTGTAAATATTGTATTCTGTTTCCTTTTTTTTAAAATTGTGCATAATGTTATTCTAACTCATCATATGGATCATATAGTTGCATTTTCCCCATTTTACAAATGGAGGATTAAGGCACAGAGGTTAAAGATAATATTAATAAACTGTCATCCTGTCCTGTCTGTCCCAAATCCCAAAATTTTGGAACTGACTTTTCAGGGTATTTAGTTTTGCTTCAAAATTGAAGCAAGTTCAAGTTCAGTCTGAAGTTTATAAATAAGTGGTATGTGCCAGAGGGCCTCTGTTGTAGGGACAGGCTGTGAATCAACTTTACCTATGTTCTTCAGCAAAGATGCAGATATCAAGGCTATCTTCCCTAAAAAAAGACAACTTTTTATTTCAACAAATCTGTTTTATTTAAAGGGCACCATGAAACACCATTATCTGCCCCTACAAAGATCCTGGAGAAATTCCCAAGCAATTTACCTAAGAGGCCTGAAAATGTGATTCCAGCTGACTCTGATAAAGCCACAATTGAAGAGGTTTGTGATGAGAATAATCATTTCACTGGATGGTTGAAGGATGTGAAGAAGTACAAGTTGAGGAAGGAAAAGCTACATGGATTTTTAATGTCATATTTTCATGTACTTAGCACTGCTGTGATGATATGTCATTCCTTATGTCATTCCTTAACTCAGAATTAGGGCTTTCCACTGTTGGGTGGTTTTTTGGTTTTTTTTTTCTCCCACATGCAAACTTTGACTTTGGTAGCATTAGAAATTGTTAAAAATGATTCAGCAGAAAGGAGCATGTATAAATGCTGTTACCCATGAAGACACTGACCTGACAGCTTTCTGTTCCTCTTAGGTTATTGACATGGTTGGAGGTTCCTCAACAGAAGTGCCTCCTGTCCTTCCAAAGGATCTTGAGGAGAAACCAGCTCGGACTGTCCCTCGGCCAGAGGCTGCTGTGGATTCCATGCTGAAAGACATGGCCACCATCATTCTCAGCACTTTCCTGCTTGTGGGCTGGGTGGCTTTTATCATCACTTACCCCATGGTAATGCTAACTGAGCCAGGAGAGTAACATTTTCTAGCCCAAGAAATGACAGAGGAGTTAGAAAGTAACATACTACAGGGTGGGTTTTTTCCTTCCTTGCAGCTGTGCAGGGGGCAGCAAAGGCTACAAAATTGATATAGCAGTGATTTCTCAGGGCAGATGTACCAGCTCTGGAGGGTTTTTTTGTTCATCTCACCAGGTCTGTTTTTTGCATGTGATTTCTCACAGAGTGTGCATCATCAGCAACAGAGACAGCATCAGCTGGAAGAGAAGATACAGCTCTTGCAGAAACAGAAGCTGCCCTTCCGTGCTCCCAGTGATCTCCTTCCAGAAGCAGATTTCTTGGACTCCTCCTATGGACGGACAGAGAGCTCAGCTACCAGCACACCAAATATGTCCCCCAGAGCATCAAACCATTCTGCCTATTCCAGCATCTCCACATCTGATGTTGGGAGCTGCGAGCAAGATGAGGGAGGTAAAGTTGATCCAGTGTCTCCTATTGTCAGTCTTTGTATTTCCCCAGCCCTTAGGATGACAGCACAATTCACATACTCAAAGGCTACTCAGAGGAACTGCTGTTAAACACACTACCGTAACTGTCAGCATTTCCTAAATTCAACAAGACAGCTATAAATTTTCCAGAAAGAGTTTTTCTGCTGAGAACCATTAGTCTCTTACCTAGTCTTGAGCCATGATCTTTCCAGACATTATGTCAGGTGTTATCTACAGAATGTGACTCTGTTGGATCATTTGGCCACCAGTATTTGCCTACTCAGAAAAAATGCCAAAATGCAGCTGTTCATTTGTTTTGATTATCTGTGGTATTAATTTTAACATGAGTAGAAAGACTTTTACCTACTGGCCCAGAGAGATGTGCAGTTGTAAAAAGCTGAGTTGGCCCATCCTGACCAGGTCCTTGTTCCTTGTTTTTTTCCTTCAGATGAAGATGTGAACAGAGTGATGGTTGGCAAGATTTCCTTTAACCCAAAAGATGTACTGGGACATGGAGCTGAAGGGACAATTGTTTACAGGTAGAGGACAATAGGTACATTTAGCATTAAATAGACCAATGAACGTCTTTATATTTCCTTTCTTAAAAACCTATCCCATGTATGTAATACTGACAGAAATGAAACAACTTTGCATGCGTCTGGAGTATTTCATGCAGTGTTTCTTCACTGCTTCCCTTAGGAATGTTTAATGCCCAAGTGGACCTTTCAGATGCCTCTGTAAAATGTCAGCAGTTGTCACGGGCTTTGTACACAGTGTAACAGGAAAACGTGGCTTTCCTTCCTGCCTGCAGGGGGACGTTTGACAACCGTGATGTTGCAGTGAAAAGAATTCTTCCCGAGTGCTTCAGCTTTGCAGACCGTGAGGTTCAGCTGCTGCGGGAGTCAGACGAGCATCCCAACGTCATCCGCTACTTCTGCACGGAGAAGGACCGGCAGTTCCAGTACATCGCCATCGAGCTCTGTGCTGCCACGCTGCAGGAGGTGATGGGGCACTGACACACCGACAGGATTTGTTACAAGTCTTCTCCCTGAAAGGCCTTCTCAGGTTCCTTTAGCTTAAGCTGCTGCAGGAGATGTAGTTACTCCTGCCATCGCCTCTGTGATAGTTTCACATTCCTATGGCAGGGGTGTTTTCAGACATCCCTAACCCCACACTAACTGAAGGGCAGAAGCTGTTGTTCTTTCATTTTCCTTCCCATGAAGGACTTCCCTCTCATCATCCATCCACTCCTACCATTCAGACTTTGAAGAACTTCTGCTCTTACTTCTGGAGCACAGTGCTATAGAGAATTCTAGATACAAATGACATTTTAGAGATCATCACCTTCAGCCAACAACAAAAAAGGTTCTCTGATATGTCACCAGCTTGAGGACTGCTATTTACCCAGTCTACTCTTTTCTTTTTTTGGGGCGTGGGGGAGCAGCACAGGGGGAGGGCAGTACTTACTATCTCTAGAGGAGCTAATGTTAAGCAATGCTGTTGCTGACTCCCCTGTTTTTCTGTTACAATTTCTAGTATGTTGAGCAGAAGGCCTTCAGTCAACATGACTTACAACCCATCACTCTCCTGCAACAGACAACATCTGGTCTTGCTTACCTACACTCCCTTAGCATTGGTAAGGATGCTTCTTGTTTCAGTATTGGCACATTTATAAAAACCAGAGCCTGGTCTGGAGCTTGTTTATTCAGTCCTAGAAGAGAGTCACAGAGGCTCCACCTAGCGCTGGCAGCAAGAGTGTCTGTGCTTCAACACCAGCCCTGGCCCTGTGATGTTCTGCTGCACTGGAGCTGCACACCTAGCCACTGCCATTTGTTCAGGGTGCTGCATTTTTTTGAGAAGTCACATGAAATATGATGACTAGTGGTGATGGATTAAAAAAGAAAAAAAGATGAGCCTATCCCAAAGACAACAGTTTGAGATTTGTTTTCACAAACACTGGCTCAGCCTGCTGAAAGGTTTAGAATGCATTAAAAATTTACAAATAGAGTTGGGATTGCCTGACTTGAATAAATGAGTGTTTTTAACAGTCCACAGAGACCTGAAGCCCCATAACATCCTCATCTCGATGCCCAATGCCCATGGGAAAGTCAAAGCCATGATTTCAGACTTTGGCCTCTGCAAGAAGCTGGCTGTGGGCAGGCACAGCTTCAGCCGCTGCTCGGGTGTACCAGGTACAGAGGGGTGGATTGCCCCGGAGATGCTGAGTGAAGACTGCAAAGAGAACCCTGTAAGTCCTCACCCTTCCCTGGGGTTCCTCCAGAGAGGGCTGCACACCTGACAGGTGGCACATCCTTCAGTCAGAACATAAAATGCACAGTACTTGGTGCCTGGGCAGTCACAGAATCACAGAATATTTTGGGACCCCTGAGGGTCAGCTAGTCTGACCCCACTTTCACACTGCAGTTGATTATGTGATTCTGGGAAGGTTTCTTGTGCTCCTTAGATACAAAATAAGAAACCTATGAATCACATCTCAAAGTCTTCAGCATGGGCAAAAAAAAGTGGTATTGCTATCAAAGGTTATTTCTTTGCAGACATACACCGTGGACATCTTTTCAGCCGGCTGTGTCTTTTATTACGTGGTCTCTGAAGGCAGCCACCCCTTTGGCAAATCTCTGCAGCGCCAAGCCAACATCCTGCTGGGAGCATACAGCCTGGAGGCTCTCAGTGCAGGGAGACACGGTAGGACACACCCAGGAAACATAAACCATTGCTGAGTTTAGAGAACACCCCTGGTGTTCACATTCCAACAGAAATGACAGAACCGGGACCCACTGGGGTTCCCAACCTTGCGGTGATGAGTTAGACTCCTAAAGCACTCCTGAAGTAAAGCTCCTGAAGTTCTTAGATTTAGTACCCCCCAAAACATCTCCAAGATACAAAATTTATAACCCTGCAAGCTTGACTGTAGTTATTTCATGTATTTAAAGGTAGGTAAGAGCTGAACTTTCATCTCCATGCTGGCACTGACTCAGCACTGCTGCTTCTCTGTTGGTTGCCCAGCGCAACTGTGAGGGCAGTGTTTGAGCTGCTGGGGATCGTGTTCAGGAGCAGAGAACATAATGATTTTCTAAAGTACAAAAAATTTTGTTTTTCTTACAGCCTAACAATTACCACCCTTTTCCTTGCAGAAGACATAGTTGCTCGTGATTTAATAGAGCAAATGATAAACATGGACCCTCAGAAACGTCCATCTGCCAGCTGTGTGCTAAAGCACCCATTCTTTTGGAGTTTAGAAAAACAGCTCCAGTTTTTTCAGGTTTGTGTCACACTTTTCAATCATTTCAGTTCTAAGAACTGTTGTATACAGTTTTCGAATCTTGAATTTAGTTTCTTCCAGCTTTGAGGAGGTTTGAGGTGATATAATCCACAACCTTACTATAAGGAGTGATGAAGCCAAGTTGTAATACCTAACTCATCACCTCAGAGACTTCTGAATTGTACTTTGGCATGGAGTGAAATAGAATTATCAGGCCAGGCAGCAACTTTAAAGTGTTGGGAAAATCTTGGAAATACAACTAGAATTAACCTGAATGTCTCTTCCAGGATGTTAGTGACCGCATAGAGAAAGAATCTTTAGATGGTCCAATAGTCAAGCAATTAGAAAGAGGTGGAAGAGAGGTGGTGAAAATGGACTGGAGAGAGCACATCACTGTTCCTCTTCAGACAGGTAAGGGAAGTGTTTTATCAGAGCAAAAGGAATTAGGTGCTGTTGTTCCCAGTTTGCTGGGACAGGAAAGTAGGCAAAATACTGTTTCAGGTTTAGCACATTTGTTTGTCAGCAAAGTATTCCTTCAAATTACAGTATATGTTTATCTGTTGCAACATGCCTGTAAGTGTATGTGATGCTACACACACAGACCTTGCTTATGAGGCCAGCAAGTAATGCTGGATCAAAACAGAAAAAGAAATCTTGCAATTACTTTTGCAGATCTTCGAAAATTCAGATCCTATAAAGGAGGCTCAGTACGGGATCTTCTGAGGGCAATGAGAAACAAGGTAAAAGATTTCTTTCTGTGAGCAACACCCACAGTTCTGCCTCCTTTTGCTGTTCATTGCCAGCCTGTGTGTTTTACTTGGGTCTAGGTGTGAAGCTGCTTTACAATAGCCTAATATGAGGTTACTTTGTCCAGGAAAAATGCCTCTGGGACAGACAGCTGTATTTAAAGGACATCCTTGAGAACAAACACCCTGACTGAGCTTCTCCTTATTCTTTTCTCTACAGAAGCACCATTACAGAGAACTGCCTCCTGAAGTGCAGGAGACCCTGGGCTCTATCCCAGATGATTTTGTATGTTACTTTACAGCTCGTTTCCCTCAGCTGCTCCTACACACCTATAATGCAATGCACATCTGCTGCCAAGAAAGACTGTTTCAGCATTACTATAATCAGGACTCTACAGAGCTGAGCCTTGCAGGAGACATTGTTTGAGAAGAAAAGGGTGGAGCTTTCTGCTCTGGGACAAACATTCCAAGCACAGGGCTGTGAAACAGGCCTACTTTTAGCAGGGAAAAGTGGGATCAAAGAGCTGAAGTCTCTCTCTGGGAAGAAATCAAGCTTCCAAAAAAGTGCCTTGTACCTCTGCCTGTGCTGGATCGGGAGATGGTGGAAGCCCAAGGAGCAAGAGGTAACTTCAGAAAAGCAATGAGCCCTGGTGATGGAGTTATTCCATGGCAGTTTTCAAGACAGTGCAAATGGAGCACAAAAGCTGAGGTGGTCATCTGATATCCCTGTACTGTACCTGATTTTATGACTGATGTGTTTTACAATGAAGAATCAAAATACAGTAATTGAAATCCTATAATTACTAGGGACTGGGATCTGCAAAAGGATCTGTAGCAAATCATCAGAACCTGCTGTTGCACTACTGCCACATTATGCATTAGGCACACCACAGTGATTGTAAAGGGAGTATTTTACAATTACCCAACCCCGTACAGAAAATACAATTTCTGTTTAATCAGTTCTACCCAGGAAAATTAATCCCTTATACTTGAGCAGATATAATGAAGTTCTAAAAAAAATACTGACTTGACAAATCATTTAAAGTTTACCTACTTTGAAATAAAGCCTCATTGTTTAAATATTGACCAGTATTCACAGAAGAGCTTGAACAGCCCTTGACTTAAATCACAGTGTCACAACAGGGCTCCATTAACTTCAGAAAAAAAAAAAAATATACCCTGATGTCAGCTGTGAACTTCTCATGAGCAGCTGATCATGGTCTCTCAAGTGTTCCTTACTCTCTTAAGAAGAAGGGTCCACAGTTGCAGAGTCAGACTTAAGAGGATCCTGGGGAAACAAAAAGGAACTAAATATGAAACAATGAGAGTTGTACTGAACAGTGCCATTAGAGGCAGCATTTTTAATGCCTGTGATAAAGCTGTAAAGGAACCCCATTTTTCTGTCTGTATTGGTTGTGCATCACATCCATGTGAGCCTATGTTTTTTAAAGATGCAGTATTTCTTTTCATTGTCCCTAAAGCTGTGACAAAGCATTAAGTATGTGCAAAGGATGAAGAAATGGTGAATTCTAATATAAGTGGGGTGTTCTTTTACAATATATTTATTATTTAACATATTTATATTTATTTAATTTTTACTACAAAGTGGTATCAAATCCAAGTGTAAAGCATGCCAAATCATCCCTAATCAGCTTTATGTTTATATTTAATAGTATTATAGGAACTGGAAGAGGAAAGTGATACTGCATCTTTCAATAGAGTTCATTAAAGGAGAAAAATGACAAAGTGGGAATTGATATGACTGCCATTGTGTCTTAAACAAATAAATTATTGACAGTAATGTGTATGTTTGGGTATGTACAGTGTATGAGAGCAATTTACCTAGGATGCCAACTGGGCAAGTTACATGTTTCTAAAGCTTGAAAAAGAATAATGGTAGTTTTAACTAAGATTCAAAAGCCTATTTCATATTTTTGTACTTCTCATATAAAGTTGTTTTATAAGTCTACTAAATAAAGACTTGTATTCAGCTTAAGAATGAACCCACAGCTTTTAGTGACAATGTCTGCATGGGGAGTAAGTCAGACTGCTGCTGCATATGGACCAACAGCTTTCAGAACCAGGACTGAAGAGCACCTACAGCTGCACTGGGCCTGCAGCAGCCACCTCCTGCCTCCCAGAGAAGGGGCATGTGCCTGGGTTTTGAGCAGTGGCCAGTATAAAAAAAAAACAAAAACAAAACCAAAAACCCACCACTGACTTACTGCTAGGTGAAGATAAGAATGCAGAAAACAGTCTCACACCCACAAACACTACAAAAATGTTAATTTCTCGGAACTGCTTCTGTATGAAACCATGTTGATGACTTACCACGTGATTTACAGGAAAAGAGCCTGTGAGACAGGTCTGGCTGCTGGCATGTGCAAGACTGAGTGCCCTGCACAGTGGATGTCTCAGCATTGTGCTGTGCACCAGTGCTAGTTGCTGGAGGGCTGGTTTATGACCCTGCCAACTGCTCTTGTCAATATTGACTTGGGTGAGCTGGCCTGAGAAGCTGCCAGAGTGCAGTAAGTGGGGGTGTGGATCTGCCCAAGTTTATAACTAAAACCCACCACACACACAACCCAAACCCCAGAAGTAACGCCCAGATAGCTAAATAATGCCACCCACCCCCGCTCCCAGAGCATTGCTGAGAAAGGGTGGAGACTGGGTGGGTCGAGAGCGCTCCTCTTTTTTTCTGGGCCGGTGGCAGTAGGACTATATAATAGAGTGGAAGAGACTCGAACAGCGGAAGCGCCCAGCAAACACCCCGCGGACTCCACCTCCAGGTCTTTCCGCTGCGGAGCTCGGCAAGAGCATCGGCATCCTTGCAGCATCTTTGGAAAGGTTTCCCCTGCAGGCAGTCTCCGCCAGCACAGCACCGGAGGAACCAATCCTGTTACCCGCAGGCTCCACAAGGTGAGCTCTCCCTGTGGCCCTCCTGGGTCCTGCATGGGGTGGGGGCAGGAAGGGGGTGAAGGTTTTCCTTTTGCAGCCTTACCAGTTATCTTACGGGTAGCAAGGGCAGGAAGAGCAACGATCACACTGCACCACCCTCCTCTCCCAGCTCTGTCCCCCCACCCCACTGGGGCCGGGGCTGCTCAGCAGGGGTAAGTGGGGCTGTCTGAGCAGCTGAGGGGGACACAGACACCTCAGTCCCCACAGCTCCATGGTTACATCACTTTCCTGCCCATCCATGCAGCGACAGTATCCAGCTGTGTGTCACACACAGGCTGTGGGGACCACAAACTCAGTGCTGCTTATTTCCCCTCCCAACCCCCCCCCAGTTGCAGCCCCAGGCCCTGTGGCCCCCAGACGCCCCCCTCCCCTCCCCTGCCAGCTCCATCCCCGGTTCCTCTTCCCCGTTAAGTTTCACTTTCGAGACTGCTGCCTGATGTCAGCTGTCACACCAGGCCGTGCCAGAAACAAAGGCGGGGGTGGTGTCTGTGTGTGCCAGCCCATAGGCCCACCCACGGCAACAAGCACAGCTCTGGGAGGTGGTGGGGTGGCCAGAGCCACTGAAAGGCCAGTATTTCAGGGACATTTTTAGCCCCATTTATCGGAGGAGGCTGTGCAAGAGATCAGTCTCCACCCATTTCTTGTTACTAGTGCTTGGTCGAGCGATCTGCTCATAACTAAGGTACATTTGATTAGTCCTGGAAGAGGTTTCCCCTTACAGTCACTTGTTAGCCCACAGCTATTGGCCATGGTGACACCTGTAAGTGCTTCTACAAGGCCCAGCAGGTGCTTAAATGGTGAATATGAATCTAACACCACAGTGTTTTCTATTGCCCCTGTTCTCCTATACCCAGTATTTCCCCAAGCTGCCACTTTCTGTTGCACTCACCTCCTGCCAAGCTGTGGTCCTGGGAAGTGAGTGCTCCTGGCATTCCCTCAATTACAATCCTTGCACTTTCAGACACTGTGGGGAGCTTGTGCTGAGCCCCCCAGCTGCTGGCTGCACTGCTGACTGCTCCTCTCACACTGGAATTCAGAAGCTGTGAGTCCCTGTGTTACCACCATGAGGACCATGGACACCTGCTGAACCAGCAGAGTTGAGCTTTCACATGACAGTAAGAGAAACTTCACCACCAACAACCACATCCCTTTCACTGCAGCCCTTGTTAGCTGTCCACAGATCATGGGTGGTTACTGCTGCCTTTGCACAGTGGGAGTGCACAGAAGCAGCATAGCTGCCAAGACTGGGGGGGCTTTTAGAGGTACAGAAACTACCCTGGATCAAAAAGGTGGGGAGGGTGTTAAAAAACTAGAAGCAATAAAGGCATGTTAACTGCAAATCTGAAGACTTTTTTTCCCCTCCTTCTCTCTAGGGTTTTGTTCATTAACAGCAGGATTTCCTTCAGCAAAGGCCATGGGTATGTGCTGCTTTCAGAAAATCTGCACTTTGTATTTAGCAATTTGCTTTTCAGTGTCTGTATTTTAAGGCTCATCTCTAGTGAGAAACTAATCAGTACTCTTAACATCATCTTATTCTTTGTATTGATGCTATATTCATTTAGCAGAAAACAGATACCAGTATGTAAATGATCTAGCCAAACCTCACTAGTTTAAAGAATACAGCCATAATACTTTTATAATACTTTTTTATAATACTTTAGTAATATTTTTTATACAGTATAATACTTTTTAAGGGAATATTGTGATACTTCCATTATTTTTGTCATCAGAGCTGACTTATTTGGCAAGTTAAGACACAGTCCCTCACTGACTGGTAGAAAGAAAATCTAGCATTCAGCATCTACAACATCTTGTCAAGCATGCTGGCATGCATTTAGTTTGTATTACTAATATATTATTTTAACTTCTAGATTACACAACATTACCTGTGAATGAATGGGATGAGAATCACGTTCAATGTTGGCTTGACTCTACTGGAATCAAGAAAGAGTATGTAAAAAAACTCCACGCAGAAGTGACAGGTCCAGTGCTAATGGAACTGGATGAAGCTTTCCTCAAAGGCATTGGTATGAAGGCAGGACAAATCCACATGTTAATCCGCAAGAGAAATGAACTGCGGCAGCTGAGCACTCAGCAAGCCAAAAATTCCAGCAGCAAAACCTCCAACAGAACTGATACACAAACAGATCCAGAAAGACCCAGAAATGCCTCTGCTCAAAAAACTTCAAGTGAAGGCAGCTGTGGTCCAGGAGACAAAACTGATGGAGACAACGCAAGTTCTACTTCTGGCAAGAGGCAAAGGAGAAGTAACAACTCCCAGCTTAAAAGTACTGATGAAGCCTTAGAGCTCAGCAACTGCCGGCCTTTTAGAAGCCAGAATGCTGATTTCAAATATGTGAAAGACAGAGTTCTTCCTCCAGAATCAGGAGTCAGTGATCTGATCACTCCTTGCCATGAATACAAATCTTTTGCCACTGCTGCAGAACTGAACAAAAACCAACTACAATCAAAATTTGCCTGTGAAGTAATAAGATTTGCTTCAGCCTGCATGAACATTCGAACTAACGGCACCATACATTTTGGTATCATGGACAGCATTGAAGACAAGAGTTGGAAACATGGACAGATAATTGGCATAAAGGTCAAAGAGCGAGAACTTTATGTTGATGCATTAGATTATATAGAAAAATGCTTTTCTGAAAATCTACAAGAAATTGCAAGGAAATGTATTCACCCACCTGTTTTTGTTGAAGTGATTTCAAAAGACTCTCAGGAACAAAGATTTGTGGTGGAGGTTGACATTGAACCAATACACAGTTTAGTAAAAAATGAACTGTTTGAAGTGTATTTGCCAAAATATAAAGAAGACAGCCAGAAGGTGATCCTGACAAAAGATCGAGTTCTCTATCAGAGACTAGGAGCAAAGTCTGAACCTGTAAAGGACAATGAGAAAACTACTTTTATTAAAGGTTTACAAGACAGAGATGCTCATAGAGAAAAAGCTGAGCTCTCGAGTGCAGAAGTACATACAGAAATACCTCAAAATTTAGGAAGAAAGTTATCAATTCTACTAAATGATGGCAAAAGCTATATGGACGATTCCCTAAGATACATCCTTGTCACAAACAGATGTGAAAAACATAATCTGAACAATGTCAACTTCTTAATGCACTTGAACATTTTCTGTGTCTTTGACTTTGATGAAGATTCTAATGTCTCAGGGTTGTATAGCAAATTCAAAGAACACCATGCAACAAGGTCTTTTTTTTTACAGGATTTTTCCAATGAAAGTAAGACTGCCATCCCTACCTCACAGAAACATTTGTGCTTGTTTGATCAGACCAGCTGGGTATTCTGCAATGGGCGCAGTGACTTCCAAGGAGATGAAAAGCCTTGTGATGACAATACATGGACTAGAACAAAAAGAAAATACCTTAAGAAAGCGATCAGTCGCATCTGTGATGAAATCCTGCCAAAGGGGTCTTTCATTGTGCTCTTCCTATTGCTATCTCCTGCCCAGAAACCACTTGTGGACACTTTTGAGGAATTCTATACAGAGATGAATGGTACAGAGTATATTGTTTGCATTGCAGAGTCCAGAGAAAATTATGAGAAGTGGGCTAATCTAGCCCAGAAATCCTGCAGCATTGAGACACTCGAACAATACAGTATTGTGGGTATGAAACTAAGTCATGTTGATGCCACCATTCAAGCAATGCTGCCTTCTACAGCACAACCCAGACATCTGCCCGTTTCCACCAGAGGGCTATGCACACTTCCCTTGCTGGAAGAAGAGAAAATGTATTCCCTAGAAATCCTTTGTGCTGACCAATGTGATGACATCAAAATAGATCTCTTGACTGAAAAAGAAATACAAGAAATAGAACAAAACTTCTACCGAGGGAGAAAAATCATCTGGGAAAACTTCTGGCTTGCTGATACAAGACGCTGTGGGGAAATCATTGAACGTGAAGCATGCAAGGATGCAAGCAAACTCTTATGTGATATTTTGCGAGGAAGTGGATTCAACTATTCCGTGGCTAAACTAAAGATATTTCATCATCCTGGAAGTGGTGGAAGCACAATCGCACGGCAAGTTCTATGGAAAAGAAGAAAGGACTTAAGATGTGCTGTTATAAAAACATCATATTCACCTGCAACTGTTTGTGAGCATGCACTTGCATTTAGAGATTATGAAGAAAAAGAGATCAGTCACT
This sequence comes from Phaethornis superciliosus, assembly GCA_023637945.1. Lineage (NCBI taxonomy): Eukaryota > Metazoa > Chordata > Aves > Apodiformes > Trochilidae > Phaethornis > Phaethornis superciliosus. Next base: position 8,198,674 of record JAJQWJ010000021.1, on the reverse strand, counting down.
GTCTTCCAGTGCTCCTCCTGATTGAAGATTACGATGAAGACTATTTAGAAGAACTAAGGAATGAGTTAATGGATGCTGTAGGAACTAGGAAAATTAATTCCCCCAGACCTTACTTCATCCTCATGTGCTGCAGACGATCCAATGACCCTGAAAGGCTTTGCAAGGTTTCTCCACTGGACACAGTTTCTGTCACTCACAAGCTGACAGACTCAGAGAAAAGTCTCTTCAAAGCTAAACTTGAAAAACTGAAGCAGAAAGATGTCAGGCCAGAATTCATACTTACCTTTGTCCTGATGTGTGAGGAGTTTAATGAAACATATGTGAGAGACTTTGTAGGGCACATACTGCAAGACATAGACCGCTCTTCTCGCGATACAGTTTTGATGCGTTACGTGGCTTTGCTTAATTTTTATGTACCTAATTCATATGTTTCACTGTCACACTGTGAGGCTTTTCTGGGACTTGGGGTATATACAGAAAGGAAATCAAGAGCATATGATTTCAAAAGTAACTTGAGTGAACAAGCAAGAATGATTTTTATTGAACTAAGAGAAAGTACCACCTACATTTCATCTGTTCGGATAATACACTGTCTGGTCGCAAAAGAAATTCTGCATCAGCTTTCAGGGAGTGAACCTCAAAGTCAACTTGCAATGGCACTTCTTCAGGAAAAGACACTCTTTGAAAACAGATTTGGACGAGAAGAATTCATAAAGTTCATCAGAGATCTGTTTATTCGACGTGATAAAAGAAGCAGGGGTGACAATACTGACACACTATTTTCCCCATTCATTGAACATGTCTGTGAAGCTGAAGACTGTGAAAAAGCTATAGCTGTCTTAAAAGCTGCATATGAACTCCTTGGCAAAGATCCTTTCTTTGCTCAGCAGCTTGCCAGACTGCACTACAACAATGAAAAATTTAAAGATGCAGAATATTGGGCAGGGGTCGCAAAACTTCATTTGCCAAATGATTCTTATATTTTAGATACAGAAGGTCAAGTCTACAGGAAATGGTTTAGTTTTATCGTGGATAAAATGACACAGGAAGACACTCCTGAAAGCATCATTGAAAAGATAGAGATGGCTCTAAAAGCTATGAAATGCTTCAAGGCTGCACAAAGGGCTGCAAAAGCAGAACGAGACAGTATGAACAACGCTGGTTATTTTGGAGAAGTTGAAGTAGGATGTCGTCTTCTTAGATTTTTGTCCACAGTCCCTGTATTTTGCAGAAGTCCAGAGGGGGAATATTCTGAGCTTGTGAAATACCTGATCACAGATTACATCCCTAAAGACATTGAAAAACCATGGGGAAGGCTTCATGCACGCTTAAAAGGTTTACGCCAGAACCTGTATGATGCTCTGGAATGGATTTCAGAGGACTTAAGTTATTTCCAAACAGATAAACACCATGAGAAGGAAGAGGAAGATGAAAAAGTTGAAAAGGAAGAGCAAATTTATAACCCCAGAAAATGGCTAAAAAGACAGTCAGAAGTATATGCCAAATTCTTCATCTCGGCATCACTGATGGAAGTCAGCAATGGTGGCCCTGACAGCCAGCTGATTAGGCGCATGAATATTTATAAGAGCGGTGGAGGTAGTGTCACTAATATCCTGTCATTCTTAACAGATAAGAAAGAGAACAGGTCAGCTGACAAGCTCGAGAAGATCCTTAGTTTCTACACAGAAAACCCACAAAGACTAGAGGACAATGATTTGATCAATTATATTTTGTGCCACATCACATTAGCATGCCTAGCACCAGGATCAGGTGAACTTGTTCCAATGCTAACTCTTCGTGATCTCAGTGCAAGATTCTTTAAAGGAAAAAGGCCATTTCCAGCAAGTGCCTACTTTTTGCTCACCTTGTTGTACTGGCCAGACGAGGCATTAGACAAAGAGCCTCATCCAGATAAAGATGAAATTCTAAACACAGCCCTTCAAACCTTGGGACGTTTATATGACATCAAGATGAAAGATGTTCCTACCAGAAAGAAAAGAATCTACACACACTTTTTTCTGGGAAAGGGTTATGGCTTAGGCAAGATTGTGCACAAAACTAAAATTGATAAATTAATCAGTGGGTCCTTAGATGAGAGGAGAATGAAGTGGCTACATGGAACCGTATGGAATATTGGTAAGATTCGTGACATCCTCAAACGAGTTTCTGGTTGGACCAGGGACAGAAAATTATTTATCCGTGGTCATGTGAAGGAGCTTCCTATCTTGCCACTCCATCTTGATTCAGTACCCCCTGGAAATGAAAATGTGACCTTTTACTTGGGCTTTTCATTTAAAGGTCTTGTTGCTTTCAATATTGAGGTTGAGAATGAGACACCGTTCAACAGAAGGAACACTTAGTACATTATCAGCACTACTGTGCTTTTAGACAATGCAGCACTCAAAGTGACCACTGTCACATTTAAAACACAGAATGGGCTGCAGTGGCTGAGCATCAGACAGCAAGATAACCACACTTTACTACAGTAATGTCTCAATCTGAAAAAAATTGAAACTTTCTAATAAAATATACCTTGAGACAAAAGCCTCTGATAGTTCTGAGGTCACCAAAAGCAAGATTTCAAACTTGAGAGCAATAATAATGGGGATCACATGCCTGGGGACAAAAGAACCACTGTTTTTCCTCCCTGCTCATGAATATCTGGGGAACTGAGATCTGGAACAAGCACTTATAGCAGGGAGCCCTTCTTAGCTCATAAATTAGGATTTTGAGTTAATTTATGGGTGGTTTTGATCAATCTGTCCACTATAACCACTTATTTTTCTTCATTCTGAATCAGCAAGAGTGACCTTTCAAGTGAAAGCTCATCAGAAAGGTCAAGTGAACTTATTACATGTTTATTCCACTATAGACTTTGCTCGCTAAAATATACAAAACAAATCTACCCAACGACTGCAAACCCATACCCAGCATAGAAACAAAGACGGAACATAAGCAATTTTTAAACTGACTTTGCAAACATAAGGATTGATAAAAAATAGGTCTACAGTTTCAAAGTTTGTCATGTAAATATGACAAACCATACTAGATGTATCTGTATCTGGAAAGGGGTGCAGAGATATGTGAGCTGTTAGGTATTTGTAAGCACTGTTATAATTTCCTGCACTTGGTGAAGTGTTCTTGCAGCATTATCCAATAAATGTACAGAGTATGTAATTCAGTTTTTGTACTGTATACATCCATATTTAAAAATATTCTGTTGTCTAGCTTGATTTAGCCATTTGAAAAAATTCAAAGGAGCCTGTTTCCAGCACTATGTCTACAACCATCTTGTTACATTAAGCTTCTAGTAATAAAGCTTATTCTTGCAGTTTCAATCATTTGATACTATATTTTTACTAGTTTCCAGAAAATGTGTTATGTAGCTTAAATTTTAAACTAACAAATGACCTTTAGAAAGAATTATCAGTTCTTACGAACTTAACTGCCCTACCTGAAGATGTAGTTCTAACAGTAGCGAGGTATGATTTGCTTTTCCAACTTCAGTTAAGATCTGGAAGCAGACAAAAACTGTAAAAAGGAATTGCAAGCTACTATGAATTGAGACCAGGATGAAACCTAGAGATTATTCTGTCTAGTCCAAGCCTTCACCTTCTGACGTCAGGAAGCAGAAAGCAAGCTTGTGACTGGAGGCAATCCTCACTTCCTTCCCTTGCCTTCAACTTAGGAGGCACACCAGCTGAGTAGATTTTTGGGCTGCAGTTTTCGCATGGAAAATCCAGGCTGGGAGATTTCACCAGGGTAAAGCAAACTCAAGGGTTTGCTTTAAGGGTAGGTTAAAGGTTAAGCTGAACCTTAAGGGGCTAAGCTTATCAAAGGCAGCTTTCTCCAAGATGAGCTCATAACTGCTAGGACCAAAAAAGCTGGGGTGCTGGGAAAACCTCTCCTGTCCCTCCTTGATGGGAGGGGGCAAGGGCGCAAGTGTATGATTGAAAATTAAATTGGGCAAAGGCAGTTTTGTTAGGTCTAGCATAGGGTATAAAGGATGGCTTTAACTCAGTAAATAGAGGGCATTCAAACTTACAGAAAAGCATGGGAGTGGGAGCTGACTGCTAAACAGTTGAAACAAAATGCTCAACTGCTGAGGCAAAAGCATGGCTTCGTTTTAAAAGCTGTTACCATGATATAGAATTAAAACAGTCACCCTGGCCAAGAGGAGGCATATAATGTGCTTCTTTCCTGCCTACAGGCACCTGACATGATCCTGGCAGTAGTTATCCTTTGCCCTGTAGCCCTAACAGCAGACTGAGTCCTTTCTTTGAGGACTAAATAGGGGTGTTTGCTTTTCCAAGATACCCATTTTACCTCTTAGCAACTAAAGACTTAGATCCAAACTCTATCTCATCAGGGTATTTTTAACACAATCCTCCCTCGAGCCAACCCCCCCCCCCCCAAAAAAAAAAAAAATTTAAGAGAAAAAGCATAAACCCCACGCAGGCTCCTGCCTTGCAAAACAAGCTGCAGAGGCTCACATGGGGGAAAGTACAGACCCAGCCTTCTTACTCTATCCAGTCACATTCAAATTCTCCAAGTCTGATAAATAAAACTTGGGAGTGCTTTACCCAATGACACACCACACAAGCTGCCTTGTTTTGGTAAGCTTTTAGGGTAAAGCAGTTTCCCTACTTCCCAAATGGCCCTTCAGATTTCCCTGGAGCCCAAAGGACCAGAGGACATAACATGGAAAAAGCTCATGCAAAGGAGCAGTCTTCCCTAAAGGGTCCTCTACTTAGTATTAAGCTCCTTTTCATTACCCACATGCACCCAAAATGCACTCATTATTCCAAGTAGTGTAGCACTAAAAACATACCAGAATTCCAGGATAGAGTGGACTTCAATGTTCATCTGGTCCAACCTTTCTTGGCAACAGCATGGTCCAGCACCCTGTCCAGCCAAATCTTCCTCGGGAGGTTATTCCAATGGTTTACTCTTCTCATGAGAATTTTCCTCTCCTGTCCAATCAGCATCTCCCCAGAAGTAACTCATATCCATTAGTCCAAGTCTTTTTTGTGACTCCTTGTAAAAAGGGAGCCTCCATCTTCTTTGCAGCAGCTGCCTTTTGAGTACTGGGTCACTGTGTTGAGCTCTCTCTCCTAAGCTTTCCTTTTCTCCTGGCTGAACAAAGCTCTCTCAGCCTTTCCTGATACAGGCTTCCTAGTCCTTGGGTCATCATCATGGCTGTTCTCTGGACCCTTTCCAGCCTGTCCACATCTTTTTTTGTATAGATATGGATTTATCTTCCTTTTGTCACCTCAGTCTATGAATAAACAGCAGTCAGCTACACGAGACCAACCAGCCTAGCAGACTAATCCAGTTTCTTGCTGCAGACAGGAGTTGCAAGAACACACATCTTCACAGCTACCTTGTATCCTCTAGTGTTCTGCTCTGAAAGGGGTTAGAACAGACCACTTTAACAGCATGCTCTCTACCAGGTTTTATGAAAATGCTATTAGATACTTTTCCTCCATATTCCCCAACTCTTCCAAATTAAAATAGCCAGGTCATCTGAAGGACAGCAGATCATCAGCAAAAGAAAGTTACAGGTTAAGAGGTCAAGATGAACTTGCTCTTCTCCAGGCAGAAAGCACTTCAAGATCAAGCCCACATGAATGAGGTTTTGCAGTTTACAGATAACCAGAGAGCTAGGCCAAAGTTCTTCAGACCATAACATGAGTAAGGGTGGATTTTATAATTCTGCACACTTTGGAATAGCTAACATTTGTTGCAATAATATAAAAATGCCCTCAAGAAGAAGAAGTAAAAAACAAACCCCACACAGAAACAGTGTTTCACTTTTTTAATCAGATACTGTTACAAAGCGGCAGACACACATTACAGAATTGTGTATGTGCAATGATCCACTCCTGAAGCATACAGTTCACAGAAGTTTCCCAATGGATGCAAATGATGTCAGCTCCATATTTTCTTTGAATCTTCTTTGTAAACTGAATGCTATAAAATTAAGCTATTTTCTGTTACGAGTATTTGCATGCATTAAAGTGATGTACATACTTACCAGTCTCAAATTCAACATCAATATTTTGCCACTTGTCTACTGAACAGATGAATAATCCCATCCCTTTCATACTACTTACACAAACACAGTATCAAGTTTCAGAAAAAACCTTCAACAGACACAGACTTCTGTGGCTGTTCTGCTACTGAGAGGGGACACAATTCAGTATGTGCTTTAAGGTACCTGAAGAAGACAGCAAAGCCAGTTTGGAGTCTGGGTTCGCTGCACAGGGACCAGAATCTCTGAAGGGGTGATTCAGACACATCAAGCAGAAGTCTGAAGGAAACAGTGTCAGCTTACTCACTGTTTGCACATGTAGGGTATCAGGACTGGGAAGGAAGACTTCTGAACCCCATTAGACTGGACAGCTGCTGTAACGATGTATTAGAAGTTGAGCTACAACTTAAAAGACTTCTCACCTGGTTCTGACAGCTCAGATTCCTAGTGTTGTTTTGGTCCTGTCTCAAAGAAAATAAAACTCAATTCTACCAAAAAGTACTGTAATTAATTGCCACAAGAAGCTTCACAAGGAAATGACGTTTACCCAAGTTCATATTAGGATCTACCCTGGACAAATACAGCTTTTGTGCATCAGACACTGAGAAACACCACTGGCCTTCAGTTATCCCCACTGACTGCCATGCTGCTGTACAAGTGGTGTGGGTCAGCATCCAACCACTGTCAAAACTGAGACTTCCCAAAGTAATTCAGCAGCCAAAAGTAATCAGTTTCTCATTCTGACTTATTACTGAGCATTGCATGATGTATCAGCTAGGGTCAAACACAGAATGTAGAAGAAAGATGCACATATTCACAGATATCTGCCATTAAGATTTAGAAAACACAGGCAAAGCTAAGTTACAGATTTAATGATTCAACTTTTTTTTTTTCCCTACTATGTATCATTCAAGTGTAGCTATTCTAAAACGTGAAGATACAATCTCCTTAATCTTTGTATGTTTGTTTGATGAATTCTGCAGTATCAGGTAAGATTTCAAAATTCTAAAAGCATCAATACTGCTGGAGGTGTCACGTCACTCATGAAACCATGCTAGACCATTCAGATGAGCTGGAAAACTAAGGTGCCTGTACAGCTACCACATTCGTAAATAATCTTCCCAATATTTGGTTACTATGTAATCATCAACCAACAATGTCACAAGACCCTTGAAATCCAGTGTGTGATAAGATGCCCTTGGGAAGTGAACTAAAGCAGAGTGTTAGAGATCATCCAGCTGTGAGACTGTGCCATGTGGTACAGCACAGAAACCTTTCATCTCCCATGCTGATGACATGGAAATGAGGTACAAAAAGCTTAAATAAAAAAATTAATGCAGCTATTCTGGAGAAGGTTGCCTCTTTTACCCAGTTACAAAGAATCTATTTCTTTTAATGTGTAAAATGTTCTGTAAAAGCATAATGCCAATTTTCTAGGAATATGGAACAGGGTATAAGAAAAAAGAACAGAGGCAGAATAGCAGCTCTGGGGCAAGATAAAACGCCTTGCCAAAATTTTATTTTTAGATCATCTCTGAAGTGCTGATATGGGCTAACAACAACAACAACAACAAAAATCAGAAGAACAAGCTCTTGGCTTACAGGCCTAACAAAGTAAAAATCTGTTGGTAAGAGAGTAATTAGCAATAGCTAAAGGAAACTGAAATAAAGATTACATTACTGCTACATATTCTTACAAACAGAAATGCTTATTACCAAACACAACAAATATAATATCCTACAATTGGTTCACTGATAAGAGAGTCTCTTCTATAATAGCCAAGTTACTGAAGAAGTGACTTCAATTTCAGCCTTCACAGTTTTCAGTAACAGCAATGGCTATTTGTTAAGTTTCCATATTAAATTTTTCTTCCAAGTGCTGGCAGATACTACCTACCCACATATGCTGTTTAAAACTATTACAGATTAAAAAAAAAAATAAATCTAGATGTTCACTCACTACTGCAAACAGTAGTAGAAAACAGACACATTAACATATCAAAGAACCAGAATTCCCCTTAGGTACTTAAGTGGTATCATTTGAACAAATTATTTCAAATAGGAACATCAGGTACTTACAGATTAAACTAACCTGTACTGGCAGTGCTGTGGAATTTTTCTTCTCTACCAGTAAGTAGCAAATGCTGAAATTCTGCTGCTAGTTAACAGAAACACAAATTGTATTAAACCAAAGAGTTTAACCCATAATTTAGTTTTCATTTAAAAAGCTGCCAAACTTCAGTAACTGCAATTTGTTGCTTAAGAAAAGCATATGAAGTAAAGGCAACTCTAAAACTTCTTTAACTTTGCCCTTACTTTCTGATAGTTTTCATACATAAGCCAGAAGTTTAACAAGGTAATCCTACTGCCTACCACAAACAAAGGAAATTACAATACTTACATCACCAGGTTCCTTCATTAAACAGTCTCCTAAAGTGGGTTTTCTTATTCTAGATTTTACAAATGTAAGAGTAAAATGTGTTTTCTTCCACTAAAATTAATCAGAAAGAAGCTAAAAAATTCAGTGCAAGTAACACATATACATGTAACCCAATAAAAATAAAAAACCAAACAAACAAAAAAACCACCTCTGCATGACATTTCAAATCATTGCATTGTTTCCCAAGTTGAAGACAGTGAAATGACTTCTTTGGTTGTATGGCATTAATTTCTGTCAATATAAAGCTGCTGTTAGTTAAAACCATTTATATATAATGGCTACTAAGGGCAGCAGAAATTGAGATCCTACAAACACACTCTTTCTGAACAGCAACTGGAAACATGGTTAAGATTCAGACAAAACTTAAGAAATAAAATTTGATAGGTCAGAAGCTTGAATCTGGGATAAGGCAGTTAGCTAACAGTTATACGCTTTAACTGCTAACAAGAGAAGCTCTTAAGGAGGCTTTCAAGCTCTTTGTGTATTTGTTTGGTTTGGTTTTAGTTAAGATGGCATTAAAATTCTACTATTAAACCTTAAGGTAAGTTCAAGACAGTATTTATAGAGAAGTTAAATTCATTGTCATTAAACCAGCATCATTGCTAATTGTTCCTATTGCAAAAAAGTCTGTAAGAAGCACCTCACTATTTCACAATCATGCTCGCTTATAAATACCAACCCTCAGACAATTCATACCATGGACACACAAGATTCATCAGGATGCCAAGAACAAACAACTGAGCACAACATCCTGGATCCTGTGGTTCAAGACAGGATATGGCTGCCCACAAAATCTGCTCCCTCACACAGACTTCACAAAACTAATCTAAAAATGCAGTCTCCATATAACAGACTCCACAACTACTGTGCTCGATCTGTATTTTCTAGCAGAGTCTTAATGAGAATCTATGCTCTGATAATCAAAAAAACCACACAAAGCTGTTCACAGTGCCTTAAAAAAACTTCTATTTTCAGAAACTTCTGTTTTCAGAACTTCACAAAGTTTGTTATATGCATTTCACTTCAGAATGACTTCAGTTCTATCTCGAGCCCTTCAAAGGCTGCCTCAAAACTTCTTACTCCTGTACCTACCTGCCACAACTATTACAAGATGCATGGTAGTCAGCTACATTTTTATAGAACCCACTCACTACTGTTAAAATTAAAAACAAAACAACCAAAAATCTTCCTCAGTTCCTCAGAGAATCTAAGGGCTAGTCTGCTAGACAAAGCACAGAACACAATGACCTCATCTGGCAATTCCAAAGCAAGCCAGAATTTCATACATGGTACTTAATTTGCTACACATCCCCTTCACTTCTTACTAAAAAGTGGGTGCAAATTCACCATTTAGCAGAATATCAGTAATTCTTGCCCTTTAAAAAGAGAATAAAAATGTACCTCTACTTAACCTTAAGAAATCCAAACTCCCCAAGACCTACTTCCACTCAGACTGCTGCAATATTGTAGTGGCAAGCAGAAACACACTACTGCCCTTCCAAATAAAGAGAACTTGTTTGCAGTGTCATCTGTTTTTGAAACTATCCCCATTAGATCCACACAAGGAAGCAGGAAGTAAAACATCACTAACAGAACTTCAAAGAAAGAGCAAAGGATGAACCATTTGCACTAGATGAGTTTTACAAGTTGTTTTAAAGAGATGACGGGCCAGCTGGTTTCATAGCTGAGGAGATACTCCCAGCAAAAAGCAGAGCCAATATGACATCCTTGTGACTAGAAAGACAGCAGCACTTGCACATGCATTTGTTAGGACAAAATATAAAGCAAGTAAATGCACATCAGTACTTGCTGCAAATTTAAGGACTAACACCAGTCTGTAGTAACAGATCAGACTGACACAGAAGTAATCTGCTGAAGCTACTAACTTCCAAAGACAGAACACAAAAGATTTCTTTGTCCAGTCCTTTAGAAGCTCAAAGAAAGGACAAATTTGTAAAGGATGGGACTGAAGTATGTGTGAACTACCCACCAGAAATTACAATTATTTGCAGTATAGCAGAAAAACCCTGTCAAACTCTCCCTTAATTCATGCAGTAACACCCTGCACAATTTGTGTTCATATCAGACACTTTCAGAAGTAATGTGCAATTTATCTTTTTGAAATTGTCTAAAAGCAGCTTCAAGAAAAATTTCCACAGCAATATGTTACTAAGAAAAACTACATTTTGCTCAAAACAAAGAAATGGTTCATTTGCTCCAAAGTATTAGTATATACAGAGCTTTATCAGTGACACAGTGAAAAGAGAATCTGCATTTTGGATACATTTCTTTCACTAATATGCCCAAACTAATTATTTTCAACAAAATCGGATCAAAACAATTTCTGTACATTAAAAAATTTCTACCTCTCATCAAGGTATTGATTTATAAGATATCATCCAAGTGTGGATCTAAGTAGGGTACTCCACTGGACACAAGAAACCATACATACCTTAAATTTATCATCATGTTTTTATTACTGAATATGAGTAGCTGGATAAAAACTACCTGGTACTGGTTTGTCTTACATGGAAACTATTAACTAAGTTCAGTATCAGGCATTTGAAATTTGATTTTTTAAAAAATTTTGAGTCTCTAAGCAAAAAGAGAAAGCCATACTGCACCTAATTTTTGGTTAAAGTTTCCTTAAATATGGAAAAAATGGAAATAAAAACTAAGCCACACCCTTCTATAGGCTGAGCATATCAAATTAACACTACCTGCAGTAGTATCTTAAAAATCTTCAGTGTTATCAAGGGTAGCATCACCATGAGAATTAGAAAAGCAACGCCACACCCAATAGTAATTTTAGAACAGTTAACAGAGGACATGACAATTTTGCTAATCTACAATTAGGGAGGGAGTTGTACACAAAAAATCATAATGGGCAGAGTAAAAGCAAAGCAGAGTACAAAACAAATGTGAAAACCATTCTTGTAATTAAGTTAGAATTACAACTCTATCCTTTAATAAAAATTTCTGGAAATCACAATAGGGGTCATTACTTAGCAAGAAATTATATATAATCTATGCTCATCAGGAAAAGGCTACAAATTTTAAAAACGTTTTAAGGCCTCACTCCAACACTCTTGAATTTTCTATTTTACTAGTGGTATTTCACTTTTTAAATTTCACTGCAAGACCTCCCTGGACAAAAACTCTTTTTATGAAGCTGAAGTTGTCTTTAAGCAACTCAGGCATTCAAGACCACTTATGTGCAACAAGCTGAGCACCAAAACTAAAGCCAATTTTTCTTCACAAAGCATAGAGGCTTTTGCCAGTCACTGTCTGAAAGAAAGAACCTCAGGTAACCATATACCTAAGCAAATTTTGAATATGTAGCAGAATTCCACGAGGTTTCAAAAAAGTGCTATGATTTTCAGTATTGTCAAGTTTGGTGTACTTGAGATTGATGAAAAGGTTTTCCCTGAAACTGCCAGCTGGAAAATCTGCAGGTTCCATTTCTCATTCTTATACTTCACCAGCCTGAACCTCTACTTCTTCATAGGGCTCTACATTAATACTTGTTGTGATGCAGCTCACATATGCAGCAGTTTTAACATCTTAAATCCAAGGAAACTGTTCTATAATTTGAGCTACACAATTTTGTGACTGTAAAGACTGTTTTAACTTACTAGTTAAAACCTAAGTATTTTAAGCAGTTCAACCAATACATCCCTCAGAAGAGGCAATATTAGTAATATTTAGATGCTGCTATTTCTGAGACTACATAAAGTCATTACCAAAACCAAATACAGCACAAATGCAATGTAGGGGAAGAAGGGGAGAGGGGGCAGTGTGGCTGAAAGACTACCTGAGCAGATTTGTAGGAAATGCATTCCCGTAAGAGAAAAGGTACTCAAACATCTAGAAACATATTCCCTCCCCCTAAGACTCTTAAAAATGCAACCATAAAAGATAAATATTAATATAGAGCCCATCTACCAAAAGAGAATAAAAACCCTAACTTAAAATAAATTTAGGGGCCTTCACCAAACTTGCTGCAAGTTTGGGGACATAAATATCCAACAGCCATATAGCTGTGAAAGCCCCTAGAATGAATAAAATAAATCCCACTTGCCTCAGACTGAACAGGGCAACACTGAGACTCTGCCTCAGCCTGTCCTATGGCAGGGCTATAGGAAGAAGAAAAATTTAAATTTTAGAAAAAACATGACCCAATTAAGTGAAAGACATGCATTCAAAGTTAACAAATTTCCAGTGATCAAGCAAACAAAAGAAAATGACTGCTATAACACCTATTTCTTTAGGCCCAAACAAAACTCTTTACAATTAGTAGCTATTTATGAATTGGACACTTTGTATCTTGATCAATGGAACACAAGTCAGTTGGTCTTGGGGCATTTTTTCCAGAACTGATAGTACTTGCTGTACCACTTGACAAAAAGTAGTTATAAATTCCACCAGCCTCTGAAAATGTTCACCCTCACCTCAGTATCTATGTAGAAGATAGACCAGTACAATTATTAAGACATTTACTATTATTTTTAAATGTCATTAGTAACTATTTTAAATTGCAGCCCCAGCTCATGGACTGATATATCAATCTTAATTTAACTTAAGAGTCATTAATAGCCTTCTTGCTGTTTATAAAACTGAAGCAATCTTGATTTTTTTTTAATCTTGTATGCAGACTTCTTTGATTCCTATAAAATAAGTGTAGGTTATGTACTCCGTTCAATTCCAGGTTTCAAGGAAGTTATATAGTTCTGTTTAAGCACTGTTCAAGAGCTCCATACACTAAAAGATTTGCAGAAATCATTGAAGGCAGATGCAGCTGAATGTGTTTCTAGAAGCTTGTTTATATTCTCCCATGCATGCACAGAGCGAGGAAGTGTTATCCACTGAAATTGTTAGATATACATCCCAGCCTCAAATTTATTATTAGAATGTAAATATCTCATCTGTGGAAGAAGGAAAAAGACCCAATCCAAATCTCAGAAAATGAAATTTTTAGTCCATATAAGCCAGCTAAATTTTCAAGATTTTATTTAAAGCAACCTTTGCCAAAGGCAAAAGACATTCCAAAGGCATATGAAATAGCCATAAAGACTTCTGAAAAACTAGCTCATGCTTTTCCAAGATTCTTTCATGCTAGTCTCAACGCTTTTGGTCTGAAATCAGAAGATATGAGATCAGTCTCTCATAATGATACACCGAGACCAGGCATAAAATAATTTAGAACCTCTTAAACACATGCTAGATGCCATAAATTTTAAGTATTTTTCTAAATGTATTTTCCCACCTGTGTCTGAAGATTGTCTGGTAGCCTGTTTTTTTTATTCAAGATTTACAAGACTGATCAAAATCCATTTGCATCACTTTTATTTTAATTAAGGATTTGCCATGGCAAATGTAGGCAAATACTGAAAAGTAAAGCTTTAGCCCATGCAATTGTATCACTAGATTCCTGCAACAGATATAAAAGAGATTCGCTATTCTGTCATCATAAAAGGTTTCTACAAGCTCTTTCCAGGGAAGAGAGAAACTAAAGCAAAATCTGTCTGCGTGGCTCCATTCCATTAGAGATTTTGCTGGCTCAACTATGTTGATTAAACTTCATATTGTAAACTAAGCCTTAGTCTTTATACAAACAATTACCCCATTCAAAGTAGTTTCTCTCTTTTTGGGAAAATGCACCATAAATCCAACTCTCTGAATATTAAGAAGCAGTATCCAAACAAATGGAGGCAGGGACCACCAGACAACATATGCACTGAAATACCCAGCTGTTTATAGAGAAGAATACACACAAGAGACATAGGAGGAACTAAAGGTAGCCACATCACAGCACTTACAGCACAGAAATAACAGAAGCAGGAAAGTATTCACATGAAAAATCATGGAAAAATTGTTTACCTGCTTGCTGATTAACTGTTAGAGTACCATATGAATAACACATGGCTGTACTTAGTTGAGGGACTATCATAACATTACAACTAAGGAAAGCTTAGTCTTAGTATGTGTCCAACCTGTAAGTCTATATAGTATTAGCTACAAAATGGTACTATTATTGGAGCAATGAGACAGTCACTATTTAAAAGAAGAAAACTCCTAATTAATACAACTTGCAGAATATGCTGAGTTAACAGTACATGCAGTAGGGTTTTTAAGTATTTATCCCAGTAAAAGTAGGGGTTCGAAACCAACATACCAATGAGTTATGCAAAGACACCAAACAGAGAAAGTATTTACTTTACTAGGGGCAGTGGAGTAAAGCATCCTTACAACAGCAATATGATCTATATTTTTATAGGTCTATAGTTTTAAAAGCAGAAATTAAGATCCATTTACAATGTATTAATTTTATGTGTAGTATTATAAAAAGCATGAATGTCAGACACTAAAAAAAAAAAAAAAAAGTCTCCAGTGTTTTGTAATTATCCTCATTAGGTAAAGAAAAACAGAAGGCAATTCAAGTACAAAAGCACTGCCTGGCAAAACAGTTTCATCTGTTAGACTTGTGTATAAAGCAAGATGAAAAGCTAACAGAAGATCTGACACCAAGGCCCACTCAGCACATTTGCAAGCCAAATACTGCACATCTGACAGGTGATCAGCAGGTTTCAGTGATCAGAGAGAACTGCTTCTCATCAGAGGCTTGGAGTTATGGTCTTAGAACTACTAACACTTTTTTTTAAAAGTGCCTGATAATTTGTTATGGTTAAACTAAGGCCATTCAGCTGCAATTCATGTACTGGGTGTTACAGTGCTTACATGAGCCATTCCATTACCCCAAGTCTGAAGCAGAGAGAATGTAGTATTTTAGTGGTACTGTATTTGTGGATTGTTAAAAGACAGTACAGAATAATGCCACGTGAAGTACTCAAGGGCAGCTAAAAACCCCCAAGACTTTCAAGACAAGAGCCAAAATGCTCAATATTATAACTAAGCAAAAAATGTCCACTATAAAAAAAAAAATATTAGTGGAACATAAATTGATATTAAAATGTTGATAAAATTTCTAAGCTAGCCTGAAAGAGGTATCCCCATAAATCAAATTGCACAGATAAGGCTTGAGGCTGGAATATGTATTTAAAGTTGACCTGCAAATGAAAAGTTCACCAATCCTTTTCTCCCTTGTTGTGATGAGACCAGGGAAGCTCTCACCTCCCTTCCCTCCAACGTCTCCCTCAACATTTTAATTCTCATCATAAATGTAGCACACTAACAAGGGGATACTAGATATTCAGAGACTTACAACCTTTATCACTCTACTCTCATAAACAGATAAGTGACTAATTCACCTGGGCAAGACCTCTGATAACTAATGAGAAGAACCGATTATGGCACAAGATGAGAACACTCTTACACACTTTCTATTAAATGGCTCAAGAAATTTAGCCAACATCTGATCATAGCACATAGTGAATGGTTCATCTTTGAGACTCTCCCAAGATCTGCAGTTCTGAATGTTTAAAGTATAACAGCATATTACAAATTACTCTTGCTCCTCTTGTCTTTTGTACACTGGTCAAACTGCTTTTTCTCTTTTGCAGGTCAACTTCAATACAACATCAACTGGAGGTCACTCACCCATGTGACATGCACCTAAGCTTCTAGAAATCTTAATCTAAAAGACTCCTGAAATTCACATGCCCATTAGAGAGTCAGCCAAAGAATGAACTAACAGGACACATCCAGCACTAGGATGCATCTTAGGGCAATCACTTCTACATCCTACGAGTTCCAGGACTAGAAAACATTTCAGATTTATTGAGGACAAGAAAGCACAAATAAGGAAACATATGCATTAAGAGAAGTCACAACCTAGAGTTAAGATGTGCCTCCTGCAGCCTCATTTTTGAGGAGTGAGTTAATAAGTGTACAGGTCTTTGTCTACTCAGATGTGCAGCTAAGGAGTGACTTAACTTTTAGAACAACAAATTCAGATCTTATCAAAACAGCACCAATAATTGTGTTTGTTACACCAATAGCTACCATGGCATGCAGCTGTACAAACCTTTCAGGCAGTTGTCCACATCTGGTCATGAATAAAAAGGCATATAAATTTTTATCTTCTTTTATTACAATGAAGTTTATAACAGTACAGAAAAGTCACGCGACCTTAGTGGGTCAGTTTACTTAAACCCTGAAACAGGAGTAACTCTAAATACATTAAATACTGTTACAAGTTCAGACTTAAATGTACAAGTAGTTGGGAACAGTTACAGCCTTCACCAAACTATGTTGGGGACATGAAGTCCAACAGCACTTGAAGTGCTGTGAAGGCATCATTTCACAAAGAGCAACATAATGTCACAGAACTTGCCTTTAAGGTGGTATGTTCATGTAATTCCAGCGCCTTCACAATTTAACGAACCATATTTACTATACTTCACTTCTAAAAACCTAGATGAAACATGAAAAAGAAGCCATACAGTATAAATTGCAACATCAGGAAAAGTTCCTGTTATTATTCCAAATAATTTTTTTCCCATGTAAAATAAGAATGTCCAATAGCTCCTTGCATGTGGGAAGATACTTATTTTTTTAAAGTCACAATGAAGCCTTAATTGACGGAAGCTGGGCTATATTAACAGCACAAGATGAGAAAACGTTTAATAACATCTCCAAACCTATTAGAGCGTCTGCAGTAGCATCAGTAGCGGCCGCCCTGCGACATGACAGGAGGTCTCATTCCCATGGGAGGTCGAGGAGGTCCACTCTGATACGGGGGCACCATCGGAGGTCCCTGACCGTATGGAGGCATTGCTCCAGGAAGATACCCTGGCATGCCCTGGTGATGAGCACCATACTGACCTATAAACAGAACATTTAAGATGCAAAGAAGAATTGTTGTGTTTCGTTTGAAAATTAAGGGCAGAAGTTGTGTTTTGTGAAAAGCTTCACCCTCCCCACCGGTATATGCCACTTTGAGTTTTAGAAGAGTTTATAGCAAAGGCAAATCTTTTCAAGAAATGAAAGCTAGGGAAGTTATGATTACCATGAGGTGGCATGGGAGGTCTCATTCCTTGTTGTGGAGGAATTCCTGGCTGTGGTGGCATCATACCTCCAATTGGTCCAACTGGTGGATTACCCAAGGAAGCTTGTCCCGGTCGAGGAAGATTACGCTGATATTTAGGCAACTGTGCCCTTCTCTCTTCCTACAACCAGGAACAGACAGACAACCATAACACATAGTAAGGTTCAAATTTACCAAACTAAAGAGTGTAACAAAGCAGATTACAGGTACTACATTATTTTAACTACCCTACAAGTTCAAAGACAACTAGTAGTAATATTACACAGCAGCATTGGGATTTTCCCCACGTCCTTCAAAATTACTGCATTAATTCACACAGGCTAATCTACCATTCTAGCACAAATTTTCCTCCCTCAGCTGAAGAAAGCCTGTTCCTCATAACAAGTTGAGAAAAAAGTAACAACAAATCTAAAGATATCTGAACTAAGGTTGCTTTTATCCCTATATCCCATACTTCTGACTGCTGTAAGAGCACTCAGACTACTCCAACCTTAAGTCTTCTGTCCTAAACTCATGTGCTATACCTATTTGACATCAAGGTCTATTTTGGAGTCAGTAACCTATCACTAACAGAACTAAGAGGCTTAGGTCCTGCAACATGCCAGTCAGCACTGTGCAACTCAAGGTCTCTCAGTGCATGGTGGTTACAGTAGGCACAGTCTGCACTCTCACCGTTATTAAAATACACATAATGCAGAAGAAATACTATTTCATCAGCCACATCAGCAAAAAAAGCATTTTCAATATGACAATGAAAATCTTTTAACTTACCAGTGATATATCCTCATCTGGATGGATCAACTTACTGGTTGCACTGGTTGTTGTGAGGGTTGCAGGCTTACTTGTTATAGATGTAGCTGGTTTAGCTGCAGTACTGTTTGTCGTGCTAGTGGTTGAGGCTGTAGACTGCGTGTAAGCAGGGAATGTAGGTTTTGGGGGTTCTGTTGTTGTTGCAGGTGTAGAATTCAAAGGTTTGAAATCAGTACCAACTGGACCTGGAACAGCTGCTGCAGCCTGTGGAACACAAGAGATAGATCAGTTTTTATTTCTCAAAGCGTAAGAAAACCTATATGATGTCTGTTAAATCTCTGAAACTTTCCAGTAAAATACATAATTAAAACAAGCTTGATAAAAGTAAAGTTCAGCCTTATTGCACACTAGAGCAACTGAAAAAAAAAGACAAAATAAACCCCAGTATATACACATATACACACACACACGCACACACACAGAGGAAAGTCTAAAATTTGCAGGTAAAAAGCCACAACTAGAAAAAAGGAAAAACAACAGAACACCCCCTCTGCTATCAAAATTTTTATCTCAAATACTGATTTGGTAAATGCCTAACTCTTTCCTGATTCACTGTTCCATTAATAGTCTGTAAGTATAAATTCATGTTTCTCACTAAACTATAAACATACCTAAACACCTGTTAAGAGTCTGGCTTAAAGTGTTAGTTAAAGTAGTTGTTAAAATTAGGTATTTAAGAAATATTTTCATTAAATATTTAAGAAAGCTCTATTGTGTCAGCATTTAAGCATTGTCTCTACAAAAACACTGCAGTATTTTTCATAAAGCATTCTCTCTCTATGGATCTTTAATCTCGCTTCTGAACTAAGAATCAATATGAAAGGCAAATACAAGATCTACTGCAGATTCCAGGATGTCATATTTCCTATATTTTTCTTATATCAGAAAAGGTTGCTTTACCAGGCTCTCTCTGAAGATGCAATACTCTCTAAAGCAAGCTTTGGTTACGAGAGAATGCTTTTGTTTCTGGTCACAATACATTTACAATTATCTGAACTTTCTAATCAAAAGAAAGTATTTAATTTTTGCACACAATGCAAGTTAAAAAATTTCCTACATTATGATGTACTATATTACACAACATAAACTCAAAAGCCTTCACCATGCATCAAGCTAACCACTGCCCACTAAAATGCATTTAACTGCTTTCATGCTTTTTTAACCCTTTAGAACCAGGATGCAGCATTTCATTCTTTCACACTAAGAAAAATTGGGCACTTTGGTATGCTAATTTCTAGTAAGATGCAACTCGCAATCAAGGACTCTGCAGTTTTTCCAGAGGAATGTAATGAGGAATGTAACAGAAATTATCTAAAGATGTTAAGTCAATTTCAGATTTTTACAGAACGGTCCAAAGGGTTAAGTTGCAAAGCAATTTGTTTTTAACTGTGACTTCCTGCGTACTTGTGCTGTGCTAGGAAACAGAGCGTTAGAAGATGCTGACAGACTTTCTGAATTGGAGGAAGCTGTACTTGAGCTTGTGACAGGTGTCCCCATCTGTAGCATAAAAGAAAGGAAATGGTGAAAAGTCTCCAAACAAATGGGTGGATAGTAGCCAGATGAAAGGATTTCTTATGCTAAGTCCTTTCTTACTAAAGGACTGTGGTTTTGTAAATGAGTACCTTCCCTGCAGAAGTCCAAAATGCAAATTAGTACACTATGAAGGTTTCTGCAACATACTTCAAAGCAAGCAAAAACTTCAGAACAAGTGCAATCACAGGGCAGAGGTAACAAGACACTACCAATCGCCCACTTCCCTCCCCAAAATATCTGAACAAATTTTTACCTTAACTTATTCCTAAACTTCTTTAAAATAAAAAGCCTCCTAATTAAGGCAATGGTTATGCAGTTCAACATGACCATAGAATAAATTAGTACATATATGGGTAGAGAGCCCATTATGAAAAGAACAGGAGAGAACAAGTCATGTCAAGGTTTATACTTTGGAAATTCTAGGTAAAGTTCTATGCAATGAGAATCCTGTAGCTGACTAACAACTCTTCACCCACCCAAAGCACCCTTAAAATGAATAACTAAAGGGATTAAAGAAGTGTTTGCCCTATTCCTTCCTTCCCCACATGCTTACAGAACTTCTGCCTGGTTTCATGGTTGTTGTAAGACAAACAGAAGACTTTTAAAACTCATTCAAGCAGTACACTAAATTAAACATAAGCATCAACACAAGCAAGAAACTTAACCAGTCCTTTCTTGGGTCTCCTCAATAATAAATAGACACTGTTGACACAATTTAAAGAATATAATGATAGATTCCAGGCTACGAGCTACCTTACCTGCCCTGCACTTGGGAAGAGTGGTTTAGTAACTGGAGGCTGAGGGGTAGGTGCTGATGCAGCAGGAGCTGGAGGTCTGTTAAGAATGCCCGGTGCTGTAACAGGCTGTGCTTGGGTCATTGGAGGCATTCCAGGTCGAGGGCCAACAGGAGGTGGCATACCTACAAACCACAAAGTAACACATCAGGCTAAAGGGATTAACAATACCTCTTTTATAGGCTACTGTTAACAGTGTTTCTTAAAACAAAGACTCTCCCAAAGAAGATGTATTACGGCATCAGTAAAATAAAACATGACAAAGGGTAATGCTGGCAGTCAATAAATGTCCCTGAACAGGCAGTAATCTCACACTTCAGAGAAATACTGAATTGTGTTTTCTATAGAGCTTCAATTGCAAAGTCTGTGCTCTCAGTAAATCAACACAATTAAAGCAGTAACTGTTTCCAAGACAGGGTGCTTATGCTGCCAAGCACAGGGTAAGACTGTTACAAAATCCAAGACGAAGCCATTATGAACAGAACAGTAACAGAACTGTGACCAAAACACAGATCAGCTTTGCTATGGGTCTTTAGCACAATGGAACAGCAACACAAGGTTACTTTCTGCAGCCTCTCATCCAACAGCTCAGATCAGTTCTGTTGTATTTCTGTGCAGAACCAGGCTGTAAACATCAATGACATTTGTCTGTGTCAATGGGAAACCAGAACATCTCAAGCCATCACAGTATGGCTGCAGGTCAGGTGCAACACTCTCAGAACTTAAGGCTGTTAAGAGCTGCACAAACTTGAGAAACATCTCTCCTAGTTACGGTAAGAGACAACTCCCAGTTAGTTTCTTCACACAGCAGTTCATTACTTGGGTATTTCTTATTTCCCACAACATTTTCAATCACTATGATTTTCCAAGTACATCTACAGACATTAATACAAATAATTATTTATAATCAAAAGCCATAAAGCCATAAATCAACTTCAACTGTGCATTACAGTAGCTTCTATGGCAATCAATCCCCACCAAGGCAGTAGCATAAGTCTGTATAATTCTTTATAGAAATCTCAAATCTCAGTGGAAAGAAATAAATATAATTTTGCTCTCACCATAGTACGAGTTCGACAACCCTGACCTACCTGGTGGCATACCAGGCATAAGAGGGGGTATTCCTGGCCCAGGAGGCATCATTCCACCCATAGGCATCATCCTAATGAACAGAAGATAAACACTGGTATGAACACTCATGATAAACTCTTAGGACAATTGGCACATACCTGTATCAGATAAAAATTTACGGTAAATAATTTCTCAACAGAGGCAATTCAATACCAGCTGCCTCCACAGCTAGAAATGTTTTCCCACAACAAAAGAAATACCCAAAGAAACAAACAAAAACCCAAGAAAATCCTCAAACACCTTTTATTTGAACTTAATTCCTCAAGCTTTCACTTCCACTATTGTCAAATTTCCAGAACTGGTGTCTCTGTTAAAATCTTTTTCAGGCTACTAGTTTCAGCAGTGTTCAAGAATTTGATCTCAGTACACTCAGAAAATCTGAGTTAAAACCATCACATTGAATGTCTGTACATCTGCTGTTACTCCTTTCTGACACCACAAGTCTATTTGTGGTTATATCACCTGTGGTTATATATTTTAACTTACTCTCATCCTAGTAAACTGCAGACAACCTGTAAAGCTATCCACAAAAGACTAATAAAATAGAGAATAAGAAAGCTCCTGGAGTTTGAATTACATTAAATATTCCCTATACTATTAACAGAGAAGTGTGATTTTTAGTTTTTCTTTTAAATGAGAAGTCTTTATTATGGTAAATTTTTCCTTCACAGGTTTGTGGGTTTTTTGGATTTTTTCCCTTGTTATTGTTGCCTGCAGAGAATAATTGGTCTGTATTTCCTAATTTGTGGCATCTAAATAAATCCTTTTATCTTCATCTACTAAATTACACAACAAATGAATACAAGTTCCCCATGTAAACTATATATACAACCCTTAATATAAGCAAATTCCTCCTGCACAGGGCTGCAATTCCATAAATAGCTGTTTACAACACTTTTTTAAAACTAGGAAGCTGTGTAGCAAACCAGGTGTGGCTTAAGTTTGCTTCATTTTTTGCTGACACTTGGAGCTGGATTAGTGAAACAAAATAAAGGAAAGCTTAGTACTTAGTTAGCAAAAGCAGCAGATACATAGCAGGCAAGTGCACCAAGACTCCACTAAGAAGTTTCTACTTGTATGATAAACTCAACAAATTTCACCATTGCTGTTCCTAAATCAAAACAAATTACCAGCAACAGAGGAGCATTCATTCTCCAAAACAAATCATTACCCAGTCTTATTTTTGTTCTTGTCTACCACAGCCACAAGAGAAAGACTCAGTGCAGAAGCAGAAATGAGAGGGAACAAAGCACCCTTGCCCCTTTTTTGGATTGACAGTTGGAGAAGGCCAAGTCAGCCTCACCACCCATCTTGACAGCTCCTTTAAGACACACACACACAAAAAAAGTGCTGCATGCTCACTGCCTGCTGCCACCAAAAAGATAACCTGAGAAGCAGCAGGAATAGTGCCAGAACTAGTGTCACACTGGCAGCAATTTTGCTTTCCTAGGTCCTAATTCTTCTTTGCTCATTTTTAAACAAACTAATCACCACATTAAGCAAAATTATAGATTAGGATAGGTAAAAGCATAATGTAACACCACCTCCCTTCCCTGAAATTTCACCAAAATGCAAGCAAAGAGATTTTTTGGCAAATCATTTTATCCTTTTCTAGATCTTATCACATTAACCTAAGCTTACAGAGTTTAAGGAGGACTAAATACCAGCAAGCCTGGTAGAATTCCACTCAGTTTCCATCCAAAAAAGCTACACCCATTATGAGCATATACAAGATGTTCAACTATTTCATGATTTTAAATTCAAAGACTGTTAAAACAACATTCATGTCTCAGTAGAGAACAATGTTCTACCTCAGCAAACTTTAGAAGTTAGAAGCAAAGTTCCTGCAGTATGTCCTACAGTGTAAAAGACAAAGCAGAGCAAGTTGTGCTCTAGTTCAAGAGAAGTTATAAGTCCCTATGGATCTATTTCATTACTGTTTTGTAGAATGCATTTTTCAAAGTTTTGTAATATTCATTTAGGTAGAGCACAGAAACTTGGAAATATATAATAACAAAACCTAACTAGACATTTTCCAAAAAATTCTTAGGCAATATTCAGAGGTTTCCAGTAAGACAATTTTACACTTATAAAAAACATGACATAAAATGGCATAATGAAATGTACCTAGAATTACATTAATGAGATGCTTACATGTTTCCACCACAAAATGACTGCATGTATTTTCTCTGTTGATGTAATCTGTGAAAATTTATGACAAAATCAAAAATCTAACTATGATTTTCCAAACACATTGTGACAGGGTATGGTGTCAACCCCAAACAAGCATAGAAACCAACATCTTTTGCCCAAAATACAAGAAAAATTAAGCTATCAACATTTTTTTCCTGTTAGGTTGATGACTGCTAACCAGAGGCACAACATAATGTGCAATACACAAAGGAACAGCAGTTCACAGACGGCTCTAAACCAACACAAAGATTTAAATTACTATACTACTACTCAATAAAGTTAAGAGAAAGACAACATAATTTATACATAAACTCATAGTTAGGTCATATTTCTAATGTTGGTTTACAGCCATCCAGTTCTTTGGTTAGTCTTAATATTAAGGTTAGAGAGTTCACATACAAAGACTTTTCTTTTTAGCTTTACTTTTTCTGTGACAGTTCAAAATACAAAGCATGAACATGTAATATGAAGTCTTTCTTACTACTCACCCAGGTGGCATTCCAGGCATCACTGGAGGCATTCCAGGCATCATAGGTGGAACACCTGCCATTAAGGGTGGTATACCTAAAAAGTAACACAAATTTCAAACATCTCTGACAACATAGAGTGCCTAACAAATCTCATCTACTAAAATCAGACTGGATAAATGCTTTACAGGAAGCTGTAAGAGATCGGCTTTTGAAATAACACTGCTTACAAATAACACATTAAAAACGATTAACTGCAAATCTGACTTAGATTAATTGTTCTCAGCCCTGCAAGACCATGTACATTTTTTTCGCAGTCCCCAAAGAATATACCTTATCACTACAGAAAATATGTAATTAAGAGCAGTTTTCACTCATTGACATTGGTGGGAAATCTCTCCTCAATATAGTTGTATCCTGTGTATAAATTACCTGGTCTATATTAGCTGTCTATAGATATGCAGCAGCCTTTCTGCTCTGTTTCCAAAATATGGCTATAAAATACCACAAATAACACTGACAGACTTACCTTTAAAGTAATAACCTGCCTTACTACCACATAAACATTCCTTCAATCTAGACACAAGCATTAATTACCTAAATCTTCTTCACATAGGAAGATGTGTGTGTGCACATACAGAATGGAAGAAGGGGGAAAAAACATGAAGGAACTGCTTATGTGCACCTCACAATAATATTTTGTGACCTCTTAACACCCAGTGTTAGGAAGGACAGATTATTATTCCAACATACAAACAGCAATCTGTATTTCTAAAGTTTTTCAGTAACACCATCTTACCTGGAGGCATCCCTGGGGCACCTGGCACAGGAGGCAATCCTGGCTGTGCCATTGGGGGAATGTATGCCTGCTGTGGCTGAACTTGCTGGGGTTGAAATGAAGTTGAAGCTGCAGATTCATCATCCTCATACTCATCAGAATCATCCTGTTGCTTCTTTTTCTGGCTCTCTGTTAGGAGGTACAATGTATATGGTCACACTGAAGACAAATTATATTCTACAAATTTCATTTCATCTGGGATATACAAATTGGATTGAAAATAATAAACTTAAAATCATATGAGCATGTTTGAAAATTCAGAGAATCAAGTGTGAGAAAAACATGTGACCCTACCTATACGTACAAATAATAAAGGGATAAAAAGTGACTTGCACTGTAACGACCCATAACACAAATGAGGGTCTTGCTTCATGACAGCCTCATGCCTTCAGAATAAACCAAAGTAGTTCAAACAAATGTATACCTAAGCAGCAGAGAAATCTAAGTATTTAGGCACCCACTAGGCTTGTATCAACCCTAGCCTTTCCTCCCCTTATGCTCAAAAGTAAAATCACCATCCCTATATTCATTAGGTAACTGTTACAGCTACACTGGCACCCAGATATTTCTGAACAGGAAAAGAAAAATACCTCTCAGACTTCAAAGAATGCATTAAACCCAACCTTTACTCTTCTGAGAAGCAAGACCTGTATCACACAGCTTAGAAACAGCTGTATCACTAAGAAACAGCTGAGGGTAGTAACAGATAATGAGCAAAGTAACACTTTACCCTGAGTTTTTTGTTCAAGTAACCGCCTCCGTTCCTCCATGTCTTTTTCTGGAATGCCCTCCATGCCATAAATTTCCAGTTCAATGTCTGTTCTTCCAGGAATAGCATTCGGAACAGCATCTATTGTTTCTTTATGTACCTAAACAAAAGCAAACAAAAAAACCCTTCTGACCACAGTTCAGCTTAGATTCTACATGTTCTTCAGCCAGTTTCAAGATACAAAAGAAATACCCTTGACGGAAAGAATCTCTCTGGCCAAACATTTCCTTGTTATGTGATTCTTAATCACTGTTAGCTACTATTAGCTTCTAAAAACGGTTTACAAAAACTTGTCTTCTGAATGCCAAGACATTACACATCCTTCACTCCTATATCCCAAAGAAAAGAGCAGAGATCTCTACTGCATACGCTCCCTAACTGCTGAGACAGTAGGGCTCCTCATTCAGAAACAGCCCATTACTGTCCTTTTTTTCATCAGTTTTTAAGACTCCAGAAGCACCAAACCCACATCTTTTAATGGTTGCTATTAATTCCTATTTTAGAAACTTATAAAAAAGCTTAGCTAAGTCTGAAACTTCTTACCTGCATGCAATGTATCGCTAAACCAGGTCCTGTATACAGTTTCTTATGACATATATGGCATTTAAAGTGCTTTGCTTTTTGATGCTGTATAAGGATTTTCTCATCATCAAAATCCCTGTTACAATACCTGTTGAGGACTGTTAAGGAAACATTTGAAACCAAAAGTGATTCCCAAAGAACAGTAAGCCAGTGAGACTCATTTTTCCTTAAGCAAAAGGCAGCAGAAGCAGCACCTCTAAGCATTCAAAGCACGACAAATCTGAAGGCAAACCTCCTCCTCACACCATCCAGCATTTCTCTCTTCAGATGGGAACAAAATGGGCAAGATTTCTGCACACAATCAGAATAATTTGATTCCATATTCCTGGATATAAGCCTGTCCACTTCTAGTTATTTCTAAGTGGACTCATTGCTTCTCTGCATACAACTAGATACATTAAAGAGGAAATTGACTTGAAATCCACAAAAGGGAAGTCAATCTAAATACTCAGAAGTACATATTTAGAAACATGTAGGTGTTACTAACATTCAATAAAAGGGAATAAAGGTTTAAATAAAAATGCTGTTCCTTTTTCAGTCATCCATCCAGCTACCAATTCTTATCACACTGCACAGCTTGCTGCAATAATGAAAGAATTTTTCTGTTTTTCAACAGAAACATTTAAACCTAAGATATTTCTGGACATCTATGTGACAGAAGATGCAAGCAGCAATTTCCTTTCTGCAAAACAGAATTAGTGTTTAAGCAAACACTCCAAACATATGTTCTTAAGCAAGACATACACAGTTGTTATTTAGTAGCTGTTCATTGTTAATGCAACTTGTCCCTCACTGCCACCAAAACTTGAAACATATTAACAGCTAAAAGAGAAGCACAGATGTCTTCCAACATAAAACAGCAAAATATCTCAGAAAGCTTTAAAATGTATTCAACAATTCTAGATTAGGCAGAAATATTTTAAAGAAAAAGTGCACCTGCAATCACCTCCCAGAGAAAAAAAAAAAAAATCATGAAGGAGTGATGGAAGAAAAACCCACCGGCATTTCTGCATACTGAGAAATTGTACGTGACTTCGATGCAGCAATTACAGATTTGAAAGCCCTCGCCCCCCCCCAAAAAAAAAAGTTTTCCAAGGGTCTCTTTCAAATACATCTACTTTACTTTTTCTGAAAAAAACTGTATTAATTAGAGACTTGTCTTCCGTTGACCTCCTGCCCATCGCGAGATAAAGACCATTCTCCATTTTCTCCCCGACCTCACCATAGCAGCGCCACAAGACTGGAGGAGCTGTGGCCTGCCCTGGTTTTTCGGATCGGCCGTTGAGGCTGAGGCCTGAAGCGAGGCAGGCGGCAGCGGAGGGAGTAGGCCGCGCGGGGGAAGGGAGGAGGGGCAGAGGAAGGGCACGGAGCAGGCCCCATCCCCGCGCCGAGGAGCACAGAAACGGGAACAGACCAAGCACGGAGAGGTAACGAGGGTGGAGAGAAGGTACAAGTCCCATCCCAGGACAGCCCACAAGCCGAGCGGAGAATGGGACAGGACGGGACAGAGACCCGACTAGGCCAGGCCGCTCCCCTCCTTCACCTCACCCGCCTCGTCTCACACAGAAGGATACCAGCACCAAGGCTTCAGCTGCTTCTTCTTTTTACGGCCCATGGCGGCGGCGGCAGCGGCGGCACCCCCGACCTAGACGGAAAGGAGACAGCCGAATTGTTCCTTCCTGAGACGCGATGCCCTCAGCAGCCGCTCCGCGGACAGGAGCGAAGCAGCCACAAAATGGCCGCCACGATCCCTCCTGGCGCGACCGCCTCCGAGCTCCCAGCCTGCACCGCGGCGGGCGGGAGGGCGCTGCCCACGTGACTGGAGACTGTCCCGCCGGGGGTGGTGTCAGCCGCCATTTTGTCAGAGCTGCAGGCGCGGTGGGCGGGGGCTGCGGCTCCTGGTTCCGCGTTTCATGTCCGGGGGATGCGGCTCCCGGCTCCGCGTTTCCTGTCCCGGAGAAGCGGGTCCTGGATTCCCAACTAAATCCAGCTGGGCAAGAGGCCCCAGTTCGCAGGATAGCTGCTGGTTTCCTGCAGCAATTTAGCTGCAGGGCTTGGCTGCTGTGCGAACCGCCTGATGCTTATGAGGCTTAGCTAACAAAGTGTGCTCTTTTAGCGGAAAAAAAAATAAAATTCAGAAGCAGAGTTGGCTTTTAAAAACAAGGCAGTACAGCTAATCTTGTCCAAAGTGGTTTGAGTGGGTCTCGCCTTTAAGTCAGTAAGCAGCCTTTGAAGGATTATCTATATTGACACAGGTACTATCGTGTCCATATCGCACTTTTCAATAAATTACATCAACGCAGCAACACGAGCTATTTCAGCTTTATCGGGCAGGGCTCTGGTTGGGGTGAGGATATGGCCTGTCGCATCCTGACCGGTTCGAGCTGCCCCGCAGTGCCTCCCCTGCCCGCTCACCCAGCAGCCGGGTGCCGGGCTCGGTCCCTCCGCGGCCGCGGGTGCCCCCGCCCCGGGCTGGGAGCAGCTGCAGCCCTCCCCCTGCCCTTCCCTGCCCGGCCCGGCCTCGCCTCCGGGGCGGGGAGCAACGAGCGCAGGCCCGGAGCTGGCGGGCAGCGGGAAGGGGGCGAGGATGCTGCCGGCGCTGGCGGATGGGGATGAGCGGGAGCTGGAGAGCAGCGAGGAGGGCGGCGGGGCGGGCGAGGAGCGGCGGCCGGAGCGGCAGGGCAGCACCTACCACAGCTTGTACGGCTACCGGAGCTGCAGGTGAGGGGGAGTGTGAGGGTGAGGGGGCCGGGGCCGGGGCCTGGGGAGGTGGCTGCGCGCCGGGCCCGCCCTGCAGGGAGGCAGCTTCCAGGCCTTGTCAGTTCCCAGCTGCTTAACTTCCATTTATTCTCCCCTTTCCCCACCCCGTCTCCCCAGAAGATTTTTTTTTTTTTCATCCCATAATGTCCCGGTTCCCAGCTCCTGCTTTACAGCGCCTTTAAAGCCATACCTTTCCCCGCCGCAGTCGCTTTTCCCCGTTCTGTGTAGGGCTGTAAGCTCAATCCAGAAATCGCCTCTGATTTGCAGAGCCTCGCAGCAGGGAGCGGGCGGTGGGTTTGGCGGTGCCGGCAGTTCGGCGGCAGAGACCCCTTCCAGCCAAGACTTCAGGTAAGGGCACAATGCAGCACAGCCGAACTGCCCCTGACACAACATCCTCAACAACATCCTTGGCTGTGTTGCTGCCTGGTGAATTTCCACAGGAGACTGAGCTGAGAGCAAAAGTACAAACCAGAAAATCACCTTTATCCTGGCCCAAACCAGGACAGCTCTGTAATGGATTATTGCTCTGTATTACAACTAGGGAAACACAGAACAAAGGGGGGGGCAGTGACTCCTTGGTAGCTGCTGGGGAGTTGAGCATCAGCTGACATGACAGCTCCAGGCTGCTGGGCTAGCAGGAAAGCATTTCTGATGGGCCAGAAGTCACAGGGCAAATTATCTGTGAGCCAGAGAGAGGTCACAGTCGTTCCCCTTCTAGAAGCAGGTTGTGTTCTGCAGTTGTTCAGAGAAAACAATAACTTTTTCTTTTTGCTAACGTTTTTTTAAGCCTCTCCTTGCTGGACACTAACTTACCAGCTGAAGTGGAGACTGAATTGCGCAGTTTTCTTGCCAAGCGTCTCACTAAAGGAGCCCTGTTTGAAGGAATGGGAAATGTAGTGTCAGTGGAGCTGAGGTAATTTCGAAAAATATTTGTGAATTAAAAGCTGTAGCTGCACTGACAGCATCAAACATCTTCCCATCTACCTGTTGCTGCTTTTTGCACTTATTTATTGTGATATATCTGTAACAAAGGTGGTGTTTCCTTTTTTTTTCTGCACAGCATACCAGAATGTAAAGTTGGTTGTTACTACTGTCGTTTCCAACAAGAAAATCTTCTAGAAATGGCAGCACTGGACTCAGATGTCCATACTCCAGAATATGTGGTTTGTTTCTTAGGTGGCTCAGAGAAGGGTCTGGAACTATATCCTTACCTTTATCTGTGTGGAGAGGGAGGTAATATAAAAATTATGTCCTCATGTTGCCTGTTTCCTACTTGAAATCAGCCTGTTTGTTCACACCTTCCAGTAACGGCAAGTGTCAGTAGCAGCCACATACTGAAAGGGAAAAATACAGGTCTTAACTGATGCATCTTATTGTCCTTAAGAAGATACTTTCAGACTTGAGCTGGACAAATACATTCAAAATCTGAAGATAAACCTTGTTTTGGAGGTAAGGTGTAACTTTTTTTAAGTGGGGAAAATTACTATTTATGCATATTAATTACTAAGAGAATACAGATGATTTAGTCTATAGAGACAAAACAGCTATTTCAAGTACCAGTGTGGAAACACTGTGAAATACTTGATTCAGTGAAGTGACAGTGAATGTCTGCAGTGCTATCAACCACACAAATCAAGGGAAAAAAAAGGGAGGCAGCTTTTTTTTTTTTTTTTGGTGCCAGTCATAAATCTCCTAAAGGTTAGATTCAGAAAGAAGAATGACTAATAAAAGATAATGGTCTACAGGAAACTGATCAATGTCATTGTAGATTCTTGAAACTTCTTAACGTTAAGGAGGGATTTTTAGTGATTTTCTCATCACAATTTTTTAATGGGGATGATGCATTTGAAGTCTGTCTCATCCCATCTGCTGTTGTGTGGTCTTTGCTCAGCATACACCATAACATTACAGTTCTGTCTGCCTCAAATGTGAAACCCTTTATTGCTGATATTCCACATAAGTGTGGCTTAAATGTCAAACTCATTATTTTAGTCTACTGTGGTTTGAATTAACAAGGCTCTGACATGCAATTATTTTAGGTTGGATGGATTATTAATATGTTTCTATTGGTGTAGAAATCTAATTTGAAGTTAAAGTTGCAATGTTTCAACTTGTTGCAGCAAAAAACCTTGGAGACCCATGTTAACCCCTACTTGAGAAGCTGGTTTGAGAATTCCATATGCCCTATACAGAGAGTGGTACAACTCTTCCAGGAGAAACTTGCCTTTTTGTTACATGCTGTAAGTATATTTCAAACTGAATAACTAAAAAAGGTTCAGAAGGAATTTCAGTGACTCCGTCATGTTTAAAATGTTTTCCCAGCCAGGATTAAATGAAGAACAACTTTTTTTCCTTGTTTGTTTTAACTTCACGGCAAGTACTTTTTTCCTGGCTTTACAGCTAAAGGAAGTACACAGCAATGTCTTCTATCAATTTTTACGGTTAACTCATTTTAATTTACATATTATTGTCCAAACTGAAATTAGAATTAAAAGTTAGAAGCAGCATGAGACAGCTGTCCTGGCTGTAATTCCTCTGAACCAAAAGGGGCATTACATTGGCTGTGTGCCTTGTGTAATTCACTGGAAACAGAAAAGAAATTAATTCTATCTCTGGTCCCTGAGTTTGAGGAGGCTGTTTGGATGGAATCACTAATAGAGTATAATCAATGTATTCTGAATGCAAAACCAGCTGCAATCACTATAATATGGAATATTCCCTTAGCTTCTACTCTTTCTCTGTAAAAAACAATTTTTCAAGTACCACATAATTTATTTATTGCTAATAACTGCAATATAGCAACAGAAGTAATATCAAAGTTGTATCTAGCTACTTTTTTTTTTTATTTATTTAAGGCTTTGAGTTATACTCCTGTGGAAGTAAAAAATGCGGATGAAAAAACAGAAAAAGATATTAGCAGGTAAAGATACTTTAAGACTGAGGAATGTGGTATTTTGCATGACAACCTCCTGTTCTTGCTGTTCAGCAGTTGTAAAGCAGCAAGTGGTTCACAGGAGCTTTTTGTGTCAGGTTTCTGGCAGTTGCTGGCCTCCAAGGACTTGTTCAGGAAGGCACGATGACATCCTTGTGTATTGCCATGACTGAGGAGCAGCACAAGTCAATGATTGTAGACTGTAGTGGACCTCAGCCTCAGTTTCATAACGCAGGTGGGATTAAAACTGTGAATACTTCATGTTACACACTTATCTCCCTCAGCTGCTGAGAGCTGAGGATATTCAGTAGCTCATAGGAACCAAAAAGCTTGGGTTCTAGCTGGGAGCTGAAACACCTATTTTCCTATGAGGTAGCAGACAAGTTTGTTTTACCAGATAGCCTAAAAACTTGGTTTGAAAATGTTTAATAATAAACTCCACAGTGCATTTAGTTTGCAGACCATGAAACTATGACTTCTACACTACACAGAAGCTGCAAAACTCTTTTTTTTCTCCCTGTTGTTTTTTTGATAAATATTATGAAAAGGGATTCAGCAACCAGAACAGAATTTCATGTATCCACTGTAGCTATGTCTGCTTTTCTCTTCCACCTGTATTATTTTTTGCAAGATTTATTTCCTGGTAAAGGTGTACTTTTGCCAGTTGTTACAGGAGAGTGATGAAACCAGGTGAACACAGATCTATACTTACTCTGAGCTCATTTACTTTTTCATATCTCTTGTCTGTGTTCCTGACACGTAACAGGAAGTAATAAATTCTGTGAGGACTGGATGCATGCTTTTGTGAATGGTGCTGAAGGGGGAAATCCATTTCTCTTCCGTCAGATTTTGGAAAACTTTAAATTGAAGGTACCTGTTCATATATGTTAAAAGTCTTTGATAAGGCATCGAGGTTATTGACAAAGAAAACATTCTTTTTTCAGCAAAGCTGATGGTTACTTGTTATGTCTGTTTATATATCATTAACTGATTAACCCTGAAGTTGTAAGTTGAGGACTTGCTCACTGTAATTGACAACACCAGAACATAAAGTAGCATGAAGGTTTCTTCAGTGAGTACTCAAATGCATGTTCTTATACTTAAAATAAACCTTTTTTTTTTTTTCTCATAAAATACTGTTCATTTAAGCTGTGCACACACAGTATCTTGTAATTGGGTAACAGGGATTCAGTAGTTAACTCTTCTTAGGTGATCTGTCATAATGAGAGAACTCTAGCTACAAGTCTGGGCACGAACCAGGTGTAGTGGCCACACATTTTGCATTATAATAATGGTGGCAGTATGCATCAAAGAGAATACTGAATTCTTACATTACTCTCGAGTAGTCATTTAAAATTTCTACTGGAAATGCTTTCGTTTCTCCTGCTATTCTTCCTTCACTTTTACAAGTGTTTTCTTTCCCTGTAAAAGAATAAGAAATGCTCTATTACTTTTCCCAGGCTATTCAAGACATCAACAACCTGAAGAGGTTTATCCGCCAGGCTGAAATGAACCACTATGCCTTGTTCAGGTGTTACATGTTTCTCAAGAACTGTGGCAGTGGAGACATCCTTTTGAAGATTGTTAAAGTAGAACATGCAGAAATGCCAGAAGCCAAAAATGTAGTGACCGTCCTTGAGGAATTCATGAGAGAAACATCAGTGGCTTAAAATGATTTTAATTATTCTATACTTGTTGAAGGGTATTGTATAAATAATTTTCTTCTGTGCAGCTCAGTTTCACTACTGCAGGAATTTAAATTTATATTTAAAAGTGTTACCTAAGTAAAACCTAAGTTGCGGTTTCATCTGCTTTTTCTCTTTCCTAGAGAAAGTATTTGGAGCTCTTTTTAATGTGTAAATATCCAGTTATGCAAACTCCTACATAGTTTTCAGTGCTTACCAGATTCTTTGAATGACTTACTCCTTTTCTGAGGAAATCAAGACATTTCATTTTTACAGTCTTTGCACACACAAAAAAACTAACCCAAACCCCTCCCCCAGCAAGTATTTCAATGTTTTAAGTATTTTAAATACCTTCTACATTATCATGTTTAATCATTAAGATGTGGTTACTTTTGTTCTAATATTTTCTAATTGTTCTACTTTTGTTCTGAGAAGCACAAACATGGATAAATAATTGTAAATGAACTAATAATATTTGTTCATGTAAAAAAAGATAGGAAACAAGGCTGTAGCTAATTCCCACATTCTACTTTTAAAGTGGAAGTTTGCTTTTCTGGTACTAGATAACCAACTTACTGGTTGGTCTGAAACAGAACTGCATTAAACCTGACAAGAGTTTTAGGAACTAGTCTGTATGTATGCATACATACACTGGAGAGATATATTAAATTCCAATGCTATTTGAGGAATTTCATTGTTTTGTGTTGCTATCAAGACCTTCTTTGTATGCTCTTAGTACCCATTTTGCATAACTGTAAATAATCATGTTTTTCAGTTATGGAGATGTAAACATGAAAATTTTACAGATTAAATATTAACTTTAAATTAATAGAAGCTTACTCAGAAATTGAAGTAAAGTTCCCAAGTTAATTATTCAGACCTTAAAATATTTCATTGTATTTCAGCAATTAATTCTTACCCACATGATAGGACATTTAGACAGCAGAATCCTTGAAGAAAATCTGGCTACAACTGGAATTAGAACTCGTGAGGCCTCTGAGTGACCACGTAAAGAAGGACTATTTCGGCAAATGTGATGCAAGAAAAAGTTCTTGTTACTTTTCTTTGCAGCAGAGGCTGGTTGAAGGGCTAACAGGGCATCAGAACAATTCTCCCTGAAACAGTAACTGTAACAGTCTTATTCATGCATTGAAGTTTGAGTGACTGTTTTGCTAGTGCTGTGTGCTGATGATAAAAGTTAAATGCTTTTCTGTGCCCCCACTGTGTTGAGCCTATATTAAGGTTTGCAATAAAACATTCAAATCCATATTGGTCTGCCTACATTAAATTGCAGGAGTGTTGTCTCCCACTTAAAAGCCTTTATTCACACAATGCGGAGGAACTGCTAGTGTAACATGCAGCAGTCTGCAAGTGTCATTGACAGCTGAGGTAACATGGGACAAAGTGAAAGTAATTTGAAAATAAAGCAAGCCCCTTCAGGCATTTTCAGGACCTCTGAGAAGTAACAATATTTTCCTTCAGAATATTTTATTCAGAGTAGAGCACTCGATAAAACATGTCACCCTCTGTTGCTCTTGTACATCTTCAAGTTGGAGCACTGATTGTGGAGTATTTTGCCTGATCAGGAGGCAGGGAAGAACTCACCAAAGAGAAGCTGGATGTGAAGAACAGGTAGCTGTGAGCTGGTAGAAGTGTAAGAAATCACTGCTCTAGTCCTGACCAGTTCCTTGTGCTCTCAGCTGGTGGAGAGTTGAACCACAGTCTCATGGGACCAGATGCTCCATGTGCTGGCCTTAATATTTACAATGAGGAGGTCTCTCCTCCTAGGCACAGAAATGCTTGTGATAAACTTTCCCTGAGATGCAACCACAGTTGCTTTACCCTGTCTTCATCCTGGAAGTCTCAAGAATAAACCAGATTAAATGCTGAAAAACCTGCATTATTTCTTAGCTGACCCAAGCTTTCTCTTGGCTGTTTTTTGACATGCGATGTACAACAGCTCAATTTTGTTTAAACAAACAACAAAAACCAAAACCCAAACACACAAAAAAAACAGAAAACAAAAAAAAAACCACCAACAAAAGAAATTTAATGGATTCTGTGCTCAAATAATATTGTTACAACAAAAATATACAGAATGTATACAATACAAAAATATTTGGAAACATACAGTAGCATCTTATTTTGCAAATATCAATTTATTTTACCAGCCCTTAACGGGAAAGTATCATTTGTTCAGTATTTTAAGGCAGAAAATTACATTGTTTAGTGCTTTGTGTTTAACACTTGGATGTGTTGTTAGCTTTAGTAGGGTATTAAAAGAAAAGCTGCATAAATCTTGCTTTATTTGCAAACTGAATGGACACTGTGAGGGAGACAGTCATTGACTAATTGACTATTAAGCTCACTGGAAATTAAGGTATTTTACAACTTGAATCAGACCTAGGGAATATTTTGTGCTCTGTGTTTTAAAGTAAACAGAAATTTTCTGTCCTACTACTGGCATTTTGGAAATACCTCATTAGGAAACTTTTTCCAATTAAAAGCTAGTGATTAATGGTGACATTAAAAATAGATTTACCTTTAAATGTTTGGCTTCTGTCTTATGTGTGATTCTTTCTTTATAGAGCTGAAAAATGCAGTTTTCTGTTATAGCCAGCTCTAAACATCAGTGACTGCAGAAGGAATTTTTGAGCCATCTCACAGAGCACTGCAGGGCAGCCACTACTGTATAAGAAACAGAACAGCAGCAATGTTTGGAGAAGCTAAAACCCCAGAGGCACTGGCTTTTGTTCTCTAGATCCCAGGTTTGCCTCCAGAGGTTGCTGGTGTTGAACTGCATCCATATTCTCCAGATTCACTTTGGGTAAAGCCCATGGATGGAGTTCACAAAACAACTGATCTGAGCTTGAATCTATGTAAACAGGTAGACTTTGAGCTCTTCACTCACTCAAGTATGTCTGAAAGTCCTACCCATGATCCTGTGAGACTAATATTGGCACAAAACAGCAGCTGCCTTCTGAGGTCAGCAGAGCTGTTATTGTAGTACCAGCTCTGCACATGTCCATACCCCAATTCAAACCAATCTAATCCAACTTGAAAACATATGGGCAGTACAAGCCATCAGAGGGAGCAAGGTCTTGGGACACAGAATCCCTGAGCTTTGTTTCTAGTCCAGCAGCCTCAGACAACAATAATTTTCTGGCTTTCCCCTTCCCCATTGATAAAATACTTCCTGCTGCTAAAGGAGCAAGTAGTGAAGAATCACAATATGCCATGTAAGTGCTAAGATTCCTCATGCACTGATGGGGGGGAAAAGTGACACCAGATGTTGTGTTAAGAATTCAGCAAAAATAAATTCATCAGCATTTTTACAGCTCCTCTACACCTCACTCAAATTGCTTCTCCTAGCTTCCCCTCCCACTAATCTTCCCCCCTCCTCCTTCCTGTGTTATTACCAGCGTGTGCAAAATTAATCTCTACCTGTCTCTAGGCATCTAGAAATAAAAGGTGCAATTTGTAAGCCCTCTGGACTTTGATCTACCTGGTTCACCCCCTCCTTCTCTCTCCCCACGGCTGTTTGAGCCCCCTGCCCCTCCTCTGGGATGAGAGGCATCAAGAGTCTCCCGGCCGAACCCTCTCTGCTCGGGCCATGCTGCCAGCAGGTGTCCCTGAAGGATCTGCAACCAGCACCCCAGGCTCTCCCAGTCTGCATTCCTGCTCCCTACACACATCCTCTCTGGGCTAGTGCTGCAATGTATTTACTAAATGAAAAGTACAGCACAGAAACGGGTATTTCTTTTCCTATTTTTCCCCAGGTATTGTCTCCTCACTCAAGGACACAAGCATAAAAATAACTTCCTCTGACATTCAATGCTCGAATTTGTACTTTGGTAACAGTCCTCACCTTTTGCTCTAGCACTGTACATTTGTAAGGTCAAATAGAATCATGTTTTATCCAACTGATGTGAAATCCTGTCAGAGGCTGAAATAAAACCAAAACAATCACCAAACCCAGTCCCTCTGAGGATGGCTCCTGCAGGAACACGTTGCTGACTGTGACAAGTTGGAACCACAAATGAGCAGGATGGAGAATATTACATCTCCAACATAAGCCAGCAGCTTCAAGGACGTCTGGAGGTAAAAGAAAAGCCTGTTTGCTATTAGCTCTGTGGTGCTGCAGCACTGTGGCACTCCTGAGTGCATTACAAAACAAGAACTGGGTTTCCTGATATTCTGTAAAAACATTGTAAGCTTTCACAGTATTTCACAGTATTTGGCTATTTAAAAAAAATAATTATAAAAGCTTAAGGACTTTGCACAGCTCCTGATTCCATGAGCTGACTGATTCTTAGCAAATCTGTGTACAATCTGTTGTATGTATGGGGAGAGATTTTAGCTGTGATGAGCACAGACATTAGAGGATTTCATTTCCTCATGCACAATAAATCTACTACTGTTCTAAAGCCTGGCCTTTCTGATCCCTTGTAGACTTCCTCAGACAGGGCATGGGGGCACAGAATGGAAGTCAAAAGATGAACAATGTAAAAGAACAAGTCCTAAGCTCATCCTCAGAGCTGTTGTTAATCAGTTCACATACACTATGTTCATCCCTGGATGGAAAAACAGGACTGTGTGTGTGCCAAGTATTGTATATTTACTACAGATCAAGGACTAAAGAGGGGCACCTGGATTACTCTGTTCAGCTCCCTCCTACTCCTGAGCAGAAGCAAAGAGGTGTTGTCCAGGGTAAGGCTGATGAAGAAACAGGCAGTCCCAAAGCAGCACAGAAATCTTTCATAGGGAGAAACTGATGTGCACTAAGCAGCTTTCAGCTGAGAAACAAAAACTAAAAGTCAGTCAGTACATACTGTGCTCTGGTAAAATATTGGCAAAATAACCTGTGTTTTGTTGCAACTGAAATTTTCTATTAAAAATGTCAACGTTTTCCTAAAACTTGCAGGGGAACTTCCATTCCTTCTCACCTCTGGTTTAAAGGCATCTGTAATTAGAAAAGCTTAGCAACAGGTGAGGAAAGGAATAATCTCCTTACATGTTAACCATGTTTCTGTCCATATTCTAGCTCCACGCTCTCCTTCTTGCCTCCAGCTCCCAGGGCGATGATCTTCACAGCTATAAAACTCACTGTCCAGCTCCTGATCTGAAACAATGCATGCAAATTCTCACAACTGCTCTGATCTGGATGAAAAGTACAAAGCTAAAATGGCATGGGGAACTAATTCCCTTTTCCCTTGTGAACCCACCCAACCTTCATCCCTTCCTCCTGCTCCTTGAGCTGAGGGTCCATGGGCAATGTACCAGCCATGCAGAACAACAAAGGTGCAGTTGCTCTCAGAAATCCCATTCCTGTGCACAAAGGTGGCAAAAAAGTTGTTTCTTTTGCAGGTAAGGCTTATTCAAGACTGTAGAAACACTTATTCCCCTCCACCCTCCCTTTCCCTGAGGAAACAGGAGTTCCTCTAGTGCATTCTGAGGGAGCAGAACTTCACATTTCCAGTGAGATTTTTCCCATGAGATGCAAAGAAGGGGCAGCTGATAAGCACTTGCAAATGTCCTCTCTGTGAAGACAGACTCCTACTAGTTTGTGGTATCATCTGGCAGTACCAATTACACAGCTGAGAGAATAAAGCCCACGATATAGAGACATTTTGCTACAGAGCAAACACAACTGCTGCAGTGCCTGTGGCATGTGCTGTGGAAGGCTCTGGTGGCTGGTGCCTGGGCACCAGTATGCAAACTGGAAAAAAGGATGAAAGGAGCTAGTTTGGAGAGACTCCTGGTAAAGCAGAGAGAAAAGGAGCACATCCATACTCCTGGACTGTAATTTGGCAGTTTTCTATAGTGAGAAATAAAATAATGTAAGCACCTTACCAAGAAGTGTACCTAGTAAGAATTTTTTGTGCTACAGATGTTCCAGCCTGGTCCCCAGGCTGGTGCAGGCAGCTGGATGGGCTGTGCTACAGACCAGTTACAGATTGCTGAACCTGGGCTTGACCAACACTAAGCAAAAAGGCATTGTTGCACCTGCCTATTGCCTGGAGCTCCTGAACAGCCATTGCCTGAGGAACAGGCATTCTCAAACTTTTTATCAGTTTCACAATGATTACTGTAACACCTTTTCCATTTCAGGGGGAAATCGGTGCTACACACAACCTGATTTAACTCCACTGACTTCAGTGGACAGATTTGGCCCCAAATGGACTGTATGGCTGTAAAGACTAGATAGTTCCCAACTGGCACTGCTATAAGGTGATCCTAATCCCACTTTTCTAGTAAGAACCTGCTGGAAAAGTTGAAATCCTTGCTAGGAACTCACCTCAGGCCAGGTATTAAATCCACATGGCCAGAAACAAAGTGAAAAGAAAACAGCACCTGATTGTCAGCTGACAAAGAACACGCTTGAATATTTGCCTACCTTTTCTCCATCCCTCAAAAGAGAAACTCCAGTCACACCCTCTAGCCACAGCAGGCTGTGGGAAAAATATTAATTAAAATCAACTGAAACATGCACAGTTAAAATCACCTCTGTCTGTGTGCCCACAACACTCCAGGATTTCCCAGGGTTTATAGTGCAATTTAATTTGACCTGTAGTTAAAAACCAGTCTCCTTCACTTTGGGTGATCAAGTTCTGCTGATTCCTTTGAAAGGTGCATAAGACAGGTTTCACCATAGGCTAAAATATCTTAGGAACCATTCAAGTAATTAGACAGTGGCACTGGTATGGCTGAACAGTCAAATGTGTCCATAGAAACCAAACCCAAGCTGCCTTGTAGGTACCATGTGAGTCTCTAATTAGTAAACGTCTGCTCTTTTTCCCTTTTAGTGTTCAGTAAGATTGAGGAAATTCATTCAACAACTGGCCATAATTCCAGCACTGACCTGGAAAATACAAATACCTCATACAAAATATTGATGTGTGCTAGCAAACCAAGTGAAAGTGCCCAGGTACAAACTGCCCAATGGGAGCTCTGGCAGTGGAGAAACTGCAGGGTCCAGGTCATCCAGCATTACAGTACCTGCTAGATTTGTGAACAAACTGATTAGCCCATTCTTTTGTGAGATCTTTAAGCATCTCCTCCAGCACACACTTGTGTTCAAAAGAATCATCCTCCCCTAAGTTAAATATAAAAATAGATCCTCCATCTTCATTCATTTAACATAGCTGACAGATGACTTCCTCTCTCAAGTTTTCTGTCCCATGTTTTCAAGGAGGGGGAGGTAGCTTTAGATCCAACAGGCTGTAGGCAAAAATGTTCCAGAAAATGGCAAACAAGACAAAAATTACATAAATAGAGAGGAAGATCCACCATAATGTCTGATCTTGGAGCCTCTGCTCGTAGTTCCTCAGGATGATGACACCAAGGGTAATTCCAACCATCACTCCTCCCAGGTGAGCCATGAAGCTGGGGTGTGGGCATGGTGGGTAAGCAGAGGGGTGGAACCGTAGCCACACAGCTCTTCCAAATTCAAAGCTCACTGGAACAAAGAAGGAAAAAGAAATTAATTGTCTAGGTCTATCACATCTTAAGTCCATCTCACAGGCAGTACTGCATCCCTGAAGAGATTGAGGACAAAAAACTCTTTTGGGCAGTGAACACAGGGAAGCTGGGAAGCCATGGTTGTGTCAGGGTTCTGCTCCAAGGACATGAGGCCCTCTCAGTGGTTGGTAAGTGGTCTGGGTTTGTGGGGTGTAGACAGGTAGGGGAATATTCACCTTTCAAAATTTATCCCAGAACCGTAAAAAAAATGAAGACAACTTGAAGACAACTGTGCTGAACACACAGCCTGGTTTTCCTCACCATGCCACCCCAAGGCTATGGCTGGAAGATAATTCATTAATGTGTGTATAATGCTGTTGCCATCTGAGATAGGAGGTGCTCTAGGAAACCTAAGTATTAACATTACAAAAGCATTGCTTGTTTGCAAATCCAAAGACAAGAAATTCATGTCCTAGGTCTTCACAAATGGCACAAACTACAGATGCTGGCTAACAACAAATTCTAATTCACAAAAGTTTTTGTTGAAAGCCAAAATTTGCATTTGAGATTGCTGTGGTTTCTGCTGCCAGAAGGTCCAGCTGCAATTTCTACCAAAACTGCTGCAAAGTCAAAATTCTCTGAAACAGCCTGAGCAAGGACAAAGACAAACAAAACAAGACTGTGTGGGTGCCAGGTATTGCAGGATACTTACTACAGATCAAGGCAACAGCCATGCGCAGCAGTTTGAATTGGCACTTCATTCCTGACCAGTTCTGGAAAAGAGAAGGAAAAAAAAGTGATGCTGCACACAAACCTGGAGGGATTTTACATTCAGGTCTGCAGTGGAAGAGTATCAAGGATGACAAACCCCTTTTCATTGCTTTGCCACCTGGCTATGGACTCTCCACTCACCACATCAAACAGTTCTGTCAATCCCAGAGAAGATAAAGGATACGTTAGGGACACATCCAAGCTATGGAGAGTCCACCACTTCTTTGCTTGGCAGGCTTACTGAATTTTCTTGCCTGGCTTTGCCATTCTTCATTCTTTTAACATGTTACTATGATGTTTCACCTTAAATTCAGACTTCTGAAAATATTTGAATTTACATATCTTGCAAAACTCTGTTGTATTAGGCTACCTCAAATAAAATTATATTAAGTAGTACCTTGTGTTCAACACAAGCATCATTCTGGTTAGCATCACACAGCTCATCATGATTCATGTGAAAGCCCTACACTGTCACCCATCAGAAAATTTCTCAGTGAATTCCACATCCTACTGCGCTTTTCCAGTGCCACTGCCTGTACCCCAAGCTACCTGAAATTCTGCAGCTTGGATCTTCTTGCAGAGCACACACAAAGAATACAGACTTCAGTTAAAGTATGGAACAATGCCATAAAAAGCCTGGATTTGGCTGCTTCTCCCTTCAGGCTAGATCATTAATCAATATAGTAGAATAAGAATCTCAGAATAATAGTCAGAAATCCTAGACTAAATGTTTAAGTTACATCTTTTCCAATTTTCCAAGCAGAAAGAGATCACGTTCTGGGGAGCTCAGATGTATGAAAACACTGCTCTTGTTACTACTAAGTGACTAAATGAAATTTTGCCTGTTGAAAGCAGTATGAGATCCCAAGCTAGACAGGCTTCTTGTGACAAACTCCCTGTTCATCACACTGAAGGAATTAAAAAACCCCACTTGTAAACTCTTCAGCCTAACTTTTATGGCACCCAGTGACTTCGCAGCCTGCTGAAGCAATATTCTGGAATACATAGTACAAACATTCAAATTTTATGTGGAATCTATTTGTAAATCATTTCTGTGACTCCAAAAATTCAATCTCTACAAAGTAAGTAACTCATTTTCTCTCTCCACAGAGACACCTAACCCAGTCAGAAGGCTCTGAACTCCTGCTGATTAACACTGTGCTGCTTCCTTCAGTTTTCATTTACATGGAACTCTTTTGAATTCCTCCCCTCACTCTTTTCCTTTGGGTGCCAGGCTTTATTGCTTCTCCCTGTTGGTTATTTTATGTATGTAATTCCAAGAATATTTATTTTACAAACAGGACTGTTTTCATTTCCTTTGGTTACAAGGAGGCACTAGAAGATACACGAGTCCCTCCACTTCCCAGAACTCCCAAAGTGCCTGTGGAAGACTTTGCCTTACCAGCAAGAGGCCAGAACATCTTTTTGCTGCTGGGAGTATTACATTTGGATACTAAGTGAGCAGAGAGATAAAAGAGGAGGAAAGAAAAGAAGGAAAAAAACAACAACCAAACAACCAAACACACGAAAAAACCCCCACACCACCACAAAACCACAAAAACCACCACCAGAACGGGAAAGGCAGTAGAAGTAATTTCAGATGAGAAAAGAGTCAGCAGATAATGGAGAAATACAGATGCTGAGGTAGCAATTGCTAGATAGATTTGGAGAAGGTCAATGAGTAGTGGAATGACAGGCCACTTCGCAACATTTAAAAAAGTCTGGGAAAGACTCCCCACACACCTCCAGCAGAGCTTCTTCCTCTAAAGCAAACTAAAATTTCCTCCAATGTCCCCCTGTGAATCTTGGGGTGAAGAATCCTTGTGCCTGCATTACCACCCTGTGAGACAGAGGAAACTCTCCTGCTCCTGTTTGCCCAGTGGCAGGCAACACAAATCATACTGAAACCAACTGTGAATGCAGAGGCACTTCGCCAGCAGAAAACCTCTGGTATAAGGGTAGCCCCTCTCCTCCACTCCCTGCCTCTCCACCAGCCACTCAAACTATCCTTAGTAACAGCCCCCAGCTCCTTCATCCTCTGAAAAGCCTGCAGATCCCAAAGGAGACCTTTGCTGCTCTGGAAGCCACCCCCTCTCCCAGCTGCTCCAAAGGTTGCCTGGGGCAGGCACTGTGTGGGCTGCAGCCCCAGCCTGCTGACTGCACTGTGTACAGCCATGGAATACAAGGTTTTCTTGTAGGCTTGACATGTTTTCCAGCACCCATATAACAGATCTTCTGTCCCTATTGCAGCCAACTTGCATTATCTTCCCACTCACACCCCAGGAGAGGCTGTGTTACCATTGTTTTCATGGCTATTCTGTTCTGATGTTGGTGATACAGGACAGGCATGCAGCCCTGTGCCACCACACATGAATCCCAATCACAGCAAAGCCAGTTCTGTCAGCAAAGCCATTTTTGCCCAGGGGTCATCTTAGGGGTCACAAAGGCAGATATGCTGACCTTTGCCACCACCTAGCAGAGGCCCTTGGATGAGCTCCTTTCCAGGTCTTAGAGGAATGAAGATGCTGGCGTTTACTGACCTTGGCAAAGTCCTTCAGTAGGTGATATGGCAAAAAGATACATCACCAGTATGGTCAGGTTCACCTTCAGTCTGGGTTTTACAAATAGAGAGAAAGGATATTCTGCACACAAATCCACCCAATACCAGATTTCCTTAGGCACCTGCAA
The DNA here is from genome assembly GCA_023637945.1 of Phaethornis superciliosus. NCBI lineage: Eukaryota > Metazoa > Chordata > Aves > Apodiformes > Trochilidae > Phaethornis > Phaethornis superciliosus. The sequence continues at coordinate 8,153,779 of JAJQWJ010000021.1, read as the reverse complement.
ATGCTATGTGGCCTATGCAGACAGAAACAAGTCTGCAACTTCTCCCCAGTCAGTCAGCCCCTTCTTTTCCAAACAGTTATCAGCCCTTGCAAGGAGAGCTGATAGCTTGGAGTACACTGATAAATCCTGGATTACCAGCATCTTTGGCTTCTTATGAAAAGCTGCCACCCACCAGGGCACCAAGCCACTATGTACAGTGTAACAGTTCCATTCCAGGACAACACCACTGAGATAAAACTCTTTACTGGGACAAGTTCTGAATGACCAAATAGGGTCAGGCCCTATTTCCAATCCCTTTGGGCCACCAGACCCAGCTCACTTTCAAAGAGGTCAGACAGTCATTCTGGTACTCACCATGACTATATTGGCCAAGTGAGCTGAGACAAGAGCATACACACCTCCAGAGGAGCCCACCACAGGCGCGGTCATATCAGCTACTGACACTGCCAGGGATCCTGGGAGAAAGAACAAGGGTTTGTGACAATCGCCAGCCACACTCTCTCCTACCCTACATCCCTGCTACTGCCTGTTTTCTGCTAATTGCTGCAGGTCAGGGATATAAAGAGAAGGGGCAGGGGCAGGATGGGGGAATCAACTGACTCGTGAAGTTCAGTCCTGTAGTACTGTCAAGACAGCAACTGATTGATTCCCTCACATCTACTTTAAAAGCAGCCAAGTAAAGCAGCAACATATCTTTAAACCTATGCTGCAAAAATGCATTTGCACCCTGATGAAAATAACAAGGAAGCAGGAAACAGAAAAATGTTCGTGTTTTTTTCTCACATAGAAATAAAATAGAAGCAGTTTCCATGCTGGAAAGACAAATATTTGCACAGTGAGAAGGAACTGAGGACATGCAACATAGCATAAGCCTCTGATCAAAGCACAGCCTGTTTCTTATAAAACCTGAGAGTAAACTACCTAAAAATAACCTGGATGGAGGCAGTAAAAATGAGATAGCAAAATGACAGGTCAATCATATAAAGGCACCACTAATAACAATACATCCAAACATAGATGCTGCTTCTCCTTATCCCAGTCAGAGGCCTGGATCTGCTCAAAGCTCCTTTCATTGCAAACTTTAAAAGTAATTTAGGAAAGAGAGAGAGAGAAAGAAAGAGAAATGCAGGCTGATGTCACAAGGCAGGGATAATGAAGATCTTTGGGATGAACAGGAATGAGAAAAAGACACAATGGCAAATTTTAAGAGAGTCTTCAGTAGTATAGAATCTGAAAACCTTCTTTTTTAATTGCTCAGCTCATTCTTGATCAAGAAAGTGCTGAGGTACAACCAGACACCTCTGCCGATAGCTCCCTCCTTTACTGTATGGCCCTGAGACTTCTCAGATCTTAAACACTGCATTAAGGAAAAAGTGATTGAGAAGTTAAGAAAGGAGTAATGGGATCTGCAGATCCCATGGGCAGCAAGTCCATAACCACAGGAATCTGAAAGGCAGATGGGCATTCACAGTGCTTGCCTGGGCTCCAGTGCAGCAGATTCAATGCTCATTGGTTCTGCTTACCTGGCACAGGTGTGCTATGTGTATTCACACATGTAAATGAAGACTCAGGGTTTGGTAGATGGATCTATGTAGAAAAGCTTATGTCTGAAAAGTTGCAGATTGGGGACCACTTATTAAAATAATAGGAAAGGGGTGGTGGAGCTGTTCTGCTAACTCCTCTCTCTACATTAAAGAGCAAGATGTTTGTCCTGTGACCTAATCCAATAATTCTTATTCCAAGTCTCTCTCCTGGAATTCTGGATTTATTAGTATCCAATGCAGCCCATTTTACTAAGGCTTTACCTGCCAGTTATGGAAAACAATAAAATTATGTAGCTGGAAAAAAAAGTCACCATGAATCTTGAACTACAGGAGTCAATCATTGTCTGAGTTCCACTGTGATGCCCTTAGTAGTTCTCACACTTTCCTCCTGTTTTAATTAGTTGTTGATCTATTTTCAGCTAACTTCTATCATCTCCAAACTGCTGGAAAGTCTATATATAAATAAAAGCAATACATCACAAACTAAAAGTCAGTCAAAGCCCATGGCTTCATGATTAAATACATTTTCAGATTTCTGTGAACTGCTCACACTCTACAACCAAATACTTCTTGCTTACTCAGGCTGTAGAAAGCAAACAGGACAGGACAAATGGAGGAAGAACTGGCACAGAACTGGGGAAGAAAAAAAAAAAAGACTCTTCATGCAGGGATGCCTGTGATGCCAGCTTTCTTCTAGACCTCTGTGGGACACAAGAGGAAAGGAACAGCATGACCTCCACATTTAGGAAGACCATCTAAAGCAAGGCTATTTTAAAGTAATAGGCTCTTGATGGTTTTTAGCAGGCCTCCTAAATGCAGAGCCTCTGGCTAGTTAGAAACAGATGTCAAGTTGTAGCATTTTTTCCCACTTGCAGCCTCCAAATGATTTTCAATGCACAGAGCAGTGACTCCTACATCCAAATGTCACATGTTTTCTATACAAAAGTCAGCACAGCCCATTTTCAGCTGCTTCTTCACCTGGGGCATCCAGAGGTGTCACCTACCTGCCACAACTCCAGCAACGTACACAAAACTGATCCTCGCAGCTCCGTGCACCATTTCCAGGGGAATCCCAACCAAGAGCTGAAGGACAACATTGAGTCCAAGGTGCTCTATCCTGTGGCAAGGAAAAACAACAGTTGTCCTCTTTTCTAAGTCCTTGTCTCCCTTGAGACAGAGATGTCTTGGGAAGGAAATCAAATAGCACTTGTTTCACGAAAATAGATATAACACTGGGAAAAACAACAGTTTCTGAAAAATACAGGACAAAGAGTTGTGATGTTTCTTCTCTTCTTGCTGTTCATTATCATTTTCATATCCACCCAGCCCCTTTCAGCCAAAGACTTTCTAACATTTTCAGTTCTCAGTGAGTTAGTTGTTTGGCGTTTGGGTTTTTTTTGTTTGTTTTTAACAGAGGGTTTGAAGAAGTTAAATGACTTGTCCTGAAAAGCAGCAAGATGGCAGTAGAGCCTGAAGCAGAGGACTGAAACTTGACCTGCTTCTCTCTTCTCCCCTCCCGATGACACAGACCTTCCCTGCCCATATTACAGTACCATGATGGGGCAGGGATATCACTTCAAGAGCAAGGTAAGCCTAACAGTCCCAGGAGTTGCCATTTCCTCGTGCTACATAATGCTATGTTACTGTTTGAACTGTCTGACCCCACTCTTTCTGATGTGCCAATGCCAATGTGATCATGGGCAGAATGGGAAGCAGAGGGCATTTAACTCTGGTTGGGTGTCCAGTGAGACACAAGTTGTATTCTCTGGAGACTTCTGTTCACCTGCCCTCATTCCCATTACAGTCAATAATAAAACTTCCTGCTGGGAAAAGCCTTGTAGTAAACCCTGCTGTGCACATCAGCAAGTGCAGGACCACTGGCAGCCAAGAGGTAGAAAGTGTGACAGCTAAGACTTGCATATTTGACAGACTCCAGTGCAGCAGTTTTCTCCTGTGCTGAATCAATAATTTCAAAGCAAGTCTGTAGTCCTAATCAATAGTATTAAAAAAAAAAAAAAAAAAAAAAAAGTCTTGCTACTTTTCAAGGCTCTTTACAAATATTTACCCATGCCTTTGCTGCCTACAGGATCTTCTTGGCAGTTAGCAACAGCACCAGGCCCCTTCTCAACACTGTGCTGGTATCTGAGATTTACTGGTTTTCTGTGTGAAGCTGTGTAAGCAAGACTTGGGCAGTCAAGTGGACTCAAGTGACAAAGTGGTACCCTTAGCACACAAGTCATCTTTTTGAGGAAAGAGTGCAAAATAGCTAATGCATTGAAAATCTACACCCTGTTTTATACAAGAAAAAGATTTCTCAGACAGCCACTAGCAATCTTTGGTTTTAGTGCATTTTCACAGTTTTGGTCTTTCTTTATGTTACCATAGCAATTTCCCATATATATCAGAAAAAAAAGCTGATGGCAAGATGCAGTAATGACAGAACAGTCTCATAAATGAGAATTTAAAGCTGGACTAGAAAAAAACTAATAGAAATGATACTGCAGGAAACAGCTCTTTCCTGAAATCTTAATAAGTTTGTTTTCACTGAATGTCTCTCCAAGGATAAATTTCTCCCCTGAAGGAGACACTCAGCATCACAATTTGTCATCAGGGGAAACTGATGCATGGTACTGAATGCTCCTGTTACTTTGCTCAAGACTTTTGAAGCCACTGGGCACAGACAGATTCTGGTACCCATTCTGATCCTGCATGTTCACAGAACTTGGGAACCAAGTTAGGAACAACTAGCAAAGGTCAAACTGAGATCACAAAGAAGAGTTAAAGCCCATCCAAGTGCTCTTTTACAGAGGAGAGGGGAGGGGAGAAGCTTTGGCTGGCACACAGTCAACACCATGAGGCACCACCTGACATTTTCACACAGAGCATTGGGTCTTATTTTTCAAAGAAAGCTTTTGTAAGACCTCAAAGTTTATCTTAGACTTTGAAGTGACTGCTCTGATCCATGGCTGTTCTTGAAAGACTTTCCAGGAGCAACTCCATTCACTTCTCCTCCCCATCATGCTAAGAAGGCTCCACAGTCAATAAGCACCCATAAAATATAATTAGCCTTTGCCAGTGCTGGATGTGTCATTCTCAAAATGACAATTTCATTGATTTATTGAAGACTTTCTCCTTCCCCAGGACCAAACAAATGGGACTGAGCATAAATGCAAGTCATTAGTTATGGCAGTGTTAGAAATGCATGGGCCCCAGATAATCAATGTCTGCTTTCCATGAAAGCAGAAGGGCAGAATTTACAACTTTGCCTTTTCAGCCCTTGACAAAGCCCCCTCCATCAGGATCAACATACAGCCTGTGCATTTTTGGAATCTTTCTAGAGGCACAGCTAGCCAAGCCCTAGCAACTGCTGTCTTCTTGGACACCTTATGGCTGTCACTTGCTCTTCAAAAAACCAGACTGAGTGCACTAAATCAGGGAGCAGTCCACATTTCCATTTTAAAGTCTCAGCTGGAAGCATGATAACAATAGACCCCATGGCATTGTGTTAGCTTCTCATTTGAAAATGAGAGGAGAATGATGGGCTTCCACTAACAAATGTTATTACCTTTCCAAGATTTATCTGCTCTCCTGATATGAAAGGAGCTTAAGGCACAGAAGTCAGCAGTAGATGAACATTCAGCCTAACTCCAGCTACTGCAGATAAATCATGGGGTTTATTGTTCCAGCAGGACTCTCCATTGTTTTGAAAGTTACATAGCTAAAGAACTTGGAATCCATCACAAAAACAATTGCTTGCACGCCACCTTCCCCACTGTTCATTTCTGAGCCAGCCACAGATGTGAAATAAACCTGAGATATTTTTCAGTCAGTAAGTATGAAGAATGCCAGAGTACTGCTTGCTAGAGGCAAGAGTGACATTGCCCAGGTTAGGCAAGAAGGCCATGGGTGATACAAGACAACATTTAACTGCTGCACCAATTGCCCTTGTGCAAACGTCTCTCTTCAAATGTACCCAAAAGCAATCTGCAGTTGCATAAGTGACATAGTAGAACACCACCACCAGAAGAAAATCCAGATACAAATTACCTGGCATTAGTTAAAATCAAGTATTTCTTCCTTTTACAAACCCATTTTTCCCCCTTATCCTCTTTGGTAGAAACTTCCAGTCCTCATTTTACATAATCAGTCTCACATCAAAGCCCAATAGTCTCCACTTGCAACAGACTTTTTTGGAGGGACTTTGCATGCAGAGTACAGATGTTGCCACAATGAGAAGTTTCATCTATGATTCTTTTCCTACTTTCCCTTTGGGCGGAGTCTATTCTGTCCTATGGTTTTTATCCAGAGCTCTGGGGCACATCTTGTGCTGAAGGGCAATTACAGACCAAGGCAGTTATTCCATGGCAGAGAAGAGACACCAGCATGTCTTCCATCAGAAACATGGAAAAGGAAAATAACAGCTTGATGTTTCTGGCCTTTCATAGGAGAACATTGAACGATGGGAATATAGGCTTTCTGTTTAAGAACAAAGGGCCTTTATCCAGTTTCAAACTATAAGCTACTGTTAAAAATCTTGTTGCTGTGACTTCTCAGTAACAGAATTAAAGAAAATTGCAATTATCTGCCAGGAATGTGTGAAAATAATGATCTGAAAAACTGCTCAGAGGGGGCAGAGTGTTTTGTACAGGGATGAACTTTCCTGTGACACCCGCTCATCACCATGGCATCACAAACATCACACAATTAAGTCTTTTTTAAATCTTGGGAGGACTAGCACAGTCAAGAAGCATAGAATTAGAATCCCCATGCCTTCTATGATTTTTCCAGACCTGCTACATTCCTCCCATGGGATGAAGGAGGATTCATTTCACATTCATTTTGCATTAGATGCACCATTCTCTATCCATGTGGTCAGAGGAGATTGTCACCTCCTTAGGAACACTGTTGTTTGTACAATGTACACAAATCAGGTGTTCAGTCTTGACTCAGGCTTCTAGGCATTATCTCAGTCCATACAGAAGGGACAATATTACTAAGTGACAACATACCATAGGCACAGGGAATTTAATTAACTATTCCAGCCTCAACTAGGAAGTCTAGCAAGAATGCACCTTGTAGTTTTTCAATTCCTCAAGCATCTTTGCAGACTTGTTCTGCCACTTGCTTATCCACTTCAGAGGAACACTGGGCTTCAACCTGGACAGTTTTAGGAAATATACACTAGGAAGTGCACAGTAAGAGGAAAGTGTGGTCCCAGCACTACTACAGAAAAGAGCAGCATTTGTTAAGTTCCTTACATTGCCTCCTCCCTTCAGAGAGCTATGAGAGCCCTCAGTGCCCAACACTCCACTACAGATTCTGATATTTATATGCAATTTAAAATTTAATTTTTAACAATTTATTTCTGAGCTGGTTCTGTCACTTTCTCCTCCTCCCTCTCCTTGAGGAACCTGAACTGTGGAGAATCTCTGTGGTTTGTAAGTACTCACCCTGCATGCATGAATATGTAGGTTAGGTACCTCCAAGCCTGAGCACGGAGCTGAGGATGGTAAAGTAATGCATTCTTCAGGTATAAGGGATGGGTGACTTGCAGCACAAATCTGTCTAACATGACTCCATTGTAAAGGAAAAATGCAACCTAGAAGAGCAGGAAGATTCCTTGGTTAGCAAACACCTTCTGTCACTGAAAAGCACTTTGTAGCTCTTTCTCTTCCCTCTTTTTTTCTCTCCATTCACATGACAGAGGCAACAGCATAGGATTTTTTCTTCCACTTCCATTATTTAAACTACCCAGATTTTCACTCCTCAAAAAATTTTGCTATAGTTTCGTAAATTCTGTAGTTTCGTATATAAATTCTTTCAATGGACAATAACCATGTTTGGAGGCAGGGTAGGACCACAGTCTCCACTTACACACACAGAGTCACAGAATCAGCCAGGCTGGAAAGGACCTCTGAGATCATCAGATCCAACCCTTAAACCCTCCACACACACATAGAGGCACAGATATCAGCTTTGTGCCTGTCCTTGTCTGGGCCTAAACAAGTCCCACTCCAGCCCTTGATCATGTCCCAGAAAAGCCTTTGGCAGTGTGGTTTGGGCTTTCAGAGAGAGGGAATTAAGCTCCTTGCCTCTACAATAGTGATGGTGATCATGAACCAGGGTGGGGGGCAGCAGGTGTAGCTGTCATAGTACCACTTGCGGTCTATCTCTCTTGGCAGGGTCTCGTAGGCCACGTGCCGGATCAGCCTCTGTGAGAGGCTCAGCCCCGTCTCCTCCAGCAGAGCTTTGCTGCACAGCCTCCTGTTCCCCTGGAGAATGGCTTGGCGGAAACTGTTGGACCTTTTGTTGCTCATCTGGGTTAAAAGAAAAGGAAGAAACCATAAGGACAAAGCAGAGCCTGGCAGAACCATCTGGGGACGTGGATGCCGGTTTGTCAGCACCAGATCCGGGCAGGCAGGAGAACAGCCACCAGGGGGGAGCTTCAGGAGTCATCTCAGGATGATCGTGGGGTGACCTACATGGGGTGTGTGGAAAACCAATACCAGGGTTTTCTCATTGTGATGGAAATAAATGAGGTCAGAATTGAACAATGGGAAGGCAGAACAGAGGCTGCTGGCACACCTGGCTGTGCTCTCCATCCCATTGTCCAACCTTCCCTCCACTGTCCTCACCATCAGCTCTCACAAGACATTCCTGTGTCCTCCTTCCCTCAGCTCCTCCTGCTCTGTCACACTTCCCTGCACCTGCCATAGAGCAGCAGGCACATTTGCAGCTTCTTACCTATGTGTTCTGGCCCTTGATGGCAGAATTTAACTCCGGGCAAAGAAAATTATCCCTTTTTTGTAAAACAAAACCACACAAGCAGCAGCAACAAAACAGCAGCCTACACTGATGTACAGACAGTCTTAGCCACTGTAAATTTGCAAAAGGATTTCTTCTTTTTAAACAGATCCTCAGAGGGGGCAGGGTTTTGAAGTGGTGCAGGCTTTGGATGATGGAGCTAATGTGTATTTGCCTTTTCACCTTACATACATAGAATTAGCTATCTATCTTCTGAGCACATGCTTTCCCAATTTAGATGCATAATTAAAGCAATTGCATTTGCAAATTAGGCAGATGGAATTTTATGCCCAGTCTGCTTAGGGAAAAAAAAAAGCAAACAACAAAACACCAACAAACAACCAAACCAAACCAAACCAGAAAACCACAACCAAAACCCAACATGTCTGAAAGAACTGCTCCAAGATTTGGATAACTGCTTATTAGCCCTGACGTCAAACAAACCTGCTGCCTTACAGTTACTGCCAGTTCTGGCTGAACCTTTGGCAGAAAGGTTTAAAAGGCACAAAGACCACTGCAAAGGGGTCTCTTACAGTAAGAGACAGCAAAGTGAATGTGACAGCTTGGTCCTTCTTCTGAAAGAGCTGTTAACTGATCTCAGAAACCCCCAGCATCTTCAGTTTGCCAGAGACAAATAAGAGATGAGGTTCAGCAGTGTTGGCTTCCAGTTGCTTTGGATCTGACTGGTTTTGGATAATATCCCAAAGACAGCAAAGCTCAGAGCTTCTGCTCCCAGTGCCCAGGCAGCTGGGTAATTGTTCAAAGCTGCTTAAAACACAGTAATCACTGCAGGGTGCCACTCCTCTTAATCACTAGAGGAACGCAAAAGGGCCATCTGAGGTGATGCCACTGTGGCCCATTCCCCCAGCAGCTGTACATCCCTCCTTGGCCTTCCACTCCAATGTAGAAATTCACTGATGTGAGCAACACTGACAGGCAATTGTTTTGTTTCAAGTTCCTTATAACTGTTGTTCTTTTTGAGATGTTTTATTGAGAAAAAAAAAATTACACTAAGAACTCTTTAACCTTTCTCTTGGTATTTCTCCTTTGCTCCTTCATAAAACACTTCGACGAGCAAAAGAAGCAGAAATGAAAAATAAAAAATAAACAAAAAGCACAGCCCTGTCAGTCCAGTGTCCTGCTCTGCATTACTGTAATGCTGCCCAAAGAGCTCAAGTAATAGTGCAAATTCATCAGTATGATGTTTCTGTTGGTGTCTCTCAACATACTAAAAATTAAGCAGAAGGAAAGGTCTTCTTAGTTTTGTTAAGAGCAGGATATTGCAGGATGACTGTGGAAGCTGCACCCCAGATGAACAAAGTAACTGGCTCTCCTGGGGTGGTGGGAAGCTGGATCTCACAACACTGAGAGACTTGGCCAAGGCCATACACTGGAGTTATGCAGAGAGAAAAATCTGCCTTGCAGACCAGCCAAGCTGCCATGACTGGTAACCAGGCACGGCCACCTCTGCCCTCTGGTGTTACCACACCAAAAAACCCTCAAGGCTTACTGACACACCTCTGCTCAAAGGATTGGTTTGGTACATCTGCCAGAAAGCAAAATTTTTTCCTACTTAGATCTGGGTCTGTTGTCTGCAACAGTGAATATATTAAAATTTAGGGTGAGTCCTTACTGTCTAATGGGGAGCAGTGCCAAAGTTTGTTAGTTCACGAAGTCCTGCTCTTGTGCAGGGCACATGCCAATCTAGAAGCACTCTCAGATATTCTGCAACTTGCAATGGAAACTATTCATTCCCACTGGCAGACCAACTGCTCAAGGTTTCTTGGTACTTCTGTTGCAGCACCAGATAATAAAGAGCCAAGTCATGGAGCATTTCTCCATCTCCAGTTTCATGGCCTGGGTGGGGCACACTACCCTTTCTGTGGTTTTTATTCAGCCTCACTCAGGAGGTTTTGAAAAACATGGATTTCTGCCCAATACGTATTGACATCTTTGAGGCTGGGCTACAGCTATTTTTAAACACATACAACAGTGTGACAGGCACTGCATTCAGCCCTCCAGTTCTGATCCTCCAAGTCACAGAACACTAAATCAGAAGTTAGCACAAGCTTTTTAAAAGCCTCTGTCAGTTCCAGTTTTATAACCCACTTTACTTACAAATGCAGCCTTTCCAATCAGTTTTGCTTTCAAGATTCACATTTCTTTCCTTCTCTCACTCCACATTTCTATAAAATGCTAATGTGGATAGACTGCTTCTCCCAAAACACATAACTCAGCACAAAGTTCATCTGTCACAGATGTTCACATCCTCTGAGCCAACCTGATAGCACTTTCCCAAACAGCACCCAAATGGAAAAAACAAGCACTGGCTTACTCTGGGGAGAGACCAACTAAATTATCTTGGCCATTGCAGGTAATCCCTGCCCCAGTTTTTGTCTGCACTCCTATTAAATGTGCCAGGCTTAGACCTTCCAGGACTTCCATTAGAAAAGGTAAAATACATTCAGATTTCAAGGTCAGCTGCAGGAACACTTGCAGGACAAGACTAATCTCGTGGTTCAAACATTGTGTCAAAACACAGTAAATTTGAAACTTCAAACCTGCCAACACCTGTTCCATTTTTCACTGGTACTGGGAAAGATTCCATAACTTAAATGAATCCAGATTCAATGATTTGAAGAAAAGTTTTAAAAAATATCTTTGTAGCATTTCCCACATGCATTTGTGCTTTAGATACATACACAATTAAAATAATCATTTAAGTTGACATGGTGCTTCTCAAATTCCAACTGTACATGATTGGAAACAGCTAAGGAATCATGGTTAAGGATGTAAATTTGTATGCTAAGTTCCTCTTTAATTGGCATAATGCTTATTTGCCAGACTTTTTCATGTAGCCAGCATCTAATGGACTCAGATCAATGTACAAGCTGAACACACTCCAAAAACAGCTCTTGCAGCCCAGTTATTAAGTTCCAAGACACTTACCCAACCCTCTGATAGCTTTTTTCCTCTCAGGAGATGCACGTGGCTCTTAGAACACCAAAAATCACCAGTTTTCTCCAAAATGGGAAGGAAAATAACACAAAGGTAGTATGGGACAAATTTATCAGGAGTATTCAGCTCCTGGAAATGTTCCCTGGAGTGAGAACTTTGCACCTCAGTAAGGGCTTTAATACACTGAGAGGTAAGAGCTGGATACAGATACAATCTCACAGCTGCTCTCACCTATCACTCACTCAAGAAAAGCTCCTCCTTACCCATAATAGCACAATATTTGATCAGATACTGAAGTAAGAGATTTTCAAACCTCTTGTAATTAAATATTTATTATCATACCTCTGAACGAAGGCCAGGAAGAGAAATCAGGAATCCTATACTTTCAGCCAAGACAGTGAATCTAGGACAAAGGGACCACTTAAGGGGTATCCCATCGGAAACTGAAGAACATCCCAGAGGACTCCAGATGGGAGATGTTTGGCAGAGGATCTGCCCTAGCCTAGTTCAACAGTGCAGCTAATTGGAAGCACAGAGGGGAAGAAATGGAGCTATAAAACTTGCAACAAACCTTTCCAGATTATCAAAAGTAAGAACAAAACAAACACTGGACAAGACCACTGGAACTGAGGTCCTGGGTTATTCTGCAATAGACTTAAACTTAAACCCCTCACTAGAAAGTGAGCAAGGGTTTAGCAGGAAGAGAAAAGTTACTCATTTGGGCAAACTTTTGTCTTGCCTGGGGATTCCCCTGAGAATAGGATATTTAGGCTTTATTGCTGATCTTCCCAGTGACTTGGGTAATAAAGAGTTATATACAGCTCCTGCAAAGCCTTGTTCACTGAAGCCTTCTGTGCAGGCTGTCAGCTGGTACAGTGAAGGACATGCAAAGACACTGGAAGGGGGATTTATAACTACTTTATGGCTGTGCTATGGAATAGTTCTGAGCACCATTAAAAAAACCTTCAAGCAAACCATGGTACAAAGGACCACTCTCATTTCTCCATTACCTGGCAGAAAAACACAGTATGTAACTTTTTAGAAGATCACCTCCACAAAATTAAGATAGCCCTCCTGGTGCTATCACATACATGCTTGCAAAACCAAAACCAAACTTCAGTATTTTCTCATTTTAAAAATGTTCTCTTTTCCTAGCTACAGCTCTTCTTTCACTGTTTCCCCCCCATTTCAGTCTGAGCCAGACTGGAGGAAGTATCTCAAGTAAAATTGTTACCATTGCAAGCACTGAAGCAGCACAGGCAAGGGTTACTCACCTTTCACAGCAGAAAGGATGGCCATGAAAAGCCTCCAGGCACAGTGTCCCCACAGGGGACAGAACCAAGCCTTGCTTTTGTCACGGAAGTGGCTAATAAGAACAGATGGCTTCCAGCCATGCATTATTGAAAAATGTCTTAAGAGAAATAAAACCAGCTACTTTTGAAGCCTCAGAAAACAATGAAAAAGCAGGCTGGAATGAGGGCAGGGGGGAATAGGGAGCTAATGGAATAGCAGAAGGGGTTGACAAAAAGCTGGTGGTGAGATACACCATCTCCTCCCTTCCACACCTCTGTTTTGACAACTGCACTTCTTATACTCAGTCCCATTCCCTCCCCTCAAGGCCTCTCCCAGGGAAGGGGCACTAAGTTTGGCTGTTGGAAATCAATAGCAACTAGAAGAGGAGTGAGAAGAGAGATGCCATTTGTAAGTAGTTTAATGTTCTGGCATTTTCATTGCCTGTTGATTAGGAAGTGAAGAATATGCAGATGAGGTTAGAGAGACTGATGACAGAAAAATCAATGGTTTCTTCACAGGAGTCATTCAATAGTAGTGAAGGAAATTTGCCATTTTGCCAAAAACACATCAGGTGTGAGCTGGCATGATCTCCCATTCCACAAAGGAGGAGAATGTCCAAGCCTTTCACCTCCCACCTGCCTCTCATTTGCTTGTGCTGCTCCAGAGGTCAGTGGAGCAAGGAGAGAATAAAAAGCCTGGTTCTATTCCTGAGCTTGTTGCCAATGTGTTGGTTGGCCCTAGGCCATCATTTCTGTAAAAGAAATTAGATTATACTTCTTTATGCTACCTAACTGGTGTGCAGCTCAACTAGTGAATGCTTGCATGTTGTTTTGAATACATCAAAATGTAGGACAAATTGCTGTTACTACAAATACTCTGCTGACAGAGTACTAATGACCACACCGTTCATTAAGCTGGAGCTGAGGAAACCTCCCCAGTCAGTGTGATTTAATAGTTGCTACATTTATTTTACTGTGTGCCTAAATACATACAAGAGGCTAAAAGGACAGCTTGATTAGATACAACAAATCTACTTCATTGAACAAGTGACCATGAAAAATGGAGGGATCAAATGCACATGTCAACTGCAGGAGCACACATATGCAAACTATTATTTGCATCCAGATTTCCAGGAAAACCTTAGAGACATCACTGACTTTCATTGCTCACTGACTATCACCCATCTTTCTCTTACTGCTGCACTGAATTTGCTGGGACTCAGGTGAGGAATGACAGAGCAGGAACAGGGCAAAGACACCGAAATGGCCACTTGTCAGAGTATTTGCTCTCTTGCAAATAACATTACTAGGCCATTCTGGGCATCTAGCAGCACATGTCTACATCTGCATTGACTCACCAGACTGCCTTGACAAGAAACAGAGAGATGCCTTCACTAATTGCCTCGTTAGTAGAGATAGTGAGGCATCCAAATCATGACTCATGCAGTCTGAGACTCCTCACCTGTGATAAAATGAACATGACCTAGAAACACTTTATCCCTGTTGCTGTTGATGCCTCCAGCATTACAATATGACTCCAGTCAGCAAGTGAACATATTATCTATATTTTTTTGTCTGGAAGTGGTGAAATCTCAGGATAAATCAGGAGACATACAGACTGGCAGACCTCTGCTTGAAAACAAATGTCTCCTTATGACAGCTGCCAACTGATAGTGAAAGCAAAAGCCTCTGAACTAGCAGCAGCCATTGTTTCATGCTCCTCTCATAACAGCTCCCAGTTTCTTCCCATGCAAATTTGTTTCCCGGAAAAAAAAAAAGCAGCAACTTGGCTCCTTGCTTGAGAGTTCACTCACCAGGGAATGCTCTGGGAAGGCCGTGCAGTGTGATGCAGGGACACAGCAAAGAGTGGTGCTGACAGAGGATACCTGTCCCTCAACAGCCAATGTTCTGGGGACTGCCGGCCCCTGTCAGCCAGAGCACTCACCAGGTTGACGAAGTCCTGGTAGCAGATCCTCCCCTCGGAGTTGCTGTCTGCCAGGGCCAGCAGCACCTCCAGCTTGTGGGGGTCCAGCTCCGAGCCGTGCCTCTGGAGAAGGGAGCGAAACTTCTCGGTGCTGATGTAGCCAGTGTTGTCAGGATCAAACTGGGACAAGAGGGGAAAGTGCCAGAATTAACCATTCCACATCACACACAGCTCTGCCCCCCTATGCATCCATCACTCACTGCAGACCCTCGGGAACACCTGGGGCTTCTCTAAGCTTGGGGATGCATTGCCCTGCAATCACCCCATCTCCAGCTTCCTTACACTGCCCACTGCAAAGCACCCTCCCTGAGAAAGGGAGGAGCACAGGCATCATCATCCACACCATCTTCCCATCTTCACCCAAGCTTCAACTAAGTCAGCTCCCTTCACCTTCTTCCTTCTGCATCATTTCTTCCACCTGTTTTTTATAACCCTCTCTATCTGGACTATCAAGCATCCTGAGAGATAAACTGCACAGAAAACAGATTTTCTGTGTTTCCTAACACAATTGCAACACAGGAATATACCATCCCTCCTCAAGCCCCTTTTGTGTTCAGTGTTTCTGACAGTCACCTTTCCAGATCACCTCCACAGATGTGTTCAAAATGGAAAGAGCTTTCACTGCTGAAGAACTCTCTATTTTAAGATAGATTGGAAAGAAAAGTCTCCGGAGAGGGAGCAAGGCAGATGAACATTGTGTCAAACTGGATGTGATAAGGCAGCCACATGCTTTTTCAGAACATAAAGCAGAGTCATTAGAAGGAAAGTCCCAGGTGAGATTTGGAGTTAATCCCACTTTGACTAAAACCATCACTGTTTTCCTTTGGAAAACAGCCTTCCCTAAAAATGCCACTGACCAAAATGAGACAGCTTTGCATGGCTGTTCAAACTTATGGCTGCTTCCAGAAGCCTCTGACCCACTCTGAGCTCCCCAGGGCACTCTGCAAGTGGCTGCCAGCCCACAGGCAGGCAAACCCCCAGCCCCAACAAAGCCAGTGCTGGCACCATGCCAAGCACGTTTCTTTTGTGCTTTGAAAACCAGTGGACACAAGCTGCCAGACCAGCCTGCACTGGCTGTGATGCAGACTGATCTCTGCCAGCTCCCTGTTGCTGGGAGATTTGCCTTTGATTTCCCAAACTTGGCTGTGAGGACCCTGGTGCTCGCTGGCCTCCTTTTGTAGATAATGATATCAAGCTTGTTGGCTGGATCCAATGGCTGTCAGAGGGCAGGGTGGTCAGGAGGGACTCTTTTCATTAAAACATTTGGGACATAAAAGGCCTTGGCAGAGCCAGAAAGGTCCTGACAACCCTCACTCTTTCCTAACAGAGAACAAAAGCTGAACAGGCGCCGGGCCTTTGATCAGAGGCGGTGGAGCAGAGGCTGCCTTGGCAAGGAGGAGGTGAGGGGGGATGTGGCACAGGATACAGTTTGCCAGAGGATGCAGCTTGCCCGTGGCAGGGCTGGCACTGCCCTGAAGCAAACAGAGAAGCCAGAAACCAGACCAGCCTCAGGCAGCTCATTTAGAGCATGCAGTGCTCTCCTGTGAGGATCCAGCTCTGTCTCTAACTCTGTCTCCTTCTGACCAGAACACCCTTGTCCTGCTGCTCCTGGGGACCCTTCTGGCACTGCCTGCTTTGTTGAGGAGCTGTCTGTCCCTTGCTGGACTAGGGCTGCTCTGCTATTTTGGCAAAGCAGCAGCACCTCTGAAGAGGCTGCTGGGGACAGTGGATTGCAGCCAGAGCTGAGCACTCTCCCCCATCCTCTGCCAAGGTTTGTTCTGCCCTTGTGAGGTGGCCTGGATGTACCTTCCTGACAGCTGGCACTCAGAGCCAAAGGTGGATTTCATCAGCTGTTTACTGTTAAACAAGGGCTTAATATTAATCCCTGGAGAAGTTTAGCTCCCCTACTCCCATCAGCCCACTCTGATGCTTTGAGCTGAGAGATCAAATTCTAAAACCAACACTGAAATCCACTTCCTTCCAATTCAAAATCTACTCTTCCACTCAGACTCAGCTCTGATGGTTTTTGGCTCCTGCTGGGACTCCCAAAGCAGCCTAAGTGTGCAGTGCACAATCCCAGAGGCAAAAATACCCAGGAAAGTATTATTAGCATAGTACCTGAGATAACCTTTCTCAAGGGAATTTGCAGAAGCTGGGAGAAGAGTCATTCAGTGAATGGATCAAACACCTTCAGTCCCTTATATACTGCTGTTTTCAGGAAACAAGGATGAGCACATTTGACCTAACCAACATCTTACTTAACTGCACCACTTTTAAACCAAAGCTTGACATTTTAGATGTCAGAACCTATCTTGTCTGGGAGAAAACTATTTTCTCCTTGAAGGCTTAAATGCTTCCCTACTTTGAGGGCCAGGGTCAGTGACTGAAGCGTGGGCCTCTCCCTGTGCTCACAGTTTTTCTTGTAGGAAAACTCAATGGCCAGAGACACAGGGAACGTGGCTGTTCCTTCAAAGGGCAGGAAAGATACAGAGCTGAAGCACACAAACTCACTAAGCACAAAAGAGCTGCTCAGATCTCAAACCAGTTTTCCTAAACTTTGTTCTGCCTTAGAGTATTCCAAAAAGAGACATTTTGTCACCAAGAACAGGAATCACAGAACATCGTCAGAGCTTCAAACCAGACAAGGTCACACTGATGACTCCTGACTCGCTGCCAGCCCTGCCCCTCAGGACACCACTGTCCCTGCCTCTTGCTGGCTGTTTGCCTTCCAAGTGGACAGGGAGCTGCAAAGCATTTCTTCTGGCTGTGCATGAGCCTCTGCTCCAAGGATGCTTCTCTCTCACCCCGACAGGCACCAGCATTCCTGCTTCAGCTCACTGGCTTGCTGTCCATCCTGCCAAAACCAAAGGAGTGGCAGAGGATTGCTCCTATTTCCAGTGCTGTAAGCCTGCTAGGGAGCCTGTTCTCTTTCACATTACTATGTAGAGTTTTCATTTGGGCACTAAGTTAATAATACTAATTAGAAATAGGTTTGAATTAAAATAATGGATCTGAACAGCATGAATGAGTAGGAGGTGAACAATGAACAACTGGCATCTGAACTAAAAAGGGCTGCAAAGCAGAGTTGACCACTGCTCCAAAACCTGGAGCAGAATGTTTTACAGTAAAACCCAGACCTAAGGGAGTTGTCCTGTTTATGTTTAAACATTTTTTTCAGCATATAAAAAAATCCAATCTGTCGCCACACACCAGCATCTCAAACTGCCTCAAACCCTGTTTTCTGACATCATAGCTAGACACAAAAATCAAGGGGCTGAGCTGGTCCTGCAGAACCTGTGTCCTCACACGTGGCAAACCCAGCATGTGACAGCACACTCAAAACACTTCAGTTCATCAATTGTAAAAGAGGCAACTGACCTTCGCTAGGTGCTTCATGTATTTATCCATGATGATCTCGTTTAGGGCCAGTTGTCCCTCAAACCCAGCCGAGCACCTCTGTCTGACTGAGAGGACAGAGGATGAGCAGCAGCCTGGCCGAGCCCCTGCTCCAGCCCCCCGGGGAGTGCTCCTCAGGCAGAGCCCCTCAGCTAAACCAGCACAGTGCCTTCCTTCACTGGAGTTAACCTCTGCCCATCTCCTCGGGCTGACAAACACAACACAACCGGTGCAGGGATCAGGAAGGCCACTTGCCCCCCCTCCCCTCCCCAGACAATAGGACACTAACGGCAATTTCATGCAAGGTTTCCCCCGCATTTCAATGACAATCATCCTTAACTCCCTTGATCCTCAACCAGGCTCTTAGGAAAAAAACGTAAATATGTTAATGACCACAGCAGCCATCTGACCCAGGATCTTAATTCCCTGGACCAAAACAGGCTATTTTTTCCTATTTCTTCCTTATTTTAGAACAGACACTCAAGACACTAAAGGCCCCATGGCAAAACTACAAGACAAAAATAAGGGGAGGGGGTCTTGCACACTCTGATAGAAACGGGAAAACGAAATCTCAATTTGTTCCTTCTCTTTAATTAAAGACACATCAGCCACGGCTCAGTGAGCAAGTAGGGTGGAGGGTGGTGCTGCAGCCAGACAATGGGGATCTTGGGAAAACTCAGACATTTCCCATCGTGCAGCCAGCTGCTCCTCTCCCCATGGCAAACAGCCCTCTGGGGCAGCTGGAGAGCCCACAGCTGAGCCCAGCACAATGTGAGGATCCTTGGCTGGCTGTAGGGCTGCAGACTGTCACAGCAACAGAGAATTTGCTACCACCCATGGTTTCCCCATGTCTTGGCATGAAGAGGAGACATCACCCAAGCCATGAGTTGCCTTTGCAATGGGCAAGGCTCCAAGCAACTTCATCTAATTTGGAAGTTGGCTTTAACTTGCATCAGCCCCTTCAAACCTGACTTATTCCCTGGCCCAGTGGCATCTTCACTTCTGGGAGAGGCTGTCCAGCAGTCAGGTCTCGTGACACTGATCCCAGCACTGCTCCAGACTAGGAAGCACATTCTGGAAATAAAAGAGCCTGAGCTTTAGCTTGCCCTCCCCATTATGGAAATTTTTTTTCCCACCAGAAAGGAGCCATCAGTGATGGGCTGATTCTTCTTCACATGTAGGCCCTTTCCCATGACTGGCACTGGAAAGGGGGAGTCAATCACATGCAAAATCTGTCCATATCCAAGGGTTTCAGAAACCTCCCTGAGTTTTGCTGGATTAGAACCCAGACCGTTAGATGGCACAGAATCTGCAACCCAGGGATGCTAAAAAGGTTTGGGAACAACCAGACCATCTCCAGCCTCAAGGCTCATGCTGGAGTTAAATCAAGAGTCTCCAAGTCAATACATGGAATTGACAGACTCCAAAGTCAGAGCTGTGAAACGACATTTCAGACAGACACTGAAACTCTTCAAGACAGTCACGTTTCAGAGCCCATTCTCTACCTTTTCATTGTCTCTAGGGTTGTGCTGTGAGTTTGTGGGAAGGGGTTTTTTTGTTTATTTGTTGCTTTTTTGAAAAAAAAAAAGCACCACAAACCCAGTGAAGTGGCAAAAATTAATGTAGCATTTATTGCTTTGATGAAGATTAAAGGAATGACAAAGCAGAAGATGAAAGTCTGCCTTATAATCCAAATTAAAGGGCAAAAAGCAGGGGCTGTTTTAACAGAAGTTCCATCACTGCCTGGTGGTGACAATCTTCTGAGCAACTTAAAAATGCTGCTCTCTCTTCCAACAGTGGTAGGTGTGTGTGAGAGCAGAAGCCCTGACCCAGAAGAGAGGAAGGCCAGTCAAAGGTGAGGTCATACCCTTCCTCCACCTCAAAACACAACTTCTCACCATGAGACATCACCCAGTCTGAGTTGCCTGAACACATGTAGTAAAACGTCAGTGCTGGCTGCAGTGACCACACTCCCTTGCCCTGTAACTAATGAATTCACCCACCACTGCCCAGACAATATAAAGTGATGAAGGGCTGTCCAGCAGGACTTTTAGCACATGTTGGACTGCTTTGACCTGAGGTGAACCTGAGCTCTGGAAGCACCACCCAGCTATCAAAAGTCAGACTTTTGAGAAGTCTCAAAAGCACAGAGGATATACCCTTTAAGCACAGAGGATATACCCTTTAAGCACAGAGGATATACCCTCCCTAACCCAGCCAGCAGGGCCCCAGACAGACCTGCTCCCTGGAAAGCTGCAGGCAGAGAGCACAGACCTGCCCAGGCACCATGGGCCAAGCAAATCCTGCATTTGGAGACCCCAGGAATTTCTGACCTCCAGCTTGCTAGGGAAGCCTATCACACCCAGCCAGGTACTCAGATCCAGCTTTGCATCTCCATAGACATTTTCAATGCAACTTTCTCCATTCTCCTTCCTCTGCCTGTGGGTTTTTATGCTGCAAGCCCTTGTTAAGACACCAGGAAGGCAGAGCTGAGCTGCATGCACACAGCCTGCTGGGCCAGATTTCAGTCCTCTGCTGTCGCGACAACAACCACTGCCTCTCCCCCTCCAGATCAGCCTCCTGGCAGAACACTCCCAGGAATCAGCCTCCAGACTCAGCTGGGGAATTACACACAGTGTTCAAGCCACCCAGAACTAAATTATTCAAAATATGCCACTGTGCTGGCTTTGAAACCAAAGCTGCACCCCAGAAAGAAGCCAGGGTAAATAGAAGCTCTATTATCAGCAGCACTGACGAGGAAGGAGTTGCAGCACTGAAAGTGAGAGAGATAATTACATGATTAATGAGACAGCATGGATGGCAGGAGATGCCCTCCATTATGCCACCAGGCTTAATGCAGAGAGACATGTTTATAGACTCAGCCTTCTCCAGGTCTCCTTCTTCCTGTTTTATTATTTATGGAAGTGCATTAAGACTAATGGAAAGAAGCTGAGGCACTCCAAAAAGTGGCGGGTTTTCTTTTAGGTGGAAATACAGTTTTTAATCTTGATCCAGCCCTGGGCACCTTGCACTTTCCTTTGGATAAATGTCCTCAGCTGCAGTGACAGGCTGGGCAGGTTATAGCCTAGACTAGCAAGTCATTCATGGTACATCACCAGCCCAGCTCTGGTGCTGACCAGAGAACAACCAGAAAATCAACATTTGTATTGGCTTTTTATAATCTTTTGGATGAAAGTTACCTTGAGCTGCTGATTCAAGATTATCTAACTTTAGCAGATGCTGTGTAATATCTCCAGAGTTGCTGCTGGGACAGAAAGTGTACATTTCTCAGATTGTGGACAAGATGAGACCTACAGGAGTTCACCTAATGACTGCCATGACTAAACCCACCATAAGAGTCAAAACCTTTTCTTAAATCCTTAGCCAAAAAGTTTAAGATTCTTTCCAGATCTCTTTGTCAGTGCTGCCCCAGACATTGATATATGTACAAATGCTCAAACTCTTGCTCTCCCTTTTGAATTTCTCTCTTTCCTAGGGCTCTGCAATCTCCTGAGACAATAAGTTCTACAGTCTAATTGAAATGGAGCCCACTTCTCATCTGGATAGTGTAAGGCATTAAATATCAAAAGCTGAAAACAGCAGCAACCATACCACCATGACACACCATATTCTCATTTACTATTTGATAATTATTGTTTCTGTCTTTTTAGTCATGTCTTATTGGGGAATCTCAAAATCCTATGTCAATAATAATTGTATCTCTCTGGGATTCTACACCACAGGGGGACACACTGAGTAAGCCCCTTCATTCCGAGCTGAAATGTGATACACTCTGGGTGGGATGCTGCATTTATTTGGACTCCATAACTCAATAGAAGGTATAGCATGCACAGTCAGCCTCACACACAGAGAGGCTCTAAACACTATTGCTACCAGGAAAATAATTTGTAACAAACAAACAAACACAAAGAGAAACAAACACAAACAGCCTGAGAAGCCGTTCAGCTGGGGCTGTGTTTCAGGCCAAGTTCCTGCAGTCAGATCCCTGCTTACCCCCAGGTTAACTGAACATGCCCAGACATTTCTGTAACGTTCACTGCTATTGACACATCTCCTGTCACAGCAGCGTCTCTGCTGGTAGAGATGAGGAGTAAGTCTTCTCATTCCGAGCAGGTTTTTGGTCTCATCTGGAAAAAGTAGAGGTGACACCAGCACAAAAGAGTCAGGAGGAGTTGAAATGTTTCTGTTCTATATATGGACAAAAAAACAATGAATTCTCTCTGTCATATGATGATAATACACTTTCTGTCCCAGCAGCAACTCTGGAGAATGTTACACAGCATCTGCTAAAGTTAGATGATCTTGAATCAGCAGGTCAAGGTAACTTTCATCCAAAAGATTATAAAAAGCCAATACAAATGTTAATTTTCTGCAAGTTTGGAATCATTGGAAGAACATCAAGATCTACTTTTTACCTTTCTTTCAGCTTTGAATCAGCAATGAAGCCCTTCCAGCTGTGGCTCCAAAACTTCTGTCCAAGCACGTGACAGGCACACAAACCACTCCCCAAACTGCAGGGCTGGCACAAGAATTTGCTGGGACAAGAATTTACTAGGACAAAGCAGGTGTGTCAGCCTAGTAGCAACCCCCAGCAAATTAACAGATGGCTGGCACTGAGCACTGTATAGCTGAAGGGGGACTGGTTTAATAGAATTCAGAATAGGCTACAAAGTAGAGTATGTTCAGCTGATTCTGTCTGGATGAGGATACAAACTTGGTGCAGATCAGTGGGATAACTGATGTCTCCCATCTGACACCACCAGACAACCCTGAGTTTGAGGACTTATGTGACACAAACTCAGGGTGTCACACATTCAACATGCTAAAGCCTGGCTATTTGACAGGTCTCAAAAATAAAACTAAGCTAGAAAGCTACCATGACATGGAGGTGCCACTAATGGGGTCCCATGAGAATTTGTTCTCATCCCTACAGAATTACCATGAGTGGCTTAGGAAAAAGCCTAAGTCTGCATCATGCTCACAGATGAGCTAAAGCAGCAAATTAATAAGCATGAGCTGGGTCTTTTGGTAAAGCTGGGTGCTTGCAAACAATACATATTACAGTAAAAACAACTAGAAAGCCATATGGCCAGGAGCTAAGAATGCCAGCCAGTTTGCAGGATGGGGAATGCCATCTTCAAAAGCAGCCACACTGGGGAGGGGAAAACAAAAAAAAAAAAAGCCTTTTTTGTTACACTGAGTGTTCTCAAGGTAACACTGCATTTACAAAAAGAAATGTGACCTGCAGGTTTATAAATGAGGTGACATTACCTCCAAGTTTGGCACTTTGCTGCTGGTACAGTCTGACTGGCTCCTCTGACAAGCTCAATTCATTAGCTTATGGGAGGGAAGGTTAGGCAATGACTTGATCACTGTCCAGAAGAACCACAAAGGGAACAAAAGTTTGGCAGTAAGGGATTCTTCACTGTGTCAAAGGCATAACCACATGTAGGGGTTGGAGGTCAAAGCTGGGCAGCTTTACATTAGAATAATTTTATTATTTTTCCTATTAAAAAGTGAAATGGCTCACTAACCTCACCAGAATTTTTACAATTTAATTACAAATTTTCCTAGGAGAAGAGGTATGGTTGAGATCAAGCAGAAGACCACTCACAGAATCTTCTGGTCTTCATTATGAGAGACTAGATGATCCTGCCAGTTCCTTTTTGATCTGTCTGCAAGAGATTAGGGCTCAGAAAACCTTAAGCCAAACAGTTGCCTTTAAAATCCCAACTAACAACTGGTGTAACAAGTTCATAACCAGAATGACCCACCCATACTGGAATTCAAACCCCACTTCTGGTTAGAACAAAAACTGCAGAGCAAAACACCTTTTAAATAGGGTGGGAAACCAATTTAACTTGTACTGATTTTACATCTGGCTTTGCTCAGTCATGGGGACTAGAAGTTACCAAAGAAATTCCTTTGCTTTCCATTCTAAATAGGAGCAGAAGATAATGTCAGCCTGGAGAAGAAGAGACAGAGGTATCATGTGATGCCTTGCAGGCACCTGGTGTTGCAAACAACCACATAACCATCTCAAAAATACTCCAGACGGGCTGGTTCCACATGGAGCCCACAGCTGGGAGTATTTCTCATTTAAACACCTGGGAGTAAGAAATTCTGGCTTGCATCTTTCCAGGGTGATCACAGGGATTGTAACTGCAGGAAGGAGCCAGGCTGCTGGAATGTGGTTCCCATTGGTTTTTAGGAGATACATCCCAATCAGTTCTGGATGACACCCAGGCTGCAGATTCCAGGCAAGATCTTGCAAGGGCAAGATCTGCAGTGTTTGCACCTTTCCAGTGTCTACTGTGTCAAATATACTTTGGTTTAAGGGTAAAAGAGATTTGTCCAAATGCCAAAGCATCACAAGCAACCACGAATCAGAAATATAAAGCTGCATTTTCAGCTGCTTATATGCCCTATGAGGCAAGGCAAGGCACAGTCTTCCTAGAGTTGTCTTTGCCACGGTTTCAAACAGACACAAAGCTTGTCAGAAGTTTTAAAGCAAGTAATTTAATAAAAGCAAGATTTAATAAAGACCATGGAACAAGAATGCAACTAACTTCACAGGAAGAAGTGCTGTCCATGCAGGTTCCCAGCCCAAGCCTTGCAGCTGGAGCAGAACAGTTCTCCCTGCAGGTGATAAAATGCAGGGCTGGGCAGGGGCTGATGTGCCCTGCAAGATGTAATGTCTCCAGGGGGACAAAACACAGGGAACAGCAAATTCCTTTTACACACTCACCAGCCTGACAACAAATAGTACTACAGCACGGTTTGAAATCCCTCTTTCAGAGAGTTGTTGGGGGAAAGGCTCCTTTCCCACAACACTCAGAAGTCCTTGCAGAGCCTGGCCCTGCCTGAGCTGTATCAGGGTCTCTTCCTGCCTGGGGAAACAGGAGCAGAGTCCCAGGCAGCAGAGCACTCACCCTGCCAGTCAAACCCTCTCTCATGGAGCCCCTCTGCTTGCCTGCCTCCACCTCATTTCTGCCTCCTTTGCTGAACCACTCAGATTTCTCCTCTGTTCAGGGCTCACACTTGCTTTAGGGAGCACCTGCCTCCCCTGCCAAGCCTGCACACTCCTCCCCAGCTCCAATATTCCCCTTTCACTTCAACAGACTGGCTTGAATACAGTTCAACCATTCAAGGCTGAAGCCCCCCATGGGCACCCACAGCCAAGCAGACCTCCCACTTAGTTCTCCATCCACACTGCAGCAGAGACCCACTCCTGCCCAGGGTGTGAGGTGTAGGGGAGCAGGGGCACAGCAGGCTGGGGGGCTTTGGCAGGTGCATCACAAGCACAGGGTGGTGGCTGAGCTGAGACTTACTAAAAACAAGGCCTGGTTACTGCAATTCACAAGCTTTAAGTAACACCTAAAACACACGTTCAAGCGGGGAGACGGCTTGCCAAAATTGATACAATTTGATATTGATACAATTGTTGAAATGGATACAATTCCAACGTTGATACAATGGTTAGGAAAAGGAAGCAGGGAAGGCACAGGCAACAACCATAATTAAAGAGCATAATTAAGAGAATTCATGTGAGGCTCCTCGGGAAGGAGCAAATCAAAACAACCTCCAAAAGAATCACCAGAGAGCAGCAACCACAGCAGACAAAGGGGAAACAAGCTGGGTGGGAGAGACAGAAAACCAGACTGAAAAGAAAGGTTAGGAAAGGGCAAGACTCCTCCTACTCATTCATCATGCTGCACCTCCAGGAAGTGGGAAGAGAGTGGGGGGGGGAGAATCTTCTCACCTGCAGAGTTACTAGGGAGATAAATCCATCCACAACAATCCCATCAGGCTTCCACTGGGGATTAATGAGCCCATCAAATGGGGCCAACTTCTAGCAGAGCATCCTCAAGGAGCACCCTGCAGACTGCTGGATGGTCACAGGGAAGGGAGTGCAAAGACACAAAAGGAGAAGTGCAGAAGGGGCAGGAGGAGAGAGCAGCCCAGAGTGGCTCAGAGGAAGGAAGCCCATCTGAATGGAGAAAAGCAAGCAGGGAGGTGAATGAGCAAGAGGAGATGAATGGCAGGGAGGACACAGAAGTTTTACACAGGGCAGAGAGCAAAGACAGACCTGAATGGGGAAGATTGAAAGATGCCACTTGAATGGAAGGGGAAAGAGGGAGGAGAAATGAGGCAGAGGGACAGTTAAGCAATACAAAGTGAAATAGCACGGGCAGAATAGCTTCCCACATGGACTTGACAAAGCTTTAGAAATAGACAAGTAAGCATGAACTTCAGGAGCAGAAAAGCTGCCTGGAGCAGACAGTGTTACCATCCTCTGCCCCTGTGGAATCCCTCCACCACTGGGCACCTTCTTTGCTCCCACTCGAAAAATTCTCATGATCTCAGAGCAAATCGAGCAGCAGGCACCAAAGGCCAGGCAGCCCCTCTCAAAGCTGAGTTGTAGGAAAACTCAGCCAGTGACATAGAAACAGCTGGTGGGATAAAGCACCAAATTATTACAAATGAAGCACCAAACTATTACAAGCAACAGCCCAAGAGATACAAGTGTAACGCTTCTCTAAAGGTGAGACAGGATGCAGTTTGTATGGATGACATAGAAACAGTGTTTATCAGCAGTGTTATTTACAAGGCTTTCCTCCCATTTCTCAAGTCAGGATAGCTTTTTTCAAAACAAAAGTTTTTCCAAGCAAAAAATTGGGGATTTCAATCATACTAAGATTTTCCTGTAAATTTTCCTTAGGTTTGAGCATTATCTGTTTAGAAGAATGTTCCCTCAGAGTCTACAAGGCCAAAACACTGAATATTACCATTTTCAAAATGTTTCATTAGAAAATAGCTGTTTATATTTATGTTCAGAGTGCCCGGATAGTCCAGCTCAAGTCAAACTAAATATTTGGCTCAAAGAGAAACAAAAAACCATTTCCCCCAGCCTTTTGGGAAACTGCAAACAAAACCAATTATCATTATTTACTCACCTCCACCCTTTTCACATCTGAAAATAAAGCATTTAGAAAGGACATAGATTACTAGATCCTTACTGGCAGAAGTGACAACTGCATACTGACCCATTTCTTTTGGATGTGCAGGTTTAGGTAAGCCAAAATATCTTATCTCCCCTTAGGTCTATCAGTCACACCCCACTGTGATCCTGTGCCAAATCTAATTTTCCCAACTGCAAAGCAAAAGATATAGTGACTCACTCCAAAAGGGATAATGTAAGGCCTTAAATCATAGCCCTTTACTTCATGGCCAGAAAATCTTTCATGTTTGTCAGGAATAACCATTCAAAAGCTAATTTGGTGTCTGGAGCTCATGTTTTGCTTGCTCATAAATAAACCTCACTGTCACACAAGCTGAAATGAGAGGTCATAGAAACCCAGCAGAAGGTAGGATACAGCCCCCAAAACCAAGCACAATTTGAAGGAAAACCAAATTAAACCTAAGACCTGACCCTATTTTCCTTTTTCAGCAAGTCAAAGAAGTCAGACACACAAAAACTGGCTTTTAAAATGTTGCTAGAGGAACCATGAAGGTTCCACCTGTGCCTTCAAGCCAAGACGCTGTTTCTGCCCCTTCTTTTTTGATGTTTTTTACACCAAGCAAATGTAACAATATCAATGCAGTTAATTTTAGGGGAAAAAAAAAGCTAGCATTCTGGAGTCAGAGTATAAGCAGCAACTCATCTGCAAACAGACATGAGGATTTATTCCCCCTTGAAATAAATAGCAGAGGAACTTCTGAGAAATCTGGCCTGGATCATCAATCCAGCTCAGAAAAGTCCAAAAATAAAGGACAGAAACTTGTGATCTGGCCATTATCAATTGAGTCTCTATCACAGAGTGCATTTTGAAATGACAAAATACTCTTTATGATTCATAGTGGTACCACTACTGTTGGGTCAGTACACACAGCTCCACTTTATGACCTGGGAACTAAGGCACAGCAGTGAAGTAATTCACCCAAGGATGCTTTAAATACTGTTACAGCTGAGATGAGCTGCCTGTGCTCCAGCTCCACAAAGCCCTCCTACATTGCCACCTATTAACCAACTGGTAAATAATGTAAATTTCCAAATATTAGAGGGGGGATTTTTAAGGAGGAGTTAAGATAAGAGTCGAGGTCAAAGCACCTCCAGGATGTATGTGAAGCTTGGGGATATCCATAACCAACACAAAAAGATGGCAAAGTGTGTGAGAGTCTGCAGGAAGATGAGGAGACCAATGTGTGTTTGTGCAGGGCAGTGGCAGAGGGACTGTAGAGGGGTTCCAGAAAGGCTGCTCTGCTAAAGCTTGAACATTGCACCTTCAAGGCCCAGTTGAGCCCATGAGGAACCAAAGAGGGGAGTGTCTTGCTTTTCCATCTGCCAGCCTGGGCACGGGCAGATCATCTTACATATGGCACTGGGGGGAAGGGAAAGAGAATATGAATAATTCTCAATTCAGTGAGAGCAGTGTGTGCTGTGCAGCTGCTGCAGCATGAGAAAGCCCTAACAGCACTAACTATTGCTTTGGGTCAAGAGATCATACCACTCCAGCCTGCTTCCTGACTTGTGCTTTGTCCCAGCTGCTTTCCTCTCCCTTTAGTGCCTGCCTGCCTGCAGGACCAGCTAGCTCTCTGGAAGAAATCCAAACACAAGGAAGAGAGGCTACAAGTGCCTGAGGGAGGTGACAACACAGGGCAGGTCACTGCTTAGACAAAAAGCATTCAAAAGCAGGGTCAACACCTACTAAAAATAAATACATAAATACACACATAGACACTCTACAGGAGAAGGATTTACTCAGCTGGGGCAGCCAGGAGCTCAGGCATGCTTAGGGTTCCTTGAATCTGCATCTCTGGGAAATTGGTATCTATTACAATTGAATCAGGCAGAGTTGTGCTGCCAGCAGCTGGGAGCTGACAAGGCACTCTCCTAGGAAGGGCTGCTGGAGCACCCATGCTCTGAGGGACCTATTACCTGCTCCCCATCCCACACCCAGCCTGGGAACTCCAGTTCTTTTCTGCTCCCCAAATCTAAGTGTCCTGTTCCAGCCAGCTAAGGCAAAGCCACTACGACAGGCTGGTCAATCTCCTTATGCAAATGAACTTGGGGTAATTGGGACAGTTACAATGAGTCCCTGACAGTGTTTGCCTTTGGGTACACCAGTGGTAAATATAGAGTGAGCTGCTTTCTTAGGATGGGGAATGAGGGAAGAGCTGAACTGAACAGCAGCACCTCAGCTAAGGAAATAAGCATTGCTTAAACACAAGGATGTTCTCAGAAGTGTGGAGCTGATGGGCAAAGAAGGAGGCAGATGCTTCAAATAAAATCCCTGGCTGGAAGTCCCAGGGAAACAGCCACTGTGGCAGGTCCATGGAGCTGTCCCCCTGAATTACAACCTTCATTCACAGTCAGAAAACTTCAGCAGCATTCATCCAACGAGGGATCTCAGCCCACAGCCTTCAGACACCCAAGTAGAGCTCCCACCAGACCCAGCAGTGACCACAGCACCCCCACCCCCAGCCATGCAGAGCAGTTGGTGACAGTCTCCAGGCTGCAAGCTCCCAGGGGCTGCCTCTGCCTCAGTCACTCCTGCACTGTCAGCTCTGCCTCTTGGTTACCTCAGCACGCTTCAGCCCCATGAATCTCATATAAGCTCCACTTTTGTTGTAGCCCTCCAAGGCCCATGAAGCAGCCATGGAAGAAACCTGAACAAAAAGCAATCTCCCCCTGAAATCCTGTCATGCAAACAAGGCTCTTCCCACCCATCGCCACAAGGACTGAATGGAGAGGGACTGAGCACCCCCCGCCCACCCCTGCCTGGTGGTCTTTTTGTCTGGTGACCTTCCCCACACAAACACAACCCCACAACAATCAGACAGACAACAGAATGCACCAGCCCCGGCTTTCCCAGCCCTTCAAGGCAAGCTGGGGAGGGGAGGGGGGGAGAGCTGAGGAGAGCTGAAAGGGTCTGGGGATGAAGGAGGGATAGGATGGGCAAAGAAATACCAAAAAGCATTTTAATTTCTACTTGGACAGTCCCATGAGTCAGGATAAAAATAGTTTTAAGGAAAGAAGCAAAAGAAATGTTATTTCAAATGGCTTAAAGGGACATGGAAATACCAGCCAGTGGGATTTTCATACAAAAAAAAAAATTAAAATCCAACAATTCTTCTAAATCCTGTGAGTATATTTTAACATTTCCTCCAAGAAGCCTGCAAAAACTGAGCTCTTTGGTGTGAACTCTGCTGGTTTCCCTTGGCTAACACTGATATTTAAAGTCTGGGACAGATAAGATATAAAGATTTTCCTTTAGTCTGGAAGAAGACTTTTTTGCAACAGCACCAACACACAGGGAAACTCTCCCTGGTTCAATAGGTTCAAAGTACAGAAAGTTTCTGCCAGTCTGTCCTAACTATGGAAACAGAAAGTCATCACCAGCTGTGCTGCTGGCAGCAAGGAGGAAGTGTGCCTCCAGGCCCAGACTGTCTTTGCAAGGTAACAGATACCACTTGCCTACTGCAGGACACACATATCACCTTTGGAAAAGAGCAACAATCATCTCCAAGGACTTGTTAGGAGCAGATCAGACCAATAAAGTAAGGGGAAACTCCTACCTTCTGAAGTGCCAAGGGATTCTCCCCTGCTCCCTGTGCACATCCAGCGGAAAAAAAATACAGACTCCATGGGAAAACAAATCAAATAAAGCAAAAAGAAATATCATCTCTCAGGGCCCGGATTCTGTGAGTTTAGTAAGGCCACTGGCTACACTTCAGGGCACTGGAAATACACACCCAGTACCTTCACAAGGGAAGGAGGCTGTGCTTTTGCCACAAGCTAAGATGCATGCCCTGTGACATTCTGGCAGCCAGGAAAGCAACAGCAAAGCTACAGGAACCACTGAGGGAGCAGGATACAATGAGAAAGGGTATCTCAACTCTTACTGCCAGTACCCCTCACAATGCTGTTATCATCATCCACAGGTTTGATTAAAGCACTCTGACTGACTGCAGAGTGGAAGAGCCAGGTATGAAATCACCTCCATGGGGTGGTGCAGCTGATATAAGGAGACAAAGTCTTGACACAGGCTGTACACAGCAGCTGGGTGCAAGGAGGTCTCTCCCAAAGCCAGCACACAGTGCACCAAAGCCACATCTGGCCAGCTGGCCCCAGCAGAGCTGTGACTGACTCTTGCCTATGTCCTGACATGAACTGGACTAACTGGAAGAGCAGCAGCACCAAGCCCACACACAGCTGGCAAACTTCCCCCAGCAAGGATACTGTCTCCTGTCAATCCACTACAGCCTTAATCCTCTGTAGAAAGATCCCATCAGCACTGTGCTAAGAGGCAATCTTTCAAGACAGATGCTAACAATTAACAACAGTAATTTGTTGTTTGTAAGATGAGGTAGGAAGGGACAGATGGAGAACAGATCTACCCAGGCTCTGCTCACCACACTGAGTGCCTTGGAGGAGCTGAGCAGGAGATGGACAGGCAAGATTTTTAGCCCTGCTCGGCCCTGCAGTAAAGTACTACACATAAGCACAAATGGGATGGCAAATCTATTGCACCCTCAGAGACAGATGTAAGCAGTGACAGAGTCAGTCTCTCTGCTGCTTCTCACTAAAAAGGAAGAAGCTGTGGCCCAGCTGTGAAGCAGCTTTGGGCTCTGCAGTATTTCTATCCTGTGTAGGACAAGCTCAAAACTGCTGCTCACTTGATGATTTGTACCCTGAGTCTGGGTATTTCCCCAGCATGGAGGAAACAAGAGCTTTGACTCCACAAGGCAAAGCTGCCTTCCACAGACCCAAAAAGTGACTGATAACTTCAGCTGCCACTGAGTTCACCAGCTTGAGATAAAACTCCCAAGAACACTGGGCACTGACTATTTGAGAGACCAAGACTCCAGAAGAAAAGCAGCTGGGTTTTGCCTGCATACTTGCCTGATGTCCTTCAAGCTATTTTATAAATTGATAGATGGGTTTATACCAACCCATAGCTGATTCCAAATCCCTGCAATCACAACTAGCTAGCTTCAGAGGCAAGATGTGACAACCAAGCACCCCGATGTACTTGCAGTCAGGGAGGCTGTGGGCAACAAGGAAGACACTAGCAAGGAGTTCTTTTCCCTGACACAACAGATGCTGGCTGTCAGGAAGGCTTGGATCCAGCACTTCACCTTAGGAAAAATACTCCATAGAAACCTCAGGGAAAAAAAATAATCATTTGACCCTGGATATTTCTTTCTCCTTGGCACAGCTTTATGTTTCATATTACAATGTTCTCTCTGCATATTGCTACTGCCTCTTCTGCCCAGGCTTGTGTAAGTGATGGGAAGTGTGGATTTGTCTCATGGTGCTAAAGGGAAAATCAAGAGGCACCAATGTTTTCAGAGTGCAACCTCTCAATATCTGGACAATGATGATAACCTCATATTCTTGAAAAACAAAATTTATCACATGAATGCTTTGCCATGGAAGGGGTGCACGGTGCATGAACTTCCTCTAGTAAAACCCTCAACAAAAGAAACTGAATATTTCTGTGTGTCCATGCTTAAAAAAACATAGTAAAATTAAAATCAGGGGAAGTCCTTACCCTTCTGAAATCAGTAATGAAATTAGCATGGGGCCCAAAGGAAGCACATGAGGCCCCCGCAGAGGGGCCAGGATTTCATCTTGTGTTTAAAACCCCACATTGGTAAATCTATTTTTTGTAATGACCCACCAAATCCTTTTAGTCCTCTCCATCTCTCTATAGAAGCCTAATAATGAAGAATTATATACCAAAACCTGGCTTTTTCCTGAAAAATAGGATCTGAACACATCTCTAAAGACAGACATTTTTGTGGACACAGTGAATTTGGACTGCAATGCTTTCTTTTCAGATAACATGCATTTCACATTTTCACAGCTTCCTTGGAATAACATTTAATACAGAAAAAGTGTGACACAGAGCCAACAGAATAGCCAACCCTCTGAAACCACACAGCCTCTCCAAGTTGTATTGCTTTTGTAACAAATACAGTCTGAGCCACAGAATTACAAGTAAGAGATCCTCAGACTGCCTAAAAATTCATGGAAACCACTGCCACGCAACATTAAATGTATTCATTTTTATGAGCATCAAATTCCACCTATTAATGGCTCAGTCATTCTCTGCAGCTACTCATTTACATATCCAGCTTGCAAGCTGCTGGGGACTCAGTGGACACAAAATACATGAATATATTAAGTCTGAAAAAGGAAACTTAACGTCAATCCTAATGCAACTTAATGACCACATTTCCTTTACCAGCAGCAGCAGAGTTCATGCCCAACAACCATACCCCCCAGAAAGGCACTCAAAGCAAAGCAGCACTGAACCCCCTCCTGAGGGACTAAAACTGGGATGCCCACAGCACCCACAGCTGAATCACAATTGCACAAAGAGGGAATTCCTTGGAGTTACATTTTCATCAAGTGACTAAACCCCATGTTGTGGTACATGGACTAAATTCAAAAGCCTGATCCTAAGTATGAGAGACAGTTTAATCTAAACATACATTAAACCCCTGGAACCATTTCTTAGCCCTTTTGCTAAGCCAGGTAGCTTTACCAGCTTTAATATAACAGAGATTTTTATCTTGTAACAGCTACAGTGGTGCTGGTACATCTATTATTCCTCCTGGAACAGAGCTGTGCTATGATATCACACCTACAATTCACTCTTTTTGTCCACAGCTATCTAGAAACACATGTTAAAGAGAGCTCCTCAGCAGCATGTACCTCTGCTATCATTCCAGGGAGGTGAACGACTCTCTGGTGCCCAGTCCAGGACCAATTACAACTATGGTGAAGAGAAAGGCTTCTATTTTAAGCCTGTTGAAGAGGTAACTGGGTGCTGCTGGCAGAAGAATGGATACAGGGGGAAAGCCACCACTTTTTCCTAGCTGGGCACCATGCCATCAGACAGCAGTTTGAGGAACGAGGGACAATCTCACCATCAAAAAGTTTCCATTAATTTTTCAGATCTGTTGTCGACTGTTCCACGTTGTAACAGAATATAACTACCAATCTCCTTATTCTATGTTTCCACGTGTGAAACTAAATGAACTGACAATGGAGAATGAGCTTTGAAGTCCTTAAAAGAGAAAGGGCTAATGCAGTGCTGAACAAGGCAAATTTTCTACAGCCCTCCACCACTGCAGTGAGACAAGAAAAAACCCTAAGGTGCAGAAGAATCAGGCCCTGAAGGAAACTGAAGAGCTCAGAGAAAAGATTAAAGAAACTGAACATGGGAAGTTAATGCTACTTTGAACATTTACTGAGCAAAAATCCTTCCCAAAAGTCACAGAACTGCAGTTAGCAACCAGGGACTACTGGTCTGGCATCCAGGCTGTTAGGCAAGACCCCCACTGCCAAGAGATCTGACTGCTGGGCTTACTCAGATCCATCTCACAGGCATCAGCTACTACAGTATTTCTTCAGAAAGGAAAGCAGGAGCTGCTAGCTGAGCAGTGGAGAAGCAGCAAACATCACTGGTTTGTTCACAGGTCTTGCTACTCTGACTTGCTGCTTGCATCAGATGTCACAGTGATAAGCACCTGTTTAAGAAAAACAAAAACAAAAAAACCCCAAAACATAACCCAGCGAAACCACCCCCTGCAGCTAATCCAATTAAGACACAGGATAAAGCTGTAGAGGTTAATGAGATCTGAGCCATTGGGTCTCTCTCTGCTGCTGCTTAGTGTTCTATCTGATGAGCAAGACCAGTGAGAGGAAGGCCAGGCAGAAACACCAAGGATCCAGCTAGCCCCAGGAGATTAGTGCTGCTACCCAGTGACTCCAGTGGGCTGATAGAATTCTAGTGACAGCAAGAAGATGATGAAAGGTGTGTGACCACTGTTCTGTCAGTAATGCCCATTTCTTTTGTTGACAGAAATATTGTTTCATGCAAAGGATTTCTAATCCAGTGACCATCACTTCCCCTTCTGGAAAGGAACTCAGTTTCTTGATACCACTCTAACACACTGGACTTTGCTAGACCCCTCTGTTAAATTGTTCCTCCTTCCTGATAAATTCTTCAGTCCAAGGACAGTGATCAACAATGTCTTTCAATTTCTCAAAGGAACCAAGATCTATAACCCCCCAAATCATAGCATTTTCCTTTAAAGACAAAGAGTTTTATATCAATCCATCAAGAAACTTGTCAAGAGAAAAACTACATTTTATACTCTGGACTTGAAACACCGAAGATTAGATTAAAAATAGCTCCCTTTTTCACTGTCTGCCAGATCTGGGAGGGAGGTGAAAATCCACAGGGACTTGATTTGATGCATGAAAAACCAGAATTCTATAGCAGTGAGTATGCATGCACACTTATTTTAGGTCAAATAATAGCTCTGCAATAATACTTAGCTTAGCAGAGAAAACCAGAGCTTGGGACAGAGCCATCAACAGAAAGGGGAGGTTATCTGCTCCTCTATCAGCAAACATGATGAGTATCTTACCAAGATAAGAGACACTCTGTCTGCCTGACCCAGGTGTGGGCACAGACCTGGCCAGCACACAGCAGGTAGCTCCAGGATAGGCTCCCACATTCCACAGCCACACAGTGAGGCAGCAAAGGGACCTGGTACAATATTCAACCTTCTTTCAACCTTCTTCTCTTCCCTTCTCAACAGGAGGAGGGGACAGCAGCTGCAGCCTGTGCAGCTCCAACATAGCAAACAACCACACACCTTACTACAGGGCACTCTGTGTTCTGCAAAAGGGCCAGCTCTGCTCTTTGGGGTGATGAGTTAGCGATCTGAAAAGAACAGCAAAGCAGCACCACATGTCCCAGTGAGCAAAGGCTCCTTGCAAGGCCGTGCCACCAGCTAACCTGACAAACCCTAACAAAGAAAAGCAGAAATCAGCAAGTACAGCTTTGACTTTGTCCAACACAGGCAGTTGGACATCCAGTATTAAGGGCTACTGAGTAATGCAGGAGCTAAGGGACAGGAGGAGGGTTACTTGAGTAATCTGATGAAACAGGAATAATAGCCAGTCATTCCCCCCTCCAAGTTGGTGTAGGGTGACAGAGTCTGGATCATCTATACAGTGTTGATAACTGTCTTCTAACTGGCAAGGAACACAATACCATGGCACTCAGAAACATCCCTGCTCTGATGTCACCATCACATCTGGCACACAGAGAGCATCTTCATCACAGGAGGCAGGTCCTGAGCAGGGCTGACTCTCTTTGCGTGCTAACATCAGAAAACCATCCTGGTGTTCCCACTGGGAAAGAGCTGATTCAGCTACACCTTACAGTGAGCAGAGAATGACCTCAGAGAGACTACAGCACTCCAAATGCAGAGAGAATCTTTCCTCAAATGAACTGCTTTGGCTCAGGCAGGGTGTGTTGAATTCAGGCTGCTTTAGACTACAAGAAACCACCCAATGCAGCTGTGTGTCAAACCTCCAACCACACATCTACATAATTAATAAGGACGAAAGAGAACATTATCTCAAGCTGGTATTCTGATCCTCAGCCAGCAGCAGAGCTTGTTACATTCAGTTTGGCCTTAGAAGTCAGCAAAAGGAACAGACTTCAGGCATCATACTACATGCTTGGTCATTAAACACAGGCTTATATGTCCATAAAGTCACTGTTACTTGCAAGTGTGCAGAAATTTTTTAAATGAAATAGTTTGTTTTGTAGTAGGC
This sequence comes from Phaethornis superciliosus, assembly GCA_023637945.1. Classification (NCBI taxonomy): domain Eukaryota; kingdom Metazoa; phylum Chordata; class Aves; order Apodiformes; family Trochilidae; genus Phaethornis; species Phaethornis superciliosus. Next base: position 8,117,128 of record JAJQWJ010000021.1, on the reverse strand, counting down.
CCAAAAGTTAATTAGTTTTTACAGTTTTATTACTCTACATGGTCAAGTAACAGCCTGGAGCTTCCAGTCAGCTGGAACTGCATAAGGTCCAGAAAATTCTCACAGTGCTTTTCAGGACTGTTTACTAGGGTCATAAATCAGCAACTGGTAAATGACTTTTTGCCCCAGCTCTTCTCGGCCACCAGTACCAACACTGAAAATCCCATAAATGAACGCAAGAACAGCATCTCTCCTCTCATGGGCCACAGAGAATACAAGGCTGGAAGATTTCATTTCAGAGACATACAATAATTCCTTGGGAAACATTTTGGCAATCACCACTCTGGGAGATGTCACTCTGTGCACCTGTCTCGTGCAGCATTTATATCCCAGCCAGTTTCAGCTTTCATCTGTAAGTACAAAGCTATGCTGCTGCTCTCTCCACCACCAATGCTGTTTCCAGTCATTCCTGACAGATAAGTAAACTGCTCATTGCACTCATTCATAAAAATGCTGTAGAAGGCCCCAGAAGCAGGCAGGAGATTTCTCTCAGGTGAAAAGCACACAAGCAAGCCAGCATACTACAGTTTCTGGGATACAGACTGACTAAGAAGTCATTGCAAGAACAAAAACCTCTGGTGGGGATACTCAACACTGGAGACTCCTCTAAAAAAGCCAACTTACACTCGAGTTTTTAGAGCCCTACAGGAGACAACACCGGAATATTTAACATGCTGGAAGTACTAGAGCAACCCTGCATACATATGCACAGAGACATCCCCAAACTGTTGCCAGGGCTAGCAAGTCAAAGTGAGACAAAACAGGGATGCATCCAGCTCTATAAAGATTCTTTATACACTGCATTTATGTTGAAAATAAGTTATTCCTCCAGCCATGGTCTCCAGACACAGCTCACAGACCAAAGATAGCAGCAGCAGGACCATCTCCCAAGCTTTTCACAGTAGTGTCCCCCAAAGGGGCTGCCTAAATGCACCAGTCAATGCAAAATAAACATTTCTCCAAAACACAACTATTGTCAGAGGACACATGAAGAAATGATGTTTGTGTCTTCCCTGCTGATGATGAGGAATAAAAGCCAAGACATAAATTGAGTGATAACAAGATTGTGTGCAAAAGTAACTCCTCTATTAGTGACCGAGAGGGAGTAGCTGAGGGGAGAGGCAGCAGTTCAAATGGAAGAAGGAACCACAATAAACACTTTCATTTTCCTCCCCAGTGCAAACAAGACTAAAAAGGCAATATCCCCCCATGGAGGCCACTGCCTGCAGTGAGGTGAGGTACTCAAGGCCCACTTGCCATTATTTCTCAGTATGAGGGCAAGTAAACATGAGAGAAAAGTGGCAAGAAGCCAGCAGAGTAGAAAAAGTGTCTGGCTCTGTTTCAGACCCAAGGGGCAGAATCAAAAACCCAATTTGCTTTTCAAATCCCTCAGGGTATACACCTTTCTGCTGCCTGTTCCAGCAAAAGATAAAGCAGATGTTAGACATACAAGGGGTGCAGAACAACTGCCACACTTGTTTACAAATGTCTTGCTAGACTGTGTCAGAGCACACAGGATCAAGTCCTGTAGTTGTTTTTGTGAAACTTTCAATTTTTCACCTTTTATAGTAGTGATTCTTTCTCTGCCAAGTTGTAGATGCATATCTACATCTCACTAGCTATAGGCTGCCATCAACAAGCACTTCCACTACAATTGTACATCACCAAGTATGCTATACAAAGCAGGGTCTCCATCATCACTGGTACCTAATTGTGAAGGGTCACAGAAGCAAAGAGATACTTCCTTGGGAAACAATACTCTGAAAAAGTGCATGAGACCAGAACTTTGATGATAGTCACAACCAGCTTTACCTCCAGGAGTCTTGTTCATTTTTTCCCAGTGCAACTCAGGAAACTCCAGAGTATGTGCTATTTAAAGTACGCCAAGAATCAAAGAACATGAAGAACAGTTCCAAGAAGTAAAATTGATCTTGCTGGTTTAACATGAGTTTCACACATCATTACTCTTCTCATCAGCAACACAGGGTCACTGTAGACAGTTGTTCCTAAGCAACAGGAACATATACTCTTTCTGTGTCTTACTTGTTTTAGCATTGAAAGAACTCAAGGTCCAAGTGAGACTTGGTAGGATCACAAACATGCAGGACCTTCACTACACATTGCATCAACACACATCTGGTGAATGTCCCCAGTGACACCACAAGCAGCTGAATCGGGAGAAACCACCACTGAGGAGACTGGGAGAGGAGAAGGAAAGAAGTGACTGTCACAAGTGCTACATCTTGAACAGGCAAACACTGCAAGGTTTGAATCACATAAAAATCCAAAGCATTCAGAAATCAGCTTTCCTCAGCAGCCTCCATGTACAGCTGTGCAGAAAAGGAGCCCAGCATCTGAACCCTGTCAACTTCCTCTTGTGTTGGCATAAAGCTGATTTCAGACCAACACATTGTACAATGCCCAGTGAGGAAGCAGAAAGATCACAGCTTCCTTAGCTGCTGTTAAACTCCAACATACCCACTGCTGCATTTCATTTGCAAATGTGCTCTGGTACATTTGCACTGACTGCAAACACTGGAAGGCAACAGGAACATCACACTTCCTGCTGCAGAGGAGAAACAATTGCTTTCCAGGTCTGGTATAGAGTAACTTTAAAAGCCCTGTAAATGTTATAGGCATAAGTGATGATGGTGTAGAAAAGCATTTCCAAACTGTTTCCACTCACTAAGCAGCCGGTTTGTTCTTCTGTAGACTGGATGATCTCTCCCCCCTTCTCTGTTGTAACAGCACACAGCCACAGAGCACAATGCACCAGTGGATTTGCAGAGCAGCATCAATCCACTCTGTTCACAGCTTTTTTTCCATCTCTCTTTCTTTTTAACACGCAGACTGAAATGTCTTTATTCCTTCAGTGATTTTCTATATGCAAGACCGAGTTTGAGAACAATGCATTAGCAATGATCTATGTGCCTAAAAGCCACCCAGCACATTCAGCTGAAATGGCAGGGCCTGTGCTACCAAAGCTCCCTGCAGCGGGGACCAGGAGGCAGCAGAGGTACAAGTGCTGAACGCAGCTCCCTGTCCCTCCCAGACTCTGCACTCTAACGTGCAGGTTTCCAGGCAGCTCCACCGTGGAAGGTACACAAATGTGTAATGAGTAGGAAGCCTCCTGAAGCGTTTACAAATCCAAAGACATCAAGCTGCCAGTAACTCACGAGCTGTGTAAGACTGACTCAGCCTCCATGTGCTTTTTGGTGTGTATGTTACAACTCCTTGAAACATTACAGGAGATTCCTACTTCTACCAGCACAAGCTCGATAGTGCTGTGTTTGCTGTGCTGCTGATGTCTGGCTCATATTGATGCCTTCTACTCCTAACTTTTTGCATGAGGCAAAGTCAACATGCTGTGTACAGGCTGGTAGGATTGAGGAGAGGCATATCTGAGTAGCCAGGGGAGGGAGAAATGGGGTAGCTGATCACAAACCTTTCATGGTGCAGAGAAGGTGGAAATAGAGGCAGTCCCAGAGACCTGCATCCAGGTTAGGGGCTGGCTGGAGTTCAGTGTACAGAAGTATTAGAAGATTAAGGAGGAACTCGGGGAATTTTTCCTGTTCATCCTGTAAGAGGCAGGAAGATTAATGACCTCCAGGTAGCTTTTTCTTGCTGAGCCATCTCTCCAGGGTATCGTGGCTAAAAGCCAAATCTGATTATAAGCCTTGAAGTGCTGGGAGATTGCCATCCACTGAAACAACACTGGGGATGGACACAGGCTAATCCAAGGATGGTATAAGACAAGACATTACCCTGCAGAGGGAATAATCTCTCAGATATCTATTTGCTGCTCCATGCCTCAGTTTCCCTCCTTGACTGATGGAAGGATAGATTTCCCTCCCCTCTTTCCTGAGGGCTGCTGTATTCAAAAGAGCCTCTGACAGAAGGCAGCAAGGGGTCAATAATCCAGGCAGCAGCAGCAAACCAATCCAATCTCCTCCAGCAAAAACTGATCCTCTCTCACCGGCCTACTCTTCCCTTCAAGTCTGTCCACAGGGCAATGGATTTGAAGGGACTTTTTTTTTTTTTCCCCTCTGGTCCCATAACTCAAAATAGACGAGTCAAAGGGTTAATGCTGCATGACAAAGGTCAGCCCAGTTTGGGGAGGGCAGAGAAAGAGAAGCATTGTGACCACAGACAGCAGCTCTCTGCAACCAAAATGCTGAGAGAAAAAAAGAAAAAAAAAAAAAAAAAAAAAAAAAAAAAAAAAAAAAAAAGAAAAAAAAAGAAAAAAAAAGAAAAAAAAAAGGTCTCAGAGCCCTGCCTAAATCCCAGGCCTTTATCACTCACAAAAGCCCAGCCCCTTGAGTCATTAATCGTGTGCTCCATGGCTGTGTGCCTCAAAGAGCAGCAGATGACACAAGCCCAGCTGCTATTGCTGCCCCTTCTCAAGGTAGTGGAGCAGAGGCAGGTGCATTCCCAGTGCCCTCTGCTCGACACTAATCTATTCTCCCTCCTTGTCCTCTGCTTTTCATCTCCTCCAGCAGTCCACGCTGACAACTGTAAATGAGATTAGACTTCAAGGCATGGGATAGATGCAGAACCCCCTCCATGCATTGCCAAGAGATCCTTGTAGCTTTTAAAGTGTCTTTCCCCTTTACAATGCACAGCTTGGTGAAGAGGGGGAGGGGGCAAATTTCTTGTCACACTGACAGAAGTGTCTCATAGATCAGACAGGGCAGACCCTCGTTTTAGGGCCTGGATGTTAATCTGTTATCACCATGGACAGTCCTCCCAACAGCACTTCTGATTCTCCAGTCACATTAGGAGATGAAGTAACAGGTCTGTGTCTATTGCCTAATCCCAGTTCCTATGAGCTCCTCTTTTCAGCACCATTCCACTTAAATGCAGACATGCATCCTGACAAGCACCAATCTAAAAAGGCAGCAACAGTTCAAAATTCAGGCAAGGACATATTGAAGGTCATATACAACCCTGTGCTCACCCCAACTGCCTATACTGCTCCCACTGCCATCATTTCCTGTTCCTCATCTTGCAGCTTCTGCTCCTCTGCTTCCAGCAACCTACGCAAACCAGTAGTAAGACATAAACAATTTTTTCAGAGAAAATGGTAAAATCTCCAGGCACAAACCACTGCCTGGAGCTCAAAGAAACCTGTTTGGTGAGGTCTCCTAGCCACAGCTGGCAGGGGTTAGCCAGCAACAATAGCCAGAGAAGCTTTTCAAAGTGAAGTGTGATGTTTAGCTCAACAGTGCCCCAGTAAACAAACTGGAAATTCTTTTACAGTGTGGGAAGTAGCTCCTCCTGCCTGTGTTAAAGGCTATCCAGAGAAAAGAACACAGTTAACATAAACCATCATAAAATTCAAACTAAGTCCCTTTCTCTGTTACCAGCAACCCTCACCATTGATTTTATGGCTTGATTTTCTGGAATGGTTTACAATTTCAATCTAGCAGGAACCAGCCTTGAATTTAAGAAGGTTGCAAAGTCAGTGTATTTTAATGTTTTAAGAGACCACAGCAGAGCAGGCTCAGCTGCCCTCATTGCTGGTAGTGACAGGAGCTGAACTCTTCCTGTCAAGTGCACATCTGGTCCAGGATATTTCTATAGCTGTGACTCTGATCTCAAGTTTTCCATTAGCTGCCCACACAGACTGGATAACTTGGCATCTCCCTGCATTCCCCATAAACTCTGTTCATCTGTTGCCATCACACCCACGTACACATCTCAGGAAGGAATCCAAGGTTTCTAAAGCAGCTGTAAAAAAAAAACACAGCCTGGATTGATAAGCAGTAGGACCAAAGTGCTGAGCCAGTGAGAAGGGTCTTTTTGGAGAGTTTTGTGTGTGTCTATTTAAAACAAAATTGTTGTCATGACTACAAACCAGAGTACAGGTGAGAAGAAGTGAGAACTCCAAGGATGAGGTCTGGTAATGTTAATACACCCTTGAAATTTCAGCAGCCCCGGGGATAGGGAAACACAGAAGATGATACAAGCTGTTGCCATCTAAGAAGGCTAAAAGCCACCTTCAGAAGGCAGTTCTGTCCTAATGACAAATATCATCCTCCTAGATAGCTCCTTTCACCCAGCACAGCCAAGGGCTGGATAGGCTGCAGTCACCTCTAAAGCAGGGGCCTTGGGGACACGGAGGCAAAGGAGGACACCTAAAGCCCTGGAAAGGACATAGCAAAGCAGAAGTCTCTCAGGAAACTCATCTGCAGACTGACTCCCTAATCATCAGACAATTTGGCTTCAACAGGGACAGCAAGGTGTTCTCATGTCTGAATGCAAGGCAATTAACAGGTGATCTTATTATCACAGAGAAGTGTGAAACTGTCAGGACCCAGGACCAGCTCCTGGGATTGTTGTATTTCTAACTCTACCAGATTAACCAAAAAAAAAAAAAAAAAAGGGGGGAGGGCAGGAGGTTTGGCTAGTGAAGAGTAAATGAAGAACACCCTGAGTAATAGTGGAGGGATGAAGGGAGCAGTGCCTTGCTCTGTTCAGAGCCTGGATTCCACCCAGAGACAGAGTGGAGCCCTCAGCAATGGCGCAGGCTCTGTGGAAGGCAGCAGATGCACAGCAAACGTGTGTGAGGGGGTGGAGGCTGTTTATGAGAACAATAAATAAATGTATGAATCTCTATAAAAGTTCCCATATAAAAGTGAGTTAGAGCTGCCTGAGGGCCATGGCCTTGTAATAAAAAAACACATCTCGTAAGCACAGTATGAAGCTGCAGCTGTACTGCAACTGCCTTGCTGTAGCACTGAAAAGCTGCTAGTCTACCCACTCCCAAATTCTTGGGGGAAGTGCTGACCTCACTAAATGCAGGAAGAATTCTGGTACCTGCTTTAGAATAGGAAGAATTTTGTCCTGGGAGGGGCTTTTTTGAACATCAAAGCCTAGGAAGCAGCTCTGGATCTGCCTTTTTTTTTTTTTTTTTCCCCAAGTTGTTTTACTTCCTAAAAAGAAGCAATCTGCAAGTGGCTGGACATACTGGCTTGAGTCTGACAGTGTGACAGATTAGAGCTAGATAAAAACAAAGGAATTCCTCCAGAAAGCATTGTCAAAAGCTTTCCTCCAAAATAGGCAAAAGCCCTGCTTTGGGCAGCAATCTTCATGAAGTTTCCAATTTTTAACTTAAGATATTGGGGGGGATGTCATAAAAAACCCAAGCCCTTTAATTTTTGTAAGTCAAAATAGAAATGTGCTTTTTTTGTCAGTAAACCTAAGTAATTTTAAAAAATCTCTCCCCACATTAAAAAAGTCATTAATTTATTCCCCATGACCCCACACCCCAAGGCAAGGGCGGGAAGGAGTGGTGACTCCTTCCTTGCAGTGTTTGCACTCGTACTCCAGCATCACTGAAAGCAGAGACTTGCAGACTCCCATCCTGTGAACACTTTGTACAGAGCCTTCTCCTCCTCTGCTGCACTCCTGAGAAGTGGTGAATGCAGAGCCCATGGATCTCAGCTGAGAGGGAGACTATGAAGCATCAGTCCCAGCCCATGAATCACAAATGCACAGGGCACATGAAGCTTTGGCCACTCATTTCCACTCTAAGCCCACATCAGGCCAGGTCACACCTCCCAGGGAGAGCTGCAACTGTTCCCACTTTCAACACACAGGCTTTCTCTAGTTATTAAGACTGTCCTCATGTTTCACACGGATGCCAATTAGAGCCAAAGAAAACTCTCCCCTCTCCTACCAGCACAGAGCTGCTGGGAATAGCAACCTTGTTCCATGACAAACAGCATCTTGCAATTCACTGCAGGGCTAATTGCATTGCACTGCTGATGGAACGCTCAAGGAAGACGTCAGCTCCTGGGCTTTGCCCACAGGCAACAAGGACATTATTGATTTATTCAGGACTTAGGACCAGTTGTCACAGGTTGCATTCTACTTGATAATAAAGCCTTACAGTCAAGGCTTGAATTTCAGCTGCAGCCCTAATTGAAACATAGCTAATTATTGAAGGTCTGCCTTTATAGCCCAGTCCCTTGTCACTGTGGTAATGTTCTGCAAATTCAACAGTCAAACTCTTCCCTCCCTTAAAAAAAAAAAACCAAACAACCACAAAAAAAGGAAAATCCCCATCTACTATTCAAGCAGGTCCAGTGGGAAATTAGAGATTCCTCTTTTTGAGCCTGAGGTAGCTACCAGCCAAGAGCCCCATCCCACAAGGACTCAATGACTTCAAAGGATGCTTGTAGAATCAGACTCCAAATTAAGGCCAACGTTTGAGATGGGGGAATTCAGAGTGGCTGAAACAAACATTCAGTCCAGACCACAAGCAATTTATCTTGCGTGCACCTTTTGAGTAGCAACATCCCATGCAAGCCCCAGCAAATTCAAATCCACCACAAAATTTATGTGATCAACAATTATAGTAATCTAATTCCCAGCTGCCAGCTTAACTGACTGTACAACAAATGTACTGCAGGCCAGGCACATGGCTTAGCAGTTGGGCACAGCTACCCGGGTACAAATGAGCTCCCATCAGAACAGGCAGACCAGTTAAAAGCTGAATGATAATGGAATCCCCAGGGCACCAAGGACATCTCTGAACAGAGACTGCACCACAGCTTTTGGCTTTGCAGTTCAGCCAGACGTGGAAGCAAGATAATCACTTCATAAAGCAGGGACAAAATCACATCTGAACTTTAGTATTGTCAGAACCATGCCAGCACCAGAGGAAGCTCCCTTACAGAAGGTGACATTCAGACACACACAAAACAGCACAAAAGTTTATGGCATCAAGAGAGTGCTATAGTTTAGAAGCAAGTCAGCCCTGGAATAATCCTTCAGTTATAGCTGCTTCACATTTCAGCCTGGTGGATGGAAGGAATACAACAAAGCAAACATGTCAGTTAAAGCTGCTAAAAGCATAACTTACTAACTAGTACCCACAGCCTGAATTCTCAGCAGCTGTAACTTAGAGCTCTATAGAGCTGTGCTGATTTCAGCTGGCTACAGATCTGACCCAAGGCATTTAAGAGATAAAACCACAGTCTTTGGTACAGAAGCAGAAATTTTGCTAATTCTGTGCAAGTTGAAAGCAGCAGGGCCTCCCCTGGAGGCTGTAGCCCCACAGAAGTCATTTTAGCAGCTAGAGAGCCATTTCAAAGCACACGGTGCTGGTTTTACAGGTCCTGGTTTGCCTGCCTCAAAGAGCCTTTAATTCACAGAGCAAGGATACTGCAACTGGCAGCAAACAGAGCACCTGCTGCAGCACCTCAGCTCAGCCCCTGTGCTAGGAGGGATGGCCAGGCTGGGCCTGCTTTTGTCCCTGGCTGCTCTGAAGAGGAATTAGAAGAAAGGCCCAAAGCAGCAGTGATAATTATGACTTGCACACCAGCATCCTGGGAACTGTGAGCATAGAGCATGTTACTCCTAGGCTGTATTTTAAATGCAGGGAAAATCTAGTACAGAGGAAATTAACTGGAGGTTAGACTCTTTGCTCACAAGACAGAGACAATATATCAGTTGTTCACATACCTGATCAAATAGGGCTTTCCAGTGCTGAGGTAATGCATTAGGGAAGAAAAAGAAGAAAAAGAAGGTATAAGAGCAACAGCATTAACATGCAGTAAACTGTCGGAGTATATTTGACAGAGAAATAACCAAATTATATAGTGCCATTTCTAACATCCTTCTTCATCCCAGAATCACCTACCCTTCCGGGGGAGGAGGCAGGGGGAATCTACCAACCACAGGGAGGAGAGTTTTCAGTTACAAATCCAAATTAGGGGGAACTTAAACATTCATGTGTTAATTCTGTTTCCCTCCGCTTTGTCTATTTGCAGGCAAGCAAGAAATAAAAGGCTTTTTTACTCACAGGGATCAAGAAAGCTTGATGCATATTGAGGGGAGGGAGGAGTTAGCAGTGGTTTATCAGATCCCTTTCCGAGGTCCTGTAGCCCAATGCTGACCCACAGAGCACTTTGCTGGGTTCTCAGAGCCTTGACTGCTGCCTGCTTCTACCTCTGGCAGGGGCTTGCTGGGTTTTTGATAACCTGTAACTTCTGAGCCCCATATGCCCACATCAGAAGAACTGCTAATTCTCTAGCACAAGGTGAAAAGCTGGAGAAAGTTCATGACAAGGATATAGCCCAGAACTTTTGTTCTAGCACATCTACCTTAAAAGCTCTGTGCAAGAGAAAGTTCCTCTTTAACACAGATGAGCATGTGAACATTCTATGTCTTTGTCACTTGGAAACAGAAAAAACAAGTTGGCAACTGGTTCTGATTTCTGCTTTGTAGAAAGACCAATGTCAAGTCATCTCCTTGTCCCAGGCTTGCTGCCTAACATTCCTACAGAACAGAGGAAATTTCTAATGAACTGTTCAAGATTCTCTCTCACCCCTCCTGCATTTGGGGGCCAGCTGAGAGCAACCCCCATGGGGAAACATGGCTTGGGATCTACCCAAAAAGCTACACATTTCCAGCTCCCCTATCTAAAGGGCTGCTCAGCACACTTTGTTTCTGCCTCATTTACTCTCCCAGAAAAGCAAAATGAATAAAATAACAAACCATCAGATCCACAGAAACAAATCTCACTGTGCAAAGCAGAACTCTGGTGGGAGTCTTGTCTAGACCTGGAAGAACATTTCCTTTCCCATGGAAGGCAGATCTACAGCAGAACTGACTGGAGAGAACAGTGGGATATCAGGCCACTGAATTTCATTCGATCAGTTAAGTTGTTGGCTCCCCTCCTCCCCATTTAGCACCATAAATCAGCCCAGCACTCTAAACAGAACATTTTGGGACTGCCTGAATCCTGGCTTTGAGGAACACTGCTCTGAAAGCTGTAATGACATCATAGCTGAGCTGTTATACACTGTGAATGATGTGACAGCCAAACCTCTACTATGTAATATTTTTGTGGTTAATAACACATAAAGAACTGACCTTGTGTCAGTCCTTGCTGGCCAAGCCAAAGAGTTCACATCAAGCTTTCAAATGGAAGAACAACAGAAAGTCAGCCTCCAGTTAGGTCTCAAGGGGGCATCTCCTAGCACAAAGAAGTTTGAATTTTCAGAGACAATGCTCTGTAGCCTGCTTGTTTCAGCAGGAAATTTTGGCCAAGGAGGAGGAGGGCATTTACACCACTTCCTGCTCTTCCAACTTGCAGATGACATATGATACCTCAGGCTCCTCTCACATCATCTATTGCCAGGTCTCATCAGCTTCCCATAACCAATGCATCTGTGGGCTCTAGCTCTATTTTGTTGATAGCAGAAAACAAGGTACCAGAGTCAAATAACAATGCAGATCCCAGCGTAAATAACACTCTGAGCTGGATCAGACCCAAGCTGTCCTACCTCAAGGTCACGCAGCAAATCAGTAGTGGAACTAGGATGAGAATCTAGATTGCACCAAGGGAAGCTCGTGGTCTCTTTCTTATCCCAGAAGCCCAATCCTGCAGGCACTCAGCACTTCAGCATCTCCTGGGCCCCTGGCAGGACTGGATTGCTAATGGCTGCATTCATCTCAAGGCTGGAGTAACTCCAAGAGACTGATACATGTCACAACAGGAAATCTTTCTTGTAGACCATGCAGACAAGCACAAAATTTGTCAGAGAAGAAAAGGTCACAGTCTGAGTTAAGCAACCAAAGAGATTTCAAAACCTGGACTCAGAAAGCTCCTGGAAAGCCATCCTTTCCCAATGAAAGCAACACATGCCCCTAGGTCAGTTGTGCTGCTCTGAGGACTGCCTGGCAGTGTCGTAGCAGAGGTCAAACTGCATCACACGTTCCCTCCTGACTGTGCAGTACTCAGGAGTACAGCCTGGGGAATGGAGCTCTACCAAACAACTGCACTTCCTCCGCTACCCTCTGGGAAGAAAATCGAACAGCAACCCAATTCTAGGTGACTCAGAAGGAAGGACTGGAGGATGAGGAGCAGCCACTGCCCTTAAGCACCCCCAGGCGTGTTCCTCCAGCAGTGTCATAAAAGCAGAGGGGAAAGGGGATGTACCACTGCTGGAGGCTTAGGTCACAACTGATCCTTTCATGCCAGCGCAAGAGCCCAGGCAGAGCTCCCTTCAGAATGACATTTAGTATCTCTGCTTCATGCCTCCATAGACAGAACAGAATCTGCGTTTTACCACAGCCCTCATCCCAACAGAGTTTGTTGGGAAGGAGAGCTGCGAGCCGGCCTGGGATGCACCAGGAATGTAGAATCTGCTCGCGTTCACTCTGCTCCAGACAGGTGCAGAGAGAGCTCTGCCTCCGGGACCGGCAGCCGCAGAACTACCGCCTCAGCTCTGCAGGATTTGCTGCTCAGGAGCTGCAGATTCAGGAAGGAATCTGGCAGGAGCAGATTCAAAGCCCGCAGGACCACTTCGTGTCCTTCTAGGCTGGTTGAGCAGAGGCAGAGACCCGATGCCGAGTTAGCCCACCCTCAGGTGGAATCAGAGCTCAGAGGGTGAGGAGAAGCTATCAGCCCTGCCGAACCCAGCAAAAAACTTCCTCGCCGTTCGTTGCTTGGGGTCTGGAAGCGGGAACAGGATCCCGAGAGCAGAAATATTTCACATCTGTCCGCCTCCAAGTGGCTGTGACTCTGGAAAAGCTCTCTGTCCCCAGAAAGCCCCTCAAGCCAAAGCGTCAGCCCGTCTCCAGCCTCCAGAGACGTCTCTGCCCTCAGCCCCGCTGTCCCTTCCCGGCCAGCCGCAGCTCGCCAGCATCTTCCCGGCTGCACGGTTCCGGGTGCGGAGACGGTGCGGACCCGCATCCCGTCCGGGCAGCTGCCGCCAGGGCTCACCGGGCAGGCGCATGAGGAGCTGCGGGGCCGGGGAGCTGCCGGAGCCCGCAGACACCCGGCGGAGAGGGGCGGGAGAACGGCGGGGGCCGGCGGCTTCCCCTCGCCCCAGAGGGTCAGTAGCCCTGTTCGCCCCCCCCTACCCGGACTTCATCGATAAATAGCTTGAGCCGATTAACCTGGCCCGGGGGAAAGGGAGGGAAAGACATTGAGCAAAGGAAACTTACATCCTCTGCGGCCATAGGTAGGACATCCTCGGAGTCCAGCACCTCGATTTCTTCTGCCTCTGAGCTGGCAGCCACAGCAGGGGAAGAGCGGGCGTGAGGCTCCGGCAGCCTGTCTCCCATGCTTGGAAACGGTCCCCTCCAGCCCCCGCCCCCCCCGCCCTCCCTTCTCCCCAGATCCTTAAAGAAATTAAACCTAGCTGCCGCTTGGCAAACTTTCAAGCGCAGCCGAGCCTGCCTTCATGACTCCCGCAGCCAGGAGGGGAGGAAATCCTCCATCCAGGGAACATCCCATTAACACCGGGCGGCATCCCGGCGGCCGGCTCCGGACGGGGCAGGTGACCCCTCCCCGCGGCTCGGACCGCTCGCCCCCCCCGCTGCCCCCCGCCCGGGGCACGGCCGGCGCCTCCCCCGAGCCATGCCGGCCCTGGGGGAGGGGGGGAGGGAAAGGGGGGGCTGCCCTTCCCGGAGCGGGGGAGCTGCGAGTCCTCGGAGGGCTCTGGGAGGCAGAGACCCGGAGCTGCAGCACGACCGAGGATGCGGGCTGGGCGGCGACGAGGGGAGGGAAGGAGAAAGGGGGAGTCCCGGGTCGGTCCTGCTGATGGCCCGCCCGGGCACCGCCTTTCCCCGGGGAGAGCCGCCGAGGATGGGTCGGAGCCGGGCAGATCTCAGCCCTTTCTCCGTGTCCGCGATCCCCTCTCAGGTGAGGTCCTGGAGCTCTCGGAGAGCAAGTGCGGGCAGGTGGCAAGATGTGCCGGGTGATTTGGGCTTTACTGAAGAGAACTTCTCCGTCCCGGAGACTCACAAGTCGGGGCTGGTGTGGGGTTTTAAGTTCTTTGCCACAATTACTTGCCCCTGTACGTCAAGACGGGTAACGTAGCCATCTGGAGCCTGGATTAGGAACTTGAGGAATGCCTCGACTGAAGGGAAAAATGCAGCAGTTTTAGCTTCTTCCAATCAAGTACAGAAATAACAGGTTGGGAAGGGGGGAGGGCAAGCAGAGCCGGGCTGATCCCGATGGTCCCGGTGCCTCTGCTCTCTGCTGCACCAGGGACAGACACAGCCCCGAGGGGCCAGCATCACAAACCACATCCACGGTTTCTTCATGCAAGGGCTCCAATACCAGACCAAACACACCTCAACCACAACTGCAGAACCAAGCTAGAAGTCCCTCTTTCCCCTACAGTCTTTAAACAAACAAACGCAAACCAACAAAAAACTAACGAAACCCCAAACAAACAAAAACGGAAAAAAGAAACCTCAAAAAAATCCGTGCCTCCCAAACAGCAATGGGATCTTCCATCCAACAGCATCAGAACATAGAGCAGAGACTGTCTCTCCCATCCACAGCTGTAGTGAGCTTCATACTTTTGATCTGGATCAAGTTTGTCCCACACAGACCCATGTTCTAAACCACCGAGTCCCGGCTTCTTAGTTACTGAAAGATTTTTCTGCGGGAAAACTGTGCCAAATCCTTTCCATGGACCCACATGAGCTACGTCTACCTACAGCCAGCAGGGAGCAGCAGGTTTACACGTCTCAGCACCCCACACAGCTTAACAAAGTCAAGTAAAGGCAATGATCTCCTCTGTCACCTGATCTAATCCCTTGGCAAAACTAGCAGGAGTCCTCAATCCTGCAAATGATCCGTATTTTGGGAACAAATGAAAGAGCTAAGATGATAACCTTGCCCTGTAGTACAGATGACCACTCCTGAGAAATATTAGAGAGGAATGTATTATCTTCAAACAGTTCTAAGGTTAAAAAGTCCCCTCTGTTCCCGGTTCTGAGCCCAGATGATCACAATCCTACCCAACAGATATATTTTTTAAATGCCCCTTCTGGTATTATGAAGATTTTGGTCAAACTTTTAAAGCCAGTGCAAGAAGTAAATACAGGACCTTTGGACCTGAAAAGATGCACTTTTCTACCTTGGGATTGAAGTGGGAAAATGACAACAAAATAAAAGCTCTTCAGGGGTCTTCAGTGCAACTGAACAGGAAGGGCTCCTTTACCCCTAAATCATCAGCTAAATAGCAACAGACCTTCTTCAGGTTTACAGGTGACTCCTTCAGCACAGCACTCACTTCTCACTTGTCTGGAGCCTGTCCAGCTTGCTCTCCCAACGTGCAGGAGCAGGCTACCAAATCCAGCACTTCTGAGAAGCACTAACCCACTTTACTCATAGAACACCACCCCTTGCCAAAACATTCTAGGCACTAAACAGCTATTATAAAAACAATTTCATCTTGATTAAAAAACTAAACCTCATCAAAACTTCAAAACAGATGGATAAGCAAAAATGTGCTATGCCAACAGAAAGAAACAGCAATCATTTAAAGATGTCTGTAGGGAGGAGGGAGGTGAGCTTTTTACAGCAAAGAGAGAATAAATGAGCTGAATTTCAGGGGTAACAGGTTCCACACAGTTGGGGACTGCTGTGTCAAGAGCTCTCTATCACCTCTGATTCCAGATGCTAGTGGGAAAATGCTAACCATGAAGTCTAACATAAATGCAATAAAGCAACAGGGAGAAGCCCCAAAACCTTACCTTAGCACCAAGCTCCCTCTAAACTGGAAAACTGCTGCAAAATTATAAGTGCATTTTACTCCTCTTCCTTTACTCTAAGGAATGCTTTTCACCAGTGGTAATGATAGATTTTTTTTCCCCCAGGGAAATAACTCTACACATTGCACATATGAGCTAGTGCTGTGCTATAATTGTCACAGAAAGGAAATTAACAGTATTCTAATGAGGAGTTTTGTTACAGACAAATTATCATCTTCCAAGTCTGTGAGAGCCTCTTAATTTAGACTGTCATTTCTCCCCACTGCATACCCTGGTGACTCCTGAAAAACAGCAACTGTCAGAGAAACCAAGGAACTGTGGGCCACCACAGAGCAGATGCAGACAGAACATATAAGGGCTTCAGGAGAAACTTAGAAAGAACTTGAAACAATAAACCTTAATTCATTTTTACATTGTCACGTAGGCAACCTTTTACACTCCTAATGCTGCAAACTAAATGTAGATATATATCCTTCCTTCAGTGGCAGTGGCTAAAAAGGTCAGGTCATGAATATGAAATAAAAAGCCCTTGAAGTAGGGACCTAGACAACATCTGTTATCTAAGCTCCTGGAGCAAATCAAAACAGTTCATGAGTCCTTTTCCACCCAAAGTGGTCTCAAAGGGCTTTTACAAAATTGCCAGTTCTCACAATTGGAACTAAGTGGAGCAACCTACCCAGCTTGATCACTGCACCAGAGCTCATGGCAACTTGCCTGGAAGGCAACTTCTGAAGCAAAATGCAGTGTTTTGGATAAGAAGCCATGATAAATCAGTGAGCCCAAACAACAGTGAGCCCTAGCAAGACCTTAGATAGCACATACTGGATCAGACCAGTCAGATTAACCCTTTAGGCCCATAAAAATGGCAAAAAAAAAAAAAAAAAAAAAAAAAAAAAATTCAGGAACACAGATGGTAGGAGATTGGGGTTTAAACTATATGCAAAAGGCAACAGTGACAAAGGGCTAATTCACTGTCAATGATAACTCCTTGTGGTTGGGAAAATACAAGTTCATTTTTTAGGTTCAATATGAATTAGACTGTATGTGCTGCCTTTTGGCTTCTGCCTGATCCATGGATGCTTTTGTTGCTGAAGGAATAGTGAGAAAAAATAAGGTCCAATCTCTTCTCTGATTTCTAACCTGTAATGAAAGGCTATCCTGACCCTCTCTATTCCCCATGTTATACTTAAAACTCTTCAAGCTCTGCACTGAAAAAGTAGACTCTAACTTTTGCACCTGCAACTCTCTTCTGCCTCAGTAGCTGTTATTGGTTGCAGCTGGTTCTAACTGATTTTTTTTGTTATAGCTGGGGAAATCATTAAATCCACCATTAAACCTTTTTTGGTGCTTGTCTTAAGAGAGAGCTCTCCTACCAGGTCATCCCTACAGTTTTTAAGACATGTCTCTGCTCCTATCACCCAATGGGGTCACAGCACACATTGGTAGGCTTTTTTAAGATGGAGACTAATTAGTAACTCCATGCTGAAGAGTGAAGGATGTGTCTCTAAGGAAGATGAAACAAGACCTTTGTCCTCTCAGTGACTTGACATTATGGCCAGGCTATTCACACATCAGATTGAACAGGAAGAGGAGATGGAGTCTGGTTTTGGAACATACAATTAAAGAAATTGTTGGATCAAAGGAAAGAAAACAAATTACTGTTAAGAGTGTGTAAGTATCTATCTGAGCTGCTGCTCTTTCTCCCCACCAGCCAGCACGCAACAGCACTATCTCAACTTTTTAGACATTCTTGTTTATGTGCTCCAGAGGAAGAATATTTTCTCCACAGCATCCAGGGGCTCTCGGCGGGTGACAGTGAACACGGTAACTCCTACCCAGGCGGCAGCGCCACTCGGGTTTGCACAGAGAACAGCAGCCACCCTCCCGAACGCAGTCCGAGTTAGATACCTGGGCTTGTGTTCTCTTCCCAGCTTTCAGTCTAAGCAAATTCCTCTCCCTGAACCGATATAAAAGTCCTTTTAAAAAATCTACGTACTGATTCATCCCGTTCTTCACCTGCAGGCCGGAGGTCCCAGGCGGCCTCGCCGTCAGGGGGGGGCAGAGCCTCGCCGCGGGGCAGGCGTTTACCTCAGGGGAGGTCATGCCGCGGCGGTGTGGGACAGCCCCAGGAGCCCACCGCAGCTCTACCGTTCCGGTCCCGGAGGGCTGGATTGAACCGGGGGCACCGTTTTCCACAGGAAACCCGCTCGCCGCCGGTGCCCGAAGACCGCCTGAGTCGGAGCCGCCGCTTCACACCCGCACCCGCTCCCCACCGCCCCTCAGCTCGGCGGCACAGCGCCCCCGCGCGCACAGCCCGCCGCAGTGCCTCAGCGCCTCAGTGCCTCAGCCTCTCAGTGCCTCAGCGCCTCAGTGCCTCAGCCCTTCAGCCCTTCAGTGCCTCAGCGCCTCAGTGCCTCAGCCCTTCAGCCCCTCAGTGCCTCAGCCCTTCAGCCCTTCAGTGCCTCAGCCCCTCAGTGCCTCAGCCCTTCAGCCCTTCAGTGCCTCAGCCTCTCAGTGCTTCAGTCCCTCAGCCTCTCAGTGCCTCAGCACCTCAGTACCGCAGCCCCTCGCTGCTTCAGCCCCTCAGTCCCTCAGCCCCTCAGTGCCTCAGCCCCTCAGTCCCTCAGTCCTTCAGCACCTTAGCCCCTCACACCTCAGCCCTTCAGCCCGACCCAGGCGGAGCATTGACCCCCCACCATACACCTTGTCCAAAGTCCTCCCCCGCTTTCTTGTGGGTCCCCTTCAGGTACTGGAAGGTGATCTAAGGTCTCCTTGAAGCCTTGTCAAGGCAGAACAACCCCAACTCTCTCAGCCTGCCTCCAGCCCACAGAGCATCTTCACAGCCTGCTCTGGCCTTGCTCCAGCAGGTCCATGTCCTTCCTGCAGGAAGGGCTCAAGAAGTGGACAGTGTTCTCCCGGTGGGGTCTGGGCAGTACAGAGCAGAGGGGGACAATCACCTCCCCTGACCCTGCTCCCAGCACATCAGCAGTGTCTACACCACTCTACCTCACAAAAAAACACTGCAACAGGTTCAACATAAGAGGTTCACAAACTGCACAATAAAATGCATGCTGCTCCTTGGAAAGGCATTTACAATGCTCTAGTACTGGGTACAGATGATGAGCTGTGTTTATTATAATGAGAGACTTCAGAGAGGGTACTTATGGAAGGAGAGTGGGAACCATGACTGTGAACCCAGAGTGCGGTATCAAGTATTTGAAGTGTTTTGTAGCCAAAAGCCACTGACTGGTTTAAAATAGCAGACCCTCCCCAGAACTCTAACATCAGAGATATGCCAGGCAGTGCTGCAGGGCCATCAGTCTCTCAAAATCCACTTTAGCATCAGTACATTGGCAGTTGGAGATAAAACTGAGAGAAATGATGTCCTGAAATATCCTTTCAAAAGTGCATTGAGAGGAGGCAATAATCAGCAGCATTAAGATCTTTGAAGTTAAAATTTCCCATTAAGAAAACAAACTAACAAAAAAAAGTATCACAGCATGTAAACATCTAGTCTTGCCTGCCTGCCATCATGCCCAGATGAGGCAGTAAAAGATCACTGTAGATTAAGTTGCACTATCACAGTGGTTTTCCACTTTATATTCTATCAAAATCCAGTCTCCCTCTACCAAGGTAGATACATTGTACCTAAACAAAAAGAAAAAACCACCACAAAACCAGTGATGTCAACTCCTGAGAACTGCATTCACATGCCACTGATGCATGGCACCACAAGCTCCTGAGAAGTACTGGAAATTTTTGTTCAGGGGCAGGGAAACATTTGTTTGCTCAGGTCATCAGTTCAAAAGCTCTACATAACACTGCCACATGTATTTTCTGCATCATGGATGTCAGAAGACATCTCACAAAAAAAGAATATGAAATACTATACAATGATTTGTCTCTTAATGATCACTTTCAGAGGGAAAAAGGTAAGATTGTAAAAACAAGCATACACACACCTCCCCTGGAAAGTAGTAGTTCTCTTCAAAAACTTTTAGAAAAAGATAAACACAAACGCAGTACACAGTTATTTTATTGAAATATGTGAAAAGGCCAGCAATGGAAAAATAGGTTTGTCATGAGGAATTAGTATCTGATTTATCTGGTCGTTAAAAAAGCTGTGTTTATAAGTAATTCTAGCCAGTTACAGAATGCACTGTGATCCATGCAACTAATATTCTACAGTAGAATAGGCACTGTGTACTATTTTAGTTTTATCTTATACACAGCTTTCAACAGGTATGACTGACAGATGTGAGAAATTAAACAGCAACACTTTTGGAATTATAAACATTTATAATATACAAATTTGCTCATGATTCATAAGGGTTATAAAACACAATATATTGGAAAATGAAAACAAAAATTACATACAGCATATGAACTTGATCTGGCAGTTTAAGTTTGTATTTTTCCTTCTAAAAGAAATATCAGATTGCCAAATATGTCACTGATCATGTAACATACAAAATCATAGGCCAGGACTGCAACAGTGACTTTTTCTTGAAGTACAGAGTTAGTGGGGAAATTTGTTCATCAGTTAAAAAAAATAGATAAGAATGAAAATCACAAATTCTGCCTGGTATAGCTTGTAGTCCAGAAAGACAAAGTCACTTCAGATGAATGTGAAATAAATAAGCAATCCTTGAGGAAGTATGATCCTTGAGTTGAACCTACTCTACTAAAATGAATTTTAGCTATACACTAGTATGTCACCATGGTGAAATATCTAAGAACAGTATTCTGAACAGCTTTTTGGGAAGCCATGTCTTACTGCTTTCATATATACAGATTATTTACAACAAATTCCCTTTTGGCCTCACAACTTAAGCCATTTTAGCTGGCTGTTAAGATGCAATATTTTCACGCATTATGCAATACTGTAGTTAGAGC
Source organism: Phaethornis superciliosus (assembly GCA_023637945.1). Lineage (NCBI taxonomy): Eukaryota > Metazoa > Chordata > Aves > Apodiformes > Trochilidae > Phaethornis > Phaethornis superciliosus. The sequence goes on along the minus strand of JAJQWJ010000021.1, from coordinate 8,096,665 downwards.
TATAATTTAAAATAATCTTATGCATGAATTACAAATATTAATAAAGTAACTCTGCATATATAAATATTTCTAGCAGAATTTAAAGCATTCAGAATGTACATAAAAGTTTCTTGTTTTTTAATTTGGTAGGGCCAGATGTGCTTCTTCTCAGATCACCGTTGCTTTAATAATGCTCTGTACATAGCAAACCCCAAAACTGCAAAGACAGTAGCACCAAAACTTGCTCGAAGCCAAAACTTAGAGCTCTTGAGGTCCGCTTGTGTCACGTGCCTAGAATTTAACACACACATAAAACCAGGTTAATTCCATGACAGGAATATCAGACAACTTGTGCTAAACTACTCTGCTTTTGGAAATTCATCACTACACTTGTCACAGGCAAGCAGTTTACAATTCAGCCTTAGGACTACTCATACAGTCATTTTACTTTTCTTAAAAGCTTAGGATTTGATCTGCAGCCCTGATGACATTAGTAGATCTCACTGAAGTCAGAGCTCACACAGCTGAAGAGAAATGCAGGAGCAGATCATTAGTCATGAATGTGCAGAGGGCAGTGTCTTCTTTGAGAGTACCAGCAAGCATCGAAAAAAGGAAAACAAAAATAGCTAGCAAGTAATTAACAGCCCATAGTCAGAACAACTCTGTCCAGCAAAATCCTCTCTTTTCAAAATGTTGACTTTGCATGTTTTCTGCTTGTCCATGAAAAACTTTCAATCTTGTTGAATACCTACTTGCACTTCTCCCCAAAAAAGTTTGCTGACAAGTAGCAATATTTTTCCAAAAGCTAGAATTGAAAGGACCATTTGTAAATCCCTTTCTTCCTTTCTTCCCAGTACAGTCACAAGAACAGCAATAGAAAGTCATTCAATACCAAGCTGAAAGCTAAGAGAAAGTGCTAGTGAAACAAGCAGTGACAATGGCATCAACAGAAAAAGACAAGATGTAATAACAGTATGAAGTGACTGTATGACATAAAAAGCCACATCTTGCATGACAGAATAGACAGCCAATAACCCAACTCTCCCAAATACTGCAAGAAGTCTGTGAGCATGCTCAGTTAAACATAGCTAGCCATCCTCAAAAGTAGTCTCAAGTATGACAGCTTACCATAAAGCAGGAGCTACCGTTCAAAATAAGTTACCATAAATGCCATAATTTTAAGCCCAAGAAGTTCCTGAACAATAGTAAAGGGTTTGCTGGTTTGTTTGCTTTTGTTTAAGATCTAACTTACAAATAGCCTACACAGTTTAGCATGTATTAAACACCACAAGTTTCTCAGAGAAAGCTGCAGGAGTATTAAGCACAAGGAGCATACAGAGATCATACACAGTGAACAAGAGAGTTCAAATAGTATGAACTGCAGAGCTGTGGCATACAAGCTGTTTAATAAAGCAGGAATTGGTACTTGCTATAAAAATACATAAAACCAGTTTAGGATATTCCTTAGAAGACATTTGCAGGAGGAATATAAGCCATATAATCAATGTACTTCATACCACATGCTGAAGAACAGGCTCCTTGGTGCACAAACAGTGAAACACAGCTGGTTTCTAAAAAATCCTCATCTTATTTAAGAATATCTTGCATGGTTATGGAACAGATCAAACTCAAGAAATCCTGCAAGCATTAGTTCTTCTAGAGCTAGTTTTGACAAACTCTCTGCAAACTAGATGTCAAGTGGCTTGTTGAGGGGAAGAAAGGGCAAAGGCAATGGCAAAGTCACCTTAGTTTGGCTGTTGTTACCTGTCTTCAAGTAAACGTGGACCAAGAGATGACTCCATGAAGATGGAATCTTCTACAAAGTTGACGGCGTGCACCTGCTGCATAATACTGCTCTCCTCGTCTGCTAACAGCATGGCCCCCAACTCATCTATGTAGGGTCTTAACCTTTTTACACACATGCACAGTTTGCAGTTCATAGCATGGCTCAGTAACAGCAAGTGTCTCAAGTATGCTCAAATGACAAAGCATAGAATTTATAATTTTAGCCACCTAGTCCCTGATTCTTGCGCAGCTGTTAAAAACTTACTGCTTAGGGAAAACCAGGAATAAAACAGAGCTCTTACTTTTGATTAGCTAAGTAAAAAAAAATTATTTTATGCAGCTAAATGCCATTGCTTCAAGGACAAAGAGAATGGCTTAATCCCTTCGATCTGTTCCCACTTCCAAAGCCTCAACTTTGATGCACCAACAGGATACTGCAACACTCCTGCACCACATGCACAAGCTAAAGCACCTGTGCTAAGCACACTGCAATGACTCCCAACACATCAGCCTTAAAACTGACAAAATCTCACCATTGTTAATAATTCAAGACTGTACTTTATCACTACTACTAAGAGCTTTAGTATTTAGGGTTTTGTTTGTTGTTTTTTTTTTTTTAAAGTAAAATACTATAAAACACTTCAGATCTCTAAATTACAAACCTCAGTGTATATAAAATAATTCACTTGCATATAACACTTTTTTAAAAAACTATGTGACAAACTCTGTTGAGAAAATATTCATATAACAAACAACTCAAGTTTAATTTGGTTAATTCAAATCCCAACTATTTGTATAATATTAAAGAAATATCTTTAAAACTGCAAATTACTGTTTCAGTAACAAATGACTGGTTTTGCATTGCCTCATGAAGTACTCTCTCACACGTAGATTTTCTGATTCCTATCTATAATTTGCCTTGACTTTTCACATGTCTGTATTTAATGGTATGCAAAAAATGTGAAACTTGAGCATGCTCCAGCCTTTTAGTAACAATTAATATATTCTCAGTCATTATTAAATCTGCTTTTCATGTCTAAAGAGAGAGTATTCACTCTGATCCCTCTTCTAAGGCTATCAGTAACTAATTCATTTAAATAAGGAACTAAATCAAGGCAGGGTTTGGCCTTATAAGCTCAAGGAAACCTACTGACTTCAGTAAGAAGCAATGAGGGCACTCTGAACATCTCAGCTCAAAAAATGCAAAGTTCAAAAATACTTAACTGAAATTCTATGGATGCCTAATTGCTTTAGACCTTTTAAAAAAAAGGACAAAAAACACCACCACCTATTTTTCTTCCTTGAATGCTCCTTGCATCAGAAATTCCATTTTTGTAACTTTGATCCCTAGGGGTTTTTTAACTGACATTAAAAAAAAAAAAAAAAAAAAAAAGGTGTCTGAAACAATAAAAAAGCACCAATATTTGCTTCCAAGCACAGATTCTTTGACATGAAAGTGCCAATAATGCAGAAAAACTTTTCTCCATATATATATGGAAAAAGCTACCTCTTTAAATAAATAATGTTCAAGCTTAATTTCAGTGTGTTTGTGTGTAGGAAACTAATTTTAACCAGCGGTAGAAATTATTATTGCTTTGTAAAACGAATTAATAACTCTGAATAAGAAAAAGTATTCTCTACAAGGGTTAAATTCACATATGGGTGTGCACATATATACACTCAGGGTAATAGTTATGACTCTGTAAATGAAGCTGTATTTGAAACTGTTACTTATTAGTAGTAACAATTAGCTTTGAATCTTCCCAGAAAGGTTGGTGTGTGCATTTAAACATAGAATTAGTTCCAAACATACAAGCAAGTTTGGAATTTATGCCTTTGGCATAAAATTCAGAATTTAATGCATGTTTTGGGAAAAAATGAGAGATTTTTACTCAACCTACCCATAATAGTGAGTCAAGCAACTTGTCACTTGTTGAATAAGATCTTTGAGATCTTCACTGTCTTCTTTCTTTCAAGAGGCTTTAACAACTCACAAGAAGTTTGCAACATGCACTAAGAGGTTAACTGAGCATGCCTGTCATGTCTACATGCAGAAAACTGCTGAGTTATGGGCCAATATTGACACTTTTCCCCCTGTAGAAGAATCCTAGGTCTGGGAAGGTTTAACCTTAACTGTAGAAGTTCAAGAACTACAAAAGCATTTTAAAAGCACAGTGGTGAGGCCAAAAACCTGGTCACATGGCTACTCACAGCGAAATTATAAGCAAGTTAATGCAGCCAGCAAGCACCAGCAGCCTGCTCTGACAGACAACAATAAAATATGTTCTAACAATAAAATATAAGCAAGTGAATTCCAAAAACATCATGTAACATGCACACACCACTGCAGCTTCCCTTCAGGCATATATTTTCCTAGGATGCAAACCAACTCCAGCAGTTAGGATTTTCCCCCATGCATTAGTCAGCTAAAATGTGAAAAGCTCCAAGTGCATCTTATTATCTACAAAACCCAAGAGGAATGTAAAATGGCAATTCAATATATTCTACTTAGAAAGAAATGAGGGGACACAGCTTTGGAAACTTCTCAGCATGGGGAATTGTGCAGTTCCAAGATGGAAGCAAATAGGTAAGTAAAATATTAAACGTTCCTTACTTGGAAGGACAAATATAGGGACAGATTTCTGCTACTAAATAGCAATACACTATAGTGTTGAAAATTAATCTGCATCCTTTGCACACAGTGAAAAATAAATCCTGAGTTATACTCTTAAAACTTTCTCATTACAGAGCACTGAAACTGGTGACTTAACTTTAATTTCACAGAGGGAAATTTTTCATAGAAAAAAAATCTTGAAAATAATTCCTGAAACAATCATGTTTTTTATGCAAGTAGAACTTCATTCTATTCTACAATATTTAACAACTCTAGAAAACATGCTCCCTCACTTAACACAACTACCATGCATTAGAATTTTGAAATGAACTTTGCTGACAGAAAAATGCCACTAGTGTATGAGCAAAAGGCAACAAGTGAATGATTTAAAATCAGAAAAACACTTAGAAGTATGCTCTAGAGTTTAAAAAAAGTCAAAAATCCAAGCTCGGCATTAAAGAAATGGATAGAATGACATAAGCAGAAGCCTTGCTTTTAAAAAAGGTAAAACAACGTAGCAAAAAGAGATTAAGTGCCAGCCAGACAAATACAAATGAACACCTAAAGAACAAATTAAAACCACAGAAATACCACGGGGCAGTAACCAGCCTCATACATGCATATATAGTGCTTTGAATGCAGTGCCTTCTTCCTCAAAAGACCAATCAAATGTGACACTGGGTAGTTCAAACCAACAATCCTCTTCCTGCACAATAAACTTCTCCAACCTGAACTCAGATCTTTGTCCATAAAAGAAAAATTGAAGGTGGGCATGAAAAGGTTTCTCAGCTGCACAGAGGCAATGTTCTTCCTTTAATTACTAAGGTGGGAATATTCAAATGTGGTATTATATTTTGCTTTGGGAGCACTGTTGAAGCATTACTTAGCAACAAATACTAATAATACAGGAAGAGTCCGATCTGAAAAATTTTAGTTTAACTACTTCCACTGTCTGAAACTTCAGAATTGGATGGGATCAGGAGAATAAGTATTCAAGAAACCTCTTGTACTCAGCAGTTGCCTAATCTTTCCCCAACTACCTGACCTAATGGTAAGTATTTGTAAAGGCAAAATGAGAAAAGTTATATAAACTAACATCAGCAAATCCTTCTTGATTCAATTGCTTTCTCTAATCTAAACACAAATCATTAAAAACACCACCAAAGCAGCTACCATTTTTAAACAAAATCTCAAAATCTCTACCAAATCTGCAGTTATACAGCAGTGTGTGTATTGAGCGGTGAACATCCTGCAGCAACATGCTGGGTAAGGCAACACCTTCAAAGAGCAAACTGGGAAGAAAGCTGGTGAGACAAAGTGAGTGTGCTGGAAACTTGCTGCAAACCTTGTAACTAACTGAATTACTATAGACAGAATGATTACAGCAAGTAGTATTTCCTCTCTGTAGGGTCAGTGGAAAAGTTTATGCTGAATTCTCCTTACCTTGATGTACAGACTTTAATGCAGTGGTAGATTCCCATGTTTATTCCACACTATCTAGTGACAAGGTGTGGAATGACAGCAGCCCAAGGCTCATAAAAGATTTCAGTAGCTCAAGCCCTTAACAGTATTTCAAAGGAATGGAAAAAAAAACAGAAACAAACCCCACAGACTCATACAAGCGCTAACATAGCAGCCCATAACAATTCAATAATAAAGAGCTGGGGTTCTCTCTCCAGAAGTGACTGCTGAATGTATTTCTAGAGGGACAATATTTAAAAACATTGCTACTTCAAGGGATTTCTGTCTACAGGATAACTGCTGCAGAACAGATGCAGGATGAACAGTCTCACGCATATTCAGTCTTTTCCTAAACTAGTGAGTTCTTCACCCTTCTCTGAACTCTCATTCTGTGGTTAACACTTTCATCTTGGATTACAGTGGTATTTTACAATGATGGCCACTGCTGTAGGTGAGTAGATCAGTAGGGATCTTCTGTGCATGTAACTTGCATTAGCCACTCTGATCTGGAGCAGCTGCATCTGAAAACAGTAAATAGTGTGGACCAGAAACATGTCAGGATATGCTAGCCATGCCTTTCAAATAAACATGTTTATCATAGATGTCTCCAAGACTCAATTTACCATATAGGCCTTCAAGAGGGCTGTAAATTATGGAACCACTGCACTACAAAAATTGTTTGGTTTGAACTCCCATTTGCTGGAGTGAAATGACAAGTGTGGAGGTGTTAGTAAATCAGCTGAGTTAGCAACTGCCTGCAATACACACAAGACAAGGTATTTTCAATGCTGAAAATGAGTTCTCTCTCTTTATCAACTCTTTTTTCCAAAGTATCTGCAAATGTTTAACCATTTACCATCTTAAACTCAATTCAGAGAGGAATTGAATGTTAAAAGCTCTAGTTTTTGTAACACAAAATACACATTCTTTGTGTAAATCAGGCATAACACACAAACACACAAAGAAATTCTGTGAATTCTCAAATATTAAACTAGCAGTTACAAGCATGTAGTATGTTATACAATGCTGCTGTAAGTCAAGCTGTTCCTTTATGAAAGTATTTGTGTGGCTGATACTGGAGAGAGGTACTACCTCTAATCTACACCAAACAATCCTTTAATATCTCAAGTGAGACATATTACACTTATTTACAGACACTAAAGTCCATTACTAGTTCCCTAAAAAACACAGCCTAGTTCCTCCACAGTTTTACCGTCACTAAGAGCCTGAAATCAACTACCAAACCGGCAATGATTCAAAGAAATCACTGGACTAAGCTCAAAAACCAAAAGCACCTTCAAGTTAAACAAAGTCTGACAGTTCCACAAGAATTATTAAATTATCTGCCTGTTTCAGTGGATATGGCATGAGACATCTGCAGTATATACGGTTACCAATGCTTTTCCAAAAAACCTTTATTTTAAAAGCACACCTGGTACCTAGTAAATAAAGTTAAGGACCTGTTAAGAACTGCAGTGAAGAGTTTGTTCTTTACAGATTGCAGCAAGTCTGAGTTGAGGAAGTTCTGACAGATGCAAAATGTACACCTGTTGCAGGCGCACATACAGCGTAACCGGGCATGGCTGCGAAAACACACAGAAGGACAGGAGTTGAAATCTTGCTCATCAAATCAGGTGCACATTAGGACTGTGCCACAACCAAGAGAGATTTAGGAATAAAAGGTACATTTGATTGAATGAGTAAGGAGAAGAGAAAAAAATATACTGGGGAAGCAAGGGTACAACTACAGCTGTGCAGAATTTTAAGGTTAGATGTTCTACATCTTGGACATTTTGGCATCACTGCCATCCACAGTTGTTGATAGTAAAGCACAAACACATATGACAATGTTTGTTGAATTTATTTAAGTTTGTAAGGAAAGCCTCTAAAGGCTTCTGAGGATGTCTGCACAGCAATAGATAACACCCCTTTTTCAAAGGAAAGTAAGCCACGTTTTCTACCACTTTGAATGCACACTGTACAAAGTGACAGTCACCTCTACTTTTCCCACCCTAACAAACACACATGCTTGAAAACTAAGGGAGAAGCAGGAATATTGATATGACAAGACATTTGGTCAGTGCTACACTTTAGTGGTTTCTCAGTATTTCAGTGCTACAAAATAAATACAAGAGAACAAAACCAAAAGCTTTACAAATCTAATGCAATAAATTCAATTTCAAGTTTTTTTTTAAAAACCTATTATTTTGGGTGAAAGTGACATTAGTTGTATTCAATTTAAAGCAAATGTCAGCTGTCATACTAGACTCCATCTGCTGTAATAGTTATGTAGTTCATCACCATATAAAAAGCTCCACCCACCAAAAAGAAATGCAAAGTGAGCTTAGCAACAGTGAGAGGTGCAGTGAAGAAGAATACGAGCTTAAGTATCTTCCATCTGAAGCCCAAAAGGTGTTTATACAGAAATTCTATTTTAAAATAGAAGTCATATCTACTAGATTAATTAAACATAGTAATAAACACCCTGAAAATAAAAAAGCTTCAAGCAGTGCATTGAGGCAACTCGTGTTCACTAAGGAGTGAACTTGTAATCAACAATCAAGTTGGCCTTATAACAAAGGTTACAGTACAACTTTTACTCATCTCAAAAATACCAAGATGTGAATACTGACATACTGTTTTCCATCCACAATAAGGACAGTACAGAACCCTCAACATTCACTGGAATGTGTACCACGAGCTGGATGAAGTAGTGCACTCTTTTGAAAAGACCTTAGGAACAATGGTTGGCAGGCACATGTTAGACCAACCCTCAAATTTGAAATAAACTGAAGATTCTACTCAAGTCACTTGGGTCTCTCTGTTGCTTAATCTCAGGGAGGCAGTTCCATCCTCGTGGCTAACAATGACATGCAGTGGTACTGAGCGTGAACCATGCAACATGGAAGATACAACAGTTCAAGTACTTACGGATACATTGCCATAGTTGTCAGTTTAACAAAGATATCCTTACTCGGCACATCGACAGTATTACAAGTAAAGGCTTGAGGTGGAGGCATTTTGTGTTTTTTGCAGAATTCAGCAGGAGAAATACTATATTCCTGTCTAACTTCATGCAAGTCGGACTTTGCAGCTACCAGTAAGCATGGTATTCTGCTATCCATGAAGTGCTGCTGCAAATTTCATGAAAAAAAAGAAAAATGAAAGAAAACATATGATACATTCAACCTGGAACAGCCTGAGCTGAATTGATTGCAGCAGCATTAAGCAAAATATTTTATATGGACAAGTAGACATTAGCTCTGTATGAGTAACAAAACAGCATTATTCATGCATCAGTCATATATAAACAGCACCCATAAATAAAAGTATTTTCACTAGAACCTGTGTACAGGACCAGTAACTGAGTATTTCGTCAGTGAAAAAAGATATATAAATTTAAAGGTATATACTATACAAACCTTAAAAATCCTGGCACAGTGCTCAAAGGACTTAGGGTTACTGACATCATATACCAGGCATACAGCATCGCATATGGTCTCAGCATCTGTTAAAAAGTCAGAGTCACTGACATCATGTAGCTAGAAAAAAAAGGAGGGAGAAAAGCTTTGTCATTTCACAGTTAAAGGGATTTTATAACTCTTTTTCACATAATTTTTCTGTCTCGTTTTTATGTATCCTTAGAACTAATGGACTGACTGTAGGTAGAATTAATGAAAAAGGACAAGTAGGAATTTACCATACAGCAAACATATGTGAGCTGTTAACACTACATCTGCAAGCAATTACAACCTCATCATAAAAAGTTACATTTACTTCTATTACAGACTCCCATAGAAACTCCCTTCCTACAGAGGAAAACCACAGAGCAGAGGACTAGAGCTTGGAAAGCCAAGAGAGGTGGCTAATTTACCACCACACTAATTAAGATATTAGTGTAAAAGAAAACTATAGTGGATTAAGCTTCAAAGAAAGTATTTCACCCACTAAATATTAACTTTAGTGATCTTAATCACTAAAAGACACTATTCTTTACTGAATAGGTAAGATTGCCTGTTGATAATTTATGTTAATCTGATGGCCTGTGGCATAAACATAAGGGACTAAGTTCTGTACAATTTAGGTCAAGGTTTCAAAAATAACGGGTCCTGAGCAGGTTCAGTTTAAGGTATCAGCAACATGTAAAATCAGAGGGTTTTTGCACTGGAAAAGGAGGATTTTCTTTATGAAGAAAAAAATTAAACAGAAATTTGAAGAAAGCCCTGAATATTTCACTGAATTTTAGGATTAATCAGTCATATGCAAACAATAATGAGGCAGCCTTACCAGCAAGTATTTTTCCTGTCCATATACATAGACTGTATTGATGGCATAATAAGATTTGTGCTCTGCACGTATTTGCCTCTGTCTCTGAAAATGCAGAATTTCACATTAGACCACAGCAACTCTCACCATTAAGTCAGATTTGAACAGCTGTTTTACTCCCATAATTAATGCATAAAAATTACAGCGGTCTGTGGTTTATTTTGCAAATAAATGCGTAGGCATAATCCATGATGTACAAGTAATTACTGTGTGGGATATATATATACATATAGTCTATTTGCAAACAAATCCAACAAAACAACTCTCCTAATAATTATATATTTCCTCATAGAACTCCCCCAACTCAGTAATAATCAGTAAAGCTCTAAGCGCTTTTGCAGGTGAATATATAGGTGAATATATAGGTGAATATATAGGTGAATATATAGGTGAATATAAGCAAAAAGCTTCTCACCATTAGATTTCTTCCAAGAAGAGCCTGAAGGACTCCACCTTTCCCACAGCCCTTCATTCCAACAACGTTACATCGGAAAACATTTCTCTGAGTCTGTTTTTTCTGGAGGTCTATCTTTTTATCTCTTGTTACTTTGGAAAAAAAAAACAAAAAACAAACCACAAATATTTTCCACAAGATTTTTATGCATGTATGAATATGAAAACATGAAATAATTGTCCACTTACATTAAAATGCACAAAATGTAATGAAAACCGTTAAATCAAAGATTTGACTTGAGAAGTAAAAAAGAATATAAATTATAAAAGACCATTTGTTTAAAACTTTAATGCTGAGCAGATGTCTAAATATAAATTCCCAAACTGTACCAATTTGTTGTGGTTTTTTATTACCTGTAATTGCTGATGCTTGAGATTCTTGTTCTGCAATTATTGAGTAGCCTAAATAACCGAGGTACTCCAGGCAACGCTGTACATCCAGGTATGTGGTTAGTCTAGCAGAGGGGACAAAAAGAACTTTCTGATCTTTTAGCATTTGTGGCATCAGTTCTTTACAGTACTGAAACAATTTCATCGTCAGACATCATTATTCATACCATCTCTAAAGAGTACAGCAGAACTAAATAGAAACAACAGAAATAAATAGAAACAATAGAAATAAATAGAAACAACAGAAATAAATCAACAAGTTTCAGGGAGATTTCCACATCTGGAAGAGAGACTTCTACACTTCTTCATGATTATCACTAAAGGGCAGTCAAACCCTTGACAAGTTTTAACAGCTGCCTAGTAGGCCACTAGATGGCTACTTTCTTAAGCAGCATCCAGGAAAGCATGATCATATCCACAGTTCTGAGCTACTAAAATGTAATGTATCAAACTTACGTCCACTGAGACAGAAACCCTTGGTATGTAATCCACCCCCTTTCATTTGTACAAACAGTATTGTTAACATCTGGTCCCCATGGCATGTAAGGGAAGACTTTGAACAAATCTTTCAATTCATCAGGAGATAAAGCACAATCTCTATCCTAAAAAAAAAGAGATGATATCAGAAATAAGTCACTTAATTCATGTCTATTCTAAACAGCTATTTTCTTACTGTACACTTGCAAGATTCTAGAAAACACCTATAAGAAACTGAGATTTTCTTTTTTCTCATTCTCATTTTCTTTTTTTTTTAAAAAAGACTACACATATGAGTTTATTAAAAAAGATCTGGCAGTACAACTAGCTGCCAACTCTCCTTATAGACAGAAATGTAACCAGCAGGCTAGTTTTGACTCTATAGCTTCAGACAGAAACAGTTTCTGAATGAAATGACATAATGATAAGAACACAGTTTTTGCAAGCAAAATTGCTGGCAAACTAAGGCTCATAAGTAAAAGGAAACACATACAATCAAATTAAAAGCTTACCAAGTCATGTTTATCAAAAATACTTTGAAGAAACAAGTATGCATGATGATTTAATTCTGTTGTGCAGTCTGCAGGAATTCTTAGCCTGTTATTGGAAACAAAAACAATTACAAGAAGTGTTAAGTGTGTTTATGAAGTGTAGAATACTGAAAATCAAAATGCAGACTTTCTCAATTGCAGCATTTGGTATTTGACATTTGCATGTTACTTTCATACTTTAAAGAGATCAAAGCACATGCTTTTTATTGGGAACTCTAAAACTCAATGTCTTTATGTTACATGATATACAGAGATATAGTAAACAGGTTTTTGTTTTGTTTAGATTTTCTGGGTTTTGTTCTGTTTGCTGGGGCTTTTTTAACAGAAAATTCTGTAATTACGTTTTCTAAAAAAAGCAGCAGAGTTGCACAATTCTTAACTCCTTCATTTGGGGATTTTCAAAGGATTTGAAGTGCCATGAAAATACTGACAAGCCTCTTCTAATTTGTTGCCACATTGAATATGCAACTGCTCAGATTTACGTTCCATATTTGTACTAAGAGTTTCTTTTGCCATTTTGCTTATCCAGAGAAACAGCAGGACATGATTTGGCACAAGTGACAGGAGTTTCTCCTTTGTAATTTTCAGTCACCTGAAGAATTTGTCTGGTAGGTCATAAAGTAAGGGAGATACTTGATCTAACAATGTGTTAAATAAACACACTACAATAACCCCTTCCTCCTGCCAAAACAGGAGATAGTATAAAATAAATGCATGTAAGCTGAAGAAAGATAAACTATGTGATACATACGGAGGAAACAAGTACTCTGGTGTAAGCTCTAAGTCATCATCATATCCAAAGCGACGCAGAACTGTCCAGGTTGTTTCATGCCTTCCTCGTTGAATGAAAAGTGTGTGTAGAAAAAGAAAACCTAAAAAATCAAACAATGAAATCTCAAGGCCCTGAAGTGCTTTACCTGCTAACAAGTATATTTAATACAATCAGTATCAGACCAAAACCAAAAACGCTTGGGATGCATTAAGATTTTAAACCCCTTACATGACATTACAGCATTATTTGCACAGACTGAAAGTTAAAAAATGATGTTATTTATAAAAGTGTCCTCCAAGGACACTATTTCCTTGGAACAAACCACTTGGTTTTCTGTTGTTGCTTCTTTCAGTACAAATATGATAGAACTTAGCTCTGTGAAAACAAAGATAATTTAAAATTACCAAGAAGCCTGGAGAGCAGTCTCAAGGAAGAATGCTTTTATTTTTCCTGTACCAAAAAACCTTAGTAGGATTTTTCTTATCACTTTCCAGGGCAAAATGAACACCAAGATGTCACTGTTTAGTAAGCTTATGCCTTAAGATTCCCACTCTTTACAATTCATCATGAGCCCTACTACACGTGTATGCTCCACAAGCAAAGCAGCTACATTGATGCTCAGAAAGAAATGTTTTTTCCTTCTTTCACTTTTGCCATATGTTCTATAAAGTCTGTCCAAGATAGTTGTTAAAATGTTGACAGGACACCACACTTTGTTGAGAAGTGTCACAGCCAGGAAGCCAAGAGACAAGATACAAATTTATCTAGCAGACAATCTCTTTTGAATCAATATACTTATTTGGATTCCAACCTCTGTAACAAGAAGTAAGAAATACCTTATTTTATTCATCCCATTATTGCCTAGTCTTATACTCCTTTGATATTATACTGACACTACATCCAGCTCCTGTAGTCTAAAAGAATCAAAGTAGAGATCATATTACAAAAGATGAGCCTTATTATGTAAAATTATCAACTGTAAAAAGAAACATCTTTTAAGCGTGAATTAATTCTTACCTTTTAATGTTAATCCATTATCTGCAACTCCATCACTTAGGTTTTTCCTGACTACATTCTTCACATCTTCCAAAGCTTGAGGTGCCAGCGGTGTATTAAAACAAATTCTCTAACAAAAACCAAGAACACATGAGGAGCACTGGCTACTAAGCTGGACAAACAGCATGTCCTGTATGAAATGCAGCCTGAAATGTTCTCATAAATCAAAGACAAACCAATTTCTCTTATTGGAAACTGAAATATAGTAACTTCATTTTTTGTGTGTTTTTAAATACACTTACTGGGGCTTGAACATTTAAATATATATATTTTTTGTTGCTCTTGAACTAAAACTTGAACAATGGTTAGAAATAAAATTTAATTAACTTCTGTTTTTACAGATCCACTCTTTTAGGCTGCATTTGAGACTGTTGAGACCCAATTCCCTTACAATTCACTTTACTACTCTTTCTGCAAAAATAATCATGCGTTTCTCTAGAATAATATAGTTTAACTATGAAGCATGGTGAAAAGATAAGCAAAAGACTTACCTGAAAGAAGTTGAGCTCTGCATCATTCAGAGTGCCATCATTATCCTGATCAGAAATTCTAAAAATGCGAGTAAGTGCTTTTATACAGGCAGGTTTCATCTGAGGAATGAAAGAAAGTTCAGAATCTTTCTAGGCTTGAATATAAAGCCATTACATTGAATGACATCAGGCACCTCAATCACACTAGAACAAATACATTCATATACACATACAGAAAAATAGAGGAACAAATCCTGATCTAGAAAATTTATATCCAAAATTTTAAAGTAATAATTCCATATTAAATATCCTTCTATCCAATTATACATTTTTCTTCCCCCCAAACCTCATTTTTGGTGGGGAGAGAAAAAAGGCCTTGCAATTGCAGTGCCTCGCAAATATACACAGCTCTAGAACTACAGTTAATTCTTTCTAAACAAGCACACTATCTCTATTCACCACTTCAACTACAGCTTCAGAAGGCTTCAGACATCAAATACTGAAAATCTTCACAGGGCTCACTCATCTACCAGGCAAAGCATTGACCATACAGACTATCTCTATGACAAAAGAATTGCTGGGATACCTTCCAAGTGAAGGAAAACAGACAGTAGTAATTCTCTCCCAACAACTACAGTGATGATGGACTCTTCTCTTCATAGAGGTCACACAGATTGCATAGAGATTGGTTTTGGAAAACCAAAAAGATTTCAGCACAACAATTTTATCACAATGTTACTAACTCAAAAAGATGATTCTGATGGAAGAAATCAAAACAGGGTTATTCTCTGGTTCTCTGCTTAACAAAGTAGTTAAGATTGAAGAAACTGTAATATTGCCCAATACTACACGGGGGTTATGTTTAGAGATTTATCTTCCCTTTTGCCAAAGGCTCACAAGATGGTCAGAAAAGATATTTCTTTTAAATGAGATGAAGTCTGGGGTATTTTCCTTGAAATAAATGGAGTTACTGTGAAATGTATACCAAAGGGAGAACGGAATTGAACACATGATTTTGTTCACATTGCATTTGGCTTAAAGCCATTACCAGAGCTTCTCACTTTACTTAGCAGTTCACATGGGCAACAAAAAACTGTCTTCATGGCTCTGAATGAAGAGGACAGACAGATCGGGTTCATACAACACAAAACAGTCACCATGGTTCTGGAATATAATGCCTGATATGTGGGGGCAGGGTGGCACATTAAGAACACACTAAGAAATGCAAAATCCACTGAAAAGGAAAGAACAGGAAAATGATCAAATTTCCCCCCCCCTCCGCCCCAGTATTTTATTAGTTCTTAGAATCTACGTACAAATACCTCTTTCTCCTCTGGGCAATAAAGAGGACCTGTAGGATGTAGAACAGCTTTCTGTGCATAATAAAATAGCTCAGATATATTCTTCAAGTTTTTGGCTGAACACTGAAAGAGAAATCCTTACATCGATTAGCTAGTTTGGGATTTCTTCTGAAATTTAAGCAAGCAACAAACTTTTTAGATCTAGCGCCCTCTTGTGGGTACAGTGTGTTGGAAAAATACCACAGCCCCTGCACCGGCTCGGCAATTGGTGAAGGAGATCTCACTACAATGTGCTGTCACACTAAGAACAGAGAAATCAAAAGGTTGAAACTACTCAAGGGAAAAAAAAACAACAAAACCCAACAAAACAAACTAAAGACAGCAGCATATCCACACTTATTAATTCGATTTTTTTGCAGACATCTCTCTGGCTTAATATTCAATTTAAAACACTTGCTAAAGGCAAGAATGTAAGGTGACTTGAAGTTATTAGGGGAATTTGACAATAACTTTTTATTGTATAGTAATAATCTCCAAAGAAAAATAACATATAAACTTACCATGATAATGACTTACAGTTAAATGTTTTATTTTGAAAAGAAAAACAACCCAAAACACAACAAAACCCCACCTCTCCTATTAATTAATAAAACCTGCTGTATTAATTAGTTCTAATTAATTTTCTAGAAAAATCTAGCCAAAGTGCATGGCAAGAATATATTTTTTGTTATTCACACTAACTTCAGAAACTCTTGCATACCTCTACACATGTTTCTATCTCTGTATATTGATTCATAATGGGAAGGATAGTTTCCATACTGCTATAATCCACTAGATCAGACTTGTTTCCAACTAATATGAGAGGTAACCTGAAAACAAAACAAAAAAAGTTTAAGAGCTTTAAAGATAAGGGATAAAAAGGTTGATGTTAATTCACCATTCTACCTTCCACCAGAAACCACTGTAGTATTTTTTTGATACAATGCAATATCACTGGCAGGCAACAGGCAAAACTCAATGACAGCAGTTTTAAATGTACTTCTTGTACATTTATGTACATTTTCTTATACATTTATTACTTGTTGAATGACAGAAATGTACTTCTTGTTGATATTACAGAACCCACACATTTAAATAGAAAAGCAACTAATCATAGTATACAAAACCAGCATCAATAGAAAAGCAGTGCAGACCAAACTAGTTATACCATAACAAATATAAACACACCTGGTAAGAGGTGCCCATGAAATTGAAAACAAATAGCATCGCTGGCATATGTAACAGACCTACATACTTTAAATCTCTTGTTGCTTGGACTTCTTATATAAACTTTACGTTTAGAATTTGATTTTCTTAAATAATTAACATCCTCAACACCCATCGATGTGCAGCCTAATTCACACTTCTCATCTTTACTTATGCACCTGCTATCTTTGTCTGTCCTTTCATTGATGAGAGGAATCCATCGACTTGTAACCTGAAGTGGGATTAAAAATAAAACAGAATATGAAAATTTAATATATCTGAATTGTGCACAAGTTTAACTACAACTACCATGGCTTCTTTCCCAGGAAGGCACATAGCTATCCACAAACAAATAAAAACTAGAGTTGATTTATCAGCAACTTTCTCAGGTGACTGAAATAACTGAAAACTTGTATGTTGAAATGACTCAGAAGTAGCAACACATCTGTACATTCTCTGAACAACTTGAGTTCAAACACTGTCTTACACATTTTAAATAAACAGTTTTCAGCTAAACTGCCAAAAATCAACAATGCACAACAGAAATAAAAATGTTTTGACATACCTTATCAATAGAATTCTTGTTGTTAACAGCATATACTATACAAATCACATTTGCCTAAGATGAAAAGAAAGGAAAGGCATGGAATTTCACTGTTTAGTCTCTAAAGCGACAGACAATCAAGAAACAAAGAACAAAAAATCAGAAATGGTTCCACCATTACTAAAAAACTGTGCCTTGTTTAAGCTTTTTGCAGTCTGAAGGACAGTTTAAGCCAAGTATCTGATATGTTGAGAAGTGCCAAAAAGCCTGTCTCACAGTCTCAAAAGTCACAACTTAGGCCTGCAGAAACATATGCTACCTACAATCTAAACTGAAAACTTGTAATATGCAGCCTTAAGTACCAAACTAAATGCCAGAAATGGAACACATCATCATGACAGACCTTACATAAAATATGCAAACGTGCTGAAAATAGGAAACAGAAGAAATTATAAAATTACCAAGAACCCTGTGCTATCTCTAAGTGCAACAGTACAACATGACAAAAGCAGCTAAACGGATCTTTCCAGGGCAGCATTATTTCTTTACAGAAACTGTCAATCCTTAGACCTTCTAATTAAGATTTGGATTCTGTCCTTTCACTTGGAAGGACAAAACTTAAGATCTATTCACCAACACAGTGGCAGTACCTACTTTTCTTAGATAAAGGGAGGTTTACTATAGCAAAAGGGGAAAAAAAGAAAAACAAACACCACAAAACCCAAAAGCCAAACAAAAAGCCAAGCAAGAAAAAGCAAGAATGTTTTTTTTTCCTCTATTAAAACTGAAGCCCATCTGATACACATAACTTTAAAAGGCAAGTTTTCTCCAAACAAGAAACTATTTCCTAGTAAACGTTAAAATATACTTACCTGTGATATTTCATGGTAAAGCTGCTCATCACTTTGCTCTGCTTCTGCATTCAACAGAACAAGCCATTCATTAATACTAAATATTTTTGCAAGCAAAACTGAAAACTTAAGAAACTGAACCAGCATTTTTCACAATAAAAATAAAGACAGCCTAGTGAAAGCTCCTTATTTACACATTTTTAATAAGATGCACTGAAGAGTGCTTCTGCTGTAACAATAATGAAATCGATCAATTAATTCACAGGACAGAAGCAATCCATTGCACACAAGTTTTTTGCAGCTATTTTGAAGAGGAATAATTATGTCTGTGGAGAGGTTGTCTGGAATGAGTCATGGTTTGCATCCCCCTCTTTCTCTAGCTGTGCAACAGCTGCCTGTGTTTATGACAGCACAGAAACCTTGATACAGAGCCTGTTTATCTATTCAGTAAGGTCAAGGAGATTAGAGTGTATCAAAAAAGAAAAACACAAAATATGAAACCAACATAAAAGGATAAGGTAACCAAACTTAGAAATCTGGAAAGATGCAGAATACAAGGTATATCAAGTCTTCTGCATCTTAATCACTGAAAGAAAGAAAAATAGTTTTGAATCCCATGAGAGGACCCACCTTTGTCTGAGCCTGTAAGTATACCTGCTACACAAGAAACACTAATTTCACTGGAATATTGGTATGACTCTCTTTCACAGAGGTACTCACTGCAGTTAATGAGGTTTATCCATGAGTTTCTACTTCAATCTAGTCTTTTCCTACCAGTATGACTGTTAAAGAGGCTACTGAGTTACAATTCCACACCAATAATATTGTGCAGCCCTTACCTGAATAATCCACTATGTGGGTTGGCACTCTTTCAGGGGTGACATCAGCTGGAATAGTGATTTCTTCAGCTCGTGGTGGAACCTTGGGTTGTAAAGAAACAGCAAGAAAAAGCCTTTAAAGATAATCCAGAAAATCCAGATAGTCAAAGAAAGCTGTATACTGCAATAGATCAGACAATATGTCAGCTTAAATAAAACAACTTACTAGTAGTTCAAGACCTTTTGCAGATTTTTTGTAATGCACTGAAGGCCACTGCTACTTTCTCATCTTTATTAGTTTACTTACTGTGTAAGGAAGTTCCTGTGTGCTTTGCAAGAAAGCAATGTTGCTAAGGAATTCACTGAATGTTTCTATAAAGTTAAAATCCATTACACCAAACCACCTATAGAGAACTACTTTAATGGTTAAAACTATAAACAAAACCTGAATTGCAATTTATTTAAACAAGTCATATAAAACTCTAAAATTTGGGCAGTGGTTATCAAATTGAACCATCTTCAAAAGGGCTACACATTCTTTAACAGGAGAGTAACATCAGAGTTAGCATGCCATTATTGACAAAATAAATACTGTTTAATTTATGATCAAACTTTTTACATTTTTGCACAAGATATCCTGATATCCATTAACCTCAGAAAAACCTGCAAAGCAAAACATGATATTAATAAAAACGAGTGCTGGACATTTGTTCCAAAGAGCACTAATCCATATTCAGGAAGGATCAACTTAAACCTAATTTTAATGAAAACTTCCTGCACAGCCATTTATTTCCTTTTACACTACTGACACATGATACTTTTGCCTTCTTTTAATAGAAAAAAGGAAAAGAGAAAAGCCAATCACTGGATGAATGGCTCTTTGTAAAGCTTCAGGCTCTACTTACATCTTTATCAGGAATGATTACTGATAATACTCACTGTATTAAAAACTACTTCAAAGCCTGTAATGTCTGTTACAAACACCCACAGATCTGCACGACTGACCTGCAGGAACTGTAGATGTCTATTTCAGCAGTTCATATAGAATACAATACTTTTTTAAAGTTACTTCTGCAATTGCAGAGAAATTTTGTGTTACATATAAACAATGCTTTTTCTCTCAAAATGAATTTAGAGAAATGAATACAAGAAGTGAATAGAGGCCTAACTCATTAAATACATCAACAAACTACCTGCCAAAGGAATGGGTCCCTGAACAATTCAAGAACAAACCAGAGCTCATTTCCACCTGTGAGGTTAGGAACTAAATTCAAGTATGTTAACAATCCAATCCTGACTGATGAACTGTGGTAACCAACCAATTTGCATTAAACACAGCACAGTGTAGATTCAAAGAGCAGCACACGATGCCTATTTTAAGACTTTTGATCAGAAGAAATAAACATTCATGTTTACATGTAAAAGGCTTAGCTATTTGCAGCAGCTGCAGGTCTTTTTCCATGGTACAAAAAGAAATATGTGCTGCTTTTTAAAAGAATAAAATGTAGAACTTCTACTCTGGAAGAAAGCAGGAAGAGTTTTCGGATTTCTTTTACTTCAAGAGTCAGGAAAACATACTTGAGAAACAGAAATAAAGGCAATGTCTTGCTTAGATACAAAATATGACTAAATCCTACAATGTGAGTTTTCAATTCCTCATTCTCATTCATTTTTTAATCTATTTGCTCTTCAAATACAACACTCAAAAAAAAAAAAAAGAAAAAAAGAAAAAAAGAGGGTCTTGCCTCTTTCAGCACCTTCCCATTTACACGCCTCTACTGTTGAAATATGCTATCAGCTATGACCAGTTTCAACTGCTTAAAAAACCCTAACATTCCTCAGATATAAAAAAAATACTTTAGTTAACCACATGAAAAACAGGAAAGGAACTTAGATAAAATTTAAATTCTTAATCTTCCGTGGTGATACATTTAAACTAACCTGCATCATGCTTCCAGAAATCATCATTGCAGTTTTAGACTCTATTTATGTTCCAAAGGGGAAACTTACATTTAAGCAGAGCCTATTAACTTATTCTTAAAAAAAATATACACCGGGATAGAAATAAAACATAGAAAACAAATGAGGATGCTCTACCTCTTCTGGAAATTCTTCACTGACAAGCGACATAATTAGTGAGGTCTTCCCGACTCTGGCTGCAAAAGCATTAAAAACAGAGATTAAATAATTTGGTTTTGTTATACTCAGTAGTGGCATCCCATCTTACTGTGGGAAGTATTTTAAAAACGTTTTCCAACTGACCAAATCAGAGGCTTTTTCTATGTTGTTTAAACATACTAAATATGGAGATTTTTAATCATAAAACCTTAGGTCCCATTTCATCCAGAAGGGAATCAAATCCTCCTCTGCCTTATAAATAAGAATTAGAAGGTTTTAAGCTTAATATAGAACACTTAAGCAAATAAGCAAACAAAAATTCAACCAAACCAAATCACCCAGTAACAAAACCACCAACCATTCTGAAATGAATAGTTTTATTAATCCAAGAGGAATATCTTGTCTGCTTCAATATTCAATCAAATAAATAACTCAGTCTTCCTGCAAAGTTCAGACTTCCAGTATCATGGCTGGCTTGCTTGTTTTTGAGAATCATTAATGTAACCAATTAACATTAAGAGTTGGTAACTTTTCTCATTAAAAACCTTCATCAACTTCCTGCTCCTTTCGAAACCCTGGAAGACTATCACTGCTTTACTGGGTTTTGAGACATTTCTCAAAAAACAAAATGCTCAGATTCAAATATTCTCTGGGATTGTGTATTTCTGACAGTCTGCAATTCAAGCAAAAACCTATTTTTTTTCATTAATGTTATATGAAAGATTAGGGACTGCCAGTTGGTAAAGATGCTCAGTAGTTATAAGCTTCTGATACACTTCCAAGTGTTCTAGAGTTACGTTTTATGAAAATCTATTTGTCCAAGTGTAGAGATTTGGTTCATTTTGATTGAATCGAGGTCAACCATTTGACTTCCCAATCCTGTTTATAGTCTTAGAAATAACAGCCTAAACAGTATCAGCTGACTAGGTTGAAGAAAACAGCATAGCATGATAATTAATGTTTTTCCTCCTATGTAAGTCATTCAGGGCATGCTGCATAAAATAACATGCTGAACATATTCTGAAAATTATTGGCTATTAAAAACTGATGTTTGCACCCTGGATAGTAGTAATCAAACAGCCTTAAGCCTCAAATGTAGATCACTGGAGATGAGAGAAGCTGTGTTTTAGAACATGCTTACAACAAAAGGTCCTCACATGACACTTCAGAACCTGAACCTGACAGTCTGCTGTTACCACCTAACAAGTACTACATGGTCTAGACTAACTTGTGGTTTCAGACTAACAAAACACTTGTATACAAAACAATACTAGCAGTACAGCTGACAAGCTTTACAGATTTGTAAGACAAATTTCTCCCTTCTGCTCTTTACTACTGCAACAAAAATATAATATTAAAATGTTCACAGTCCCTGATGTGTGACATGTACTGTATGTTGCTGTATTTAAGAGACCTGTCTGTGAAATTTTCAGTTGAATATATTCTGAGCCTAATAGGCAGCTCAAAGAATCTGTCATATCTCTACTTAAACCAATGCAGAGAGCCAGTTCAGAACACACCACTGCTAAAGAAAGGTAAATTAGGGATATACTCTACAACTATGTATTCAAATGTACAAATACAATACTAAATAAACTGTGCCTTGTAAAACTAGGCAAATATGAGCTTAAAGAGTCAATTTTCTGCATAGTACAATCTCCCTGAAGATTCCACTCTAAAGAATCATAGAGGACTCTTCAAGCAGTACAGACAGAGGCAACCTGAGCTATAAAATAACTGCATAAACAGTGCTATAAATATGCATGTGGCATTAATCCCTCAGGAAACCTTTGTTAGTGGTACTACCTTTGTAGTATAATTAGATAATTTTACTAATAACATTTGGTAATTATTCTGTATTCTTTTCCTGGACTTAAGCACACTCCACAAAAGGCACAGAACCTCCTTGTTGCTATTTACATCAGTAAGAACATGTGTCTGTGAAAGCCCAGACGTTTATTTGGGTGCCTAAGTGTGAAGTTAAGGACAGACCTTTAGGAACATATGAAAAAGCACAGACCCTGTAACTCGGGCATGCATGGAGGTGCGTGCTGTTTATTCAAGGTCACACAATAAGTTCGGAAGAGAAACAGGGATCTGGATTCCCTGGCCCTATCCCAGGCACAAGTCCACAACACCAACTGATAACCGCCTGGAACATTTGGCCAGACGTGTTTATGATTTCCAGATTCAGCAAATAAAGAGGATTTAAGTTCGCTTTCCACGCGCGCACACACTAAAACGAAAAAAAAAAAAAAAAAAAAGAAAAAAAAATAGTTTGAACAGTTTAACACAGGGCGAGGATTTCATCCTTGTGTCACCTCCAGGACACCCAAGAAGCACACCAACTCCGCTAACTGACCTGCTCGCTGTCCGCAGAAGGGCAGCCAGGAGCTCCCGGCCCCGCGTCCTTCCCGCCGCTGCCACCCAGCGCGGAGCGGTCACGGAGCTCTCAGCCCCGACCTCTCCCGGCCTCCTGGGAGCCCTGGGCCGGGCTCACCGCCCCAGCACGGAGAAGCCGGGGCAGAGACGAGGGACACCCCCTGCCAACCCCACCTCAGAGCACCGGGGTGATCTGACAGCCGGCGGCATGGCCACAGCACCGCTCCCTCAGCACAGCGGCCCCCGCCCTGCCCCACAGCCTCGGCCCCCGCCCTGCCCCGCGGGGCCGGCCCTACCCCTCCCGGCACTCACGTTCTCCCACCAGCAGGATCCTCACGTCCTTCTTCATGGCCCCGCTCCCTGCCCCCGGCCCGGGGCGCCTCACATCGGGCGGCGGGGGAGGGGGGGGAGGGGATGGAAGCGGCTGCGGCCTGGGACCCCCTCACGGAGTGGGGAGGCTACGGCGCCTCGCGAGGGACACTACAGGCAGCGCCGGCCCCCGCGCCTGCGCGAGGCGCCCGAGGCCGCGCGCCCCCCCGAGGCGGTTGTGTTCGCCGTCCCTCAGAGAGACCGGGACCGGGACCGGGACCGGGACCGTGGGTGCTGAGCCCTCCTCCAAGGAGGGGAGATCTGCCCAGGGCCTCCCCGGAACGGCGAGAGGCTGCTGCCACTACGGAGCCGTGATGGCAATGTCGTTACCGTCACGGAACGGTGCTGGCTGCAGGGGTGCGCCAGCCAAGCGCAGAGGAACTGCCTTGTGAACTGCAATGCGCTCCCTTTGAAATTGTGTGGTAATTTCTGCTCCAAATCGTTAAGAAATCGCTCCTCCTGGGCAGGATGGTGCCACTTGTGTGTGGAAAAATTAGAGTTGCCCAGTGAATTGGTCGGGAATGGGCACCTCCGGCCTGAGAGGAGGCAGCGGCAGCAGCTGCAGCTCACAGGGGTAACAGCTACCCCGGCTCATGGAGCAGCTGACACACACACCTCCGGATCTTACAAACGTCCATTCAGTCCAAAATGCTTTCAGCGTGCTCAGTGACAGCAAAGGAGAGTAACCATGAAGCCTACCAGCAGTTCTGTCAATTACTTTTAAAAGCCATGGAACTCCATTTGGCTAAATGAGCTAGTTAAATTTCACATGCTTTAATCACATTAGTTTCTCTTTTTTGTGTTCATTCTGGAAGCTCACTGACTTCCTGAAAAAGTTTTTTTTCTTCTTGGGAACTCTGTTTTCAGTTTTCCTGCATGAAGCAGTTGGTCTTTTTAGACACTTGGCCATCAGAAAGTTTTGCAGGATCTGTCCCCTTCACCTCACACAGGTATCTCTGTACAGACAGAAAGATGGGACAAAGAAGGGCAGAAACATTGCCTGCATGCTGGTGAGGAAAGCTGTTTCCCCAGGCTCTCTGAAAAGAAAAGATGGTCCTTTCCCTGACAGCTGTCTCTTCAAACACTGCATGATTTATTAGCTGCTACAAATACATTTGAAAACATTCACTTCCAAAACCATTCCTGTGGCCACACCACCACCAGGATTGATAACCCTTTGACCTGGGCACACCTGAAACAAGACAGTGAGAAAGGATGTTCTTCTGGGAGACCTCCCTGAAGTGTCCCCAGATACAAAGTCTATTTCCTGTAGTTTATTACCTACTCTAAAGGTAAAGATTTTTCTGTATGAGATGAGTAACATTCATGACCTCCAGGCATTCCTCTTTCTTAATGAAAGCCTGCTTGACAGAATTAAATAATCTATTCTCATATAATTTTTGTATCAGTGTAGGAAAATAAAGTCCATGGGAATTGCTCACTGCCAACCTCAGAGCTTCCTTGATGCATTCCTTCCTAGGAATACCCTGGGACTATCTGAAACTGCTTAAGAAATCCATCCCACTCCCACAGAGATGGCTACTACCTTTACCATACACTTGAATTCCTTTAATGTAGTATGGCTACATCAGAGCACAGCATAAAGAAGAGCAGAGAAAGTATCAGTTGCAGATTTCCAGGAAAGCCTTGTAGCTATGTCCTCCTTGGTAAATTCCTGTGCTAAACACTGAACCTTGAGTAGAAGCTCTGCAGTCATAGTGAAAATTGTCACTTTTCTGAGCAGGCTTTATCTCCTGTTTGTGTGACATATTGTTAAAGATCCATTTCTTTCTAGGCTATATAGCCAGAAAGCAGGGTAAAGAGGACTTGAAGTATTGATTTCAAAAGTGTGCAGAAGTATTTCTTCATCAGCAATGGAGTAAAATGACACAGTCTTCTTTTGCAGGTCCAGGAAAACTCCAACCCTCAATGGTTTATCCATGTGTAATAATGTTTCTTGATCTCTATGCCATGCTGACAGCTGCTTTTTAGCACCTAGCCATTCTACACACCAGGAATGCTCTGTTCTTCCTAGTTTGTCCCTTTTACCAATCATTTCATGAGCAACTCCAACAGCCCATCCATCACTGCCCTCGGTAATTACTTCCCAGTAGTGGCACCCAGCAGAGAAGCTCTGGGAACACATCACTTGGCTGATGCAGAATCTGTTGGGCAATGGTTCATAATCAGTTGGGTAGCTGGAAACCATTACTTTTCTGTTCTGGGCTGTGATTGCTAAGCGTTTATATGCTCTTCTGAAATCAAAAGTCACATCATCTGCCCCTAGAAAAGAGAAAGGAAAATATTCTCACCTGCAGGCAACAGGAAAATAGATCACTTCAGAATTTGCATGTGATATTTGCATTCAGTATTTACATCTGATACAACAATGGAAGTGCATCCCTACTCAAGAACAGAAATTAAAACCAACGATCACACAATAAACCTTAATCAAAGTTCAGTCCTGCAAACCAGCAAGAATCTTCAACCAAACATTAATGACTGTAACCTGAGTCCAGTGCACACTGAAACACTTATCAGGCACAAAGGAGTAAACTTCCATGACAGACTCTGCAGTGCAGGGGGAAGTTGTGTGGCACCCTACAGATGGATCTTACCCCTAATGACAATCTTATAAAAAAAATTAACCTTTTGCCAATGGTAAATGTGATGCTTACCTTCATAAAGCCTACGTACTCATCTGTTCATTTGGGCATGTTCTTGCATATTTTATCTGAAAAAACATTTGTCTTGCACTTTAACCTACAGCTGCTGTACTATGTGTTAACTGTAAAAATATTTGTGAAAGTGATGCATAATTCAGACAACAAATGGAGTCATTACAGCTTAACACAGTAACTAGCAGTAGGGTGCAGGAAGTGCCCATACACCAACTCAGAATGTGCAGCCATCAAGGCTGCTGAAATGGGTTTCTTATCCTTTTTATCTTGCATATTCATCTGGGTAGAGCATTGTATTCTGCTGCAGTAACTGATTAAATCATGGTAACTTCATTGTGTTTCTATGCTTCAGGTAAACAGCCAGATCTCCTGCTGATGTGCTTAAGTACAGTTTTCTTCAGCAAATCCAGTCCCATAGTCACTTAAATGCTGTTTTTGCAGAGCCACTCTGGCTTGCATACTTACACTGGGAAAACCTTCCTGAAATGGTTGGTTCTGGATTTTTAACTGCAGACTCAGGAGATACTAAACAGGTATTTGCCTCCTGATGTAAGTCTGGAGGTTGCACTACAAACAGAAAAATTAAAGTGTTTAGGCACTTCAAAATGTAAAAAGGAAGTTTTTATGCTTTCAAAGGAAAACATATATTGCTGCCCTAAGTGTGGTCAGAACAGAACAGTCAGAAAAGTTGGATAGGTGAAGCAGGTCCATTTTTCTAGGCAGATAAGCCAGTTTTATCACAGAAGAATTTAGACAGTTCTTAATTTTTTTTTGAGCACCGTGTGTTTCCTGTGATAGTTGCATGTGTGTTTCATAAACACAAAGTAATTTTTTACTATAATTGCTGACCAAAAAGCCTGCCATTTAGCTGTACAGCTTTAAGGGCCATTTCTAATTTCCCATGCCCTTGTAGCACATATTTCCAAGAGCAACTGGAATACACTTTCTGGTACATTTACACAATACATTAGCTTTCATCATGAAAGCTGTCCATGAAAGTTCCTGCCTCACACCTCTGCCCACTGATTCCTTGGTTTTGCTAATAAAAATTACTACAGTGCAAAGCTGTAAACTCAATTGATGAAATGATTGAGATGAGAAAAATTCTGAGGTAAAATATGATTAAGTATTTGGGGTTTTTGAGAACCAGTGCTTGAAATAGGCAGATGGTACTGGAAAGGGTGGGAAGAGGAGGATTGCCCTTCAGTGGCCATGGGGTTTTAGGTCAGTTGCTCTCAAAAAAACCCTGTGGTTTTTCTACAGTACACAGATGGTGCTGGGAAAAGAACTCCATAGCAAAAGCCATACCAGATCTAAAGCTTTGTTCAGACATAGCTTTTGGTGGGAGGTAATTTTATGTCTGCTCCTTGCAAAGACTATGCTGTTACATTCCTCTATATTTAGAAAAACATATTTAAATGGATTATGTCTCATTCTTGATTACAGATCTGCATGTCAGACAATTCTTTTATTTTTTGCTTCCATGAAAGTAGTATAAAGTAATGATGTGGTCTCCAAAACTGCAAGGAGTTTATAATAATCACTTTTTCTGAAGGACTCTGCTAGACCTACTCCCACTAAGAAAGAGATTTAAACACAAGGAAAACTCACCCGGTTGGAACCGCTGAGAGTATTTCTCCAAAAGTAAAAATTCCAACTTTCTCTTAAGATCTTTTACAGCACTTTTGACAACATTAAGCTTCTCATCAAGTGTAATTCTATTCACTGTTGAAAGTGAGCCTTTGTACCTATGATTCTCAGGTAAGTCACTCTGGTAATGACATAAAAGAATTGAGGGAAAGATATAAACAATAACAGTCGTTTCATCTAGCATATCAGATTGTATTATAAACCCAGAGTGGAAAAACAGCAGTGATCTCTCCAAAACATAATTCTTTGTATCAAGAGCTTCCTTTATAGATTTATTATCTGACAGAACTAACCTGATATCTTACAGAAAATACGAAATAATGATTTACCCTTAATAAAAAATACAATCCTTTATTTTCCCCAAGAAAACTAAGAATGGGACTAGTTTTTCTTTTATATGTATATATATATTAAATTTCAGTTAAGTATACACGCATATACAGAAACTGCCTCTTTTTAAACTTTCTTCTTTTTCTAGAATCCAAACCAAAAAAATTTCATCTAGCATAAAAAACCCATGAAAGGGTAAACCTCATTTGCCTATATTTAGAAATTGTGGAAATCCACATCTGAGCTTGCTCTCCTAGTCTGCCTTTATAGTCTGTGGAAAGAAAGAGACATTTTGAAGACTTGATTAATCTCATTTTGCAGGTAGGAGACTCAAGTAGGCTAGATGAGTCACACTCTAAAAGTACTTGTTTTTCTTCATTGCCTCTAACAGGACTCTAGATCAGATATAAATACACAGTTACACGAGATGAATTCTAATGCAGGCCCCTGTGTCTTGGCCCTGAAGTCCACTTCTCCCTTCTGGCACTGTCACACCCAATGAACCCCACTCCAAATTCCTGCTAGCTAATCTGCATCATTGGCATAGCTGTTTTCAACATCAAAACAAGCTCTGCTGAATTTAAAGTGCTTTAACAGCTCCTTATGAAAGCCCTTAGCATATTTTCCTTAAGAAAGAATTTACTTTGTGAGTTCTTTAACTTGCATACTTACATATATATACACATTCTGGAAAACAAAAAGATACTAAAGGATCTTCTCTTAGCCTTAGATTTGACTCAGGACTGGGTTTAAGCAATGCAGTCCCCACTTCAGCTCACCAACATCCTGGGAACAAACCTCGTTCTGAATTGCATCCCCAGCCTATGCCTTTCCAAATAGTTTTTCCCTCTGAATTTCTCACTCCAATTTTCCCCGGTAACAGCAATGTCTATGAATTCGTATCATTGTCCCTAGAGGGAACAGTGCAGTGGGGACCTGCAAGTGCCCTGTACATGTTCAGGTATCAAAGACGTGTAGCTCAGGAGTTTCTGCTGCTTCATTTCAACACTTACCATTTGGGCCTCGAAGTCTATGAGTTCATTCACTTCAACACAGAGCTGGTGAATAGTCTCTTCAGTTTTCTGTTGAGCTGCTTTTTGCTCTTGTTCAATGAATGTCAGTGTGTTTTTTTCCTGTCTTTCAACATATTCTTTCATGCAACAGAAATCTTCAGTAATCTGGCTTTTGATCTGAGATGTGTACTCCTGAAAGGCAGAAAACACAGAGTTCATTGTGTTGTTTGAAAAGATGGATGGTACATGAGAATTTACTGCCCGATCTGATGTGCGCTTTGACTGACCCCTGCAGACCAGAAACAGCTACTTTTATTCACAGAGACAAATCCTGGAATACATGCAATGAGATTTGGGGCTATTTTCTTTTGACTGTTTTATGGATGGCAATCTTTGCTTGACAACTTGGAAAGATCACCATTCCTTTTTTATGATCTGAATTTTCCAGAAATGTTCAGGCTACTCCTGGGGCAGGCATAAAAAGGCAACAACGCTCAAGTCCATGCCAGCCAAGACAATATTTAGTACAGCTACTGTCATAGTTCATTTCCATCAATAAAAACAAGAGCTGGGAGAGCAACAGAAGGAAACAAAGGCAGATGCCTGCCCTGGGTTGGAAGGCTGCACTGGAGTCACTCACATCTCCAGGTTGGGAGTGGAAACAGAAGCTAACTGCAAGTGGTCAATGTACACAGTACCTTTGCTTTACTGAGATCTTTATTCAAGAGTTGGATGGTCTCTGCTGTCATTTCTATTTGCTTGGAGATGTCCCATATCTCTTCCTCCTTTAAAGTGACACATTGAAACATTTATCTCTATAAGCCTCAAAGTAAGCATGACTAGGTTAAGCAGCAGGGTAATAAAAATTCTTACAGCACAGACATTAGGTAAGTGCTGGACTGGTTGAGGAGGGGCCTGGAAGACACAATTTTGAATGGCAATACTCACGATAAAGTCAACATGCAACAGTCATCGATTACATGTTCACATATAATTGTGAGTTTCAGCCCTCTGCTCAACTCCAGAGACTGAAGATGACTTTTTAGATACATATGTGCTAAAATAATGAGAGTAAATAGATTTTTCTCATCTTCTCCAAATTAGGGAGTTGTTTTAAGCAGAGCTCTAGATAATGAACCAGTCCCATTTTGTGCTATTCAGCTGGGTGGAGCAGTAGCAATGTGTAATAATGCTACATGTCCTTTCAGGAAGCACCAATGCTATGTTGGTACAACAAATCACACCAAGCTCAAAGAATATTCAGTTATCACTATTGTATGTCAGCTGAACATGTACAGCTGATGTACAGCTCTTCTGATCCAGCTGCACAGCCCTCAGTGTGTCAGACACCACCGATGAGCCCCAAAGACCACTTCAGCAAACCTGTTGGCTCACCATGCATGATATTGCTGTGACAACGCAAAGCGAAATATAAAATTAACTCAATGCTAGCCACATCCCCAAGCTCATGACCTCGGCAAAGTAATAGGAACTGTGGAGAGAGCTGTCCCGGGAGGTGCCGGGGGGGAGGTGGTTTGGGGGAGGAGCCCCGGGCGGTACCGGGATGCAGAGGGAAGGAGCCCCGGGCGGTACCGGGATGCGGTGGGGAGGAGCCCCGGCCGGTACCGGGATGCGGTGGGGAGGAGCCCCGGCCGGTACCGGGATGCGGTGGGGAGGAGCCCCGGCCGGTACCGGGATGCGGTGGGGAGGAGCCCCGGCCGGTACCGGGATGCGGTGGGGAGCAGTCCCGGGCTGCCTCCGGCCGTACCTTCTCCCCAGACGGCTGTCCCGCCGCGCTGCCGTCGCTGCAAGCAGCAGCTGCGGAGGGTTTCGGTTCATCCTGGATTTCCAACTCTTCTTCCTTTACCTCCTGCGGGATTAAGCTCACCAGAGCGGCCAGCTCCCGGTTGGGCCGCAGGTCCTTCAGCTCGAAAGGTTCCCGGCAGAGCGGGCAGCCGGCGCGCTGCCTCCCCTTGCAGTACCCCACGATGCAGGTTCGGCAGAAGCTGTGGGTGCAGCCCGTGAGCCGGACCGGGTCGGCGAAGTACTGCAGGCAGCAAGTGCAGGTCAGGTCCACGACGTTCAGGAGCCTCTCGAGGTCGATAGCAGCAGCCATGGCCCGGGGGGGCGGAGCGGAGCTGCCCGCTGTTTCGCTTTCCCCAGAGGCCTCGTCCCGCCCCGGGGGCTCCTGCCGTGTGCGGGAGAAGCGGGAAAGCACCGGGAGGGGCGAAGACGAGGGGCCGGGCGGTTCTGCTCGGCTCTTGGTTCCGTTAGAGACCGCTCGGCTGCACCAGACTGGGCCCCACCAGAGGGCTGAGTCCCTCAGCACAGCCAGGAGCTCCCCAGAACCGCCGGAAAGCCCAGAGCCGACCCACCTCTTCCTGGGCTGGGAACATGGTCCCAGGATTTGGGTTGGCTGTAGAAATGAACCGTGACGCAAAGCTCCCCATGACCTAGCCTTGGCTTTTATGGATTATAAAAAAAAAAAAAAAATTACAGTTATGTACACGATTTAATTTTCAGAGGGAATTTCCCGGTTTTGTAACAAGTCCTTTCAAAGTTGCTGACATGGCTGGTCCAGGATTGGGCGCAGCACAGCAGGACCTGCAGGCACATCCCTGCAAAGCTCAGGCTACTGGCTGGACTCAACTCTTCCGAGGTCATCCTGGGTTATCTCAAAATAACAATTAAAATATGTCAAGCCAAACGAAGGCTGACATGGTTCCTTGTACGAGTCAGAGAGTTCTTTGCTATTGACTTCAAGGGCTGCAGTTTTAGGTTGTTAGAAAGATTTGCTGAAGACAGTACGTGAGCTGGAATGAGAGAAGTTGCATGGGGAGAGTGGGAACACAGGGAAGTTTATGGGAGCACATCAGCATGGAAAACTGCAGATTGCTCTGAGTTGAATGGTGATGAGGTGGCTGAGACATGCAGAATGATGATCCAACTCGAGTAACTCTGCCCCACAGTGAGGGGAAAAAAAAGTTAATCTCACTAATCTCTGTAAGTGCCAACACACTTCCTCATTTCTGCAGAAGAGAACTATTCCGGGTATCTCTCTGACTGGCTGGCAAGTGTCAGCAAAAGCTGGAAGCCTCACCAGAAACTCTGCAAGACTTCCTCTTGATTTGCACACTAAGGCTATCTGAAAATAATAATTAAATAATCTGAATGATTGGCTGGCTGCTTGGTAGAACCAAACCTCGGATGTGGACTTGAGGCAAGAAAACACACAGTGAACTGCACCAGCCAATGCAAATCTTCACCTGTTCTTACACAGAATGGATGCAAGTTGTACCTGACCAGGAGGCACTCCCACTCCACTTGCAGTGCTGGTCCTCATTCATTAATAATATTCAGACAAGACACCAAAAATAAAACTTTTAAATCTAGCTTCTGGCTTTCAGTAGTCAGACTGAGTTAATTACATTTCAGATGGTTTTTAGGAGGTGAGACAGGTCAGCATATGTTCATCCTGTACTCGTGTTTGCTGGGGCACTGTGTGTGTTGCTTTGGAAAAATTTTTCACATGTTGGATCTGCCACACATAAAATAGTCAAGAGATTATTGCAGAGGCAGAGACTGTTGAAAGCAAGGATCTAGGAGTATTTGTCATTAGAGTGATTCCATTACAGAATCCCCCACTATTCAAATTTGACTTTTATTTCCTACTGTGCCAGGAATGTAACACTGCAAAAGACATTAAACCCATGTAGTGATGTCCCTATCTGGACAGGAGCTGCAGCCAGGTGGAATGTAGTTGCTTGACCCTGCTCCTCCCTGAGAAGGACATCCAGTGACTCCAGCATGAGTTGGTACCTTAGATCTATCCAAGAGGACACCCTGCCTCTTCCTGATAGGTGATGGTATCTCTGCCTCTTGGTCACTGTCTTGATGTATTCATGCAACAAATGACCTTGCTTCTGGTAAGATATGTGCCACTGGTTGGATGGTCAAGTACACCCTTAAGGATGTAGAGGAGTCCTTATATCAAAGGTAATAAAAGGAGCATATGATATAACAGCATATGCAGGAGTCCTCGAGGAAATGTAGGTCAGTGCTCCTGGGGTCAGATTTTCTCAACTGATTTTGTTTTTTTCCATGAGATAATACTGGATGATTCATTCCTATGTCTGGCAGGGAAAGCTTCCTCTACGCAAAAGCAGAGAAGAGTAGGAAGGCAGAAGGCACTTCAAGCATGGTTCTGCAGAGGCACAGATAATTTCTGAATATCTGCACTCCTACTTACTAATTTCTCTGTTTCCAGCCTTCCTGTTGCTGGGGCTGTTGAAGGAAGAAGCCCTTTGTACCAGAGTCACTGCAGGGCCTTGAGCACCAACCATCCTTGCTAACAGAAAGAGGCTGCAGAACATGGCTGAACAGAGCCCAAGAAGTGCAGTTCACCAGAACTCAGTGCTAGTCTTAATGATTCAGGGGCTGGGCAATGACTCCATTTAAGGCATCTATCCACTCCTTCTGCTCCTTATCATTCTCACATATAAACACAAACTCTCTCATTGGTGTCACCACAGTGATTGCTGGTTTTCTTTTCTTCACTTGGACTCTCTGGGGCAAGCCAGGTCGCACTTCATACCCCTCATCCATCCTTCCAATGAAGACCTGGCCCTGTGCAAATGCATCCTAGAAAGAAGGAAGCAGAAGACAGTGAAGCTCCAGCAGACACTGTTCTGCCCTCTGGAGCGGGATCTGGGGATATGTGTACACTGACTTGGTGACAATGCAGCAGGGAAACACAGCTGCTTCTAAAAGACCTAGATCTTCCTGACAGCCTCTTTAAGGGCCAGAAATCCCAAACAGCACAGCTTCAAAGACATCAATTGACATAGATCTGTGAGACAGCCTGGTGGTCTTGTACAGCCACTGGAAGAGCTGGATGTGAACAGACCCTTCCTCCCACCCAACTTCATGAAGGGGCTTGGGGAGCAGCAAAGAACACTCTTCTTACCAGTGGATTTTTGAAGTACATCAGGTTCCTTTCTTGAGAATCCAGGCAGAACCAGCGCACCTTAAAGGCCTCCTTCTGCTGCAAGGAGATGGTAGAAGTTCTTTAAAGGGGACTTCAGCCTGTTCAAGGCAGAGCCCTGAATTGCTTGAATGACTCAGAGCTTGAGTTCAGTTTCATTCATGCCTGTAACTGGTAATGGGTGAGTCCCTGCTGTGTACAGCCCCCAGCTCCCTTCTCTTTGGGTGCACACTAGAAATTTGCATTTAATGACAATTCTTTTGGTATGGCAGGGAAATTTGGTTCTACCAGTGATTAAATTACCCAGATTAAGAAAGCTGCAGAAAATGGATTAAGAGAATGATCCCTGGGCCAGTGGCAATAATGAGAGTGCAATCAATGTCAGCATTTTGGTTTGGCTGGTTATCCCT
Source organism: Phaethornis superciliosus (assembly GCA_023637945.1). NCBI lineage: Eukaryota > Metazoa > Chordata > Aves > Apodiformes > Trochilidae > Phaethornis > Phaethornis superciliosus. Next base: position 8,061,635 of record JAJQWJ010000021.1, on the reverse strand, counting down.
AGCACTGCTTGATGCACAGGGGTAGGCATGAATAGTAGTTTGTTTTTATAGTGCTAATTCCATCAGTCACACTCATCTGACCATTCCCTGAGCTATTCATTATTCCATGCTGAGCTGAAGGGTCCTCTTGTAGGGCTCACTTCAGTGTGAGCAGAATCCAGGCTCAGAAGAAAAAGACACAAACTTTCATGCTTGTAGCTGTGAGTATTCTCTGTCCAAGTACCTGCAGGAACGTGTGTCAGGACACTAGCACTGAGCTGGGACCAAAATCTCTGAATATTCAATATCAGCATTTCATCACCCAGATGACAGGAAAGCAAGAAGTGGCAATGTTCACACAAGACCTCAGATCTTTATCTCCTCCTCCAGCAATGCCTGAAACCTTCTCTCATGTTTCAAGGAGTAGCGGCCCAAATACTTTTCCACACACAAAAAAAATCAAACCATAGGCTTCACTATGGAGAATTTGCTCAATCACAACTTTGCTGCTATAAGCAGATGTGAGTTATGTGCTACTGACTTTAAGAGAAACAGTGAAGTGGGGAAGCCAGCAAGTGATGTTCTGTTCTAGGAGTTGCAGTTTTAGAGCTGCAGTTAGCTGATACAGCAATCTCTCTAGTGTTGCACAACAGAACTTTGCATGTCCACTGCCAGCTGATCCATCTTATTCTTCAAGGACGATTCTTCTTCCCACTCTTATTTTCCACGCAAAGTAAAACATGGTCCCAAAGAACAGAGCAAGCTTGAATATAGTGTCTTTTATCAACCCAGGAAGTATATAGTCATTCAACAAACCATTTACTAGTAAATATCATACAATTATCAAGTATTCTCCATCTGGAATAATCCTGTTTGTGTATTGCCAACTATGCACTTACTTTTGGTCCTGTTTTCTCCATATGTCCTTCTTTGACATACTTTCTTGTGATCCTGGGTATGAGCTAGAACACAAAAACACACACAAAAAAGTCTGTCTCGTTCAAGCTTGCTTTTCTGTTCTGTTTCTGTCACCCTCACTTTTGGCTCTGGGGGCCTGGGCTATTTTTGTCTGCTCAGTAAAGGGAAGTCTGAACTAAGAAGGAACATAAAGTTTTTGAAAGATTACACTTCATAAGGACCACATGGAGACTTTTAGACCTTAAATGTTGACAATGTTTTTGCATGTTATCCAGTGTGGCCTCTTCTTCTGCCTGTTCTGCCCATTCCCAAGACCCATTTGCTCCTGTTTAAGCACCTGACTCTAGCACAAGAAGTGACAAAATGTTTTCCCATGCTGTGTTTGCATAAATACCTTCAAGTCCTTTTCAGTTCTCACCTCAGGCTCAGGGAGAGCTGGGAAGGTGGTTCTGAGATAATAGTAACGTGCTGCTCGAATAGCATTGAACCAGTCAACAATCTCCTAGGGAAAAGAGCAAATGCAAACATAAAGACAAGAAATACAACAAGAAGCAAGAATCCTGCTTCTTGAAAATGCCTTTCTCCTTCCTTGTGACCCCTTTGCAAAGATTTATTCTCTCCCCAAGGGGCAGAGTCAGTGACTTATCCCAGTCACCTCAAAAACACTAAGCCTGCAAAATCAATTAAAAATGCCCCTCCGGGGACATCGCAGGCTGTCTCAGCATGGACAGTCACCCAAGTCTGTGTACACAGGCTTTTCCAGTTGATTCAGTTACAGATTGTTTGAAAACCTCTGTGCCTGGACAGAGGTGAGAATTATGGCAAGGGAAGAAACAGAAATCTAACAAAACTAGGCATACTTTCTAAAATTATCATCCTTTGCTTGGAAAAAATGCAGAACAGCAATAGTTTCTGTCAAGAAGGTTCCAAAGAATACAACCACAGAATTACATAAAACTGTCAGGCAGTTACCCTACAGAGATTTATATATGTGCCCCACTAAGGCCTTAGGACTACTCAGGGTGTGAAGTTGAATATATAACCCAACAGCATGTTACAGTTATTAGTGGCAAATTCTGCAACTTTCTATATTTTACAAGTCATAGTGACTTCAAATAAAACCAGATCCTGCAGAAACAGGGCATCTCTTCCAAATAGACCCACCATCCAAGCATCTTGCTTATTCCAAAATATCTGTGATATTCACCTTTCCACTTTCGTGATAGACAAAAAGGTTCCTTGTTTGACCATCTGTGATGTAGGTGATCTGCAGCCCATGAGCATGTTGGATTTTCTCTGTCTGGAACATTGCATTCAGATTTCCAATGCTGATAATGGCTTTTGGACCTTTGGACTGTGAAATGAAAAGCATCACTGTATTGAAGGGATCTCAGGGAAGGTAATGAAGGACAGCTGTATGAGAACAAGATCCCTACTGAAGAGAAAACAGGTATCCTAAAATACCTGATTATTTGATATACTTAAAATACAAAGTATAATTATATGCTATATAGTGTGTATATATATATATTATATATATGCTATATAATATATAATTTCTTACAAAGAAATTACTCCCTTTCCTGACAAATGCTGGGTTGTTACTTGAGAGGAGAGGAGAATTGCAAGGGATGGGCTCCACCTCCAGCCTCATAGTTGGAGAGGAATTAGCAGCACTCTCTCACAGAAGCAAGACATGCTGAGGATGATGCTGCAGCAGCTGATGAGAGTATTTTGGTAATGTAAGAGGTAACAGCTGCTAACACATCTCTTCTTCATCCTGCTTTTCAACTGCCAGTATCCATTTCCTTTGTTCACTAAGCAAAAGAAGGCTGCAGAGTTAAGATAAGGGATGAGGAAAAGGGCTAAATCCATAAGAGCCATTGCCTAAGATACCACATATGTTTCTCCAGTAACATCTGGGCTGCTCCAAACACAGGCTGGCCTGGCTGCAGAACTAGAGACAAAGCTCTTTATGCTAGTGAATATCAGGGTATGAGGACAGATGTTGACTAACTACCTACAGCAAACTGTCTGAGGAACTCACTTCTTTGGTGTAGTACTTCATCACCCCTTCCCTTGCTGACAGAACAAATTGCCTCTTCTGGAACTGTTTGCTTTCCCTTCCACGCTTCCACAGGAATCCTTCACGGCTACCTGAAGATCAGACCAAGTGTCAGAGAAGGGCAGCACAATACCAAGACTCTTTATCTAAATGGTGATGTGGCACAGACTTTCAAGTCTTTTCTCCATGTGAGCATTTTCGCTTCATATGAAAAAAATCAGTTAAGAACTAGAGAAATTTAAGATGTGAATACACCCTTGCACTTGTCTAAGTGCCTTTTCTTTGGAGCTTCTTCTCAAAGTTAGACTCAAAGCAAGGCCTGCACATCCAAGGGTTAATATAGGGACAAGACAACCCTAAAGATCTTCAAAGTTGCAAACATAACACTGTAATGTTGGCCTTCAGGCTAACACCTTTTCCCTGACAATTCTAACTTTTACCTGCAGAACAAGGATCTTGGCAGACTTGGGTGGCAACAAATTCCTCACGCTCATATTTAGCTCTAATCCATTGCTCTTTTAAAACCCTGAAAGAGGAAAATACAGATAAATCTGATCTACCTCTACTCTATTTTCACCAGCCAACCAAAGAGACCTGTAGAGGGAAGCAGTAGTTCAATAACTGTAAAGGTCAGAAGCAGTCAGTACAGCATGAACTTACAAGCAGTCACAGGAATGGGGAATGTAATAGTATGGAGGGACATTTGCCTCATATTTAGCTTTGGCACAGAGATTCCCATGCTGCTTCATAAACTGAAATACAAAAAAAGTTACAGTCAAGACATACAACCACAAAATCAATACCATGTCATGTACATGAAATGAAACTTGTATAAAGGGAGCACTGTGCTTTGTTGCTCAGTCTCACCATGACCCTCAGTGCATCTCTACACACATTTATAAATAAATCTCTTTGGCACTATAGTTTGCACTATTTACGTAGCTGACACAATTTGATTGAAATATGAGAGGCTGAACCAATTTTAAAGCAAGATATATTGATTACTGAATAGAATATACTATCTTTAAATTAATCTGTGGGCTTCTAAACCACACTGGAGAGTTACTGTGTGCTATAAAAAAACCCCAAACACTGCAGGATGTTAGAAACATGGTCACTTAACAGTGAATTTGATTAAGTAGGTTATGAAAAAACTCTAAAGTCACCCATGGAGCTAACTTGTGTTAGCCTCTGTGTGGCTTTGCTCCTCTGTCCATAGTGGGTGAGATAGGAACTACAAGACAGAGGAAGTTATGACAAAATGTGGAGAAAAGCAAGTGAATTACTGCTTTTCCTCTATACCTCTATAAGATCGTTCTCCCAGAAGTCAAGCCGGAGAGATTTGACCCTGCTGATTTGAGGAAGATTGCGATGGATTCCAGAGCAATTCAAACAAATGAATATTCCAAGTTTGTAAGAAGCCCATTCGGGATCTAGATATAAACACAAAGAATGAACTAATACATGGGAAAAGGCACAGGCACTGGCAAGGGCAAAAAACCCACATCTGATGCACAGCCCAGGCTTCACACATAATACATTAAATGCCACCCCATTGTTTATGGCTGTCACTCCACTGTGTTCAGAGGGAAAGCACCTGCTTTTCTCAGTGCCTCTGCATTTGTAAGGTCTTTCACCAACTATTTGTTTAAAAATGAACATGACTGTGCAGGCAACTGAGTGGTGATGTAAGCTCAGCTAATTATCAGTTCTGCACAGAAAACTGCTGATGCTGAATTAATGATGGATAGACAGTGAGCACTCCTGAGAGTTGTACAAGAGTACAACACCCAGTGTGAGGACTCATGTCCCCTGCCCATAAAAGCTCCTGCTCCCTCTTGCCACTGCATCCCCTGAAGTGACCCCAAAGAGATGATGCTTAGAGGTGTTCAGAGCACTCTGGCACGACCCTTTCCTTGGACTGACACTGTCACCATGCTTCTCCCTTATCACATCAAACAGAAGCTCTCATCTTCTTGCAGCTGCTGTAGGGCACCTGCCTGCTCGTTTTGGTGGGTGTTCCAGCAAGCTCTTTGGTGCCTTTCTCTGCACCAAGCCCACTGCAGAAACATTCTCCCCAAAGCTGGCAAACCACTCCACACACTCTCCTCCTCCAGCCTTGAGCACGGTCTACAAATAACTCTGGGGAAGCTGCTGATGTGCTGAGGCCGCTTCCTGTCCCACGCTGTCCTCTCCTGGCCCCGTGGGACTCCTCCCCGCCGCTGCTGGCTCTGCTCCGAGGGGAGCCGTGTCCTGACAGCCTGGAGCCCGCCAGCCCCGCAAGGCCACCTCAAGGGCCACCTCCGAGAGCGGGACCGGGGCCGCCCGCCTCGGTTACCCACCTGCTGCCGCCTCCCGCCCCTGCGGCACACGAACGGTGCCGACGGGCCCCTTTTCCAGGGACCGAGTGAAACAGAGGCCGGCGCGGCCAGAGCCTGAGCGGGGACGGACAAGGCGGCTGGAGGGACCCGGCAGCCTCCCCGCTCACCCCCGCTTTCCTGTCAGAAACGCGCCGGGAGGGCCCGGGGAACCGAGAGGAGTGCGGCCGGGGCGCTGCCCCTTACCTGGCGCCCCGCAGTCGGCGCAGCGGCTGTTCCCGGTGCCGGCGGCCCTCTGCAGCTCCAGCAGCAGCGTCTTGTTGCGGTCGCGGTCCATCATCGCCGCTCCTTGCCCGGTGCTCAGCGCGGAGCTCTCCGTGAGGCGAATGAGGAACTGGAGCGCGGCCCCGGCGCCACAGGGCGCCCCGTCCCCTCCCGCGCCCCGGGCGGGCGCTGCTGGGCCGCCCCTCAGGTCGCTTCCCGGCGGCGGCTGTCCCGGAGGGGCTGCCCCGCGTCAGGGCCCATGGAGGCGGCCCCGGGAGCGGGCGCCCGCCCGCCCGTCCCTGCCCCCGAGGTGGCGTGAGGCGGGTGGGTAACGCTAACGGCAGCAGCCCCCAGGAGCCCGGTACCACCGCCCCGAGGGAAGCTGGGATAAGCGTTCCTACTCTGAAAATTCATCGCCAAGGGGCCCTTTTTTCCGGCACCTGAGGTTTGTTTCAACACCACCTCCGGTTTGTCTTTAAAACAAATAATTTTTAAAAGGCTGCTACCTCAGGAAACGGCATCGCTTCCCCAGACACCCCTGGAGCTGCAGTCTCCTCAGCAGAGCTCTGCCCATCTGCAGGTGCTCAGCGCAGCATCTGAGCTCTGTGACACCAAAGGGCTCAAACCCAGGGAAAAAGGTGCATTTCAGGATTGGCAAAGCCCAATGAAGAGCAGCCCCTCTTCCAAGATAAAGCCAATGTCAAAAAGTCTGTGACATGATACTTGGTTTATTTAGAAAAGACAAGAAAAATTTCAGATGATGTAAAGATATCCAAGGTTAATTAAAGATTAAGAGTTATTCGGTTTTTAATTTTACTAGCTTCAAGGTAAACTTGATTTACATAGTTAACTTGCATTACTATAGTGCACTATGATATGCAATTCCTCTTTGGTGAACTTCATGTATAATCTTCTGCATTTACTTAGGAGAAAATACTATGCTAGAGATGCATTACCGGGTGGATGTTCTGAAAGACTTTTTAAATCTTTTTAGATTTGTACCTTTTATTTATTTTAAAATGTTGTGAAGTTATGAAATAAAAAGCAGCCAAACATCTGAAAAGTTGAGTTGTTCAACTACCTATATATACTCTCTTTTCAGGACTTACCCTTTAAGAACAGTTGTATTCTGCAACGTAAACATGAATTTAATTTTCCCCATAGATAATTTATATGCAAGCCCTATACTGATGCTCTTTTGCTAGCCTTATTTTTTGTGGTGTCCTTACAAATCCTGTTAAATAAGAGAGTTTCTATGACATTTGCAAAGTTGTTCTTTATGCTCAAGGCAACATGTAAACTCAGCACCAAAAAAAGCAGGCATTGGTCAGAAGCACCATGCTGCTTCTTAAGCTCACCTACTTCAATGTCTTTCTACAACTTTTAAGGGATATGTCCTCAGCTCCTAAGATACATCTTGCCTTGTTTCCGGGCTTTTACAAAGACTGGAGATGGTCTTACTTGTAAAGGGATCCTTCCATCCTTCTAGTCTGGATTAATATTAATATACTCTATGCTTGCAACAACACAGATGAGGTTTAACTGCCTTTTTCTGTATTACTCTTGGGACTGTAGAATAATGTCAACTTCATTTGCATTCTAGAAAGCAATACTGGAAGAACAGTAAAAAGAAAGAAACTTAAAAGAGATTTCAACAAGAACATTTGTACAATAATTTTAAAACAAACAAAACCCAACATGTAGTAATAACTACTGCTTAAATAGGGTGGTAGAGTAATTGCGAAACTCCAGGGTTTTTTTACTTCTGGTTTCACAGAATTCTTTGTTTAGGTAGATCACAGACATGGGTTTTGTCTTTTTCCTTTCCAAGTATTTTCAATCATTCTCAAGATTCCTGAAGTTGACTTTCTATGTTTGGGAAGAAAAGGAGTTTTCTGCTAAGCAGGGCACCAACTACTGCAGGAAAACATTTTTAATCAAAGGTATTTAATCAAAGGATTTCCGCAGACCTGGAATGGATCTTGTGAGGAATTTCCTTTTAAGCCAATTTAATCAAAACCAGCCCCAGATCTCTTGTCCTTGAGACCAGCCCATCCCTCAGAGAAACATGCTTTCTCCTACCAGAAAATAGATGCTCAGACTTTATGCACAAATTGCAAAGCTGCTAGTTTGTCATTACAAGTGGCCTATCCTTTCACTCAAACTAGCTTGAGTTGGTTTCCTGTAGTAATTACACAAGTACCTTATCAAGAAGTGAAGTAACTGAATTCCATTTTAATGTTTGAACTCCATAGCCTGGAGGTGCTATAAAAAATTCTAAAGGCAATTATTGGAACCAGAGTTGACTTCAAATGGAGTTAAGTTGTGTCCCATGGATGTCTACTTTATGACGCTTAAATTACTTATGAATTTCCTAACATATCACTTTATTAGGACTTGGTTCCAATTTATGTAGGTCCCCACTGTAATCTTGTTAGATTCAGAGTGCCATTATAAGGCAGTGAACAGATATACATTGACTTTAAATTTTTTTTCTATTTATTTATTTTTATAAAAACATAAAAGAGTTGCTTTCACCATTCATACAACACCACAAACCATTAAGATTTTAACAGACACCCCTTTGTTTAATTCTTATTTGATAATTCTGGTCCACTGAAAGAGTAAGCATAAAAAATATCTACAATGCTTAAAATAATTTACTGTTTTCAGAAATATTTCTCATTCCTGAAAATCTTTAACACATGAAAAATTTAAGATGAGAACAGAATGTGCTAGGAAATGGCCTTACTGTTACTGAAACATTGAGGTAAGTGGAGTACCACTGTATAGCACCAACCTGACTTAGTCTGAGGAAGAGGAACAGTCCAACTGCAATATAAAGGCAGAAAAGTACATGCTTGAAATATTTTCAGTTAAAAAACCCTTAAACATCATGTTTATGGGCTGCAAACATTGTTTTTGAAGTTTTATTTTCATGCAATAGGAATATTCAGAATTGTTGCAAAGTTTAATAAATTTATTGCCATATAAAAACAGATTCAATCACAATCAGGCTGAAGTCTTGCCAAATACAAAATGATGTATAAAAATAGAACACTATACAAGAGTAAAAGTAGTTAAATATTACTGAAACCAAAGTAACACTGAAATAATTGTTATTTACAGAATCCTGCCTAATCTCCGAGTGCACCTTGAGCTACAGTAATAATTTTCCTACCTTTTTAGGTTAGCATGCAGATCTGACAGCTGTAAATAATGAAATTAAACCGATGTATACAAATATATGTACATTGAAGCATAGTGCTTTTCAAAGACTTTTTTACCCAGTTGTTATTGTGAAGAGCTGTTTTAAGTCACTTATATTTTATATCCTCTCCCCGTCCCCTCCCACCCTGCGTTATTTCATAATTTCAGAAAGAAATGAACTTATTTTAATAAAATGGTCTCAAAAAAAAAAAAAAAACAAACAACACAACCAACCTAGCTGTTGAAGTTGTGACAGTTGCTCATTACAAAAGGACTTGTTGCTGTGTTTTCCAGAGAAAGATACTGTGAAGTAGTCCCCATTGATTAGTTTGTGCATTTAATATTATAAATGCACTTGCTGGACAAGCACCAAACCAACCCACATTTCAGTTGTGGAGGGCAGTATCATGACAATACATATATACATTATTTTAAATACTTATAGAAATTTAATATACAAATGGCTCTGAATATACAATAAAATAATGTGGGGGAAAAAAAAAAAAAATCAAACTATGGTGAGAATACCACCATTAGGCACAAAATATTTCTGGTGTCATCAAGTTTAAGGGAAGTCCAAAGACAGACTGTTTGTCATTTGTCTGGGTATTTCAAGGTGAATCCCTTCAAGATAATGCAAGAACCTATAAAAAGAAAAGTAAAAGTGACTATAAGAGGACAAAAATATTTCCAAATAGGAGGAAACACTTCTATTAATTTAGAAAGGCAAACTTTCATCTTTCTTGTCTAGAATTCTTTGACAAAACATTTTATTAAAATTCTTACCTACCTTGTATATTGAAATGTAGCAAGATTTAGGAAAACTAAAACTTACCTTCTTTTAGTCTTCCCTTGCTCTTTAAGTTTCTCAGACCTACAGATGCTGCGAAGAGTGGGGAGGTATTCAAGTATGCTGGCCTGCTTATTACCCAGGTTTAAAGGACTTCTGGAAAATACAGTTCTGATGACTGCCAACCTTTTTTGTGCTTTTTTGTGAATGCTGAAATGGAAAATGAAGCTTTACTTTTTATGTTCAAGAGTGTGCAGTCTCTATTTTGTTCTGTTCAGGATCAAATCAAGTTATTAAAAACTCTGTTAAACATAGTAGTGTCCAAAACTGCATCCCAATGGATTAGATGATTGCTGCATCTGCCTGGCTGCTGCTTACACAGCATCACAAAGCTGCACTCAGAAGCATCAGGGACAGACAGAAGCTCTCAGCTTTTTAAGAGTTTGGAGTTTTTTGGTTTAGTTTGGTTTTTGTTTTTTTTCAAGTCTTTTAGCGGTGTTCATGTTTGTTTTTGAAATAACTAGACTAAAAGAAGGCTACCATTCCTGAACTACATCACAAGTCAGGCTATTCAAACAAGAAAAGTCACTTTTGCAGAGATTGCTAGGCAGTTTGTTTAAGCTAATGGAAGCAAAGTGACTAACATATCCCAGCATTTGAGACACACTGGTAACAAATATTGGTAACAGTCCTACACTCTGTCCAAGGTTTTTTTTGACAAATAACTGCATTATAATTCAGAAATACTGGCAAAGGCTTACCTTAATTCAGTCGACTGACTGAAGGATACATAATTTCTTGTGTCTGAAATATGCAAAGTAAGTCCCCCTAGTTGATCTCTTTCAGGTGTTTTGCTGGTACTCAAAGAAGATTCCAAGTTTTGTGAAATACTGCCAGAACATTTGTTAAAACTTAGGGCTTCAATAGCTGCCTTTATTTCACTACAGTTCTGGGAACTCCACCAATCAGTATTTTCTATACTGAATTCATCACTAAGACCATTTTTGACTTTGCCATTTGTCCAATTAAATCCTTCATCTTTAGAAAACTCCAGTGGTTCCTTGGTGTTAGTGTTTACACAGCAATCCAAGAACGACATGTTCTCCACAAATTCAGCCAGTGAACTCAGACACTGAAAAACAAGTGCAGACCTTTTCTCATTTGCTGAGGTTTTAGTTTTAGTTTCTTCTTTATTTATCAACAACTTTGTTTCCTCTTTATTCCCTTCAGCACATGATGTAGGGCTATCTGATGGCAAAGTCAGGAATTCAGATGAATAGTTCAGTCCAGTATCAAATAAGTCACTGTCATCCAGTACCTCAAGTCTTTTCTGGCTCTTTGTCTTTTTAAACTTTTTTCCAGGGCAACTTTTTCCAGAGTGATGATTATTATTAGATCTGTTTTTTGAAGAAACTACAGTAGTCCTTTCAAGTGCAGAGTTAGAGGCTTCAGACTGGTTTGAAAGAACTTGTACCGGTAAGGGAAGAATAAGTTCAAGATTACTATATATAAAATCAACATTCTTTATCTGAAATTCTGTGAGCAGCTGCACCAGTTTATTCCATTTCTCCCTGGTTGTGATTTTGTGCTGTAAAATAATAATAATGGAAAATATATGAATATGTTAATTTTTTAAATTAAAAATATTATTACAAGAAAATCTCATACTCCTGGCTTTGTAGTAATAAGGTGAGAGACTGTTTTGCTTCTAGGAGACTGCCCCACTTCAGATTTTGCTTAATAATAACAGAACCCCTTAATTTCTGTAACAAATCTTTTAAAAGATTTGCTTCTAAGATGCTGCTGTTCATAGTGATGCTTACAGTCAGTCATTGGGCCATCATCCACAGTGTTAGATAGACAAGTACAAAAATACCTTAAGGAAGGTAAACAAATCTTCCGAAGGCAACAGGATATTCTTAAGGCCAAGCAATGTCTCTACACAGCCTGTGTCACATTTTGGGAACTCCTGAAGACATGAATGAGCTTGAGAAAAATCAATCTTGGAATCAGTAGTCTTTTCTGGATAAATTGTGTGATCTGCTTTATTTGTCTCATCTCCTCCTGCACAAAGATAACATGCTTTACTTCCAAACAAACAGCTGAATCATGAAATTGATTTTTTCCCTCAACTCCTTTTATAAAGGATACTATAACTGTTTCCTCTTGCTGCAATTCTGAATTAATATAGCAACAGAAATCAGTCATCCCAATCCCCATCCATCATCCCCATTTCCCTTCTTTCAGTGTTACTGATCTGCCTGCTTTTTTTTTTTTGAAAGTAACCATTTGAAATGCTCTGCTCTTCCTTTTATGCCTCACTAGTCTCTCTCTGGTGCCTGCTCACATGTTATCTCACATGCCCAAACCTGCTGAGGATACTCTTCAGTGTATCTTTTGGGACCAAGCCCTCACCCTTGCCACCTGCTTGCTAGCTGCCCAGTTTTTCTCCTTTTTATTTTTAGTTCTGCTTCTTCTAGATGAACTATCTACAACTCAGCTAAGTAGATAAAAACCTGCCAACTGAGTTAAAAGCAAACTACTCCTGGGTCCCTGTTCTGCCTAATTTTGCTACTCAGAATACAAAAGGGAGATGATGAAGTACCATAATGGAGAGGTACTAAAAAAACACCCAGAACCCTACCATCTGTTCATACATGTTAAACAATGGTTGGATTTAATCAAATTCACATTAAGATCAAAAATTATTTTAAATTAAATCAACCTACCATGATGTGACAAATGTTTGTCTTTCAAGAATCCACCTCCACTTCTAACCCAAAATTGTAAGTAGAGAACACTTTGCCTGATATCACAGTTATTTGTGGTTAACAGAGTGGCCAAGTCTTTTACATCCATTCGTAGATTCTCTGCCAGACACAGCACCTGAAGATAGCTTGCAGCATTTATCTGAACAAGAGTTAGACAAAAACCACTGAAAACAACTCCTGCCAATCAGACTGTAGTAAGTCACACAGAAATAAACTTTTATTTATGCTTGCAATTTATTTTTCTTTTTAATGTGAAGAATTAATTAATTACATTAGATTGAAGCATCCATGGAAAAGCAGAATACTCCACCAGAGCTGAACAGTCCATGTCAGAGAATTAAGTCCAATTTAGAAAATCAACTCAATAAAAACAAACAAAACACACCTAATCTGCTTCTGTCTCAAGACATGTACACTTTGCTTCTCATCACCAGCACACAGTTTTTAGTAGACAGAAAAAACTTTAAATACCTTCTCTTTTAACTCTGCAATTGCCTGATACCCAAAGAAACTCTAAAACAAAAAATTCCCCTTCTCAAAATTCTCTTTCTCATTTATTGAAGTTTTTTGCATATAACACACAGCTGCAAATAAAATTCTTTGCTATACAAATTAGTGTTCGCATTGAAGGAAAAACCCATAATATTCCTCGAATAGTTGGTATATTTGTTAATGAATGAGCCTATACTAGCATTCAGATCAAAACTATTAGATATATAATTTATAAAATTATTTACTATATCCTAGAAACTACATTAACTAATGAAGTGATGTTCTTATTGTAATCCTCTGAAGTACTAAATAGTTAGGAAAATAAATCTTCCATGCTAGTAAAAAAATCTACATGAATAGATAAATATATCTTACCATAAAACCTGAAAAAAAAGTCTTCTGCTGAAACGGATATATCATATCTGATAAATATAAACCTACACCAGCATTTAAATCTTAAACTTAAATTAACTGACAATTACTTGCTTAGGATATATCTGCATTTCCAAACAGACTTACCAAGGAAGGGGTTCTAAAGTTGATCTCTTCAAAATAGCCATCAAACATTAAGCTGAATGTTGGATCTACAGAAAGAGGAATCAGTGAACTGTCACAGCATTATGTTCAAAACAAATTATTTTCTTTACGTATTAAAGCAGCCAATATTTTCATTCAAGTAGTAAAATATTCTCTGTACAGTCTCCACTCATTTAATTTTACATTTAGGAGCTGTATTCTCTCTAAAACATAATTACTGAAACAAACACCGCTCACCATTGGTAGTAAGAATTACAGGTCTCTTTGCAGTTGCCATGAATGTCTTTATTGCACTTAGAAATCCTGCATCTTCATCAAATATTATATCTACCTACAGAAAACAAATGACATGCAAGATATCAATAGTTTTAACAACAGCTACAAGCTGTGAGTGCAGAGAATACTGCTAATGATCCAGTGAGGCTGAACATTCATAGAGATTTCTTGAACACAAGGGTGCAATGGCAGCACACTGGCTTCAGAAGAAGTTCACTTGTTAGCACAAAGCACTTTGACCACAAAGCTTACAAAAATCACACACTGGTTCAGGGTAGGAGACCTCTAGAGGTCAGCATGTCCAACCCCTTCCCTGAGCTGGGTCACCTAGAGCCAGTTACCCACAACCACACCCAGGTGGCTTTTGAAGCTTTTCTTTCCTTTTCAATAGAACAGCACCAGTGATCTGTAAGATCAACTCACATTTGGCTACACTGCTGTACTTCCTTTCCTTATTTACTGAAAATTACATTCTTGGATGCAGTTTTGTATTTTTAGTTAAGACTCAGACGTTTTGGGGCAAGATGCTAAAGAAAGAATTAAAGGTGGAGTTAGATACTGTAATCACTGAGGTGTTAACAGTGACTTTTTGAAGTGTCTCAGTGCATCTGATTTCACACATCTCAGTGTGAAATTATAAACCAACACTTTTTCCATAATCAAAGGAATTAAATTAGCAGACTCCTTCAAACAGTTCCAACAGTCAATAGATGAGTTTATCTTTTAAAATAACTTTGTAAAATAACGATCCAATGTTAAGACCCTGTGTAGCCTCACACTTGAATCTACCTAGAAGTCTCAAGGAGAAAGGGAAAACCATAAAGTTAAACTCTTTGAACATAATGAAAGGACATATTACTCACACCAAGATATTTCATGTGAATTTTACCTCTTCAAAAAGAATGAGAGATGTTGCACTTTTTCTGTTGTGTTCTCCTTCTATTTCCTTGTTTATTGACTTGATTTGAACATCTTTCTTTTCTTCACATGTATTTTGAGTACTTCCTGCAGATGGATAAAGAATTGTGCAGGAAGCAAAGGAAGACTGAATCCATTTAATATATATTCTTGATACTGGTTTCAAAAACACCCCATGTATAAACTGCTTAGGAAGGTCTACCCTGATGCCAAATCTTAGAAATCTGACCTACACAATCTGGTGTCTCTGGTTTAAAAAAAAAAAGTCAAGGACTATTTTCAACTGCAGTAACTAACTCATGATAGAGTGTAGAAAGTGCACTCTACTCTTTCCTCCAGACAGCTCCACACAAACAGTACAGGGTAACATTTCCATTGACAAAGGTAACTAATTATTAAATAGTGATACCTACCTTTTTTTTTTTCTTGAGATGTTACTCCTCCATCATTACCTTTACATTTGGAAGAAATTTTGAAATAGTTTGCAAGTGTTTTAGGAGGTAAGCTTCGTTTTAATC
The DNA here is from genome assembly GCA_023637945.1 of Phaethornis superciliosus. Lineage (NCBI taxonomy): Eukaryota > Metazoa > Chordata > Aves > Apodiformes > Trochilidae > Phaethornis > Phaethornis superciliosus. Next base: position 8,046,579 of record JAJQWJ010000021.1, on the reverse strand, counting down.
CTGATCCCTTTGGTGACACTGGAGGTTTTCTTGGTGAAATAACTTTCTTTGGAGAATACATTTTTTCTGAAAGATATGTTTTGTTTTAAACATAAGCTGGAAATGTAATCATAAACTGACATTTCACATGGAAATTCAGAGCAAACCCCAGGTTTGTATCTAGTACAGGAGAGGTTTACTGTGCTGATATCTGCCTATTTTACTTTTCTACTGTCATAAGGAATGCTTTCAGTTCAATGTGCTATTCAAGTGCCATTGCACTTACTCCACCACTACGAAAACACCTTAAGAGCCAGTCATTTTGATAACGTCATTATTTAATTTGGTATATAATGTGTTAACTGACAGAGCATTTATCATTACGGCCAGATAAACTGAAATTTTCTATCTTTTTTTAAACAACTAATTGTATAAAAATTGTCTGGGGAACTAAAAAAAAACCAAAAAAAAAACCCCAAACCACAGCAGAACCAGCTAACAACTAACCAACAAAAAAACCCCCAACTAAACAAAAAACCTCAGATATAATGATGAAACTTACTTGGAGATTTGGTACTGCTACAACTGTTGAAAAAGCATGGCTTATATGCATTAATGCCCTTTTTGTCCACTTGATGAGACTGAGTAGCTTCTTTTAGTTGAGAGAGTATGTGTCTACCACTACGCTGGCAAGAGGCATTGACTTCAAATATCTGCAATGGTATTTAATTTACATTAAAAAAAATCAGACACCTTGTAGTACATATATACTACCATATACCTAGTGACATATAGGAAAAATATAGGATTCTACAAACCTTAAAACCAAGTTCTTGAGCACAAGCATATACTGCAGCAGTTTTCCCCACTCCTGGTGGGCCAGTTATCAGAACTGTATTGCAAAGGCTGGTCTCTTCTTCCATATCAGATTTATTATCTCTGAAGTCAAGGCTGTCCAAAGAATCTGCAGAATTATTGAAAAAGTAAAAAAATTGTTCAAACCATTACCAATTCATGTAATTTCTATGCCAACATTACCAAGAGAAACCATATAGATATAATTTTGATTCTATCAGCACCTTGATGCTCCTTGTCCTCTTTTTCCCCTTTCTGATTTCTTTTTTCTTCCCAGTCAGCTCTTTTTTTCCACTCTTTTAACCAACTATAAAAGGAACAGAGCGAAAAGATAGAAATCAGTGCTGAATAAAGAACAAATTTCAAATGGAATAGAACATAAAACTAGGGCACATCAGTCATTTGTTATGCCTCTCAAAAACTTCTCAAGCCCTTTCTTTCAGACTAAAAAAATAAGTTGTGCAGGCTTTGATTATTTTGTAAAAAAGGAATCCTTCATTCTCTGTTCCATTAGTTGACTGGTATAAAAACAAGTCACTTGGCAAACTACTGCAACTGTGGAAAATGCTTTATTATTCCTTGCCAAGTGTTGTTAGTCAGATGGGTCTCTAAATTCTGAGTAAGAGCCACAACAATAACTTAAACCCATCCAGAAAACTTAACTGAAAGCACAATCTGCTAGATGGACTTGAGTGCTAAATTACTGTCAACAGCAGAGGCAGTGCATCACCATCAGGATCAGAAATGCATGTAGGGAAATAGACAAGTACTGGGAAGTTGCTATCTCTCATCCACAGCCACTAAGTTTAAATAGCCTGACCAAAGTGATTTATGCTAAAATTTTAAGGGTATTGATTACTCATGTATTTCATTCTATCCTACAGCCTAATGCAGCATTTCATCTGTGGTTTTGTCTTGTATCATACCTTACAAGCTACTGAAGTATTACTGTGAAAGAAACTATGACCTAAACATCAAGCATACCAACTGACAATTTGTTTCTCAATTTTTTGGAAGTAAACCAAAGCAGAAGACACAAACATACACCCTGTAACTGTTAGTCAGGCATAGTGTAAAATAATTGATTTCACTTCTTTCAGCATAACCTAATAATAGGATTCTTTTTTTTTTATTTTAAGAATGATTCTGTGCTCCCACTTCTCACCTGTGTAGCCTTTCAATTTCTTTCCTGTTCCCTACAAGTTCACTGGAATCTTGAGGCTGATACTTTTCTGTCCAGAGCATGTCTTCCTTTTCAATACCTACAGAAAAAATGTTACCCATTTTTAAGTAGTTCTTCATGCAAAAGACTTGATCCAGTCTAAGAGAATATTAAGACTAGATACGATTTTTGCATCACAGAAGAAAGCTGACATCCATCATTTGTACATTCTGTTAAACCACAGGTAATTAAAATCAGACAGGAAGCAGTGCTACCTGATAATGCATTTGGTTCTGACAAATATCCAGCATCTTCTGTCATATCATCTAATTTCTGGGTCTTCTTTTTTTCTAAGCACGTTGCTTGTCCTGTCTCTGCTTGTTTTTCTCCATGTATTGGAGAAATAAGGTTTCTGGAAACTCTGGGTTTTATTTCAGTCTCTGTACCTTCAACTTCTTTTCTTCTCTTTGATTTACGGTCTTCTGTTTCTTTCCTTTTCCTCTTAGTTTCCTTCCAATTGTCAGAATGCTTCTGCTTTACCTCAGAATTTGCAGTGCCATCTCCACTTTCTAAGGAAAAAAAAAATGCACTCTATGTCCATTGCAACTGCATGTTTCTTTAAGTCATAGTTGAAGAATCTCAAATGTGAGGACCAGTTTATTCCCAACAACCACATTCCTTCACCAAAACATTTCTGGAAATTCCAGGTTACCTTTTTATGCCAGACAGAGTGTGTGTGTGTGTTTGTGCTTCCTTACACAGATTACTAACCTTCTATACTGTTTTCAAAACTCAACCGTTCTGTTTGCTTTTTCAGAAACTTGTAGAAGTATTTTCTCACTGGAAACTGAGAATTAGAAGATATGATCTCATCTAGTAAATCTTTCCTGAATGTATCAGTAAAAACTGGTCGGTGGCCAGAAAGCTGTAACACACACAAATGATAAAATTATTACTAAAAACCACTAAGAGTGAGAGTTTAGCATAATTTAAACTGGTAGCTGTTTTGCTAAATCTAGAGATTAACAGAAACTCTTGAGAATTATCTAACATTTAAGATGTAGAAAGGGTAAATCAATAAAAGAAAAAAAAAATCCTGGATCAAGACAGATTCGAAGTGAAGGATTTTTTTTTAAACAACAGAAGTCCTAAAAAGTAAGAAAATTATTTCCATTTTCTTTTAGTTTTACTTGTAACATATTAAAAGTACTAACCACAGGTGCAGAAGAGTTTCCAGCTAGTTTAGAATTCACAGTGGAAAATTCCCCAAGTGAGAGAGTGATTTTTGTGATGTTAGTGACATCGGTGTTTAGTTTCCTTAGCTTAGCTAATAGAGGACAGGATGGTGATTTCAATTTCCACATTGGGTAACCTATAAAACAAACCCCACCAAAAACAAAACAAGGAAACTTTTGTTAACAAAACAGAGGTACAGTCACAGACAGTAAATGCTCTTTTATCATGTCAAAACCCATCTTAATTAACTTACACTGCATCAACTTTTTATCGTTATTAACTCCCCCTCCCACAAGCAGAACAAATTTGCACATATTTGCATAAACTTTTCTCCAGTAAGTTGCTCCTGGGCTCTGCCTGCTCTCGATGACAAGCTGTGCCCTCACTGGGTCTCTGTGGGACAGGTGCTCACCAAGGACTTTGTTTGTTTATTGGTTGGTTTGCATTATATACTCTGTGAAGTGCTATTCTCTTTTCTGCTTTTCTGTCGTGCCCTTTCATAATAACATTGTAGCACTTTCCCTCAGTGGAATAAAATGGGCTGTTCTTTTTCTCTTTTAAGAAATATTTTGCCTGAGTCAGAAGGAAATGATTTCTGTCCCAGTCAGTCCAACGTGATCTTTATTTTCCAAACTGGAGCTTGAAAGAATAACTTTTTGACTAAATATTGAGTTTTCCATCCTTACCCATAAACTTATACATTACTGTAGCACCAATTTAATTTCTAAATTGTGTGTTAAAAAAACCCACCTCACTGGAAGCTTATTTTGTTTTCTTACTGTGACACAAAACAAGAGGGAACTATCTGCTATTCCAGTCATAGTAGTAACTTCTGATGATCAAGCTTCTATTCTCCACAGATTATAAATTATTACATGAATTTGCACAATGGCTGAACAAAAGCTTACAGTCATCCTTCTGCTGGACATGGACAACAGTCTTAAAACAAGAACTTGCAAGAGCATATGCTTCCATTGCTGCTGCTTTCTTTGCAATCTGCCTTTTCAGTGACTCTGGCAATCCACTCATCAAGAATTCACGTTTTGCTCTAAACTGATCATCATCTTGAGAATTTTCTGATGCATCTTGGCTTTAATGAAAATAGAAATTAAAAAAAAACAAAACACATTAGCCCTGCCAGCCCCACAACACAATTTAAATCACATTCATTTCTAAATGTGAATGTTAAAGTAACCTTGAAACAGATTTAAGCAACTGCAACCTTGAAAACTGACCTGCTTTCATCAAAGATCACAATGGGTTCACCTGCAGAGTTTTGAGTGTTCCTGCCTAGGGAAGAAGTTGGATATCTCAGTTTTCCTTTAAAGAGAAAAAAAAAAAATCATTGTTAGATCAACACTGTTATAGGATTCTAGCCTTGCTACTCTGTTCACTTTCTATATATTCCATTTAATAACATGTTGCCAAAATTTATTATGGTTTTGAGTTATTTCAGCACTATACATGAGGACAAAAGTACTGCAAAGTCAGTAATAATCAATAACTGTAATAAAATTAAACATATCCAGTAAAATCCAATTACCATTTGAGTTCTTTGCAACCTTTAAGTTTCTTGTCTTTTTTCCCAAAACATCATTTAAGCTTCGAAGATTCTTCTGCTTCACATTCTGCACTACAGTGCTGTCATTACTCAGATTTGAATCTAAAATTATTACTGATTCCTAGAGGGAAAGCAAATAAAATAAGAAAGGAAACACAACTTTTCCTCCTTTACTAACAACAAAATGTAGTGATGAAAAAAGTGAAGAAAGTGCTAGAGAGAACTGAAGTTAGCAAATATAATTTGTAGATTATACAATACTTCTACAATTGTTGTCTACACAGACTAGAGTAAGATCTCCAATATACAAACGAAGTTGGAATTACTCTTACCTAAATTTATATGTCTAAAACATACACATTTGAAACAGATACCTTGCTGCCCATCAGGAAAGAAACAGTCATTTTGTTCTAAAGAGTGGCCATCTGCTGCTTTACTACAGATTTGCACTAGGATGAGCTTGCCAGTCCTTACCTGGGAGTTGCTTTACTATTTGACATTGACCATACCACTCACTGCACAGGTATCTACCTTACTTGGTTCTTTAAAAGAAATGATTGTAGGAGAAGAAACAATTTTATTGCTTAAATGACTTGCAAAAACTTTAAAATATTTCCCCCCTATGAAGTGTACAGGCTTACTTCATCTTCCTGTATTTTTTTCTTTTCAGCAAGAGCTCGCTGGCGCAACGAGCGCCTCACAGGAGCTGGTGAATCTTCAGTAACCTTTGCTCTGTTGTGCTGTAGAGCCTTTGCTTTTTCAATCAGCTGCTTTGCTTTGGATATGTTTTTGGAAGTAGAGCTTATCTGTTAATAAAGTACAAAAGAACCAAAATACCTTGCAATTAACAGCAATATATTCAGTAAGTGTTTCGCATGTTAATGTAATTTTTCACATTCATCTAAGTGTATGTTTTCTTATAAAATGTTATTTGTATCAAAAAGAAAATGACAGGATAGGAAGGAGGAGCGAATGAATATGATAGAAATACTTTTCAAAAAGAAGTGAGAGCCCAACAAGAGGACCCTCCAATTTATCCCCAGAACAAATGAAATATGAGCAGTAACATTGTTAGGCATAAGCTGTTCTGCTGTGCCCAAACACTGTGCCCCATCCTGACAACCTGCAGGACATGAGCATGCTATTTCATTGGGATTTTTCTATTATGAAAAGTACATTTACACTAATAAACATTTTAAAAACTATGGTGCAATAAATGTACAAGAAACTAGATCAAATTCTATCATAAATCAGCACCAAGCAGCAACAGTCTTCCTGTAGGGCATCTAAGAACAGTCATACTGTGCTCCAGTACACTATTAAACAATTATGAATATTTACACAATTATTTGCATATAGTAAATGACAAAATACTGAAATAAACTGTTATATAAATTACCTTAATATTTTTTGAGTTAAAATCTTCATTTTTCATTGCTTCAGCTTTATTTGACTTTGTAGTCATATTGATACGTGTGAACCGCATTCTAATTGGGAGGAAAAGTAACAGTATCACTTTTTAATAAAGAAAAATGTTACTAAATAATGGTAATTAAGGGCATAATGCTAGTAATGTTAATAAAGGGAAATACACTAAAAGATTTACCTTATTGGGCTGTTCCCATCAAAGGGCACAGTAATCACCTCAGCTTTATACATGTTACTTTTCTTCAAGGATCGCTCACTTGCTTTTGGTGTAGAAGTCTGAAAGGGACTGCCACCTAATTCATCTTCAGAAAAGGTATTTCTAATCCTGTTTTTTTTAGGTGTAACATTTTTGGATGTTTTCATTTTCTCCTGCTTTGAACTCTTTTTTAACTTACTCACTTTCAGACTTGATGGAATTCTTATATCTAGGGTGTTTTCCTTTGAAAGAATATTAGCTCCTGAATCCTTATCTTCATTATAATTGCTAGTATTGGAGCCATTTGTTTCCTTAGGTTCTGGAGCCTTCTTTCTTCCATTTCCTTTTTTCTGAAACTTTTTAGGTCTTTTGGATTTAGATCTATTGTTTTCAGAACCAGAATGTGTGTATTTGCCCACAAATTCTTCTGGTACTGTGCTTTCTAATCCTTTATTTAAAGCAGTGTCATCTTCAAGTCCTTCTTTTTCTTTGGAACACTTTCCAAGGACTTGCTTTTGTTTTCCAGGTGCCCTTTTAACTCCACTTTTCATTACATCTGATGTTGGTTGCCTAAATGCCTTCATAAACTGATGCCTTTCTTCCAGAGTACATTTTGGCTTCAAAGAATCTGACCCTGCAGTCTCTAGTACAGCTAACTCCAACTCTTCTTCCTCAATAACTACATTAGATTTTCTTTTCTGAATAACCTGTTCAGTTTGTTCACTGTCCAACAGGGGTGGGCTGCTTTCTTTTTCCACTACACATCCCTTCTGCTTCAGAAAAATGGAAGCTATTTTCCTAGAGCCTCTTTGTTCCTTATGTAATGGAGCTAATTTTGGGGGAATGGAATGAACTTGTGCAAGGACAGTTACTGTTCTAAGTGGTAGCTGTTGAGATTCCTCACACTTATCTGGGTCACCGTCATTTTTGTCCATGTCATTTGATGTAGCAGCACTGTCCACTGTTGGTTTTGTGTCTTCAACATGATCTACATTACTTTGTCCTTGACTCTTCAGGAAGTCCTCAAATGACACTGTTACAATGCTATTATTTACCTGTGATGATTTATCATCTGTATGAAGTTCAAAACTGGAGTCACTAATAACAATGTCACACTCTGCTGTTGTAGGAGAAACCACCTTTTTTGTATCTTCAGCATCCTTTTTACACTTTTCATTCACTTGGTTTTCAGACAAAAGACTTTCAGACAAATCCATATTCACTTTTTGCTTCCTCTTCCTAGATTTTCTTATTCTATTTTTTGTTCCATTTATTTCAGAACCAACTTTCTTTGCATCTTTTCTGTAGATGCCAGCATTGGAGAAGTTCTTTCTTTGGACAATATCTTCTTCTAATTCTCTCGTACATCTCTGGCCAACTAAAGCACAAGTAGCAATAAAATCATTAGTGTCTTGTTTCAGTCCTGTTGTTTCTGTCCTGGTGTCATTACTAATTTTTATTTCATCTTCATTCTCAGATTCCTTCGTTGCTCTTTGCTTATTATTTAAATTAACTCTCTTCCCTTTCCTCTTCCACTTTAAAGGTGGTTTAAAAGGTGACTTACAGTCTTTGTCATCAGCATCCAACGATGTTTTATTTTCTCCTACTAAAACTGGTAATGAACCTTTCTCAGTTAGAGATGTCTTTTTAAAATAATCCAGTATGTTGTTGGGTTTTGGTGGTGACAACACTTTATCCATTGGCTTTGCTAATGGTGAAAAATATCTTGTGATTGTTTCTACAGAAGTATCTTCCTCTCGACGTTTCTTGCATGGCTATAAAAAGTTCAACAGCCACGTTAGCTTTAAAATACTTAAGATGACTTTAGTGCAGTAGTATAGAATAGTACAGTATCTGGAGTATGTATTGGTGACACGAGGACTTTTTCAGAGGATAAAGAACTTGTGTCAGTGCACTAAGACAGTATGTGCATTATCTTGATATTTTCGTCAGCTTAAAATAAAGATTCTGCCTCTTTAAATAAATAAAATTCTTGTTCTGGAACTTTGAGACTACCAAACCTGAAAGTGACCACAAAGACCTCCAAACAGCTCTGCAGGGATTACATACTTCGAGTTCAGAAAATCTGCTCCAGCTCCATGATCTATTGGTTCCCTGAAGATGTTCACCAGAGCATTTGTGGAGAATCCCGAAATGATCTTAACAGGGAATCACAACAGGACTTAGAGATCTATGATCCTACTGTAAACATCTAACACATCTTAAGAAGAAACTGTACTTTTAAAAATAAAGCAAATTACTACAAGACAATGCATATCTCATAATTCCCTCAGAAAGCCGGTTCACAAAGACTTCCATCGCCTTCTGGTGTATGAAAAACAGAACTCGTCTGAAGTCACATCACTCCTGACCCAAAGTTACCGGGACTCGGCGGAGCTGCTCCAAGACGGCATTTCCTAACAGCCTGTCCCGTGGGCTCCGCTGCCGCCCCTCAGCCTGCGACCGAGGGCAGAGGGCACCGGGCAGAGGGCACCGGGCAGAGGGCACCGGGCAGGACAGCCGCCCCGCCGCCGTTTTCCGCCTCCCCCGTGAAACCGGGCGCTCCGTGACAACAAAGAGGCGCCCACTTCCCGGGCCGCCCGGGCAGCACCGCCCGTCGCCCCTCAGGGCGCGGCGCCCCGGCTCGCCTCCGCCTCCCTACCTGAGCGTCGTCGTCGTCGTCGTCGTCTTTCCCGGGGAGGGAGGCGGCCGCCGCGGCCACGGCGACCCTGCCCACCATGCCCCGGGCGCTGGAGAGGATCGAAGCCCTCAGCCGCGGGAGGAGGCACGCACGACCGCCATGGAGCGGCCCCGCCCGATGGCCGCAGCCCGCCCGGTGCCGGTGCCGGTGCCGCCGCCTGACAGGAGCGGGAGGAGCGGGGAGAAAAGCGCGCGCGGGACGGGATTCGGACCTCCGCGCGGAAGGGGGCGGTGCCACGGGAGGCCCCACGTGACCCGCCCGTGCCGCCAACGGCCGCGCGCCGTCCGCCCTCACGTGACGCGAAGCCGCCACCGCTCGCCCCGCCCCTTCTCCCCGGGGCCGGTCACGTGCCGGCGGAGCCACGCCCCCCCTCCGCGCGCGGCGGCGGCAACCAGCGGGGGTTTCGCGCCACCGCCTCGGGGGGGCGGGGCCAGTGACGTCACACGGGGGGGGGCACGGGGCGAGAGAGGGGAGGGACGCGGCGGGGCCGCCGGTAGCGCAGCCTCGGAGCCCCTCACCCCCATCCCCGCCTCACCCCCGGCGGCCGCTGCCAGCGCCCCGGGGCCACTTCCCTCCTCCCCCGCCATCTTTCCCCCTCTCCTGTCCCGCCCCCGGGGCACGGTGCCCGGTGTGCGGCCCTTCCGGGGCCAGGCCCGCCCCACCCCACCCCGCCGGCTCCCCGCCGCCGCGGCTGCCCATGGAGGCCGAGGCCGAGAGGCGGCTCCTCTTGCAGGAGGCTCGGGAGAGCATCGAGGCGGCGCGAAGCTACCGGCGGGAGCTGGAGCTGAGGCTGCGGGGGCTGCACCAGGCGCGGCAGCAGGTGGGGAAAGGACGGGAGGGGACGGGGCGGGACGGGGCTCACCGGAGACGCTCCGCTTGCCCGGGGAAGACCGGGGCCCGGGGCCGGTGCCCGGGGGTCGTCAGGCGGCGGCAGGGCCCAGGACCCCGGCTGGGCCCCCCCCGGCGCGGGGTGGCGGGAGTCGGTGACACCCGCGGTGTGTCCGGGCCTGCGGGGCAGCCTGAGGGGGTCCCGCGGGGCGGGCGGTGACCCTGCGGGGTCTGTGCCCGCCTGGGTAACGCTGGAAGTTCCCTGCGTGGGGAGGTGGGGTTGGTGTGGGCTCTGCGGCTGGCGGAGGTGAGGGGTGGGGAAGGGACGGCTGCAGACAGAGTTGGGAAGGAAGGGGGAGAGCTGAAGTTTGAGCTGAGCCTGGTGTCCTGGGGTGACAGAGGGTTTCTAGGCACGAATAGCGATGTCTAAAGGCACCGTGTTTTCCGAAGTGGCTGGGATGCTGCGGCTTGTTTGACAGGCGGCATCACGGCTGTTTCCTTGCCCTCACACCTCAAGACCCCTGCCCAGCCTGGCTCCTGTCCTGGGCCCTGCTCTCCCCATGCCCCACACTCCCTGGGTCACGTACTCCGTGGGTCAGTGTGTTCCCAGGTGTTCCCAGGTGTTCCCAGGTGTTCCCAGCATCCCGGGGTAGCTGGTTTGTCTGCAGCTGTGTGCTGAAGCCAGAGGAGTTTTCACTGGGGCTGGTGACCCACCCACTCCACGCTGGAGATGCACGATAAGATATGCAGACACGGGCAGGGAGACTAGAAGCACTGTCTTGCTATCTTTGATTAAACTCTGCAAGGGAAAAATAAATAATAATTAAAAAAAAAAACAACAACAAACCAAAACCCAAACTCAGCAGTCGTTTCTGTGGTGACCTGATTGTGTCTCTGAAGCAGATGCCACTTGCACAGAAACCTGCTACAGATCTGCTAGGTTAGTGCCTGCTACTGTGAATGTGGGCAGGCACTCAAATTAAATTAGTCAACTTCAAAACCACAAGCTACTTAAGAAAATGAATTGCTCATGACTGTCTTTAATCCAAACTTCATCCTCTCAGAGTGTTGCTGGATAACTCAAATGCATGGGGAGGGATTCTGCAGAGGCTGGGAGTGCTCAGTTAGCTTACCTGCTTTTTCTTTTCCACCCTGGGGGAATTTCTTTGCTTGTGTGCATGTTTTGTTTATCCCTTTTCTCATCTTTGTGAACATGCACTCTTGTGCAAATTCACAGCCATGTAACATACATCCAAGAATTCCCTGTGTCCAAAAGTGCTGAACATCTTCAGATAGTGGCAAATTTATTTTTTGGGGACTGGTGGGTGTCTGTGAAGGGAAAGCTCTTTAGATACTTCCGTTGCATCCTTTTCTTTTGGACCAATGAGACAAGATTTTATACAACCTCTGTATGATCAGGGACTTGCATTTCCTCTTCTGCTTAGCTAATAGCATCTGAAATTCTGAGGATGCCTTACTGAATTTGCATCCGCATGCAGAGGGCTTAGAGAAGTGCCTGTTGTGTCTTCCTCCACCCCATCTCTTCACAAACCTAAATACTTCCTTTTTTTTCTCAAGCGTTGAAATAACAAGAGAAGGGAAACCAAGTGCAGTGGCAGCTGCAGATGTTCATGAATATTACTTGAAGAGGAAATTTATTTTACCTAACTAGAGAACTTCCTGTGTTGGTTGTCTGTACTTCTAAAGATCTAGAAATTACGTGTAAGACAGTGGGCATGTTGCAGCATTTCCTGGTGTGTGTGACTTAGAAAAGTTGTTCACTGGGAGATGTTTACTTCTGACTCCTGCATCCTTACATCAGAGGTGTTCAGGTGTGTTTTCTTCCCTAAAAGTCTGATTCAGCAAGTTTGCAAACATTTTAATGAACGCTTTTAGAACCTTCTGTGGTCTAGTTCTTCCAGAATCAAAACTGGAACTTTCTGACCTTCACCCTCTCCTGTAACCCTGGAGCACAGACAACTCAAAGGTGGCTATTTGAAAAGAAAGAAGCTTTAGGAGGTTTTTGAGAATCCAGTGAAGTGATAGGCCCTGGAAAAGTGCTCCTAGATAGTCTTCTGAAAGTCTGATACCTTTTTCTTTCTAATGAGGATTACCTGCATATGATGCCAGTTTTTGTTTTTTTTTTAACAGGAGTACAGCATTTCTCAGGGGTGGCAGAGGAGAGACCTGCAGAGCAGTCAGAATTGAAACACATGTAGCCCAATCTATTCTTAGCTTCAGCCTCAGAGATTATCTTGTTTAGTTGATGTGCTCTTCCCCTTGCCCAGGCTGGCTTCTTTGCCTCTTTCCCTTCTGTAAATTCACTAAAAATGACTACACAAGTCTAACTGCCACTGGCCCTTTTTTTAAAGCTGACTTCACCCGCAGGATTTCTCCAGCAGATGCAGATAAAGTGGTTTAGAAAAACAGAAGGTGTGCATGGCCTTTGCCTTTATCCTGACTCCTTTCCTGTTACCTGAATTTAGATCAGAGAAAGTGCCACATTGACCAGAGATGTACTTGAGCAACATTTTAATGATTTGAAAGGGACCCTAAGGAAGCTGTTGGATGAGCGACTGATGTCATTGCTGCAGGAAGTGGATGTTATAGAACAAGACAGCATCAAACCCTTGGATGAGTGCCAGAAGCTAATAGAACATGGAGTCAGCACAGCTGATGATCTGCTCCGGGAAGGTAAGGCAGGATCTGATCATAAGTCTTAGCTCTATCTTCTGGTGTGTGTCTTCTTTCAAAGACTGGAATGTTATGATCAGCCTGTTTGGTTCATTTTGGACTCTCATATCAAGCATTAAGAAAAGGCTAAAGCTGTGTAGAAGTAGTGAGGGGCTGATCCATATTATCTCTTAAAAATCCATATTTTAATATTTCACTCCAATCCCAGGATGTACCTATGGCAGTGTAGCCTTTCCATAAGGGCAGGAAATGTCTCACTCCAGAGGTGTCCTCCCCTCCCTTCTGGGAAGAGGGATATGTCAGACTACTTTGAAATAATATGCATCTTGCATAAAAATTTAAAATTAAATAAAAATTAAAAATAAAGAAGTTATTTGTGTCTTAATGGAATAGCATCTGAAGTAAGCAGTTTGTCTCTCCTGTTCATTGTGATTATGTTCATTGTTGATGGGGAACATGAGGAATGACAAGGCCACTGTGTGGGAAAAATTTGTATAAAACATCTGAGGATGAAGCAGACAAAAATGGACCTGAGGATTATTACTGTATGAGCCATTTGTGCCCTAATGATGCTTAATACCTAGCCAGAAAGGAATGTCACTCTTGACTGTTTCCCCCCACTGCAGAACCTACTGGGAGCATGTCTGAGCCATGAGTATGTTGGCAGTTTCCTCACATTGTTCTCGTGTCTCAACTTTAACTTTCTTTCAACATGATCTCAGTTTTGTGAACTACAGTACACTGAGCAGTCTCCCACGGGCAGGAGATCTCCCAACTCCCACTCAGACAAGAGCTTTGTGCTTAAAGAACATGATGGCCTGGTGGCTCTGTGTCTCCTGCTCACAGGATTAGTGACAATATTTAAGAATTAATTTATTGGATTTCTTTTTCCTGGCATCACAACCTCTGGGACAGCTGGTGGTCACCTTGGTTTTACTTTAAGTCTCAAGTTACCGAATCACAGTAACTTGACAAAGATTGCCTGGGGTTTATATGAGTTTCTTTTGGATCTCTTGAGAATCTGAGTAGCTGTATGCTTCCTGTCCCCTGGGTCACCATTCCCTCTGTAGCAGAAGCATGACTAAGTCATGTCATAAAAATGAGCAGAATCTGAGTCAGAAAGGAGTTAAGCCTCCACTGTTATTAAATTTCCTGCTGCCAATGATGATGTATGCTTTTCTTTAGAGAGCTGTAATGTTTGTAATCCTCCATTTGGAAAAGGGCTGAGCTTGCTTATGTTGTACATTGCCATTAAGTTATTGGATAGGGGAATGGCACATATGTCTCTGTAAGCTGAAGTGTGTGATGCTACTTTATATGGAAAAAAAATTCTGTTTATCTCCATACTTAAAGGCGTGGAAAACTCCCTTTATGATGACAATAGTAACCATTTAGATGGCAGCAAACAGAAAAATGGTTGAAATTTTATTTTTGCTTTTATGTTCCTGCTTTTTTATTTTCAGCTCAATGAAGGTGCTTTGCTTTTTTTCTTCCTTTAAAGCAGGTGGAAGAAAGGATTAATAGTCCAGATTTCTGGCATCTGACCCCAGTTCTGCTACTGTCTGAGGCCAGAGGCAAATTATTACATCTGTTGTAGGTGTGTCTGCAGGAAGCTTCAAGAGTTGCTAGATAAGCTTTATATTGTTAACTGTAATTGTATTTTCTAGCTAAGAGTCTAGCAAAAGTGCTGAGAATGCCTCATGTTTAATTGGCTGCTCATGTCAGAACTGGTTCTTCTTTGAAGCAAAGAATGCCTTTCTTGGACATTTTCTCATTAGGATTATTTTTACCATTTGATTCCAGGAGAGAGTGCAGTCCATGGAGATGTGGGACAACAGAATGAGAAACTTTGCAGCTTTACAAAAAAAGCTTTACATATTCAGCTAGATAGGTAAGATCCTGACACACTGAGGTCATCTGAGGCAGCAGCACATGTGCTCTTCATGTACAGGGGATCTTTTCTCCTTTGAAACAAAAGCCTTCCACTCCAATCCTTAAAGAATTAATTTGAGGTGTTGCTGTCCTGTTTGTTTCATGAACTGCCTGTGGGCTAGTAGTCACAGCATGGAGTAGCTTTCAACCTCCATATGTTCTGTAGAAATTTAGGCTGTTTGTTTGTGAATGGTGAAACCACTTGGTGTGGAACAGCCTGTATTTCAGAGTATTTACTGAGAAACAGTCTGGTTAGGGCTGAAACACAATGTTTTCTGAGTCTTCTAAGTTTGAAATGCACATGCCAATTTCTGCAGCTGTTCTCGTTCTGCAGCTTTGCACAGATTGAAGTGTAAGGACAAAATCTGAGTTTCTAGAAGCTGGCCCCTTTCATTACAGCAAACTTTCCTTTCTCAGCTTGCCAGAAGTGCCCTCCTTGGTTGATGTGCCTTGTTTATCTGCCCAGCTGGATGACTGCCTTCTTACTATCCTGAGAAATCAAATATTCAGACATGGAACTGTAGCATCTCGCCCACCTGTACAGCTGGAGGAATTTGTTGAGAAGCCTGGTGGTATTTTGGTCCGATGGTGTAAGGTAGGTAAAATGTCCTGGGTGAAAATCATTCAGATTTCAGTTTTGGTGACAGAAACTGAAAAAGCCACTTTCATTCTGGATTTTGTATGACCTTCAAAGCAATAGTCCACTCCACTGAGTAGTTAGAAACTTTAGAAGAGATTTTTATGGCAATGGCCTTATTTAAAGGCAAGGTAATCAAGTGATATTGTGGTTGGTGCTGGGGTTTTTGTCTGCCTGGAACTGACACTTGGGTGTCAGACTCTTGCTGGTGGACTCTGTTCCCATCTGCAGGTAGAAAGGACTGACATGCAAATGCACCTTTGACTCACAATCTCCTTCCCTGTGTGTGGATTAGTTGGGAGGGGCAGCTGAAAACCCTGCTGCCCCTGCTCCCCAGGCTGCAGCAAGTGCCAGGCACTGGACAAGCAGGAAACACCTCCATATGTTCTTCCCACTAAATAAATACATAGCAGAGTGTAAGCTACCTGGAGGCTGTTGTGCAAACAAGACCAAGAAATACTGGTGTGTGTGTTTCACAGGTTTGATTTTATAGCAACAGCCACCAAACACTCTCAGTAACACTGACTGGTTTTCTGGGTGCTCCTTTTGTTCCCTTTGAAGGTGCTTTAGCAGACCCAGGATGAGGCTGAACCTTCTCTGTTATGCTTTACACTTGACCATGTTTGTGGTTTTAATATTGGGATTAGCTGGTCAAATAGCCCTTCTCTTCAACACACAAAAAAATCACTGCTGTGCTCTAATGTGGTTTTGTTGTTGTTGGACAGCTATATGCTCCTTGGCAGCATTAAACAAACTCACATTGTTCTACAACAGCCACTTTTACCTTGTAAAGGATGTGGACTCTGATAATAAACCCATAGGCACTATTATCACATGTCTGATCTTCTATGATACAGAGAAGTTCCCTGATTTTGGTCATGCGTGAGAGATAGTGGAGTTTTTGTGGAGAAAAAATATCTCTTTCCACTTGGAGATATCAGAGAGTTGGGAAGTCATTCCCTGGAACAGTTTATGAAGGACAATAGTGAGTTTCCCTTGCTGTTAAAAACCAGCATTGAATTTCCTCTGAGAATTTGTCTTTAGCTGTTGGCTAGAGGATGTTGTTATGCCTCTCCTAGATTGAAAAGCCTTCTCTTAAACATTTCTTTTCCTATAGATACTTTTAAACAGTCATCAAATCATTCTTATACTACTTTTTGTATTAGTTGCTTCAGATGCTGGTATTATTTTCTGTAAAACATGCTATCTGTGCTTTAATACCTTGTGACTCTTGAGCTGCCTTTGCCAGCCTGCAGTACTACCCTGGTATCTGCTGCTTCAGAGGTGAAAGGGAAAAAAGAGGGGGGTCCTTTGCTAATGTAATCAATGTTCCTCTAGGTGGATGATGACTTTATACCACAAGATTACAGACTGCAGTATCGTAAGAGTAGTGCCAGTCGCTTTGAAGATGTGTATGTTGGCTCAGAGACAGAGTTCATAGTGCTGCACATAGATCCAAATGTTGATTACCAGTTCAGAGTCTGTGCCCGAGGAGATGGACGGCAGGAGTGGAGCCCCTGGAGTGTTCCTCAGATGGGTCGGACCACCCTGGTTCCCCACGGTACTGTTCCCTTGCTGTTCATCTGAAGTCTGTGTCCTCAGTGCAGCATTCCTGAGGGTCTAGAGCTGAATGACTTAGGGAGCTGCTGCTGGTATGCTTCTGGGGTGTCCTCAGCTGTGATGTGTGTGTAATGTATGATGGACTATCCCTTCATCCTAGAATTTATTCTTTGCTTCATAGTGTGAGTGACAGTGAGCCTTTCCATCAGGTAGCTCACTGCTTAGCCTCAGGAAGCATCAACTGCCAGAAGTGAAGTGTATTTTTTCCTTCTCTGTCACCCCTACCTAAGCAGTGATGGATGACCTGCAGTCACATAACAACAGTCACATTATCTCAGAGAGAGAAAACCCTTAATTTTCTCTTCATTTGCAAATTTTTAAGGGCAGTGGGTCATGAAGGTGTTCCTTTGCCTACAAATATAACTTGACAGGCATCACAACAAAGAATGAAATTCTGGTGAACCCTATGATCTGGGAGATACTTCTTATAATTGCAAATTATTTGAAAAAGAAATCTCTTAATCAGAAGAGGGCAACACCAGCTCCTGCTCTTAACATAGCATAAGCTCCATATGAGGTAAACTGAGTGGACGTTGTGACTGATTTGATTTGGGGACAGTAACTGGTTGGGTTGAGGTTCATGCTGGTTTTGGTTTGTTTTTTGTTTTTTTTTTTGTTTTGTTCTTTAAAGAATGGACAACTGGTTTGGAGGGTTACAGCTTGAGCAGTCGAAGAAACATAGCACTAAGGAATGATTCTCAGTCGTGTGGTGTGCTCTACTCCAAAGCTCCTACTTATTTTTGTGGACAGACATTAACATTCAGGCAAGTACTTTCTGGGTAGCTGTGGTCTGGTGCATCTCCTATGAGTCAAGCTTCCTTTTCTAGTCCATTGCATCTGAATTGTGTTTACACCTGAATCATGATACATGTTTGAGTTGCCCATCAGCCCCAGTCAAGCTAATGTGTCTGTGTGAAGTCTGAACTTCCCTCTCTTTAATTCTGCTTCCTTAGGAGAAGAGCTGATGTGTTTGTAGGACCTATACATATCTGAAACAGAGATAAGAGTGAACTTTTTTTAACCTCGGGTCAGTGGGTGCTTTGCTTCCCAGGCTATCCTTGAGCTTTGATGACTTTGGCTGTGAAAACATTCTACGTGCTGCTAGGACAGGTATGGATGGCAGCCTGGCACTGGTGGCTTCTGAGATAATTAGTGGTGATCAGTCTCTACTGCTTGAAACTGCCATGAGAAACTCTTGAGTGAAGAAGGCATCTTGTGAAATTCACGCTTTTCATTTGACACAGAATGTGGTTAAAAACCTTGGCAGCTTTGCTGTCTGTCATCCTGTCCTTGAGGTGATGCTTTTTAACAGTGTATGAAGAGCTTCCTCATAGTTATGTCAGTTGTAATTACAGCTCTTAGAGATGCTGAAGGTTTATTCCATCTGTCCCTGGATAAAAAAAATCTACTTGCTGTACTGTAGGCAACCCCCAAAGGCAATTTAAGAGGGTTGTCCATGATGTTTTTCTAACTTATTCTATAGTGTTTAATTTCTTCCTTCCTGATAATAAATTATCTTAACTTTAGATGGTTGTAGTAAGAGGATGTAATCAGTTGTCCTTTTTGAGACAGGATAAAAAGATCTAAAGCTTTCATTTGAAATCTATTGCTAGATTTAACATCTCTTGGCTCAGAGATGCCTGTGAAATTAAAGGCAGAACTTTGAGGTTTCCCTTGGTTCTCTTTCAGACCAATGCCTTTTATCTTTTTTTTTATTGGTAACACATGAAAAGCTTTTGCTTTACATTTGGGTCTTGTCCAAGAGGAGGTTGTTTCTGGATGGCAGAACATTGACAAACACATGCCCACAACAACTGAATGACACAAATCTTAAGATTGAAGACAGCCTCAAAAATCAATTGTGTTCCTCCTCCAAGGTCCAAGAGTAGCTTCTTACTTAGAATTATGAAATTTCGGTCATTCTTGTGACTTTGCAAACATTTATTTCCAACACAAAACTCAAGAAAGGCTCCCTTAACTAGGGACGGAATGAATTCATGTTACCTTGTACCCAAAGTCTGCAGGTGAAGAGCTGTTTATAAAGCTTCACCACTCTAAAGTAAATTCCAAAGTTAAAACTGGAAATATAAATATATCCAAAGTTAATTTGAATTCTAATTTAAAGATGTTTTGCGAAAATATTGTGCATCACTTCCACATTAAAAGCTTCTTAGATTTTTACTGTTTTGGGGTTTTATTTTAGCTTTACTTTACAGTACAAGGCTTTGTCTATCGTAGTAATATTCCCAGGGGACTGAAAAAACTAATGGAGTGCAAAAGTAAAACATGGTTCCAATCATGTCATCCCTGTTTGTGTTGAAAGAGTTAACCCTTTGTGTGCCAATCTACTGCCTACTTTAATTTCCAGTCCTCCTGCTGAAGTTTTTCTGTTGTTTGGCAACAGTGCTCTTTCTCTCAAGCTGTAATGAAATAAGCAGCTTTCTTTTCTAGAAAAGATCACCTGAGTT
Organism: Phaethornis superciliosus; assembly: GCA_023637945.1. NCBI lineage: Eukaryota > Metazoa > Chordata > Aves > Apodiformes > Trochilidae > Phaethornis > Phaethornis superciliosus. The sequence continues at coordinate 8,027,282 of JAJQWJ010000021.1, read as the reverse complement.
TCCCAAGTCACTCTCTAAAGTGTGAATTAACCTGTTTGAGAGATGGCAGTACTAGAGAAAGGACTCAAATGCAGGAGAGCCCTTCAGTGTACAAACTGTGTGGCCTTGCTCAGCTGCTGGGGCTCAAAAGGAACTGTGGCCCATGGCATCTGCACAACTTGTTTGCTTTTTTGTTCAGAGTTTCTTTCCTAGGATCAAAATCTTAAATCCAGCTGAGCAGAAGCCAGACTTGTAAATGCTCCTCAAGGCATTGTTTTTAATACACATTTGTACCCAGCTGATTTCTTAAAAAAAACCCAACACAACGAACCAAACAACCCTACGCACTCCTCCAAACCCAACAGCCCACCAGCACCAAAACACATCAACCATCCACCTACATCCCTTGGCAGCAGAACATAGCAGGGCTCAAAAACCCACCTGCTTTAGTCATGCTTATTAAATACTGGCTGAGAGTACAGCCATCTTGCCAAAATATGTGATGCTCACCAAATCTGGTGTAGGCCATTGTAGTTTTACACATTTTGGTTGTTTCAGACAACTGGAAGTCATTGCAAAAGACTCTGAGCTGTGAGAGTGAAGAATTTTATTAAATAATAATAAAAGTTTGAAGGAAGCAGGGTCATGTTTGGTGCAGATAAATAGTTAGCTCAGTGGAGCTGTTGGGAAAGCTGATGGGGATTCTGGTCATGCAACTGCCATCTCCCAAAGAGGCTGAATGAATTTGTTGTGAGCCCCGGGGCACATTACAGAGGTCTGGTATGGCAGGGTACTGCTGCCTGGGTTTCATTGTATGTTTTAATTTAGAGATTCAAGGTTTGACTTAAGATTTTGCTTGGTAGAATTGAAACTGTGGGACAGCCAGACAGACGAGACAGCCTGGGAGTGTGTGTGGAGCAGTGGAACGGATATGATTCTTTGCAGAGGGATAAAGCTGTGTGCATCAGCACAAATGGTGAGTCTGAAGCACATCATTGAAGGATGAGACTTTTTTTCCCCCCCCCCCCCCACAAACCCCAAAACTCTGGTTCTTTGTATCCCCAGCTCACATATCTCACACATAAGTTTAGCTGCCTTTTATGTGCACGCTGCCCATGCATTTGAAATCTTTGGTGAGGTCACAGGTTTCCTTTTTCTGCTTGCACTTATTGCAAACTGATGTGAGAAAGAGAAACATGGCATGGTTGCTTTCCTTTTCCATTTGCTTGCAAAAAAATAGGGAGACATGGTATTGTGTGTTATGTAGGAAAAGCAAGAAATAACGTTGGTTATCTTGACTGTTTCAGGGGCAGTATTTGTAAATGGAAAAGAGATGACAAACCAACTGCCTGCTGTCACTTCTGGATCAACTGTGACATTTGACATGGAAGTGGTGCAGTTAGGGCCTTGCAGCAATGAGGGAGGAAACTTCAAGATTAGAGTAACCATTAGCTCCAACAACAGAGAAGTGGTCTTTGACTGGGTACTCGATCAATGCTGTGTCTCTTTGTATTTTGGATGTTCATTTTTATACCCAGGCTGGAAAGTTTTGGTCTTTTAGGAGTAAGTGAAGGGATTTTTGTTCTTGCTGTAAAATAATAACGTTAAAAACTGTGTTTCCAGCTGTTTGACATCAACAACCTGTTAACAGAAATCTTTTTTATACTACTTGAACTCTACTATATTGTACTTCCTACTGGATTCATTTAAAAAAAAATAATCGTGAAACATTGGATTTGTTACTCTGGAAAAAGTTAGAAACAGGCATCTTCATAGGCAATTAAGTTTAAGCAGGCCAAAAGGCCTTTCCCTTTTTTCCTTCAGGCTTGATTTTTGTCAGTATTTCATTGTACTCTAGTCTCAGGGTACATGTGTGTTGTGTGGAATTAACTTTGCTTAATGCTGCTGTTCTGTGAAATAAGCCTGTAAATGTTTAGGGGGGTGGAGGAGTGGTAATGGACCAAAGTTTTATTTATACCACTCCTAAAAGAGCAAAATATTTAGAGCAGTGATGTCCTGCTGTGCTTCCTTGTACCCGGTGCTGCCCGAGTTGTATGAATGGACAGTGGGTTCTGCACGCAACAGCCATCGCTTCCCCTCACGGTACTGTTCATTCCTCCAGAGCAAGGATGTCTGAGCCATAATGTCTGTTTAAATATGTAGCTGGTCTGTCCATGTCTCACCTAAGTGCCTTATTACCAGATATTTCTTCAACTGTTTTCTGTGTTGTCACTTGGAATGTATTTTCTAGAGTAGTTGCACAGCGATGCTTACATCAGCATAACACGGATGCTCGCCCCAGGCCAGGCCAATACCTGGAGCAGGAGTTTTCCTCATCTGTTCCCAAAGGCTTCCCTGGATCTGATGTACCATGAGCCTGCCTCACAGCAAGTCTGAGCATTCAGGACTGAGGCATGACATGCAGATGGCAGCTACCATTCCTCACAGAGTCCTCCTGAAACTTAGAGACAACCTTCCTCCTGTTGTCCAGCAGGAAACAGGGAAATGCTGTTCTGATGTGCAGGATTCCTGGGAATCCCAGCTTGGTTCCTGCTGTGTGGTTCCAGCACTGGGGAGGGACTGGGCCACCCACACAAGGTGGGGATGCTGCTGGAGATCCACCTTGGGAAATGGGCTTTGAGTGTGGGCTCAAGGCATACCCTGCTGGCACAGATTTACCCCATGGAAGTCAAAATGCAGCAGATGGGGGCAATTTAGCTCTCCTCCAGGAAGTTGAATGGGGTAAGAAGTTAGGGTTAATTAATTGACTTTGAATTCACAAGTTGTGCAAAATTTCATTTCCCCTAAGGAGCAACTAAGATTTAGAATGAGCTCAGCACAGAGAGCTTATGCCTTATCAAAAGGTTGCAATACTACTGGATTTAAAGAATATTTTAAAGGAATTCTCACTGAGGGCCTTAAAAAGGGCATTCTTAGCTCGAGGTCAATTAAAATGAAATATATTTTAGCATATTGGAATAGCAGTATTTTTATAAAACCTAGACAATCATTCTGCCCCTTTTCCCTCAGTGTCAACATAGTATATTTAACCTTCTATGCCAGCATAAAAAGTGTATTGGATTAATATCCCCCATACTCACATGGGTCAGTAAAAAAAGATGTCACCTGCCTGCATTTTTTTTCCTCAAGCATCTGCAGTTGGGGTTCTTGAACTTCAGAAGAGGAGAATGGTGGTCGACACATTATTTAAAAAAACATTTAGTAGATTCAGATGAATGCAACATACTTTCACATTTTAGTAAGGTGGGGAATTTACTGTAAAACATGAAGTGAGGAAGACTGGATGCCTGCAGGTAACATAATCCAGTGTTAGCAACAGAAGTCCTGCAGGGTTCTGTTTTTCAAGCTTAACTATTTCATTGGTAGGGAGAGAATACTTGCTTATCCTGTACTGTCAAGTGTTCCATTGAATTATCCTGTGAAGAATATTTTCAGTACTTTTAAAATAGTTATTTTCCTATAGCCAAGAAGGTTGAGATGATCAAACAGTGTCAGTCCTGTTTAGAGAAGGTCAGGCTGGCACTCCAGTGAACAACTGACTTAAATCTTGCTCCATGTAGTAGTGCTGGTAATTTTACACACTTCAGGTGTCAGGTACTAGCTGTAACAATACTTTTAACCATATAGAAACTAAAAGTGTGAATACCTACATTTCTGAGGTACCAACAGGTCAGGTACCTTTTCGTGTGCTTCAGAGGGGCTATGCCTGCCTGTTGAGCCTGCAGAACATACACTTGCATATCAGAAAATAAACTTTAAGCCTTGAATTCAGGTACTTCCAGGGATGGTAATGCCTTATCAGTGCAGAAGATACATACAAAGCAGCTTCAGATGACTGTGAAGGGCCACAGGAGGCCCCTATGGCTCCCCCTGAGCTGAGGATAGCCAGAGAAGTCTTGAGTTTTGTGGTGAAAAAGGGCAGCTTGCCACTCCTGGGTTGTTGTTTTGGTATTGGTTTTGAGGTGTTTTTTTTTTTTTGTTGATTTTTTTAAAACTTAAGCCTGGCTGTCCAAATCACATATTAGGTACTGTCCAGCCACCTCTTGGAGCTGCACCTTTTCAACCTGGGAGGGGTGAAGTCTCAGGGCAAGGGACCTGAGTAATAAAGTAATAAAATATGCAAAGAATCAGGAGAGGCTTGAATTAACAAGGTTGAAATTCTGTTCTTCCACAGCAGTTTGTCTAGATAGAAAACTTGACACTTCCTTTACAAATTTTCACCTCTGTGTATTGGAGCCTTGCAAGCAACAGAAAGTTAACTGCTTATGAAGTCCAATCCTGAAAGTTTTCTTAAGCTAGTGCATTCACTTACCTCAACTAAGACTTATGTGTCAAGTGAAATTTGAATTTTTTTAAATAAAGGTTTTATCCCTCAACTGTGTATGGTCTAATAAATTATTTATCAGGACATAAAAATGTATTTTATAGCACAGCAGCCACCCTTTGACAGCTCCCCTTTTTAAAATTTTGATTTTTTTTATTTTCTGTCCCTAAGAAGTCCCACATATGGGTTTTTTTGGGGTTTCTCACTTGTGCACTTGCCCATTAAGATATGAACTTTATCAGGAAATAAAAGTACCTCTTGCAGAAATAATAATTTTCCTTCTTTTTAAAAAATTAGCTACAGCATTTGGAAGCTATTTTCTCCAATGTTCCATCACAGCCGATGTGTCTCACTTTTACTGTTTCCAGCTCCTTGTACTAAATGATGCAACTCTTACACATAGCAGTTTTTGACCACTGTTACTGAGCAAGAAGCAAAGGTATTCAAAATAGGCTTTATTTACAGGGGATTAAACTAGCACACAGCTTTACTTCATTCCCTTTGTTCTGCTTTATCTGCAGCCTGCTCCATTTCCTTGGACTCTTTTTTTTAAAGAGAAAAGAGCTTGTGAAACCAGTAAATAAAGTTTCTGACATGGCAGATTTTTCTCATAAATACACCATTTGCATGAAGGATCTGAATAGATGCTGAGTATATCTCCTAAAGAGTACACAGACAGGGCCAACCATTTTAAGAACAGCAGATACCAGGGTCATGGAAAGAAGACTTCTTACCTCCTTCACTCAAAGCTCTTTGCTCCACTGTGAACCCAGCAGTGTCAGATTTAGAGCTGGGATCTGGTCCAACAGGAACACCTTCATTCAAGCCCTGGTTGATGATGGCACCAAACTTCTGTGAATTAAGAAATACTTCACTTTGAAATGTGTTGTCAAAATTGTCTTCACAGTATGGTTCCTGCATTCTCAAAGGTAAAATCAAATGGCTGGTTTGGAGGGTTTGTTGAGGTAATTAGTGAAGTCATCAGAACAGTTCAAATTATTTGCAACTGCTTCATTCCAGGCAGTGAATCTTTAACATCCCCACTCCAGATTCATGGACTACATTCAAGACAAAATCAAAGCAACATACACTTCAGGTTAGATGCATTTAAGTTGTTAACAATTTGAATATGAATATTTAATTCAGTGCATTAAATACTAAGTCATATATTAGGTTCCAGCTTGGGGTTCACCAAATACAAAACATCATAAAAAAATCTGCCATGAACATATTAAAAGCTAGATTAGAAGAACCTCACCAGCTTAAGAGACAGAAGCATACTGGAGAACTGCAGTCAAACTTAGAGAATCTGTCATAGCCTGGATTTCAGTCCTTGAATTACTATTAACATGGAAAAAGGTTTTCAGTATCTGCTATTCAAGTCAGTATTGAGCCAAGCAGTACAATTCCTTACTCATTTTGTTCTGGAGTAGCCACCCGTGCAGTCCCAGAGCAGCATCATTTTAAATTGATAGATTTAAACTTCAGTCCACATAAACTAAGTATCTTGTAAAATCTGTTTGAAACATTAACCATTTTCACTCTCAAGTCTTATTTTTGTAACTGAAATGAGTTTCATTTGCAGTTATATAAATTACAGTTCTAAACAATAATACACAACTTAGAAACATCTCTAAGGTATTCAGTTCTACCCCCAAGAAAGGAGAATTAAAGTTTTAATAAGCTGGCTAAAACCCTGGTCACTTATGCAGAACCCTTCAATATAACAGAATGACTGGGCAGAAACTTAGGTGCCTTTGTAAGAACCTGGACAAGGAAGAACATGTATCCAGATTTTAGAAGACATGCAGAAGAGAAAGTTTATCCAAGGTACTGCTTGGGGCCTTTCTGCATGAACACAAAATGACTGGACAACCATCATGGCAGATTTTATATTACTGAACTTTATGTACAAAAGCAGATTTCAAATAAAACATTTAATGTAAAAACAATGGTTCATTTAAAACAACTGAACTTGTTTTGGTTTTTGTTTTTGTTTGGGGTTTTGTTTTTACATCTACTGTACCATTCAATTTCTTTTTAACCAGCTTACAGGGTATCTTCAAAATCTATCAAAGGTACATATAGAAAAGGCATCTTTATAAATAGAAAACAAAGGGCTTTTTTCAGCTTTTATTATAAATTGACATGACATACAAAGTTTACTGGACAGAAGTAATTTCATTACTATTTTTGGGGGGATCACCAACTTTTTGTGCAAACAATGCTAGCCTTCTTTTAAGCATTAAGAGCATAACTGCTTAAGAAATGACATAAGCAATAATTCTAGAACTACATCTCCCCTAAAATAATCTATTTTTTACATATGTGCACAGCTTTAGCAAATTAAAGCCAGAGAGAAATGCTTGATGTACTATCCAGAGGCATAATTAGAGTTTGCTAAAACTCAGAGAGCTGGCAAATTCAAGAAGTTTGTAATGAAAGCTGCAGTTTCCCTCTTTCCTATTTTGTACACAAAAATCAGTGACTAAGAACTTAATACTGGATGACATATCACATCCACACCATTAGTTAAATAGTCTCACAGTTAAACACATCTTAAGGACCATCAAAATCAGTATTTACATTTTATAAATTTCTGAAGACACCATTAGAAAGCTTATATACCCCTTAAACAAACAGGGAACTGCATCTCATGGTGATGGAATGAAATAAAAAATTAAAAATACCTGTATTTACAGCAGCATTGTTCCTTTATAAATAAAGAATATGAAAAATGCAATATTTTAAGGATAATAAAAAATTGAGGTGATGTCACTCAACCACAGTGCTTGCTGGAATAAACCCTTCGGTGCTGATACTGTACCAGTAGTGAAACCACTTTCCATTGGAAAAAATCTGTAAACGTATGCATAAAATGTGTTAACAGCAGTGCAAAACTGCTCAAATATAGTTTAGTCAGCATCTTAGTATCTGTATTGAATACAATACATCACAGAATACTTGCATAAGAAGTGCAACACATTTTCTGGTCCAATTTTACAGTGCATTTTTCCCTCAAGAGTGGCATCTCGAAAGCCAAAGCTAAACCCACGGCCTGGACTTGCAGTCTGTACTCAGGAGGACAGCAGGCATGAACTTCAGAGAAGTTCCTCGAGGCAATGCCCACGTGCTGACTCCAGACTCTCAGCTTTAGCATGGCACACATGATGTGGGACCCCAGGCAATGGGGCTCACACCAAATCGTTTGTGTAGCTGTGTAAATGTGTCAGAAAAAATATAAAGGAGCTAATGTTCAAGTTTAAAATGGTACACACTGGGTGATCAATACATCAGAATTATCCACGAAAAACCAAACTGCTGGTATCCTCAAAAAGCCAAGGTGGTACTTCACCGTGTCTGGAAGGTGAAAAGCCAAGATCTTTCCAAACAGGCACAAGGCAAAGGAAGTGCTAAGTTTGCCAACTTTGATAATGTCAGAGTAAAAAAAAAAACTTTGCAATTTATGATCAATTGATAAATGATTTCAAATACAAGGATCAAGGTTAAACTTTAAATAGTGAGACGTTATTTTCACAAAAAGCTAACTGGAGAATTTCTAGATAAGAAAAGCAGAAACTGTATCCCAATCCCCTTTACCCAATGTTTCACAACTTCATGGTAGGAAAAACTGCCAGATACAGATCCAAAAATCTTAATATAAAAAACGGTTTTACATATACTTAAATTATGTAAATCCCATAAATTTAAGACACTAATTTCTAAAATTACAAAAAGATTTTCATATTGCTCTTCATGCTCAAAACTCTTAAAATATTGTCATTACATCACCAAAACCGATATACATGTAGTACTTGCATAATTAACTGAATAGAAACCCTGTTAAAATAATATCCTTGTTGAAATCATTTACTTCCATCCAGCAGCGCCTGTTTGGAATCTCTGTATTTTTGTGTGTAATTCTTTATAGAGCTCATGCACCCTAGAATGTCACTTCAATGCTTGTCCGTTGAATGGCATCTGATTTTTGACTTCAGAGCTTTTGCTTCTTGCTCTGTTTTGTGACACCTGAGATGCTATCCATTTCTGAAATTCTCTCTCTCATATTATTTTCACTATATCCATTTGTTGTCCCACTTTGTTCCTCAGAAGATTCCTCATCTGCTGGGGAGGCTGATTCTCCTTTCTCTAACTTCTGCTGCATCTCTCGGAGCCTGGCAACAGCTTTGTCTATTGACATTATGCTGATGAGGTTAAAGTCATGCATGCTGACCAGATGTAGCATAAAGTTTCGACACAAGTTCTTCTTAATTATTTTTTGTCCATAATTTTCCACAAACAGCATACAGGCATGATTCATTTGATTGTCAGCAATAAACCTGTCAAATGAGAAAGCCACCATTATCCAAGCAGAACATCTTCAGAAACAAAGTTACACTGATAAACCATGTTGTGGTGTCACTGCATCTATGATGTACTCTCAACATCTGTCATGTGAGGCTACACAAGCAAGTGCAAGAACATTTAAGAGCTGAAGAGTCAAAAGCTTGTTTCCAAAATTATCCTTTAATGACCCTTTCCTAAACAGCTGGGCTAGCTGAATTTAAAGTGCTTAATGAATTGCAGTGCAAAATATCCAGCCAAAGATAAACCTTCATTTATTTGAAAAGCTAAGTTTCTAGTAACGTACCCGTGCTTCATAACGTGAAGATTCCATAATTTCATCACTTCTTTCTCTCCCTCATTTACATCAGAAAATTCTTCAATTTGCTGGAGGGATAAAGGATTAGGAGAAAGAATAGGAGAAGAAACACACATCAGAACTACATATCTGCTGCAAAGTACTGAAAGCACACCTGAAATTCTTACACCACCCATACATCACAGAAATAACTACTGCTGAAGATTCAGACACTGTGGTCAAAAAGGTCAGAAAAAAGCTGTGTCTTGTATGCCTGTAGTGAAAATTACTTCCACATTACATACACACACCACTGTGTCCTCCTGCAATACCAGCATCTTCGCTTTGAAGGAGAAAACCAGACACAGACCACGCAAACTCATCAGTCCACCCATGTGAGCTGAACTAATTTTGCCATTAAAGCTACACTGCAAAATACAAACTTTGGTTCTGTGAATTTCTATCACTAGTGTCTCACCATCCCAAAATTTTCGATTTACCCAAAGTAAATGCATTGTTTTCCCAACACGTGCCTTGATTGCTCCCTACAACTTCAGACCCATTTAAAAGCCACACTCCACTTAAAATACTTGTGTAAATGGAATAATTACAGTAATGGTTTTCTCCCGTAGCCATTCAGGATCCTTCTCATCCTCACTGTCTACTTCCATTTCTTGTGGCCGGAGAGGCAAACAGGTGTCACTGTGGAAATAGAGCCGATTGTGCCCGCTGCTGTACGTCCGCTGCTGTTCTACTTCTCCATCTTCAGACTCCAGGAATTCTGACATACTTGCTTTCGTACGCTTTGGCCTGGCAGAAGGAAAAATAACCTGCTTTCAACCATCATACCAAATGTGCAAATACTAAGCAAACTATTCTTTTAAGCTTGCAAAAACATTGGGGACAGGGAAAATCACCATTAGTGAAATCAGCTCCCAACACACCGTTCCAACCTACACTTCACCTTTTGCTAGGATATGGCAGTTTAAAAAAAATAGTTACATCATGAATAGATAGAAAAAAACCCCAAGCAAGGTCATCATCCTCCAGTAATGTTTTATTTAGTCGTCAACTGCTGCACTTTGGTGACAGTGAAATGTCACCAGTGGTAACACTGTGTATGTGCACCTACAGGTTTACAAATCTCTCAGTTTCACAGCCCTGGTCCCCATGCTGAATTACACAAACAGAGCCAGAGCCCATGTCCCAGCTCCCTACCTGCAGACGAGGATGTGTGTGATTGGGGTTCTCTTGACCGGCCCGTTGCGACTGAAGGCAAAGCCGGGCTGGCGATGGATGTCCTGGGGATTTCCTGCATAGGAGCCATCATAGCACTCGTTGATGGATACATCTATCCTAGCACCTTTTGGATGATACTGAAACAGGTAATTGCAAATTTACTTAGCTAAGAGCAATGGCAATACATCAGGAGGTTTAAATAAGTAACCTTCTCAATTCTCAACGCCTTACATATCATCCTGTCTATAACCTGACATAGCTCTGGTTTCCTTTTACATCATGCAAATACTTTTTAACCACTGTAAATAAATTATATTAAAGTCTCCGTGCTCTGCATGGTTTTGTATCAACAAATGTTTGCTAATAAGCACCCTAGAAATCAGAATATTTTTAACCAGCTAAGGAGTGAAGTTTTGGAATAATCTGAACAGGGTAGTGGCTACAGGAAACTACATTACCTTCAAATAAACAAGAAAAAATCCTCTTTTAGGAGAAGGTTTGCTATGAACAGGTCCTTATCAGCTTAAATATAACATTGTATTTAAATGGTTACGGCTCTTCCTAAAACTTCCATCCAAATGAAGATTACATTGCTTTCTACATCACATGAAAGAAGATACTAATGCAAAAGCAGCAGCTAAAAAAAAAACCCAAAACCCCAAAATTATTTTTTTCCACAGGTAAAACACATTCCCAGTAGATACAGTTCTACAACTGAGCTGACTAAAATCAATGTGTACGTAGTATCTGACAGATTGTACAGTGATTCATAGTCCTAAACTACAAAAAAAGACTACTTACAACATAATTAAAGATAAATCTGCTGTGGCAAAGTTTCAGATGTTTGAGTAAACTGTACAGCTTCCGACAGTTCAGTGTGCACCATGGGCAATGCAGATCATCCCGGGCTTCAGTCTGCTGCCTTGTGTTGTTGTTATAGAGAAACTGATGCAAACAAAGGAAGTAGTAGTATTAGCAGTAGAGTATTAGCATTAGCAGTAGTATTAGCACTAAATCAGTTTCATTCATTAACCTCCCAACTCCCCCAAGAAAGCTGGACATGACTTCAGCAAACCCCGACAGTAATAGGAAGTGCTCTGGAACACGACACCCGCTCAGTGCACTGAAACATTGGTATTTCAAGAATTTTTTTGCCCATAGGGAGACCACCTGTCCCACTCCAGATGTCTAACAAGACATGTCCTTTGTATTTGGAACATCAGGCATGCCCCCAGGAAGCTCAGTTTTCTAAAATACTTCCTGCAAGAAGAAATATGTGAATGGTTTTTAATATATGAGCCTGAAAACTCTTATTTGATATCCACTAAAAAGGCAAATGGAAATATCCATCCAGCTCAGAAGGTAAATGAACATTTTCATTCCATGCAATATTTAAATTCTGTTTTTTTCCCCTCTAATGCTTTTTTTCAATACCTGGTAAAATATTCGCAACTTTTGTCGCGGTTCATTTAAAACATCTCTCTCTTTTCTTGTTTGAAGGTCTGTTGGCAAGGATTCTTTCACAGCTGAAAAAAATACATGTAGACATACATTTCTTTGGTGAAGATGAGAAAAAAAAAGAAGACATTGTTTCTTACTCAAGCAAGGAAGCTCTGAGAAGGGCACCCTGCTGCTGACAGATATGGGCTACTCTAGTCTGTTTTCATATATGTAGCTCATATCAGCAAAAGGAAGTCTTGATGCTCAGCTTTCTTCACAAATCTACAGGCAAACCCATCACTAACACTAAATTTTAACATTTTAAACACTAAATATATCTCCATTTTCAGATAACCTAACAATGGTCAGGTAAAAAGCAAAATTTTTCTTACTCCATTTAAGCAAATTCTTTGGGTATAGCTAGAAGTAGGTGTGGCTGGGGAATAAAAAGAAAACACTTTCAGATGGGTGCATTGTAAATACATTGCTTAATTTCGATTTCAGAAACTTCCCAAGCATACATCAGACAAAATAGTAGAAAACACAAGTAACACAAAAGATACTTGATTGAAACTTTAACTCTTAACTTTAACTCTTAGTCCTCAAACACTCACTGTTTATGTGTGTGAGGCACTGCTCGGTTGCCTCTCAGTGACTTCCATACATTTTAATTCCAGTAAAATTATTTGGTCCATGTAATTAACCAGAACCTCATATATCGAAGCAGGTTTATTTATCTGCCCTCAGGAAAAACCAAATAATGACACCTACTTGCTTCCAAATCGTGAAAAAGATGGCAAAACAAGTCTCAGCTCCACTGACGTGAGATTTTCTAGAAAATCCTCTTATTTCATAGTTAGTAATTTGGAAAACAAGGAAAATTTCAACCTCTTTTTGTATGAAAAACACAGGAGGCCTGATACTTTAGCCTGCACCACATCAGAGAATTAGAATTCCACGGCTCAGTTACTTTGAGCACTTTGTAATTACAGCAAAGCTTAAGCTGCCACATTTAGAAAGTCTTTGATGTCTTTATTCCATTGGTCTGCCTTGGGAACCATGCCAAAGTAAAATGACAACACCAAATTCATGTACCCTTGGGAAAGATGCCCTGGATCTTTTCCTATTGAGCCCTCTAACTGACAGAACTTCCTTTCTGTTTCCATTCTCCTTTCTTGGAATCCAGAGGCTGAAAATAGCAAAAGCATCATAAATGCTCTCTCTACACCTCCACAGACTGAGCTACTATATGCTTCTGTACTTAAGAGTCTGCTGTACTGTTTTGGAAGGTGGCTTTTGATATAACTTTACCTACCTATTGGAATATTTCACTCCTCTGATCCAGGAGAAAAATGGGTTCTATCTGTACATTTGCAAGGCAGCCTGGCCACAGCCCTGTTGCCTCTGTATTTATTGTGTAGTAAACTAGTACACACCTTCTAGAGTCAGGCAACATGCAGTCATTTCCCCTGCAAGTCTGAGCATAAAACCTGCCCAACAAATTATAAGTCTCAAAGAAACTCTAAAATAAAAGGAGGCCTGGTATGAGGAAGTAAAGGGAAATCAGAACAACTTTTACAGCAAATGTTCAAGTACTTCCCATCTTCTGCTGCCCTTCTCCCGGAAATTAATTCACCTTTGTGTGTATTAAGTGTCAGTCATTCATCCCCATCTAAGAAATCTAAGTCTCTGCAATCCCTAGTTCAAGTAAAGTATTCAATTCAGAAGAGAGGAACCAGTCTTATTTAATGATTCACTACAAAGCATAATTAATGAACTCAAATATTTATAGAACAGTAATTAAAATGAGTACCACAAACCAGACAACCCCAGAAGTCCTATTAGATTTTCCCAGATTTACTTTGCATCAGGATTAATGAGCATTGTATATAAACACTTTATATTGTCAGGACTTAAAAGACTCCATTTTTCACTTTCAGATTTACAGAAAAATGCACAAAATATAGGATACAACAAAGTCCATTAATTTTTGCTTTTTCATGTTTAAGACTGCCTGAAGCAGCTGTACCAATGTGCCAGAATCCTGGAGCACAGAAGTGCTAAGCAGGTGATTATTCAGCAGCAAAACCAAAGTTTGCTTACCTATAGTCTGAGTAGGTTTAACAGAATTGGGCTTGTTTTCTTGAGGGAGGCTTTCAGAATTTCGTGTTGCAAGAGGCTTAGCTATAGGAGCTGTAGACTTATCATTTGTATCTCCTGTCCAACGAAGAGTAAACTGAAGTGTAGGTCCCTGAGAAAATGTTTCAAATGGAGGCAATCTCTGGGAGGGGAGAATAAAGGATATAGCAGCATAATTAGTGTCCTCCCATGTACAAAACCACTCATGAAAAAACGATCATAAAATGGAGATGTACATTTTAATCACACAAAACCCTTGTGTTTTCAACATAAGCATACACATTTAAATATACTAAACCTCAAAAAGCTGAAAAGATGACTCTGCAGGTTCCTGCACATTACTGAGCAACCACTTCATGCACATACTGTGTAACACACATTCATCTCTCTGAAACACTGAACAGCACAGTCTCTGATCAGAAAGAAAACAGCACTCGCCCTGCAGCCTGCTGCCAGTGGACCTCTTTCTACTCACACCTACTCCTAATTCTGCAGTCCACTGCCTGATGCTGAAATGCTATTCCACCCAATTATCAGGTTGCTAGTAATAAAGAAATAAAAAACACCCAAGTCAAGTTCAAACTCCTATTATCGAGTATCAGACTCTAAATTTATCAATGAGATTGCAGAATTCCATGTTGATCCACCTCAGTCAACAGTTTCTCTGTATACATCACTTTCTCAAGCACTGACTCTTAATATCATCACTAAATTTTATCAGCACTCTCTTAAGGTATGCAAGGTTACACCTATGAGAACTCTGGGTTCCTCTTTCTTTCCACAGAGTTCTGCTTCTGCAGTTTCTTCCTTTTGATTTGTCCAACTTAAGTTTATTACAGTAACAAACACTTAACTTGGACTTTAAAAAGATAGAAATTCAGAAGTCACCGAGATAGTTGCCATACCTACAAAAGTTAACATCTGCTTGGATTAATGATCTAGTGTAGCCAAAGCTTCCCTAGACAAAAAAATACCTTAAAACTTATGTCCATACATCCTGAAACAAAGCACCATGTCCTATTCAGTTTAATCCATTTTCAGTGGAACAGCCACTGCCTGCATTTCAAATTGTGTTTCTCCCTAATCCAGACCATTTTAACTGAAAACAGGTCCTTCAATCAACCACTAAAATAACCCATACCTTCCCATCAAGTATTGTTTCCCATGTTGCTCTTTTCTTGCTGATGGGACACTCTTCCATTTCCTGCATGGCCACTTCATATTCCCCATCCAGAAGTTGCAAACGTCTGTCAAGACAAAGGATGCATGATGAGTAAAGCAGCTCCTTTTTATTGTTTGCTTATTATAACATAGAATATATTTCACAGTAACCAAGTTATTTTACCCAGACTCCAGATCTGCATGACCCAAACAATCCTTTTCCAGGCCTGGAGTCTGGGTAGAATAACTTATTTTTCAATCTCTCAGTCAAACAGAAGACTTACTTCAAGAGTTAAACATAAGCATATAGTTTATAGAAATCCAAAAGACATCAAGTTGACAGTTTATATTATGAAGATGAATTTCTACGTAATCAAATTTGTGAAGATTTTTTGAAAATAATATTATTAATAAGTAAAGATAACAAATCTTAGAATAATCTCATCACACTTAAACTACATCACAGAGTAAACCTATTATGATTTTAACTACTTGTTTGATTTCACTGTAGTAATGGAGAACTAATGCTGTCTCTAGGTGCTAGCATAATAACATCTGTGACTTCATCAGCAAGAGTCTGGGCAGGGAGAAAAATTATGCCTGAAACAGAATGTAAACAGTAAGCACATGTCAGAGACTGTTTGGTTTACTGTTTAATTATGCTGTCACTGATCTTTAACAGAACCACAGAAACTACATCTGTTAAAAAACCTGACAAGGAACAGACAAATTGATGCATATTAACAGGACAATACTCAGGTTCAAGAAAGGGAATTATTTACAACTGTCACTGAACATGCCTCAGTATAAAATTCACATCATGAAACTTGTAGGTCTGTTTATTTAAAAAAACAAAAAAACAAACAACAGCCCTAGGCTCTTATTAGACCAACTAAAAATGCAGACAGCCAACTATGAAAACAAAGAACTGACATAAGTTTAGTATTAAGCAAATTCCTAATGCTTACTAGAAACAATATTTACTTTGGGTATTACCTGTTTTTATCAAATACAGTCATTTGCGCCACAAATGTCTTTTCCCCATCTTCACGATTTGAAGAATTCCTTTTTCTTCTAGCTGGAAGCTCCTCATTGACATCTGCATGTATGAAATATAATAATCCATTACTACATAAGCACAAATTCAAAAGACTGACCAGCTTGTATGCAGCTGTAAAATATAATTGGCTGTTGGTTACATCAGATATATTGAACAACAGGAGAGGACACACTACTTAATGAACAGTTCAGTGGCAATGGAAAGATCTCTCATCTTAACAGCAATCACATTTATGACATATTCACATATATTTTAAATCTAGTTATCTTAATCTGCCAGTATAAAGAATTTGGAATCCAATCTTCCTCCTCTCCTACCTATAAAATAGTTGAAGATTTTCATTTTACATGCACTCAAGGCTGTAACATTCGTGATGTAACATATCATGTCTCAATAAATTAAGAAAATTGTTTAAAAATGTGATATTAGGGTATTTTCCTTATTGGGTAAACCATGCAATTCATGAGAGACTGTGGCAGCCACCCAGAGCTGAGTCAATAGTTACCAGTGCTGCTGGAGGTTTAATGACAGTCACAGCAACCACAGGGCACTCATGATTTTTTTCATCTCCCAACTGTGTTGCCCTCAAATCTTCACCATCACAAACTGGAAACAACTTGTTTTAAATTTACACAGAACTAGAAGCACAGTTTCTAGCTACCAACTGTATTTTAGCTCCCATCTTGAAAAAGAATGAAAATAAATGAAAATAAATTCAGTCACTCATCTGTTACCAGCCCTATGCAGAGCATGACCTACCCTGCAGACCAAGACAACTGTGGACATGCCTACAAGACAGACCTTGTACAACCATATTTAAAGATTGATCTTACCAATGTTTTCATTAGTTTCACCATTGATCAGTCCATTAAACTCTCTTCTTCCTGGGCGAGTTACTCTGAATAACAATGAGTAAGACTTCACCATATGGCTGTTGCTTGGTTCAAACTCATTGCTGGAAACTGCAAGTGATGGGAAGTTGCCTGGTTTTATTTGGCTGAGGTCTGGGTTTAAAGGCACCTGCTTTTTACCTGTAGGAACCTGTCTTATTGGACAACTGACATCCTGCAAGAAAACAAGAAAGCTAAGGTTTGGGTTTTTAGAACACAAAGACATTGCTAAAATGTCTACATTTATGGATTGTACTCATCCTACCTTCTTTTTGAAAACAGCTGCATAACAGATGTAAATAAAAAAGTCTGGAACAACAATCCTAGGTTTTACATGTAAAAATAGATATTTGAAAGTGTAAATAAAACTGGCATTTTATAACCACTACTCGTAGTAGCCATCTTTCTTTGAGTGATTAAATTAACACTAACATGAGGCATTCAGAAAGACTGTAGAGCAGCCGTTAATACTAATTTAATTATGTTTACCTAAAGAAATTAATTGTTTTGGTTACATATATATATTTCAAGGGCTTCCTATCTTCTCCTTCCAATATTACAAAGTGCACTTTGAGCTATCTGGGAGATAAAGAACCACTACCTAGGATTTATTATATTCGGTATCTCTCAAATAGATCATGAACACTGTACAGTACTGGACAAACAAGGCAAGATGGTCTGAGTATAAAACTTGCAGAAAAACATTTCCAATAACCACCAGCACCTCCTGCTTTTACCATATTTATCCGTATTAAGGCAAGTTAAAAAATTGGCTAGAAACAATATTAACTGTTAAAAAATACGTTGAAACAGCTTAACATTGTAGGGGAAAATACACAAAGTTCTGACTGCAAATCTTTCCTATTTTGGTTAGATTACAGCATATGTTACTGAACCTCCCATACTCCCATAGCTGTGAAGATAATTTGCCAGTTGAAGTGGAACAAACAGCTAAAATAGGAAGCAAATTCAAAGATGCTTAAAAAAAGGAAAGATATGAACATTTTTATGATTCATAGTACCTAAAATCTGCAATAATTGAGATGATCAGTGTAAAAAACAATTACAGCAAAAGCAATGGAAGAGAGAGGATTTGACAGGTATTCAAAACAATTACAATTTTTTCTTTTTTATTTCTAAACTCTGAAGGGCATAGACTATTTTATTATTTTTATAACTGCCTGGTTTACTTCAGCCTCCAGGCATCACAACAGAATTCATAGTTTTGTGATGCGATACAAAAACATTTAAGTAAAATAGAGGTGGCTGAAATTTCAGTGAGGGAATCTAACTTACAAGCAAGCTAAATTCAATGAACAATATTTTTTTTTTAAACATCTAGTCATTTCCCACAAAGTAGAGCAACAGCCATACATGTATATGTATATATAGATACATATTTGCTTCTGAAGAATTCCTTAGCCAGCCAATAGAAAACAACTTGAACAGATTTGTTCTTGAATTTCAATTACTCTCAACAGAAGAATCAATTCACCATGTTGTATGGCAACATTAATTAGATGTTACAGATTCAGGTAAAAATTTTCCTTTATGTATTAATTGTGTGAATCACTTTTACCTTTCGTTTCTTGTGGCAAACTTTCACAAGCAGTACTTCCAGGGTAACAGAATTTTGTTCGTTCTCTGAGTTTTGTGATGGCTTATCTAAACAGAAAAAATATTTTAAATTCTGAAAAACTGAAGACCTATTAAATGGTGTAACTTCACCTGTAATTACTTTTTAATCATAGGTACCTCCAGGCACAAAGACCTCCAGTCAAAGTCTAAGTTTCAATTCTCCCCAAAGTTACTGCAAATTCCCACTTGACAACATATCCTACTTAGCCAATCTAATACTAGCAGATTAAAATGCACAGTTATCTCCAAAGCTTTAAGAAAGTAAGCTTGCCACCTTTGGCATTGCCAAAACCTTTTTATGGTAGACAGGACACATGTAGATTCAAGGAAAGTCAGAACACACTAATTACAGATGAGTAAAATTATTTTCAATAATTTTTTCCTTTACAGCTTGCAAACTTGGAACTTTGTTTGCATCAAAACTTAATATCCAGATGGTATCAGATAGAAAAACAAAACCAAAATAAAATAACAAAACAACAACAAAAAAAAACCACCAACCCCCACCCCCAAGAAAACCAACCACCCTTAAGGGTTTATTAAGCAAGGTCAGTATATCTGACATGGCCTTTGCCTAATTTCTAGGGTCTAACTGACAAAATTTAGGCTCAAGTTTCTCTTTTAAATTAAAAAACACCAACTCTTTCAACTATTTAAAAGCTGGGGTTTTTTTCAAAGCTACTTAAAATACCCCAAAGACAAACTCCTGTCAAATCACTTTCTTCGGAAACTCTATAAAGTCTATTTCATTATGAATGGATAGTGGATTATTTATCAAGTATCCCTGTTTTCACTAAAACCCTGGAAGTCTCATCTTCTTAACATTACAACTATGCTACAATGTATTTAAAGTGCCACCGAAAGTATTCTAACTAATGGGACAGTACAAGTTTAAAATCTACATCCAAACAGAGATGTTATTTTCTAATATTTATTTTCTAATATTCCCTTCACAAATCTATATTAATTCCTACAAATCAACACTATAATGAAGGAATTTGCAGACATACCATTTTTATGGAAGAACCCAGTAAACGTAAGTTGTAAGTGAGCAGACAAGCTAAACATAAAAAAAAAGAGATGTTAGAACAAATAAATTATTTTCTTCACACAACAGCCACTCCACTCCATTCCTGGATGTTCAGGACAGGCCTACACAAGAGGCAGAACTATAATGAAGTGATCCATCTTTCTAGCTTGGAAACTGCCTGGATTCAGCAGTTGCAATTGATGCAAAACTGCAGACCATTTTTCTCTTTATAATCAACTCTCTCCATGCATACTTTGATGCATCAAAAAGGACCAAAAGCAGAGGTTTAAACACCCCAGTAGAGGGGCATTCGTTGTCTGAAGACACAAGATCTTGCCTTCGCAGGCAGGCAAACATTTCCTAGACATTCATCAGCAACACAGATGAGTTGTGGTGGAAATTTTCTAGAACTCAATTTTCTAGAACCCTGCCCCATGCACTTGCTATCAATTTTATTTTTAACATGTATTTTAGGTTTTGTAAGTAGAATATTTTAAATGGGGAAGCTCCAGCCTTAGAAATCAAAATTACCAATTTCACCAACTCCACATCATCTATATATATACGCAATCAAAATAATAACTGCCTCTATTTTGTTTCAAAGCATTGCAGCTTATAGCTAGACTCTTCCACTGACTGTACATGCTTTTTATGTCAGATTGTTAAATCCAGACTATATTTCAGCTTAAAGCAAGCATTCATAAACCTAGACTAAAACAGGTCTCAAAAACACTATTTCTGAAGTACATAGATTTAAACAAAATATTGCCTGTTACACTAGAATAGATACAATTTTAAGAAGCTTCATTGACTTCTCAGGAAGATACAACCTGACATTCAATGTTTATTTTTAAGCACAAACATTCCTGGGAGCACTGAGATGATCTGTAAAGTGTTGCAGCATTCAAAAGACTGCACTTTTACCAATTTATAGCATTCATCCATGTTACTTTTCCAGAACAATTCCAAATTACATTGTTTTTTTCATAGCTTTGAAAGCCCCAAAAAGCAACACACACAAATCAATTTTCTATTTTGTTTCAATATGAACTTTTTCCTTAAAAAGATATCTACCCAGTATCTACAATATGTGGAGGAAAAGAAAAATACAGTAAATTTCTAAAACGTCTTAAAACACAAAATTTGTACATTTATATCAGACTAAAAATGGTGGCCTCTGAAGTACCTGTGAGATTCTTGTTCTCCCTTCATTTTCTCTACTTTTGATAACATGTCATCTACTTTGAATGTTTTCCTGTGAAGAAAAAGAAGGAATAGTTTCACATAGCCACAATTCTCATAATACACAACAAGAAAATTTATTTGGCCTAAGCTTTGATTCAGTTTTCACAATCTAAAACTGTCCATACATATAATTTTAGCATCCTGTTCAGAAAACACCCTTTTCAGGCCTATTACCACACCCGTGCTGCAGGGACACAACTGCAAAACAGCTTCTCACACGGTATTAAAATAATACAAAGAATTAAAACCAGAACTTATGGAAGCAATCCTACCACTCATAAGAAGTCTCATTTAACAGCACCTTATTCAAACCTTGTATAGAACTCATCTAAACACATTTAGCTTTGGTCAAAGAAAACCTTCCTACTTCAGTGATGCTTATACCTACTAGGAACTTCATCTCTTCAGTCATTACTACTTCCATCCTCATAATAATGAAACTCACTTGAAACCTCATCTGTCATAGTTATAAAACTAATTATAAAAAAAACCCCAATTTTCTCTGCAAAGTTTTATTAAATGGACACAATACAAAAACCAATGTATTCTGAAGCTACTTCTAGAACATGCTCGCAGAAAATGAGGGAGGCTGAGGACAAATGACAATGATGTCATGGAGAATAATCACTTCAAAACATTCCTCTGTAATTCTGACATCAGTCTGTTACTGCTCATATGGTCAGTCTGTTCTACCACATATACAGTTTAATGATCACTGCTAAATAAAGTTCACTCAAACACAAGTTAGTCAGTAGTTTCCAGAATTTTTTTTTTTTTTTTTTTAAGAAAAATTAATGATGTTGGACCTGGATTCCAACAAAATTGCACTAGACTAGAATGACATTGCATGAGCTGAGAGGCCATCCTTCCTACATTTATAGTATGGAAAAATGAAGTAAGAACACAAGCTGCTGCCAAATACTGGATTTCTTATAGGGAGAGAAACACAACATGCTCTGGGGAAGTGGAAAGCATCAACTGCAGAAACATCCTGACTACAGAAACACTGATGTCATTACACTGTCTGCATTCAGCACATAATGTATCTGAATGACTTAGTTACAAATCACAGGGTGGTTAAATAGCAACACTTGAAAAGAAACACCAATAAGTACAGGGTTGCATTCAGATAACAAGGAGAAAAATAATGATGATTTGGGTAGTAAACAATCACTGATTCAAAGCTTTACTCAGCCAAAGGCTCACACAGATGACACATTCAAGAACTGATTCACCGACATTAAAATGAGGGATTATTAAAATGAACACTGCAGTGCTCAGCTTTAAAGCAAGAGATGTTAAGAACAGAGAAATTCGTGCAAAGTTTCAGATTCTAAGGTTAAAAAGTCTCTGCATGTACTTTGCCCGTGCTCACCAAAATCAGCCACTGTTTTGGAGAACAGCAACTATCTTGAGAGGCTGCCCTAAGACTTAACAAATTGCTTAGAACAGCTCTAGAGCAAAACTATGTCATGATCAGAGTACGAGCCAGAAACCAGCGAGACAAACGTGTTCCAATAGGGGAAAGTTTAACATTTCATAAAATATACTAATATCTGATATAACTTGCATGTAATTTTTGTGTTCATTATTGTTCATTTCTTCCAGAAAGAACACAACTGTTACTAATGTCAGACTCAGTTAAAACAAGAGTCCTCCTAAAAATCCTTCAGAAAAACTAAAAATAGCAACCAAAAAACTGATTAAAAAAAAAACCTGTCACCTTTGAAGCTAACTTGAAAGAACATTTAAAAAATACAGAAAATCTTTTAAACCTAATTACTATTTAAATATTACCATGTTCCCATGCATAACAGGCAAAATTGAAGTTTTTATAATAACCACCCCTAACACGCACGATTTTCATGGCTGCATTTACTTGTGCTACAAGCAGAAGCATCTTACACATTCCCTTCTCCATCCACAGTAATAATTAGCCAAGTATTAAAAGTCACATCACAGCATGCCATTGCTCTGCTAATAAGTAAAAAAAAGTAATTCCTTTATCCAAATACTGTATGTGAAGCAATTTCTATTAATAGTAACTTCTTTCCAACACCATGACTTGGTCTAATAATACAAGAAGACAGACCCACAGGCAGAAAAGCCCAATTCAATTCTCCATCGAATATGATTTGGCCCCCAAGCACCTCTGCAGGGATAAGCAACTTCAGTCCTTCAATCCCAAATTGACACGTGCCCATTAGCTTACTCTCTACCAACATTTCTCCATGCTCTAAGCATTCCAGGCTTTATAAACACAGTATCAAACATATGGACCAACATCAATGCATAATTTCTTGGTAAAAAAGGCAGTTTTCCTTCCCTACCTCCAAGTGATAAATTTGTCTGGCATTTTTCTCAGACTACTGTGGAGCTAGAGATAAAAGATGGGGAGCTGTAGTTACTACTGTGATAAGTGAGCTGTATAAAGTTTGGAGATAACTTCTTTATTCTTTACAACACCGTTTACTGGCATGGCAATCAAAACAATGTCAAACAATTTTAAAATGGCAGTTAAGTTCTAAGGGAGCAAATAAAAAATATATACGTGTATAGTCATGGTCCACATAAGCAGGCGAACAACAATGCAGTTCTGAAAGACACTTCTTTGCAAGGAGAACTCTACAAACATTTTCACTATACTGAAACTAAGTATGTATTTTTTCCTAACATAAGCCTCTGAAAGATCTGCTTCTCTAGTCTGGATATTTTTCCTGTTTTAAAGCCTCCTTTTCTGTGCTTACACAATCATATACCTTAACTATTTCTGTAGAATGAAGAATGGCAATGGAGGTCTTGTGCACATTCCAAAGTGCAGCACAGATCAGAGAACAACTATCCCACTAACCTCCTCTGGAAGTTCAGCCATGACTGTTTGCCCACAGTCTCTCACTTCTGCCACTACATCTTAGTTCAAACTACCTTTAATGTAGAAATTTTGAGGTTTTACCTAGGCTGAAAGAGAAGGACCACAGCTCTGACAGCATAGAAAAGAGAGAGAGGAGGACTCAAGGGAGAACACACTTCTGTTATTTTCAGTTATGAGAACTTGAGCATTTCAACCAACTATAAGTAAATATAAGTTATATGCAAGAACTTCCTGTTGCAGACTTCTAGTTTAAAAAAACAAACAAACAAAACAAAACACCCTGGATATTTTATCTTAAAATAACAAAGAATTCACTTCAATAACTTTAGTAAGAAAAAACAATCAGCAACTTCAATTTTAAAAAACAATACAAATCTGATCACTACCTAACCACTATGCCTTAGGTTGTATGTTACTAATTCAATTTAAGGAAAAAGTTATTGTGTAGCATTAGAGCTAATTGTAAAAAAATAAACAATATCCAATAGATCCAAGAATGCCAAAGACAGTTTTAATTTAAATAAAAACATACAAATTCTAAAGCTCAACAGATCATCCAAATATTACCTTCCTTAGATACAAATATAACTTAAATTAGAATTGAATAATCAGATTTTATTGCTATGCCTTAAACATTCATGATTAAGTATTTCAGTCCCACAGCAACTGTTTCCAAGCAGTAACAAATTCAGTGTTAAAATATTTAAATTAAGTGTTCAGGCTACACGAAAATCCAAAGTGTAAAAATTATTTTCAGTGAGTGGGAATTAACGGAAAGGACTTTGTTATCCTGCTAATAAGTTATGTACACATCACTTTTCGTTGCAGTACTTCTATATTTTAAAGTCTATTGACATGCAACTGTAGCACCTCACGTGACAGGAATGACCCTTTTGCAATGTCAAAACTGAAGTCCATTTTTCAGAAGTATCCACTTCAAAGCAACATTTTTAAGTTTCAGCTGGAGTTTCTGTAAATGCTATGAACTGACCTCCATTTTTCAGTTTTTAAAATAATTACAGAAATCATTACTGCATTCTTCCAAGATTAATTAACAAAACCAGGAGTTTTGCCTTTTTTTGTGTAGTAAGTGATTACGTTATAGTTTAAATTAAAATGTTTCATGTGATTATGAACAGCATTGATTAGGTAGAGGAGCTCAAACATTACACAATTGTGGTTTTTAAGTAGATCACCCCCAAACCATAAAACAAACATAGGAGAATCAGTTAGGAACCTGCAGATAGTTATCCTCATTTGAGTACTCCCAGTATACACAGAGGAAATGATCTGAAAGTCTCACACACCCTTAAAAGTTCTTAGGTTTCAGAAATAACTGTAGAGCAATTTATGCATTTTTTAACTTCTTTGAAAAGAAAGGGCCATGTTTTACATGCCCTGTGCAAAGAGGAGGTCATTCTCCACTATTTATTAGACTTCTGCTACTTTGTTAACATTTTAGGATTACTTATCAAAAAACAGTTTTACCTTCTGATATTTGTTCGGGAGTTTCTGTGGGACATGTAAGTAAGAGTTCTGTGCAAAAATATGGGCTGCAAGGAAAAAAAACAAAAACAAAACGGTTATGCTTTGATTAAAATTTTCTGCAAGTCTGAAGTAAAGCAGCAATAAAGATCAATTACTCACTGCTATTAGATTCCGGGTACGTAGAAATCTGTATATCTGTGTTGGTTCTAAGAAAAAGAAACACATGTTATCTAATATATCCTCTACCTCCAGAAAGTCTTATAATGATTAAAAAGTGTTTAATTTAGCATGTTTAATTCATTTAGCATCTAAGTCATCATATAGGTGCATCAAGACATCCAAGTTCAAGTTAACAAGTCAAAGGCTAGTGTACCTACTGTATAACACAAAGCAGCTTTTTATTTAAGCTACCATAAATAAGTAGTCACAGCTACAGCTGATCTTCCTTTCCAGAAAATATGTTACTTACAGGCTTTATATAATAAAAGGTCAGGGGAAAAAAAAATTCTAAACATATTACAACATATTATCAAATAGGCAAGTTTTCTTCATGAAGTTACTGGACATATTGGATATGATACCAAAATAGTACACTAAATTTACAGAGTTGGACAATTTGGTATCTGATTGCTTTATATTTCCAGAAAGTACCAAGGTCACTTGCACGAGGTACCAAAAGAAGAACAGAGACTGTCAGTTGACTATGACACATTTCAGATCATTCTAAGATGGGAAATCTGTTTCCTGAACCTTTTATACTCACAGAATCAGAAAAATGTTGATTCTGGTAAAGCAACTACTGTTTCAAAGTGCAAATGAGAGGAAAATCATACAGCCATCCACAGTGTTGACATGAATAAGTAGTATCATTTTAAATAGGAGGAACAACCAAAATTAAAAAGAGCAAGACTTGCTCACTGAAAAGAGGACCTTCAGTTTAGTTTTAGCCAATTTGGTTAAATCAGGACAAAAAATGGTTTTGTCTGGATCATACCTAACAAGAATTTCAATCTGAACTGAACCCACTTTTAACTGCCAGCTTCATTAGGCAACATCAGCAAGAAACTTGGAAATTACCTGATAAAGTAAATTAAGTGTATAGAAAAAGAGAATGGAGAACTCTTCATGCCTGTGCCTCCACCCCCCACATAAACAATGTATTTCTTAAGAAATGGAAAACTTAATTTTCCTGTTTCTGAAAACCATTTATTTCCAGTAGCTGGAAACCCTACTGTAATTTATAGAATTCTGCGATCAGAATTGAAAAAGGACAGCATTTATACCCTTCATCCCCTTTAAAAATTATGATTCAGCCTTATTTCTACACTTATGAACATAATACCATAAAGAATATGTTGTGATAAAAACATACTGTCATTACATAAGGAAATCTTAACATGATTCCAGTATTTCCTTTTAGTAACCTGATGAAAACCAGAAAAATTCTGCTTAATGAAAATTACCATAATAAAAATCTGTACTTTTCAAATCAAGATATAAGACAGAAAACAAAGAAATTAAGAAATGTGCACTTTACTAAGAAGCAAGATACAGTCACAACTTCTAAAGAAACATCCTAAGGTTTTTTTAGTCTCCAATAAAAGGTAACATTACAATTTAGAAAGGTATGAGAACATTTAATTAAATTACATCGTTGTGAATGTAATTTAAGACAATGCACTGCTGCTTCATCTTTAGGTTTTCCAAGCAGATAAATTCTGAAACACAGTTTTCAACCTGCAGACAGACACAAGTTTCACAAGTTCGTATTACTCAGCAAAAGCTTAAAATAAATCTTTATCTTTTTCTAGCATATGACCTTGAAAAGGGACAGAAACACTCGGGAAGAAAGTGGTTCAGTACCACGCACATTTGGATTTTTTATTCCGATATTTACTTATGGCCGTTTTTCCCATAATATTCACACTACAAAGGTAACAAGCTATAGTAGATTTACACTGTAACTTACTCTGGATCCCTACCTGCAAACCTCTGTGCTCCCCTGCTCTGACAGACCGAGGCACGAGCAAGAGAATTTTAATTCCCATCTCAGACTGTAAACAAACCTCTTAAAACTCCTTTGCCACTGGACCTCTTTGCAGTACAGTATTTACTGAGGACATAGCTCTGTTATCAGGGCAAGGGGTCGAGGGATCCCACACTGTTCCCGACCTGAGACAGCACCAAGAACTACCAAGACTTTCCCAAACACTGCCACCGACCATCGCCACTGAGAGGACAGTGACAGCACGAACCCCCGAACCGGGTCAGGTACTTAATAGGGATAGAAAATCCCTACTCAGTAGGAAATGGAAAATTTCCTTCAAATCCTAACAAACTGCGCAGAAATTCTTTAGTTCCATGTAAGTTTATTACTACGCTGTGCTTTTGAATCAGATTTCCACAAACAACTTTCTGGAGCATCCAAGGGGAATCGCCTCCTGCTTGGACCTGCTACAGGGTGATGCCTGGGGTCGCAAAGGGCAATTTCCGATATGAAATCTCAACTAGGGCACAATTATTGCCAGACAAAGAAAAACCAAGTACAGCCAACTCTTAATCACCTCCCGCCTCTGAACGGGGCTCGGAAGGCGGCCCCAAGGAGGGGAGAAGCCTCCTGGCTGCCAGCTCCCCCGTGCCTCCCGGGGCTGCCAGAGGAGGGAAGGGCACCAGACCCCGAGAGCCCGATGGGAGCTGTTACCCAGAGCCCAAGTTCATCGGCTGTGCGCAGGCACACCCCCCCCAGCCTCCACCGCCGGGCCCCGGCCCTGCCAGCCTCTCGCCGCCCTGCCCGAACACCAGCCCCGAACCTCGCGTTTCCGCCCGCGACCCGCCGGGCCCCCGCCTCCCCCAGCCCCGTTTCCCTTCGCTCTCCTCTCCGGTTCCGGCTCTCTCCCTCCCCCGACCATGTTTACCCCCGGAAGCCCCTACTCTCCACAGCCCTCCCCTCCTCCTCCTCCCGCCCTTTCTGCGGCGGCCCCGGCCGGTCCCGCCGGCTCGGGCCCCCACTTCCTCCCCCGGCCCGGTACTTACTCTCGAAGGCCTGAAGAAAGAGCTCGTGGTCGGCCTGGATCTGCTCCATCTTCGGTTTCTTCACGGGGGGCAGCGCCGCCGCTGCTGCCGCCGCCGCCGCCGCCGAGGAGGCCGAGGAGCCGCCCGAGTAGCCGCTTCCTCCGCCGCCACCGCCACCGCCGCCCGCGGCACCACCGGATTTGCCGCCGGGAGCCGCCGCCGCGGCGGAGCCCCCGAACCCCCCACCGCCACCACCGCCTCCTCCTCCACCTCCTCCTCCTCCGCCGCCGCCGCCGCCGCCACCACCTCCTCCTCCGGCGGCGCCTCCAGCGGAGCCCGAGCTGGGCCCCGCACCTCCACCGTGCTTCTGAGGAGCCATGGGCCTGGCCCCCGAGAGGGCCCCGGCAGGACGGAGACCGAGCGGGGAAGGAGGGGGCGGGTGGGGTGAGGAGGGGGGAGGGGAAGCGCCGAGCTCCAACTCCTCCAAGTCTCCTCCGCTCCGCTCTCCTCGGCGCCGCCGCCAGCCGAACCCGACCACCGCGACGCGCCCGCCTCCCCTGCTCGCCCATTGGCTCCGAAGATGGCGCCGCACCGCCCCATTGGCCAGCGCCGGGCCCGCCCCCCCGTGACGCACGGATGGTTCTGGAAGCGCTTGGTTGGTCGGTGCGTTCCGCCGCTTGGCGCTTCCCCCCTCCCCCGCCTTTGAACTGAATTCGCGGGAAAGGGCCGCTCGCCCTCCGCCGCGGGGCACGCTGGGTAAAGCGGGGCCGCTCTCCCGGTTCCCTCCTCCGCTCGACCCCCTCGGTCCTCCCGCAGCTCCAGGATTTTCGGGTCCTTTCCCGAGGCTCTGCTCCTCGCCTGAGGGAAGCCGCCCCTTGCTCTGAGGAGCCGCGCCGCGCTCCGCTCCTCAGAGGAGATGGGGCTCGATAGTCTCAAGAGGCGAATTAGCAGAAGTGGAAGCTGGCGTATAAACTGGTGAAGTTTTTGTGGTAAAAATTGTTATACCGGCTCGCACACGAGGTTCTGCTGGTATCTTGTAGCTTTAATCTTCATTCACCCCGAGGTTTTCTCAGAGGACGGGGCCAGAAACCTCGCATAGGTGCAGGGAGGCTTGGAGCATGAGGTGCAATGTTCCTGGGTTTATTCCCGCCTTTTCTTTGCTTAATGAGGATCCACGGAGTCCTCGAGGGTATAAAAGCTGGGTCCAGGCATCAGCCCAGTTTACCTGCAGGATCAGACCGAAGTATGTGACAAAATGTAATAGAGTCCAACTGTGCAATGGTCAGATTTAGCACTGGTTTTATTTTATCAAGTCCTTATCCGTGGTGCAGCAGGCTCAGTACATAAAAATCTTCGGCAGCCACCCCGTTCTGTCTGCTTTCCTTTGCGGAACTTTTCAAAAGGAATATTGTACAAGGTTGGGTAAAAATGGTCTATGTGTGAAGTACAACCTTGAGTTTTGATACCAGATACAACTGCAGTGCTGGCATTGTACCTACCATCTCTATACTAGTACCTAGTGTTAAGGAAAATTAACTTTATGATAAATATGAAGAGGAAAACCACGTATCAAAGTCAGCTGTTCTGTAAATGTGCCTTATGTTATCAACAGAGGGGGATTCCAAAGTGATGGCTCAATTGTCTGCTAATAACCGTATGTTTTAAGAAAATATAGGTATCTATACCCTACACATTCAAGTAAATAAATCTTTACTGGCTGCTGACCCCATTTTTTTTTTTTACAGTTCCCTTATATTTATTTAATATCTCAAATGCTAGTTTTATTTTTCAATAGCCTCTTCCCCTTTTGCTTTTTATGCTGCGCAATTTTACCTTTCATCTTTGTATTGTACATATTTCCCTGGTTTTTTATTACTTCATTTGTTTTCCATGCAGTTTCAACCTTAACTTTCATGCGTGTTTTTTAATTCAACTTTGTCACAATTTTACCTATATTTTATTTTTCTTTCCTCCAAATAAAAGGTGATATATCTAAAATATTCTTTTACACATACCACACATCATAATTACCTCTACTTAGAATGCCAATTTCTTTATCTTCTGTTTCCTACTCAGCTTCTTTACAGCCTCTTACTATTGTTGCAGACTCTTTCTTTAATTACTGGCAGCAGCAATGTTTGCTACACTGTACATTTCTGAGTACCTTTCTTGTATCTTCTTCACTCAGAACCAGGGCACTTCCTGGTGAGCCTTCGGGTGCCATGGAACTCAGAGACGGGACAGCAAGAGGACACCAAATGAAGAGAATTTTTAGGTGATTAGAGGTTGATCTTGAGGTCAGTGCCAAGACAACAGGCAACAGACATTGCAGTATGTGGGAGAAAGACTCCTAAATGTTGTATAGCTGCAATTTTGTCCTTGGAAGTTGTTTATTGCCTAAAATCTGTTCCTGTTTCCTCCCTACTGTTTACAAGCCGCTGCTGCTTCTGGTGGCTCATCCTTCTAAATTTCAAAACCAGGAGGAGGAGCCAGAGGGCAACTTTCCAAGTAGGAGTGAGAGAGATAATTAGGCAATTAATCTCTGGCATTGGATTCGGATCAGCTTGTGAACAGAGGAACTAAGGATGAGGCTCTAGCCTTGAATGGGATGGGGCAATTCAAAACAAAACGTGTGCCTATGAGCCCAACTGCCAAATAACAGAGCTTAGATACCTTGAGCCTGGCTTTGGTTCATTAAGTGTTTTCAGTTTGTAGAGAGACTCCTTAATTTTTAAGTTGTTTAGATCTGCTGCCCTGGGTCATTGATATGTATTTAAAAACTGCAGAGTAATGTTCAACTGAAAGAGATTCGGCACCTTCATGGTGTTGTATTTGGGGCTTCATAGTATGGATGGCTATAAGGAGCAGAGGGCATGGAAATGCAAGTAGCTTTTATTTACCTAGCACAGTCAGAAACAGGAAAATAAATATTCCTTTCCAGAAAGATGGAAATCTTTATTGTTTCTTCAGGAGAAATGAGCTGTGATATCAGACTTGTGTCCTTCACTTGCCTGGCAACATAGACCCCAATGGATTTTACAGATGCATTTGTTAAAAATTAAAAAATTAAACCAAAAGTCTTAAATATATTTATATGTACATACACCAGGCAGCAGAAAGAAGTTGGCCATATTTAGCAAATGACAGGGCATCTGCATAGCCAATGAAGATTGTTTTCTAATAAAGTAGTCTGCAAAAGACAAGCAGTGTAATACTGTTTGCCTTACTGAGATTGATATCAATTCATAAAAAAGTAAAAGATGACAAGTATTGCTTTTTTGCTCTAAGTATGGAACATATCCTTTCATAATGCAGAAAAGGACATTTAATGTGATAAACATAGTAAACAAACCTTTGCAAACAAGGGTTGCTGTAGAAACAGTAGTGCTTATTAGCTAAATATAGACTTTTAGTAAATATTTTTTAAAAACTACTTACAGGTTCAGGTCATCATGAAAGCCAGTGTCAGTATCCTTCACATTAATAAGGAGATGAAGTTTGGTGTTCAGGGTGTTGCTGAGAATAACAAATCCACAGTGAGTGTTCAGGGTAGCTGTGCTTCTTTGCTTTGGCCCTGAGCTAATGAGCACATTCAGTGGGATTCAAGGGCATCCAACATGCAGGAGAACTTACACACTCCAGTTCTGTGGTTACATCCAAATTTGCTTCTTGTCCAGCCCACCAAACCCAGGTTTTCTGTGGCAGAACTGAGAATGCACAAATGCTGCGGAACTGAGACAAAAAAACTTCATGCATAGATGGGAAGGTGTAGGTCCCACAGCTGTCCCTCTGCACTCCAAGTACAGATCCATTTCAGTGGCATCTGTCTTTCACATACACCAATAAACTTCACTAGATGCCGAGTTAATTTAGTCTGCAGTAGTTAATAATTAATTGTTCAGTTCATATTCTTTATTTGCAACTTGATGTGATATTGATCAGCAGTAAGAGGCCATGGAAATTATTAGATAATCTGTTCTTTCCTACCTATTCAGAAACCAAAAGTCAACTTTCACTTTGTGTTTTCCCAGACCCTTGTAAACAGAGGCTACATAAGATTGCAACTGGAAAGGGAGTAATTACAACTTTCTGGGTGACCACAGGGCAGGGGTGGGAGGACCACTGGGTATATTTAGGGTATCAGGATCATATTGCTGTTGGGGTGGTAGCTCTTGGTTTCAGTTTGCTTTTCTGCATCTTAATGTCTGGTGCTGCTCTGTTTATATAAGCGGGGGACCAAGAAAAGAGAAAATAAACTTTCCTGTAAGGGAAGAACCAGACTGAAGCCTGAGGAAGAGCTGAGATCTGACACAGCAATCCTGATGTGCAGCCATGAATGCAGCACGTGTGAAAGACTGACAGAGCCACTTGTGATTCTCACTCGTGTTGGGCTGGGGATTGCTTTTGTACAGAGCTGTTCAAGTGTATTCTGGGAGCACAGTACTCAAGGAACTTGGCCCTCAGGGAATCTTAATGCACCCATAATGCTCAGCTTTCAGAGCAGGTTGCTTATGTGTCTTGAGTTATTGTAGAGGGTAAAAAGCGAGTGCACGGTGTGTTTTGTGCCACTGAATCACCTACCTCCTGCATTCACATGGTGAACAACAAGTGATAATTATTAGTCACTATTGCATAGTAGAAATTAGTTGCTTCTTGGAGTTCACTTAGTGATGTTGTAATATATTTTTTTCATGACTCTTCTACCATGAGATTTATTTCTTGATTTTCAGCTAATGATTTAATTGTGCTTGGTGGCTTTTTCAGCAGTAGTGTTTGTCTTTAGTGTTTAGGCAGTGGACTAAATATATCAGAATTGCTTTAAAGGCATTATGAAAGGCCTAGGCCAAATATATTAATTTGCACTAGAAAGGCAGGACTGGTCTTCAGGTAATTTAGCTCTAAATCCAGAAATGTATGAACTATATAAGCATTCATTATAGAAGATTAAATCTCATGTAATGAACTAAAAAAAAATTTATAACATAAAAACACTAAGTTCAGGATAAAAATCTTTTTATTTTTAAAGATAAAGTCTAAACCAAGATCTTTATTCAGGTAAGATTGGATCAAAATTAAAAGAAGGTGTCTTCTGAAGTCATTCACTGTTGTTAAAATCTGAATAAATTCTATGTATCACTGAAGACTCCATAGATAGAAAAAGGACCTGGGGAGTCTTGGTAGAGTAGAGGCTCAGCTGAGCTCACACAGCAGTCAGAACAGACATTGCCTGGCTTACCTGTTGGTCTGTGCCCTTCATTTTGAATGTCTTCATCAAATTTGTAATTGTTTAAAAAAAATGAAGGTTCTTGAGTTGTCCTACATATATGTTCTTGTCCCTTTTGTGCTCAGATAAACTGTGTACCTTTGTAATGAGCCACTTTTTAAAACTTGAGTTTCAGAAAATAAAACTGTAGGCTTTTAACCTTTTAATCTGGAGTTGTTTGTCTTTTTACAGCAAATTTGTAGATGGCCTATATATGATAAAAAAGAACCCAAATCTTCCTCTATACTACAGTGTTTATGGATTATACAAACAAAATAAACAAAAACAAAGAAAAAAAACCTGTAACAAATCTGGAAGTTTAAATGCCTAATACATGGAAATAGAATAGGACTCTATTGTGGTAGTTCATGTTGTAATTTCAGATACACAGCTTGTGTAGTACTCACTGTTAAATTATAAAAAAAGTAGTTCTAAGTGAACTTTGAGGAATTGTGTTCTCTTAAGTAAGTCCTGGAAACTGTGAAAGATACAGCAATTGAAAAACTTTTGCTGTAAACTTAATCATTAAACTCAGAAATGCAGAGATCAGAGAGAAGCTGCTGGAAAGATGTACAAATTAAGTCAGTTACAGGTGTAAATAGAAGTTTCTTGCCAAAAGCCTGTTGACAGTGCAAAAATGAAAGCTTCAATCAGTCAAAAAGAAAAAAACATTGGAGGATCAAAGTTTATGTCAATAAATAGTAAAATGAAACCTCAAGCTACTTAGTTAAATTAATTTCAGCTTTAAGTAAGGTATAAGTTTTAACAGGGATCAGTTATTTCTTTTGTGGCTAAACCAAGTACAGGTTAACAAGAAGAGCATTTTGAATTTTATCATGAGCAATTACTTCAGTGATAAGATCAGAGTAGAAACTGTTTTCCTTATGTTTTCCAGTTAGCACTGGTATACAAAATTCACACGTGGGAGAGTTTATCTAAATGTCTTATACAAAACTTAACATGTTATCTGTGGTTTTATATACTAGAAATTGCTTCAAAAGGCTTTTACAAATGTTTACCTTGTTTTTGAAATGCTGCTTGGGATATATGATTCTGCCTGCTACAATCTGAGTTATCCATGCTCCAGAAGCAGTTTTACTGGTTGTTGCCATGGCTGTGGTCAAAGTGTTTTTACCACACTAAACACATCTCCACAGA
This sequence comes from Phaethornis superciliosus, assembly GCA_023637945.1. NCBI lineage: Eukaryota > Metazoa > Chordata > Aves > Apodiformes > Trochilidae > Phaethornis > Phaethornis superciliosus. Next base: position 7,992,681 of record JAJQWJ010000021.1, on the reverse strand, counting down.
GGGATAAAAGAAACCTAGCAGGAGGCCAGTCCTAATCTTGTTTTTTTGGAAGGAGAAATAAATCTATATGTGGCATCATTTATGCTCCTTGGCATGCCAGTTTAATTGATGCTGGTACTGACATCTTTGTGTTTAAAAGCTAGGAGGCTTTGCTCTGAGGAAGTTCTAGCTCTACATGATTTGTTACTCATGATATAGCAAAATCACTGAGAGCCATGCTCTAGTTTCACCTACTCTTCAAACCTAGGCAGGTTAGTGAAGTAAATTAAGATTAGCACAGCTCTGTTCTGCAGAGCTCTGGTAATAATCCTAGATACAAATGTATGTGCAAGAAGTCATATCAGATTACAGATAATTAAGCAATACATTTCATGGTGTAGACAATTTTTGAGCATGTAAGAGATGACTGATATAGTTTAAAATTGTTGAAATGTGACTGTTTTCTGCTGGATTATGCATTGGCAACTCTCATATGATGGTTGACTGCTCATAACTGCCCTGCTGCATTTAAACAGACTGTCAACTACTTACTTACCAGCCAAATGACAAAACTGAATTATAAGATATACTTACAGCCACTACTGCAGAAGGCCCTGGAGACCCTGAATAAACAGACAGGTCTTGTACCAAGTACCAGATGTGAATTGGTAAGGAAACAATTCCAAAGGCTTCATTCCCCTTCACTGAAAATTCCCTGTTCATAGATGTTCAGGTCTTGGGGCAACTAAGAAATGATGCCTCAAAATAAGTAAAGGAAAAATTTGATTTATAAAAACTGAAGTTCAGAGTCAATGCAGAGAAGAAAGTAAAAGTCTGTCCTTTTTAAAAAGACTGCATGTACAAGTAAATTGTTGTATTATAGTTCTGGTAAGGCATTGAATTAAAATGTTTATTTTTAAAAAACAAATAATAATTTAAGAGATAAGTGAGTGAATGAAATTCAAGTAAGTATTCATATCTCATGCTGCAGGGTAAGGGCCAACAAGCTGCAAGAGTAAAACAATGCATTGACAAAGACAAGTATTTGTCTGTCAGAATGGAAAAAATAACATTTGTGTAGGACAGGTACTTGTACCAGTATTAAAGTAAACATGGAGCACTCCAACTGACAAAAACAAATTTTTGGAGACTCAGAGTGAAACTGCAGTGATGAAACAGCAGCTAATGCAGAGTGACTGCTGGTTTTGGCAGAGGTGAAACCAAATCATCACATAAATTGTTTTAATTACAGAACTAGGGAAGTTAATATAGTCCAAAGTTTGGGTTAGTCTATTTTTCAGAGTACATTCCAACCTGCTTTATTAACAGATGTGTTTGTATATTTTTAAACTGAAGCCCCACATGCTCTGTTAATGCTTTCTAGGCCTGTTAAAAACAGGTCCTTAAGGATGAACCACTGGCTTGACTGAAGTCGATGGAACTTTCCCAAATATCATGAGGTCAGAACATCAGTTTCATTGTTTTAAAGGGTATCTTCATATAGTTTAAGTTAATTGTAAAATACTGTACATCTTCCTAAAAAGCTGTAATTGTTTCTGCGTTCATGTAGTAACATAGAAGTAATTAAGATCTAAGTTGATTTGTAATTTCAGTATTTGTCTTACAAACATTCATCCTTTTAATAGTGACAAGACTGAAAGCAAGGGCACTGTTATTATTTCACAATATATCAATTGCTTGCAGATAATCACCTACAGATGTTAAGCTGTGACAGCTTGCCAGAACTTCTCCTGCAAGGATTTACTGATGGAGTTTTGCTAAGAGACTTTGCAAAAGCAGCAGCAGCAGCAAACCAGGCAAGCCAACAGGTGCAAGGGGTAGCAGTTGTCTCTGTGGTCTTCCCAATAAGATTTGTTGAAACTCTGTATCTCAACATCTTTATTGGTAACGGATCCCTCCCTTAATTTGCACTGATGCATTTGGAATGTCAGCTTCCAAAACAAGGCACATGGGAGGCATTTAAAGTAGATTTTTTGAAAGGAAAATGAACAAAGAGCATGTCAAGTTCCATTTTGATTTGCATGACAAATCCAGCATGCAGTGTTCTGGTGGGTCGAGTTGGGCTTGCCTGCCACTCACTGCATTTGTCACTTTAGTTTGAGCACTTTTGACAGTTTGTTATGTTAATTGTTCTAAGGATTGTTTTGCCGGGGGAAGAAAAGGAAAGGCATTTTTATTTTTGTACTTTTTCCATTTGCAGGGAAGGAGGGATATCTGTGGGAGCAGAGAATGTTTTCAATTTGCTTGCAATCTATTTTATTTCTATATAATGCTGTGAGGTAATCAAAAAGTATTTTAAATCTTATTGTTACTCTCTGTGCTATTTGAGTGGGAAATACTAGGCCCCTAAACTAGAATCTTGGGGAGCCTATTGTTTTGGTGCACACCATTCTTTCTTCCTTTGAGTCCCCCAGTGATGGGTCCTGCAGAGTGGTTTGTGCTATGTCTATATGCTTCTCTTGGATGATATTGTGGTGCTTTGACAAGTGCTAACAAGGGATTTAATGCCCTCAGAGGCATTGTTGGACACACATTGTTACTGGTATGTGGATGGTATGTGAGTAACTCTCACATGTCCAAGACCTGCTGGTGGATACATGCTTATCACTGAATTCTTCTGGAGGCACAGTTCAAGGTGGAGGTTGCTGTTGCCCCTCAGGGTACACACACTTCTGTGTCACCTATCATCAATTGCTTGGTGCCTCGAGTTTGAGTTTCAAAGTTTGTGACTGAATGCTGGTGTTAGAACACTATAGGCTGGCTACTAAACAATTTCAGACTCACAGAATGATCAACCATAAAGTTTCAGGAGAAGACTGTTTCTTATGTTAGTGTCTCACTTTCAGAGTTGCTGTTTTTCAGACACAGGAGAGTTTAGTGCTCAATGAATGAGGAAAGCAAGGAGGCAGAAATAGAATTTCCTAGAGGTTTCCAGGTAATGACTGACATCTGCCTTTTAAGCTTTGAACTCCAACACTGCATGTGGTGTTCTCATTTACATGTTGTGATCCAAGTGTATCATGACAGATAAGCTCTAAATACAGAATCAGGGCACAGAATCATGCAGTTGGATGCAGAAATACCAAAATAAAGGCAGTTAAACAATAAAGTTTAGTAACTCCAATCACGTTCTTGCTTAGCTATTTGCTAACGCTACGTTTCCTGACCAGTGTAGTTCTCCTTAAGTACTATTTTAGTAAAGTCTGTGAACTTACATCAATTTGAGCTGGTGCATCTCAAAAACAGTCAAACCCCAGATAATAATGAATAATATTTCTTACGTCACCATTTGGGGGACAACTGATAGCACTGTAATACACAAACCCATGGTCTCTGGCAGCTCAGGGTAGGACATGGGAGCCTCCAAGGGTGGACAGCCTACGTCAGGAGCTGATGTTGTCCCTGCAAAGTAGGCAAGTGGCTCTTTTGTTTGGCTGCCATACAGTGAACTCAGGAGCCTGTAGTTCTTGGTTGGTGACTGAATGGTGCCTCTCCATTTCCTTGCAGCTTTCCTGTTTGATCACTTCCTGGAAAACACCATCACTATTTCCTGTCGGAATGAAAGTTGCTAAATCTCTCCCACTAAGAATTAGATTTTTTTTTTCTCTAATACGCACCAATGACTGAGAAAAACCACCGCAAGTCTTATCAGGTGAAACAGCCATTTCCTGTCACCTGGTTTTATTGTTAATTTTCTCATAAGAAAAGTGCCGTGTGCCAGGGAAGAGCCGTGTCCCCTCACCCAAGTCTGATCCGTGAGATGTGTGAACCTCTGTGAACGATGGAGATGCCCGGCGGGATCATCCCGCGTGTTCGGGTTCCTGCCGTGTCCACGATGCCCTCACCCACGGCACTCTTCCCACCCCAAAGCCGCGATATTGGGAACCGCTTTCCAGTTTCAGCGCTCTCTGGGGCGCTCGTCCGGAGCCGGCGGGTTCGGAGCCGAGGCCGGCGGGTTTGGGGCCGGGGCCAGCAGGTTCGGGGCCGGGGCCGGTGGGTTTGGGGCCGGGGCCAGGAGGTTCGGAGCCGAGGCCAGGAGGTTCGGGGCCGGGGCCCGCAGGTTCGGGGCCGGGGCCAGCAGGGGGCGGCCGAGCGTCCCCGGAAGGTGGCGGGGCCGGAACTGTGGGGCCGGGATCCCGCGTGAGTCGCCCCCTGGTACCGCAGCCATGGCGGAGCGCGTTGAGCAGCGGCTGGAGGACCGCATCCCCGAACTGGAGCAGCTGGAGCGGGTCGGGCTGTTCACGCGGAAGGAGATCAGGTGAGGCGGGGCCGGGCTGCGGGAGCCGGAGGTGCGGGCGGGCTCCGTGCGGTGGCTGATCCCCCCCCTCCCTTCCCGCAGGGCTGTGCTGAAGAAGGCCTCGGCTCTGGAGTACAAAATACAGCGGAGAGCGCTACGGAAGGAGGATTTTATTAACTATATTCAGGTAGGCTTTAGCGCCTGGCGGGGCTGTAGATGCGGTTAGAGGTTAGGTGGGTTTGTAGTTATCCCCGTAGGACACGGGCTGGTTCTGTTGGTCTCTCCTCACCTGGCCCCTGTTCTGCCGGCAGTGATGTTCTGGCACACACGCTCAATTCAGACCCATCAGAGCATGGAGCATACCCAGGTACCTGAGAGAGGCTTTGTTTTTCTTCTCACTTTTTCCTATAGTTCCTTCTCTCTCCAGGACGAGAGACAAAAGAGACCTCTGGAGGTCTCTTTCCAGACCTCAGTTTCCTGACGTGCTTTGCAAATTGTAAATAAGTGTATTTATTTGTTACAGTATTAGGAAGTTTGGCTTGTGATTATGATTCTAGGAATATGTGGGGTGCTGACAGCTCAAGTCAGAATATCACATGTGATACAAGTGCTCAGGCTTCCTAACTGAAACAGGCTTAGCAAGGTAGAGATCTGGCTAAAATATTGTTGCGTATGTTTTTACAGATGTAATTTCTATTGCCCATCTGATTAGCTGTAAGAAACTTTTTCTGTATTTTTTTCCTTACCGTTTCATATCTCCTCATTTGCTTTTACATGTTTTTTTTTTTTTTTCTCTGCACTCTAGTATGAAATTAATCTGCTGGAACTGATCAAGAAAAGAAGAGCAGTAAGTTTGTCAGTTATTAAGAGTACAAAATACTTTATGCCAATTTTTCTCTTGCAATGAAATGAACACTCTATTTTCCTCCTAGCGCACTGGATATTCATTTAAGAAGGATGAAATTGAGTACTCTATTCTTCATAGAGTCCACTGCCTCTTCAACCGTGCTATAGGAAAGTGGAAAGTAAGTATTTGTGTTGTATCCTTATTTGTATTGACAGGTTGAAAAATGCCCTTGTAGTATGTGAATTTATCTAGATATCATTGCTGCCAAATATTTAAAATGATACAGAAGAATGTAATAAAAAAACTAAGTGGATGTTTGGTCTTAGAGTTAACAGTAGCCTAGAAATAGATCATTCATGTCTGGCAGACATTTTTTGAACACAAATAGTGTTGTGTCCTACTGAGTAACTAGTCCTCAGCTTTCTGATGCTAATGTGAATTGCAATGTGAGTTTGGTCTTTCGGTTTACAGGGAGTAGAAACAGAATGAAAAGAACTTTCAGCTGCTTTAGAAAAAGATTGTCATGATACATTTAATGATAAAATTTAAATGGGGTGCTTAAGGAGCTATTACAGTGAGTTCTCTATTGAGTTCCATGTAACACAGGCTTGGTTGGAGGGGCTGCAAGAGTGTTTCTTGAGGTGGGGTGGTTGGTTTTCTTTGGATGTTTTGCAGGAACTAAAAGGATTTCATAATCTGGTGATCTTGTTTTTGCCTTACTGTAAGGTTGATTCTCTTCCCCTTGCATTTCCAACAGGATGATGTCCAGCTTTGGCTCTCACATGTTGCATTTTGCAAGAAGTGGGTGAGTTTTCAAAATGTTAATCTTACCTGATTTGAGATGCTGGATTGGTGTTCAGTCAGTTATCTGGAACTTGAATTACATGACAGGCGTACAAGCTTTACTGCCACAGGCTGTATTACAGAAATAATTCTGAATGTATTATTTGAGCTGCTCAGGACTGATATGTATAAGTGTAGAATTTGACTCAAAATGAATTAGTGCTGGCAGGTGGCAAAGGTGAGGCTGATCGCATTGTGTCTGGAATACCATTTGGTTTGGAAGAATCATAATACTGGTTATTCTAGAACATATGTGTCACCTCTCTGTGAAATGTGATTTTGTTCCGAACATTTCTTATAGTGGCTACAGTGAAAAGTGTAATCAGGGTAACTCTGTCCTCTTTAAACTTACCTGTGTAAGTCTTCAGAGACTTAGCTTCTGAAGCATTCAGTCGTTGTCCTTCCTGTACTGAAGGTGACCTTGTCATAGCAAACCAAACCACTGAAGGAAGATGCAGTCTTCACCTCAAAAGCAGTCAGTGAGACTATGGATTTGTGACTTAAGCAATGTTTGTGTAGTTCAGAAAGGTTTGAGTTTCAAACCCAGAACTAATCTGATCTAGTCTGGGAACATCTGCAAGCTGATCAGTATTGAAGAAATACGAGAAACTTCCTTCTGAAGATAAAGTTTCCAGTACGATTGCATTACAACTTGGTACCTTTCATAATGCAACTTCAGTGCTGGTGATTCAGTCCTAGAATGCTTATAGCAAAACTTCTTCTTTTGCAGAATTCAAAGCATCAGCTTAGTAAGGTCTTTTCTACCATGTTGGCCATACATCCCGATAAACCAGGTAAATAAAAAAATGGCAAGTGCTTCATGAATGGCTGAGTATAGTTGATATAATGTTGGATTCAGTTCTTGTAAATCTCAGTTCAAACTATTGAGGTAAAGTTCCTGCACACTTTTCTTTGCCTTGCTGCTGTTTAGAGAGAATGACAGGGATTGTGCTGAGCCATCAAAAGGGTATGTGAAGTAGGAATCTGCATGGTCTAAATGACCTTTCCTGGGTAGACTGGGAACTAGGTAGATGTTTCAGAGGTAGAAGGTGTTGAATATTTGTCACTGCTTTTTAGCTTTTGAAGGTATCACTGTCCATCATTGGATCTGTAGCTATACCAGATTAACTTTTTGGATCTGCTTAGCTTTTGATCCTTTAACTCAGTTTAAATGGAAGACAGTCATTCTTGTTCCATTGCTGAGCTTGTGGATTATGTTGGGGTGGGTACATTGAACAAAAACAGTCTGTACATCCTGGAGAGCAGCATCAAAAAGGGTTCTCGTGACTATCCACTTGCTTTGCCTTGAAATGAACTTATTTGTATCATCTCTTGCAGCACTGTGGATTATGGCAGCAAAATGGGAGATGGAGACAAGGCTCTCATCAGAAAGTGCAAGGCGCTTGTTCCTTCGTGCTCTGCGCTTCCATCCAGAGTGCCCAAAGCTTTATCAAGAAGTAAGCTCCTGGTTTTTTTCTTCCATCAGTTGTGTCATCAATCAGAGCAAATCAATCCAGCATATTTCTCAAGGCAATCTGAGGAAACTGAAAAAAGTTGTTTTCCTATCAGTGGGGAAATACTGTAAAAATTCCCTGGCCTTTCCTAGGGAGCATGGTTTACTTTGAGGGCAAGTTAAGCTTTAAAGAATGACTAGGATGTGGTAAAATCCACAGGTGGAATTTTTCTGACTAAATATGTAGGATAGGTCAATATGCACAAACTCTTAAAAAGCAAGGCTCTAACCATACATGGATATTGGCAAAGTCCTGGCTTGTGTTACTACATTTGTGGAATTAGATGTTTTATTATTTATTGCCAGCCTACAATTACTCATTAATTCTTGCTGTTGCAGTATTTCAGAATGGAGCTGATGCATGCTGAAAAACAGAGGAAGGAGAAGAAAGAATTTGAAAAAGCAAAGATGGACTTGGTAGGTCAGCTAAACCTGAGAGATAGTCTGCTCATCTACCACACATCTGAATGCCTAGTTTCAAGGGATCTCTTTTAATGGCTTGAGAACAGCTTAGAGAAAGTGTTCATTCATGTCCTGTGCCTATGTTAAGCTTTTCAAGTATTGACTGATGCTCATCTCAAATACGTAACAAATATAAACAAAAATAAATGTATGAAGTCTTTTGTTACATCCCCAAGTTTGAAAGTTAATACTAATTTCTGGAAAGGAATAGTTACACTTACTGTCTGTTATTTTTTTTGTAGCTGACTTGTGCAAATTGTATAATTATAGACTTAGATGAAGAAAAACATTAATGTCTTTTGATTTTTTTTACCATGTTTGCAAAAATGGTACCTGAGCTAGGAAAACAGTTTTTCAATGATGTTATGCTTAATATTTCAGGGGGAATTTAATTATTCTGAAGAGATTCTCAATGGGGAAATGGCTCGCATAATTTACAGGGATGCTGCTCAGAAAGTTAAAGGTGATTTAACATTTCTTGTATTTGTTCAGTAGGAAAATTGTCACTTTTAACTTGGCTCTCCAGTGGTTCATACTGTTACACTTCCCTCTAGTGCACACAATAAGATATTTTCAGCTACAGCATTTCTTCAGTAGAACCTAGATAATGCCAAAGTGTAAATTGATAGTGCTGATAGTTCTGATTTTGTAAATTTTCTGCAGGCTAACACCTGTACCAGTGCAGCTTTTGGGCTGAAGTGACACAGGTGCAGCTTACAGTCTCAAAACTTGTTTGCTTAAAAAAAAAACCCAAAGTGTGTAGTGGATTTAATACTTGATTTTTTAAATCTCTTTTTGAAATGTAGGTGTTGAGTTCCATCTGGCTGTGCTTTCTATTGCAAAGCTCTTTGATTTTACCCAAGATTTGCAAAAAGAAATTCTGGAAAGGTAAGGTTTGTGGGGTTGTTTTTTGTTTGTTTGGGGTGTATGTGTGGAGGTGGGGGTTGTTTTTTGTTTGTTTGTTTTTTAAATTTATTTAGTTGTGTTTTTTTTTTAAGACATTTAGACTCATAACTTCTCTACTGTATAGTGAGGTAACAGGTTCACAACTAAAGGCTTTTTCTCTAGAGAAAGAGAATGCTAAGGCCTATGGGAAATTCTTTAAGAAAATCTAACCATGAAGTAAGCATGCTCTTTAGAAAAGGGTACTTGTATCTAATTTCAGAAAAGGTTTTGAGGAGCTAGGAAGAATAGTTTACATAAAATACAGTTGTCTCTGAATAATCACTAGACTTACTTTCAGTAAATTTACTCTAGGAACTGTGAATTTTCCTACTGTACTTAGTGATTCTTTTACATCTTTAATTTCTCCAGTTGTATTTCTCTTAAAAGCTTCTGTTACTGGAGAATATCCATATTAAATAAAAAACTAAAGTAAACTAATACTTTGTCTTTTATCTTGTGGCAAGATAAAATGTTTTTTCTCTGGCATTTGGTTAGGTAGAAATGAAGTACATTACTATCCCACTATAAAAACCCTTCTGAGCATACTTGTGAAAGAAAAATGGCAGTGGAGGGGCTTTACAGACATGGTTGTTTAGTCTGCAGACCAAGTATGCTGATGATCCTCTGACATGGGACTACATGGCCCGTCGTGAGCTGGAGCTGGGGTCCCTGCAGTCCACAGAACACATCACAAAACAGATGAAAGTATCTGAAATGACCCAGAGAGAGGAGCGATGCTGTGCAGTCTTTGAAGAGGCTGTGAGAGCAGTCCCAACAGGTGAAAAGTTCTGCCTGCATTTAAACATATTCTTCTTTCCTGGTACTCTAGCATACTGTATACTGTGAAAGGTTTGAAGTAGGTGTTGGCAGGGTCTACTGTAGCTAAGAGAGTGTAAGCAGTTATTAGATGCTACCTTTTTGGGATTTATTTTATGGGTTACTTGAGTTATTTTCCAATGCATTTATGCTCTTGAAGGAGCTGATTAACTTGCTTTTTGTTACTTGTTTGCTTTTATTAGTGTGATTTAGTCCATGAGGCAAGTAGAAGCCCGTAGATGAATAGAGATTATAAATGTAGGTTCTCTTCTAAAATGAAGCTGACACTAACAGTTCTTGGATTTTCTCTTTCTTAAAGTCAATTTTTTTGTGCTTACTTTTCTGATTCTATAAATGTGATATTATGCCTTTAATTCTACAGAGGACATGTGGAAGTGCTACATTACTTTTTGCTTAGAGAGATGTAACAGGAAAACCAACAGTGACAAATTAAAGCAAAAGGTAAAAGCTTATTATGAAATGATTGTAACAGATCATCCCTATTTTTCCTAACTTTTGTAATCTATCAGACAAGGAGCTACTATATCTTGGTATATTTATTTACCTGTGGCCATCATTAAAAATTGTTTGGTGTCCATCTGAGGAAGTCCGTCACTGTCAGGCTCTCATGTGGCCTGCCTGAATGTGACTAACTTGGGCATAAACCAGCCTTGTCAGTAAGGTTCTGTGACCTCTTTGGATGGAAGTTAGGAGTGTAAACTTGTTCAAAGAAAAGGATGAATTAAAATTACTCTTGCAGATAAGTTTGAGTAAAGCTTGTGCTGGCACATGGGCACCTTAGTTATGCGTCTGTGCTTGAGTGTGACTTGGTGAATTAACTAATCATTCTGTGCAGTTTGGTTACCTTTTAATACAGTAAAAAAATTGCTATGTTTTTCTTTCTTTCCTTGAAGAGGAAGTGTAATTTAACTGCTCAGATTTCCCCTTGGAATGTATGCAGGTACCTACAGCACTAGATGCATAACTCCTACTGAATTTGAGTGACGTGTTGATCCACTGATCCACTGAGCTTCTTGTAATGCTGTAGCCTGGTATATGCAGGAATAATGCTTATTTTCTTTACAGTTTTTTCTCTTTTGATTCTAGAGGCTGGAGAGGACACTGAGTGTGTTCAGCAAAGCCCATGAGTCCACTTTGCTGCCAGAAGCTCTCTATAAGCAATGGGTAAGAGTTTACGCAAAAACAGATTTTGAGGCTGCCCCAAATTGCTTTGTGCCTATCTTTACTATTTTGAGTAGATAGGAAGGTGGGTAATACTGCATTCAAGGTCTTGCTTTTTTAACAAGATACTAAAAATCCTTTGTGGTAATCAGCTGTATCTGCTGGGTTCTAGCTTCAACTCTTACTGGAGTCCCTCCTCTTTGAGAAGGCTGCAGAGGTGGTAGAAGCCGCAACGAAGCGCTTCAGCCTGTCAGTGGAAATGTGGCAAATGAGGCTGCAGGTGCTCATCCAGCTGAAGAGTGACAATGTCACCCAGTGTTTTGAAGAAGCCATTAAGCACCTGAAATCTAAGGTCTGTGCTGGTTTTATGGACTTGCATTCATTAGTCTTGAGCTGGAAGCTAGATACTTATTTTAAGGATTTCTTTTTTTTCCCTTTACAAGGCATTCAGAGTCCCTGATAATTGTTAAAGTCAGAAATAAGAACTTAACATTTCACCTGCACGTTGCATCCAGGAGCATTAGAGAAGTCCAAATTCACTTTATATTCAGTTTTAAAGTCTGAATGCTTCTAGGTGTTGCAGTCTGTTTCTGTAAATCAGACACACTGTATCTCTATTATTTGCTTTATCTGCTTACCTTGTAGGGCACTTTGCCATTATGGACCCTCTGGGTGGAATGGAGTGAAGGCACAAACAGCAAGGAAGACACAGAAGCTCTCTACCAGGTACTTGGCTAATAGAAATGTACTTTCTATGACAGTGTCCAAATAAAAGGGAGCAGTGTGTGTGATGGAATGCGTAACAAGTGCTTTATACTTCATGAATGTGTTGATATCAGGTAAATTCAAGTAAAACTGTATGTTGCCAAAAATCATTTGGACAAAGGTTTATAGCACAAATGTCATCCCCATACTTCTAAGACCTCTACATGTTTGTAAGCACAACCAGTGATACACTCTTACTTTGTTTTGTGGTCTGGAATTTCTCCTGTTTTCAGATATCTATCTGAACATGGAAAAGAGAATTTTCTGATCTGTGTGAAAGCATCAACATGTTCTGTTGTTACAGAACATTAAAGAACAAAACTAGGTCTTTAATCTCACCGTAAACTCCCTAAATAGCTCAGGGCAAAACTTTTCCTCTTACTTCACATGCTGCTTTTTTTTTTTTCTCCCCTATTTACAACACAAAACGTATTTCAAGTGAAACCTTGAATTCAGTTGTTTGTAGAGCACTGTAGATCATTCTGTGTGAGCATGTTAGGAGAACTGCCAGTTGCCAGCTGCATGTAATAGAGGAGTACACATGTTTTTTAGGTTACAACTACTATTTTAATTTGAAAAATATTTGATGGGGTACGTAATGCTGTCTTAGAGACATCATTTGGGATGCTTTTGTCTAGTTCTTTGTCTCATAAGATTGCTTTATGTCAGGTGCCTAATTAGGGAGAAGGTACTATGTCATGGAATCATAGAATAGTTTGGGTCAGAAGAGACCTCTAAAGGTTATCTAGTACAGCTCCCCTGCAATGGGCAGGAATGTCTTTAAGTAGGTCAGGTTTGTTTCTTCTTCCTTGTTACTTTTTAGTTTTAGCTCATGTGGTTGGTTTGGTTTTTTATTGTACACTTGCAGAGATCCTTATGTGCCACAACTCCTGCTGAATCTGTGACTATGAAAGAAAAGTATCTTGACTGGACTTACAGAAGTGGTGGTTATAAGAAAGTTAAAAGACTCTTTACCAGGTGAGAAATAAAACCTTCATACCCACTTGTTCTAAAGTATATGTGAAAAGGCTTAAAATCTAAAGTTACTTTTGGTTTTATTTCAGCCTGTGTGAAAATCGTCCACTTTCACTTGACTTCTTCAGGAAGATGATCCAAATAGAAAAGGAGCAAGTAAGTTGTTGAACATCCAGTTAGTGCCTTTTGTTTGTAAAACAGACATCTAATCTTGGACTTAAATAGGAAACAGAGGACTTAAATGTAGTGTCATTAGTTTCTGATCAGTTCATATTTGTCTGCTAGAGTTGATTCATTGCATGTAATACAAACCCAAGTTCCATGGTAACTAATCTTTGGCAGTGTGCGTGTGTGCGTGTAATTGCCATGACTCTTTTTCTTTGTAAAAATCCAGTCAAGCTGCAGATTCACAAAATAAATGGCCTTTTAATACCTTCCGTTGTTAGGAATCCTGCAAAATGCTCCATCTAAGAGAATACTATGAACGTGCCTTGAGAGAGTTTGGTTCAACAGATTCTGGTAAAGAGATTGGTTTTTATTTATTCATTCATTGATGCCTCTTTTATTTCCATCCATTAAAAAAAATAGCTGTTTGTTCTGCCCTTGTGATTGCTGTCATGTAGATTGGAGCTTACTTCTGAGCCATTAAGGCATGACACTGTGCAGGGACCCTTCACTTTCAGTCTGTCATTCGCAAGGGTTGGCTTCAGCAGAACTACAAGCAAATGAGGTTTTGGCACTGGCTAGCATAAGAGATGTGCATCACCTTTGATTTGGTTTTGCAACAATATGGAGCTATGTTTTCATACAAAAGATTTCTGCAGTATTCTTTTTAAGAAAGTAAACAGCTCAATCATTGTTGCAATATTTCTTAAGACATCACTTTTCCAGCTGGGAATAGACCCCAGGTTCTCATCCTCAAGGGTTGTAGTTTCACAAAGTAAACCTCGTTATGGCATTAACATCAAGGACACTTGCAAAAAGCGGGTTTCTAGGTTAGGACTTGTATGTTTGTTGAGTGTTATGCAATCAAGACCTAACCACAACTTCTGTTTTTCTTTTAAAGATCTCTGGGTGGATTATGTCAAAGAGGAGCTAAGTCATCCTCATGGCAAACCAGAAAACTGTGGGAGCATTCATTGGCGAGCTATGAAGATGTTGGAGGGAGACTTGGTGGAAGACTTTGTTTCCAAATACACTCTATTGCAAACTGGACATTTGTGAAAAATTATAAGTAGTTATAGTGTGACAGTGCAGACTATTTTGTTTTAAACTTCTTTGTACAAATGTGACTGGATCATATTAAAATATACCTTCTTTATGTTCTTGTGTATGTGCAAAAAAATAATCGTCTGTCACATTGCAGTTTCTAGTGTTGCTTCTGCCAGGGGTAAGTTTAAGTGCACACATAGAGGAGAAAGCACAGGTGTCTCAAGGGTGTTCTTTGTTCTGAGAGCAAACTCTCCTCCCAAAACATTAAGAAGTAGCAGTCATAATGCATGAGCTTTTCACTCTGGAAAGCTAATACTACAGTACCTAAATGCAAAAATAACCCAAACAAAACCATGTACACTATTTAACGCAATTCTAGTAATTTTTGACTAGCTGGAAACAAAGTTGCACAACAAAAAAAATATTTTAACTGTATGTTTTGTACACAATCGCTTCTTGGTGCTTTCTCTGAGCATGCTCCCAACGGTGAGAAGGATACTGTTGTCTTTTAGCAAGGTTAAGGTGCCACAGAGCCAGGAGAGGCATTGATACTTTATTTCCGACTTTATGAATGTAAAGGTGTTTTCCTAAAGCGTTTATTTGCCTTTTTTATCCAGTTTTAATTGCTTATTTTTGTCCACACTCCAGACCTTTCCCCCCCCCCTCTCTGGGCGAGAATTCCAGTAGCAATGGAAGAAGTTATGCTGAATGCGTTCAAAAAATACAGATAACAGTAGTGCCTACAGGTAGATGGGGCCAGCGAGGCTGGGAGGGCTGCGGTCTGGCAGGGGCTGAGGGGCTTCCTCGGCGCCTCATTTCCAGCCCCTCTAACGTCCCGTGTGGCGCCCAGCTCCTCGGTCAGCGATTGCCGAGGCACAGCCATTACGTTCAGCGGGCTCAGCAGCAGCCGCCTTCCCTCACAGACCGCTCGCCTGAGGGTGCTCGGCGCCGCTGTTGCCTCTGGCGCAGGGGCCGGTCAGGCGCTGAAAGGGCGGGAAGGCGGGCGGTGCGCGCGGCCCAACCAGCGTCCCCTCAGCAGCGCCTTGCGCGACCCCGCGGCTGCGCGCCCGGAGCCTCCCTCAGCGCCCTGCGGCATGGCGCGGCTGGAGGCACCGCCGCCTCGGCAGGTGCGGCGGGCTTCTGCGGGGTGGGGAACGGGGGTCGGGCAGGCTGGCTTCTGGAATGTCTCTGGAAGGCAGCGGGGCTCGCCGCTGCGGGGTTTGCTGAAGTACGCGACGCTCTGCCCTTCTTCTTCGGCCGCGACCCCGGACAGGCCCCTCTCGCCAGAAGGCCCGGCCTCAGGCGTGCCGGGCTTCGGGCTCTCGGTGCCTGAGAGCCGGGCTGGTCCCTCAGCGAATTCGTCTGTGTTGGAAGTGGTGAGGATACCTCACCCTTCCTTTCTTCTCCCTTTGGGGACCATGAGACCAGTTGAGGTGTTACCTTCGGCGCTTCAGCAGCGCGTCTGCCATCTTCCTGCCGCCCCTCAGGACTCGGGGAGGCTCTGGCCCTCTCGTGTCCCCTTGGCATGGCGGCCCTGACGAGATGGTTGGTTCATAGTCATGGGCAGTTGTACTCATTGCTCCCGTGGCTTCCTTACCTCCGCAGCCTTTACAGTCTGCTGCTGTAAAGCACCCAGCGCCGAGCTAGGTGCATTTTGTGGCAGTTTTGCGACCGTTTCCCAGAGCTGGGGGTGGCAGCAAGATTACAACTGTGACTGAGGAGACTGGCAGTTCTGTGTTGGCTGCCACCTGGATGAAAAGGTGGCAGCAGTGGGATGAACCATCCCTCCTCAGCAGATTTGCTTTCTGAAGTGAAAGCCTGACTGGTGTAAAACCTCTGATTCATCACAAGAGCAAACAGTTCATTCTCAGGGGCTCAGAAATACTCAAATGCAATGGAAGTTGCATGAGCCATATTGGAGGGTTCTTTAAAACTTTTGTAGGTGATGGCTCCTACCATTGAGTCTGCAAGGTTTGAGGAGGAACAGCTTCCTAATGAGAGAAAAACCATGACCTGGAAGCCCAGGAAAGGTAAGCCTAAAATAGTGGGTAAAAAAAAAAAAAATGCAAGCAGATGGTGAGTAATGAAACTTACACTTGAGGAAATATACTTAAAACTTCTGGCAGCGCATAGGAAATGCCTCTTCAGTTACTGCACTGAGTTGTTGCCATATAAGAACTTTGCCATGTAATTTGTGTATGCCTAGATGAAAGAGTAATTAATACTACCAAAAAAAGGGGACTTTTTTGTTTGTTTTGTTTTTAAACCAGAGCTGTACTTTTCCAACATACCTATTTTTTAAAAAATACCAACAAGTAAGTGTGGTGAAACAAGACTGCTGAGTTTAGTTCCCTTAGTTTAGAGTTATTTTCCAATACGAGTCTATGAAAATTCTGACTTGGGCAAGTGTTATGATGCAAGTCTGTGTCTGGTGATTCCAAGAATCTGAAACCTGAAGCAGTGGTTTAGTGATGTACCACATACAAGGAATAGTGTATATTATATTGTGTATCTGTAGTGCATTTGTGTATCTGTAGTGAAATGAGGCAACCAGGTGCCACTAATTACCAGGTAGTGGGCATGAGCCTGCATTCAACCCACCTGTGCCTGATTAGGGCTGGCCCCAACTGGGCATGAGCAGGATTAGGAGGCCAATAAAAGGTGTGGGCTTGAGCACCCTGGGGGCTCATTGCCAGGCAAGCTAGAAGAGGGGTTGGTCGAGTCTGAAGCAGTAGCACCAGTCCAGGCCAACTAATCCTGAAGGCAACAGCTTCTGCTAGAGCACCTGTTTGACCTCAGAGCATCGTGCCCTAAGAGAGGTTTGTATTGCAACATGTATCTCTGTGATTTGTTTCAAGCTAAGAATTTAATTGTTCCTGTTTAATTCCTAAGTATCTGTGTTGTCTCTTTCTGTTGGGTTTAGAATGTCTGCTAAAGGATATTCCAGATGTCCTTGATAGCGAGTCTGAAGAAAGTGAACTCTCTGACAGCTCTCCCAATGAAGGTGAATGCAGTGCCTCTCCTGTTCAGTGTGCTAATTTACACCCTGATATGGAAGATTTGGTTGGTGAAATCTTTGGGATGCCTGAGGCTGTGACTTCTCCAGAGCCAAAAACTACGTCGGCATATGAGGTGGAGGACTGGGATAAAGAATTGGAGGACTCTGAATGTGATCCTTATGGTGAGTACAATTTTACTTGTGCTTCATTTGCCTTTTGGATAGTATGTGGTTTGAAGTATGTGATTCAAGGTTGATGCTTTTCCTGGTAATGTTTTTAAATAACTCCAGGTTGGAAGCAATTTTTATGTTGTTGTTGACCTCATGGACTTGTAAGGTGTAATTCTGTTGTGAAATACAGGATTTAAAGGCAGTGTTGTGAAGTTCACATGAAACTCTTGCTTCAGCACTTGAATTCCTAGAGAGTAGAATGGTAAGGAGAGGAAGTCAGTATGTGTATTGAGTTTCTCTGGAGAAGTGAGGAATCAGTAGCATACCTTTGTTATTGTGAAGCAGAAGAGAAGGGTATATGGAGTGCTGGAATATAACTTTTTGTATATGAAAAAGAATTCCTTCTTTCCTTCAAGATTAATCCTAGAGAATGGAGTTCTTTACAGAGGAGAAGTACAAGCACACAAACTGTCCTGAATATGGTTTCTTGTTGTTTTGCTGTAGGGTTGGGGTTGTTTTGTGTGGTATGGATTTTTTGTTTGTTTGTTTATGGTTGATCGGTTTGTTGGGGTTTTGTTTGCTGGTTTGGTTTTTTGCTTGAGTTTTTTTATTTGTTTCTTTTTGAAGCTCGATCCTGTTAAGTAGTTGTGCATGTGATCAGTCCTATGGACAAAGGTGGCAATGTATAGAAGCAGATCTTTGTAGTTGTATTAATCCTCCAGTTTGTAAAGTGTTTTAAGAGTGAGTGGTGTTGAACTGAGAGTCTCTGTCTCCTCTTTGCTGGGCTGTATGTTAGGGTAGAATAAGTAGATGGATTTGAGTCAGCGGTGGTGACCTGCTGTGTCTTTGCAGAATAGTACTATTTCTATTTTCTTCTCATTAATGTGCATCTTTTGTACTTACTACAAACACTCCTTTCTTTGCTTAGGAAATACTGATTTGCTGTTTATTTAAATTCCATAATTGTCTGTTTTATTTGAGTTCCATTGTTTGACAACAGAAGGGAGTGATATGGCTTTTGCAGCCTAGCTATAGAATCATTCTGATTTTAAAATGGAAATGCAGTAGGGTTTTTTCACACGGGGTAATCTGGGGAAAAGATTATTTCCTTTTTGGATTCCTTCCTCTCTTCCATCCTGGGCTTTCCTTCTTATCTCTCATCTGCTCAGGTTTATGGAATGTTTTGGGATTTTCTTTTCTTTTTTGTCACTGCAACTGTCACAAGTTCTCTTTTCCTTAAATTCCCTCATCCCTACCTGTAGATAATGCTCTTCAGATCCTCAAAAACTTTGTTGAAGGAAGTGGTGATTGTGGGGTTCAGGAGCTTGTGAAGAATACTGAGTTAAAGTGTTTGAGCTGTTTACTCCTACAAATAAAGTGCTTGGTCTGTCATCTTATGGCATTTTTAGAAAATGCTTACTTTGATGGCTTGTTTGGCAGTGCTACAGGAACTCTGACATGTGGATGGATGTTGTGTCCTCTGTTGGGTCCTCTGCTGTCCCATACTTGGGGCTTTGCATTTGCTCAGTCCTTTCAGTGTCTGCTAGCTAGGAATCTTTTGCTTCTCTTTGAGGACTTTGCCCTATTTTTGTGCTAGATTGGTTAAATAACTGGATTATTATCTTAATTCTAGCTTAGTGGGAATGTTGTTCAGAACTTGCTTTTACAGGACCCCACCCTTCCATTTTGTCTAGTGACCCAGTTCTTACAGGGTCTAACCCATCCCAACTGGAGGGCTTCTAGTTAGGATGTGGTTATGGAGACAGCAGGAAGGGGATATAAAAGTAATGTTTTCAGGAGCCTTTTATGCCTGGAGAAAACAGAACAACTGTATGCATTGTAAGAGCTGGTGTCAGATGTTCTGAATCCAAGTATTGAGCTTTTTCGGAAAACTTTTTTGTCTCTGTGGCAAGATCTGTTCTTAAGACGAAGACATTGCCAAATTTATCTTTCCTTACTTTGTTTGTAGGCCTAATTCATGAGTGCTGGCAGATCAAATTGAAATACTTACCTGGAAGATGCTGTAGACTTGCAAAATAATCTGCTATACTACCACAAGCTTTCTAAATATCTCCCTTGGTTTAAATCTGTTCTTTGATCTTCTTTAGATGCTGACGATTTCCACTGTGGAAGCTTTCAGGAAAATAATCTTCTGGCCTCATACTCGTGGCAAGTGGATTCATTTTACAACCCAGGCTGTCACCATGCAGCTTCCCTTGCTTATACCCCACCAGTTAGAGAGACTGAGGCTGGCCAGTTTGATGATGCTGATGAATGAGGTTGACCCTGATCAGAACTAAGTTTGGTTTCTGAGTTGGATTTTGTTCTTCACCGATTGAGTCATGTCATGTTCTTTGGTTTGCTTGCAGAGTTCTGCATAAGGCTAGAAATTCTCTGCCATTTCCAAAGGTTTGCTTAGACTGCTTCTGAGCTGTTTATAAATTGACCACTTGACCTCTGGAAGCAAGAGGTCAGGTGTTAGCTGTAAGAAGTCAACACAGTTCTGGACTTTTTGTTTGTATTGTATAGATCTATGTTGTTGCTGATTGCTTGAGAGGAAGTATTTAATTTTTAAACTTTGCCTTGTTTGCCAAGCTTTGCCAGTTTTGACATGCTGATCTCTGTGTCTCTATATAACTTGTAGTTTTCTTTCTTTTTGACTTGTCAAATTGGTTAGAGTACCTTTAAAACTTCCTTCTTCCGACTTCTCTGTTGTATTTCTGTGTTGTTGTTTATGATTTCATATCTAACACTCGTGTTTATCAAAAACAGCCATGCAAAATACAGAATGAGTTGTTTTGTTTTTATTCTCATGTATCTCAGTATAAAGGAATTACAAATGTGATACACATCTTGCAAACACATATGTAGACATAGTAAAGCTTGCTGCATCCAGTAGGAATGCTGGGTGCTTAAGACTGGCTCCCAACAAAGATTTCTTCACCTCAGACCTTCTTGTATATGGGCATGTTATCCTCCAGTCTCACAGCTGACATACATCATCAGATGTGTTATGACGGGAAATATATATGCTTTTACAGTGTCTTGCAGTATATACTCTGTGTCCTGCAAACAGGAGTGCATTAAGGTTCCTGTTACTGCTATGTTTGTTTTGTTGTTTTGTGTGTTGTGGCAAATGAGGAGATTGGAACACAAAATACTTCCCTAAGTCTTTAAGAGAATACCTGGAACTAGAACCATATCCTTCTTTCCTTTGCTTTGGAGTTAAAGGAAACATTGTTAAATGAAGTATGTAAGTGGATTGAAAGGCTGGTCACTTCAGTAACAATAATCTGTAACTAATGATCATATTTAATTAGTTGCTTATCTCTCAAGATTTTTTTGATGACTTTGTGTTTTGACACTAACTGATACGGGAGCACAATACCCATGTCTTTGTATCCTCAGATGAGGAGTTAACATTTAGCACCAGAAGAGTTTGTTAAAAATTAATTTATGTATTATTTTGGGAAGAAGGAGTGAGTGACACAGTGACATTTGCTTAATCTTTTCCCAGAGAGCAGAGAACAAGCACTTGGAAGAGTTTTCTCCTGGTACCTTACTGTTCTGGTTACCTCTTAGTACCTAGCAATCAAAGTGAGGAGTGGAAGCCCAGTAGTGAGGCTGCAGTGAAAGTGGGCTGTTTCTTTTGTTTCTGTATGATGCAGTGATCCAGGGATTAGGAGTTCTGGCATGCCTCCAGGATGCCTCCAGCAGGAAGCTCAGTCTAACTGACTCTTCTTACCCTGCATGGCAGGAAAGCTCAGCTGTGCTCTCTCTGGCACTCGGCATGATTTTTTGTTTTGTGAACTGCTGTGTCAGAGAGCAAGTGCAGCTCCTTGAGCCTGGTGTAAGTTAGAACATGCTTCTGACTCTGTGGGATACAAATCAGAATTGACTGTGCCCAGTTTAGCAGGTTTGGGGATACAGTGGCTTCGTTCTCTGAGGAAATGGGAAGGAAACTCTGAGCAGAATTGTAACTGACTCGTCAGCTGGAGTAAAATAATTGATTTGCATTTATAAATAGAATGTTAATAGATATAAGTTGGGTAAAGATTGCTATTGAAATAACAGTACATCAGTAAATTGTAAAAGTTCCTCTGGAAAAGCACAGATTATTTTGTGAGGCTGTTCATCGCTTCCCAGCCTCAGTGGTAGATGACAATGCCCAATGCTACCCTGCAGAGGGCAGCAAAAAATTGTCACCCTGCTCAGCATGTTTTCATTTGGCGCTAGGTTTCATCAGCAAGTGTCAGATCCTCGGGCTGGATTTCTAAAGTTGGTAGCAATTTAGGTTTGTGTTCTGCATAGCCTGGGTGGTCCCTAGGGGAACTGATTCATGTCACTGATTAGTTTCTCATATTTTCTGTTTCACTCTGAAGTTGTACTTAGACTGAAAAATTTCTCCCAAGGATGAGAAAAGAACATCACTTGGCTTTGGGCTTAATATATTTTTTTTCTTTTACTGTGCTTGTGGGAGATGTCCCATCATATTTAATAGAAATGAAACTAACAGAATTCTGCAGAAGCAAATCTGCCCTCTTTAGGACTACTTTTGAAATATAACTGAAAAGTCTTTTGGTTGTGATTTGATTATGATGACTTTCTTCCTGTATGGTATCAAAATTCCATCAGCACTGAAGTCTTCAGTCCATTTTCTGTGCATTCCATAAATCAAGTTTGTTTTTTCAGCCTGTACTTTTAATTGCAATCAGCCTTGCTTTTCTGTCTTGTCATTTGAAGAGAAATTTTCTGGAGTGGCAGCCTTGCTGGGCTGTTTGTATTTTAAATGATCATAAATTTAAAAAGATATTTTTTCAGTTTCCCTTAGGAAAGCTAGGGACACTACTCCCATCAGGTTTGGAAAAAAATGGTGTGAGGATTTTACAGCAGGGATGCTTTGCGCCCTCTAGGGATATGTTGGCAAATACAACTTCATTGGTCTTGGCCCTCAATGTTATGGGTGGGGCTTAATGTAAAGCCTGCTCTAAACACTCTCAGACTTCAGTGGGATTAGAAAACCAGATGCAGACTTCTCAGGAAGTGTCTCCCTGGAAGAATTTGAAACCAAGTTCATGGATTCTAATGTTTCTGCACTAGGGAGAATTTCAATTACCATTGTGAATCTTGCCCTGAGCCTTTTCTGTGTTGACATGAGTGTGTCATTCTAGGCAAGAATACACTCCAATTAAAAGCAACATAAGGTAAGATATGACCAGCCATTCAAGCCAAGAGCATCAGCCCTTCAATCTGCTCAAATGATTGGAGGGAAAAGAGTCCTGTTGAAGGATGAAGATAAGAAATATTTTATGCATACAAGAAATGCATTGTAAGTACATGACTCAGTTTGAAAATTTTTCACAAGTGTCAAAGCTTGCTTGGTTAAAAGTGCATACGTCTTTGACAAGTTTTACCTTCTATACCTGGACAACTGCAGCTTAATATCCTTGCTGGGTTTATATTGTGGGGCAGGCTCAGCTGTGTGGCATAATATGGTAACTTCAAAGGAGACCTGGGTACAGCTCTGAAGATACCTTTCTCTCCTTCTCATTTCTTCTTTTGACAGATGGAGATAATGATACCAGCCTGTTCATAAAGCACTGCAAATTATCTGTGCAAGGAATTTTGTCTAAATAGTGAGATGTTAAAAAAAACCCAAACAAATGAAAATAGAGTTTTGCATTTTCTTTGGGCAGCCCAGCAAAGCAATGAAAACTTGTTTTGGGTTCCTCTGGTGTTTCTGTTGAGACTTACAGGGAATGATTTGCAAGAGGAAATAATTGAAGGAAATGTGTTCATATTTCCTGTTGGTAAGGTACAGCATTTAATTCATATATCAGATTGAGGTAGTGGTTTTTTGCTTAAAAAGTTCAGCTCACTTTAGTCTCTTTTGAAGACACACGTTGACTTGTTTTGTCTCATCTTTTAAGTAGTGTGCTTTGGCTCTTAAGCTGTTGAGGGGACTACTCTGTGAATAATTTCATAGACCAAAGCAAAAATGCTGAGGACAGCAGCTCATCCAGACCATCTGCTGCTTCCAAAGACAGCAGTGTAAATCCCGTTGTTTCAAAGGTCATTTTGTGAACCTAGTGGATGAGTCTCTGTAGGCACAGGGAAGGAACTTGTGATATTTACCCTCTGTGGTTCTGTATTGCAAACAGACATCAGAGGCTTGAATATTAGCAGATAAAATCGTGGTGGAGTTTTTTGTCCTCAGAGTACCTCAGCTGCTCATAATATGATTTCCCAGCTAGGAATTGTGGACTGAACTGAGTGGCTCCAAAAGTGCACATTTTGTCAGGTTACAAGTGTGTCGCATGTTTGGTCTGGATTTAATACACCCTTAAGTGGACAATATTGGAAAATTTGGGAACAGCGTCTGCTCCAAAATAGTATCTTTTGTGAAAATAAAATATCTGTAGAGGGGGATAACAAGGAATGTCTCGATTTTGCACTGTGTGGGCCTGTAAGACTCTTCTGCCTGGTTTCAATTGCTGTATTTAATATATTTTACTAAAATATAATGGGCCTGATATTAAAAAACCCCAAAACATCTGATATTGCATTGCAGTTCAGAATGTCTCCTAAAACTCCCCTAGGGAAAAGGGTGTAGGAAAAACTAAGCTGCTATACCTTATGTTTTGTTTAATTCTAGCTCTTCTGCATCATTCATATTTCATTTGTTTGATTTGGCCTCTATGTCTGCAGCTTGTGGGCTGCCAGAAGCCTGGTTTTTTCAGTGAGGTTGGTCAGACATTCAGACAATTTAGATAAAGCCACTTAGATAAATGTTTCTCAGGCAGAGGCTGCCTGTCTACTAGATAAGAACTACATTTAGTTCTATTACCTGCTCTTGTGTTGGTAGGTGGATTAGATTTCATTTGGTTTTTTTGAGACAACTGGCAAAGTGTTCTTCAGACAGATCTGGGATTTGGTTTAAGGACAAGCTTTCTTGTGTGGTCTGTAAAGTGTGCTGTAGCCCTACAGGAATACTTTGTGTGTCTGCTTTCTGCCTGAAGTTTTGAACGCTGATTTTAATGATGGGGCTTTTAATTACATACAGAGGTAAATTCTCAGACAAAAGAATGAGGAGTTTCATAATCTGTCCCATTAACAGCAGCAGGTTTCTGTTGTCCAAAGGGGATGACAGGCTAAAACCAGCACCTACCACTGGCAGTGAGAGGAACATTGCTTGTTCAAGGCACCTTCCATTCCTCCACAGTGTGTAAACGATTCAAGGATGTATCCACTTCTTAAAGCAGCCACATCTTGGTCACTTACATGTTACTGACATTTAGTTTTAATCATGTTCCATCTGGAAAGGGGGTAGATGTGGGCATTTTGCCAGCTGGTAGCAGTGTGGCTTTTTGGTATCTTAGGACTGAGGAAATTGATAACACCCAGCCTTTGTGAGCCTGAGTGCCTGTAAACAAAAGGGCTAAATTGAGTGTCCTGCTAATGGACTTAACTGTTACAGAATTGAGAGTGCAGGTAGTTGGAAACAACCGCTTTTGCTACACATTCTTTCAAGTTTGGCTTAGTTATTCTCATTAGTTCATCTTGGATACTGTTGAAGTTTTAATTCTAACTTTGACCACAATTCAGTCCTCAAGGCTTGGCAATAGGATTTTACTGGTTTTAGGGCTTACTTTTGGTTTGTACTTCCCTTTCTGCTTGAATGTTCCATTTTGAAAGTATTGGGGGTTTTTTAAGCCTACTTGCTGCTCCTGTCTGGGTTTAAATTCAGTTTCTACCTGTAATAGTAAGACCCAGCAATGGATGCTAGCTAAAGAAAAGATGAAATATGTTCTCTATTATGGCAGCTCCCACCTTGTGTAGGAATTTGAGGATTGCATCAACAGTGAGTGTGGGAGGAGGTTGAAGTGAGGTAGATATGAGAACCCTGAGAGACAGTGTGTGGTAACTCTGCTCATTTTTACAACTGGAGCATGCTTCAAGTTTGGCTTGATTATTTCCTCTTTGACTAATTGAAGCCTCACCTAATTGTGTTGAGAGCTTTACTTTCTCTACAGTGCCTTGTATTCTTTTTTGCTCTAGTTACTAAGTTACCTTAAACATGACACTGATGTGAGAGGGGTATTTATTTTTAGCACTTCTTCCCATGATTAAGCCATGCAGGTTTTGATTGCTGCTTGACTGTTCAATGCTATTTAAATGATGCGGGCAACAGCTGTTTTCTCCATGTCTTATCAGATATCCTCCATGTTCTAATAATAACAAAGTAGTTTCTTTTTGCTTGGCTATTCCAAATTTCCAGTGGAGTGATCTCATTGTACCTCTTCATGGGGACTGCAATCTAGGAATAGGTACTTATGGCTAGACAGATACTTAGCTTTAATAAAATAAGACAGATTGAGGATTTAGCATTCATTTTCTCTTGATTCTGTCATAACATCTAGGATGACATTTAGGGCTGTTTTTATAGTTTTCACCATCTTCTTGTTGCTTTGTTAAAATGACAAGTGTACCAATGTACTTTTCTGTCAGATGCTGTAGGAATGATTTGACTGATTTCTGTTTTCATTAACACAATGACTGTACAGATCTATTTGGTGAAATTTTTTCTTATTCCTTTTGTTGAATGTTTACTATCACAAAACTGAAACTGTAGCAATTCTCTGATTTTACAGAAGATCTCTCTCTGATATTATCTGGAAAAAATGTGCTATTTTTACCACTATTAAAAGTTTTTGTATTTGGAAGGTAGCTATGGTGTAAATTGCTTCAAGACTGCTGCTAATAAATGTGAATAGCTTCATGTAGTGAAAAGCCTAGGTTCACAGGATAAAAATTACTTAAATGCAAGTCTGTGGTTTGCCAAGTTAGATATCTGTTAAGATTTATAATGATAATTACAATGTTGCTATAGTTACCAAGATTTCCCTCCTTCTAAGACTGCAATGCATGTCACTTCAAAGAAGAATCCCTTTTTTCCCATTATTTCAGGAGGATGAAGTAAAACTTTAAAAAATGCTTTTAATTTGCATGAATTGGTTGGCAGAACTTGTTGCCATGAGGAATTGGAAAAGCTGGAAGTAAGTTGTTTCCAAAACATCTGCTTTTATTTCACAACATCTTTGAATTTAATCTCATTAAGTCATACTCTTCAGTTCTATACAATCTATACAAGTCTGACACACAGCGACCCACTGGACCTGGGTAAAGCTCTAAAAAATACTACGGTGGGTCTTGGGTGTGTGTGATGAGGAAGTGAAGATGTGATGAACAGAAGATGTTTAAGTCTTTGGTATCCTTAGGTACAGAGCTTTTATGCACTCTGCATGCACTTCATGCTAAATTAACAGGAAAAGGCTGGCTTTAGAAAAAATGCATAAGTAGAATTTGGTTTTGTCATATTGGGAAGTACAAAGTGTAGAGCAACCATAGATCAGACTTCTCTGTAATCTCTAAGATTTTGACTGATTGACAGTTTTAATTTAGAGTTTTTTCTTTAATTCCTTTTGCCTTTACACTTGAGAGTGTTCACAGGCCTATGCAGGTTTAGACCCGCAATACTGCAGGGTTGTTTTTTTTTAAATACAATTATTGGTCATTAAAACAAAAATAGAAATAAATATTAAGGAGGCTTTTAGTTTTCATTCCTGCTCAGGAAGTTTCCAAATCACCTCTTATGCTTATGCAAGTTGTTTTCAACAGGTTTTTTTGTCTTTCAGAACCTTCTTATTGCAAGTGAAGAGTGTAACATAAAACCATCCTAGTTGCCATTTTGCAATAATTACTGGCTAGTGATCTGTTCTAAGTGAAAGAAGCCGTTGTGATTGTCTCTCAGTGTTAGGGTTTTATCAGCAGGTGTTTTAACAGGTGGTAAAGGTTGAAGTACTGTGTTCTGTATGGATGAATGTTGGGGTTTTATAATGAGAAGGGTGTTCACTATCTTTCTCTGTATCCTTCAAGGAGTTACAAGTGTTATTCCTCCATACAGTAGGTGGAGACAAAGACCTAATGAATTTTATAACATCTCAGACTGATTTTATTAGCTATGCTAGGTCTCTCCTGATTTTTGTTGTTATTAAGTTCCTTTATAAAACTAACAAATCACAAAAAATTTTGTTCTAAAGGCTATTAATTTATGTTTACATTAAGTGCCACAATTCTTTTACTGGCTCCTACTGATAAATTGGTTTTTCAAATATAAGATCTGATTTGGAGATTGAAGAGAAATCTGCACAACCTTTCCATGCAAGTTCAGATCTGTCTTGGGCTCAAAAATTCAGGGGTCAAAGCACGCCCAGAATTGACTTCAAGTTTGAACATATCTGGAAATTCCTAGGGGTGTAGGAGTTGGATCTCTGTGCAGAGTGGGAGATTGAGGTGTGGTCTGCCTCTGTTTATAAACTGAATTTGTATGTATACGAATGTTTACAGGCTGGTGGTTGAGTGCTTACAGCATGTTTGGTGGCACTCAGAATATGGTGTTGGCTTCCTGCCTCTGCCTACATTCAACTGAAATCTTAACGTGTAATTTGGAGTAGTGACAACAAATGGAGTGTAATACCTCCAGCGGGAGAGAGGGGTTTAGTAGCTTTTCAAGCTCAAGAAAATTGAGTTTGCAAGTTTCTCAGATACATTGGCTGACTGTTTCAAAGAAGAAATTATCTGTAGATATTTTTGTTTTAATCTTCTCCTTAATGTAATTTATACTGGGCTGCTAGATTCCTTTTTGGTAGAGGAACTCTCTCTGACTTACTGAAGTTGATAGAAATAGTCATGCCAGAGATAGATTTCCAGGTGTATGGCAGTGCAGGATATGTTTCTCCTGTTGGCTGCAAAGCAGGTTGCCTTGAGAGAGATGTCTTCCATCCCTCATGCTCAGCTAGGGTTAAAATTTATCACCCCCTGTGGTTTCAGCAGATCATGGAAGGATTCCCTTGGTCATTGATCTCTGACTGGTCTGTTGAAAGTTTTTGTGCCTCTTAGGAAATGCAGAGTTTAGCTAGTGAGGTGTGTTTGTGACAGTGCAGGTGCCAGAATGCAAAGGGGAGCTTTTCCCAGCAAGGAGGAAGGGGAGAGGAGCCCTCATGTCAGTGGAAATCAGGTGACCTGAACCTGGGCAGACCTTTTCAGAAGGGGTTTCTTGCTTTGTTTGCAGTTCCACGGGCTGCTTCAAAGCTTGAGAAGGATTGCTCTCAACCCACCTCTGTTACTCCTCTGGCTGTGAGGGGAGGGTGTTTGTCTGCTTAAAAGGGATACTTGGGATTATGTTTAAAGCAGGAGAATGAGTTCTTCCCTGTTTGGTTTCTCTTTAAGACATGTAGCTTCCTGTGGGGGGGACATATCTTTTCATTTCTTTGGACTTCCTTCACTGGAATTATGACAAAATCTCCATCTCATCTGGAAGAGTTATGCATGACCTGATTTTTACTCATGGGCACTATGTGCTGTAGAATGCCAAAATGTATGTTGTTATTAAACACAGTTCAAATGAAAAGGCAATGAGCAGAGTAGTTTTCCACAGTTAAGAAAACACAGGCTTTGGTAGCAACTGATAAAAGATGTGAAAAGTTGAAGCCTGCTGTGGTATCATGCTGCTTCTTGTGAGGTGGGTGTTTTGCAGGGCATCTATTTCAGTAAATCAAAATATCCTCCTGTAAATAATAGTGGGAAGCTGAGAATGACATACAAGTGGGTGTATGGGTCTTGCCACTAGAGTGATGCCCAGAGCCTGCCTTTCCAGTGTTGTTTGAGTAGGGGAAAAGGGAAATAATGGATTAGGAAGTCTGAATACCTCAACATGTTTCAACTCTCAAGGACAGAAGCGGCATTCAGCTCTTCAAATGCTATGTGGCATTTTTGACCTACTGAGCTAATTGCAAGGGCTGAAGAGAAATCCTGACTTGGAGAATAAATTATGATAGTGAACAAGCAGTCAAAGGACAGTGTTATTGCTTGGCACAAGGATTACTTTTATTGGTATCACTTAAGGTTATGGTTAATCAGGGTTTCTTGTATGGTACTTAACTTTAAGAGTATAATTTAATTTAAAATGTCAAAGTCTGTGTAATAAACTGAGTTAGATCATTAACAGATGTAAACTGTTATATTCCTGAGACTTGTGGCACTACTCACCGTAGATCCAGCACAATGCATTCCAACTAGGAATGCTGCCAGGGCTGAGAGCTCTGCAGGAACCTTGCTTTTGATGCATCTGTATCCATCTGAACTTTGCTAAATTGAGGAAATAGGATTTTGAAGAGCGCAGAGCCAAACTGGGGTGGTCAAATCAATGGCCCATTCTGTGGCTGTATCTACCAGCATCTACTCTTTGACCACCAGGTGCTACTGAAAGATGTGCTCTCTAAATGACCTTGTGTGAAAGCACTCAGATTCTGTGCTCTTCTGGGCTGTGGCTGTTCAGAGGATGTCATACGAAGCAGGGATGTTTGTAGTTTTTGGACTGAATGTGTGAGACCACAGCTTCCTCCTCTTCTCTGTGTACTCCATCTGTTTGCTGAGGCTTCCCTTCTGTTTTTCCTTGGCTGTCAAGGAGAATATATGAGGCCTGTATCATATCTTTGCCTGGGACTGTGATATGGTACTCCAGAGAGAAGTTGTGAATGCTTGCACTGTATTATACACCATGGAAGCTGGGAAGAGCCGAGTTTGGTAAGATGTGAATCTCTTCATTGGCTGAGTAGGGTCGGCAGAATCCCTGTGGGCTCAGGTGCTTGCAGTTCCTGGGAATGACTGCCAGGGCAGTCAGAACGTTGCTTTGTGGAGCAAAATCAACAGGTGAATTTTGAAAAGGGTGTCCAACTATTTCAGACAAATCAAGCCTCTAATCCATTGATGTGTTTATGTGACAGAATAAGCTGCTTTTTGCATGTTCTTTCATTCTGCCTGTTGTCTTGGTGCACATTCAATACTTGGCCATTTTGATAAGACTCCATGCAAAAGTGTAAATGCTGGTCAGTGCCTGTGTGCTAGAAAACAGATGTTCACTAGTTATTTCCCTGAATGTACAGCTTCACATCTGTGTGGCTTTTCAGTTCAACCTGATAACCTGAAAAGACACAGTCTCACAAATTACTGATGGCTGGAGCCATTCACTTTCTTCTGTCTGATGTGCTGGTCTTTGCACATGTAGGGACAGTGGCACATCACTGCTTGTGAGGGTCTGAACTAAACTCAGTGAAGAAATCTTTAGAAGTACCCTCTTTAAATGATATGAAGTAAAACAATGACTTTCTCTCTCCACTTCCAAATATAGTTAAAGATAAGAACTTCTTAAATTCCTGGTTTTTTCCTTTTTTTTTTTTTTTTTTTTTTTTTTCTTCTCTGCCTGTCCCTTACAGGTGAAGGTAGCTTTTATAACTTTTATGGAATGAAGAAAATAATGGAAACAGTGCTCTTTGCATGTGCTTATTCAGGCTTCTAAAATTAATTGCTTGAGTCTTAATAATGGAAATTGCAACTAAAAAGTCAGAAAACAATAGCTATAATGAAATAGCATTTGCAGAATTTAAATGGCAGTCTTTTCTATATGTTGCTAAATATTTCCTATAAAAATGTAGAAATGGATTGATATCAGTACCATCCATCCAATGTACTGGTTTTGTGTATATGAATTTCCCTGTAGATGCATGTGTGTAATTTATACATTGTATTATTTGTATTCTGTATCAATAGGAAGCATAATTGATCAGCAAGTTAGTATATTTGGGTATCTTCTCACTGCTTGAAAATGCCCTTGGAAGTAGCATAATTAATGGTGTGCTCTCATTCAGTTTCACTTTTAAGGCTGGCATGTGGCTAATATCTGTTAGGCTGGAAAAATGAAGCTGCCATAGCTGCAAATTTCAAGTGCAAATGGTGAGGGTAGCAAGGTACAAACTGTTGCTAAAGACAGAGCTAAGACACTGGAAAGGACAGAACATGTTTTAAATGTCATCTCAATGTGTTTTAAATGTTTTTGTTGCCTTTGCTCTTTCTGTTGGCTTACATTCAAAGGATGCAGACTGCTCTGTGAAAGGAAGAATGAAGTATCAAAAGTGGCTGGAAGGAGACGACTTTGAAAGTTACTGAGTATGTGAGCCAGTAAGTGGGCAAATGTAGTGTTTAACTTTGGAGGAAGTAAATTTGATTTGTGTGTGTTATTTTTTTCCCAAATGGCCAAATATTGAACGATAGGAAGGATTAAGTGTTTTTTGATAAAATGTTCTTTTGTGGATTTAACTTAAGTTACCTTGTCTTTTCATCTCCAGATATGCATATGAATTGCCTCGCTCTTTGGCAACTCTAGTTTTGCTCAAATTATTTATCAACCTGCTTTGTAATATCTGACTCAAACACATAACATTTTCCTTAAAAATGTGTTTTGGTAATGAAAAACCTTGCTTGAGGTCTCTGCTATTAAATATTTGCTGAGGGGCAGGGAGAGGCTATGAGTTTTTTGGCAAAGTTAATAAAATGTGTGGATTAGTGAAGTGCTGATTAGTGAAGTTCTATTGTAGACAGAAACATTCCTGCCTTAGCTGAAACCCAGATGGAAAGCTGCCTGCCTCAGACTGCAGAACATGGTTTATGTTGCTGGTTTGCTGCAGTATGTTGCTGAGGTTGCAGCAAAGTCAACCTTACAAATGTCTTGAAGTGTAATTAACTCTGTTGCTCGATGTAAATATTTGAATACTGCTCACTGAGTCTCTACAGGGGCCTTTTTAAAACAATTTTTGCCGAAGAGCTCAAAGGGCAGTAGGAATGTGTGTGCATTAATAAACTTCTCTTTGTCCTGGACTTGATCCAGAGCTTATGAGAGGGCAAATGGGAAGATCTCATCCTATCTGATGTATTTACAGTAGAGCTCAGAATGCTTGATCAAGGCTTCATTGTGCTGTCATTGTGCCTAGGGTTTATTTTAGATATGAAACAGAGTGCAGGACATGGACACAACAAGCAAAAGAACCCAGGGTACTGGAAGGGCTCAGGGAGAAAAAAGAAATAGAATTGACCAGAAAAGTAGTGGAATGTTATCCTCAGTGTTAAAAAAGCCATAATTTTTATGTAAGGTGCAGAGTTGGTTTTTTTTGTTTCCAAGCATCAGCTTAAATGCACAGAAGTAATGTTGGTAAAAAAAAATCTCTTGGGGAATACAGTTGTATTTTGTTTCAGTCATTATCTCTTTGGGGGTGAAATCTGCAAAAAGTGTTGTCTGTTTTTAAAAAGAAAATCCTCATTTCCGAGATCTGAAATATGCATGCTTCCTTTTAGGGAATGTCAAAAGGGCTAGATATGGAAAAAGTAGGAGGGGGAGAGGTTTGTTTTTTTTTTTTTTAATTTGTTGTTTTCTTTTTTGCTTATTTTCTTTGTTTTTTTGTGGGTTTGTTTTGTTTTTGTTATTATTTTGTGGTTGTTTGTGTTTTTGTAGCTCATGTAGAAAAAGTTGATGGTGAAGACAAGGGTGGGAAAGAGGTCTTATCTTAAGAGCTTAATTTCAAGTCATTTATCCCAGCACAGTTGTGTCTTTCCCCTCTAACTCTGACTAAACCAAACCTTACCTTTATACCCTCTTTTCTTCGCTAATAGAGTGTGAAGCAGGGAGAGAAGAGGGAAAGTGTGTTAGAAAGAATTTGCATTAGCTGTAGTTTACTCTGTAGGGATAAACTCCTGAGCTGTTCTGTTCTGCATCAGATTATCAGAGAGAAATAGCTAACTTGGCTGCAGGAAACAGTTATGTGTGTTGGAGCAGTTGCTGTATCATGCCTGTGGGGGAGTTTGTGAAAAGCAGTCTGAGTACACCGATCTGTGTGGAAAATCCCAGGATTAGGCTGATCTCCTTAACAATGTGGCACTGCCCCTTCGGATGTCTGGGACTGAAGATGCAAGGATACATCTTTCCAGTTTGCATATGCAGTATCTGTGGTTTTAAACCTTTGGGCAACTTGTCAAATGACTACTGGTAGCATAAACCATCGCTGTGCATCCTCAGCAAGGACAACAGGAGAGATAATTTCACTTTTAGAACTTTGTGTCATGTAAAGAAAAGTAGAAATTACTCATCCCATAAGAAGATGTCAGAAGCTCAGTTCAATGAGTGGTGGTTGTTTGGAATTGTGCTCTAGCAAACATCTCTTTCATCTCATTCCAAGATGTCACTGGCTGCCAGGTACATAAAGTGCTCTCAAATTGCATAATGACACACCCCAGCTCAATAATGATTTATTTTTTGAAGATAATTCTCTTCTAGTATCTCTGGTGTGAGATAACTTGCTGCCAGAACTTTGAGGACAGATTTGTTGAAGCCTCAGAAGCTGAGGCCTTAAGCACACAGCTGGGGTTGTGCGTGTGAGTCTGGGGTTGTCTGGTCACCCTTGCAGTCAAAGCACTAAATCTTGATTACTCTACTACTGTTTTGGTGACAGTGAGTTATTATTGTCTTCAGCTGAATATCATCAACTGGCATAAATTGTTAGAAGCCATTGTGGTACTATCACATTTTAATTGAAAAATGTGTTATTTGCCAAGTTACAATCTAAATAAGCACCTTGAATACTCACTTGGCAGGATATAACTGGCTATTCTTCATTGCTGAAAATTGTCACACTACTCTCTGGGAAATGTATGAACCCATAGACCAAACCTCTAAAGAGAGGCAAAGTACAGTTTGTGTGAGGGCTACAGAGCCCCTGCATGGGTCCTCCTGCAGGACATAAAGGCATTACAACTTTTAGTATGTTTATCATAGGTAATTTCCTTGAATTTTATTTTAGTCTCCTTTCAGAGCGCTCACACCAAAGCCCAACTTTACCTTAATTAATCAACAGCTGTAGTCTTGAGCTCAATTTTTTGACTGTGGAAATCTGTCTATTTTCTGCCTGGTCTCTCCACTTTCTCCTCCTTTCTGAAAATGAAATAACACAAAAGATATGGGTGAATTTGTGCAGCTGTGTAGGTGGGGTCTGCACTACCACACCAGTTTGTGAAGAGCTCAGTGGAAAGCTATTTGGTTTTGAGAGTTGCTTTTCTATATGCTGATAAAATAGGATATCCAGGACTCACTGTAACTTGCAGTGTGATTTGATTCTGAATTACATGGAAGACTGTTTGTACCATCCCAGCATTCTAACAGGATATTAAAGTAAATTTAAATTATTTTTAAGCTCCTTTGCTCAGCTAACTAATGGAAAGGGGCTGTTTTATATAAAAAGGAATCTGGCCTTTTGAATCATCATCTCTTGCAACGTTGCAATTTTTCCTTTCCTCATTAAATTGCATTTTTTGAATCTGCATGAAAAATGGCTGAGGAGCTGCACACAGATCAGCTTGTGCTGGCAAACTGTTTTTTTTTTTTTTAAATTACATTCTCTAGCTTACTTCTGCAGGGTGTGAATCTTTTTTCAATCTTAGGAGTCTGACAGCAGGTTCATCAGAGTTAAGTCTTAATCAATGGTTTTGGCTAGTGAAAATGAGCTACTTGCTTTGATTAAGGAAGAGTTGCCATCTCTTTGACATGCACTTGCTGTCATGTCAAGAAGAATGGAAAAACACTGATATCTCTGCCTTGCAGTTAAGACTCATCATCATGCTCTGGAATTAAGATTCACCCATTCATAAGCAAGAAACTCGAGCAGTCTGCAGAGCTTCGTGTGCTTCTTTCTAAAGTTTTGCTTGTGCTTGAGCATGCTCCTGACTCAGCTGTAGGTGCATGTTTGTTGTAGAGCTGCTCACCTTTAAGTATAGAGTTGGGCAGTTGAAAGAGTTCATGTCACAGCCTGGACTTGTCCTTGTGTAGAGTGTGGCCTGGATGACCATACAGCTGGTAATCTCAGCCATGACCAGCTGAGAGGATGCTTCTCAAATGTAAGTATGGCCACAAATGGATCTTAGCCTCTGAGATGAAAGTTTTCTTTCTGTATTTTTGATGCCTAATTTCGGTACCTCAGAAAATGCTCTGGAGAGAGTTCTGAGGAGCACTGAGGATCAGGTAGCTGACTTTCTGGTTTGCCATCTGAGCCCTTCCTACCACCATGCAAATAGGTACTCCATCTTCTCAGTGGGATGAAACATTAATTTTAAATGACTTGTCACCTTTAAATAACTTGTGTTGCAAGTTATCCTTCTGTTCAGGCTAAACTCCAGGCTTCTTATTTCTGCCTATTTTTAAACTATTTTGCAGTTATAACTGGCCCTTACATCCTGTTGTAACCTGCTGTGAAACTCCCTTTCATAGGAGGCTGCAGTGCAAACTTCTTCACGTACTGCATAGTTTTATAAAATGTTTTGGATTGGTGCAGCTGTGTAAACTAGGATTTTTGCCTCTACATCTTAACAGAGTTTCTTTATTGCTAATTCTGGGCACATAACATAAATATACTGTTGCTTTTAGTGTCTTGTGGATTGTGGATTTCAGATTGACATATGTTTCTCTCCTGGACCTTCAAGGCCCTGTAGTTCTGTAAAAACTCAATTTCAGTCTGAACTTATTTATAAAAAAAAATAAACAAACCCAGTTTCCCACCTGGTTTTGTTTATGATGTTTGTTGAAATACCCAGGAGGTTGTACAAAGCTGGTCAGAAATACACTCTCAGGTAGTCCAGTCTTGTCCATTAAGATCAATTTTTTCTTTCCTTGAGGTCATGGGGGAAAGAGAGAGAGAGATGTTTACTGCAGCTGGCAGGGAGGAGATTTACTTCTCTTACATGACAGCACACATTTTCCTCTATGTTCTTCCAAGTCTGGGTTCAAAGTTCTTCTATTCAGGATTAATCAGGATTTGGTAGGTAGAGCAAAGCTCGCCCATCATGTAAGATGCCAAATGCTTTCAAATTCATTGATCTCAGTGAAACATGAGGGAGCTCAGCTGTCAGCACTAGCCTTTCAGTTCTTAAACATTTTGAGGCTTTAAAATGGGCTATTAATCTTGACTCTGGCAAAGCAGCCAAGGATGTCGGTAGTGTGTGACATGTCTCATAAAGTGCAACTTCTAGGAATCCTTTTTTTTGTGTGTATACAGAATGCATCAAGGCTCATGTTCTGTTTGCATTTCATCTGATGATGTCTCAGAATCTGTTATTTAGAGCACATTTCAAAAAAAAAGATTTTGTTAACATACATCTGGTGTCTGGGCTAATGTAATTACCTTAAATCAAAATACAGCTGGACTTGTAGATTTATTGGAGAAGTTCAGTGCTTCTTATTGGGAATATTTATTTTGAAATTGAAAAAATGAAAGTTTAGAGCAAAATCTCCCTCTTTATATGAAAACAGATGCCATTATGGTATAAAATATAAAAACTTGCAATCCTTGTCTACCTGAATTCAAAAAAGAAACTACTTTTAGGTGAGAAACCCAGTGTGTTTCCTTTGGTCTTGTCTAGTGAATGTAAACAACAGAGCTTATTGATCCTGAGCAATACATGACCCTCTAATAACAAAGGGATGTGACATGAAGTGTGCATGAGCAGAGTGTTTCTTAAACCAGCAGAATACACTTTGAAATTTCTGGGGGCTTCACCAATGTGGTAACAATGAGCATTGTGCTTTTTGGTGCATGGCATGTCCCCCAGTCCCTGTGAAGCAAACTGGGCTGCTCTTGTGGTGTATTGCTTTGCAAAAGGCGTAGTTGCTTTGCAAATTAGTTATCCTCAGGCTTGTGCCAGGGATTAACCCATGGGTTAAGGCCAAAGGGTCCTGGCCTGTTGCCAGCTAAAGTCAGCAGAAGGAGTTCCATCAACTTCAGCAGCTCCCAGAGCAGAGCTCAGACCCGTGGTCTGAAAGCAGTTCTTGGTCTGTCTTGGGTTTTCAGTGTGGTAAATCCTCTGCTGGAGCTGTCCAAGTATTATTGCTTGTGTTGAAAGAAAGCTCTTGAATAAGGGCTGGTGATCAGAAGGCAGTACAGGCCAAGAGCTATCACATCACTGGTCTTTTGCTAACAATGTGGACCTTGTTAGTTGACATAGTGAGTGTGTTTTCACACAAACACAAATGATGAACTTTAGGCATCTAATTTAATTCTTTGTGTCTCTGGAGGGACAGATTTGTCTCTATTTTGTGGCTAGTCTCATCTCTCTTTTTAAATGGTTCTGCACTTCATTCAAGCCTAGAGTCCATAGCTCTGGAAAGCATATTTTGGACTTAAAATTAAATTGCCATTAAACCAGTTGGCTGTACTCATGAGCAACCTGACTGAAATGCTCTGGCACTCCTTTTGAGCTTTTGTAGATCATCCTAGAAAGCTCTTCAAGAGGATCTGAGTGCTTATAAAAACCCACAAACCCTGAACAAAACAACACTGCCAGTGAGATCTCAAATGAGGTAAACATTTCATCAGCAGGCTGTATAAAAACCAATGTCTCATGCATGCCTGCATACACAGGCTGCAGTATGTGCAGTGCTGCATTTAGCCAGGTGTTTGGCCTGTGATGCAGACATGGAAAGGTTTGAGCATGTGAGTAAGTTATTCCTTTTGCACTGGGACCACTTAAACTTGAAATTTCCAGTGATAAATTGAGTAATACTTCTTTTTAAGCTGCAGCACAGTAATGGGAGTTTGGATTTATAAGCCCTGCCAAATTCAATAAACTTGTGTTACAGCCTTTTAAAGTTGTTATATCGAACACTTCTTATA
Source organism: Phaethornis superciliosus (assembly GCA_023637945.1). NCBI lineage: Eukaryota > Metazoa > Chordata > Aves > Apodiformes > Trochilidae > Phaethornis > Phaethornis superciliosus. The sequence continues at coordinate 7,955,112 of JAJQWJ010000021.1, read as the reverse complement.
AAGAGCTATCTTCCTTCTATTGATTCATAATTTATTCAGTGTTTTCTTAACTGCCCCATCAGCAGAACAGTAAAAATGCCACTAAGTAAACTTTGTTTAAGGGTGACCAATTTTTGTCTATGCTACAATAATGTCTGTGGGAAGAAACAATTACCTTGTGATTTGCTGTCAAGGTGGTAAGTGCATTTTCTTTCCAGTTCATTTAGAAGGGACATCACTTTCAAGGTTTCCCTTGTTCTCTTTGTGGGGTTGTTTCTTCTTCTGCACATTTGGATTTTTTACTGTGCACACTGGACAGTACTGGTTGAGCCCTGAATTTATAAACAGATCCACTGCTGTCCTCTCTGCAGTGCTGGTCTTCAATTATGTGTTTCACTACAGATCAGACTCATGGCTTGATGTTTTCTGAAACCTCCCGAAACAGAGCAAACCTTGAAGTGTCAGCTTCTGACACTGCCTTTCCGCTCAGTTTGCTGTATGAACCAACATCAGTTACTGGTTTTGTTACATTTCCATTTTCAGTTGCAGCACAGAGACTCTCAGATGTCAGTTGATCTGTTTTCATACATGTCCAAAGTTAGGGATGGAAGCCTTTGTGAGTATTTGGCCAGTTGCAGGCATTTATCATTATTATAAAATGCAAGAAAGCAGTTAGAAATGTTCATTGTGGCTTGAAACTTCTCAAGTGCCTTGTAATTCTTCCTTTTAGTGAGTGGTTGTCACTCCCCGGTATGTTTGCTGTGGTGAGAGCATTCAGAAGGACTCTCAGTCATTAATGAAGTCCAAAAGATCCTTGCTCAAAGAGAGGAGGAGCACATTTCACTGCCCAGCAGCACATATAAAGACTATTTGCATGGAAGATGCTGAAGATTCAAATACATTAAGAGCAAATAGTCCTCAAGGTCTCAGGGTGTTGGCAGTACCCATATGTGCCACCACGCTGCAGGGATCTGTAAGCAGCATAGAGCCTCTTGTTTTAAATGGTCTAACCCAAGACGTGCTTCCTGTAGTGTTCACAGGTCTTTCATCCTCTGAAATGCCTCCCAGTCTCGATGCCCCTTTTGTATACTGAAAGGCTGAGAAGCTGAATTTACCCCAGGGATTCAAGGTGTTTTCAGTCTGAAGATTAGGCTGCTAAACAATCCTGGGTTGTGAATAGCCTAAAATCTTTCCTTTGAGCTCTATAAGAAAGGTGGAGGCATAATCAGAGTAGATGGCTCCATATATATCACATTATTCTGCTTGGATGTCAGAATTCTGTTTGAAAAAACATATTTGGAATTTATAAATTGTCCTGTGCTCATCTCCAGCATGCTGGCCATTGACCACTGCAGGGATTAAACAGCTACCATTGTGCAGGAAGCATCATGTGTATAACAAATTGCTTCCTTAGAGCCCACCTCCTGCTTTCAGTAATTTGAAAGCACAGTAAGTTAGATCTTGAAAGTTGTATTTTGGAAGATGATGGGTATTTAAATAAAAGGTTTCAAATTACCAGACCTCAAATAGCTACCTAGAGAGGCAGTGTCTAGCATCTGGATTGTTACTGAATTACTCTAAGTCTCTTAATCTGCAAGGGAGCCCCTAAACTGAATGGCTGGTGGGAGTGAAACCTGACACTAAATGGACAGCAATGGCAGAAAGCTTTGTGAGCAACTCCCAAAGGAGCAGGATGAATAAATACACCTTCAGGGCAAGAAAACAAAGTTGCCTTTTAGGACAGAAAAGCATATTCCCTGCCATGTGTTTCCTCTGGTTGTTGTTTTTTTGTTGGATTTGTTTTCCTCATGTGGTTTTTGAATGACTCCAGAGCAGATCTTTTGGTGCTATAAATCGATGTAGCCCCTTTGTCTGCAATAGGGTTATGTTGATTTACTCCAGCTGAGGATCTGCCGTGTGAATCTACTCTTATACTGCTGAAGTTAGCAAGATCAAGCCCACATTTTGAGTACTTCATGCATGCACAAGAAATTAATCTTAGCAATGATGTGTGCAAAGTATGTGTGAACTTTTTTCCACGGGAGATTCTCAAAACCCCTACTTCTACTGTCTGCATTTAGTGCTGACCCTGTCTCTTCTCTCAGTTGTGCAGGTCTTACACTGGTAGAAGTCCACTGACATCAGTAGCTTTGCAACTGCTTAACACCTGTCAGTAAAAGTAGTGTTAAATCATGCCTGTAACATTAAATCTTTTGTCTCTGTGTAAAGCATCATATCCCCAAGACTCCTAGTTTTGAAATTATTATCCCCTTCCGTTTCGTGTCATACCGAGTGATGAACTGCATAGCTCCCATCTAACACATACTGAAGAACAATATTTCATAGTGGCTTCTGTGGATATTGGCTATATTGGCTCAAACTTAGATTTCTTCAGGAGCAATGTAGAACTGCCTTTTCCTAGCTTCATCTGTCTCTGGGTGTCATCTCCATTGGCTGAGACATGGTGGGCTTGGAGGGGAGCAAGCCTGCTTAAATATTAGTGCTTCTTTTTTCCCAATGTCCTGAACCATCCTGCTGACAAGGCAGAGAGTTGCATCTAACAGTAGATACAGAGGGAAGTAAGATGCCACCCATCCCTCTTTGCCTGAAGGCATCAGTGATCATCTGAGCAGCATCAGAGACATGAGGAGAACCTGTTTGGTGTGCATTTCAGAGCTAGGATTTTCAAACAGGTCTTGAAGCACTACATCAGTGCAAGCTGCCTCTTAATTCCCTCCACCCTTTCCTGTTTCTCTTTAACTTCCAGCACAGTATATTTGTACTCCGATCTTCTTTTCTAAAACAGTGGCAGAGGTGGGATGTGAGCAGCTTTCTTTCCATTCCTACTGAGTGAAATAACTGTTAAGTGGATGTGCTGAAGATAACAAAGTGCCTTTGGCAGCATGGTGGCCCTTATGAGGGGGGCACCATGTGAGCAAAGGTGGTCTCTTCCTTCACCTCTCCTTGCATGACATAGGAGAGAGACCTTCAGGAAGTCTGGAGCTTCTTTCCTCTGCTGTATTTTGCTTCTTTCTCAGTAGCAGGCATTGGATGGGTTACCTTGCCTCATTTAGCATTCTGGCTCCAGGAGGTATGAATTCTTGGGCAGCTTCCTTTTACTTCAGAGTACAACATAAATCTGTGCGCAGATAAAATGCATAACGAACCTTGCAGCCTGGCAGGTGGACAGTTCTAAAGAGCAAAACTGGCTAAGAAATGTTAGACTTCCTTGAAATGCTCCACTTTGGAGTATTTGTTTCAGTTCTGGTACCAGAACCATTTTAAACTGACGTGGCTTAATTCCAGCCTTCCTGCTGTATGCAGATGTGCATGTTTGCACAGATGAGCAATGCAGGCAGTTGCATGTTTGCATACATAACTGCTTGGGCAGCTGTTTAGACCTCCAGACTGCCAGCTACGTTCATTTATTTAACTCTATTGGCTGCTGAATAACATGTGCCAAATGCAGAACCTGGATCTGCTTTCTGATAACAGTATAAACTAGTGGAAGTGCTCTGTGTGAAAAGGACTCTCCTTTTTTTGCCTGAGGAAGATTCAGGCTCTGTATTTGTGCACTGGTCTGCATGGTGTCTTTTGTTTTCTTGTCCAAGTTGAAACTGATGGACCCAATAATGTGAGTAAATGGGTTGACATTTCTACTCCGTGTGGAGTAAAAGTCGTTAAATCTTTATAAGTCAAAGGTATTATTTTTAAGTATGAGAAGCAGAAGTGTACATATGATTTATAGTTAGTCTTCTCTGTGGCATTGGTGGTTACTGAGAACTGCATTTAGCTTATGATTTCTTTAAAATAGCAACATGCACACCTACTGAAGTATTAAAATACAAATACTTCAGCTACATTAGATCATTATTTTGAAGATTTGTGTATGTAAGGACTGATTATTCAATCTGTAAGCAAACAAATCTCAGTAACTTCATTCCTAATAATGCAAAGTTAAATAACCTTTTCTGCAGTCCTAGTGTGTCATTTTCATTGGGGGAATTCTGTATTTGCCCTTTCTTTTTACTAAAACCTTTATGATTATGCTTAGGGAGGAGAACCTTACTACCATTGTGGAAATAATCTTTTCCTCTCCTGGGTAAGTGCTCTTCCTGCTACCTCATTGCCACCTCAATCATCTGTTCTTGTAATTTCCTAGTCCTGTCTATGGTACTGCAGCTGCAGTTGACAGAGCTCAATTTCTCTGTTGCAGATCTCTCCTAAGAACTGAGTTTTGTGTTTGGTATTTTTAAAATAAACAACTAGAGGAACAACGTTTTGCTTCCTTTAACCAAAGCTGTTGGAAACTTTCTAAGGCATATTTGGTACTGAAGTTCAAGGCTTCTTATTTTTATGTAAAGAGAGCTCCTGTCATGTCTAACGTGTGAGCGGCTCTGCCCTCCGGTGGACAGAAGTCAGCTGCATGCCCAGCCCCAGAGCTGCTGATGCAACAGAAACGTTATTTTCACTTGAAAGTCCGGTTTATTGGGCAGGAGAATCTGAATCCTGGTTTTCTCTGGTATTGAACATTTCTTTACTGTAGCTGGAAGCATCAACACAACCTTGTGATTTTCTAGAGCAGTTTGTGTTCTTGAATATTGGTCCTATTTTTGGGGTGGTTTTGTGTATGTTTGTTTTGTTTGTTTGTTTGCTTGTTTTCCCTTCTCCATCTCCTGTGGGGCAGAGATGTGGTGCCTTCTCTCACCAGGTCAGCCTCACCTTCCCTACAGCAGTCTCTGCCAGCTGGTGCCACACTCACTGGAACATTCAACACCTTTGGAAAGAGGTGATGGTGCAACATGTGGAGATGTGTCACTGGTTTGGGGCACTTAAGTGGAAGTGATAGCACTAGTGTATCAAAGCATACTTGTTTCTGGTCACAGCATATTACTATGATTTATTTTCAGTTCTAATCAGCCACTTAACCAAGTCATTTTAACCTGTCTCCATCTGCCCTTGATTTTCTTGTGATTAGTGGTACTTTATTTAATTACTTCTCCTCTCCCATCCCTTCTGATTTTTTGGGAGGTGACAAGAAAACTCTGAATAAATATCATATTCCCTGGGAGGAAAACCATGATTAAAAATAGTGTTAGATGATGTTCTTACCCAGGTGAGCAGCATCAACTATAGTGCTGCTGCTGCTGCTGTCCAGAGGGCAAGGAGAAGAGGAGAGGACTCATCAGAGAGATGTAGTTTTTTCCATCATCCTGCCAAGCTTCCTCCAAAGGAGCCAAGACTGCTGACATGAGCAGAAGCCTGACCTGCAGGCAGCAGTGCCAAGTAATGCAGGCAGTGTGCTTTACACAAGGGTGCCCTAACCTCGGCATTTTTCCTGAGCTAGATCATTCCCTCAAACCTAGAGCTCAGTAGAGCTTGCAAACCAAGCTCTGATTTGATCAAACACTCCCAGCAGAAGACAAAATGGAATTCCAGTTTTGCTGTCCGTTTCCTTTCAAGTCACATAAATAAAAAATGGTAGGCTCTTCCTGCTCAGAGGTGCTCGAGTTTCATGTGGTAAATTTTGCATGGCAGGAAGAACGCGCTGTGTTGGTGTGTCATTAGGTTTGATAATTCACAGATCAGACTCAACAAAAATATTTATTGCCTGGATTTACTTGCCATGAAATTGCTTTAAAATATGGGTGGAAAAAATAGCAAGTAAAGCAAAAAAGAAAAGGAAAGTGCATTATTGGATTAACAGAATAAGTCGTCTTTGGAATTGGAATTTTATAACTGTTATTTATGTAGGTAGGTTCAGTTTCTTTTAAATGAGTTTATATATAAATCAATGTACTATAAGCCTTAACTCAGGAGGTTGCTCTCAGGAATTCCTCGTGGCAATGACTTGGAGGAGGAGGAGGCTGTTAGGATTGGTATCCCTTCCTATTATGCTGGTGGCTTTTTGTGGGGATATATATTACAAATTTTAACAGTGAATGTATTCTTTTAATTTAATAACATTTTGTAATTGTAAAAAGAACGTGACTAAGAGATTCTACAATAATTAGGGTAGAGTCATAAATCCTAATCATAAGAATTCTTTTTTAGTGGCTTTTTCGGTTTGTTTTTAGGATTGGATATTCATATTGCTATTCATATTTAATTTAAAAAGATCCTGTTGTAGAAGCAACTGCCAGAACTTTATTCAGGATAGTCCAAAAGACCTGTTCATTTTCAATCCTAGATTCAGCGTATAAAGTGAGATATATTAGAGGTGCTGTACTCTGGAAATTAAGCAGCACTGTTAATTTGATCACTTGAGTATACATAAAAATGTTTGTAAGGCTTAGGTAATGACAAGAGTACTCTTTTATTTCCCAGGCACTCATCTGAAGAACACTTTTGTGTTTTATTAAGTGTCTCTGTGAAGCTGCTCAGCCCCTTTCTAAATATGAGCCTTATCCTGAGTGCCCTGTTGGCACAAGGGACCTGAGTTTGGTTTCTGATCCTGCCTGGAGGACCTCTGTGATTCTCAGTGGTGTGGCAGCGTGTTTCATGGTATTCCAGAGTGAACCTGCTCCAGGCTCTCAGATGCTTTTCTTGGTCTGTGTGACAGACAATTATTAATTATCTTCTATTCAGTTATATCTCTTAGGATCCATCTGGTAAATAAGTATAATCGTAGTTCCCCTTCAACCTTTTGTTTTGTCCTCTTCAGGATGGAAACACAGATGACTGAGGAACAGCTAAAAGTCAGAACTTGGTTCAGGCACGTTTTCTGGTATTTTTTCCTGTCAAGCCATTTTCTTCTTGCTCTGGAGGCTTTTCCTGGGCTTCTCCTTGGCCTAAGGGTTTAACTGCATCACTCATGCTAGGCTGTTAGCATTTAAACATGTAGTATTTAAAGTCTCTCAGCATCTCTCTCCATTTCCCACTATTTTATTTCCAACAGCAGTGAACTGTTCCAGCAGAAATGCTGAGCCAAATTCCTTGCTGATATAAAACAGAGTTGAGGACCTTTATAATGGCAAAGATCTGGATCATTTGATCTTACCTGTCTGTGTAGAAACCACAGAATTTTATAAAGTGAATTGGGAAATGAGGCCCAGGAGAGGCTGATGAGTTGTTAAGGTCACACATGAAGTTGGTAGTATAGCAAGAAATAAAACCCATGTATATATTTTTCCTCTCAAGCCTTCTGTGATGCTTACAAGATGATAATTGAAGTCTACAGTTTCTCTAGCTGAGGAAAGTCTCCAAGACCTTTCTAGGTAGAGAAGTGCTCCAGGGCTGCAGCAGAGATTGTTTTCCCTAGTAAGAGTTTGATCTGTCCTTTCTCACTTCAAATTTTATTCCCAAACTCAGGTGGTTGAGCAGCAGTGAGACCAAAAGCAGAACTCAGGAACTCTGTGGCGTGGTACAGAGCAGCAGAGAGAATCTTTGCCATGAATTTCTCAGTAGTCTGGTTGCAAATTTGCAGTACACAGTAGTGCAGGAGGATGATGCCCTGTAAGCTCACAGTCTTTCCACCCTGGCAATGCAGAACCTTGTTCCTCCAAATGCCCTGCTTGGAGAAGCTCTTCAGAGCATCACAGGGAATTGGGAGAACAAGGTTGCCAACTGGTAGGACTTGTATTCTCAAAACTTGTAGGTGGAGTATTTGCACATCTCCCCTGCATCCTTTTTTTGATTGAATTGTGGGCTGTTCAGGTGCTTCTGCTGTCTCTGTTGAAGTCCATCCCACATTGTTTTGCAGAAAGCATTGCAGAACATATTCTACAAGTATGTACTCTTCTTCTTTGCTGTTTTTTTGTCTTTTCTACCTTCTTCTGTCCATGTTCAGCCATTTACAAAGTAATATTCATTAGAAACTTGAGCATCTCCATCCTGAGGAAAAAAAAAAGCAAGCTTCTAGTGAGCCAAAATTTCTCATCCTGACCTGTTTTTCTAAGAAAAATGTATGTGGTCTAATCATTATTCCCAAATGACCTATAAGTTGGGTCTGGCTGAGGTAATCAGAGCCTCATACTGGAGGCTGGCTGTCAGAGATGGTTGTTAGAGCAATTGATGCAGCAGACATCTGCCTCAGCTGAACTCTGCTTGTACCTTTTGGAAGAAAGTGATCATTCATTTGTATACATAACATGGGAACAGGAGAAAATCCACAATTCTGTTGCCATCTTCTTTAAATAAGCTATCATGATATATCATTGCAATAGCATACACACTTTGAACTCTCACAGCTCTGCAGAAGGCACTGCTTTAGTAGCTGGACAAATATTGCTGCATTGCACATGAGGCAATAGTTCTGCAATTCATTGGTCAGGCTGAGAGGATGTGGGCATAAATTAGTGAGGGACAGAAAGATAATTTTTGCTTGTATAATTAGGGCTGTTTAAATATAAAAAAAACCCTGTTTGTCTCCTTGCCTTTCAGGGAAACATTGTGATGTTTTTAGAAACAATTCATACTTCTAATCTTCCACAAAGATTATGCTTCTGGCACTACAGAATTTCCAACTATTATCAAGCTTTTGAGTCAAACATACAGAGGCCATCATGAGGTTGAAAAGCACACAAACAAACTACTGTTAGAAGTTTGCTGCTGCTGCTGGCATTGCCAAGGGGGCATCTTGTTCTTCTTTGCTCATATGATTTAAAGTAATGAGAAAATTCAGAGCAAGACAAATTAGGAGGCTGATCATATGAAAGGCTCTGGCCTTCCCCACCACTGAGCACTGTTCAGACATGTACACAATGGGGCTTGTTGCCAGATGGGCAAATGCATTCTAAATACTTGTTATCAGTAGTAAAGGGACATAAGGATGATATTAGAGGAGCTGAGAGGAGGGAAGAAGAAACACAGTTTTGGAAAAAACTGAAGGCCACAGTTATATTTATGATTCAAGTATTAAAGTCCCACTTGTTATAAGCACAAATTATCTCTTTTTCTCTATAAATTATCACTACACTCAGCTCACTCATATGACAATGAATTGGAAAGTGCATCATTCTGTGCAGCCAGGTAATTTTTCCTCTTCCAAATATATTACACTGTTTAAATGAGGCTACATTTTTGTGAACAATGTGCGTATCAATATAAAATTACCCATACACATTCTTCCCAGGCCTTATTTAATAACTCTTTTTGCTTGGCTTTTGAAATCCAAGAATGTATCTTTGCCCTGTTCTTTGTGGAAAGGCTGGTTTGCAAAGAGTCCTTTGTACCATATCAACAAAGTAGTTCAAACATCTGTCTAAAGGCCTTCAGTGTATCAGGAAATCAAGTGTATAAGGCATCAGATTATTCTGTAATAAAAACAGAAGGTAGAAACAATTTATGCTGGTTCTACTTCAAAGCGGAGGTACACCAAAGTACTGTGCTTCCTGTTACATGGGCACATGGGCTGTTACAAATATTTGTGTGTGAATACAGCAGCTGATGTGGACTCAAAGGTGACCAACTGGAGCTGTCACTAAAGGTTTTGAGAACCTGGAATGTGTTGGGTGCCTCGTGGGCTCAGTGAGATGCCTCACAGTGTCTGGAGCTGGCAGGACCTCATGGCAAGGTGTATGGGGCAGGTCTGGAGGCTGGAGGGACTGCTGTGGTTTTGAAGTTGAAAAGGTTGGAGTTCAGCTCCATAGGCACTTGGAGATGGCAGCTGTGAGCTTCTTCCCAGCTAAATCTTCTGTGATGTGATGCGTGTATTGGCAGCAAAGTGTTAAGTGGATTTTTTCAGTGGGAATCTTAATAGTATTCTCTCTTTGGAGTTTGTTTCCATCATACAAATGTAACATTACTCCCCGGCCTTTCATTCAGGCAGTGCCTGGCCATCCAGCACCCTGCTGGCACAGGCTCCAGAGCAGCACTCTCCCTTGTCTTCATTGCCAGGGTGTCTGAGCACCCTGAGCATTGCCAGGGGTATCTGAGTAACCCAAGAACTTCCCACATACATCTGTGGTGCTGGGAAGTGATTTTTTCCCCATGCTTTTGCGTGAGGGGAAGTTGGGTGTGCATGTGATGAGAAATTTCCCTGGTCAGTCACACCTTGGCTGTTGCATGCCCAGGAGCTGGGCCAGTGTTTAATCTTTGTACCTGACACTTAAAATGGACATTCATCTCCTGGACTGGATGACCCTCTGACTGTGGAGCTGAGTTAATCTCCTTATAGAGCAGTTGTCTTTGAATTTGTTTCAGGGCCTTAACTGTGTTTTCTTTAAATCCAGGGCTCCTTATGTCCTTCTGAGATGTTCTGTGTACTTGGAAAAATAGTAAATCTGAAGTTGCATGCATGGCTTACGTACCTTTTTGACTCCTTTTACATGTTTTTGCTTTCTGTGTTGTATTTTTCCAGTTAGACTGATTTCAGTCTCCTGTTCCTATCATAACACACATAGTGTGAGTATTGGGCAAAGCAACCTGACTATTTCAAGCTTCAGTCTGGTTTCCTTTTTTTGTCCCTTTAAACTATGGTACCGGAGACTGGGGAGACTGGTAGCCATAGAAACTCCCTCATCTGTGTTGAAAAATAAATACTAAAAATTGCCTTTTTTTTTTTTTTTTTTCTATTTATATAGAAAAATGCAGAAGCAAATAAAACCTGCAGTATATGACTCACTTCATATTTTGAAGTCTTACTACTTCTGTTAAAAGGGGAACCAAATAATCTGAGAATATGAAAACAAACTCCACTCCTTTTCAAGGGACTCCACAATGGGCACAGGAGGGTTTGGGCTTTGGGTATTCAGCTCCTCTTGGTTCATGTATTCCAAAGGGGTGCCCTAGAAGAGCCACAGCTGAGTCAGGGGCTGATGTGAGTGATGGAGATGCTCCAGATGGAGCTAGATCTGAAAGAATACAGACTGAACTTCTCTTTTTCATGTCTTTGTTAATCAGACTTTGTTCCACAAAACAGCCTGTGGTTTTTAATGCTTTTTATTATTATGTTTAGAATAGGCTGAGAAATGCACCTGCTCTCAGTTAATTTAACAGAAACATTTCTGAGATGAAATTGCTGCAGGTCTAGAAGTCTTTCTTTAGTTACCTTACCATGATATCCTGAGACTAGTGCATAACTCAGTGATTCCTTGTAAAGCAAATCAATGTTTTCAATTCCCCCATAAAAGACCCTGCAAATTACTTAAGAAAAATTCTTTGCATTCAATATATGTGATATATGGCTGCAAAAATGTCTCAAATTATTTCTGCCTGGGTGCCAGTAGTGTATTTTAAAGCCTATGTGCCAGCAGTTCCTCATAGTGCCACATACTCTGAAGATCACTGGGAAGCTATTGGGAAAGTGACTCAGAGAGTCTCAACGAATATCTCATCTAAGTTTCTATCTTCTTTTCCAGGAAATGAGCTCCAGCTGTTGCTAAAATCCTCTGCCTTTTGTAAATTACTATCTTTCTAGCATATCTTTCAGGCTAATTTATTCTTTTTCCATGAACCTAGTTAATGTGATATAAGTGCTGTTTCCTCTCACAACAAAGTTTCTTAGTCCAATGATACAATTGCTAGGCATAGGCACACAAGTTTTTTCCCACAAACACATTTGTCTGTGCCTCACGATTTGGTGAGTGTGTTCTTTTTATTCATTAATATCTGCTTCGGTTAGAAAAATGGAAATCAGTTGTTTTCATTGATGACATTTGAATGGCTGAAGCTGGCAATACTGTATTTTAAATTCAGATAATGTGCTGTTTCTCTTTACACATGTGATTTTGTTTCTCTTCTGGGATTGGGTGAATATTATTTAGGATTTTGGTGAAAATGCTTTGGCATGTGAATTCTTTGAGTATATGCCAACATATCGTATGCTCCGGTTTACAACATTTCTACCTACAACTTTATTTGCTAGAACACATAGAGCAAACAGAAAAAGAGCCATGTGGATTCAGTATGAAGAAAATTATATAAAAATCTTTCTATTCAGAGAAAGACTTGTTCTGGAGTAGCTCTATTTCAGTCTCGCTTCTTCTATTTTCTGTACATGATAATGTGTGCCTTTATTTTCCAATAGAGCTTCTCCACAGCCTGTTGCTCACTCTCTTTCTGTGTCTCTGATTCACTAATAAACTATTTTTGGTTCTTTTCCTATTGCTAAGTTGTTGCAGCTCTGCCCTCTCCCCGCAGTGTGTGTTAGTGAGCAGTGATTTCTGGCTTGATTTTTTTGTTTTTGTTTGTTTGGATGGCAGAGTGGCTCTGCTCATTCTGTGGCCATCCCTGTTCTGACAGGCAGTGCTCCAAATCAGGAACTCTGGCATCCAGTTGTGACAATTGCTGGGCATGATGTTGAAGGATAAATTAGGAGCAACTAACTCCAGAAATGGGCTGCCCATAAATAGTCCAAACTGATTAGCCAAAAGAGGGTTAAGAATGTGTGGAGTTGCCTGGGAGTGGAAGGGAAAGGCAGGCAGCAGTGACCCTGTGTGTATATGTGTATTTACAAACACATACGTTTGCAAATCTGTGAATTTAGGAATGTGTTTTTAAAATTTTTTTGCCTATCATCTGTTCAATGGGAGAAGTAACCCCCAGAAGAGTAACTGTTGGCCTTTGTGCTGTTTTAGTAATTATCTGCTGTTTAAAAAAGAATCAGTTTCTGTGTGATAGTATCAAGTACTTCACAGCAGAGATGGACTTGATTCTCAGAGCCTTGTTCCCCAGGCTGAGGTGCAGTCTGGTTGAATGGGCAGCTCCAGACACTGCAGTTTTTGGTGGCAGAGCTCAGGAGCACAATTCAAGTGCTGTCCCCAAGCCTGGGCAGTTGCTGCTCAGATTGCTCTGTCTGCACATGACTTTGGCCTCTGAAAAGTTTCACTTCAGCTTCAGGTGCCTCTGTTTTATTTGTTCTTCCTTTAGGAAAATGGTGAGTGTGCACTTCTTTGTAGAGATTTCTGGTGGGAGTTAGAGCATCAGATGAGCTGCAGGAGGCTCAGCACTGCACACAGCAGTTTTGTGTTAGAAACTGTGCAGAGAAAGGAAAATTTTCTGTTACCCTGTAGAAGCTCTTTTGGCAGTTATGGAAAAATCTTTCCCCTTCCTGAGCAGCATCTCAAGTCCATTCTCCTAGGGCAGAAATGCAAAGATGGAAATTCTTGTTTAAATCTCAAACATTTCTTATGGATACCTTGTCCCTGATATGTGCTGTTTCATGCCCTTATGTGGAATCTGCTTGTCACTGATGCTGACAGATGCAGGATAAATGCTCTTTCCTTTGGCTGTGCCAAGTTGATATTCAGCAGTGTGCTGATGGTAGATTCTGTGCAGAGCAGGGTTGTCTGAGGGAGAGATTTTCTTTCTTAAAAGCACCTATTTAAAGGTTGCATGTGCAGCTGCCTTGATGTGCTAGAGGGATGAGGTGGTGGCCAGTGATACAGACTGGGGTAGACATGCTGAGGCTGTTCCTCCTCTCTACCTGGGATTTTCAAATCCAGAGTGGTTGTTCGTATTATCTCTATTGTAAACTAAAGTGCAAACTTTTAGTTTCACAATTCAATGGCTCTGCATTCAGGTCTGAAGTCAGGGCCCACAGGTTTTAGCTGTAGCAGCTAATCCTTGCTATGGAATAATGGGTGACTTTACACAGCAAGCATGTTATAAGATCTGAGGTCAGTGGATGGGAATGAGAAAAGGTTTGTCCCATCTCGGTACTTGCCATAAGAAGACAAGTGTCAAGAAGCAAATTTGAGCATGTAGAAGACATGTAGCTGAAAGTAAAATGACAAGAAAGAAAATTGGTTCTATCCTGGCACAAACCAGGACACAGATCATGTACCTTAGCACTCAGTTTGTTGTGAGCTACTGGTGCTGAAGTTCACAGTGAAATATTTCCAGGGAGTTGAATAACATAGGAATTAGGCCAGTAGATGTTGCCTTTCAATTTCTAGATTTAAATAATTGGTAGATACTAATATACTTCTGCAGGCTTCTAGTGTACTGGTTGTAAACACAGGCACCATGTAGTGTAGCAAATCACCACACTTCAACTATATCTTCCCTTTAAATAATAATATTTCTGTTTACCAGCAGCATTTCTGTTTTACAGCCTGAAGATTGCAGACATGGGTTAATTCAGTGTGAATTTCCAGGCAGTATTCAACCCTTACCTTATTTTGAAGTGACATGGGAAAAGTAATCCCTTTTTCTGTGTCCTGGTTTTCATGTATGCAGCTACAAATGCTGGGTGCCAGGAATGTGAGGGATCCAAACCTAAAGGAACTTAACTGGGTCACTCCTGAAGTGTTGTCACATGTTTGGGCATTTGCCTTTTTTTCTTTGGTTAGGCTGAAGAAAGTAAGGGCTGAGGAAGAGGCAGCAAAACAGAAGTTCATCTATATGTTCTCTCCAACTCTTGCTCATCCTCAGAAGTGTCTAGAAAATGGTCGACTCCAAAGTGGAATTTTTCAAGAATGAGCTAACAAGAAGCTTCCAGTTGTGAACCAATCCTTTTTAACAAGCAGGCAGTTGAGCTGGGAATCAGTAAGAAAGGCCAAATTCTAAATCCTAATCATTGATAGTGTTTGCATGAGAACTTGTCAAATGCTTTTGGCTTGCATTTAGTAGTTAGGAATTTCTAGATTTCAGCTGCTAATGCTTCAAGAAGATTATGCAAAATTACTAGGGTTTATGTTAGAGATATTTGCCTTTATGGTTCCTTGGTGGGAAGCTCTCATTGTACTCAGAAACAGGTTGTAAATGTCTGCCTTCCTGCTTCCTTGCTCTCTCTAGTTGTACAGAACACTTGTGTGCTCTCATGAGCTGGCACTTCCAGTGAGGTAATGATGGAGGAATCGGGCACATCCAGGCCCTGCTTTACAGCCATCGCCTCATTGCAAAGGCTTCTCTGCCAACAGTTGAGGCTCAAGGGCTCTGGAAGACGTGTGGTAGGAGTTTAAAGCGCAAGAGCTGAACCTTGCGTGGAGTTGAGGTCAGGGCTGGCATAGCAGGAAAGGTCTGTGCTGCTTACCTGTTATGTTCTGGAACTCCCACAGTTTTATTCCAACATGTAAGGCAAAGAGATTCCAGGAGCCCAGTCTGCAGTCATGACCTTCTGTTCCCCAGGTGAAGCAGACCTTCCTGTGGCTCTCTGACTGAGGACAATGACCTTGAAGTTCTACAGTGAATGAAGTTTGTGTGTTGGGGAAATTTTTTATTTTTTTTTTTAAATGGATTACATCTTGGTCCATTCTAATCCCAATCAGTCACATTTAATTATCTGTCCAGGGCACAGGGTATCTGTCAGACCCTGATAAATTCAATGAACATGTAGATTGTATCATCTTTTGTCATCAGTACTGTCTGTTCTTGGCATTCATGCTACAGGGCTAGACTGTAGATATGTTGATTAGCAGATACACTGATCAGTCATGAAAATTCATTTCCAAAATGAATTTGGATTTGGAATGAATATGGCTTTTTTTCCACCTCAGGCAAAGCAAACCTGAATTCTTGATTACACATAATTATTTATACTCATATTTAAGCCATTTTATATGCCCCCAAGGTGGTATGAACTGCTATGAGTTTAAATATGAGGTTAGATGTGAAATGTTTAGGCATTTCACTCAATTCTTGGGTACTTGGAGAAGCAGGCAGAATAGGAGTTGTCTTTTTTTTTTTTTTTATTTTTATTTTAATATAAGCTGATTTAGATGTCCTCTGCTATTTTATTTTCTCTTTGGAAGAAGTACATGAGACTGCCTTGTGTCTCATCTTGTGCTGCTGGGAATATCCCCCTTCCATCTTCACCTCAGTGTGTCATGGGGAGGCACCTCTGTTTTTTAGTTGTGCTGTGAAATTGAAGATAATAGGGATCCTTGTGCTGTGGGCTTTCAAGAATCCTTGCAACACCAGTCACTTGGCATTCACAGGAAATTTTTGCAATGTTTTGGAATGTCAGACTGCAGTATGTGCCAGTCTAGCTCAGCCAAAATTTTTGCCTGGTGTTTCCACAACAAAATGCCCTGCCCAGAGTTCAGTGTCTGCCACTGTAGTACCTTGGGACTGTCCATGCTCAGTGTTTCTTCAAGTCTCAGTTTTTCCATGTAAACCCAGGCAGGCACTGGTTTCACTGTGCTAAAACCAGGTTGGTAATGTGACTTTCTCTCCATTAATGAAATCTAAGCAAGAACAATGTTTTAAACTAAATCTTGAAAAAGAAACAAACAAAAATCCCCAAGCAGCAGGTTTTCTACCTAGTCCATATTTTCAAGATTTTACATACCATGCAGGAGATATTTTTTTTTTTTCCTAATGCTTTTCTGGGAACCTCTGCTCCAGAAAATTCTGTTGGAGATCTCTTTAGTCTATCTCCAGCTGTCATTCATGCCCATCTGCAGCAGGGGCTGGACTTCCCCTTCTGTCTCTAAGTGCATTTATTGTAGAGGACAGTAAGTGTTGAGGGATGTTTTGTCAACCTGGAGACATGTTGAGGTCATGGACTTAATAATAAGCCTACTAGAAGTTTATCCAGCTGCTGTCTCTGACTTCTACTACTTGTTTAGATCCACCTTACATTATTGTCAGTCTCTGCCTGTTTGTGTATGTGATTCTCAAAGCCCTGGAGCTCCAGCTTTGCCTTTCAGTTCACTGGGGAGCAATGAAATTTGTTTGGGTGGAGTGAAGGCAGCAGGTCTGACTGTGTGGTACATACTGGTGATAAGGACCTATTCTCCAGTATTCTGTATTCTTCTTTCCTTTTTAACAGATTACTGTTTTATTTGATCTTCCCTTGGGTGTGTGTTGTCCTCTTTTAATTGCAGTTTTTTGCGTATTCATACTCCTTTGCTTGGCTCTTAAGTTTTGCTAATAAGTTCCTGATGTATGCCAAGATACCGTAGATGATTAATGAAATTGCTGCACTCCCAGATTCTTGTTCTAACTTGCTGTCTTTAATAGTTTCAAACTTGGATTCATCTGCACTGTTACCTGCAACACAGCCCTTATGTTTTAGCTACAGAAGCAGGAAAAGGGGAACATGGTTTGCTGTCCCCAGAGACTGTCATGCAAAAATCCCACTGAAAAGTTCAACACAGTGAGCAGGTTGGTGGCTAGTGGCTGGTGATTCAGCCATGGGTTTTATTGAAACCTACGGGGAGCTGACACAGGTACTAGCAGCTCACTTTTGAGTTTGGCAAAAGGCATGTTCCCTCCACACCAGACTGCAGTTATCCCACAAGCCATGCAACAGGACTGGCAAAGACAGCAAAAGATTACATACTAGTCCAAAGGTGTCTAAGGGCAATTAATAAACCACCACTATTTTCCATTTCCTTTGCAAACAGCAAACAAAAGTGTTTCCTTTCCCAAAGAAGTGACTATTTCTTTTTAGAAGAAAGCTTGCTTTGATGAAAGCAGGCTTAGTAAAGTGTGAGCATGTAATTCTCTTCCTTCTGACAAGTGTTTTGCTTCTCACTGATGCTTTCTTTTCCAAAGATCTGCCCTGTACATGGAGCTTCAGCTATAGAAAGAAAAGAGCTCTTCACAGTGTCTTATGGAGGCATTGGATGTAATACCTGCTATGTGCCTTGAAAAGCAATAAATAGTACTGGAAAAATGGTCAGATAATTCTTTTGAGAAGTGCTAGAAAATACATCCAGTTTGCTTCAACTAGATTTAATAAAAAGCTACGTCAGTGTAAGGATGATTTCTCTTTTTTTGGAAATTTTCATGGATTGCAATGAGGTTTTGAAATACTGCTTGTGTTAGAGAGATGTATTTTTTTCTTGGGATCCTTATTCAGGAATCATTTGAGACAGAGTGTGATGGTAGAGCTGGGGGTCACTAGTGTTTCACCCCTGCATTTCCTTCTGAGTTTTATTCTTTCATGCCCATGTGGATCCTTCCTTGGGAAGAGGAAAAGGCAGAGCAAGGAGGAAGGGGCACACAGCAGCCATTCCAGCCATGGGACTGGAAGTGTCCAACTGCTGACAGCTCTGGGACCTGGCTAAGGTTTGTAGCTCTAACACAACAATGTGTGTTCCTCCAGCCTTGTGGTTTTATGCAGCATGGAGGCAGTTGCTGAATCTTTTCCTTGCTGTCTTTGTCCCTTGGTTAACACTTCCAGAAGAGTCCAAGTGCACTGGAAGTACAAATCTTAAAGCTTATGTCTCACTGTAAAGGTTGACATATTCCAGCCCCATGCAAAATTTTCTTCTGTACTATGCCATGACCCCACTTGTTATCTGCTTTGCAGCAGACCTGGAGAAGAATCCAGGCACTCATACTGAAGGAGATTTATATTTCATTCAATCCTGTAGCTCCCAAATAAGCACAGATTTATTTGCTAGTGAGGATGTGTTGTGCCACTGCCTGATCAGAGCTCTTATGGGGCCAAACATACCCTTAGAAACACCTTGTATACAAATGATAAAACCAAAAAACATTGGTAGTTTCGTAAGACGAGAGCAAAACCAAACTTTTCTGGAACAAAAAACCCATGCACTGTAGAGCTAAATGCTACTTTTATTTTTAACACACTGGAATGTTTGGAGTTTGTTGAAAAATGAAATAACCTCATCATGGTTATTCTGCACATATGCATCATCTCTCTACAAACTAACAGTTGTTTTGATAAGGAGGGATTTTAACAGTTACAGCCCAGGCTGCTTTTACCAAATGGCTCTGAAGAGAAGTACATATTTATGTTGATCTGAAGTGTGAAATACCTGTGTTCAGTTCCCTGTTATTCCACAGGTTCTTCTGTGACTGTTGGCAAGCCAATTCATCTCTATACTTCCCTTTAGTATTTGTAAAAGTATTTTCCACCTGATCCCCCCCAGTAATGTGGGAATCAGTGCATCTTGAGTGCAGGGCACCACGGCGTAGAGATTGAATCCTGTGGTAATCAGGGTCAGTCAAGTACCTGAGACTTCAGGAGCACAGAGGAGCACCCCATGTGCATGGTCTGAATTCTACTATTTTGTCCTCAGGAGCAGGACTGTGGGCTCTCTCCTGTCTGTATGCAGTAAGTCAAACCTCTGTTTCTAGATGTATTATTTCTCAACCGCTGAAACCTGCACACCAAGTCAGTGTGTAACAGGGCATCCTCTTGCCTAATTGCAAAACTCTGCTTAAAAACCAATCAGACCAGGCAGCTAAGTCATCCTGCTGATTTTCTTGCAACATCCTCTTCTCTGTTTCATGTGGAAACCCACTTCCAGTGATTTGTGAACCATTTAGTGTAATGTAAAGATTATCTGTGTCTGCAAAACTAGCCTGCAATCCATTAGCTGGGCCAAATATATTTAGTGATGCTTCATGTCACTGATGACATGACATCCTAGACTAATTATGTGGGGTTTTTTTGTTTTTTTTTTTCTTTTTCCTAGCTAACATTGCTCTTTGTCCAAACTGTTATTAGCTCACAGAATTACTGGCTTAGCTCCCCTGAAGACCTCCCCATGTGGGTAGGAAGGATTAAAGAAGAAACCTATTTTTTGAAAAAGAGGGATAGGGACTGGCTGTGGCTCTCCATACAGCTCATGTTTATATCGAGTAGTATGGGCAGAAAGAGATTCTGCAGAAAGCTCATAAATCCAGGCACTCACGGGTGTTCAGGTGCCTCATCTCTCCTTGTAGATTTAACCACAGACAAGATGGTCTCCTTCAGTGCAAACTCTGATAAGTTAAGTTTCAGCACTAACAACAGGGATTTCAATGCATGAAGAAATGTTCAGTATGGATTTTGTTTAAGAAATGTGAAGAAAAGATAAAAAAGAAGAAATGTTAAGAAGTTCATGAGAAGAAAAGTGTCTGTAGCCCCCAGGTTTCAGGTAGGAGAGAGGATCAGTTTCAAAGCAGGGCAGGGGCCTCAGTAAACCTTGTTTGGCAAATTCCGCTTAGAGCATGTGCTGGATCTCTCCTAATGCTCCTGCACAAAGCCATTGACTAATTCCCTTCTTCAGACATACATAGTCTTTTTACCTCTGAATCTAGTAATGTATTTACTTTCTTTCTCAGTAGCAGATTAGGGAGTGAAGAGGCCAAGACCCATTTTCAAAAGAGATTCTTCAGGCCAGGTTCAGCCAGTACATACTCCCTGTTCCAGCTATTTGCTGTTGATTGGATGTGACCCAGGGAAAGATGCCTTAGAAAGAGCAATCATTAGACAATGATTTTTAATTTTTTTTTAAAGGTAAAATTTAGACTGTCTGGTCCTTACAAACATAATTTTGATCAGCTTTTACCAAGTTGCATGCTTATAAGAGCTTAGGCCACCTCTAGAAGCAGGACTCCAAAGTGAGTAATTTTCAGTCATGTGTCAGCATACTGACTGCATGGTGTGGTGGTTTGGATGCATTCAAACCTCTCGGGCTGAGTGTGGCAGAAGCTAAATGCTTTTGTTTTGAGCCTGAGTAGCCTCCAGCCAGTGCTCTGCCTCTCATTGCTCTAGACACTGACTATGCATCCCCATGAAGGAATATGTCCTGTCCTGGTGCAAAGGATGGGAGAGCTCAGGCATGCCGAGGAGAAGGGAGGGGGTAGGGTGTTGAAGTTAGTGGCAAGACTGTTACAGTTATGAGATAGTCCTGCTGAGGACTGATACATAATAGTGACCTTGTTTATGCCCACATTTGTTGTTTTCTAGGTAGCAAGAAGGTCCTCTTGCCATCCTTCTGTGGTCATTTTCTGAATCTCTAATAAAATGCTAAAAGGACTGAATTTGTAGCTTTTGCCAGTTACATCAGGAAATAGTTGGTGCTGGTAAATAATAAATATTTTCACATTTGTGAGTTTGGGTGCCAGCCAGGTAGACACATAATAGAATCATAGAATGCTGGTTGGAAGGGACCTCGAGGATCATCTGGTCCCCTTACTTTACAGCTGATCCTGCACTTGCCTTGTTCCTGAGGGCTTGGGTCACCAGGGTCCTGCTGCCTGCCTCCAGGAACAGCCTCCTCTTTCAGGCAGGGGCAGGCTGGCCCCTCCCTTACCATCAACCCCTATTTAAATGCAAGGACCTGATCTACACCATCTTGAAGTCAGCCTTTCCCCTGCTCTTGCAAATGTTTAAAATGCTCTGTTTGAATGCTGTAAAAAACGATCACACTGTTTCAGGGGTGCCTCAGCTTTGCTTTCTGTCCCCTGTGGCAGCCATCTCCAGCTCAGGCTTTAGATGTTTCCTTACTGAGGGGCAATACTCAACAGCCTTAGAGATTTGTGACCCTGTGTCCAAAGCCAGGAAACTGTAGTTGAGCCAAAACCATTGGCATCACTGCTGAAAGTTAATAAATACATTCATTCCTGTAGTACATTTTTATTGGCATGAGTGAGGCTTAATACATACCACCTTGTTTTCTCTTTGCCTGAACAAGGAAAGTTCTGCAAGTTGGACTTACCAATGATTAAGAGACCTAAGCAAGCTGAACTGGTAAGTTCATAGATTTTATGACTTCTATGTGTCATTATATCCTCTTATCTGAGCTCCTGTGTAGCACAGCCTGTAGAGCTTCATCCTTTATACTTCTTAAGCCAATGCATTTTGTTAGAGCAAGACTTCTCTAGAGACTACCAGTCATTACTCTCTGGATTGGAGTTCCTGTGGGCATGCTGTGGAATCACAAGCAGCTGGCCTGTATCAGAGCTTTTACTCCTTGTTCCAAATGTGATGTTTCTGGTACTTCTTAAAAAAAACCCCAAACCAACCAAACATGCAGAAGTAAAAAAGATAAAAATACCCATGGATTGTCCTGAAGCCAGTCCCTTCAGACTGATGCTTTGGGGCATTTTGGGTGGCTCCACTGGTGTCCCAGCTAGCTGGACACTGGCAGTGACCAGCACCCAGCAGAGGCACCTTGCCCAGCTGCCAAAACCTGCATGCATGCCCAGTGCAGCACTCAGGGTGGGTTAAGGGGGTACTCATGCACGAACAGACTGCTTGGGCATGGAATGTGTGGGTCCTCAGGCATGCATTCCTTGGCCATTCATGCACCTACTGATTGGGTGCTCATGCATAAAGTACATTTCTCAAGTGTTAGTTATTTGGGTGCTCAATCATATACCAGTTAGGCACTAGTGTACAAACTAATTGGCTGCTCATGCATGCACCAGTTGGGCACCCATGGATAAAGTAATTATGTGCTCATGCACGAATTAATTGTGCACTCATGAATAAATTAATTGGCTGCTCATGCACAGACTGACAAGGCACTTGTGTGTATTACTTGGGCACTCATGCATTAATTTATTGGGTGCTCATGCATGAACTACTGGAGCATGGCTGCTTAAACCAGTTGTGTGCACATGAGTGAACTGATCTGGAACTCCTGCATGACTTGATGGGGTGCTCATGTGTATTGTTTTGGCACACATACATGAGCTAATCAGGTAGTCTTGTGTAAATAGCATAAACCCTGCAGATTATGTCTGATATTCCCATTCCTGTGCCTTCCAAACCTTTAGCACTTTGGGTGGTTTGGAATCGAGTTTGAATTGTGCAATTTAGGCCTAGAGCTGAGTGGGGCAGTAATTCAAAACAGATGGCACAAAATAAGATCTCCTTCTCTTGCAGAGATTAACAATCATCAGTAACATATTCTGTGTCATCCTAGAATGTCCTCTCAGCTCACGTAGCTGCTGTTCCTGTCCTTGCCCTGTGTTAACACCCTTTGTCTGTTCCAAATCACTCTGCTGTCCTCACCAAGCCTCTTCGTTTCCTTCATAGCCTGTAGTTTTAGAGCTCATATTCATCACTTTTTTTACAGAGAGGACCTTTAGCAAGTAAACTAGGCTGTACCTGGTTTGTTTGTTTGTTTCTTTTATCTTGTGTTCTTAAGTCTTTCTCGGGTGTGCCTCTGTGCTGGCTGAAAAATACATCTTTTAATCATGAGACTGATGTTCAACTGCTGAGGCTTCACCCCCTTAAGGAATGTGGTAGAATGAGGTGATGTCCTTGCCTACCTTAAAATCAGTGCCAAAGCCAGAGAGAAAGTCAAATACTGATTGCAGTACAAGCAATCATGGTGAATTTGTACTGAGTATGTCCTGTGAGTACACACATGCAAAACACACGACTATGGCTCTGGCTACCATCACCAGATGGCACTGTTACATCCCCAGCCGCCTTCCCATCCCTCGTGGTGGTGCTGCGGGATGGGATGCTCTTTTGGGAGAGCCCGCAGACAGCAAAAGAGCTGTTCCCTTAATTTCTCAAAGCGTCTTCGGCTTTTCCGATGCAGAGAGCGAGAGCTCCCTGGGGAGAGGGCACTCACGCTGGAGGGTTTTTTTGCAGGCTCTTTGTGGTTGTTTCTCTTCAAAGACTTAAGAGTTGTAGTGTAACCAAAATCAAGTTATACTAAAAAACCCAACCAACCAAATCCCTTCCCAGACGTGATGGCACCACTTTATTTTCTGAAGAGGAACTAATCTGTGGATCAGTGGGTGTGAGGGGGGGGAGCTGGTTTGTCCACTTACTCACAGAGCTGTGGAGGTGCAGGTTGGTTCCTAGGCGTGGGTTGGTTGCTGCACAACTGCAAAACTCTATTTCTGATGCTGGAAATGAAGTTTTTATTTCTGTTTTCTGGGAGCTGTCATTCTGATTTTGCAGCCACAGATGTATCCAATTCCTTCTCAAGTCAGTAGGTAGTTTTTTTGTGTAGAAAATATTGAAGTAATCAGCTCTGTAGGTGGCATAAGTCCAACTTTGTTTTATTGGTCTTAAACCAGCAGTGCTGCCCTGTGGGTCGCTATTGCCTATTTCTAGGTGGTGGATATTGTGGTTTTGAGGGTTCAGGCAGGAGCCTGATTGGAAATAAAGCACAAATAAGACACAACAGCTGCCTATGGATTCTTGACCTGAGCTTGTGTGGTGTGATTTCTTTAGTGCAGACCTACAGAGTATTTACAGCAATATAAAGAAAGAAGTCATAGACCCTCTCTAGCCAGGACCTTTCACTCCAGAAGTGCAAAGGGTGGATGTTGCAAACACACTTATTGCTGCATTTCAGAAGTAGATTAGAAGACAGCAACTGCAGTCCAGCTCTTTGCAGCAACTGGAAGGGCCCGGGCACTGGTTCTGGAGCCCAGTTTGGCTTCCTGGGACTAGTTGCTGGCTGTGAGGGGCAAACTGCAAGGACAATCTGACTGCCTTTGTTAGCACAAGGACTGAACTCCCACTGTGCCATGTCTTATTTTTGACAGGTTCATGGGGAAAGGCAGCATCCATATGTGCCTGGCTTCTTTTAGCAGCACCGTGTTCTTCTGCAAGATTCAAATGATGTGTAATCATGGCCTCTCGGTCTGTGGGATTCTCCTTGTAAAAATAAAAAGCTTTCATTGTGACCAAGGCAGAGCCTCATTGTGGTTCTTCTTTTGGAAGAATGCTACACTCCATGTCTGTTAGGGCAAAAAAGCTTTTTTATTCTAAAAAACAAAACAAACAAGAAAAGGAATTCTTGGGGTCTTTTCCAGGCTTTTGCAGTGACTCATTGTGAAACTTCAGGAAAGTGTGTTGTTTCCCTTATTTTTTTCAGGTATAAAACAATCATGCAGACACACATTTATCCAATGAATATACTTTCACTGGAGCAGAAGCCCTGGCTTCTGTTCCTGACTCTGCCATTGATCACTGCAACATCTTAAAACATTGGACCCCAGTTTGTATATTATATAAGTGGGATAGCAAAAGGTTAACTCCCTAGCAGATGCATTTGGAATTAATAACTAGTTGTAAAATACCTTCAGACTCCTCAGTATAAGTTATCCTGAAAAGTGTTGTGACTCATTCTGGTCCTCTAATGCATTTCCCTAAAATCTGGCTTGGATTCTGATCTGGAGAAGGAACTGTTGGTAGAGCTACAATGTGAATGTGGGCAGATGGCTTTGCTTTGCCTCCTGCATTAAAGGATTCTCCTTGCTTCTGCAGCTGCATCACTCACTGTGTTGGACCAGACCCTTGAACCATGTATGGCACTGGATGGTGAGGCAAAGTCCAGCCCTGCCAGGTCTGAGCTCAACTGGGGTCCCCAGTTGCTATCCCAATACAAATGCTAAAATGATCCATCCCTTGTGCTACATCAGAGAGCAGCTGTGCACTCTACAGGGCTGGAGCCTCAGTGTCTACCAGATTGCTGCCAGCTAACTGGAGAGGTAGTTAAGTAAGAAAATAAAAGTATTATTTTCATTTGGTAAATGGAAAGTATTGGAGCAGCCCTTCCCACGTTTGTTGCTCCCTGTTCAGATTATTCATTTCCACACCATTAAAATGTGAGTATAATTCCTGCCCTTTAAACTAATTCATGTAAAAACTTTTTCTCCAACCACTGTGTAGTCTTAATGAAAACTGGGATTGAGTAAGCCAAGGATAGAAATTAAAGAATTACAGAAGTACTCTGCTCAGTGCTGCATTCCTGAGGTGTCTTATCTGATCCTATACAATTGCCACAGGCCTTTTGGGACTGGATTCTGCTCTGCTCTGCTCTGTGTTGAGCTTAGGCAGCAGCTGCCTGAGCAGAGGTGATGGGTTTTGCTGGTGTAAGCGTGGTGCAAGTGAGGAGAGAGTCAGACCCACTGCCTCCTTCCTGGCAGGAATGAACCACAGCACTTGAAGAGCAACCTTAATTGCTGCTGAATCAGTTAGACCATCTTTAATCAAATCCCTCCCCAGCTTTGACATGTGATTTTTATCTTTTTCCCTGTCAACAGTATTTAGTTACATTAATGACTTTCCTGGCATGAGCCAACATGGTTTATCATCTATTTGATTTGGGTGATTCTTTCCCTTACATTAGGAATAACCCCATCATAATTGCAAACCAGAACTACCCCAGTTTTGCCCTAAGTTTGCACAGTAAAAAGAGTGAGTTATCCAGACATCTGTCTGTTCCTTTGGTGCTGGCCTGCCACTAAGTCTCAGGTGACTTGGAGCATTGTGACCGTGGTCAGCCATGTCCTGTGGGCCAGCTGCCTGTCCTCTGGATGGTATCTCATGGCCAGAGGGAAATCAAGGTGAAGAACTAGCAGGAGGCCCCAGCTTTTTCTTCACTGCTGAGCAGTGGGACAGTCACTGTCCTTATTCAGAGCAAAGTGTAATGTTACAAGCTAGTCAAAAGTAAGTCACAAATAAACCTGTAATAATGTGTCCACCTGTATTAATGGATAGGAATTTAACATGAACTAATCCAATGAAAATTACTGGAGCTGCCCTTGGCTGCTTGAGGATGCTGAGTGGGAGCACATGTTCCCAGGACACTTGGGCATGAATGAGAAGAGGCAGCAGAAATCAGGAGTGAAAAGAAGACACTTTATGTGGCTGATCCTTCTGCTGATGCGGAGTTGTTTTGCATCATGGACTTTCTCATGCTTTATTGAGTTTAATTTTAAAAGCCTCAGTTGATGGGGCTCCTATGGGTTCCCTGGGGAACTCATTCCTTAGCCTACCTTAAATTTCACCTTCATCTTTTACCTCAGATCTTCCCTTTTTAAAACACAATAATGAAGTGAAATACTGCTTTCACTTCTCTTTGTGTTTCTCATGATATTAAAATATATTCTTTTACACCTGGGTTTGCAGGGAGGGTTTTAAATCCATGCTGGAGCACTGAAGAAAAGGGTAACCTGATGGGAAAGGCTTTGTAATGAACCCTCTGCAACTGCAGCCACCTGGACACTCAGATTTGAGCTGTCTTTATTGGGCTCATCTTTGCTGTCTGCTTTCCTCTCATCTTTCTTTGTTTTGAGGTATCCTGGGCCATCAGAGAAGAAGAGTAGGAAAACACACATTCTTCAGAATTTTCAAACATTGCAAGAGCCCTCAGCCAGAGGAGTTTTCTAGGAGTTCTGTGTGTTGTTAGACCAGAGGCAGATGGGATTTCATAACCAACCATTTCAGGGAACCTCCAGAAATGAGGCTTAGAAAACAATATGTCAGTTGGTTCACTTCACTGCTTCACTATTTTATGTTGCACACAAAAAGAAAAGTGTTTTTCTGATCTTCTATACTACACAAAAACATTTTAAAAAGAAATTGTTGCAATTAATTGAAAAGAAAGTATTTTCTTCTGTGACAACCTAAATAAGTAAATAGACAAAATACTTTGTTTACATGCTTTTTGATAGTTTATTTTTTTTAATAAAAATGAACTAAATACTTACTGATCTGGATATTTTGAATTGAAAAATTTGAAAGGTTTAATTTTTGTTTTTTCTTCTCATATGCCTTCTCCCACTCTTGAAACACTTTATAGAAGCATCTGTGGAAAAGTTATGCATAACACCTAAAAATGGCCTGACCAGTTTAAAAAACACAAAACCCAAACAAACCATCTTTTTTCCCCATCTCTCATTTTGATAAAAAATAAAGTTGAGGTTCACATTTCCATAGAGATAGAAGATCCAAGAGTAAGTTGGTTTTAATGTTGCATTTATGCATTTTTCCTTTCAAAATGTCTTGGACTGGAAGAGAAACAATGTAGGAAATAAGAGAACAAAGGCTGAGTGCAGCAAGGAGCATGATGACAGTGATGTGAGGCAGTTTATGACTGGAATTGTTCAAACAGCTGGAGATTGTATTACACTGTTTATCATGTTTAAACCCATGTCAAAATGACGTATATTGTGGAAGTTTTTGTGTGAGATTGTGACCTAGGTATTATGTCAAAAAGTCAGCCATATGTTATAATATTCTTCTGGGGACAAGAAATCTGGCTGAGACTAAAGGGAAGGGTGAGTTCAGTAAAGAAGTCATCCTCTCTCCCCACAGAGGTGACTGTAGGCTGCACACAAAATACTTGTGTGGTTTGCAGAGTTCCGTGAATCAGACAGTTTAGTTGACATTTCCCCTTATTTTTATCTCTTTGTAGAATATCCTTGGGTTTGACATCTTTTTTTCTTAATTTTTTTTTCTTTTTCTAATTTTGGGGGAAAAAAAAATGTGTCATTTCTTCCCCCTGTACATTTTCTTCACTTTATGACAATCCAGGAGTGTACCTGTGGCTGGCTGCCTGGGAGCCACGTGGGTTGTTTCTGTTTTCCCTAGGTCAGAGAGACTTACTCTTGTCATCACATTTTGCTTGTGAACACTTCTAAAATTTGCAAGTCAGCAGAAGACTGGGGCACGGCAGAGAGCTCCCCTGGCCTACTGGACATATTGAATTTCATCCACTAAATATGTTTCAAACTGCGAGAATTTAAGCAGCTCCCAATTTCTGTGGTCATTTGTGCTAATAAAGTTTGACAGCCTGAATGTTAATGGAAAGTAAACAGGAGAGGGGGTGCTAACAAGGTCATAATGAAGCTCACATTTAAATTTAATTGAAATGAATATATGAACACTCATGAGAAACATTTTGTCTTTCTCCTCTAGGCAGTCGTGCAGCATGTGGTAGCAATGGGCAGTTTGTGAGTGTCAGATAAAAGGCAGCTATAGCTTGTCTGCAGGGGCAAATGAGAGCTACTTTAATAAAGAAAACTGCAGCTGGAACGAAGGGAAGCAGAGGAGAATGCTCCTTTTAGGGAGCCCACCCATCATTGCAGCTCACTCTTGTCCTCATTGCTGGGACTCCCAGCTGACCACACTTCTGTCTCCAGTGCCATCCCTATTGCTGGCAGTGGCAGAAGCCTCCAGGGAAGCACGGGGCTGGGGTCAGATTTTACCACATGTGAATGCTCTCATGTCCTCAAATCAGATTTTGAACTCAGGACTCCTTCACTTCTTACAGGAGTAAGGCTCAGCTGAGAGCAGGCTGGCTAGCAGATCCTTTAAAGAAGTTTTTGGCTACTGCCAAATTTATTCTCTTTTAAATTTATTCTCTTTTAAAATGCAGGCTGAATAGAGACAAATGAGTTCCTTGCCTTTTCTCGCGCGTGCATACAATGAATATGTCATAGCCCAAGAATTGGGCTGACTTATCCAAAGCTGTTGGCTCTTTCTTTCCAGGCGTGCTTTCCTAATTCCAGATGGATAAGAGAACAGTGGTGTGCAAGCAACCATCCCCCTCTTTCCCCTCCTCCCAACTTTGGCATAGTTGTGTTTATTGCCTGTGACTGAGGGAGTTTCAATATCCTTGCAAAGTTCTGTCTGAGGAAAGCTGGCGAACAGAGCAGTAGTGGTGCAAAACCCTCTGTAACCATCAGATGCTTTTCCGTGACTCAGAAACATTTCAGCCTCTTTTGTAATAAATGTAAATGGCAAACCAGGGGTCAGGGATGGTCTCAAGGGCAAAGGCTTGTGTCTAATCTTTATTTTCTCTTTATGAGCTGCTGTAACAACTTTGAAGGTATGAAAGAAATCAGCAGAAATGTGAGACAAGGCAATCTTATTAGGAAACTGGTACGTAGCTTCTCAGGCTTGTTCTTTGACCTCCTTTGAAACAACTATGGGGCCAGGATCCTCAGATGGTGCTAAAGCATAAATGTAGCAGGGGATTTACTTTAGCTAGGATTTAGTGTTTCTTTTCAAATATAGTGTCCCTTCCCCCTATCAGAAAATGCTTGCAGCCAAAGTTTTCAGCCATTTTAATCTTGTTTTTTATATAATGGTTCTCTTTACATATTTTTGAAATTACTATAGAGATGACAGATTGCTTGAGCTTAGTGTTTCTGGATGTCTTCAGGAAATGGGGCAAGTTTAAGAGATAAAGGTTTTGGTCTTAGAGTGATTAAAGCCAGTCCTCATAAGCCTCCTTAGAAATTTGTGTAGATGGGGCAGTTTTGGGTTGGACTTTTGACTGGGTGATGTTATGTTCTTACCTTTACAAAACCAGGGTTTTCACCATTGAAACTTCTCTTGATACTGTTTGCAAGGATGGAGAGAGTAGTGCTGAGTTGATATGTGAATGCTGAAGTTTTTACTCACCTGTGTGTTTCATGCTTGACAACCAAGAAGTGAAAGGGAAAAAAACCCCTGAGTTCCTTTTGTGTCTAACAAGATGTTCCATTCACCACTCCACTCCAGATGTTTCATTTTTAGGCTATTGCATTTGGGGCAGGAGAAGCAAGGTTTGCAAAGCTGCCCAAGGTGGAGTACTATGAGTAGCTGGTTAAGAGGCTCAGCTGCAATCTGGGAGCCCCAGGTTTGATCCCCTTCTCTTCATAAGATGCCCGTGTCTCCTCCAACCAACCTGGAAGCCCTTCCAGTGCTCTCCAGTGCTCTCCTTCGGGCTGGGACACGAGGAGAAAGGACTCTGCAGTCCTGTGTAATGGCCAGCAAAGGATGAATGCTCTCCTCAGTCCCCTCCACTGCCCAAAACCAGGCACCAGATTTATGCAGTGGCCAGACATTGTTTCCCAGCAAACAAAATGTTTCCCAGCAAGTCTCCTGTGTACCAGAGATTTCATCCATTTCTCACTCAGGCACTGCATGCCTTCTGCAGCTGATGCTAAGTTTCCCAAACCATCCCATGCTGTTCAACCACATTAAATATTGTGCTGAAGCTAATTAAGCTGACAGTTTGAGAATGTTTTTATTAACTTTGCTTGCTGAATTTCCTTCCCCCC
Organism: Phaethornis superciliosus; assembly: GCA_023637945.1. Taxonomy (NCBI): domain Eukaryota; kingdom Metazoa; phylum Chordata; class Aves; order Apodiformes; family Trochilidae; genus Phaethornis; species Phaethornis superciliosus. Next base: position 7,924,749 of record JAJQWJ010000021.1, on the reverse strand, counting down.
TGGACACTGGCTCTTGTAAATAACTTTCAAAAACTGATTCAGAGCATTTTTCCTTTGTCCTGTTCCCACTGGTGTTAGCTTGTAGGTTTACACTGGACTTCCTGCTACATTAGGATAAAGGAAGAGTGGACATCTAAATGCTTACTTAGTTTTATCTAGAGGGATGTGACTGACAGGCCTTTACAGAACATCATTAAAGGTGAGAAAACTGAGTCTCAAACACATTTTTTCTCCTTTAGCTGAATATCCATGCAGCAGGTGTTTCTGACAGTTGCAGAGGGTCAGGAGGGCTGGGGCAGGTCCTGTGCTCCTCAGCTTGGACCAGTCCCTATAAAACACCAAAGCAGAAGGGTCCTGGTGCATGGGGCAGCATGCAGTTGAAATCTGCAGCCAGGGCCACTTTTTGGTCACATTGGTTTCTGACTTGGAACTTTTTATTTTTAGGAGTTTCATATTTTTTACATATAAAAATTAGTTTAAGAAAAACCCCAGTCCTGTTGGGCTTTAGGCTACGGAATTCTAAGAATCAAATGCTCAGAAAAAAGTCTGAGCTGTTTCATGAATACATCTTGGGGACTGTCAGCTCTCTTCTTCATGCTGGTTCCTATGCCAGGAACAGAAATCACTGTAGTCCTTACAGCTGACAAAATTGTTCCGTTGATTCTGTGTAAGGAATTGATTCAAGTGACAGAATTTGGTCAATCTGTAAAGCTGTTTCAGTTGTTGATGAAGGGCCAATCCTCATGAAATCACTGAACTTTTTTCCTTTGGGATGATAAATGAGCAAGTCCTTGAAAAAATATCCCCTACTTTAAAAAAAATGCCCTCTGAGCATCAGAGAGATTACAGGCAAGGGCACAGTGCTATGTGTGCTGTAAATCCCCTGTGAGAGCAAAAAAGAGACAAACACTGGGCGACTGGTGAGGGAAGGGGGTCTAAATATGTCATAGTAAGTCCATTTATTTCCTCATCACCCCAGACATATTAGCCCTGGCACCTATAGCTGACAGATAAACAAACTGTGCTCTCTTTTAGAAAATATGTGAACAAGGTTGCTCATTGTCAGTCTTGCAGGCAAAAAAATAATAAACACAGATGTATATTGGAGGGGGATGGAAATGCTCTGAATTCTCCCAGCTGAAATCCAGGCTTTGAGAGGAGCCAGGGAAGGCACTCTCCCTGGATGTCATCGGTAGCAGCAGTGCGTGGCCTGTGACCCTCTTGTTTAAGGACCTGAGAAAGGAGGAGGAGGAGGCCCTGACGTGCTCCTTAGTTTATTCATAGGCTTTTCTGTCCCCTAAGTGGTACTGAGTTCTTTTCCTCTCGGGCTTGCTCCTGCTTGGATGAAGCTAGCAAAGAGGATGTTGATGACAAGAGCTGCCAGCCCTATTTTTCTACCTTTTTTACCTCTTGTATATAACTTTGAATTTGAGCAATGAACTGGTTTGTGAGCCTTGCTGCTTTGCAGCTATGTGGCTGTTGAAGAAAAATATTGGATATAAATTTAGACTGTGTTAATCTTGTGTATGAAATAAAGACTTTCTAAGGGACAAGCGTATACTAATTATGAATTACTTCATTAGGCATCAGTTTTAAGAGAACCCAAAACACCGTTCAGATATGTGTAATAAAGAATGACCTAATTAGCAAATCCTACTGTCTGCCCTCTACCCATCACTGGGAAATGTTAAGAGTGTTTCCAGTTAAACTGTTAACTTAAGCTCATAGCTGTGTGTGCTCCATAGGCAGTCCAGGATGCCACAGGGCAATAACTGTGAAAGATCAGTCCTGCCCAGCCCAAGAGAACAGTGAGACAAGGTGAGTTTGGATTTGTCTGGTTGTTCCAGTCTTCCAGGGAGGTCTGGGGGGGCTGACACGTGTGTTGGCAAAAGCCAGGCAGCTCTGGTGAGCTTCAGAGCGTGGCCTCCATTTCCAGGGCCCGCTGGCTGTGCTGGACCCTCTGCCTCCTCCCAGGCCTTTGCCAACATCTCACACCTCAGATTTACTTACCCCTTCCTCCTCTAATGACATAAATTGGCCTTCCACCTACTGCACTCTGCCAGCAAAGCTCAGTTATGTCATTAATGGTTTTAATTGGCATGGTGCTAATACCTAGAGGTCTTTGTCACAAGTTAGATCCTATTTTTTAACTTTTTTTTTTTCCTGAAATGTAGGCCAGCTGTGCAAGAAGAGCCATTAACACCCAGAAAATTATTTTGCTTCAAGCACATTTTTCTGGCCTGTTGTCTGTGAAATCCCAAATCAGAGATTTGTTTTGTTTGATCTGCTTGTTTGCAGGGAGAGAATCTTGTCTTGGCTGTTTTCTGATAAATACAAAACCTCCAGGAAAAAAAAATAAAAAAAATAAAATCTGTAATAAAATATGGAATATATACAACAAGTCCTGGGTAGTTCTCATCAGGGAACTTTGGCTAATATTTTGAGATCCAAAACAAAATTACACACACACACTAGTATATTTTATTTTATGTCAATGTTCACAGTTTCCAAGGAGGTTTACTATCCCCATGTTCCAGATGCTGTATAAACAGTAGGGAAAGAGTCAGACCAAGCACACTGACAGTCTAAATAGAAAACAAACTGGGATTAAGAAAAACTTGGGAGAAGTTAAGTATTTCCATTTATAAGTGATTTTTTTTGGTGAGGTATCCAAAGCCCCACATCTAGTTATAATTATAACAATGATTAATTTTATTACTGTTTATCCTACAAAAATTACAGGATCAGTTCTTAGGATCTTATCACAAGTGCTGGGTTAATTAGTGTTATTTGGAAAGTCCCAGTACCTAGAGTTAAAACATTGCTTAAGACTCAGCTTTCATATAAAAAACCCCACTAAGCTTTTTCTTTTTGTGGTTTCCAAAGGAGTTTGAAAACATGACTGAGATGTTGAAGAAACTCCCAGTTGGTGACTTTCAGAAATCCGACGCATGACTTTTTCAATGCCTGGTGTTGGAAGTATTGGTAGAATGGTCAGGAGAGAAACCCAGCCTAACATGAGGCTCATGAATCTTTGTTGCTTAATGGGATTTTCATTGTTCAGTCTTAGAGTTTCTTTTGAATAGAGTCATGCAGAAATGGGAGTCTCCCAATTCCAACCTCTACTGAAGTAAAGTGCCAGCCCACAAAGCAGTATTTCATTTCAGCTGCTTGGGTTTCTTGAAGCCTTGCTCATAGAGGAGGTGGGACTTCTTGGAGGTTATCTATTGGGTTTTGGAATCTGCCTGGAATCTGGGGAACTCCTGGGCATGGAGAGAGAGGTGCTGTTGGAGGATCACATCCTCCTGCTGCTGCTGCTGCTCCCATACGGCTCATCCAGCGCTCAGCAGCCACCGGGTACGTCCCTGCAGGAGGTTCTGACCCCTGGTCTGAACAGGAAGCTGGCAGACAGCTCACTGCAAGGTGTTGAGGGGAAAATAGATTAGTCTGAGACAGAGAGAGTCTCAGAGCTGTCATGGTGCTTTAAAAAATAAAGCTTGAGGTAAACAAAGCAACACACGCCTGTTTCCACGCAGTCTGTGGGATCGCTGCCGCTGGCCTTTCCGACGGGTCAGGAATTCCACCTATTTCCTACCCAGATCCTCTCTGCCTCCCAGTGTTGACCATGGCCAGGCACATGGTGAGCATTAGCTCCTGCCAAGGAAACTGAGGCACCAGAGGAGAAAAGGCTCAGAAGCACCCACCTGGGCTCTGCCCCTTGGCCAGGCCGTGGCAGGCTGCAGGCTCGTGGTTTGCAGTTGTTTGCCTTAATGCTTGATCATGAGCCCTATTTGTACCATATGTTTTGCATTGCAAATCTCTATATTTCAAATTTGTTAAACATTAGATCATTTAATATTTCTCCTGAGATACCTGGATGGGTTTTGTCTTTTTTTTTTTATTAATTTTTTTGCATGCTTACGGTGCCCTAGGCGGGGCTCAGCTGGCTTGGGAATTGGGAACAACCACAGCTGGAAAAGACTGAGGAAGTTTAGCAAATATATGACATAGAAAGGAAAAGACAAATGCCAAAGCTACAGGGTAGCACAGGTGTGATCCCTGCACTGCTTGATTAGCTACTTCCAAGCATGATCATTTCCACAAAAATCTCGTTTACTTTTTTTGAATGAATGTGTGATTGGCACCCCTGATGTGGAGCACCCATGTGACTGGCAGCAGGACTGTGGGGCTGCTGCCTTGCCTTCCCCTCTTTAAGTTTTTGCAAGGAAATGAGGATTTTCTGCCCCCTACTCTGATTTTGCAATTCTTTTATTAATTGGATTTGACTCAAGTCAGATGAAATTGAAGCTGAACTGCCCCTCATCTCCTGATTAAGCTCTCCAAACATAGCATACATGTTATGTATCTAATGTTTTTGCACATTTCCTGTTAAAAGGATGGATTTCAGCCTGTGTGGCACACTGGGTAATAAAAAACAACCCCCAAACCTAAGCCCTCCCCTCAAGCTTTCTGCTGTCACAAGGCAATACCTGTCTCAGGAGAGCATGCCAGGCACAGCTCTGCCTCAGGAGGAGAAGGAATTTCTGCTGTAAAAACAGCATCCTCTTTAATCCCTGGCTCTGATTTCCACCATGAGTGGCCGTTAGCCATGAAAATACCAGTAAACTTTATTGGCAGTAAAAAATGATGTGGATTCTTTGAAAACCAAAAAAGGCAAGAAAAAATGTTATGGGACCATTAAAAGGTCCATGAGAAATCCTCATTTCATGTTTGCTTTGGGAGTTTCAGCTCTGATATGAATGCTGCCTTACTGGATGCTTTGCACAACTTTATATAGAAGATGAAGCAATTGCTTCTGGACGAGTTATTCCTAGAGCCTCTAAAATATTGTCATATTAATTTGGTGCTTTTATTCAAACAATAGGACTTTCTTGTGGTATTGAAGTGCTTAATTTTTAATTATAAGTGCCCCATAGCTAAGGTTATGTTTAAAGATAAATTTTATGTGTTTAAAACCACTGCTATAAATTATATTTGCTTTAGAATTTGAGATAAATTGACAGTTTTTAAAGGGGAGGAGTTCTGTTAAACTTCTTTCTCTTTCATTATTTCCTAAGTGTTTTAATTGTCTCCTAAGTAGATTTTAGCTTTTTGAAAGCATAACACACAGAAATAGACAGTTTTCATTGAGAAAGATTTTAAGTGGTAAATGGTATTTTATTTAAAATTAAAAATCCAATAAAACGCATGTGTATTCAAAACTGGATGTTTTCTGGGTTTTGGGTTTGTTTATTTTTTTACAGCTGTTTAATTTTTCATTTAAAATGTTACTGAAGCATACAGATAATTTCCATGTTAGAGAAAGATCATTCACTTTTTAATATAATATATATGCTTCAAAAGGAGGAAGGCAAACCCCCCTTCATTTTATAAACTGAACAACTTCCACAATTTTTGATTGAACAATCTTAGGCTTTTGCCTATCCTGATTGCAATACACCTTGAAGCAGAAAAGGAAAAAACAGGGCATAAAATATGTAGCAGAGCTCATCTTGTTTTGATAGTGCAGCTCCAAAAACTTCTAAAATACTTCTCAATTCTTATTTCTAATCTGTTCACACACAGGCATGGTTACTATGAAAAGAAATGAACCGAGCTCACACCTGCTTTATTTACACAGCCAGATTCTTTCTTTGGTCCTGAAACTTTGCTGTCATCAAGTGTCACCTGTCCATGTAACCAGATAGGAAATTTAATACTTTGTATTATGCTGTGATGAATCATAAGATGATTCAAAGCTCTGTTTTGGTAGTACACACGATGTTTGAAAGAGGGAAGGTAGAGAAGCTCAATTTAGTGTCTGTTTTCCACTCGCTCACTACCACTTCATGGGAATTACACATCCACTTGGTTTTCTCCTTTAACACTGACTTCAGACCCACGGGGGTGACTGTGGGGTGATTGTGGTCTTGAATGTTGCACCCACTGATGTAGTGGTGGTTTCCAGGGGGCATCTCTTGTTGGTTTCAGTGAAGCTCAGCTGGGAACCAAGTGATGCTTTTGACTTTCTTCATCCTGGAGGCCAAGGCAGAGGGCAGGGTGGTGGCAGGTGGTTAGTTTGGAGGTTGGCATCCACCCTACACGTGGAGCCTTTGGCAGGGAGCAGAGTTGCCATCCTTGTCCTACATACCTCTGTTTTGTAGCAGCCCACTTCAATTTTCCTTTGAATTTCATGTGTGATCACTTCGTCTGATGTGAAGGCGACTGTCTAGACATCTATTTACAAGAAAAAAAAAACCAAGTCTCTCTATCCTGCAGTCTGAGAGAGCACTGAGCACAAGTACAGATGAGTAAATACAGGGCATATGAGATTGATTTGAAACCAATAACTGGGAAGGGAAGCACTTGCTGTCATCTCTGAAAGAGCTGCAGTTCTATTCCAGAGTCCTACGCAGCTTTTAGATCTCACTCCTACTTACCTGCTCGCTATTTATGGGACCAGAGTATTCCATTTCTCCAAGAGCCTTAATGGATTTGTATTCTACAAACAAGCAGCAGTTCCTGGGAGAGGTGCAGTTTTTTGTTGGTTTTACTTTGTTTTGTTCTCATATGAAAATATCGTCTTAGCATCCTGCTATGCATTGCAGTCAGCTTGAGGAAGGAAAATGGAGCATGCACAGAGCTGGCTGTTTGCCTGATTATTTACAGTGTGACTGCAATAGATGTGGTGCTCTGTGTTTTCCCCAACAACTTCATCCTGTTTTCTTCTCTCTTCCCATTTCTTCTGCTGTCCTACAAGTCAACAATACAATACTAGAGTTCATATCCATAGCTGCAAGAGTTTGTTTTGAACTTGGACTGTTTTAGCATACAGCTGAGTTTATTTCTCTCACACCACCTTTCAGTGATGAGAGCTTTTCCTTCTCAGTCTCCATCTTCTCTGACTTTTTTAGCTCCAAAGAAGTGGAGGTCTCAAGAGGGCTGGGGCAGGTGTGAGGAGGTGGTTTGTCTGTCTTACAGGTGGGTACTGCACAGAGGGGGCACAGCTCACATGGGAAGCCTGCAGCAATACTGGGAAATTATCCCAAATCTCCTGAATGTCCTGTCTGCTGCTACAGTCCCAAACCACCCTCCCTCTTTGTTATAATTAAGGTTCTTCTTTAGTTTTCTGCAGTTCTTTTAAATGGGTGTAAATAGGAGACTTTCACCGCTTGAACAGGAGATGGGGCATTGTGTAGGCACTTCAGCACAGAAATATTTGGTTCTTCATTTCACTAAAAACTCGCTACTTTCAAGTGGATGCTTTTTAAAAAAAAACAACAAAGTTTGAATAAACATTTTACTGAGTATTTTAGGCAGCTAAGAGAAAGCTTATTAACCTTTCTGACTATTATAATTGTTTAGAATTGAGTAACTTCTTACAAAAATATCAGCTCTTGACTTATTAACCCTTTTGAGAAGTTTTTGGAATTTTTCCGTTTGGTTTACATAGGTCTTGGATTGAGACCATCATAGTATGCTTTCCAACTGAAGTGGTTTCAGCTTTTTAAAACCAGCCTGCATTAGCAGAAATATTTTTCTCAGCAAATGCGTAGTCAGGAAAGTGAAATCAGTGCTTATCTTGCTTTGCCTGGTTCCTCAAGCCTTGAGAAAAATGAGTAAGCTGGAATTAGAGTTTAGATTAACATAAAACATTCTGCTGGAATTTCAGGTATTTTTAAGATAGTACAGGAAAAATATTGTATTTTTTAAAGTTTGGAATGAATAATTGTTTCCATTAAAGGGACTTTGGTGCTTCTATTAGGTAATTCTAAGCTCCTTTCCCATTAATGGTAATTTGCCTGAAAAGAAAGGTACATTACATAAATATTTCAAAGTAACCTGAACAGCAATTTGAAGATATTAAGCTTTCAAGTTGACAGCCTCAAGCACCTTGATTCATCTTAACATCCAGGAAGATCTTAAATGCAAACAAACACTTGACTTGAACAGGACTGACTTCAGAACCAAAATGAGCTTCATTCTACAGGACTCAGTGAATATAAGAGACCAGTCCATGTTTCAAGAACGTTAATTATCTCAACTGGAAGAAGAACATATCAAGATGGGCACATGAAGTAAACAAGAATTATTTTTCTAAACAAATCCTGGATCCACATTCTGCAGGCAGCACACGTGTATTTCACCTGCCCTCAGAACAGCACTGATTTGATTCTACCTCCCCATGGGCTGGAGCAGCAGCAAGACTGCCTGGTGTGAGAGGAAGGGTAATGCCAGGGGTGTAGGAGAAGCAGCTGAAATAGGTGTCACAAGTCACTGGGACAAAGAACTGCTTCTCTGCGGCCCGAGCCAAAGCCTGCAAAAAAGGAGTGAAAACTTTTTTGGTGACCCTGTTGGCTTTTGGATGAGAAGCTGTGGGCTGGGCATGCTGAAGGGCTTGGCACCAGGGAAGAAGTTTTGAAGAGAGGTCAGGTAGTGGCTGCAAGGAACCCAACCTCCTTTAAAAGCAAAGCTTGCAGAGTTGATGATGCCACTTCTGGAGAACACGCAGCATGGAAACTTCTCTAAACCAGGGTTTTGTTGGTTAGAAAAAACTTGTAACTATGGAATTCAGTTACTCCAGCAAGTCCTTCCCACTCCTGGCACCTTTTTTCCTTTCTTCCTGCCTTTCCTCCTTTCTGTGCCCCAGGTACATTTAAAATTAGCCCTGCCTTGGACTTCCTACTTTTATTTTAAAGCTCCCAATTAGAATCATGGAATCATTAGGGTAGGAGAGGGTTTTGTCTTAGTTCTTCTAAAGTGTTGTTAATTTTTTCTCTGGTTCTATTTTGGTTTTTGGTTGGTTGGTTGGTTTGGTTGCTGTAATTTTGTTTTTAACGAAGTAAAATGATAAGTGACCTTTCTTAAGTCTCTGGCAAGTGTGAGCCTGCTAGAGCAAAGGCAGAGAGTTCCCAGTCACACTGAGGCTCTTTTGTCAGGCTCCATTACTCTAGAAAGTAGGTTACAGCCCAGAACACAGGGATTTGATTCCTCACTGGATACACAGGACAGAAACTGGCATGGAGAAATATTGTATTGGGTATCTTATACCTTGCAATGAGTTCAGAGCCTCTTTTTGCTCTTCTCTTTGACATGCATGTCCTCAGAGGGTTTGTAAAACAGGGGTCACAGTGATTTGTGGTCATTACAGATTATTCTAATCATTGCAGTAATCCCTGAGACTGATACATAAATTCTGTTTAAACAAATACCAAAAGACTGTCTCTGTCTTTAAAAACTTACAATCTAAATAGAGAAAAAAGGCAAACAAAGGATTATCATCACCAGGGTTGGGTGGAGCTAAGAACAAAACCCAAATCTCCTTTGCAACATGTCCTTTCTTGTTCACTCTTATTTCTTAATTTTGCCTTTTTATTTTTTTATTTTTTTTTTTTTTTTTTAGTAAAAGGGATTTCATGCTAGAGGTCTGGTATGGCTCCAGCTTGGATCACTTTGGTTGTGTTTACACTGTGCATTGGAGAAGGGTTTCCTGAGCAATCCGAGGTTACAGCCGTGAGTCCAGAGGGCACAAAGCAGCTCTGCTCAGGCCTCCTGACTGATGCCCAGAAGTTCTCTGGTGCCTTTGCTGCTCCCAGGGCAGGCTCAGGCTGACTCCTCTCTGGCCAGCACGATGCAGGCAGTGTGGCACACCATGAAGGTGCTTTTACATCCTTTTCCCACAAGCAGGCTACTGGGAAGACTGTGCTTTTGACTGTAGGTACTCCCCAGGGTAAGAGACATGCCCTGTGTTTCCTGGCCTGGGCTCATAGCCTGTTTCCTTGGCTAAACTGTAATAAAATCCTGCTGTTGATGTTACGTGCTGTTCTGCTTTAGCTCAGGCTGTGGTGGGCACAGTGAGCCTTGCCAGAGCTTGGGCATCACTTTGGGTCTATGAATCAAAGGGGCTTGGGGGGGCTAATACTAAGTGGAGGCTGTTAAATGACACTGTGATTATTCCTGCAACGCTCAAGCCTTCATCACTGTGTCCATTATTACGGGGTGAAAGGGTTGTAGCGAGCTGGCTGCTTTTCCAAGGCCTGGCAGTGCCCCAGGGCTGAGCTGTGCTCTCAGCATCCCTGCCCCACCCGCCCGGCTCAGCTCCTGCATGGCTGCTCCCGGGAGGAGGGCAGAGGGGGAACTTTGCCTTGTAAGCACAGGCTCTGTGGGACCCGGGAGAAAAGGCTGGATTTCTTCCACTCTTTTATGCTGTGGTGGAGCTAGCCCTACCCTCCCATCCGTCTCTGAGATCTGTCTTTTGTAGGACAGGTGCAAGAGTTGGTGACTGCCTAATTTGGTGATGTTGAGCTCCCGGGTTGGTGTTTGTGAAGTGTTGCGGGGAGGCTAGGTGGTACTCTTGAGCTGGGTTTTGGCAGTGCTTACCCAAGAGGAAAAGTGCTGTGGGAATCAGTAGAGGCACTTGCTCTTCAGAGCCAGGTACTCTTCAGCGTGCTGGGAGGTGGCAGAAGGGGCTGTGGTCCAGATTCCATCAGGAAAATTCTGCAGCACGTGGCTAATTTGAGGAATGGGCTTATTCATCTTAATGCTCAGGATCTCTGTGTTTGCTGTGCTGAGCGGGGCAAACTGAAGTGCCTGATGTGCACACCTCAGAGCTGGCTGAGCAGGTCCCTAACTGGTGATATCTTCAGAGGATACGTTGTGAGGGCATTGGTGAGAGGGTTTTCTGTCCTAGGCTGGGCATTTCATGCCATCAGTACAACCAGAAGTTTTGTACTGTCACTGGAGGGAGCTGCAGGAAAGGTGTGTGTCCCTGTGCCAGCCACACCTCTGTCTGCAGAGGACAAAGCCACCTCTGGCACTGATAGGGCAGAGCCCCATACACTGTATTTCCCCTCTGGGACCTTCCACACCACTTACCTGGTAATGTTCACAGTCCTCTCAGTCATTCCTTTTAAAATTAAGTTTTGTTTGTTAATAGTCAAACCCAGTTTAGTAAATTTGACTGCTCAGTAAGTGGTTGGAGAGCAACAGACTGCTTATACCTGGGACAGCTGGGCTGGAGAGCATCTACTGATGATGAGATTCTGCACCATACAGCTCACACCTGTACATCTCTATAGCAGCTGATAAACATATAAACCCTCTAGTAGCTGTTTATTAGAGATCTTTTAATGAAGATATGACCCTCAGTTATACCAAGAAGAGAAAGATTTTGGTGAATGTGGGGTGGGATTTTGACAGCCCATTTCAGAAGGACTTGTGGCCAGCAAAGCACAGCACTAGCCAGCCCAGCTCTGGAAAGCAGAGCTGTGGCACTGAGCAGTTGTCCTGGGCTGTTTGAGCTCTGCCAGCTCACCAGAGCTTTATGGTTTTCTCCTTCAGCATGTGGATGGGGCTGACTGTGGAGCTATTTCTGAGCTCTCTGTGGCCCCCTCTCTCAGTCAGTGTAAACACAGTCTTAGGTTTGTAGCAGCTGGATTTTTGTACATAGCCATTCAGGATATAAATAGGAACCATTCTAAATCTTTAGATGCCAACATAGCCTTATACTCTGGCCTTAGATTACCGTTGAAAATGTGATTTAAGCATCTATCTCCTTAAAGTTTCCTTAAAAGGTTTACTCCTGGACAAGTTTATGCTCAAATTTAGCAAGATTGCAATTCGTTGTTCATTTGACCATACTAGGTATTTCACCAAGAAGGAATTAATGTAGGGAACAATGGAAGACGATTTTGAGGAAAAAACCAGCAAATAGCATTGTTGAGAGGACAAATTTATATGAAGCTGAACTGCTAATTTTTAGGAAATGCTGTTTGCCACAAAAAGACAATGTTATAAAAAAAAGATACAGCCAAACTATACATTTTGGTTTTTGGTTCTCTTGGCTGGGGGTGTTTGGGAGCTTTCTTTCCAGAAACTGAAGCTGTGTATTACTAATGCATGTGGCACAGTATGCTGTAAGCTTATATGATCCCTGTAGTAGCTACTCCCAGACACTGCTGTCATGCTGTGGCATGGGGTGTACAGTCCCACAGACACATCAGTCTAATGTCCTGTGAAAAGCATCACAGATTACTGATAATCAGGTTAAAGTATCTGAGCATTCAGTTCTGTGTTCATGTCTTTTAAAGTTGTTCCGAAATGAAAGAAAATTTCACTGTAAGAAAGAATATTTGAAAGCTTGAACTTCTCAACCCAGCATCAAGAGGGATAAACTGTATTTAAACAATATGTTTAAATAAAGTCTGAATTGATACTGATTCATTCCAGATGAGACTGGGATCTGTAAGATGTGTGGGCTTGCTATACTATAGCATAAACTTTTTAAAAGAAGTAGTCATTCTCTGTACTAAAACAGGTATCTGTGAGACTTAGGCTGTGATGGGCCTGGCCCTGGCTCCTTTCTGGCTCCAGTCTTGGAAGCAGTTCCTCTTGCTGGTGTTTTGGTGCAGAGATCAATGAGTCAGCCTCACAGGGCACCTCCCCAGAGCTGGTTTGGCATTTTGCAAATCAGTTGTTCCTTGCCTCAGTTTCTCTCTCTGGCAGTTGAAGGGTACCAGCTCCTCACTGGATGGTATGGTGAGAAGTGCTGTACAGCTGCAGTGCTACATTCCTTGGTACTCATTAGATTATCCAGTATCCTTTTTGTATGCAGCATATAGATTTTGTAAGTCTCCATGCTCCACAGTTTTCTACCAGTACTTTTTTTTATGTTTATGTTCACAGCATGGTATTACTATTTAATGATGTCGAGGGTTTTCTGGTCTTTCTTAAAAGACCTGACAGGAGGACAAGCATATTCCTTTTCTCCTTGGCTCCTCAGTACACTTCCAAATACCCAGCATAAGAAAGCTCCTAAGTATATGCTTCTGGCCTTTGCTGTTCAGGGTGGCATGTAAACACAATGTCATTTTAAGCATCTTCCCCAATGCTTATGTGAATAGAGATGTTTTCCCAAATCAGAACAATACTTCTGCACAGGCTGTGGAGCAAAGCTTCGGTTCTTTGGCCACTGGCAGTAAGAACATATTCTAATTTGAGCTGCTGGCTCAACTAACTCAGTTGGTAGAATAACTTACAGTAACAAGTGGGTAGAAGGGAAGCAGAGAGCTCCCCAACTCCTGGATCTCAGCTTCCTTGAGCAGTGCTTTCTCTTGAGCTGTTGGCTGCAAAGCTGCAGCTCTGACCTGAGCATCACCACAGATACTGGCACTGGTAGGTCACTGTGCTGTGGTACCCACTGAGCAGCTCCTAATGCTTCTTGAACTTTTCTCCTTCTGTAGCTCTCTGATCCCTCTTTATTTTTTCTTCGTGGTGTCACACAAAGGGCCATATGTCTATAGGTGAATTTAGATACACATATACCTCAGATTCTGCTTCTTCATGCTCAGGGTTGCCAAGCCTCCAGAGTAAGAGGTGACCAGCTGCACACTGAGGCTTTCAGCAAAGGAAACCAGTCATCTCCAGTTGTGAGTGTTTAATTGCTCTGTGCACAGTTCACTGATTTCAAGGCCTATAGGGACCCCTGTGATTCCTTTGCCTGAACACCTGCATATCCCAGCCTGTGGCATTTCGTCCAGTGCTTTCTGCATTACAGATATTAACATGTGGCTGAACTGGAACGTATCTCTGCAAATGACATCCAGTCTCAATTTAGGCTTCTTTTCCCATAAAGGTACTCACAGAGCTAGAAGGAAATGAATTTCTAATATTCCAGATTCCACAGGACCCTTGGAGTACTTCAGCTTGAAAGACTGCAGGTGAGGGACCAGCTACCATGTCCCACAGCATGCATATACAGTTGTGCATTAGTGTGAAGAGCTTCTGCATGATTTCCTGTCTCAAACAATTTTCCTTTTTTGTAGTCACTGAGCTTTTGAATGCCTGTTTCTACCTGACTGAGATAGCAGATTTAGGCTGGTTCCATTTTGGGCCTTTTGATGATAAAGCATTACAGCATCATCCCAGCCAGGAGATGACCAGTTCAGGTCGTGGGGTGTAGAGCTACCCGTGGCTTTTTGTGTGTGCCTGGGGTGAAGGGTGCTGCATTTCAGTCCTGTTGTCAAAATTGCAGGTAGTACCCTTGTAAACCTCTTTCCTGGGTCTATCTGATCTGGTTTCATCATCTTCATGCCTCTTGCATTTGGCATTATTTCCAAAAAGCTTATTTGCTGTCTCTGTCAGCTGAGAAACTTTCTATAAAATCTTGGCTGTCCTTTTTGTTGAGTGAAGTCCAGGACTGCTGTTGTCTGCTCCCAGGCATTGTTTCTCTTGTGAGGATCTGGGTGATGCTAGGATTCATGTGGGCTTTGTTTGGCTACTTTTCAGAGATCTTCCAAGCAAGACATTTGTTGCTTTCCTTTTATTTTTCATATTCTTACAATAAGCTTGTAAAAATTTTAGGAGTTTCCACCATTCCTCTGTAGATTTCTATGGTTTCTTCACACTTTCTGATAACATGCTCATTACAGAAGGACCAAACACCACCTTTCCCTGCATTTTGCAGTTTTATCTTTTTGCATTTTCTGTGCCTTTTACAAACTTTGTGTGTCCTAGCCCTAACTACATTACAAAAAAACACCTGTCCTGATTTTTTGCTTCCATTTTATCCTAGTTGCTTGCACTGGCAAGACCAGGTCTTGAGCCTGCCAAGTGCTGAGTGCTCTGGCAGGAGTCTGCCTGACCTGCTCAGAGCTGGGTGAGGCATTTGAGGCCCAATTCTGTAAAGATTACTGAAGTCAGTGGAAAGACTCTGGTTTATTTTGTTGATCAACATTTAATCTTTGGCAAATATTCTACAGCCAACCAACCGAAGATACCTAAATTGGAAAAAAAAAAAAAAAAAAAAAGATGTGGCAGCTGGAGCCCCTAAACCAGACAAAAGATCCATGGCCATCCGTGTGTCTGTGACATTGTCAGTGCTCTTTTTGTTTGGGGTATGTCCTGTGTGGTGGGTAGGAAGAGTTGACAAGTAGGAGATTGGTTTCAGCAAGACAGATGTGTGTACCATGAGCAGTACAGGAGTTAGAAATGAAAATGAATTTAATCCTGAAACTACTGTGAACAACAAAACCCTCCTCTGACTGGGAGGCAGGAGCTCAGGGAACTGCAGGCTCAAGGAGCCCCAGGGAGGACAAAGCCCACCTAGCTGTGGGTGTGCTGGTAGCAGCACATATTTCTGAAGGCAAAAGGAGAACAGATTCCATCTGCTACCAGAGGTCCCCAGTCGAGTCACCTAACCTAAGTGACTTCTCATGGCAGCTGGAACAAGAGATCTGTATTGTGTATTTTTGTCTGCACATGTTTGCAAATACACTGATTCCCATTTGCAATTGTGAGCTCACTCTGTGCTTTCCTGGGATACATTTATTTTCTTCTGTGTTTGTGTCTGCTGTAAGAAAGACCTTGGCTTACTGTGACAAGTAAAAGGATCGTTACTTCTCCAGAAATATGAGACCTTTCAGTGTACCACAACCTGTGTCAGTGTTGTGAATGCCAGGATTTATATTGTCTTTCCCAACAAACTGAAGGGCTACAGAAAGAAAGAGAGAAGTGTGCAAAGGGCAAATGGTTGAGAGGCAACTCACAAACTTCAGAAAAAGATGTGTTTTCAGAAATATAAGAACCAGCTCAGCGACTTCCCTTCTAGGCTACAGTTAGGGCAAATCTTGAAACTTTGGTACCTCTGAGCTAAGTGCTGTTTGGGAGTTAACAGCCTTGCACACCCATCTTGCAGAGGACCAGTTCAACCCCAAGTAATTGCAATATAAGGGCTTGTGAAATCTCTATTTTCCTGCTTTCCTTTGCAAGCTAAGCAACCTGCCCCACCTCCAGATGTTGCAAATAGTGCATGAACCTGTACTGAATATGCAATATTATTCTGATCCTTTGATCTTGCAGCACACTGCAAACCTCCAAGCCTCAACAAGCCCTGCTGAAGCAGGGGATACACTTGTATTCCTGCCTTTGCAGGTTTGGAAACTGAGGCACAGAGCTGTAGCCACATGGCAGTCAGTGGCAAGCTGAGGAATTCCAGCAACTTCATGGATTTCAGAGTAAACCCTTTGACTCCCAGTAATGAAATTTTTCACTTTTCTTTGTTTCTGTCATTGGAATTTAATGATCCTCTCCATACCTCACTCACCCCTTCTCTTTCTTCCATTTTAAAGCAACAGGTGTTGCAAACCAGATTTGTTAAAGCTTCTCATCTCCAGGCAGGAGAGCAGGGCAGGATGGATGTGCTGCTCCCCTCCTTTCCTCCTCCTGCTGCACACCATAGCTGCCCTCCTTGGCACTTATTTGGTCCTCAGTTTGTTTTTATGAAGGAAACACAACCAAACAGAGCATCCACATGAAACCTGGATAAACAAGAGGTTATAGTTTTAAAATCTCTCCCTCCTTCCCAGTTTCAGGAATGCCATCGAGCTCAGGTCACGTCTGTGCTGCTGTGCCCGTGGCCCAGCTGGTGGGAGCACTGCAGGCCAGGACTTTGGGCTGGGACAGGGTGGTTAAAGGAGAATTTGTTGCAAATCTGTTCTGAGGAGATCGTTTCTTAGGGTGTGTAAGGTGACCCAGCGGGGTAACCTGAGAGCAGAGCTGCCCTAAAGCAGCCGCTCCTCCTCCCACCCGTGTCTGCACTGCTGGGCAGCCTGGTGCAGAGTGCTGTGTGCCCCCTGGGGAGAGGGAGCAGAAAGCTCTGGCAGGATTAGCACGTCATTTTGGCAGCCCTCAGGAAATAAGAGCAAAGGCTGGCTGGGATTTTGCCCTCCCTGTGAAAGAGTGTCTCTTGGACCAAGGGTCTTCTGGTGATAAAACTGGTGACATTAATGTTTGTGAAGGGGTAAGGGAAGCCTGGCATGGTGTTGGCAGCTGTTGGTGGAGTCCTGGCACAGGACTTTTCTATATGGTTGGAATTCTTAATGAGTAGACTCATGTAATTAGCTGAGTTAATTCAATGTTGGAAACATGTGTTAAGTAGCTGCTAACACTTTGCATCTTTGATCTTATCTGAGTCCACTAGACATTTTTAAGTGAAAGTAGTGGTAATTTGAAGCTCTCCCCAGTGCTTGGGTGCCCTTAAGAGTGATATTCTCATCTGAACAAACTGTTCAACTCTCACATTCTTCTACAGCAGGATGTAAAGGACTTTCCCATCTTCTCTGAAGTGAAATAGTATTTCTGTGTTCTGGTAACAGCTTTTGGGGTAGGAGCAGGATCAAACACTATAGTTGGGCCATTCAATAGATACAGCTCTGTTTTTTAAGCTGGCACAGAAATGCAGGATAAGCTTAGCTGGCCACAAGCCATTAAGTGTTATGACTTGAATTGAATAGTGAACAGTATTGTTAAACCATAGAGAGAGACTCTGGAATAAATTAACAGGTCATATAATATCTCACATTTCCCAGAAAAGCAATGGCAGCCACTCATCTCTTTTCAAATACTTTCCCAGCTAAGGGTGAGAGATTCCTGCTCTCACTGAAGGCATCAAGAAATCAGACATTTACATTGAGCTAGCCATGGCTGGAGCCAGGCT